>OY728139.1:63528138-66028138 GCA_963277665.1 Viscum album
ATCTATGCTTGTGTGGGCTTGTTGTCTATTTGTGTAAAACCTGTAGGTTGGTATTGAGTGTTCTTTATCATATATATATATATATATATTTCATTTACTTTTTATTTTTATATTCACTCATTCTTTTTTGAGCACTATGTGAAAAAAAACCTCCATTTCATGGGGGAGGGTGTATTTCAAAATATCCTCATGGGAGGATGGATGGCTGTTTACTGATTTTTCTTCATCGCACCATTTTCTAGATCTTGTTTCTCAGGAATATCTGAGAATGCTGTAATGGATTAGATATTACCATAGTCTAAGATTCTTAGGGAGAAGGTTTGTTCTGGATGAGTGGCTTTGGTGTTTGTGGGCCAGGTATGTTTTCCCAACAATTTTTGGGATAAGGCATAGGTATCTTCAGCCGTGGAAGAGGTTGTTGTGGCCTAGGTGTCTTTGAGTACGACGATGGTTGTTTTGACCTTGGTGTCTTCGGTCATGTTGGTGGTTGTTGTGGACCAGGTGTCTGCGGGTGTTTTTGTGTGTGGGTTGAGGTGAAGGTCTTTGCGGGTAGGTTGTGGCAGTGAAACTGCGTGTGGGAAAATTTACAGCATCAATACGTCAGATCGTTAGGAATGAGTAGTTAAATAGTAGGAAAAGTGGTGTGTGGGGTACCCAATTTTATGTGTGTTTATTGTAGAGACCCAAATCTTGACGTACATAGTAATTATAATACTTTTGCGGAATACTTAGTACATAACAAAAACATACACACAAGGACCGTAATAGTATAGTGCCTTTGGAATCTTGGAACGTAATCTTCTAATCGTGGTGAATGATCTTCAACATCTCCCATAAAGATCTTACCATTTTTGGTTCCTTACCAAAAATATTTCTTTTAATCCTGGGGGAAAAGAAAACATAAAAAGGGTGAGCTCAAATGCTCAGTAAGGGTAAGCATGGATAATATAAAACATACCATATACATTTGAACTTAAAAAACATGAACATTAAAAATCTTGAACAACGACATAAAACATGGAAGTACATAAGGCATAGATCATAATGGAACATAAATCATGATAAAATAGCATGGGAATAAAACATGTAATTGTGGCATCCATTAATCACATGATATGATTTCCATAGTAGCCAAGGAATTGCTTCCAAGACCATCTTAGTGGACAAATTCCCTTTCTGAATCGAGTTCACTCCTCGTTCCAGTGCTGTATTACTGAACCGGTTTAACTTGTTGTTCGAGCCATGTCTATCTCATGAGATATAAATCATTACCCAATGAATTGGATGGAGATATAGGTCCCATCCATCTCATAATGAAATCATTCTTACTTGTGCCACAAAATAAACATACATCATTCATAATAACCCAACAAATAAAATGGGTGTCATAAACATCATCTCATCATCACATAATCTATATAAAAGAAATGGATATCATTTCATAATAAGAAAAGTGAAACCATATAAATCATAGAGACATTATACTAGAAACATACACATATGATATAATGTCATCTTAGATGAAAAATTGTTTTGATAAAACACTTGAAATGAAATCTTGAGGAAAATATCATTTCTTCTTGAAAATCATTTTGTTTTCAAAAAATGCCATGAAATTTTTAAATAAAAGGATTTTTCTGAAAATATTCATGAAATATTTTGGAGGAATCTTCATGAAAATAAGTCATTATAAAATCGTGAAAATCCTTTCATGCCGTATAAGTTAAAAAAACATTCTTCTCGTACTTTTGCCGGAAAAGTCAAAAAAAATACCTCATAATGTAAGCAAAAGAAATATACCTTACATACAATGTAGTAAAAGTAAAAAATGGGAAAAAAGGAATTTAAACATACATGAAAAATCTTCTATAAAACCTGGACGTGGATGATAAATATAACCCTAGTAAATACTTACGTATAAGCAATCTCGGATACAAAAAAATTGAGATTGCAACATTATCCCTTGCCTTAGGTCTGATATGCTTCGTACGTATCCGAACCTCCGGTATAATTATTTAAATAATTTCATTGAATTATTACATAATCATATTCATTGTTATGATATCATATATGGTTCACTTATGACTTTATATTACCCGTTCTTTTGTAAATTCCATGTTAAAGAGCGTTTTGGGTAAAATCGTTTCATTTGTCATTCGTGTTTTGACTTGTAATTATTAATATGAATACTTAGATCATGATTACTTAATTAAATAATATAAAACATGATTTATATATAATATATATTCATAATATACCGATATATAACAGATCTATAAATGGAAAGAAATACACCGTTCATGGAGACGGTAGGTCGTACGTACGCATGAATGTTGTTTTAATTTTCTCATTGAATTGAATGGAATTAATTGGATGTCATATATATAAATCCATTATCATTATTATTTCATATATTTCATTATTACTTATTATATATACTTTATAATCATTTATTAATGGTTAATCATTGAGAATGAATCTCATCGCGTCGTGGAGACGGTATTCCGTACGTACGCACGAGCGATGATATAGTTCCCATGATCGTGGAATTTTATTGGTGTGTATGTATACTATTAAAGAATCAATATCACTTTAAAATAATCATATATAGTTATTATTTACACCATTATACCCATCCAAGTAAGGTGGTGGTGGAAAATAGATTACACCACGGCATGGAGACGGTATTCCGCACGTACGCACGCGCGGTGATTTCGTTTTCCGTACGATGGATAAACGGTGAAATAGGGTAGTTTAAAACATATAATAACATATATGTATATTAGTGAAACTGATTTTATTACTTCATAATGAAACAACCTAAGAAGAAGAAGTGGAAGAAGAAATAAAGTTGAAAGAATTGGTAACGGACATTACCTCTTCTTTGAAGGTCCTCTTTGAGACCTCCTCTTAGGGAACTAAAATTGGTCTTTGAAGAACACCAGAACCTCTAGGATGTTTCTATGGAAGTGGAGAAGAGAATTTGGTAGGGTTTGGCCGAGATTGAAGGCTCAAAGTGGTGTGAGGAAGAGAGGGAGGAGGTGCCCTTTTATAAGGGAGGAGAGGGGCATCTTTGGAAAAACTAAAAGTATTATTTTATTATAAAGTCATATTCGGTTTTTAATAGCTCCAAATTGATTAATTTCTAAGCTAATGTGGGTATGGGTCGCAATACTCTCATACAATAAAATTTAGACAAGTTTAGGTTTCTATTTTAACCTTATCATTTAGATTTAACCTTAATATAAATAATTTTTCTTTTACCGTGTCTTCTTGGATTCTTACACTATAAGGTTAATATACTTACTCTAAAAAGCCAAAAGAACCCCAAGTTGTTTATAATTATTATATATAACATTATCTAATTGATTTGGCAGAAAAATAGATTTTTATGAATAAAATAACAATTTATAATATTTTATATTATTTAAAAAACTATTTTATGTAAATTTTGACACTATTAGGTAATTGATTTTTTTGAAAATCATAACAGAATGATTAGTTCAACAAACGTTACTTAAATCAATAATAACATGTCATATTAACATATAAAATTATTTTAATTCATAAAAAGTCTCAAATTACATTTATTTGGGTATTTATGACATCAATTATGACAATATTTCATTAAGAAGATAATTACTACATCATCATTGTTTCATAAATAAATGAAATTATTTTAAGTCTAAAAATTATAAATAAAAAACCATTATGTTGGAAATCATATTAGATTTCTAATGAATATTTATAGTCAAATTTATCTTATGTATAACCCTATATTAAAAATTATTTAGTTATTAAATTTTGATTTTAACTATTTTAACCCTTCATTAAATAAATTGTGAATAAATGTCCTAATCTAATAAAAGTGGGTCTAAATGGTCATATTTTATTCCTAAGGTTGTTTTTGGTCGAATTACAGTTATCTAATATAATTATGACATGTGTTAGGGTAATAATAATATCATTTTTACCCTTAACTACCCTATTTACTTTTAACCGTGGTAAAAAAAGTAAAAGTTACTATTCACCAAATATTATTTTCATATATCATTGAACCACATTTTAGTCCTTGATATTAACCATGTCTCTCGGATTTGTGGAATTCCACTCACATAAGCGGTAAAATTATGTTTTACGAAAAATTCAGTTTTCTTAACTACCACTTAGTGGTTTCAATATTCATAAAAAATGAAAGTTTCCAGAAAAATATCAAAAGTTAGGCCTAAGATATATTTGATATTATGAATTAAAAAATGATTTCTATTTTTCCAAATTGAAAACATATCAGTTGAATTAATTAATTTAAAAATTAATTCTCGTCGTCAAAACAAATCGTGTGTTTTTAAGAAACAATAACTATCAAAAGTTTGATACTTGTTTGTATCCTATTTCAAAGTGAAATTAATTCAATTACCAACATTGGATTAAATGGTAAAAATATATTATAATTACACTTTAAAAACAATTAAAAAGATAATCTAACCATATAAATTATTGCGATGAAAAAATTAGCTTTTAATTAAAATATAGCGTGTTTTTACTATTCATTAAAATATTAAAGTTATCAGAATAATATGAAAAATTTATCCAAAGTAAATTTGTATACCCTGATTCCAAGGAAGAATTTTATTTTGTCAAATTGAAATTTTAGACATGTCAAAAACAAGATTTAAGGTGGGTGTGTCATCAAAAGGTGGAAAAACTACATTTTTTTAAAAATACATATTTTACTCGAAAAATTGATTTTGTTCTCATACCATGTTCCAGAAAATGTGTAAGATGAATAATAATGTTATAAAATTCAAAATGTAGTTGATACTATTCATAATGATTAGTTCATAATAATATTATAACTATATATCGTTGTTTAGTGAAGCCTGGTATTGCGTACAACACACGCTATCGAGGAAATTCATGATTTCATGTAATGCAGGCCAAGTCAGGGTTGTGTGTTGTGCAAGACTCCTCCATTGTTTCGTATAAAAGAATTCGACCATATTTCATTTATATATTTAATATATATATATACACACACTATCAAAATTGTGTGTAACATGATCCAAGAATAGTGATGTGTATACTGGAAGCTCATACGGTGTTGCATGTAGCGCAAGGTAATCTTGTTGTAGCATACAACACAAGACATCAATGATAATAAAAGAATGTTTTTCATAAAATATTGGGGTGTTATATTTATACTATTACTTTACATGACTTTTGTAACTTGGGTGGCAATACCATGGTGAGGAGGGATGGATAGTATTCCCTGGAATGTTTTGAGGTTCTATAATTTCCTCACATGGGAATTAGTATGTTCACTATAACGCCCTGACCCAAGTTACCTAAATTTGGTGCATTATTACATAACATTGGCATGATAACAAGGGATCAAATACTGAAATACAAATCAGTTTAGTAGCCTTGGAAGTACAAGATATATTCATATGTTTTACATTACATTATAAAATGAAAAAAAACAACTACATTGTCTATAAGGCCCCGGCCTTAAACCTTACTTAATATTGAATTAAATGAATAATTCACATTGAGGATCTTTTCAGGTTTAGAGTTTTACCGAATTAGGACATAACTATTATATCTCAAAATATTACAGTGTAGAAACTTCTACAAAGTTTCCATAAAATAAAAACTCATAAAAAGAAACATGTCTAGTTCCATGTTTTAGATAGCATGACTTTCCCTTGATCCCATCCTTGACCCTATTCTGCATTAAGTCCTGTGAAAAACATTTCAAAAAAAATGTGGGGAGAGCATAAAAATCTCAGTAAGGGATACACAATGAATGAAAATGGTTATTTTTTCAAAACAACAAGTAAACCATGTATATATTATCAAAGTAAAACTTTTCACCTTTATGAATTAGTAAAAACTCTTCACTGAATAAAAGATCATTACTTACCCTTTGGTAACCAAACTATTACCATAAAAAACATATAAATATCACATAACATATAAAGGTAACTTGAGACATAAACATACTTAAATGGAAAAACCATACGGTCGACTTCCACAAATATCACTTAATGGAATAGCCATACGGCCGAATTCCATACCCAATGAATTGGAGGTTATAATGTAACCACCCGTCCTTGTATTCACAGCACCACCCATCATATAGTTTATCACGTAACCACCCGTCAAATGTCCAAGTACCATTATAAAATCATAAGACATAAAACAAATATAATGGAAAGAAAACATTTCCACACTTTGATCACAATATATAATATAAATATATTGACATAACAAATCCATTATAAAAACCATTTTCAATACCAAAATACATAAACGTGTATATGGTATTTATTTCATTTTAAATAACATTACGGCTTGTTGAGGAAGCCAAAGACCAAATAATACTCACGGTGACGGAAAAGCTCGTTGTCACCACGTACATTAAAAGAAACATTCCTTTTGGTCGTTTAGTAAAACGCTTCGTAGAAAAAGATTCATTTTGTATAAAAGTAAAATTCAAAGGGGTTTATACAACTTATAAAAGAAATTTTTGTATAAAACGAAATATGCCTCAATGAATGGAGATTGAGATGAAGTCCCTTACCTCGGTTCTGACTTGACTCGATCATTATTTAACGTCCTGAATAATAAACTTGAGTTAATTTCTACTTTCTTAAGACCCTTTTTCAAGTGCGTTATTCCTTTTATATCACTTATTTCCATGTTATAAACATTATGTAATCATTTAAGTTAATAATGTTTTTTTGTCGATATTTGGTCCTTAAATCGAAAGTGGACTTCTTACAATTACATGTTGTTCGTGTGGTCAAGGGTTCATTATATCCAGAATGATATTCATGATTTGGATATCATATATATCATATATATACAGAATAGACATGTATTTATAATATTACATAATCATTTAGAGGTATGAAATGAAATGCACCGTTCATGGAGACGGTAAGCTGTACGTATGCATGAACGCTACTTTCATTTCTATGTCATGTTAATGGAATTCAAACTAAATGAGAGGTATGTATATTTTAATTACATAATTATATTCAACATTTATATGTATCATATATCATATATATCCATTATATATATGTACTTGTAATAGTACATTACATTTGGGGATAAGAAATGAAATGCACCGTTCATGGAGACGGTAAGCCGTACGTACGCATGAACACTACTTCCATTTCTATCTCAGACTTTAATGGAGTGAAATCATAATGATAAAAAGGTATATTATAATTCCATTATAATATCATATATAATATTATTAAATCCATCCTTTATACATCCCACGTATGACATTAAATAATCAAATCACTTTGAGGGGGCGGTAGTCCGCACTTCCTAAAATGAAGATATCGTGTATACACATAATGGAATCCATAAAGGTATACCAAAAATGAAAAATACAGAAGAATAACGAAAACATGAAAATAATATATATCATACATAAATAGAGTTACATCTTAATGTCCACCATAAAAGGTGTTAAAAGAAGATTGAACAATCATCGTTTCGTGAGGAAGAAATTCACCAACCACAGAAACAGTATGTTCTTTAACCATTAGATGTAGGTGTGTATAAGTGTAGCTCGAATGATTCTTATAAAAACATCCTAGTATATTGAATATACTAAATTTGTGACAAAATAAATGAATAAAAAGAGTTTAGGGGGTTGGAGAAGAAAAATAAAACAAAAGAACACAAGTGAAGACATTACCTTAATATCGGATAACTCTCTTAGATTTGAGCTTAAAGGATTCATTGGGAATAATTATGCCCAAATTGTGGCTTATAGGAGTAATATAGGGATGTGTAGAGACCAAATGGATAGGTGTTGGCCGAGCCAAAGGGTTTGGAAGTTTGTGTAAGGTGGTAGAGGTAGGGGCCTTTTATAAGAGGAGAGGAGGGGCACTCTTGGAATGTTATAAGAGTTAACTTTATTATAAAATGATTTTTGGATTTTAAAGGTCCCACATTGATTTAATTATAGGATAAGGTGATAAGGGTTCTAAATAAACCCATAAAATAGGTTTTTTACAAGTGTAGGTCTTAGATTTTACATTATCGTTTCATTTTATTTAAATCGTTAAATAATGAGGTAATCGCTGCATCAACATTGTGCCATAAATAATTTAATTTATTTAATGTCTAAAAATCATAAAAAAATATCATGATGTAAGAAATTGTTTTATATTTATAATGAATATTTATAGTCAAAAATATGACTTGTATTACCCCATTTAAATATTGTTTTCGTAAAACAACTCATGTTTGTGACATTTTTATTCTAACTTTAAATAAAAAGTTATTAATGTCATTTTCCTACCAAAGTGGCTCTATGGGGTCCCCAAGTTGACCCATGGATTGTCGTGGTTGTCCATGAAACATAAAATAAAGGTAAGAAACGTGTCTAGATCATTTCATATTATTAAAACATTATTTTTACCTTAAACTACACTAATTACCTCTAATCGCGGTTAAAAACTTAAAAGTCACTATTCACGAAAAAATTATTTTAATCCCATTAAACCACATTTTACTTCTTAATGACAACCATGTATGTAGGATTTTTGAAATTCAAAACATAGAAGTGGTAAATTTTCATTTAAACGAAAAATCAGTTTTTGAGTACCACTTAGTGGTTTCACTATTCATCAAAAATTGAAGTTTTTCAGAAAAATACCAAAACTTCACCCTAAGCTATATTTGATATTAAAAATTCAAAAATGATGTCTATTTTAAAAAATTAAAATCATATAAGTAATATTAATTAATTTAATAATTAATTCTCACTGTCATGACAAATAGCGTGTTTTTGTGAAACAATATATATCAAAATAATGACACTAGTATAATTCCAATTTCAAAGTGAAATTAATTACAACGACCACAATTGGATTAAATGGTAAAAATATATTCTAATTTAACATTAAAACCAATTAAAAATATAATCTAATCATATAAATAAATTATATTAAAATGTTATTTTGAATTAAAATACAACATTTTTCACTATTCATTAAAAATGATCTTTATCGGAAAAATACCTAAAATTTACACAAAGTAAATTTTGATGTCCTGATTCTAAAGAAGAATTTTATTTGGTCTAATAGAATGTATAAGAGTTAGCAAAACTATATTTATAGATGGTTCTCCATCAAAAGGTGATAAGTCGACCATTTGTGAATATTAGAGTATATATGCCTAAAATGGAATTATTTTCTTTTTTGAAGCCTTTATATTTTATTGGACAAATGTAAAACCATTTAAAAACATATATAATCATATTTGAGTTTTTTCTATTCATTCCTGCCAATACAACGACTACATATTAACTACCATTTAAAATAATATTATTTTATTATTAGTGTGCAACGTAAGATTTCAAAGAAACTATTTGTTGCGTATCTGGTATGCTATCGAACATATAAACCACTTTAAAGTAAAATTAATATATAATTAAAAAATATTAATAAATATGAAAATGTTTTATTCATTATTTACCTGGGATGTTACATCCTTCCCCCCTTTTGGGAATTGTATCCTCGCAATTTTATTCACTTATCAAAATAAGTGGGGATATTTATCCCTCATAGCATTTTCAGATCCACATGTTTCCTCTTAAACCATATTTTTTTTCACAACACCTTTAAATGGTGAATTACCTTATTTCGCAACAATTTCTCTCTTCGATCAAGAATCTGGACTGGTTGTTCTTCATAAGAGAGATTCACTTCCAACTGAACTAATTATGGGCTCAAAACATTAGATGAATCTGGAATATACTTCCTTAACATTGAAACATGAAAAACATTGTGTACCTGAGATAAACTCGGAGGTAATTCGACTCTGTATGAAACTGATCCAACTCTCTCCAGAATTTCATATGGTCCAATGAACCTTCGACTCAACTTTCCTTTCTTACCAAATCACATCACACATTTCCATGGATAAACCTTCAGAAAAAAATGTTCACCTACTTCGAAAGATAGATCCTTCCATCGGTTATCCGCATAAATTTTCTATCTGCTCTGAGCTATTCTCATGTGTTTCTGAATCAACTGAACTTTTTCTACCATCTCTTCAACCAATTCGGGTCCCATCAGCTTCCATTCACCTAATTCATCCCAAAAATCTGGAGTTTGACACCGCTTCCCATATAATGCCTCAAATGGTGCCATCTGTATACTAGAATGAAAAACTTTATTATATGAAAACACAACCAAAGAAAGATGTTGGTCCCAAATTTCCTGATAATCCATAGAGCAAGCTCGTAGCATATCATCCAAGGTATGAATTGTTCGTTATGACTACCCATCTGATTGCGGATGAAAAGTTGTACTAAAATTGAATTTAGTACCCAACGACTTCTGAAGGCCTTTCAAAAAGATAGAAGTGAACCTGGGATCACGATCGGACACAACGGAGATGGGAACTCCATGTAACCTGACTACCTCTTTAAGATACAAATGGGAAAGTTGATCTAGGGAAAAAGTATCTCATATAGAATGGAATTGAGCAGATTTAGTCAAGCGATCAACAATAACCCAGATTGCATTATTACCTTGATGTGTCTTTGGAAATCCCACAATGAAGTCCACGGATATATTCTCCCATTTTTACTCTGGTACTGGTAAAGGCTGCAACATCCCTTTTTGTAACTGCCACTCTGCTTTAACCTACTGACAAGTCAATCACTTCACAGTAAAATCAGCAATATCACTTTTCATTCCATCCCACCAGTAATACTCTCGTATATCTCTGTACATATTAGTAATGCTAGGATGAAATGAAAGCGGAGAACTATGAGCTTCACATAACAACTCTCTCTTGAACTGTGAATCAAAAGGCACAAAAAATATCTTCCCAAATCTCAAAGCACAATCATTATCAATGTTGAATTCGGGAAACTTACCCTTCTAAACCAGCTCTACCTTTTTCTGCAACTCAATGTCTTGTTTCTGTGCTTGCTTGATTCTTTATGATAGAGATGATTTCACTAATACCTGAAACAAAACAGAAGGAATTCCTGCACAAAAAACTTCCATGCCAAATTTCATCAAATCAAAAAACAAAGGATCTCATTCCAATCGTTGCATTGTTAATGAAGAAATACTTTTTCGACTCAAAGCATCAGCCACATTATTTTCTTTTCTCGGATGGTAATGAATTTTAAAATCATAATCCTTGATTAATTCCAGCCATCTCCTCTGTCTCATGTTCAATTATTTCTGAGAGAATATTACTTTAAACTTTTGTGATAAGTATATATTTCACACTTTACTCCATACAAATGATGCCTCCAAATTTTTAGAGCAAAAACAACAGCAGCTAATTCCAAGTCATGTATAGGGTAATTTACCTCATGAGTTTTCAATAGAAGTGAAGAATTTGCAATTACCTGATCATTCTGCATAAGGACACAACCAAGTCCTTTCAATGAAGTATCACTGTAGATGAAAAACTCACCATTCCTGGAAGGAAGTGCCAAAACAGGATCATTTACCAATCTTCTTTTCAACTCCTGAAAACAATAATCACATTCTTTTGTCCAGATAAACTTAACACCCTTCCGAGTAAGCTTAGAAATTGGAATAGATAACTGTGAAAAGTTTTCAACAAACCTTCGGTAGTAACCTGCCAAACCATGAAAATTATGGATCTTTGTTACATTTTTGGGTATTGGCCATTCTTCAACAACTATTGTTTTAGAAGGATCAATAGTTATGACATATTTGGAAAAAATGTAACCAAGGAAATAAATTTTTTGTAACCAAAACTCACAGTTGCTAAATTTTCCATACAGTTTATTTTCTTTTAAGGTTTTCTAGATAACCCTTAAATGAATTTCATGCTCCTATTTACTTTTAGAAAACACCAAAATATCATCAATAAACACAACCCCCATTTATCACCTGATTCAACTGAGCCATCAGTGCAGAAAACTGCTCAATTCTGATTCCGACCATCTCTGGTTGCTGATTCGAAGGGTCATTATACTCTGTATTCCTTCCTAGAAAAGCTTCTCTGTTTCCTCTATGGAAAACCATTCATATCACAAAAATATATTAGGAAAAGAAACATGGTAATATTTAAATGCTATATCATTTCAGTCATACCATAAATTAATTTATAATTTAACAATTTTCTAACTCCTAATGTTGTCTAAAACGGCCTCTGATACCAACTATAATGCCCCGGTCTTAAACCTTACTTATTATTGAATTAAATGAATAATTCACATTGAGGATATTTTCAGGTTTAGTGTTTTAGATAATTAGGACATCACTATTACATATCAAAAGATTACAAAGTATAAACTTTTACTAAAATTCCATTAAATAAAAACTCTTAAAAAGAAACGTGTCTAGTTCCAGGTTTTAGATAGCATGATTTTCCCTTGATCCCATCCTTGACACTATTCCACATTAAGTCATGTGAAAAACATTTCAAAAAAAACGTGGGGTGAGCATAAAAAGCTCAGTAAGGGATACACGATGAATGAATACTGTTAGTTTTTCAAAAGAACAAGTAAACCTTGTATAATTTATCAATGAAATACTTTTCAACTTTATGAATTAATAAAAAATCTTCACTGAATAAAAGATCATTACTTACCCTTTGTAACCAAAATATTACCATAAAACCCATATAAAGATCACATAACTTATAAAGGTAACTTGGGACATAAACATACTTAAATGGAATAACCATACGATCGACATCCACACATATCACTTAATGGAATAGCCATATGGACGACTTCCATACCCAATGTATTGGAGGTTATAATGTAACCACCCATCCTATTATTCACGGAACCACCCATCTTATGGTTTATCACGTAACCACCCGTCAAATGTCCATGTCCCATTATAAAATCATAAGACATAAAACAAATATAATGGAAAGAAAACATTTCCACACTTTGATCATAATATATCACATAAATATATTAACATAACAAATCCATTATAAAAAACATTTTCAATACCAAAATACATAAAGGAGTATATGGTATTTATTTCATTTTAAAAAACATTACGGCTTGTTTAGGAAGCCAAATACCAAATAATACTCGTGGCGGCAGAAAAGGTCGTTGTCACCGCGTACGTTAAAAGAAACATTCCTTTTTTTCGTTTAGTAAAACGCTTCGTAGAAAAATATTCCTTTAGTATAAAAGTAAAATTAAATGGGAGTTATACACAGTATAAAATAAGGTTGTGTATAAAACAAAATATGCCTCAAGGAAAGGATATTGAGACGAAGTCCCTTACCTCAGGTCCGACTTTACTCGATTGTTCTTTATCGTCCTTAATAATAATCTTGAGTTAATTTCTACTTTCTTATGAACCTTTTTAAAGTTCATTATTTCTTTTATATCACTTATTTCCATGTTATAAACATTATGTAATCATTTAAGTTAATATTTTTTGTTTTGTCGATATTTGGTCCTTAAGTCGAAAGTGGACTTCTTACAATTACTTGTTTTTCGTGTGGTCAAAGGTTCATTATATCCAGAATGATATTCATGATTTGGATATCATATATATCATATATATCCAGAATATACAGGTATTTATAATATTACATAATCATTTAGAGGTAAGAAATGAAATGCACCGTTCATGGAGACGGTAAGCCGTACGTACGCATAAACACTGCTTTCATTTCTATGTCATATTAATGGAATTCAAACTAAATGAGAGGTATGTATATTTTAATTCCATAATTATATTCATCATTTATATGTAACATATATCATATATATCCATTATATATATGTACTTATAATAGTACATTACATTTGTGGATAAGAAATGAAATGCACCATTCATGGAGATGGTAAGTCATACGTACGCATGAACACTACTTCCATTTATATCTCATACTTTAATGGAGTGAAATTATAATGATAAAAATATATATTATAATTCCATTATAATATCATATATAATATTATTAAATCCATCCTTTATACATCCCACGTATGGAATTAATGAATCAAATCACTTTGTGGGGGCGGTAGTCCGCACATCCTAAAATGAAGATATCACGTATACTAATAATAGAATCCAAAAAGGAATACTAAAAATGAAAAATACAGAAGCATAAAGAAAACTTAAACAAAATATATATCATATATAAATATAGTTACATATTAATGGCCACCACTAAAGGTGTTAAAAGAAGATTGAACAATCATTATTTCGTGAGGCAGAAATTCGTCAACCACAAAAACAATATGTTCTTTAACCCATAGATGTAGGTGTGTGTAAGTTTAGCTCGAATGATTCTTATAAAAACATCGTAGTATATTTAAGATACTTTAGTTGTTACAAAATAAATTAATAAAAAGAGTTTAGGGGGTTAGAAAAGAAAAATAAAACAAAAGAACGCAAGTGAAGACATTACCTTAAAATCGGGTAACTCTCTTAGATTGGAGCTCAAAGGCTTCCTTGGGAAGGCTTCTGCCCAAAGTGAGGATTAAAATAGTAAAAGAGGGATGTGGAGAGACCAAATGGATAGGTTTTGGCCGATCCAAAGGCTTTAGAAGTGTGTGTAAGGTGGTAGAGGTGGGGGCCTTTTATAAGAGGAGGGGAGGGGCATTCTTGGAACTTTATAAGAGTTTAATTTATTATAAAATTATTTTCGTATTTTAAAGGTCTCACATTGATATAATTCTAGTATAAGGTGATACGGGTTCGAAATCCACCCATCTAATAGGTTTTTGACAAGTGTAGGTCTTAGATTTTACATTATCGTTTCATTTTATTTAAATCGTTAAATAATGAGGTAATCGCTGCATCATCATGGTTCCATAAATAATTTAATTTATTTAATGTCTAAAACTAATAAAAAAATATCATGATGTAGGAAATATTTTTATATTTTTAATAAATATTTTTAGTCAAAAATATGACTAGTATAACACCATTTTAAAATTGTTTTAGTAAAACCACTCATGTTTGTGACATTTTTATTTTAACTTTAAATAAAATGTTATTACAGTCATTTTCCTACCAAATTGGCTCCATGGTGTCCCCAAGTAGACCCATGGATTTTCCTGGTCGGCCATGATACATCCATTAAGGGTAGGACATGTGTCTAGGTCATTTCATATTATTAAAACATTATTTTTACCTTAAACTACACTAATTACCTCTAATCGCGATTAAAAACTTAAAAGTTACTATTCACCAAAACATTATTGTAATCCCATTGAACCAAATTTTACTTCATAATGAAAACCATGTTTTTCAGAATTTTTAAATTCAAAACACAGAAGTGGAAAAGTTTCATTTAAATGAAAAATTAGTTTTTAAGTACCACTTAGTGGTTTGACTATTCATCAAAAAATAAAGTTCTTTAGAAAAATACCAAAACATCACCCTAAGCTATATTTGATATTCTGAATTCAAAAATGAAGTCTATTTTAAAAAATTGAAATCATATAAGTTACATTAATTAATTTAATAATTAATTCCCGCGGTCATGACAAATAGCGTGTTTTTATGGAACAATATATATGAAAAGATTGACACTAGTTTAAGTCCAATTTCAATGTTAAATTAATTCCAACGACCACAATTGGATTAAATGGTAAAAATATATTAGAATTTCACTTTAAAACCAATTCAAAAGTTAATCTAATCATATAAATAAATTATATTAAAAAGTGGTTTTGAATTAAAATACAACATTTTTCACTATTCATTAAAAATGATCATTATCGGAAAAATACCAAAAATTTAGACAAAGTAAGTTTTGATGTCCCAATTCTAAAGAAGAATTTAATTTGGTCGAATAGAATGTATAAGAGTGACCAAAACTATATTTATAGACGGTTCGCCATCAAAAGGATAAAAGTCAACCTTTTGTGAATGTTAGAGTATATATGCCTAAAATTGAATTATTTTCTTATTTTAAGACTTTATATTTTATTGGAGAAATGTAAAACCATTTAACAAACATATATAATCATATTTTAGTTTTTTCTATTCATTCTCGACAATATAATGGCTACGTGTTAACTACCATTTAAAATAATTTTATTTTATTACTAGTGTGCAACGTAAGATTTCAAAGAAACTCTTTGTTGCGTATCGGGTACGCTATCGAACATAAAAACCCCTTTAAAGTAAAATTAATATTTAATTCAAAAATATTAATAAATATGAAAATGTTTTATTCATTATTTACCTGGGATGTTACATTGTCTCTTTTGACAACATTCATTTCCCTTAGACTATCCCATTGACTATCCATGTATGTCAGTCATAATATACTTCTTTGCAACCTGGGAAAAATAAAACATAGAAAGGGGTGTGCTCAGATACTTAGTAAGGATAACAATATAGCATATACTTCCATAAATAATCATATACAGTTAAGGAAATGTATAAGACTAAAATATAAGTCATTTAATCATAAACTTTTTCATAATATGACCAATATAAATCAAATAACGCCATTTACTTATTCACATTGATATTCTACTAGTTGAATAATCACATGAAATATCAGTAGCCAATTTCATAATAATGAAATAAATAATGCAGACTTCATAACCACATAGTCAAGGCCTTGGGCCAAGACTACAAATAATATTTTTTCATGGCCATGTTCCAAGACACTAGTTTGTATCATGTGACCTACCAATGCATCGAGGAGCTATGGCGGGCTTCACCCATCACTTACTAAGTCCAATGCATTTCTTATATGAAAATTTTTAAACACAACATAATCATTCATATAAAAACTAGCATAAAAATTTTAATACATTATTCATAAACCATGAATGGTGTAAAAATAATACATCCATAGTCAAACATATCACAAAACCTTTAATCCAATATGGAAGTTTTGTATCATAATAAATCAACTTCAAAGAAGCTTAAAATCCATCAAATGATGTTTACATAGATGAAATTAAAACTATTTGAGATAAATATCACTTTCTATTTTGAAATCATTTAAGAGTCACATATTTATAAAATAAAGAATTTATTTTGAAAAAATTATTATAATATTTAATGTGAAGCTTCAAATGTGATATAACTGTGGAGAATAACCACACTAACCATATATGTAAAAAAATATTCGTACCTTAATTTGTTGAAAAGGTCATAAAGTACATTGTTTTGAAAATGACAGAAATATTCCTTTCAAGACATTTTATAAAAATTAAAACACGGGTATAAATGTTTTTAAACCATAATCTAGTAAATTGTAAAAAATTTTTTTTTGAAATTCATTTTTAAGAGACAAGGATGCGGATGATAAAGAGATCCTAGAAGATACTTACATAAAAACATCTCGAATAATAAATAGATTGTGAAGTTAACCCTTAAATTTTACTTTTCCTTAGTCAATGGTATGTTAAACTCCAGTATAATAGTTAAAACATTGTTATTAAATTATAAAATAACCATATGCATTAATATTATATCATATA
The DNA here is from genome assembly GCA_963277665.1 of Viscum album. Taxonomy (NCBI): domain Eukaryota; kingdom Viridiplantae; phylum Streptophyta; class Magnoliopsida; order Santalales; family Viscaceae; genus Viscum; species Viscum album. Next base: position 63,545,600 of record OY728139.1, read on the forward strand.
TTATCCTCTGACATTGCTTTGTTAATAATATTTTAGTAGTATCATCATTTTGGGTGTTAACTAAATCATTTTCCTTTATATGATTAGTAATGTAATCCATGTTTCTTATAGATAGGATGTATTTGATTCATATAAATATTAATATTATGTTCATAAAAATTATATTTAATTTTAAAAAGATAATTATTCTTTAATGATTAAGACGGGGAATGAATCTCGTCTCGTTCGTGGAGACAACAATCTGTATGTATGCACAGGCGACAATATCATTATATTGATGGTGAAATCATCTGTAATTGGATGGAATATCATATATAATAAATAATAAATATGTTTTATTTTTTATTTTCCTCAGTTATATTAATTACTATACCCATCCAAAATATTGGAGTGTTTGAATAACAAACTACAGCACACCGTGGAGACAGTAAGCCGTACGTACGTATGTATGGTGACTTTTTCATTTATAGGATGGATAGAATAACTAATATGGTTGTAAAATATTTATAATAACATAAAAACATATCTAAAATAGTGTAGTTATTATTTTAGAATGGAAACAACAATGATCGAGGAAGTGGAATAAGAAATGAACTTGAAAGAGGTGATAAAATAGTTTCCTCTTCTTCGGGTTTTTCCTTCTGATTTGATCAAAAGAGGTCCATAAGATGGATTTATGACCAATAGAAGGACTCTAGGATGAAGGAATGAAGGAAGGGAGGATAGTTTTGTTGGGTTTGGCTGAGCCAAATGGATTTGGAGGTGTGAAATTAAGAGAAGGGGAAGTACCCTTTTATAAGAGAGGTGAGGGTCACATTAGGAAAAGCTAGAAATATTATTTTCCAGTAAAATAATTTTTGATTTATAATGGATAAAAAATGAATTATTTAGAGGATAAAGTGGGTATGTTTGTAAAAACACTCAACCAATAGGATGTAGACAGGTTTAGGTCACCATATTAACCTTATCTTTTAGATTTTACTTTTAGATAAATAGTTTTCCATTTACCAGGTCTCTTTGTATTTTTATATAATATGGTTAATAAAATTATTATAACAATACAATAGAAACCCAAGTGGTTAATTATTAATATATATAAGATTATCTAAGTCCTTTTTCCGATCCTAGGTTTTTTTTGGAATATTATATCAATTAATAATATAGTATTTATTTTAAAACTGAATTTTGTCAATTTTGACATTATTTAGTATTTGGTATATTTGAAAATCATAGAAACATAATTACTTCAAAAAAAGTATTAAATAAACCCTAACATGTCATAGTAACTAATAAAATTAGTTTAATTCCTCCAAAGTCTCATATTACATTTATTTTGATATTTATAATATTAATTATTTTAATCTTTCATTAATAAGGTAATTACTTCATCAACATTGTGTCAAAAATAAATTAATTTAATTAATGTCTAAAAATTATAAATAAATTACCATTATGTTCAATTTATTTATATATTTCTAGTGAATATTTATAGTCAAATTTATATTATGAATATTTTTATATTAAAAATGGTTTAATTATTAAAAATTGAATTTTACTCTTTTAACTCTTCTTTAAATAAAATAATAATCAATGTTATAATCTAACCCAAGTAGACCAAAGAGGATAATATTTTATTATTAATGTTTTTTGTTAAAATTAAACTTATCCAATATAATTATGACATGTGTTATGGTAATTATGATATCATTTTTACCCTTAATTACCTTATTTACTTTTAACCTTGGTAAATAAAAGTCAAAAGTTATTATTCACCAAAAATCATTTCCATCTTATTGAACCAAATTTTTCTTAATAATATCAACCATGTTGCTTGGATATTTTAAATTCAACTCACAGAATTGGTAAAATTATGTTTTATGCAAATTTACAAATTCTCTTAGGAGATGAGTAAAAGACAGTAAAAAGTTCAATAAATTTTTATATATCTAAACATATTATAAAATTACTCCAATGAATTAAATTGAACATATATATGTGTTATGTATCTATTTTTACCAAAAATAAATTTAAATAAAATAAAAAATTATTTAAATAAGCAATTCAGTTTTAACCAATAACATAGTGTTTTTCACTATTCATCAAAACTTGAATGTTTTCAGAAAAATACCAAATATTTACCCCAATCTAATTTCGATATTCTGAATTCAAAAATGAAGTCTATTTTGAAAAATAAAGTTTATAAAATTTTAAAAATTGGATATTACTATTCATAACAGCTATTTTGATTGGTCATAGTGTGTTAGAATCTCGAAATTTCGTACAATGCAAGTTATTGCATTATTCAAAGGGAAACGTACCGTGGAAGCTTGGGGTGTTACATTTTCCCCTCCATAAAATACATTCATCAACAAAATTTCTAGAATATTACTGCATAAAAAGATTATGGTGGTTATTCATTATAAGTTCCTTGGGATTCCATCTTTCCTCTTATATCTTATGGTTTCTCCATAGAACATTTACAAGACGGGTCGTCCGTTTTCTCAACACTTGTTCTCTTGTATCTGGAATTTTGACAGGATCTTCACAATAAGACAAATAAGGTTCCTGTTCAATTTCTTCATAGGTGAGTACATGCTTTGGGTCAAGCATGTATTCTCTCAACAGTTATATGTGGAACACATCATGAACATTGGAGAGACATGGAGGCACTTCCAAACGATAAGCTACATCTCCAATTCGTTTTAGAATATTGAAAGGTCTGATGTACATGAGACTCAATTTACCCTTCTCACCAAAACATATAACACCCTTCCATGGAGATACCTTCATGAAAAAATGGTCTCATACTTGAAATTCCAAATCCTTCCATCGATTATCAGCATAGATATTTTTCCGACATTGGACTGATTTGATTTGGGTTTGGATAACCCTCACCTTATCCATTTTTTCATCAAAATGTTTTGGGCCTACAAGTTTTCTTTCACCAACATTATCCCAAAAAGTTGGTGTGGGACATCTCTTTTCATATATTGCTTCATATGGTGCCATCTGAATACTGGAATCTAAGCTATTTTTATAAGAAAATTATAGGATAGTTAAATATTGATCCCATATACCTTGAAAGTCAAGTGAGCAAGATATAAAAATGTATTCTAAGGTTTGAATAGTCCATTTTGATTATCCATCGGTTTGAGGGTGGTAGGAAGTGCTCAAATAATGTTCAGTATCCTGGGATTTCTGAAGACTTTTTTAGGATCTTGATGTAAAATGGGGATCACGATCAGAAAAAATTGATAGGGGTACTCCATGAAGTGTTAAAACATCATTAATATATAGTCTTTCTAAATGTTTAAGTGGTAAATCTTCTCTGATAGTATGAAAATGTGATGACTTGGAAAGGCGATCAACAATGACCCATATTTCATCATTTCTTCTAGGAGTATTTGGTAGTCCCTTGACAATGTTTATAGTAATATCATACCATTTCCAAATAGGTATGGGAATAGGTTTCATGACTCCTCCAGGATGTTGTATAATAACATTCACTTATTGGAAAGCCTTACATATCGACATAAAATCTGCAATCCCTCTCTTTATGTCGTCCCACCAAAAATGTTCCATCAAATCTCTATACATCTTGGTGATCCTAGGGTGTATAGAGAAATTGGATATATGAGCATCATCCAACAATTCACTTTTTAGATTAGTTGTATTATTATCCCAAAGGCTCTTCCCAAATTTCCAAATTCCATATTCATATATGAAGTCACTCAATCTCCCATCATTCACAACTTTAATCTTCTTTGGAATTTCCTCATCATCATTCTACGAACTCTTTATCCTTTCTGGTAAAGATGGTTTGGAAACCATTTGAAATAGTATTGATGTTTCACCTTCCATGGTTATTCCCATATCTATCTTTACTAGATCCATGAAAATAGTATCCCTTTCCACTATCACCATTTTTAAAACTCCATCATCCCTTCTACTCAAAGCATCTTCCACCTTATTTTCCTTCCCTAGGTGGTAGTGTATAGTGCAATAATAATCCTTGTGTAGTTCAAGCCACCAACTTTTCTTCATGTTGAGTTCTTTTTGTGAGAAAATATACTTCAAACTCTTTTGATTAGTATAAATATCACATTTTTTACCATAGAGATAGTTTCTCCATATTTTCAGAGCAAAGATTACAGCTGCTAACTCCAGAGCATGAGTTGGATATTTTTTCTCTTGAATTTTTAGCTGTCGTGATGCATAGGAAATAACTCTATCATTCTGTATAAGGACAGAACAAAGTCCTTTTTTTTGAAGCATCACTATATATAAAAAAACCCCACATTCACTGATGTTTGTGTCAAGATAGTATAATTGTCTAATATTCTCTTCAGTTCTTCAAAAAAACTATTCACACACTTTTTTCCAAACAAAATTAACCCCTTTACGTGTGATCTTGGATAATGTGTTAGCCAACTACTCAATATTCTGGAAGAAACATCGATAATAACCAGCCAAACCAATAAATCTGCATACCTCAGTTATACTCATTGGTGCTGGCCATTATTTGATTGTCTTGGTCTTTGATGGATAAACAGAGATTCCATCCATAGAGAAAATATGGCCCAGAAAATAAATCTACTGAAGCCATAATTCACACTTGCTAAACTTCCCATATAATTAATTTCTTCTAAGAGTCTTTAGAATAATGTGAAAAACATTTTCATGATCTTCATATCCTTTAGAGTATAAAAAGATATCATCAATAAATACCACTATGAAGTCATAAAAATATTCCTTGAAAACACTATTCAAGAGATCCATGAATACAGAGGGTGCATTAGTCAACCCATAATGCATTACTGTAAACTCATAATTCTTGTAATTGGTTTGTAATACTATTTTTATAATGTCTTCATTCTTCACACAAAAATGATGATATCTAGGTCGAAGGTTAATCATTGAATAATATTGAGCTCCATGATGTTGGTCGAATTAATCATCAATGTGAGGTAGGGGATACATTTTCTTCATTGTTATAACATTCATCTCCCTGTAGTCACTGTAAAACCTCCTAGATCAGTCTTTCTTCTTAATAAAAAGGACATGGTCTCCCCATAGAGAAACACAAGGGGGAATAAATACCTTTTACCCAATTCCTCTAGTTATTTGTTTAGTTCCACTAATTCCACAGTGTCCATTCTATAATGGGTCTTTGAGATGGGAGTTGAACATGGAATTAAATCAATGGAAAACTCAATTTCTCGTTCTGGAGGATATCCAGGTAAATCCTCTAGAAACACATCAATATATTCTTGAAAACTATGTATGTATTCTATTAGAAAATTATTTTCATCACCCCTAGTTATTTCATTCTCTTCCTCACCAATAATTTAATTTAGTAAAGCTATTGGGGGTTGATCTAGATAAATATCAAGTGGTGATGTTTCTGCTCAAAATAAATTCAATCATGGGTATGACAATGAGATCAGAAGATAAAGAACATTTATATTCCCTAATGGGAACTGATTCCCAAATCATTGTTACGATGATACATCCCTTGGGTGTTTTGACTGAAAACTCCCTTATTAAGTAAAATTAGAAATATCTAATTTTCTTTGAAAACTGGGAAGATATGAAACAGTGCGATGATCCAGAATCAAATAAAGCATTGTCTCAACATGAGGAAACCATTGAATTTACTGCCACCACGTCTTTCAGAGCTTCAACCTCAATAGTAGTGGTCACATAATCTTGGCCTTTCTCCCTTGGTCACATCTGAGGTAAGTTCCATTGGTGCTTAGGAAATTCATTTGTGTAATGCCCCTTTTCTCTACAATTGTAGAATTCAACATTGGTAGCCTCTTTCTTCCCATTGCAATAATGAGAATAGTGTAATTTTTCACCACACTATTAACATACTCCCAACCCCTTTAGTAAAGTTCCAGGGTGTTTCATCCCTCATTTAGCAAAATATGGATATTCATCTTTCCACTAATTCCCATTATTTCCATTTCCCTAGTGTTCAGAAGATCTCTTTTTATCTTTCTTTGATTTTAAGTCATAAGACTTAGAGAATTCCTTTTATCTCTTGATAGCGCATGAGACTATATCTTCATATGATAAGAAGGATTCTGAGACTAATTATCAATGGATAAATGGTTTTAACCAGTCAAATAATCTATCAATCTTACTCCTTGGGTTATGTATATAATCTACTACAAGCCTTTCTATCGTTGTAAAGTGAGACTCATAATTTGCGATATTCTCATCCATCTTTTGCCTTAGACTTAGAAATTGTCTTTCCATATCCACTAGATGGTCATGAGGAATGTTTTTTCTATGAAAATCTCTTTAAACTCTCTCCATTCCATGTTCTATACATCTTTATCTTCCTTTGTGTTTTTTGATTAACAGCCACCATTGATCTGTATCTCCCATGAGGCGATAAATTTCCATGAAAACTTTTCCCTTTCTCTACTCCAAAAAACATGATATATTTTTTCTAATGAATTTATACATTTCTCAGCTAATAATATATGTGTACTCCCATTGAATTTTGGTTTTTGTTTCCTCTTGAAATGGTATAACATTGATTTACCATGTTGTGGATTAGGGTGCTCCATACGGGTACGGTTATTATTCCAAACCTGAGTGAGTTATCCTAGTATGGTGATATGCTAATCCACACCAGTTGAATCACTATCTCTACTACAATTATCTGGAGTAGGAATTAAATCCATATATAGATTATGTGTGTTGATATAGTTTCCATTACTTCCACTAGGAACCATTTCTAAAAAATGGCACACACTAGATTAGTTAATGAATCACAATACATAATTCCAAACATGTAAAACATTTAACAAAAATTGAATAGATTATGGATATAATCCATAATCATAAAAATGATTTCTTTGAGGAAGTATATACTCATTAACCCTTCATAATGGTTTGTAATGAAAATGAGGATTATCCTAAGCATATCCCCCATGAGTGTCGTAACCAAGAGTGCAGCAAAGCCCATTGTCGTGCACCAGTTCCCATTCATGTCTAGCTCAAAGTAGTGTTTTCATATTTTACACCAAGGTACATCTGTGCTAGAGCCACCTCTACCTACTCATATCTAGACAGGGATGTATTTCTTGGAAAATACACAAAATCTCTACAACACCAAAATTCTAGGAAGTTCTTCTATACTAATCCTCAAAGTCTATATTAGGGTAGTGTTCTATAATCAGAGTTTTTATAAATCTATTTTCCAAGGTTTGTACTAAACATAATATGATACCTACTGTAACACCCAGCCCTAGTTACCTAGAGTCAGTTCATTATTAACTAACATTATCATTATCATAAGGGATCAAATCCTGAAAGACCGATTAGATTAGTATCCTTGTAATTACTAGATACATTCATAAGTTGTACATTACATTATAAAATGAAAAAAACAACAAAATTTTCTCGATTGACCACATTCATACCCCTTATACCATCCCTTAGACAATCTTTGCAGCTCAGTCATAATATACTTCTTTTCCACTGGGGAAAAATAAAACATAGATTGAGAGTGCTCAGATGTTCAGTAAGGATAAAAATATAGAGGAATCCTTCATAAATAAGAATAAACATTTAAGGAAATGTATAAGACTAAAACATAAGACTTTTAAAAATAATATTATAAATAATATGGACAATATAAATCAACTAATTCCATTTACTAATTCACATGGATATTCTACTAGTCGAATAATAACACACAATATCAATATCTAATTTCATAATGATGAAAAGCATATTGCCAGACATCATAACCACATAGTCAAGGACTTGTGCCAAGACTACAAATAAGAATTTTTTAAGGCCTTGTACCAAGACAATATTTTATCTAATGAGACATATTGATGTATTGAGGAGTTATAGTGGGATCCACCCATCACATTCTATGTCCAATGCATTCCTTATATGAAAAAGTTTAAACATAACCTAAACATTTGTATTAAAACTATCATAAGAAATGTCAATAATTTATCCATAAACCATGAATGGTGTAAAAATATCACTTCCATAGTTAAACATATCACAAAACCATGAATATAATATGGAAGTTTTTTATCATACTAAATCAACTTCAAACAAGCTTAGACGCCATAAATGGATGTGGACATAGATGAAATCAAATCTATTTGAGAGAAATATCACTTTATATTTTGAAATAATTTATGAGTCACATAATTATAAAAGAAAAAATTTATTTTGAAAAAATTATTATCATATTTTAAGGGAAACTTAAAAGGTGATATAATGGTGGACAATAACCACACCCGTCGTATAAGTAAAAAAACATTCTTAGCTTAATTTGTCAAAAAGGTCATAAAGTACATTGTCTTGAAAATGAAAGAAAATATTCCTTTAAAAACATTTTATAAAAAGTAAAACAACGGTTTAAATGACTATAAACCATTTTCTAGTAAATATTAAAAAAATGTTTTAAATACTTTTTTAAGAAACAAGGATGTGGATGATAAAGAGGTCCTAGTAGATACTTACATTAAAACATCCTTGGATAGTAAAGAGATTGTGAAATTAACCATTACCTTGTACTTTTAGTTAGTTGATGATATGTTAAACTCTTTTATAATAGTTAAAACATTGGTATTAGAATATACAAAAACCATATACAGAAACATGATATAATATATGATATTCTAATATTGCTTTGTTAATAATATTTTAGTAGTATCATCGTTCCAGGTGTTAACTGATTCATATTCCTTTATATGCTTGGTTACGTAAGCCATGTTTGTTATAGATAGGATGTATTTGATTCATATAAATAATGATATTATGTTATTAAATATTATTTTTAATCGTAAAATTAAAATTAATCTTGAATTATTAATATGGGGAATGAATTTCATTGCATCCGTGGAGACTGTAATCCATATGTACACATGAGTGAAAATATCGTTATATTGATGGTGAAATAGAATGTAATTGGATGGTATGTCATATATAAAGAATAATTTAGATGATATAGTTATTATTCACTTCGGTTATATTCATTATTATACCCATCCCAAATAATGAAGTGTTTGAATAACAAACAACACCACAATGTGGAGATAGTTAGCCGTACGTACACACATATAGTGACATTGACATTTATAGGATAGATAGAATAATGAATATGGTTGTACCATATTTATAATTACATAAAATCATATCAAATATACTGGATTTATTATTTTATAATCTAAACAACAAAGATATAGGAAGTGGAAGAAGAAAAAATTTGAAAGAGGTGATGAAATATTTACCTCTTCTTCAGATTCTTCCTTTTGATTTGATGGAAGGGATCCATAGGTTGGCTTTCTGACCAAAAAGAGGCCTCTAAGATGAAGGGAGGAATGTTGGGGGGATATTTTGGCAGGGTATGGCCGAGCCAAATGGCTTTGGATGTGTGAAATTAAGACAAGGGGATGTTCCCTTTTATAAGAGAGGTGAGGGTCACTTTAGGAAATGCTTGAAATATTATTTTATAATAAAATAATTTCGGTTTCTAATGGCCCCTAAATAATTTATTTAGAAGCTAAGGTGGTTATGGGTCGAATCAATCTCAACCAATATGTTTTAGACCGGTTGAGTTCACCATATTAACCATATATTTTAGATTTAACTCTTACTTAAATAGTTTGTCATTTACCTTGCCTCTTTGTTTTTTTATATTATATAGTAAATAAACATACTATAACATGACAAAAGAACCCCAAGTGGTTAATTATTAATATATATAACCTTATATAAGCCCTTTTAATGAACCTTAGATTTTTATGAATATCATATCAATTAATAATATAGTACTTGTCTTAAAAACTCAATTATGTAAATTTTGACACTATTTTGTATTTGGTTTTTGTGAAAATCATAACTGCATGACTACTTAAAAAAAATTATTTAATAAACCATAACATGTCATATTAACCTATAAAATTATTTTAATTCATCAGAAGTCTCAAATTGAATTTATTTGGATATTTATAATATCAATAATTTTAATATTTCATTAATAAGGTAATTACTGCATCATCATTGTTTCATAAATAAATTAAATTATATAATATCTAAAAATTATAAATAAAATAAAATTATGTAGGAAATCTATTTTTCTATCTAATTTATATTTATAGTAGAATTTATCTTATTTATTACACTATATTAAAAAATCTTAGTTATTAAACATTGAATTTAACTCTATTAACTCTTCTTTAAATAAAAATAATAATAAATATCCAAATCTAACCATTGTGGAACAAAGGAGATCATATTGAACTAAAAAGGTTGTTTTTGGTTGAATTAAACATATAAAAAAGAATAAGTACATGTGTTAGGGTAATTATGATATCATTTTTACCCTCAATTACCCTATTTACTTTTAACTGTGGAAAATAACAGTCAAATATACTATTCACAAAAAATTATTTTCATCTTAATAAACCCCATTATTCTTACTGATATCAACCGTGTCTCTCAAATTTTTGAAATTAAACTAATATAAGTGGTAAAATTATGTTTTATGCAAATTTTTAAATGCTCCTAGGAGGTGTGTAACAGACGGTAAAAAGTTCAACACATTATTTATATATTTAACTTACTATAAAATAGATCCAATGAATTAAATTAAACTTATATAGGTATTTTTTATAAATTTTTACATAAAATAAATTGAAATAAAATAAATAATTATTTAAATAAAAAATTCAGTTTTAACTAATAACACAGTGTTTATCACTATTCATAAAAAATTGAATGTTTTCAAAAAAAATACCAAAAAATAACTCTTATGCAATTTTTATATTACAAATTCAAAAATGAAGTCCATTTTTTAAAATAATATATACCAAATTTCAAAAATTAGGTATTACTATTCATAATGGCTAGTTTGATTGGTCGCGGTGTGTTAAAAACTCGAAGTTGCATACAATGCAAACTATTGAATTATTAAAAAGGAAAAATATCCCGGAAGCTTGGGGAATTACATTCCCTCACTTGTGCATAAGTATATTTAGTTTCCTTACTGAGTGTACTTGAATTCCCACCCTACGTTTGTAAAAACTATTTTTAGGTATTTAGGAGGACTTTCTAGACTGTGCATGACCTTACTAGATTGGGTGTTGGGATAATTATTGTTGATAATTAGTTTTCTTCCATTTTGGTACATTATTTGGGAGTTTTTACTTTACTTTTATTGGTTTTACTTTTGAACATGCATGTGGGAATGTATTCATGGCTTTAATATTACCTTTAGTCTTTAATGTTTTTAGGATTTACTATCTTATCTTTTCAAATTTTTCTAAAAAAGGGTAATTCCTTCAATTAATGTGAGATTCTATCCCCTTTATGTTACTCTCCACTCTATGGCCTATTGAAGATGGGAAATCAGGGGTCATTACATCCCTTTCACCGTGAGGAAGGAAGGAAATATCACTTTCTCGTCCCTTCCCTCATCTTGGCAAAGTCGGGTCTTGACATAATGGTATCAGAGGTGATGGTTGAGAGATAGCATAGAGTTAGGTTTTAGCCAGGGAGGATTTCATGGGATGGTAGGGAAACAATGTAAGGAAATAATGGTGTGTTAAATAGGCCAGGGAAGACTAGATAGGAAACATGATTTTTGGCCCCCCTGTGATTCGATGTTGGGAATCTGGGCCTTCTGAACAACTAGGTGAGGCTACACTGATTGCAGGTTAAAGACCCTAGTAAAGGTACATGAATCGTAATAAATTTTTTTCATGTGTTTATTTGGTGTTTTCAAAATTTTAAATAAATAAAGAGTTAAAAAAATTAATTTTTTTTTCTAAACTACATGGGATTACATGTTCTTGTCTAATTTTTCAGCTACAGATCCTTAACGTCATCCACAAGTAGTACATGAAATCAAGTCCCATTAGTTTGATCTAGTTAACTAGCATAGGGATGATCTAGGGGAAGAGGATGACCACTGGAAGAAGATGTTTTGTGCCTTCTAATGGAAAAAACTATGAACGTGCGAGGGAAGCACCTCGTACATTGAGACTAAGAGCTGGCTCGATGATCTGGGGATTTCTTTCTACTTGATCTGGGCAATGAAAAAGTACCGGGATTCCAAGGTAGTGAGCCAAATTTGAAGTGTGGAAAGTCAGTGGTGAACTCATTACAACATGGAGAAAAATGAGACTGTGGTTATGGGGAATGACATTCAGAAGGAGTTCTGAGAGGAATTCCATTCTTCCACAATGAAGGCCGAGAAAAGGCAGGAGCTTCAATCCATTTAGCAATAGAGTATGTCAGTATGGTAGTTGGGAATCATGTTCAAATATCTCCTTCATTGTGCAACAGACCACTTCTTGGATAAGGAGTCGTGGGGAATATACTTGGAGGAGGCACTCTGACCTTCTATTCAGTGTGTTGTTACTCCCTTCACTCTACATACATACATAGCGGTCCAAAATAAGGCCGATGTAGTAGAGAGTATGCACACACTAGGAGGTGTACCGAGAGAGGGGAGCTATCCATGTTCATCAATGGGGATGGTTGTAAGACCCCGGTCTCTAGTGTCAGGGCTTTCTAGGTTTCAGCCAGCGGGGAGTAGGACTCAGTTTATTTGGGATCTTCTTATGCTAAAAATGTAGCCATATGATGTCATCGTAGGCACCAATAGGTTTTCTTATGTGCATGATATTATCAACTGATTCCGGAGAAGGTACTCTACTTAGATACGGGTGGTCAGCGGGTAGAATTTCTTCGACCAGTGAAGTTTCCATGTGGGAGGACGACATGTGGAGACACCTCTTTCCTTTTTAGATAAGCTACCAGTGGAATAAGTAGGCTGAGAGATGGTGTAACTTCTAGGTATTTTCAGTGAGTTCCTGAACTTCTACCCCAAAGAGGTTGTTACTCTAACCCCTCGATGTACTTTTGAGATTATGATAGACTAACAACCCAGTGACCATTCAATTATTATGTCTCCCTATTGTATGGAACCTTATAAGTTGTGTGAGATAAGGATTCATGTTGATGGCCTGATGAAGACTAGTTTTATCTGAAAAAAGTGTCTCTATGGGGTTATCCAGTCTTATTTTCATAGAAGGCAGATGGTGGTCTCATGCAATTAATCAACTACCAAATACTGAATTGGGTAACAATCAAGAACTGTTAACCCCTCCCAAGGATCTATGATCTTTTTCAAATGTTAAATGGATGAGTTTGGTTTTTTAAGATCTAACTATGGTCTGGAAAAAACAAGTTTAGTTTGAATGAGGGTGACATCGCACATACTTCTTTCAGGTGTAGGTATGGGTAGTTCTTCTTCGTGTTCATTTCTTTTGACATTATGAATTCACCAGATGTGTTCTTAGGACACATGAACACAATTTTTTGCAAGTATCTCGATTGGTTTTTGGTCATGTTCATCAAAAAAATCATCATCTACTCCTGATCCGAGGAGGATCATGCCAATAATCTATGGACAATATTAGAGGTCCATCAACACCACCAGATCTATGGGAATTTGTCTAAGTGAAACTTATGGACATGAGAGGTGCACATCCTTCCACACGTGGTGTCCCATAACGGAATAATAGTGGACTCATTTATGGTAAAAGCAGTTTTTTCCTAGGAAACACCCATGAATGTTATATAGGTTCATAGTTTTCAAGGTCTTGATGGATACTACCAAATGTTCATACCCAACACCTCTCGAGTTTTGTCACCTTTGATCGCATTAAATAGAAAAGAACATTCTTTCAAATGGATTGAGCCGTTTTAGGAAGTTTTCACTTATCTAAGGGGGAATCTGGTTAGTTCCCCAGTACTAAGGTTTATAGAGGAAGGGGTGATGTTCTATGTATTCAGGGATGCATATGATCTATGCTTGAGGTGTGTGTTGATGTAGTAGTTGGAGGGGGGTGATCTCTTATGGGTCCCAAAAGTTAGGTACTCACAAACATAACTATACCAACAACAAACTATAACTAGTAGTGGTTTTGTTTTTTCTGATGTTGTGGTGGCATTAACTCATCATGTATCATTTCGTGGTCTTCATTGATCACAAGAGATTGAGATACATCTTTTCATAGCAAGAACTAGACTTGCGGTAATGGAGGTGGAGAGAGTTTCTTCAGGACTATGACATCCAGATCTTATACACGTCATGAAATGGGAACATGGTGGTTGATTCCTTGACTAGGAATTCATAGAAATATATAGTTAAGGATTCCAAAAATTCTTTGAGTAATATGGATGAGTTGGTTGCTTTGCATCTGGGATTGAGAGTGGATAATGGAAGAGGTTGTTTAATTTAGATGATAGTGCAGTCATTGTTGGTACGACTGGTGGAGGAGTCTTAGTGGGGATACTTATAGGCTGAGGTGATTAGTGATCGGGTTATCTAGGTTGATGCACCATATGGACGGTCAGAGGAAAATCATAATCAGATGATGTTCCTCCGGAAGCTATTTTACCTAGTGATGATGCTCGAGGGAGTTCTCAGTGAGTCCCATTACTCACCCTCGGTGGCACATCTAGGAGTCTCCAAGATGTATTGTGGATTGAGAGTCTAGTTTTGGTGGCCTTAAGTGAATCAAGAAGTGGATTAGTTTATGGAATGATGCCTCATGTGATAGTAGGTGAAGGTTGAACATCGTCTTCCCTACTGTTTGTTGAATCCCTATGATGTTTCTAAGTGGAAGTGAGATGATGTATCCCTGGAGTTAATCAACAGACAACACAAGGAAGAGGGAGGGTGAGATTCAAACCGGGTTGTGGTGGACCAATTGACAAAATTATCTCTCTTCTAAGTGGTTAATGAGATTAGCGTAGTGGATTCCATAACTCATAGGTACGTGGGTGAATTGGTACAACTACATAGAGTTGTGGGATCCCTCATTTCGGATAGGGATACACACATTACTTTATAAGTATGTAAGGGATTACACCATTATTTTAGCACATAGTTATTCTTTACATCGCTTTCCACCCTCAGACATATGGGCATACAGAGAGGACCATCGAGACATTGGAGGATATACTATGGGCATGTGTCTTCAACATCGAATGATCATGGGTATGACACTTTCCCCTAGTATATTATCCTAAAATACTAACTACCATTATACCATTGGAATGAAACCATTTTTAGCCTTGTATAGAATACCATGTCATTCGCCCATGTACGGGATATAGGTTGGGGATGCAGGTGTACATGGACTAGAGAGAGTGCAGAGAATGACTAAGAAGGTTTAGAATGTGCGTGAAAGGATGTAGGCCACTATGGGCTGGCATAAGTCACATGTCGATCAAAAGAAGGAGACCCATGTTGTTCGAGGATGGGAACCCTATGTTATTAGTGGTGTCCTCTCGATGAGGACATCGAAGCATTGAAAAGGGGAGCGACCTTTCAACCAGGTTCACCCGACCATTTATGGTGTTTGGATGACTCGGCGAGGTGGCATATCAGCTAGAATTTACACCGCTGTTGGAAAGGATCCCCCACATCTTTCATGTCTCCCAGATTCATCTGTATCTACATGATGAATCTCACATATTTTAATGGGGAGAGTTGGATATCGATGATGATGTGACATTCATAGAGTGACCAGTGAGAAATTTGGATCATAAGGAGAAGGTCATGCCACTCCTTTCCAACACATCAACCTACCGACCCCTCGACCTACCGACGCCTCAACCTACCAATGTTAATCCACTGAGGGTAATCATTAAATATCAATAAATTATAACTTGTAAATCAACCAAGAATCGTGGTCATTCCACGATTCGACTTTTATGAACATCAAAATGGACTCGATGATTTTTTGATTTGGCCACTTCATTAGCCTAGACCCTATATTACTTCTTCCTTTTTATTTCTCTTGGTGCTCCTAGAGACATCCTCCCAACATGAGTCATACGCCCATGCTGGAGCCCTTTCCGCTCAGCTTTGGAGTTTTCTTGCATGTCCTGTCATCACCTATACTTATTGCAATAAGAAACTTTGATATTTCTCATCTATGTACGAATTTTATTTTTTCCTCTATTTAATTTTGCATCACGAGTATTGGGTATTTTAATGGTTACTTGTGAGTAACTACATGATACTCTCCTTAATATAGATATTAAACAAGGTCTTAATGTGATAAAAAGACGACACTCATAAATAAAATAACGTGAAGGGTGTGTTTTGATGTAGATCACCTATTTTATTTTGTTACCTTTTATTTCTTTAGGACTATTTTTGTAGTATTAATTCTTCAAATCATGTTCTTTGGTGTTTTTTGTTTACGTACCAGTGATGATATATCTTTCTTGTGGTGATTTAAAAATGACAGTAGCATGAAAACTATATAATCATTTATATTTGGATAAATTAATGGATTCCCCATGATCAATTATGTTTCAGTGATCACCCCGGTTATATTCATGTAGAAATTAAAGAAGTCCTATTAGATAAATTTTAATACGTTTGGTTTCATGGTTGTGATTATGTGCTATGTGTTCTGGTTTGGGTTTTTTGGGATTAGAATGTGGGGTGGTACAAGGGGGTGTTGGTGTCTCGGTCCGAGAGATGGATTGATTGGGTAAAGTGTAAACTTTTAGATATCTGAACTTATTTTACATTGTGTTTTTTTCACGAAGTGATGTCGACCAGTGAGACTGATGTGTGGTTATGGACTTGTTATCTAGTGGGACTACATACGGTAATTTTTTAGGTAGCGGGACTGCCTGGATGGGATGTGAGGTAAGTGATGGCCAGTTTTACCTTGAATAATGATAGTTTATAGTAGTTTAATGAGGATCTATAGTTGGACTGCAAGTCTATTTTTTCACTGTTATGCAGTGGGAATAACAATCTAGTTTTGTGCTATTGTGCAGTGGTACTGGAAGTCATGTTTTGGTGTTTTCTTAACATGGTTACCATTATTCGTTTCCCAATAGTGTTGGAATAATTTACCTGAATTTCCCCAAATAAATAAAGGTAAATTGTATGAAAAAGTGGATGGGTTATTCTTTGAAAGTGTCTATTGTGTGGATTTTTCATGTAGGGGTGGTAGGAAAAGCGGTGCTCGAATGGGCCTGTGGTATGTTCGTGTGAAGCCCGTAGGTTGGGGTGAGTGTTTTTTACCATTATATACATGCTAGTTCTCTGGGATTTCTATACACACCCCAAAATTTTTGAGAACTATGTGTCAAACACCTCCATTTCATGTGGTAGGGTGTCTTTCCCAAAATCCTGGTGGGAGGATGGTTGGATGGTTTATTATTTCTCTCCCTCGCACCCTCTCCCAGATCTTGCTGCTCGAGCATATCTGAGCAAGATGTAATGGTTTTTGGCTTACCAAAATCAAATATTCCTCGGGAGATGGTTTTTTAGATGTGGGGATAAGGTATTTGTAGGAAAGTTATATTTTCTGATGTATCATCGGGATTAGGCCCATGTGTCTTCAGGCAAGTCAGTTGTTGTTGTGGCACAGGTGTCACCAGGCATGGATGTGGTTGTTGTGGCCCAGGTGTCGTCAGTCATGGAGGTGGTTTTTGTGGCCTAGGTGTATGCAAGTGTGGTTGTGTGTAGTTTGAGGACCAAGTCTGCATGGGAAGGTTGCGGTAGTGGGACTACGTGTTGGAATAGTGGAAGCATCAAGACGTAAGATCATTAGGAATGATTAGTTAACTAGTGGGAAATGCAGTGGGTGGGGTACCCAAATGTCGATGTGCGTATATTATTACTTAACTTGATTTGTGTTAAATGGGTGAGTGTGACTTGGTGTGGAGGGTATGATCAGTATTTTTGTAAGGGGATTGAGGCTCTACTATTTTCTCACAGGGGCATTATTATGTTCCCCCATTTGTGCACCAGTATCTTTAGTTTTCCAACTAAGTATACTTTTATGGTTACTCTAAGTATGTAAAAAATATTTTTAGGTTTCCATGAGGATGTTGAGGACCGTGTTGGACCTTACCAGCTGAGGCAACGGGATAGTTACTATTGAGGATTGTGTTCTTTCATTTTTGGTACATTATTTGGGAGTTCTGTCATTCCTTTTATGAGTTTTACTTTTGACCATGCATGTGGGGATGTATTATTGGACTTAATTTTATCTGTAGTAATTGGTGTTGCTGGGATTTACTATCTTATCTCTTGATATTTTTCTAAGAAAAGGGTAATGTCTTCCATTTATGTGAGATTCTATACCATTGGGGCTAGTATCCAATCAATGGCCCACTGAAGGTTGGACTCTGAGAAAATTATCTCTCTTTCACCTTGAGGAAGGAAGTGTAGGGCACATTGTCGTCCCTTCCCTCATCTTAGAGAAGGAGAGTAGTGATATTTATATTCTACCCACATTAAATAAATTTCATCATCATAATTTAAAATGGATCTTGATAATCAATTGTTTGACAAATAGAAAACCCGTTATTTAAATAACCACATCATAAAAGGGTTAATAAAGAATCCACTTAATAAAAGTGAAATGGATGTATGAAGTTCATCTAAAATAACACTCCTTGGTTTTTAAGTAATACCACATACATGGGGAATAATAAAATGGAAATGAATTGAAATAATGAATAGTGATAGATAATGGTGAAGATCAATGGTCATAATTATTTGAATGATCAATGAAATGTTATGGACAATAAAACCATAAATAATAGATGATTTAATGGACCATTTGATTCAACATACATGAAGATAATATGATACTTTTTTACTAATTATTTTCATAATCATGAGTATTTTATTTATTTTAAAATTTTATAATGAAATATACTTACATAATATGTTCATATTTTAGAATAAAAATGTTATCCATTGGATGTACTTTGATCAAATTCAAATTCTTCACTTACTATAAGAAATGAAAATAAATAAATAATTACATATTTATAAATCACACAAAATCAATTTTCATGGATTTTAATATCCATAATATAATGATAATTCATTATTTTGTTATTTACTTATTTTAATGATAAATTGTTAGAACTGGTTATATAATATGCATGAATCACCATATGGGGAAGTAATACAATTATCGCTAAAAACTCATACAATGATATACATAAACCATGTCATAAATTATTAATCTTTTATCCATTCCTAAATATAATGATTTATAACTTTGAAAATAAGGTCACTGAATTTACAAACTTAACATATCATTAACTAGTTCCAAGAATGTTGGTGCAATACAATTTACTTTTTCCATTGAAATAGTCACATTATCCCAAATAATTATATCAATATTAGGAACATATTAAGGATAATAATTCCCTCAAACATCTTTTTCTGTAAAATTTCAACGTTCCAATGAGTCAATTTTCTCTGCGATGGATATCGTTCAACATAAAATTTCAAATTATTAAAAAAATTACTATATAACAATCCTTATATGTTTTGAGAATGTAATTAATAAAATAAATTTACAACATATTTGATGGTTCTAAATTCACAATATAATATATCATTACACTTTGTATATTGAAAAATATAATAATGAACTTTACACATTAACTCCTTTTGAGTAATTTTTCACCGAGGCTTGGAGAATTAATTTTAATAGTTCAACATATCCTTATATTGGTAGTATTTCACGTTAGAAATTTCATTCATGCCATTGGAATCACATGAATGTTGGCCCTTTTCTCCATACATGATAAAAAATCAATTTTCTTATATGCATGTATCATGGTGTTTCCTTCCAAAAGTATCATATTTTAGAAAATCCTTCATTCCATTCTTACCTTTTTCCTTTTATTTTCTATGTTATCCTCTCCTTATCTTTCTTTCCTTCAGCTCCATAAGAAAAGATAATTCCTTATCTATCGCTACAAATAAAAACACAATATTAGTGGTTGTTTTTACTGAGGGAAATTCACAACCCACACTAAAATCATATTCTATATAAATCAAAGGGATTTATGCACAACCTTTACTAATAATTGAATTTAGAGGTGGTTTGGATGCCCTTTTTTCATTATTTTTATATTCATTTTTATTTAAGAGGTGGTAATGCAAAAACCACTGCTAATATAATAATTATGAGCACTATATATATATATATATTGATGGATTTTAGAGGAATTATATATATATATATATATTATTGAATTTTTTATTTCACTAACATAATATGGGCCCTAAAATCCAACTATTTACATAAAAACTATTCTATAGGATATACATTTTTATATAATTAAATCATAATATATAAATGTATTCATTCAAAATATATAAAAAATAATATAATTATATTTATATAAAAAATTTATATTAATTTTATTAATCATATTTATATGTATACATAGATATATTAACTATATTAAATAATATTTCATATATTTTAAAATTTTAAAATAAGAGAAGAAATATATTATATAAATATACAGATAAAAATTGTTTATTTAAAAAATGTATAATATAAAAAACGTATAGTTTTTATAATTTATATAATAATAATAAGGATGATGTATTATACAAATACTTACACACACATGAACATAAATAAACATATATGTATTATTCAAAAATGTATTTTATTTTCAATAATATATATATATAAGAATAATATATAATATAAACTCATTTAATTATTTACATAAATATGTAATATGTTTCATAAATAAATATATACATTATTTATATTATAATAAATATATAAATAAATATATAAATAAATATTTACATGTAATTAAATGAATTTAAAATAAAATATAGATAATAATTTAAATTAATATATTAAATAAATATTTTTATATAAAATAAAACTATTTATATATAAATTCAAATATGAGAATAAATATATTTAAATCAGTATATATATATATAAGATATATTTATATATAAATATTCATAAAATTTTATAAATATTTTCATATTAGATTATAATAAATGAATATATATAAAATTATATTATGTGTATCTTATAATTAATTTAAAAATATATAATATTAATTATTTACATTTTAATTGTAATATAATATATATATATTAAATTGAGTACATATAAGAATATATAATGTATATATTTTTATACATAAAAACTTATTTATAAAAAATATATCATATATTTTTATTCATAAAAAATGTAATATATATTTACTATAATTATTTTAATTGTTTACATTTAAATATAATAATATATATATATATATATATATATATTTGTACTATATATTTGAGAAATATAATATTATATAAAATAAAAAATATATAATTTTATAAACATATAAATAATGCAATTAATATAAATAAATATATTAAATATATGATATATTTATATTTATATTTATTTATTTTTGAATTATAAATGAATAAATATAATTTTATATGTATATTTTTTTATCAAAATATATCGTGGGATATATATTTACCATTGAGATTTAAATATAGTATAACATAAATATATAATATAAAAATTAATACACTAATTTATATAAATGAGTATATTTGTTATATATTTAAAAGTATATAAATATATTATACAAATAATATTTATTTCAATAAAAAGTTAAATATATATAAAATTATTAATTATTATATTTGACACTAAATATTCAATTGAAAGAGTTTTTAGGGTGATGGGTAAATATTCTTGGTTGTAACCTTTAAAAACATCGCATCCCCTTCTTAAGAAATTTTATACATGGGTGGGATTAATTTGTGGTGGGTGGGTGAGACCTGGATCATCTATTGGGGGCACCCATAAGGGTATGTTGAGGGAATGGGAGGTTTTTTCTATGGGAGGGGAACTGGATGTAGAGAGTTTCAGGAACCCACTAGGTAAGGGGGAGGAATGATTATTCTTATTTAAAAAAATATAACCAACCGATAATTGTCCATGATTTTAAGGGAATTTTTTCCAACAACCCTTAAATTCCCTCTCTGAAAAACATTTATGGGAATAAAAAATTCAAAAAAATTAGTAAATTAATTATAAGGGTTTTAATACCCCTAAAATATAAAAATATTTTGTAAAATTGTGGTAAAAGTTTTGGGATTTTGAACCCCCTCAAACATGAACACTACTAAAACATAAGGTTGTTTTCCTATGTTTTATAAACACCACCGCTAACAACATATAGTGGCCACATCATAAACAATTCTATGTAACATCATCTAATGAATTTTGATGCAGTTATACACCATACTAATCAAAAAACAACCCCATATAACGACAATGTTTTTCTATGAGTCTTAAAAACACTTGATATTATGTCCTCACATGATGAGTATTTTTGGTAGACAAGTGACCTTCAATGAATTTTCTTAATCCATACGATTAAATTTTCAATTTTCTCTAGGTATTATGTTTATAGTATGCAACATTCCTTTTATATCGTTCTAATGTTGGTTTTATACTTAAAAACATTTTACACTTCATTATATCTTAGACTCCATGACTACCTTAACATATCGACTCATTGTTCACGAGGAAAAATTGATCTATGAATATTACTAGAAAATTCATCCAATTCATTCTTTTAACATCCTCCTCATACTTAGTGTTTTGAATCAATGTCCATAATTAATTATTATATCTACAGAGATGATAAACTTACCTGATAAATTTATCCCTTTCACTACTTCCCAAAGTGATAAATATATTATATATGTAACTAGTTCATTCCTCATCTAAATATAGATTTTATTACCATTTAATGATGGAAGTTTCTCATGCATTAACTGGTATAACATTTTTACCCCACATGGTGGATAAATAAGATTCTCTATACAGGAATAGTTATTGTTGATAACATGAGTAGGCTTCTGTAATATGGTTATAAATAGATTTTTTAGCTATAGCTAAAACCCCATCTTCAATATCTTGACCAAGAAGGAAATTATATATATATATATATATATTGTATTTCATTGATATGGTTCCCATTATTTTCAATAGGATTATTCTAAATAATACTGGGCACTATATTAGATCATAACATAATTAAAAATAATATTTAATCCAAAAAAGTAAAACACTATACATAAATTGAAAAGTTTATGCATATCTAATCTTATAACCATAAACATATTTTATTTTGTGATGTCTATTTTTTTAATCCTTCATGGTTATTTTTAAAGAAAATGAAAATTATGCTATGTATATATGCCAGGTGTGTCAAACACAGTGCATAATAGGGCTTATTATAATGCCCAAGGTGATTTTCAAGTCAAGACTAATTTTCTAGTTTTGGAATTATTACCCGTAGGGTCAAATATACAAGAACTAGGTCAAATAATATTATCTAGACCAATATTTTTTTATTGGAAAATTCACATAATTTATTCTTACCAACACATAAGGATGATCTAATATACTTACACTCAAATAAAATAAAATAGTTATGCAACTAAAATTTCCCTAAAACTTATTACCACAGTTTCTACTAAACATCATTTGATACCTATAGTACCAAACCTGACCCTAGTAGCCTAATGATGGTTATTTCATTATTACATTGGAATAAGATACAAGGAATCACATCATGAAGAGTAGAATAGTTTATTTGTCTCCAAAAACATGATACATACTCTAAAATCATATTATATTATTATACATAAAAAAATATATTTTTATTTAAGAATTATATTATTCCCATTAGAATATCCCTTCATACCAATCAAAAAATAAATTCTTGTATCACATAAAAAATATGTGGGTGAGATCAGATGATTTGTAAGTGTAACCATACAATGAAAACTATGAATAAATATAGAATAATAAATATGGAAAGGTAAATCACTTAAACACATTCCATTTAATGAATAACATTAGTATAATATGTCAGGAATAATAGATTCTTAAATAATTCCATATAAATAACCATATGAGCTTGAAACATGGACCTACGTATTCTAACTAATATAATAATCAATAGTAAAATTAATAATTGAATTCTAAATAATGAATTGCATAATTATGGACATCTAAAATATACTATTGAGGATAGTGACATGACATCTATCTTTGATGATTCTTATCCCAAGGCAACTAATACCATCATGGATTGAGTTGAAAATCTATATATATTGTTTTATCTTTAGAAATAAAAAAACCATATCTAGTTTACAAATGATAAATACTCTTACATCGAGGAGTGGGAACCTCCAATCACATACAATGTCTATTGCATTCCTCAGATGAAATGGGTGAAACTTACTCAACATAAACATTCATATTCAAAAAAGTATAATAAATTTCAAAATATTCTGTAATAAATAATCATAATAATTGAACATAAAGTGTAAAATTATTGGTATCAACATATTAAATCTCTATTGAAACTAATCAGAAATGATCCAATGAAATAATAAGGATAGTTTAATTGGATTCAATCCCCATTAAATCAAAACTAGCATCAAATAATTTCTTGGTTGATACAAAATGATTTTCAAAAATCACACAAAAAATTTAATGAGGAAAATAACATATCATTAATAGTAACAATTTTATTTTAAAACTAGAAAATTCATAAAATATTGTCAAATAAAATTTTCATTAAAATTAAAATTTAATAAATATTAATTTTTAGAATATGGTGGAAATTATTTTATTTAAAAATATACATGAAAACATGAAAAGTAATATTTAATATGATGATAGTTATGGAAGTAGTTAATTTCCAACAACTAATATAATTTAAAAAGAGAATTGATTATTAACTATAAAAAGATTAGAAAATCGAATCATTCATAAAATGAAAAAATGAATTCATTCAAACCATTTTACTTTTAAAAATAAAACATGAGAAAATATTATTTTATTGATAATTCAGATAATTCAAAAAAATTGAAATTCATTTTTAGAAAACATGGTGTTTCAAAAAAAATATTTTTTACCAGTGGGAATAGTGAAGGAAAATTATATTAGAATTATTTATTAATCAATTTAATTATATAATATGGGAAAATGATAATATTAATTAAATATTTTCATTAATAAAAATGTATTAGAGAAAATATTTATTAGATTATAAATATTATATAATTTTTCCAAGGGAGAAATTAACAAAAAACATTCCCAAATAATAATCAGATTGTGAAGAAAATCATTACCACACTCGTTACTTTTGAATCAAACCCCCCATGAATGAAATAATTTTAAGTTAAATTGTAAATTCCATGAATATAAATTATTTCTTGATATAATATGAAAATATTTCCATCGTATACACAACAAAAAATTTATATTTGTTGAAAATGGTGTATATCTCACTAATGAAAATGTTATACAAGAAACCCTTACCTCACCCTTCTTATTGTAAATTGCTATAAAATTTTGTATAATGGTTAAAAAGATTTTATTAACTTATTATAGATAAATAATAATTTTCATAATATCATATATTATAATTTTATCACATAATATCATCTATTCATTAATAATCATCTATTGTTCTCATTCTATCAGTTGTGCATTCTCTTATTTTGAAAAGCATTTTATTAGGATGAATGATATGGTACATTTACATGTTACATATGTTAATGATATATAAAATAATAATCATTACCAAATTATAATTTTTATAAATCAATTATAATATTATTACTTTTCATGAACTATGGTTATGAAAAATTTACATATGTTACAATCATAGATATGGTAGGTCTTACATACACATGATGAACATTTCAATTTTTCTTCGATCATCACTGAAATAATTTAATAAAAAATTTAAATATATATAATTATAATAATATCATATCTACCATATTATTTATTTACACATAATATTATATATCATTCATTTTGTTCAATTAGGAATGATAGTTATAATGCATCTTAAAGGAGGTAGTCCAGATGTACAAGAATGATGTTTCCATTTTTCAATGTAAAAATAAAAATGATATACTATAAACTCATAATGATTAATATTTCACTAAAATAATAATTTATTCATTAATGTCCCATATATAAATTAACCATTTTCTTATTACATTTAATGTAAAGCATTAGTAAAAAATGAAACACAACACTTCGAGAGGTGGTTGTTAGTTGTAAACTTGAGTAAAATTATTTTATCCCATATTGAAAAGAAATTAAAATTTTATATATGATTTAATAATAAATATTTATAATTATATTATAAATAAAAAATATTTACTTTATAAAAATTATTATACCCAACTGTGAGAGGTGTTAAAAGAAAAAAATGGTATATGTTTGTGAGGCAGTATTCTACCATACTCATAAAGGATGAATTTAGAATCCATTTAATTGGTGTAGGGATGGTTTTAGATAATTACCATACTATATAAACATATTATTACAAGGGATATATTTTTTATATTATATAATAGGGTTTTATTATGAATTGAATGATGGGGAGGAAAAATAAAATAAATGATCATTGAAGAACATTACCTCTTATTCAGGTAACCTTCTTAGGTTTGTAGCAGATCCATCTATGGATGGATTTCATACCAATATTAGGACACCAGGTTAATGATAAAAATTTTTGTATATGATTTCTGTTAATGTTGGCTGATCTAATCTGTGTGAAGTTGTAGGGAAGAGTAGAGTGGGGTGTCCTTTTATATATGATGTGGGTGACAAAATTGTACTTTTTTTAAGGAAAAGGTATACCCACATTTTTCACATTCTTAATTGGTAAAAAATGAGGTATTATATATAATTATACAATATAAGGTATAAATATTTTCAAAAATTAAAATTTATCCATGTTTTATGTCATTTTAACACTTAACATTTTAGTTTGACCCTCCAGTAAATGAAAATTTCCCTTCACTATAGTAATTAATTTTAAATGTTATCACAATTAATTTTGTTCAAACATTATGTTAAAATATTAAAAAAATTAAATTATTATAAATCAAAATATGGAATGAATTTTTCTAATTATCATTCACATTAGTTTAAAATTTTCATTTAATATTAATCTTGCAGATGAGGCAATATTATAAGATTTCAAAGGGAAAATGTTTAAAAGTATACAACATTTTTATATGAAAATAAATATATAAATTATTACTTTGAAAAAACATGTATTAATATATATATATATATATATATTAAATAATGTTAATTTAAAAGTAATTAAAAAACATATTTTACATTATAAATATTTTAAATGAAAATACACTTTTCAAATAAAATTTATTATTTTTCAATATTCATCAAAATATAAAACGGTTGAGAAATATCCCAAAAGTTCACAGTAGGATAATATTTAAATTTAAAATATAAAAAAAACTTAATTTTTCCAAAATAATATTTTTATAAATTAGTAAATAATTAATTTTAAATTAGTTTCACAAAGTGGAACTAGACCATCTTTATTTAAAAATTAATGTATTTAAAAAAAATGTTTGCATTTAAATTATTATTATTATTTTTCTTATCAATAATTTACCATAATTTTCATAATTTTGGTAGTACTATTCATTCCTTCCAAACAAACTCCTAGATTATAATGTTATACCATTTTATGGTTCATTTTAATTCGGGGGTGCATGTTCTACGTGCTGTCGAAAAGATTGAATTAATTTTAAAACAAATAATTCTTTAATATATATTATTATCATTTCATCTAAATGTTGTGTTTTGTATCATAAATTATATCAAAAAAATGATCTTCTATTAAAATCATAGGGGTTTACCATGAAATTTTAGGTCCATATATTTACATATTTTATGCCAACTGAGAAGTGCTGATAAATTATTATGTTCAGAAAAAACATTCTTTGAGTTTTAATTAATATAATATTATGAATGTTCTATTGATATAAATTTTAAACATTTTTTTGAATAGATTAATTGTGAAGTATTTTTATACTAACTTTACATGGAATTTATGGATGATAGTCAGTGATATGGATTGAAAATGTGTCTTTATATTATATTATTTTTTCCTATATTGATTTTTTACATAGACTTAATATATGAATTATTGATGACTGTATTGAAACTAAATATTCTTGATCACGACTTAGTTGAATTTTTATTTATAAAACCCCTAAACCCCTCTAAGGGGGCATAATTAAATTTACCCTAGTCAACATCCTCAACAAACAATATTTGATGGTTCAGTTATGTTTGGGGTATATTATTTAACCCCGATATATGTTTTGTTTTCATTTTTCATTATCACTAAATTTAATAGGGTATTTAATAATTATAATTTTAAACATGTTCTACCATTATAATGGATTGTGGAATAAAAAAAATGATAATCCCAAAGAAATACTAAAACATGTATCAATTTTTGAGTAGATAGATTACCCAATTAGGGATAAATCCATTGATCAAATTTTGTGACACGTAGATATTAAATCACTAGAGTGAGATTAAATGAATAAGATAATTTTAATATAATTAATTAAATGTACAATTACCAAATTTAATGGCCAAAATCCCCACCAGTTATTTTTATTTATGGTTTTCCATATTTATAAATAAACAAAGTCTATAATGTGGTAAATGATAAAGACGAGATCAATGTGGAACTAAAATCAGATTAATGGGGAAATTTCCTATTTGTAATGACATCGATGACATGATCTTAATGTAAAGATGAATGGGGTCATGAAATTGATAAATTTACTGATTCTATTATATTCTTATATATAGGAAGGTATTTTTATTTTCAATTCACTATGTTACTCATCAATTATTGATATAAATTTGACTCTAAATTCAAGGATTGATTTTATAATCCACACTAATAAACCAGAATTTCTTATTGATAGATTTATGATCCCTCATAATTAGTATTCATTTTTTTGATTAGTACTCAATGAGAATTCATAAAAGCTTTTCACTAACAACCATAGATTTATTCTAGGATTATACTTCTCAATTTCTCATTTTTTACTCCGTGATTTCTCCATTAACCATTGTCATGATCTGTAATTTATTTTATATTTTTCTTATACCAATTATTGATACATAACATGTTCTATAAGTAACAAATATATGTATGATATATCCATGTGTCTATAAAATATTAAAGATACCCACATTTTTATAAACATACCAGGACTTCCTTAATGATATTTTTGTTGGGATGATGTGGGAGTGACCCAAGGATAGAGAGTGGATCAATTCAAAACCATATAAAGGTGGTCTACCTTTCAACAGATAGACAATAACCTAAAATTCATATCTGTTAAAATATTTTAGAATTTTATTTTATAATATCAATATAACATCAGTGTGTTATAGTTAGATATATCCCTATGTGGATAACTATGTAAATTCCTGGTGTCCTATTATGATTTATATTTCAACATGTGAGTATATTTTTGTAAGAGTGGCATCAAGAGATATAGATTCAATTCATTCCTTATCCTTTATATAATATGACTCTACAGAATAAAGAAAATTATTAAAAGATAGATTATTTTTCTAGAATAACCTTGATTCATCACCCCACCCCATATTGTGTATATGTATAGCCTGGTCCTAACAAGTATTCATAAAAAAATACAATAAATTATTATTAATAATTTATATAAAATATAAAACTTAAATTTTTTAGAACATGTTATTGTTATCTCATTACAATTTTTATCAATCATTTCATAGACAATTGTGTCACTACTATCAATGATAATTAGGACATTAAATTTAGTTTTTATTAAAATATAATGAATGGAAATTGATTTCCAAAATGATTCAATGCACTCTAAAAATTATGACCCTTACTTCTTATATAGATTTTCCCAACCAACATCATTATTGGACGATGTACATTAACATTTATTGTATTAAAATTCTTATCATTATTAACAACATTATTATCATTATTATATTAATCATCAATGTTGGTAGAATAATTTATAGTGAATACAATATATAAACAACATTTTACAATAAGAAATGAAAATACATAAAATATTTATCAATTATTGAATTAATAAATACAACATAAATAAAATAATGATTTTAATGTTATTTATTTGAATTTTTTTAGTCAGTTTATGGTTTAAATTCTATATCTTCTATTTGTGATCCAACAATCATCTCTACTATCAACAATAGCCTACAAGAAACATGTACTATATCCTCATATATTTTGTTTTCCTTATACCATCCACCCACTCCACTCATTCTTCCCCTAGATCCTTGTCACTGAATACCATAGAAATCCTTCAAAGGATGAAGTTTTCCCTTGTTCAATATATCTGAATCCCCATCATATTTCACCTCATATCTATCCTCTTATCATTTTTAAAGTAATTCCCATATTAAATAAATTTTTTTATGGTTTATCAATTTAATGTTATTGAAGTTGATCCTAGATGTGATATCAGATGATCTATAACTAATTATATTTATAAAGGCTGTTTCTTTAATATCCCACTCTATGTTTCATGTATGCATGTTTTTTGTGTGTTCATGCTTGGGTATATTGTTTTAGAAATTTTAAGAGATTTGATATATTATAAATTTAGTGTTAGGCTATGTTATAGCCTTCTAAGAGTACTATGTCAATTATTCACATGGTATGGTGATTTTAAGGATAGTGGTGGAAATTACTCCAACAATATAATATTTATAATTTGATTATTGGACCATAAAAAGGGTATGGACTATGTTCCAGATTATAAATTACCAATAATAAACCCTTGATTTCTGATTGAGTGAATTCTACGTGGTTTGAAACATAGGTTGTGGTTGATGTGAGGGTTGTGCTATGGAAAGGATATAGGATACTATAACAACCTAATAGTTTAAAAGTAGAACATCATGTTTGATAACTTATATGAAACATAATATCAATATTATAATAGAATGTTACCCCATAAGAATTTATTGAATATTTCTTATTAAAATAATCTAATATACTCGACTGCCTATAGAATAGACAAACATGAATATAATGAATCAAAATAACCTTGATAAAAAATTCAAAGATATGAAATTGAATAACTAAATTTTAAAAATTATATTTTCGAAACATGTAAACAATAAATTAATTATTATATATTAAATTCAAATAAAATAATAAACATTTAAGAGGGGAAGAAATACTTCAAAAAATAATATTTTTCTTAAGGTGGTTTAGTCGTGGTTTGTAAAAATATTTAAAAATTAATATTTTGAATTTTATAAATTTACTTTAGAAAAATAACATTAAATTTTTAAATAATAATATAAATTTTTTCAAAGGGTGAATTTTAGGGATTTTTCTAAAAAGTATCAATTTTGATGAAACAAATAAATTTTAATTTAGAAAACTAAATTTTAGTTTAAAGAATCTTGGAGCATATATTTATTTAAATATTTATTAAAAATAAAAATTATATCTTGAAAATAATTAATAATAAAAATTATGTCATTGGAATTCATTTCATATTTAATTATAATAAAATAACATTTTTAAAATATTCAATAATTTTATTTAGATTTTTTATCAAATGACTACAAGTAAAATTTTAAATTACATTCTTCCACATATATGTGTTGAAACCCCATTCTAGATTCATTTTAATGTTTATAAATCCATTCTAGAATGTTTTTTGGTTCAAACAAAAAGAAGTTGTCTGAAGAAGATATAACATCCTTAATCGAACATTGTTTTTATTTCTTCATTAACCTCCTTCATAATAAATCAAAACATGATGATATAATAAACCTTTTACATTCCATATAATTTGAAATATTTATTTTAATATATTTATCTTAAACCATATCATCCTATATAACATGGAAAGTGAAACCATTTATTGTGTGTCCGACAAACTACTGCCTTAGAAATTGACATAATTCGTTTCCCAAAGTTGATTCTCACGGGTATATATAGTGATGCATTTAATTTATATATATTATATATATTATATATTTATACTAATTTAATTATAATATCACATTTATTATCTTACATTACATTTCGTTGAAAATATAATAATGTTGCTCGTGTGTATGGTGGACTACCTCCTCGAGAAATTATGTGATTCATTTTTCACATATGATTTACATAGAAGGTAATAATGAAAACATTTAATGTATATATGTTAAATTAATGATAACCTTTTTATTCTATTAAATTAACATAAATTCAACCACCTTACCATTTCACCCATTAAAGAAATTATAACTTCATATGTATGTTTTTAAGACCTACTGTCTCCATAGAGCGATGTGATTCATTCTCCATGTTCAGTATGCAATAATGATTATAAATATGTACCAAATAAAAAAATTACATTTATAAAAATAATATAATTATGAATATGATATAACTAAATCGTATATTTTAGATCTATAACATTAATTATATGTCATGCATTAGATACCAAGGGATTTAACACTTGAAACAATAGTGATAATGATAGATTATTTCCAAATGTTTAATAAGAAGTTATAAAAGTAAAATTAATGATATTTTAAATATTAATATGGTTATATTATAAGTTAATAACATGTTTAAAACAAATATTAATTTGAATAATGAAATATCAAAT
The DNA here is from genome assembly GCA_963277665.1 of Viscum album. NCBI lineage: Eukaryota > Viridiplantae > Streptophyta > Magnoliopsida > Santalales > Viscaceae > Viscum > Viscum album. Next base: position 63,578,022 of record OY728139.1, read on the forward strand.
AAAATGGAAGCTTGAGGTATGTCACGACCCATCCCCTGGGGCCCATTCCGTGACTACCCCAAACCCGCCTACAATAGGCCAAGGGCTGGAAACTAGCACTAAATGTGTAAAATCCCTAAACTGGGAAGGAATTTCCTTTATAAACATTAAGTACACACAATAAGAGTACAAACTGGAAGAAAACACTAAGTAAAAACTTTATACAAAGATGTGATGAAAGGTAAAGGGGCCTAAAATAAAATCCCAACAATAAAGTACAAATACAACTAAAAAGGGACTAAATAGATGAAAGGTGAAAAGAAACTCTTGGAACATCCACTAGAGATCCTACCTGAAGGGTAGGTACAAATAGCCTACTCATCACATCACGTCTATCAGTCCCCACCATGTACTGACTCATTGTAAGTTCCACCTCCGAGTACTGTCCAGTCCTGGTGCTCTCAGCCTCCATCAACACTTCCGTCGTCTACATCCAACACAACGAGGTGTGGCATAGACCGTGAAGGGGTGAGTATAATGATACTCAGTAAAGACCCCGAAAACCTCAAGCACTCACAAAATACAATAAGGATAAATAAAAAAGTATTAAATCAACATATAACCTAACTTAGTTATATGAACATACACATACAGAAGCTATTAAGTGATCCATCTCAATCACGAGGAAAACACAAAGTTACTGACTCAGCTCAACTGGGATTTCATTCTAGGGGTATTATCAATCTGAGCCCTCAGCTGCTGATGAACTACATCTCTATCGAGTACAGTGGGCCTGCCGCGTCACACAGAGGCCCTTCCCACTAAATTGGACTGATGAGGTACTCCTCATATCGATTACCGTGGGTGTGCCATGCTCATACAAAGGCGCTCTCCAACGTGGGTCTGTTGCACTCAAAAAAAGATGCTATCCCTGGTAGCCTACTGAGGTTCTCCACATGACGAGTACTGTGGGTATTCCATTCTCACACATGGGCGTTCCCCACCGTGGGTCTGCTATGCTCACACAGAGGCCCTACCCCCTAGGCTAGTCAAATCACTCTGAGTATAATCGATCAACAGTCATCATGTCTCGTCCAACAACCAGGTTCCCGCACAAATTTTTGTTCATCTCTGGAAGGTCCTTTTCAAAATCTACTATTATATACTCCAAATATCATGAATTCCCATATAAAAGTATCTCAAATTTCTGCCATGTCATATGGGTCTCAACGCAATAGACAGTGCCTCAATAGAATGCCATGTCTGTTTGTTATTAGCCTTTTTTTCCTGGGGGCCTGGTTGGATTTGTGTATTATCCTTCCTATCCATATCTCAACTATACCCTAAACTCCAGTGGGGTTTTCTCAAAGGGACAGCTTCACTCCAAGAATAACGGTGTTGTTGACGGTTCATCAAACAGACGTCCGGTGCCGAAGATATGGCCCAAGAAGGTAATGGGGTCAGTAGTGGACCGGGGTCCAGTCCGACCTTGTTGTACCGACTCGCCCCAACCCAGTCTGGGCCAACCAGGTCTGGGTCAACCTGGTCAGACTCGATGGGTCTTACCTAGCCCGTTGGGTGGGTCTGCCCAGTTTGCTGGGCCTGACCAAACGGACTGCGAGGGAGGTTCAGCCTTGATGTCGCCACGTAGGTGGCTCAACCAGAAGGTTGGGGCCGGTTCTGCCAATGCCGCGAGGGGCGCGGCTCAGGAGACTCAACTCGGGAGGTCAGTAGGCAGATCACACGGGGTTCGGGCTAGCTGCAAGCAGAGCGCACGAGGCTCGGGCAGACCGGTGCGATGCCAGGCAGGCCGCAGGTGCCCAGGGTTGGCTATGACAAGAGCCAAGCAGGCTACGGGGTGTCGGTGAGGCGTCGGGCAGGCCGGAGGGGCGCCGAGTAGGCCACGGAGTGTCGGGAAGGCATCCACATGCTGGGAGGCCACATGCAGGTGGTCCGCATGTTGGCCACGACGCCGGGAGGCCACAGGCCGGTGGTTCGTGCCCCGCTCATGCCTGCGGTGTTCGGCCGGAAACATCGGTGCGCCACGCGGGGGTGGGGGGGATTCATGGAGGCCTCGGGTAGCATGGCCTTCATCTTCGTCGCCTCATCTCTATGCCGTATAATGTCACCACAAGGAAGAAAACTGACGGAGGGTGTCATGAAATGTTATGTTGGCCCGCACCATCCTTGTTTAGCGAGGTAACATTTAGATCATTAGGAAAGTAGATGATCAATATCATGTACTCAACAATTCCTTTTCATCCAATGAAGAAGATAAGAAAGTGGTATAAAAATATCAAGCAACAAACCCCCTACCATGCTCGTAGTTGGTTGATGTTGGTGCAAAAAGGCGAACGACTTTCATTGACGGAGTCGTAGAAGAATACATAGAGGATTGTAATTCATCACGCCCACCAAGCACTACAAAACCCATGTTGCGTCGGCTCATTGATGACGCTCTACATCGGTAGGTGTCTGATGGAGAAGTCGAATATGGTCAGCATTCTTCGTTCTTCATGGTATAAGGTGTAATCCTCCAAGGGTTGGGCATCATGTCACTTTTCCAGTGTTTCGTCACTTGGTGAAGCCGTACCAAATCCTCCTCCCAAGATCCATATATAAAGAAGAAGGGGAGAGGTATGTAACCATTGTGGAATTTATGATGGTTCATTTATTAGGAACCTTCCTTAATCCCAACGATGTGGTTACTTAATTTAAAATAGGGGTCAAGCGAATTAAATAGCCTTGGCACAATTTAAGAGGTTTGTTGGATTAATTATTTGGAGGATTCCAAGAGGCTTCCCCCACATAACCTTCATCAGTAAAATAAATGATAGGATTTAATTATATGTTGACACATAAAATTAATTGATAGAATTTTATATTATTTGACACATAATATTAAATTGATAGCATTTAATTATATGTTGACACATGAGATTAATTGAGGGATTAGAGAGGTTTTGATCTCGGGTGGTCCCCACGCCGTAACCTCTCACGGGAGGTTACATTCGGGGGGGGGGGGGGGACCCACCACCATAACATATCATGGGAGGTTAGGGTGTGGAGGTCCCACCTCTAACTCCAAAGTGGAGGTTTTAACCTACAATCACAAACATCGCAGCTTAAAATAAAATAAAGTGTTCTACACTTTATTATATTATTTTTTTACAAAAATCCAATACCTAACTTTTATTTTCCACCAAATACCCTCGAGGTGATAGTATTATTAAGAGAATATCGGTGCTGCGTGGTCAACGGTGCCCTAAGATTTCAATTCCAAGCACCGGGTCAAAAGTTACAAAACGCCGCTCGTGCGTTTACTAAACGTACCCAAAAAAAAAGTTCAGAAAATTATTATCAGTCACCCTCGACTCACGCCGGTCGAGGTTAAGCTTTTTCTAGGTGAATCAAGCCCCAATGAACCCAACAGTACTTTCAGATTTGCAATCCGAGTTACTGTTTAGAAGTTATGATTCTACAATAAATTAACTTTCATTTAATTTTTTTATTTGCGGCCAAAAAATAACTTTTTTGGTGGTCCTATGCGGCCAAAGTTAGTATATTCTTAAAGAAAACATAAACTCACAAATATAGCGGTGTTGTCTTATTTTTAATCCGAGTTACTGTTTTTGAGTTATAAGAATTTGGAAAATAAAATAATTTATTTAATATTTTATTTACAATTATTCCATTTTTTTGTTTTAACATTGGAGGCCCGCACCGAATAATCTTAAGTCGCGCCAAGGGTAAACCCTCCATCCTGAGTGCAATGGTGCCCTCAAATTTCTGATCTGAGTTTCCTTTTATGATTTATTCCACATTTTTTAGAAAACTACTTATGCGCGTTAGCTTAAGCTTTACAAAAACATCGACGGATCATTGTGGGCACTCCGGACCTCAGAATCACACGATGTCAGATTTCACAGACCCGTAAAATTTCCATTTAAATAAAAAAAATATTATATGGAAATTATAGGTCTTTACAAGGTAAGTGGTTTTCTTAACTAATTTTTCATTCATTTTGTAATACAACTACATCACTAATTATATTAATCCAAAATTATATAAGCAATCAATTTTGATTAATTTATATTTTATATAAATTTTTATTTTTTTGTATGTATATTTTTTACATATAATCTCCGATATTAATAAATAAAACCATATTGACATGAACATTGTAAGGGTTTCATATTAGAATTCATTCTTTGATAGACATGTTCTTTTATGCACAATATTTATTTTTAATGTGTAATACTTCCCCTTTACATACTATATAATGAATCATTACTATATCATGAAATTTTATCTTACAATTCATTTAATTCCTTCATGGTATGCTATAATTCAAATGTTACTTATGTGGTAAGAGTTTTTGTTTCAGTCTCGTTTTAATCAAGAGTTCTAATGCTAAAATATGAATTTAAGGAAATTATTTATTCATTTAATAATAAAAAACATTGATTATCCTATATAATTATTATTCTTGATGTTTCCCTATAGTATTTCCACTTTAATATCATTGGTAAATAAACTAATTGAGATAATTGATTTAAGAAAATATCAAATTATATCACTATTTGATCAAAAACCTTTTTTCTTCCATACTGGTTTTTTGAAAAAAGGATTAAACTAATGTTATAGAATAATTTTTTATGTAATTTATACCGTTTATTATATTTTTTCAAAAATATTATATGGTATATTTTCTTTTTTTCTAAACAAGGAACATTTTTATTATTCTTATAAAAATGTGATAACAAAATTTATATTTTTAACATATTATTAATAGATAGAAATCATACGCCATAATGACCACTAAATAGTCCAATAATTCATTTTTATTATAAAAATAGTATTTTTTAATAAAAAACATGTTATTGAACATTTAGATTTTAAATAAAATATTCAAAATTTAAAGTATATTTTCCTAAAAAATATTAAATGTGATCTATAAAAATCATTTCCTATCTAATATTGCATCGTTCGATTTTATTCGATGCTAAATGATTATTTTCCTCAATAATGAATTTATTATTTTTAAATTTCTTTTTATCCATGAAAAATTCCTTTGAGGTTTTGGATTTCTATTGACATATATATATTTTTCTCTCAGATATATAACTAGTTTATTCTCTCTTTTTCTAATAGGATAATCAATTCCTTATGATAATTTCTTAAATTGTATCATTATGATATTTACATTGAATATTATATAAAGATAGTGAAACCTGGTTTATTTCCAAGGGTAATTATTATTTATTTCTTTATGATTTATTTCATTTATCAAGCGCACATAGAACATAAAGATTTTATGAGCGGTGCACCCAAAGAGCATTCCACCAAACTGTGTAATTTTTTAGTCTCTTGATATTACATGTGTGGAATTATGAAGTTAAAAAAATTAACTATGAGACCATTTCCACTTTGCTTTATTTTCTTGGTTGTTATCCTTGAATCATGATTATATAATTTTATATGTTTCTACCACATTTCCTATGATGTAATGATATTACAACACCATGTTCATTATAGTATGAATATATCTGATTAGTCGTGTAAATTTTTTATGTTATATAATTTTCACCAACATTATTTTTCCCTATCATGTTTTATTTTCATTTATTATATTTTAAACTTACCCCTATCTTTTACATATTCCCATGGTTATCCCATGCATTTTTTGGATCTTACTATGTAATCAAGAAATATAATAATAAAATGTTTTAGTTTATTATTTATATAATATGAACCTATTATCCCTAAGAATATTGGACATTATATTATTTTTTATTTTATTAATTTATGTTTATGTTTTTAAATCCTGTAATAATATATATATAATGTTTTGGTTTCTATTGTTGTTATCATAAAAATAGAATAATTAACCATTAAAAAAATCGGATGAGAAAACCTTAGTAAAAACACTAAGGATATGTAAAAGGATAAGTATATGGATTATTATAAGTGTTAGTATATATATAAGTAAATATCATAGAAATTTTGTGAAATTTATAGTGAGTGGTTTTCATGAAATGAAACCCATTAATGGATACAAAAGGTTGAAAATGTTCTTGTATAGATTTACCTAGGGGTAATAACTATAAAAATGGACTATCCAGATTGACTTGTGAAATACCTGGGGAATGACAATGACCCTTACACTACACCATTTTTTATATTCTTTAAGGATAGTATTTGGAAATTCAAAAACTATTTACAAACCATTGTAAATATATGAATAAATGATAAACATGAAAGACATTGAACAAGACTATGGTTTCATATATAAAACATGTGTCATGATTTATATTTCATATAAATTATTTTTCATAAAATATGTTGTTTCCCAATATGATAATTATTTCTAAATACAGACATTGTTGTTTTACTCAATAGTTTGGTCTATTAATAACCTGGTTAATGTTAAATATTATTCAAAATGTGTTGATGAGAAAATAAATTATAGGGTTATTTGAGTAATGTTTATTATGATAAATATTGATGAATAGTCACAATATATTATTATCAACATTAACCATAAATAAATCAAAATATCACCAAATAAGAGATGGATATAGTTCACTGATAGTTATCGTGGAGGTGACTATAAAATTATTAAGATATCCTTTCAAATATGATGAAAACATACAAAGAATAACGCATATAATTTTATTAATATAACATGAATATGTTTTATATGTTGAGAATACGAAAAAACATTTATAATTTTGGATGAAAAAAATGTTTAGTAAAATTAACTGAGGATAATATTTATTTTCTTAAGAAATAATTAAGGGTTTAATTTCATAAAAGTAGAATGAATGTGTATTATAGAAATTAATTTCCAAGGGGAAAACCTCAAGAATATGAACAGTAGTTTTTTATGAGTAAAGGTTTTGTTGTTTATGATAAAAAACAACAGAAATGAAATATGAAATTGTATAGGTATCGAAGAATATTTTTAAAAATCCTATATAATTGATTAATAATGAATTAAAATTATTTAAATGTTTATGTACATGACATAAAAATTTATGTGAATGAATAAATATATATATATAAGGATTGTCCTTTAAAATAATTTTAGTATATATTTTCAATAATATGTTGAATTTTACTAATAACCTAAAATGATTATTTAATGATATGCATATAATATATTTAATATAAAAAATTGGTGAAATTATAATCATATATATGTTCTTTTTATTGAGGCAATTAATTGTTTTTTGGAAAATAATGATCTGTATACGAGACAATAGTGGTTAAAAATGTGATTTGATGACATAATTATTTTTTTAAATATGATCATCATATTCTTGAGAACTATATAAGATCAGAGTTAATTATAAATATGATCATACCATATGTTTTTTATTGTTTTATATAAATTAATACCAACATTACTAGTAAAAACCCATCATATGTAACAAGGATGAAGGAATTGAACCGACAATTAATGGGTTATAAGGATATTGATCCAAATACTGGCCTACATGACGTAATAGTTAGTATAATATTATTTTTAATTAGAAAGTTTGAAGGATAATTATTTCGTTTAAAAAAAATTATTTTGTGATCAACTTATTCATTTTTAGGGTGACTAATGATATTAAAGTATATTTTTATTGGTTTGTAGTATATATAATATTTTAGATTAACATAAAAGACTATATTTTATAAATTCTATTATTTTTTTGAGATTTGAGATGAAAGGGTTTGATATGACATTTGACTTTAAAATCATTCTTCATGTTAAGTCTATTAAATTTATTTGTAATATAGTGTCATTTATTTAAGGAATATTCTATGTCAAACATTTGGATTCATTTTTGAATTTTGTGGAGTAATATATTAATTTTAATTAATTTATCTTACATTGTACAATCTATTTTGGTTTTAATAATTATAAGAAGATTATATTGTTACTCTTTAAGAATCATATGATCTTTTATAATTTAATTTATATGATTCATGAAAAAAAAACTTTTTTTCATATTCATTTCTTTGAGTAAGAGATGAAGTGTAAATTGGTCAAATAATATGAAAAGGATAAAATTATTATTATTATGTTGAGTGATACCAATAATGTAAATATATTTACATTCATGGATAGTAAAATAAGTACATAACATTATGAAAAAGATATCTAGAAAAACATAATACTATTATATTTGATGAATCAAACAGTATTTAAAATCATCATAGAATTATGCATTTGAGTTACTTTTATTTTCCAATGAAAATTCACTTTCTTCTGATCTATTATATCAATCAGTTTTTAAAATTTTTTATTCTTTTGTTCCATGTACATATCATTTGGTTTCACCAATGTCATATTATTTGGAAACTTATTTATGTGATGAAATTCATATTTACTTATCAATTTTTTAAAATAATTTTTATTAAATATTTTTATAATGTCTGATTTTCCACAATGAAATTTTCAAACACTTTATTTGTAATATCAATATTATATTTTGAGGGTGTAATTTATTTTAATAGGTAGAATTTAACACATAATGATTTATAACAGAAACTATATGTTTGAGAAAATACATCAGACAAAATGACATTACTTTAATATAAGATAACACTCCAAAAAATTACAATATTTTTTTAAATAAATTCAACCTCTCCAATAGCTTAAAGAACACACAAAACTGAATCTAATAGAACTATAATAATCTTACAATTAAAGTGTTTGGTATAAATAAAAATAACTAAATAATGAAAAATATATGGTTGATACATGTTCAAAATAAATTCAATGATAATTTATTTTTTAAAAATTAAATAATAATTATTTAAATTATAAATTATTTTTTTAAGAAACTATCTTTTCATAAAAGGTAGTTTTTTCGTGCATTACACAAAAAGGAAGAATAATTTTTACCCTATTGAAAAATTAAATTTATCAGATCAATAATCAATCTTGAAATCATCTAATCTAAATTATATTAGTGTCAATTTTTATTTTATTTTTCTAAAAAGTTTCATTTTTAGATGAATAGTGATAAATAATGATTTTAATTAAAATATACCATTTAATTTAATGAATTTACAGTCCTAATTGTTGTTTAATGTGTTTTAAAAAGTAAAATCAGTTCAATTATATATTCAATAATGAAAATTATTTTATATTATAATATTTTATATTTAAATTTGATTTATGAACATTATTCACTTTTGAATGTTTTTTATTTGGAAACAGTTTTTTCAACACCACTATGGGGTCAAATGTTATATTACATTATGACCCATATGTGAGTTGAATTTAATAAAATGGATTATAGACTTGGAATCTGAATATTTTATATTATAATAAAAGGCCAACTAAAAATTTTAACATTATTAAATGTTAAAAAAGTATACATTATTTAGCATGATTAGGGTAAAATGGGATTACTGGGGGTTAACATTAAATGATAAGGGCTAAAAATGACACAAAACATGAATAATTTTTATGTTATTGTCATATTTAGACATTACATATTATATTTGTCATAAATGGTTTATTTTTTATCCATGTTGAATGAGGTAAACATAGTTTTAATTTCATTATTTCAAAAATACCCAGTTTTTCCTCTCGCCAACTTCTAAAAGGACACCCACTCTCCTCACATTATCACACATACAAAACTCTTTGGTTCTACCAATACATAAACTAATAAAATCTATATATCCTTAAATACATACTATAAGATAAATTTTAATAAATACAATAATAATGGTTTTTTTGTAAACCTAAACAAGTTTCCCAAAAAAGATGTGATGTCCTTAACCAAGGTTTTTATTTTTTTTCCTCACCTAACACCAATATAAAATATGAAACCATTATGATATAATTAATAAATTATATTCCAAATAATTATATGTGGTTATGATAATTTAATGACCTAAAAAATATCAGACACTCTCACTTGTGAAATTTAATCGTTGATCCTGTCTATAGAGGACTACAACCTCATGAACTGATAAAAATTTATATTTATGACATTTATAAAATTATAGATATGATGTTAATATACCATAAAATTTTATTTGGATCAGTCATGAGAAAACATGCCTAATAAAATAAGGTAATTAATGCCCAGAAAAACCATGATAATGAAATATTATTAACGAATGCGTAATAAGATGTTATAATAAGATTATATATTATTTTATTAATATTATTATTGATATTTGATAATTTACTATCATGTTTGAAACCAAAATAAAATATTTTAAATATCACACAACTAAAAGGGAAGTGCGAGGTATGCACATTTCATAACTCAATTCACATTCTCTGGTTTATACATCTACATCGTTAATTATATTATTCCTATGTAATGTATGAAATTGTTTTTAATTTGCATTTTATTTAGAATTTTATCTATATGTATTAACATTTGTTACACATAATCACCCAAATTGTTAAATCCCACCATGATTATATAATCTTTTTATGGGTTTCATCTACAACATCATTATATAATACACATGCTCTTATAAGCCTAATAATTTTTAAACTATGTATATACAACCCATTTAAATAAAATATCATAAATCCTTCCTAACACTGATATTTTATTTTATAAGTAATCAACTTCATACATTTGATTTTAGGAATCAAAATTTACCAATGTACATATTTTTTATGTTTTAATCACATTTTAACCACGATTTTTTGTTCTTGATATTACATTTTTGGTAATTATATGATCACTTTCTAATAAAACAATTTTATTTTATTATCCTCATTTTATTCATGATTTTTTCAAGTAAAAGTACGATGTTTCACTATCTAGTTATATTTTTCATTTTCCGATTTTTAATACTATAGGTTATGTAGTTGACTCTCACTTTATGTTTCATTGTCATATTTATTACCATAATGTGAAATTTATCTCACTATATTATTTTATGTATTTTCCATTTTCTCACATTAATTTTTAGTAGAAAACTAAAAAAATGAAAAAAATAAGGATTTCATGTTTTAGTTCAATTGGATTAAATATTAATCTATATATCCAAATACAGTATGATAATACAATCATTGTGTTTCATTAATATAAATTTTTTAAAAAATATTTTAATAATTTGTGTACTTGTCTTCGGTTATGATAGTTCATATCATAGAAAACTTTTAGCTATCCATTAAAACTATGATCATAAGACCATAGTGAGAACACTATGGATAAATCTAAGGATATATATTAATATAACTCAGTAGATTAGTCTATTAATTGTAAAATATCCCGAAATTTTAGTGTTGTCTAGATATATATTTTTTTAAAATGATATCACTATCTGAACACTACCAGTGTAAATGGATTTGGAACATATACACCTTGAGGTAGTAAAATAGAAAATGGAATTCCAATCCAGACTCGAAAATTACGTGGTATATAAAAATGGTTCTTAATATGAATCTAGTATGACAGAGTCAAATGATATTATAAGGAAATTAACAAAAATATTTATGAACTATCAAGATGGATTTGAACCGATGATAACCATAAATGACTTATGATAAACCTAATGTTTCATAAATTGAATAGAATAATTCATGATATAAATATCCTATAAATAATTTTTCATGATTAATTTGTTTCTCAATAAGATTATTTTTTATCATAATATGATTTTTGGTATTAGTCAGTGTATAGAATGATAAGGAACAATGTTGACATTTTATGTGATATATAATGTTCTGATGGAAAAGAAAAATGATTGATTGATGGTGTAGTGGATATTAAGATTATTACAAATTATTTTTCGATATTAATGATTAAAAAACTTCACCTTAGACAACCCTGAAAATCGACTAATGATTTGAAGGATATTGTTCTATCAGATTTTATGTGGTGGAGGTTACAGTGGCAGAAAGAATATTTTAAATATATGTCAACATTTTTAGGAGAATTAAACAGGGTAATATCTCCATGATATGAAAATATGTTTTCTATGTAGAGAAGATGGGAATAACGTAATTAATTTCTGAGGAAAAATAAAACTTTTTGTAAATTATATGCATGATAATAATGGTTTACCTAGGGCCCCATAAATGGTTTATCATCTCAAAATATTCATGATTTCATATTATTATAATTGATTTCATAGGGGGTAAGCTTGAGAAGATGATAAAAAACATTTCATGAATTATTGTTTTAATATTGATAATGAAGAGACTATAAATGACATACGAATAAAAGGAGGTATTAAAGAATACGATGGTGAATCCTAGTTATTAGTTTAATAATGAAATGGAATGATTTAATTTTTTTTGTGATGGATAACAGGATTTATGGGAATCATAAATCTTATATAAGAGGATTGCTCTATATATCATTTTTTTAATTATTCTAATGAATATTTTTAATATTATAAATGATTTAAAATTTTTATTATATGTTACGGTGATACACTATTTCAAAAAAAAAATAATTTCGGAAATTATAATCATGTATGTGTTCTTGAGGTTGAGATAATTAGTTGATTTTGTGAAAAATAATAATATGTATAGAAAAACATACTAGTTAAAAAAGCAATTCAATAAAGAATGTTATTTTTGAAGAAGACAGTTATATTCTTTAGAATGTAATAAGATCATATAGAATTATGAATATGATCATCACATGTGTTTTTCCATAGTCATTGAAAAAGGACCACCTTAAATCCAGGTGACAAACCTCAAATATGGTAAGGCCACATGGAATGATACCAGAACATAAGGCTAATATTGTTTAAGTATCTACCACTATCCAACATAACAAACTGGTTAGTATAAATTTTTTTACAATGATGGTTTGGAAGATATATATTAGTTCTCTTTTGGTAATCATATTATGGAACCAATTCCTTTTATTTTTGGTTGACTATTATTATTTTGTGAGTGGTTTAACTATAATTAAGTATATATATCCTTTTTTAATGTATATGATTATTTGGGAGTAATGTTATTATGTTTTTTAGATGTAATTTAATGGGTATGATATATACTTTCTTCTCAAACCAATCTTTCAAGATGAGTTTATTAAAGTTATTTAGGATAAAGTATCATTAATTTAATGAATTATATATGTTTAAATTTTGGTTTCATTATTGAATTTTGGTGATTAATATATTCATATTAATTTTGGATATCATATTACTTTTTATCCATTTTTAATTTAATAAATATAGGAGGAATATCTTGTTACTATTACGTGAATGAAATGATCCTCAAATGTTAGTTTTAGTGATTAATGAATTAAAAATTCATTTTTTGATATTTATTTCTGGATTAATAGATAAAGTGGAAAGTAATCTATGAAAAACAAAAGGATAAAATTATACATATGAAATAGATTGATAAAACATATTTATTTCCTTATATTTATGGATACAACAAGAAGTCATCAATGTTATGAAAAGGTTCTTGAAATGAAAATGTTATCATATTACCTTCTTATCGGATGTATCAAATAGCCTTTTAAATATTCATGGATTTATTGGTTTTATATCCTTAACTTTCTATAGATTATTAAATTTGTTATGGTTAATGATCTTTATCACACTTTATAATTATTTTTAATTTGCATACTTGTCAATATCATCACTTTTGACCAATATTCTCTTTATAGAAACCCATTTTTGTGATTAAAATCATATTTCCATTTCCCTTCTTAAGAGAATGTTTTATTAACACATTTAATGATGTCGTATTTTCCATAAATAAATTCTCAAACCCTTGATTTCTAAGATCAAGATGAATTTACGAGGGTGAAATTTTATTATCTTTGTATAATGTTACACCCAATGATTTTAACCTGGAACATCTTATTTGTTAAAATATAAGAAACACAACATTATAAGAAAATTTAACTCATTGATAGTTTATGATATAATTTCAAAAAAACTATTCAATATGTTCGATAACTTGTGAACACAAAACATCGACTCAAAATGAACAAAAAAAACCTAGTAATTAAAATTGAGTGTATGAAAATGTGTATTTATATTATGAAAATTATATGGTGTAAACATGTATAAAACAAAATAAATTATTATCTATTTATTATTAATAAAATTAGAATCATTTAAATAAATAGATATGTTATTTAAAAAAAAATTTTAAAAGATTACTTTTTTACACTTTTCAATGATAATTGGAATTTAATTTTCACAAATGTTTGAAAATTAATTTTGAAAAAAGAATATAATTTTAAATATAATAAAATTATAATTATATTTTTTATAATGTTTGGTATTTTACTAAAAATATTTACTTTTCAGATTAATATAGAAAATTACCGATTTATATTAAAAACTCCCATTTTATTTAATTTTACATTATCTATATAATTTTGATATTATTTTAAAAGTACCATAAGTTTAATTATATATTTAGTATTCCAAATTATATTATTGGAATAAATTTCATTATAAATTTTGATATAATATCTTTATGAAAATATGATTTTTTTTATTCGAAACACGTTTTTTACACAACTACTTTTTTAAATTTTAATTAAATTATACCACTTAGGCTAAATGAATTTTAAAAAAAAGATTCAATATTTGAAATAAGAATATTTTATACTATTTCTTTTGTTCAAAATTCTTTTTCACTATATTTAATAATGAAAATAGTGAAAATTATTTACCATGTTTAAGGTAAAAAAAATTTAAAAGAGGGTATAAACATAAAGGACAAGGGTTTAAAAAGACCCGAAACATACCAAATTACAATTGGATTATAATATTTTTAATTTAAGATTTATAAGGCTTGTATGGTTTTTTTATCCTTAGGCAATGATAAAAACATGGGTGAAATTTGTTCTTATCACAAATACTAAGTGTCTAATCCCCTGCACTTTTAAAAGTCCACTATGTCATCTAATTTATACACATAAAAATGCCATTTATTAAAACAATAACTTACCAAATAAAATTCTTATCATCATCCTATATTAATTGGATTGATTATAAATACATCCAAGAATGGATTTTATGTAATCATAAATACATTTTCTGAAGAAGTTGTAACGTCCTTAACCGATCATTTTATTTTATTTATTCTTCCACCTCCTTCATTGAATATTAAAATATGATGATATAATAACCTCATTATAAATTATATAATGAATATTTACATTATTTAAGTTACCTAAAATCATATCCACCACCCTCACATTCGAAATAAAACAATTGAATCTGTGTACGGTGGAAAACCACGTTGCGAACTAACATAATTTATTTTCTATAACTGTATTCCACTGGTTAATATAATTATGTATTTATGGTTTATATATGAAATTTATAATATAACTATACTCATGGAATTATAATATATCATGAACCTTCTTGATTTTTAATCTATCTAAATATGATAACAATGCTCATGTATAAGTCAAACTACTACATTACAAAGTGAACTGATTCATTTTCCATATATGATTAACATGGAATGAAATAAAGGATAAATTTAATTAATATATGTTATATGATTGTAATAATATTGATTTTTTCATTTTAATAAACAATTTACTTCTTTATAATTTTACTCATTTAGGAAATGAAAATGTCACTCAAGCATACGTAACACCTACTACCTCCACAAATTGAGGTGATTCATTGTCCACATGTAAAATTAAATATTGATAATAAAGATTTATATAATAAAAAAAATTATTTTAAACATTAATATCATATTATAGATGAGTTAACTATATTATGTGTTTGAGATATTTAAATTCCATGATAATAATATGAATTATAAAATATGATAATTAACACCCAAAATAATACTGATAATTAATTATTATAAAAAAATTGGTAATAAAAATTGTAAAACTACAATATAAAAGGTTGGTTTTATTCACACACACGGATGCTATAAAAAATTCAAGGGGACTCTACCCCACGACCAACGCCTTATTCCCTGATCCCCTTTCCACCCAGCCAACTACAAGGGGTATAAATGTATAACATATGATATTATAAATTATTTGACGTTTTTTATGTAAGTTAAAAACATATTTGAAACTGTTATAATTGAGGTTAAATGTTATTCCCTGACACCATTTACCCAATGTCAGTGCATTATTACATAACCTTGGCATTAAAAAAAGGGATCAAATCCAGAAAGACCAATCAGTTTAGTAGCCTTGTAAGTACTAGATACATTAATATGTATTACATTACATCATGAAATAAAAAAATCAACAACATTGTGTCCCCTTTTAAAAAAACATATATCTTTAGCCTATTCCTATAGGTAAACTACAAAATACTTCTTCACATCCTGGGAAAAATAAAACATAGAAAGGGGTGATCTTAGATGCTTAGTAAGGATAAAAATATTGCAAAAACTTTCATAAATAAGAATACACATTTAATGTAATGTATAAAACTAAAAAATCATTTTAAACAGAAAATTCAGTATAATATGGCAATGATAAATCAAATAATTTCATTTAATTTTTCACATGGATATTCTACTAGTTGAATAATGTCATGTAATATTCATAGCCAGTTTTATAATGATGGAATGCATAATGCCAGACATTATAACCATATATTCAAGGCCTTGTGCCCAGAGTACAAATAATATTTTGTGAAGTCCTTGTTCAAAGACACTAGTTTGTCTCATTAGACCTACCCATGCATCGAGGAGCTATAGCGGCCTCCACCCATCACTTACTAAGTCCAAAGCATTCATTATATGAAAAGGTTTAAACATAACCTAAACATTCGTATTAAAATGTGCATACAAGATTTCAATAATTTATCAACAAACCATGAATGGTGTAAAAATAAAACATCCACATTAAAGAATATCACAAATCCTTTAATAAAATTAGGAATTTTTGTATCATAATAAATCAACTTCAAACAAGATTAAAATCCATCAAAGGATGTTGACAGAGATGAAATCGAGACTGTTTTTAGAGAAATATCACTTTCTATTTTGAAATATTTTAAAAGTTATATAATTATAAAAGAAAAAATTTATGAAGAAAATAGTCTTATAATCTTCTCTAGGAATATTTGATGATGTTATAACCATTGAAAATAGCCGCACCTGCCGTATAAGTTAAAAAAAGACATTCTTACCTTAATTTTATTGAAAAGGTCCTAAAGTAACTTGTTTGGAAAATGAAAAAAAGATCAATTTCAAAACAAATATGGTCAAATAAGGTTAAAAATGACTTTAACCCGCAGTCTAGTAAATAGTAAGAAATTTTTGAAATGCATTTTTTAGAAAACACGGATGTGGATGATAAAGAGGTCCCAGTAGATTCTTACGTATTGACAACCTCGGATAAGTAAAGAAATTGTAGAATTAAAACTTACCTTGTAATTTTACTTAGTCGATCATATGTTAACCTACTGTATAATAGTTAAAAAATTGTCATTAAATTTTAAATTAATCATATACATAAATACGATATCAAATATTATCTTATAATATTTTGTTGTTAATAATATTTTAGTAGTATCATCGTTTTGGGTGTTAACCATTTCGTTTTCCTTTGTATGATTGGTTATGTAGCCATGTTTTTTATCGAATGGATGTATCTCATTCATATAAAAAATTATATTATGTTCGTGAACATTATTTTTAATCATAAAAATTATTCTTGAATGATTACGATGAGGAATGAATCTCATCACTTTGTGGAGATGGTAATTCATACGTACGCATGAGAGACAATATCATTATATTAATGGTGAAATCATATTTAATTAGAGTTTTGTGTCCCGAGGTAGTGGTATTGTGGAGGAATCGAGGAAAATTTAAGGTGAAATTATGATCGATTTGAATTTTATTTTTGATTTTTGGATCTTGATTAGTGTTTTGTGGCACGACTTATGTTTTTGATTTTGAAATTTTTGGTTTGTTGTTTGGATGTGTTGGATTATATCATTTGGATGCATTATGATAGTCAGGTTCTCACTAAATCAAAAATTTATTTTTTAGATAATAAAAAATTTAATTTGTAGGTGAGTTATACTCATTATTATAACCATACAAAAAATTAAGTGTTTGAATTACAATCTACACCACGACATGGAGACGGTAAGACATATGTACACACATATGATGACCTTGTCATTTATAGGATGGATAGAATAATGAATATGGTTGAACCATATTTATAATAACATAACTATATGTAGATGGCACTTGATTTATTATTATGGTATAGAAACAACAAATAAAGAGGAAGTGTAAGAAGAAAATATCTTGAAAGAGGGTGTGTGAAATTATTACATCTTCTTCGTGTGTTTCCTTTTGAGTTGATCAAAATAACTCCTTAGGATGTTTTTATGATCAAATTAAGGCCTATAGGTTAAAGAAATGATAGTTTAGTGGATATTTGGGTAGGGTTTGGCAAAGGAAAATGGCTTTGGAGGTGTGAATATAAGAGAAAGTGAAGTACCCTTTTATAAGATAGGTGAGGGTCACTTTAGAAAAATCTTGAAATATTATTTTAGAATGAAATAATTTTCGGTTGTTAATGCATCCAAAATGATTTATTAAGAGTATATAGTAAGGATTGTTCGAAAAATATTCAACCAATAGGTTTTAGATAAGTTTAGGTCACCATATTAAACTTATCTTTTATATTTAACTCTTAGTAAAATAGTTTGTCATTTATGATTTCTCATGGTATTTTTATATTATATGGTTAATAAACATAAAATAACCAGCCAAAAGATCCCCAAGTGGTTAAGTATAAATATATATAACCTTATATATGTACGTTTTCCTATCCTTATATTTTTAGCAATATTATATCAATTAATAATGTTGTATTTGTTTTAAAAACTCAATTATGTCATTTTTGACACTATATATTATTTGGTTTTTGTGAAAATCATAAAAACATGGGTACATAAAAAAATTATTTAATCAACTCTAAAATTTTATATTAATCTATAAAATTAGTGGACTTCATCTAGAGTCTCAAATTACATTAATGTTTCTATTTATATTATCAATTATTTTATTCTTTCATTAATAAGGTAATTACTGCATCATTATTGTTTAATAAATAAATTAAATTACTTAACGTATAAAAATTATAAATAAAATAAAATTATGTATGAAATCCTTTTATATTTATATTGAATATTTATATTCTAATTTATCTTATGTATTACCCAATATTGAAAAAAATTAGTTATTAAACGTCGAATTTTACTCTTTTACGTCTTAAATAAATAAAATAATAATAAATTTCCTAATATAATCTAGGTGAACCAAAAGGATAATATTTTATTCCTAAGGTTGTATTTGGTTGAATTACACTTATCTAATAGAGTTAGTACTTGTGTTAGGGTAACTATAATATCTTTTTTACCTTTAATTACCCTATTTACTTTTAACTGTGGTAAATAAAAGTCAAGAGTTACTATTCACAAAATTATTATTTTCATCGTATAGAATAAAAATTTACTTACTAATTTCAACCATGTCTCTCATAATTTTGAAATTCAAATCACAAAAGCGGTAAAATTCAGTCTTATACAATTTTGTTAATGCTTATAGGAGGTGGGTAAAATACGTTAAGATGTTTAATAAAATTTTTATATATCCAAAATTATTATAAAATGAATATAATGAATTAAATTGAATTGATATAGTTATTATGTATATACTTGACCTAATTTAAATTGAAATAAAATAAATAATTATTTGAATAAAAGTAATTTTTAAATATTAACTCAATATTTTTCAATATTCATCAAAATTTAATGTTTTCAGAAAAATACCAAATATTTACCATAATCTAATTTCAATATTTTGAATCCAAATATGAAGACTGTATTGGAAGATAAATTTTATAAAATTTCAAAATGTGGGTATTAATTTTCATAACAACTAGTTTGATTGGTCGTAGTGTGTTAGAATCTCAATGTTTTGTACAATACAGGCTATTGAATTAATCCATGGAAACATACCATAAAAGGTTGGGGTGTTAAATTATTACATCCTTCAAATATTTTCATCCTCAAAATTTCTATAATACTACCACAGAAATATTATTTGGGTGGTTCTTAATCATAAGTTCTTCTGGTTCCCACGTTGCCTCTTCCATCTTTTAGTTTCTCCGTAGAAATTTTACCAGATGAGTCGTTCAGTGTCCCAGCACTTGTTCTCTTGTATCAAGAATATTAACAGGCTCTTCACAATCTGAAATATCAGGTTCCAGTTCAATTTTCTCATATGTGAGTACATGTGTTGGGTCAGGCATGTATTTTCTCAATAGTGATACATAGAACACATTGTGAACTTTGGAGAGACTTGGTGGAATTTCCAAATGGTAATCAATAGCCCCAAATCATTCTAGAATTTTGAAAGGTCTGACGTACCTAGGACTCAATCTACTATTCTTATAAAAATGTGTAGCACCCTTCTATAGAGATACCTTCAAGAAGACATGGTCTGTTACATGAAATTCCAAATCCTTCCTTCAGTTATCGGTATAGATCTTTTTACTACTTTGGACAGCTTTGATGTGGGTTTGGATAACCTTCACCTTTTCCATTATTTCCTCAACATGTTTTGGGACTCTATATTTTCATTCACCAACATCATCCTAACAAGTTGGTTTGCGACATCTCTTTTTGTATAACACATCATACGGTGCCATCTGAATACTTGAAAGGAAGATATTGTTGTAGGAAAATTCTACCAAAGGTAAATATTGATTCCACATACCTTTAATGTCAAGTGAGAAATATCTCATCATGTATTCTAAGGTTTGAATAGTCTATTCTGATTGTCCATCAGTTTGAGGGTGGTAGGCAGTGCTCAAATGAAGTTCAGTATCTAGGGCCTTCTGGAGACTTTTCCGGAAATTTTTTTGACTTGGTAAGACAATCAACAATGACCCATATTGCATCATTAATTTTAGGAGACATTGGTATCCCCATGAAAAATTACATCGTAATATTATCCAATTTCTACTCAGGTATGGGAAGTGGTTTCATGACTCCTCCAGGTCGTTGCCTTCCAGCTTTCACTTATTCAAAAACAATACATATTCAAAAAAAATCAGCATTCTCCCTCTTCATATTGTCCCACCAAAAACATTCTTTCAAATCTATATACATCTTAGTGCTACTGGAGTGTATAGAGAAATTGATGCTATGAGAATCATCCAACAATTACAATTTTAGATCAGTTATGTTAGGACCACAAAGGCTCTTCCCAAATTTTAATATTCCATCTTCATATATGAAGTCCCTAAATCACCCAAAATTCAAAGCAATAATCTTCTTTTGAAACTCTTCATCATCCGCCTGAGAACTATTTATCTATTCTTGTAAAGATGGTTTGGAAACCATTTGAAAACGTATTGATGTTTCACCTTCTATGATTATTCCCATATCCATCTTTAATAGATCCAAAATATAGGATCCCTTTCAACTCTCATTTTTTTCGAAACTCCATGATCCTTTCTACTCAAATCATCTACCACCTTATTTGCCTTCTCCATGTGGTATTGTATAGTGTAATCATAATCCATGAGTAGTTAAATCTATGATCTTTGCCTCATGTAGTGTTAATTACGTGATAAATTATACTTCAAACTCGTTTGATCAGTATATATGTCACATTTTTCTACATAGAGATAGTGTCTCCATATCATCAAAGAAAAGATTATAGTTTCTAACTCAAGATCATGAGTGGGATAGTTTTGTTCATGAATTTTAGATGTCATGATGAATAGGCAATAACTCTATCATTCTGCATAAGGACCCAACCGGGTCCTTTTTTTGAAGCATCACTATAAATAACAAACCTATCATTCTATGATGGTTGATTCAATATTAAATCATTGACTAATATTCACTTCTGTTCTTCAAAACATTCTTCACACTCCTTTTACAAACAAATTTAACCCCTTTAAATGTGATCTTGGTTAATGGGTTTTCCAATCGGGAAAATCTTGGGCAAAACGCCGATAATAACCTGCTAAAACAATATAACTGCATACATGTGTTATACTCGTTGGTGCTGACCACTCTTGGATTTCCTTTGTCATTGAAGGATCAATGTAGATTCCATCCTTAGAGACAACATGGCCAAGAAAAGAAAACTCTGGAAGTAATAATTCTCACTTGCTAAACATTCCATATATGTTATTTCTTCTTAGAGTCTTCAGAATAATGCACAAGTGATTTTCAGAAACTTAGTATCATTTAGATTATACTAGGATATAATCAATAAATACCACTAAAAATCATCAGGATATTACTTGAAATCTCTGTTCATTAGATCCATGAAAACAGAGGGTGAATTAGTCCATCCAAAAGTTATTACTGTAAACTCGTATTGCCCATACCTAGTTCGAAATGCACTTTTCAGAATTAATTCTTTCATCACACACAACTTGTGATATCCAGATTGAAGGTCAATCTTTGAAAAATATTTATCTCCATGAAATTGATCGAATAAATCATCAATGCAAAGTATGGGATACATGTTCTTTATTGTTATTTCATTTATCTCCCTATAGTCAATGCACAACCTCATAGATCCATCTTTCTTCTTATCAAAATGAACAGGGTCTCCCCATGATAAAACAATAGAAAGAATAAATCACTTATTACTCAATTCCACTATTTGTTTCTTTAGTTCCAATAATTTTACAAGGCTATTCTATAAGGGGTCTTCGATATATGCCTTGAACCAAGAATTAAAACAATGGAAAACTCACTTTCTCATTGTGGAGGATGTCCAGTAACTTCTCTGGAAACACATCAACATATTCTTTCACAATATGTATATCCTATATTTGAACATTCATTTCCTCGCCTGTAGTTATTTGATTTTCTTCCACCCCTATAATTGAATATTTTTGGGCTATAGGGGTGGATCTATATAAGAATCAGGTGGTGACATTCCTGCTCTAAAGACAAGGTACTTTTTATCATCATCGAGAATCTTAACCTTCTTCTTCTTACAATAAATTATCACATCATGGTCCGAATGCCAATACTTACCAAGGATTATATCAAATTAAATCATGTGTATGACAATGAGATCAGTAGATAAATAACATTTATATTACCTAATGAGAACTGATTTACAAAACTTTGTTGCAATGATACATCCCTTAGGGGTTTTACTGATAACTACCTTGTTAAATAAAATTGGAAATATCTAATTTTCTTAGCAAAATGGAATGATGTGAAAGAATTATATGATCTAGAATCAAATAAATAAATGGATAAACATGAGGAAACCATTAAATTACTTGTCACCCTATCTATCAGAGCTTCAACCTCTACAGTAGTGATCACATAATATTGGGATTGATCCCTTGGACTTTTTTGGGGTGATTTTCCTTGTTTCTTAGTACATTCATTTTCAAAATGTCCCTTTTCTCTAAAATTGTAGCATTCAACACTGAAAACCTCTTTCTTCTACTTGTAATAATGAGCTTCGTTGCCTTTTTCACCACACTTTTAACGGACACCCATTACATCTAGACAAGTACCAAGATGTTTCTTCCCACATTTACCACAAGATGAATATTCAAATTTTCCCTTCTTCACCTTATTTATATTTCTAGAGTGTTCAGTAGATCTATTTTTATCTGGCATTGATTTAAAGTCATAAGTCTTAGAGAATTCTTTTTTTGACTTTATAACGCATGAGACAATATCTTCGTATGATGAGAAGGATTGTGAGACTAATGCTAAATAAAGAAATGGTTTTAACCCATCAAATAATTGATCAATATTACTCTATGGGTTACGTATATAATATTTTACATTATTTTCTAGCCTTATAAAGTTATCCTCATAATTTGTGACATTCTCATCCTCCATTTTCCTCAGACATAGAAATCGTCTTTCCATATACGTTTGATGGCCACGAGGAAAGTATTTTTCCAAAAAAATATCCTTAAACTCCCTCCATTCCATTTTCGATTCTTCTTCATCTTTCTTTGTGGTTTCAATTAATGACCACCATTGATCTACATCTCCCGTGAGGTTATAAAATTCCATTACAACATTTTCCCTTTCGCTACACCCCAAAGCATGAAATATTTTGTCTATGTAATTTATCCATTGCTCAGCTACTAATGGATTTGTACTCACATTGAATGTTGGTGGTCATTGCCTCATGAAGAGGTCTAACATTGATTCTCCAGGTTGTGGATCAGGATTCTCCATACGGGTACGGTTATTATTCATAACCCGAGTGAGTTGTCCTAGTACAGTGATAAGCTGATCAGCACCAGTTTAATCACCATCTCCACTATAATTATAATGACTAGGAGGGAAATCCCTATATAGATTATCTGGGTTGATATGGTTTCCATTCCTGCTACTATGTTCTATTATTAAACAATGGAATACATT
The DNA here is from genome assembly GCA_963277665.1 of Viscum album. NCBI lineage: Eukaryota > Viridiplantae > Streptophyta > Magnoliopsida > Santalales > Viscaceae > Viscum > Viscum album. The sequence goes on from OY728139.1 coordinate 63,602,370, forward strand.
AGATTATTTTATGAATTAAAATACATTATTCCAAACTTGTAAAATAGTTTACATAAATTGAACAGATTATGGATATAATCCATAGTCATAAAAATGTTTTCTTTGAGGATGTATATACTCATAAACCCTTCATAATGGTTTTTAATGAAAATGAGAATTATTCTAAGAATATCCCCCCGAAGTGTCCTAACTAAGAGTTCATCAAGGCCTGTTGTTGTTCAATAGTTCTCATTTGAGTCTAGCTCAAAGAGGTGTTTTCGGGTTTTACCTCTAGGTTCATCTGTGCCAGAGCTGCCCTTATGTGCTCTTATACAGACAAAGATATATTTCATGGAAAATAAAGAAAATATATACATTACCAAAATTATTTGATGTTCTTATATACTAATTCTCAATTTTTATCATAGGGAAATGTTTTCCAATAAGAGTTTATCTAAATCTAGTTTCCAAGGTTTGTAATAAACATCCTCTGATACCAAATTTAACACCCCTACCCTAGTTACCCAGAGTTGGTGAATTATTACATAACACTGTCTTGATCACAGGGGATCAAATCCAGAATGACTGATCTGCTTAGTAGACTTGGAAATACTAGATACATTCATAAGTATTACATTACATCATGAAATAAAAAAACAACAACATTTTTACCCTTTTGAACACAATTATATCCTTAGCCTATCCCTTTAGGTCAACCATAAAATAATTCTTCACATATAGGAAAAAATAAAACATAGAAAGGAGTGAGATCAGATGTTCAGTAAGGATAAAAATATAGTGGAATCTTTCATATATAAGTATAAACATTTAAGGAAATGTATAAAACTAAATCAAAAGCCTTTTAAACATAAATTTTATCATAATATGGAAAATATAAACCAAATAATTACATTTACATATTCACATGTATGTTATACAAGTCTAATAATCACATGAAATATACATATCCAATTTCATAATGTTGGAATGCATATTACTAGACTTCATAACCACATAGTCAAGGCTTTTTTCCAAGACTACAAATAATATTTTTTTTCAAGGCCTTGAGAAAAGAAACTATATTTTCTCATGATACCTATCGATGCATCGTGGAGTTATAGTGGGTTACACCCATCACTTACAATGATTAATTCATTCCTCATATGAAAAGGTTTAAACATAACATAAACATTTATATTAAAACTAGCATATGAAATGTAAATGATTTATCCATAAATAATCAATGGTGTAACAATAACACATCCACAGTCAAACATATCACAAAAACATCAATACAATATGGATGTTTTGTATCATAAAAAATCAACATCATACATGCTTGAAATCCATCAAAGGATTTTGACATAGATGAAATCATAACTTTTTTAGAGAAATATATATTTCTCTTTTGAAATCATGTAAAATTTATATAAATATAAAGAAAATTCATTTTTAAAATATTAATATAAATTTTTATGGGAAGCTTCGATGATGTTATAATGTCGGAAAATAGCCACACCCACTGTATAATTTAATAAAAAGACATTCTTACATTAATTTTGTAGCAAATTTCGTAAAGTACCTTGTTTGGAAAATTAATAAAAGATTATATTCAAAATATATATGGTCAAATGAGGGTATAAATGAATTTAACCCATAGCCTAGTAAATAGTAAGAATATTTTGAATGATATTTTTAAGAAAACACATATGTGGATGATAAAGAGGTCCTATTAGATATTTACATTTTAACGACCTCAGATAAGTAAAAAGATTGTTGATGTAATCCATACCTTTTAATTTTTCTTAGTCGATGGTATGTTAAAATATTTTATAATAGTTAAAGAATTGTTATTAAATTAAAAAAGAATCATATACATTAATATGATATCATATATGATATTATAATATTTCTTTGTTAATAATATTTTAGAAGTATCATCATTCCAGGTGTTAACTGATTCATTTCCCTTGATATGCTTTGTTATGTAAGCCATATTTGTTATGTATAGGATGTATTTGATTCATATAAAAAATTACATAATTTTTATAAGAAAAATTTAATCATAAAATTTAGTCTCGAATGATTATGAGGGGGAATGAATCTCATCGTGTTCGTGGAGACGGTAATATGTATGTATGCATGAGAAACAATATCATTATATTGATAGTGAAATAATATGTAATTGGATGGTATATAATATATAAATAATCATTAAAGTGTTATATTTATTATTTATATTTTTTATACTGATTATTATACCCATCAAAAAAATGAAGTGTTGGAATGGAAAACTACACCACAACGTGGAGATGATAAGCCGTACGCACGCATGTATGGTGAAATTATCATTTATAGGATGGATAGAATAAAAAATATGGTTATTCCATATTTATAATAATATAAAATTATATAAAAGGTACTTGATTTATTATATTGGTATGTAAAAAACAAATAAAGATGAATTTGAAGAAGAAAACTTGAATGACGGTAGTGAAATTATTACCTCTTCTTCGGGTGTTTCCTTTTGAGTTGATCGAAAGGGCTAGATAGGATGGCTTTATGATCAAAGTAATGTCTCTAGTTTTAAGGGAGGATAGTTGAAATTATATTTGAGTAAGGTATTTCCAAGCCAAATGGATTTGGAGGTGATAATTTAAGAGAAAGGGAAGTACCCTTTTATAAGAGGGTGAGCGTCACTTTAGAAAAAACGTGAAATATTATTTTATAATAATATAATTTTCGGTTTTTAATGGCTCCAAAATGATTTATATAGAGGATAAAGTGGGTATGGGTCACAAAAACGCTCAAATAATATGTTTTAGTTCGGTTTAGGTTACCATATTAACCTTATCTATTAGATTTATCTCTTAGTTAAATAGTTTTTCATTTACCATGTCTCTTTGTATTTTTATATTATATGGTTAATAAACATACTATAACAACACAAGAAAACCCCAAGTGGTTCATTAATAATATATATAACCTTATCTAAAAAAATTTTCCAATCCTTATATTTTATGGAATATTATATCAATTAATAAAATAGTTTTAGTTTTAAAAACTAAATTATGTCAATTTTGACACTATTTAGTATTTGGTTTTTTTGAAACTCATAACAACAAGATTACTTCGAAAAGGAATTATTTAATCAACCCTAACATGCCATACTAACCAATAAAATTATATGAATTCATCAAAAGTTTCAAATGACATTTATTTTGATATTTATAATATCAATTATTTTAATATTTTATCAATAAGGTAATTACCACATCATAATTGTCTCATTAATAAATTAAATTATTTAATGTCGAAAAATTATAAATAAAATACCATTATGTAGGGAATATATTTATATATTTAATGATTATTTATAGTCGAATTTATCTGATGTATAACCCCATATTAAAAATGGTTTAGTTATTAAACATTGAATTTAACTCTTTTAAATCTTGTTTAAATAAAATAATAATAAATGACATAACATAATCCAATTGAACCAAAAGATCATATTTAATTCATAAATATGTTTTTTGATGCATTACATATATCCAATAGAATTATGACAACCTTTACAGTAATTATAATATATTTTTACCTTTTATTACCATTTTTTCTTTTAACCGTGGTAAATAAAAGTCAAAAGTTATTATTCACCAAAAACTAATTCCATCTTATTGAATCAAATTTTACTTACTAATGTCAGTCGTGCCTCTCGTAAATTGAAATTCAACTCATAGAATTGGTAAAATTTAGTTTTATGAAAATTTTCTAATGCTCCTAGGAGGTGGGTACAAGACTATAAAAAGTTTAATAAAAATTTTATATATCTAAACTTGTTATAAAATGACTTCAATGAATTATATTGAATTTATATAGGTATTATTTATCTATTTGACCTAAAATAAATTTAAATAAAATCAATAATTATTTAAATAAAAGCTAGTTTTAAACAATAACTTATTGTTTTTCATTATTCATCAAGAATTGAAAGTTTTTAGAAGATACAAAAAATTCACCCTATGCTAATTTCAATATTTCATATCCCAGAATGGAGTCCATTTTGAATGATAAAATTTATAGAATTTCAAAACGTGGTTATAACTATTCATAATGGTTAGTTTTATTGGTCGCGGTGTGTTGGAATCATAAAGTTTCATACAATGCAAGCTATTACATTATTCAAGGAAAACAAACCGTGGAAGCCGGGGGTAATACATTAAATTACACTCATCTAAAATGGAAGGGTGAAGTAATGGGTTTCAATATCTCAATTTCCATTAATTGGGTTATATGACTACTTCGTTAATTTTATTATGCCAAAATAGTGTGGTAAATGAATTTTTATGGAATTATGTTTCATTTACACTTGAATCAGTATTTTTAAACATTGTTTACACATAACCACCACATTTATTTACTATCAAATATATTGTATGAACATTATTAGTGTTTTGTCCCACAATATATTATTTTAGACACATAATGTTTTGCACCAAATTTATTTTGAATGGTTTATATGCTATAACCTAAAATAATATTTCAGTAATCCTTACAAAATCAAAATATTTTAGGATTTAATCCATTTACATAAGTAATGAAATGATATGATTGCAATGAGTCCAAATGATTATTATTTTTTTCAATATAATTTTAATCAAGATTTCTTATGCTTGAATTTACAATGAAATAAATTATTTGATAATTAGTTAATAATTCAATTTTAATTTTATTCTAGTATAATAATTCATGATATTTTCAAGTAATAATATCATTTTCCTCTCATTGGTATATCAATTTTTAGATATTTTTATAAGATAATATAAAATCATTTACCTCTTTAGTGGGAAATCCTTTTTCTTCTAAATCCATGTTTTTTCAAAAATAATTTTCAATATATTTCTCTATTATTAACTCAAATAAGGTTTAATCTTCAGTGAATTTTTTGAAAAAACTGAAAGGAATATTTATATATCTTTTTTTATAGCTTAATTTGTTAATTTTAATAAAAAAGTGTAAATTGAATATTTTCTAGAGTATTCTTAATGAACTGAACATTATTTCCATCATGAAAACTCAAAGTTTTAATGATAACATTTTTATGATTAAATTTTAATTTAAAAAAATGTTTTCATTAATGGTATAGAATTATTTATTTATTACGTAATAATTTTCAAAATAGATATTTTATTTTACTCAAAAAATGTTCTAATTTAACTTTTAATATCATTTTGAAATTAAGATGACATCCTATTATGTTACCCAATTTGAATTGGTTTTTTTACCCAAGGATGATTTTAATATTTTCAAATTAATTTTAATAAATAGAAAAACAATATTATATTTTGGATTTCTTAATAATTATGTATATATTACTCTTATATATATATATACATAGTTTATTATCGATTATTTTTTAGGGGTAACACATTTCTTATGATAATTTGTAAAGTGAATTCATTATGGGATTTCCATTGAATATGTTATGATGTTAGATTACATAGCCAAATTTGTACCGTGAACAATTATTATATTATGACTTGTGATTAATTTCATTTATATTGAACACATTTATAACACACATGTTATTATGGGTGGACCTCTATAGCACTCCAATGCATTGGGTATTTTTTTAGTATAATGAAAGTGCATACATGGTATTTAGGGTCAAAAAATCTATAGTGGTACATAATCCACCACATTATATTGTCTAATTAGTTTGACATCATTCATGTTTATTTCAAGTTATATTTTTCTTCCACATGTCCTATTATGATATAATCCTATGACACCATGATCTTTATGTCATTTTTTCATGTGATTACTCATTTACCTTATTTTTTATGATAAAATGTTAAATATTATAATATCATTTAATGTTTCCAAATCAACTATATTCCCCTATGGGATTTTTTGTCTCACCCATTTCATTAATTTAATTTCTAGGTTAACCCATCTAGTATTAAGAGCTCATTACGAAATAGAAATAATATGTTTTCCATATTATAGTTATTTATAACATAATATAAACCTAATAAATAAAATACACATGGATATTCAGATACTTGAGTTGTATTAATTGATATCTTTTCTTAGAAAAAATTAATAATATTATTAAATGTCATGGGTTGTCAATGTTTCTATCAGAGGTAAGGATTAGTTAAATTTTGGAAAAAAGATGGATAAAACCTTAGTAATAACACTAATGATATGTCTAAGGATATTTCTAATCATAACTCATAGGATAATACTATTTTTAGGAAAATATCTTATGATTTTGGTGAATTTTATAGGGAGGGGTTTTGAGGAAGAACATTACTATTTGGATAATATGACTGGATGTGGATCAAGAACAGAAGTACCTTGGATTAATAACTGTGGAAAAAGAATTTCATAGGGTATCCCATAATTTCTTTGAACATGACAATGTGCCTCACTAAAGACATTGATCAACACTACTATAGGATATAAATTAAAAATTCACAAACTATTTATAATCCATAATAAATTTTTTTAATATATGAAACCATGAATAACCCTTGGACAAATTGAATGTGGAAAATATTAAAAACAATTACTGATTTAGACACATTATAAACAATTGTTTTTATTATTATGCGGTTTCCCACAATGATTATTACTCCTCATACAATGAATTTTGATTTTAGTCAATAGTGGGAACCAGAAGAAACTTGTTGAATATTGAACGTGAAACATAATGTGTTGATGAGAATGAAAATTGAATGATGAATGGATTAAATAATGATATGTTAATTTTGAATCAGTTTTCACAATAAATAATTAACAACTTTAACCCTAAAAAACAATAAATCTCAAAAAATAAGATAAGGATCGAGATCACTAATAGTTATGGTGGTTTAGAACATGGAGGAAAAAATATTCAGTTTATTATATGATGTGAATGTGGTAACAAGAACACAAGTGAATGTATACAAGGAACAAGAAGTTGTTTTACATGTGATGAATAAAGAAAAAATATATGTAATTATTGTGGAAAATGAATATTTTAGTAAATTAAAAGGATTAGAATAATGATTCCCCTATATAATCGTTAGAGGTTGAATGTTTCAAAATTGAAAATAATGACCATTATGGAAATTGGTTTCCAAGGAGGAATTCTCATATATATTATCAATGAGGTTATATGAGTTATTATTTTACTATTAACATGAAGATTATTTGAATGAAATATCAATTAAAGGAGGTATTTAGGGATAACATGATATATACAGGTAAGTTTCTTAAAAATTATTTTGAAGGATTGTAATATATATATACAGAAATTCAAGATCTTTTTGAATCATGATATATATATGAGGATAGTTTTGTAAACGTTTGAATTTATGGATTTCAATTAATATGTTGATTGTTATAAATTAACTGGAACTATGATTTAATTGTGAGGTGATAATATATTATTAAAACAAAAAAAAATACACTATGATAATCATGGAGATGGTCTTAATGTTTTGTAAATTATATTATTTTATGGAAAATAATGATTTGTATAGACAACCTTTGTTGTTAAAAAAATATTTTATTTCTAATTGTATTTCAATGTTGGAATTCATATATTAGATAATGTTATATAATTATAGAGAATTAATAATATGATACTCGCATGAGTTTCTCTATTATTTTATAAAAAGGAAAACTCGCTTGCTAGGTGACAAGTCATCACATCCAATAAGGCCATGAGGATTTAAAACCACCACCAAATGGTGATAAAGGTGCGTCAACTACCACATACCTATGTTTTTTACAGTTATTATAATTATAGGATGAATATAATCTTACTCGATTATATATTTTACAATCTATTAAAAGATCATTTTGAAGATTCATGCCAAATAAATTCATTGATTCATATATTAATTTCTTGGAGTAAGAGATAAGTTTAAAATTGATAAAATCACCTCCAACCTATCAAATTATGCTTATAATATTAAAATATACCTAGTAAGTGTATTTTCTAATATATATGTATAGTAAACTATATCCTTAATATTATGGAAGGGATCTTGAAACAAAAATTATATCATATTACCTTCATATATGATAAATAATATGAACATTTAAATCAATATATAGTTACAGTTTTAGCTCTTAATATTTCCATTTATAATTTAATTTCTTCTGATCAATGTTCACTATCACTCTTTATAATTATTTATGGTTTTAATCTATATCAATATCATAAATAAACTATAATGTTATCCGTTTTGTAATACTAGTAATGTGACAGATTTAATATTTCTCTTTCTGTTTTTAATATTCTATTTTACAAACCTATTTAAAAATGTGGGGGTATCCCTAATGAATTTTTAAAAAAATGGATTTTTTAGATCAAGATTAAAATTTGAGGATGCAATTTATTTAATTGGGTAGTATGTAACACAAAAATATTTTAAAGAATAAAATCATGATGTATAACATATATAAAATGAAACACCAAGATTAGATGATAATGAATCATTGTAAGACCGTAATATATATTTATTTATAACATAACTGATCTCTTCAATGGTTTATAGAATATTCAACACCAAATCTAAACGAACCATAATAACCTAGACACTAAATTAGCTGTTTTGAATAGAACTAACTAAATTATGGAAATTTTAATGTTTAAAAATTGTAAAAAATAAAATAAATGGTCATTTATTGATTGGAAATAAAATAAGTATCATTTAATAGAAAATGAAATGTTTTGTGAGAAATGTTTTTTTAAGGGCGATTTAGTCATTCTTTGATCATATAATATGAAATTAATTTTTACCACTTTTATAAAATGAACTTTAAAAAACGAAAATATATTTTAGAATAATCATATCAATATTATATTGGGTTATATGTTTTGATTTTTTTATAAAGATATTTAGTATTTTATGAGTAGTAAAAATATTAATTTTATTAAAATATTTGATTTCATATAAATCATAAAAAGATTCATTTTTTAATATGGTTTAAAAAGTAAAAATAGTAAAATTTTATAATTATTAATTCATATAATTTCATTTTAATAAATTTATATATATGTATTTTTAATATATATATATTCTTCCTTTTGGATATTCTTTTTTTCACCAAAGTAGGATTAATTTTAAAATCAGAACATTCTCTTATGTTAGTTGAATTTGAAAAAACATCATCCATATTTCAAAATAGAGTAATTTATATAATGTAAATATAGAAATTAATTATTGACCATAATGAATATGTTAAATTGTAAAGGCTATTTATGATGATTAAGGTAAAAATGGGCCTTCATAGTGTTAAACCTAAAACTTAATTGATAACAGGACATAAAACCTGAATAATTTCTATTAAATGTTCACATTTTTCATTATATATTATAATATTGGTATGTTTTTTATTTTTTATCCTTTTATAATTTAAAAATGTGGGTATAATTATTTCCATTAAAAAATATCAATTGTGACCTCTCCCCCATTCAAAAAGGACCACAAAATATCATCCCCATTATACCCATCAAACACTATTTGGTTATGAAAATAACATAAAAAAATCACTTCTCTTATTCTATAATCTCATAGTAGAAATTTTTTTTTGTTTATAAATAATATCAAATTATTATTTTTTAGTAAACATAAATATTTTATATATAGAAAAGTTAGTTTCCATAACTATGATTTTTATTTATTTCCTCCCCCACCTCCTTCATCAAATTTTAAAAAATTATATATAAAAAATCACTTTATTACATATAATGAGATGATTTAATGTTATGTTAATGACCTCAAACCATATCCTCCTCCCTCACATAGGAAACATAACAGTTGATCATTTTTAAGGAGGAGAACCGCCTTGTGAACTAAAATAATTCATTTCCCATAACTACTACTTAAAAATATAAATAATGATGTATTTAATGTATATATATTATATTTATAAAATAATAATACTATTGTATTTATAATATAAATATTTTGTTTGTACATTCCATTATGTATAAAATATTACTACATCAGTCATGTGTGTGGAGAACTACCGCCTCACAAAGTGATTTGACTCTTTTTTCACATATGCTTTACATGGAAGTCAAAAAGGGATTAATTCAATGAATATATGATATATATATATATATATATGAAATTATATTTATTATTTAATGTTATTATACAATCCATTTCCTTACACATTCACCCATTAAGGGAATGATAACGTAGGTTATGCACAAGTATATCCTACCGTATCTATAATGTGATGTGATTCATTTTCCAGATTCCAAATTCAATAATGAATATAAACATGTGTATCTTGAAACTTTTTTCACAAAACATGATTGTATTTTTAAGATTACAACAGTTAGTGAATATTTGAATATCCACTAGAAAGATCAAAGGAACATACCTAAACTCGCTTGTGTGCACTAACACTACACAACAAAAGGCTCACATAGGACCACAAACATGTCATTGATAGACCAGATAGCCCTGAACGAGGTACCTGTGAGTAGTACCTAAACCATGTCCATATTTGGGATAACTCCATGGACCACGTTCCTATAATTTTATATAAATATTATAATGGTACTCCTCATTTGAGAGGTTATCAAATGGTACAAGCCTTCAAGATATGGTCATGTATCCCCTTCAACCAAATCCTAAAAAATTCCTCAAGTATATATATCCAAAGACATAGAGAATATGTAATTAAGTGGTATAGTGATATCCATGTCACTCCAGGGTCTAAAATATAAGAAACCTATAGATGAACAACTTCCCCCCTTATTTTCAAGAATTTATGTGAATGTCCCTCCACAATCCAGGGAGATGCATGAAACACTTAATGATCAACCTAAGGAAACCTATGGTTCCTAGAGAACGACCTCTCCCAAGTATTTTTCCCAGGAGTTCCACAACCTAATAAACATCTAGCTCACACAGTTCTCAACCCTATGTGAATCACTTATATCTCATCCTAGTTCATGTGAAAATAATATATTGGTCCACAAACCATAAACTATATGAGATAACTTCTAATCCCTCTTTTAATCAACTAATGGTATAGATCTCCTAAATTTAAATCCAAAATATAAGGAGAAACCTATTTAAACCTCTACCAAATCCACCATATTTTATAACCATCCAAAGAATCGCATATTTTTATCTCACATTTAGATATTAATTTTTTCATTAAAAGGTTTCATGCACTTGTCATACCAAATTGGTAGGGCCATCAGGGTGAATGATGATATGAATCACATAGAAGATGAGGAACCCGACCTTGGGGGTGGTTTCATATTACTCTCTATCTCAGACACTTGGGAATGGGATTTTCCAATCCCTAGTCTACTCTAAGACCAAGGACATATAGTTCCCAAAATGGAGGGATAAAATCATGATTTCCATAACATATTAAGTGAAGTGTCCATTTCTCCTCTCTTCCCTAAGAAATAGTCAACAGGATCCTACATGGAAGAATTACCTAATCTTTCTTGTAGTATGATTTTATTTTTCTTCTCTTTTTCTATCGGGTCATATCAAGGAGTTAAGGTGACTATCTGGGTTTCCAAAACAATATGGGATATGTTCATGTGAAAGAATTTTCAACTTCTATCATATACTTGGTCACATACACTAGTAAAATAATGATCATGTGGTTTTTTGAATATTCATCTTCCACTTATCCTTCACATTATGGAAAGTCTCATGTAGTCTTAGAGGTTCACTACAATCCTAACATGTATACAGTGATATGAATGTCTATGTAGTGAATCATTTTGTACATCTTACTCTCACCTTTTCTGATGGAATCCATTGGCTTCGATACCCAAAAACTTGTATTCAACTACAATAAAAACCCTATATTATAGATTATTCCACAAATATAATACTTCATGTTCAAGGTATCATATTTTTATCGAGGAAATTCAATGTGGGGCCTTATAAGTGGAATCCCCAACAAAAAATTAAAATCTCTATGAGTCGATACATTCTTCATAATACCACTATAAAGGGAACCCCCTATATAGTGTAATCCCCAAAATAATAACATAATTCCGGTAACACCCCGAGATTTTATGAAAAATATTCTTTTTAATTTCATTAATGTCTTGTGTTGTATGATACACCAAAAGGAGCATGCACAACATGCCGCCTTGACTTGCCTTACATTACACGCAATCGCGACCTTCCTCGATAGCGTGTGTAGTACGCAATAACGAGTTTCACAAAACAACGATATGCTATTAAAATGTTATTAAAACTAGTCGTTTTGAATATTAATAACCACTTTTTGAAATTTAGTAAATTTTATTTTTCAAAATGGGCTTTTTTTTGGATTTGGAATATCGAAATTAGCTTGGGGTGAAATTTTGGTACTTTTCGGATAACTTTCATTTTCTGATGAATAGTGAAAATTATTAAATTTTAATTAAAAACAACCTCTTTAATCGAAATAATTAATAGTGATAAATTATTAATTTGAGTGGTTTTAAAGTATATTTAGAATATATTTTTATAATTTAATACAATTTTGTTCATTGGATGTAATTTCATATTTAAACCAGACATAAAGAAGTTTCAATATTTTGATAGTTATTATCTCATAAGAACACGCTATTTGTTTTGACGACTGGAATTAATTTTTATATTAAGTAATGCAACTGATATGTTTTGAATTTGGTAAAATAGACATAATTTTTGAGTTCATAATATCAAATATAGCTTAGGACTAATTTTTGGTATTTTTCTGGAAACTTTCATTTTTTGATAAATAGTGAAACCACTAAGTGATAGTTAAAAAACTTGATTTTTTCATAAAACTTAATTTTACCGATTCTGTGAGTGGAATATAAAAAATCTGAGAGACATGGTTGATATCATTATGTAAAATTTGGTTCAATGAGATGAAAATACTTTTTGGTGAATAGTAATTTTTAATTTTTTTTACCATAGTTAAAAGTAAATAGGGTAATTACGGATAAAAATGATATTATTATTACCCAAACACATGTCATAATTAAATTGGATAAGTGAAATGCGACCAAAAACAACCTTAGGAATAAAATATGACCATTTAGGCCCACTTGGATTAGATTAGGATATTTATTATTAAAGAAGGGTTAAAATAGTTAAAATCAAAGTTTAATAAGTATATCATTTTAAATATAGGGTTATACATAAGATAAATTCGACTATAAATATTCATTAGAAAGATAACATTATTTCCTACATAATGGTATTTTATTTGTAATTTCTAGACATTAAATAATTTAATTTATTTATGACACAAAGATGATGCAGTAATTATCTTATTAATGGAATATTGACATAATTGATGTTATAAATACCAAAATAAATGTAATTTGAGACTTTTTATGAATTCCATTAATTTTATAGGTTAATATGACATGTTATTATTGGTATAATTAACTTTTTTTGAACTAATAAGTTTCTTATGATTTTCACAGAAATCAATTACTAAATAGTGTCAAAATTGACATAAAATAGTTTTTTTAAAAAAATATTATATTATTAGTTGTTATTTTATTACTAAAAAAATAAAGTTCGGCCAAATGACTTAGATAAGGTTATATATAATAATAATAAACAACTTGGTGTTCATTTGGCTTCTTATAGTAAGTTTATTAACCTTATAGTGTAAGAACACAAAAAGACATGGTAAAAGTAAAATTATCTAACTTAATGTTAAATCTAAATGATAAGGTCAAAACAGGAACCTAAACATGTAAAAATTCTATTGGATGAGAGTATTGAGACCCATACACACCTTATCTTCGAATTAAATCAATTTGGAGCTATTTAAAACCGAATTTGGCTTTATAATAAAATAATATTTTTAATTATTCCAAAGGTGCCCCTCTCCTCCCTTATAAAAGGGAACCTCATCCCTCTCTTCCTCACACCAGTTTGATCCTTCATGCTCGGCCAAACCCTGAAAAATTCTCTTCTCCACTTTCCTAGAAACATCTTAGAGGTCCTGGTCTTCTTCAAAGACCAATTTTAGTTCCCTAATAGGGGGACTCAAAGAGGCGCTTCAAAGAAGAGGTAATGTCCGTTACCGATTCTTTCAACTTTATTTCTTCTTAAACTTCTTATTAGATTGTTTCATTATGAAGTAATAACATCAGTATCACTCATATACGGATATGTTATTATAATTGTGAAACAACCATATTTCACCATTTATCCATCCTACGGAAAACGAAATCACCGTGTCTGCGTACGTACGGAATACCATCTCCACGCCGTGGTGTAATCTATTTTCCACCACCACCTTACTTGGATGGGTATAATGGTGTACATAATAACTATATATGATTATTGTAAATTGATAGGGATTCTGAAATAGTATACATACACTCCAATACAATTACACGATAATGAGAACGATATCATCGCTCGTGCGTACGTACGGACTACCGTCTCCACGACGCGATGAGATTCATTCTCCACATTAACCATTCATGAATGATTTTAAAGTATATATAATAAGTAATCATGAAATATATGACATAATAATGATACTGGATTAATATTTATATATATGTATGTCTTCTACTTAATTCCATTCAACTCAATAAGGAAACGAAAACAGTGTTCATGCGTACGTACGACCTACCATATCCATGAATGGTGTATTTCTTTCCATTTACTGATCTATTATATATATGTATATTCTAAATATATATTATATATAAATCATGTTTTATATTCTTGAATTATGTAATCATGATCTAAGTAATCATATGAATAATTACAAGTCAAAACACGGACGACAAATGAAACGATTTTGCCCAAAACGCTCTTTAACATGGAATATACAAAATAACGGGTAATATAAGGTCATAAGTGAACCATATATGATATCATAACAATGATAATGATTCTCCAATAAGTCAATGACATTTTTTAAATCATTATACAAATGTTTCAGACACTTACGAAGAAAATCAGACCTAAGGTAAGGGAAAATATCACAATCTCGTTTTTATCTGAGATTGTTTATTCTTTGGTATTTACTGGGGTTTATTTTATCATCCACATCCATGTTTCCTCAATATGTAATATTATTTCCATACACCTAAAATTGTTTAAATCCAATTTTACCCTTCGGTGAGTTTTTAGTAAATGATATGAAAGGAATCTTTTGTCATTTTTCGTACGAGGTACTTTTTGACTTTTCCGACAAAAGTACGAGAAGAATGTTTTTTTAACTTATACGGAATGAATGGATTTTTAAAAAATTATTTCAAAGAAGCTTCCTTTACATGTTCTCATGTTTATTTTTAATCAACTTATTTTAGTTTAAAATAGTATGACATGTTAAGAAAGGAAAAATGTTTTGGAAGTAGAAAATGATATTTTCCTCAAGAATGGAGTTCGAGTGTTTAATCAAAATTATTTTCCATCTAAGAGAATATAGGGTTCTGTTTATATACCTATTATTAAATTGATTTGATTATGTTGTGATGGAATTATTTTTATTAATTACTTTATCTTATATGAATTGTTTTATGATGTCATGATGTTTAAGAATCTCAGTTTTATTACATGGGTTATGCTATGATGTATGATTTATGATTTTGTGGCACACATAAGAATGGTATCATTATGAGATGTGTGGGACCTATATATCCCTCAAATGCATTGGGTAAATATTTGTATCTCATTAGATAGACATGGCTGGAACGGAAATTTAAACCAATTCAGTAATACAGGACTGGAACAAGGAGTGAACTCGATTCCGAAAGGGACTTTGTGCACATAGATGGTCTTGGTAGCAATGCCTTGGCTACTATGGAAATCATATCATGTGCTTAATGGTTTATACAATTAAATGTTTTATTCCCATGCTATTTTATCATTATTAATGTTTCTTTATGATCTATGCCTTACGTACTTCAATGTTTTGTGTCATTTCTCAAGCTTTTGATGTTTAAACATTATGTTCATGTTTTTAAGTTCAAATGTATATGGTATGTTTTATTTTATCCATGCATACCCTTACTGATCATTTGACCTCACCCTGTTTATGTTTTCTTTTCCCCAGGATATAAAGAAAGGTTTTAGGTAAGAAAAAAATGGATGATCTTTATAGGAGATGTTGAAGATCTTTCAACATGATTAGAAGATTACGTTCCAAGTTTCCAAAGACACTAAACTATTACTGTCCTTGTGTGTCTGTTTTTGTTATGTATTAAGTATTCCACTAAAGAAATGTAATTTCCATGTACGTCAAGATTTGGGTCTCTACATTTGGTATCAGAGGAAAAGTTTAGTCAACCTTTGGAAACTAGGATGTGAAAACATTAGTGAGATCCCTAGAGATATTTCTATGGTATATCTAGGGATGTCCCTAAGGATATGTATACGTATAGGATATAGTCCAAGAACTATGGTAACGATATTAGATTAAACCATAGATGTTAGATATTGAAGTTACTCCCCTTTATTATGATTTTTTCCTCTCACACTATTCTTTTTGGGTTTTAGAAAATGGATGGAAACAAGATGATTCATGATAATGGAGGATATGATGGAAAATGGAATGATATTCTTCATGAGAAACCAAATGAAATGGGATTTGGATGTCCAAACATCATTATTATGCCGAATCAAAAATCTCATAATATGATCAATAATGTAAAATTTGGTAAGTTTCCTGACTCGGATAAAAAGAGAAAGATGGAGTTTCATGATGATCATATAGGAAATAATGCTTAATTTCTCCTATGTAAATCACGTGTGAAGAGGAAATAAGGAGAATGTTTCAAAAGAACTGGAAGATGCTTTGGGTGTGGAAAAGAAGGACACAAAGCCAGTAAGTGCAAAGGAAAAGGTTCAGTTGACACCAGGGATGAGGATAATGGTATTTCTACAACATCAACAATGGTTAAATATTTTAAATTTGGAATCTACTGGCATTATGAAAACCAATTCCCTAAGGAAAAGTCTCATGAAGAGAATCAGTATGGTTGTATGGGTAGTATTTATGTTGATGATGATGAGGAGACTACTAATGATATGTGAGATGAAAGAATTGTTGAAGCTCCGTAAATGTTTTAATAATATAGTGCAATGATTACATGTTTATCATGTGTAATGTTGTATAAGTAATCTCATGGTACTATGGAATAAAGACACATCTAAGGATTGTTAAACTATTGTCTTTCCTTGAGTTTTGAAAGTGTATGATTAATGGTACTAGAATCCATGGAAGGTTATACATATATTTTTGGAATGTAGATGATATGTGCATAATGAAGGGATAAGGAGAAAATTAAATGTTTGATAGTATTCATGAGCTCATGACTGATATAAGGAGAATGTTATATCATGGTTTGAGTATATAGAATTTTTGGATTTTGGTATGTGGAAAGAGATAAATTTTGACAGCATTCATGTTTTCACTAAGGATTAATGGGTATTCATTTTTCAAGAGAATACATGATTAAGGTATTCACATGATTGGAATGTGACCAACAAGATATATGGGGGATAAATGATGGTATTCACATGCTTGGTTGATGACATTCCGAGTAATCATTTTCTTTATACTATGAGCTTGGACCGAAGTATTTTTGATAAGCCTAAATATTATAAAGGATTATGTTGGACATAAGTTAGTATTGTTTAAGGATAGACCTTTTTTTGATATTATTTATGGGATGTTATAGTAATGTAGTTTTAGAAAAAGGACAACCTGCAGGACGGGCGACAACCCATCGCGTCGGACAAGGCTGTGGGAATCGAACCCACAACCGAAGTGAGACTGGCCTTTATCGCCTACCATTGGCCTACAGGAAGTCCCTGTTTAGTAGAAACTAGTTTTATTATATTAAGTATTATGATATAGGAAGTATAAGTCCATTTTAGGAACCATATATGATTAATCTCACTATAGATGGACTTATGTATTTTTGATAACTTTTATAACCTTTTGTTTGAGACAGATGGAATGACCCATCATTCTATCACATGATCTTCTAACACATCACAAATAATAAATTCAACTTCATTTCATTAAGGTATGAAGTGTAAATTGTTCAATTAATGAACAACAGTGAGATTGTACCAAAATCATGTAAGTATTTCTTTTAATTCATCAACTTTAGGGAAATGATCTTGAAAACCAAAAATGTTGTCCTAGTGCCCTTATATCTGATGAATCAGATGGTACCTTAGATCATCACAAATCTATGGATTTTTGATTGCTGGATTTTCCATAGCCATGTTCTCTACCACTCTCCATTAGAACATGATGGTTAGATTTCTCTTCCATATCCATATTTTCATCTATGTGGAAACCCAGTGATTAGTTTATTTGGGTAACCATTAAATTTCATACTTTTGTTTTTCAAGATTGGTTTTGGTATTCATTTTTACTATGTGGGTTTCTATTAAATAAACTTTCAAGGAGTAAACCATGTATAACCCTGATGAACTTCGAGGGAAAAATTCAATTTAAGGGGGGTAGAATGTAACACCTCGAGATTTTATGAAAAATATTCTTTTTAATTTCATTAATGTCTTGTGTTGTATGCTATATCAAAAGGATCTTGCACAACACACATCCTTGAATTGCCTTGCATTACACGCAATCGCGACCTTCCTCGATAGCGTTTGTAGTACGCAATAACGTGTTTCACTAAACAACGATATGCTATTAAAATATTATTAAAACTAGTTGTTATGAATAGTAATAACCACTTTTTGAAATATTGTAAATTTTATTTTTCAAAAGGGACTTCATTTTTGGATTCGGAATATCCAAATTAGCTTAGGGTGAAATTGTGGTACTTTTCGGATAAGTTTCATTTTCTGATGAATAATGAAAATTACTAAATTTTAATTAAAAACAACCTGTTTAATAGAAATAATTAATAGTGATAAATTATTAATTTGAGTTGTTTTAATGTATTTTTAGAATATATTTTTACAATTTAATACAATTTTGTTCTTTGGATGTAATTTCACATTTAAACCAGACATAAACAAGTGTCAATCTTTTGATAGTTATTATCTCTTAAGAACATGCTATCTGTTTTGACGAAGGGAATTAATTTTTAAATTAATTAATGCAACAGATATGTTTTGGATTTTGTGAAATAGACAACATTTTTGAGTTCATAATATCAAATATAGGTTAGGCCTAATTTTTGGTATTTTTTTGGAAACTTTCATTTTTTGATGAATAGTGAAACCACTAAGTGGTAGTTAAAAAAATGATTTTTTCATAAAACATAATTTTACCACTTCTGTGAGTGGAATTTCAAAAAATCCGAGATACAAGGTTGATGTAAGTAAGTAAAATGTGTTTCAATGAGATGAAAATAATTTTTGGTGAATAGTAAAGTTTTACACTTTTTTACAATGGTTAAAAGTAAATAGGGTAATTAAGGGTAAAAATGTTATTATTATTACCCTAACACATGTCCAAATTCTATTGGATAAGTTTAATTCTACCAAAAACAACCTCAGGAATAAAATATGACCATTTAGGACCACTTGGATTAGATTAGGATATTTATTATTAAAGAAGGGTTAAAATAGTTAAAATCAATGTTTAATAAGTATATCATTTTTAATATAGGGTTATTAATAAGATAAATTCGACTATAAATATTCATTAGAAAGCTAAAACGATTTCCTACATAATGGTTGTTTATTTGTAATTTTTATACATTAAATAATTTAACTTACTTAAAACACAATGATGATGCAGTAATTATCTTATTAATGAAATATTAACATAATTGATGTTATAAATACCAAAATAAATGTAATTTGAGACTTTTTATGAATTACACGAATTTTATAGGTTAATATGACATGTTAGTATTGATATAATAAACTTTTTTTGAACTAATCAGTCTGTTATGATTTTCACAAATATAAATTACTAAATAGTGTCAAAATTGACATAAAATAGTTTTTAAAACAAATATTATATTATTAATTTTTATTTTATTCCTAAAAATATAAGGTTTGGACAAATGACTTATATAAGGATATATATATTAATAATAAACAACTTGGGGTTCTTTTGGCTTTTTATAGTAAGTTTATTAACCTTATAGTGTAAGAACAAAAAAAGACACGGTAAAAATAAAATTATCTAACTTAATGTTAAATATAAATGATAAGGTTATAATAGGAACCTAAACTTGTCTAAATTATATTGGATGAGGGTATTTCGACCCATCCCAAACTTAGCTTAGAAATAAATCAATTTGGAGCTATTTAAAACCGAATTTGGCTTTATAATAAAATAATATTGTTAGTTATTCCAAAGGTTCCCCTCTCCTCCCTTATAAAAGGGAACCTCCTCCCTCTCTTCCTCACACCACTTTGAGCCTTCAAGATCGGACAACCCCTTCCAAATTATCTTCTACAATTTCCTAGAAACATCCTAGAGGTCCTGGTCTTCTTCATAGACGAATTTTAGTGGCCTAATAGTAGGACTCAAAGAGGCGCTTCAAAGACGAGGTAATGTCCGTTACCGATTATTTCAACTTTATTTATTATTCCACTTCTTCTTCTTAGGTTTTTTCATTATGAAGTAATAACATAAGTATCCTTAATATACTGATATGTTATTATAAGAATTAAACAACCCTATTTCACCATCTATCCATCCTACGGAAAACGAAATCCTCGCGCGTGCGTATGTACGGAATACCATCTCCACGCCGTGGTGTAATCTATTTTCCACCAACACCTAACTTGGATGGGTATAATGGTGTAAATAATAACTATATATGATTATTAAAAATTGATATTGATTCTTAAATAGTATACATACACTCCAATACAATTCGACGATCATGAGAATGATATCATCGCTTGGGCGTACGTATGGACTACCGTCTCCACGACGCGATTAGATTCATTTTCCACATTAACCATTCATGAATGATTATAAATTATATATAATAATTAATAATGAAATATATTACATAATAATGATACTGGATATATGTGTATATATATGTATGTCGTCTACTTAATTCCATTCAACTCAATAAGGAAACAAAAACACCGTTCGTGCGTACGTACAGCCTACCGTCTCCATGAACGGCGTATTTCTTTCCATTTACTGATCTATTATATATATGTATATTCAGAATATATATTATATGTAAATCATGTTTTATATTATGGAATTAAGTAATCATGATCTATGTAATCAAATAAATAATTATAAGTCAAAACCCGGATGACAAATGAAACGATTTTACCCAAAATGCTATTTAACAAGGAGTTTACAAAAGAACGGGTAATATAAAGTCATAAGTGAACCATATATGATATAATAACAATGTGTATGATTCTGGAATAAGTAAATGCTATTATTTAAATAATTATACAGGAGTTTCGGACACTTACGAACCAAATCGGACCTAAGGTAAGGGAAAATATCACAATCTCATTTTTATTCGATATTGTTTATACTTTGGTATTTACTGGGGTGTATTTTATCATCCACATCCATGTTTCTTCAATATGTAATATTATTTCCATCCACCAAAAAAATTTTAAATCCAATTTTACCCTTCGGTGAGTTTTTAGTAAAAGATATGAAATGAATCTTTTGTCATTTTTTGTACGAGTTACTTTTTTACTTTTCCAACAAAAGTACGAGAAGAATGTTTTTTAACTTATATGGCATGAATGGATTTTTAAAACATTATTTCAAAGAAGCTTCCTTTACAAGTTCTCAAGTTTATTTTTAATCAACTTATTTTAGTTTAAAATAGTATGACATGTTAAGAAAGGAAAACTGTTTTTGAAGTAGAAAATGATACTTTCCTCAAGAATGGAGTTCAAGTGTTTAATCAAAATTATTTTCCATCTAAGAGAATATAGGGTTCTATTTCTATCCCTATTATTACATTGATTTGATTATGTTGTGATCTAATTATTTTTATGAATTCCTTTACCTTATATGAATTGTTTTATGATGTCATGATGTTTAAGAATCCCATTTTTATTACATGGGTTATGCTATGATGTATGGTTTATGATTTTGTGGCACACATAAGAATGGTATCATTATGAGATTGGTGGGACCTATATCTCCCTCCAATGTATTGGGTAAATATTCGTATCTCATGAGATAGACATGGCTGGAACGGCAAGTTGAACCGGTTCAGTAATACAGGACTAGAACGAGGAGTGAACTGGATTTAGAAAGGGACATTGTCCACTAATATGGTCTTGGCAGCAATGCCTTGGCTACTATGGAAATCATATCATGTGCTTAATGGTTTCCACAATTACATGTTTTATTCCCATGCTATTTTATCATTATTAATGTTTCCTTATGATCTATGCCTTACATACTTCCATGTTTTGTTTCATTTCTCAAGCTTTTGATGTTTAAACATTATGTTCATGTTTTTAAGTTCAAATGTATATGGTATGTTTAATTTTATCCATGCTTACCCTTATTGAGAATTTGAGCTCACCCTGTTTATGTTTTCTTTTCCCCAGGATATAAAGAAAGGTTTTAGGTAAGAAAAAAGGGAAGATCTTTATGGGAGATGTTGAAGATCTTTCACCACGATTAGAAGATTACGTTCTATGTTTCCAAAGACACTCAACTATTACGGTCCTTGTGTGTCTGTGTTTGTTATGTATTAAGTATTCTGCTAAAGTAATGTAATGTCCATGTACGTCATTCTTTGGGTCTCTAAAATTCCCTCATAGGGACACATTTCTTTTGATAGAAAACCATCAGAGGGCCTCCATAGGCATGGGTAATCATGACCAAACTGAGTGGGATTTGATTCACAATTAACATGGATAGGTAGGAAGCCTCCCTGATTTCCAAACCTAGTTTCAAAATTCACCCAAATGTTTTCTAGTATATATCCCCTGTAGGGTCATGTACATATTAGAGGACTACATTCTTTCCGAGCCACTCTCATTAAATACCATATATAGGTCATGTTACCTATAATTTCTTACTTCACATTCAAGACCACACATATTCAATGTTCTGTGGGCATCTTCTGTATGATCCCCACACTAAACACTGACTATGAACAATATACCTATATTTCCATGATTCAAAACATTAATATTCATGGTTTTTACCTCATCACATGGCCATATAAAGTTTGATGTGTCCCATTAAGTGTAACAAAACAATGTGGTCTCTAATTATTTTCAAAAGTTTGGGTAGGAATCCCTTCATATGATTTTGTCCCCAATATAAAAAAACTCTCATCTCCCTGGATAATGAAAAACTACAGAGCCCTTAACTACATGGATCAATACCAATATCCTAATAATAAATGAAAAAATAATATCTAATACATATGTAAAAGGGTAAAATTTATAGAGAACCTATAAAATAAAAGGTTATTCTAAATAACATGTATAATAATAAATGAATATTAATTTAAGAGTGACCTATGTCATTAATGATATTTTAATGGAGGATTTATGAAAATATCATAAATTTATAAGAGTTTCCAAATTAGGAATCAATTTTCTCTTAAGGGGTTTGATGTTCCTAACATACCATCCCATGACCAATGTGAGTTGTTAAGTATACTTGGATAGGATACTCAACGAGTACATGCCTTCAGAAAAAATGACTATGATTCATCATAAATATGAGATGAATTGATTGTTTTAGGTTATATAAAAAATACCATTTGAATCCTCATAGAAAAGATGTGGGTATATGTGTCTGATGTAAAGGTTGTCCCTCCAACACCAAAAAACATCATTCTAACTCAACATAGACCTTCCAGGAATAATAAAAAAATGGTGAACCCAATGTAAATCTGTAACCATGATGATAGACTATACTACCTATTAGACCCCTTTCCATCTCAAAATGATAGAGGTCTAAACATGTCAATCCATTATGGACATGTTTGTTTATTTAGATTCTAATTTTATAAGGTATTATTATTTGTTTTTTCAGCTAGTTTTTATGAATTTTTGATAACATCTCCCTTCAATACAAATGGTTTTACAATAGATCTCATAGAAATATACTTCAAATTCCATTCATGGTGGGTATTATTCCATGCAGAGGACCCTGTTTCCAACACAATGTCATCAATTAAAGATATCAAATGTAATGTCAAGGTGTACCAACAAAATGGTACAATCCCTACCATAGAGGCTACTATATAGTAAATCCATCTTGTAAATCCCTACCATTCATCAACTAAGTTAGAAATTGATGTCAATAATTAGTCATCACTAGTCTCTATCTCTGACCATTTCAAGAGATTATCCTATGAATACAACAATAATCTCCTCCCTTATTGTACTGATGTAGAGAATTAGGACACATATGGACTCACCCATAAGAATCATGCATTTCATAATAAATAAAATCCAAAACTTTTCACCACCAAAGATGCACAATTGTGAACCCTAAACATTATGAGAGTGTCATCCTCTAGATTTTATCCTAGACTATCCATACCTAGCCAAGAAAGAAAATACAACAAGTGAATTAAATGATCAATAAGGAAAAATACCGCACCTCAATCCCCTTTGGATAAAAAAATCAAATCGCATTGAAAATAGTGAGCATGAAAACAAACCTAATGACACTATTCATTATTGCCAATAATGTAGCATTCCAACAACCAAACAGGTTAATCAATCAAATTTTTTAAAACATTGAGTGAAGTGAGAAATACCATCCCACCCCAACCAATCCAATTAAAATCCTCAGTTGGTATTACTAAAATATCTCAATTTAATTATTTTAGAAAACTATGAGTAAGAATACACAAATTCATACATTTAACTAGCCTACCAATAGTCTCGACTAGAAACATCTGGAGAAGTCATTTGGAATTATATTTTTATTAATAGTTGGTAGAGCCTATTCTCTACACTGGAACAAAGTATTGTTAGTATCCAAGGGTAGAAATGGAGTATATGATGAAGAACACATCTATTCTCCAATAATAGAATGGGAATATATCCCCATTCATTCCAATGAATTCACCAATAAAATCTATATAATGGTGTAATGGCAAAAAGAAAAATTTGTACCCCCATAATACATACATACATAGATATCATAATGGTAACAATATTGGAAGATTATAAGATACAAAATATTAGAAATAATATTTTTTTGACTCATAAACATGTAAATATAGAGAGAATACACACTTCTTCCCCCATATAAGAGGGTCATGGGATATGTCCCATAATCATATATAAATAATCAGATTGAATACATACCCCCATTCTAACTAAAGGTAATCATCCTATCTCAATGACCACTCCGAGGAAGGAAAAATCCCCTACTAAATTTTCGTAAACCTATTATTAAATTTTGATTTATGAATAGGATCTATCAAAATCATATTTAATACCTTAATTCCTCTTTCCCTAGGATGCATCCCTAGTTTATTTCTTGAAGAAATCTAAGATGAATCCAAATTAGAGATGACTAGAAAATTATTAAAAGATAGATGATCCCACACTACTTAAATCAAGAGTTCTTAAAAACCTTATATTTTTAGACGTGACATCATAAGATCATACTCTCCCATTCCCAAATTACATTAATAGTAGTGGTCATTTTGAATATTCACCACTAACACTTCAACATGATGTTTTTAATCACGTTTAATCTGATAAATATTGAGTGTCCGTCTTCAGTTGATAGTCATAAAATCCCTTTATGTGGCCAAACGATAAACCAAAAAAGGTATTCCATGAGATAATGTCCACCATAAAGAACCTTCCTACGGTACATGATTCATGAATTCTTTTTATAGACAAAAATCAATAAATAGCGGTGATCCTCCCCATAATGGATTTAACTATGAATGTTATCTAAGTCGTAATATCTCAATTCATAAAATGGTATATTCCCCTATTATGTTTAATGAACAGAAAAACATCCTACCATGAGAAACATGGGAAAATGAGGATAGTCATTTATGATGACCTACCATAGACAAGTGATATCTTTTCTCTTATAAAAGGTAGCTCGAGGAGACGATCACTCTATAAACCACCCATGGATCACCTTCCATCCATTGTGACATTAGAAGTTCCTACCCATATTATTTTTCATCATAAATGAGTAGGGAAGCATACATGTTCATCATACCACATATTGAATCCACTTTCAAAACATGAAATATTTACTTTGAACATGAGGATGTAGCTGTCTAATGATGACAAAATTATCATAATCTGGCCTTTATCCCCTCCAAAATAACACATTCTAGAGGTACTATTAGAATATTATGCTCACAAAATTCTCTCAATATAAGGATCACTATTCGTATCTTGGGAGAAAAGGTATTACCTTACATTTATTACCAAATACACATCAATGAAATAATAGGTATACACTACCAAATTAACATGGAAAATAAGATAGCTACATTATATCAAAAAGTAGGGAGAAAAAACGATCCCTTTAGAAAACATGAATCGAAGCATTAAAAAAATTGTTTCTGTTGTTACAAAATTCCCATTACAGTGTGCACATTAAAAGATGGGATAAACACAAAATATATCATTTTATCGCTCCCCAATCAAAAAAAAATCACCGAACATTACATCAAAAAATTTCATATTGATAATATGGATTAAAAAAATGGGATCTCTTCACAACATATGACATTCTCAAACATAGTATCCCTAGTGGACTCTCACCAACATCATGTAAAAGGAGATAAAACCACTAAAATAATTTCTCATTAGGCTTCTAAAAATAACGATAATTTTTTCATCCTAAGGGAAGTAAATATCTAGATATTGAAAATGACACAAAAATAATTGATTTTTATTAAATTAGGTGCTTTAGGTTATAACTATATGATTAAGACAACCAATTTTTGATATGGATTGATAAAATTTCGAATACATCAATGGAAGAAGTATCCACGACAACCCAAGAGCAACCCAAAGTAATAGGGTTTGGGAATCTTTTAACACAATCACAGTGTTTATACAACCATGTATGAAATGTTTCTTAAATAGAGCATGAACATCACCATACCACTAGTATTAGTGTTTTATTACCTTAATAAACACATGCTCAGGGGATGTCAGTTTTTCTCAAATAGGGGGAACATCGTAGAATGGATCCTACCAGTCCATGCCATCCAATGATCCAATTTCCACATCGGTATTTTGTACTAACAAATTTCCTGTAAAAACCCTTCAGATTATAGTCTACCAGACTACTCCATAAGAACCTACAATGTAAGTGATAAGGCTTTATGGAGGAAAAAAATCATTATCACATAGAGACAGATGAAGCACCAGCAATGTGTTTGGCATCAGTGAATGTCATTAACATCACCCCAAAAGACCCTACAGAACATGAGGCCAATACAATTGATGTAGAGGAAGACATTTTGGTTCATAATATAGTACACACTAAAAATACTGAATGAGCTATGCATACCCAAAACATGTGGCTTACATTAAATTTGGGTATTCCTACAAACATTCCATCATTACCTATTCTATTTGTAACCATTAATGAAATGGTAGAAGTAATGTTGTGCTTCACCCACCACATGAAGAGGTTGGACCTCTTATAGATTAAAAAATATCTTCATAGAATAAGGAAGAGATGAAGGAATTTAGTGGACTCAATATATAAATAATTTGAGTTAATGTTCCTCTCGAATATTTTCTTTAAATAGCGATTCACTATCAACTCCCATATAGAGCACCTCAACAAGGAGGGATCTCTATGTAAACCAAGATAGAGCTGGAGCATCCTCTCAACTTGGGGTACCGAAACTAATATACATGGATGCATCAATTGAAGAATGATAGTTCCCTTTAGTAAGTAAAAACAAGAACAAGTCTAGATGCATTATTATATGCCTTCCATATATGTTACTAATGGGAAATAACAACATGACCACCATAGTTGGCCATAACTATTACTACCATTATCCAAAATAGTATATAGTCAATCGTTCCTCAAGGTATTATCAATAATATTGATTCACTAATGACTCAATTAGAAGATATTCACGAGAAGTGTGTATTAGTTAATCTTGAAAAGAATCCTTACCCTCAATCGATGGATCTGACTCTTCCCCGCATAATTTTAAAAACAATGCATTTTTTATTTTCTATGGTTTCGGAGACCCAAAATATCATTGGATGCATTATATGTCCCACAATGATCCCATTATGAAGACACCATCACAAAAGGAAGTTGTGAAACTGAATTTCATTCCACATACATTACAA
The DNA here is from genome assembly GCA_963277665.1 of Viscum album. Classification (NCBI taxonomy): domain Eukaryota; kingdom Viridiplantae; phylum Streptophyta; class Magnoliopsida; order Santalales; family Viscaceae; genus Viscum; species Viscum album. The sequence goes on from OY728139.1 coordinate 63,630,593, forward strand.
GGCCATCCATTTTATAATACACCAATTTACTGGCTCACTTATTTATAATATGGAAAGATCTCAATAATAATTTTCTCTTCCAATTCAACTAAATATTGATGAATACAACAGTACTCAACCAATCAAACTGCAAATAGAGTGGTAATGGTATCTTTTTTAACTTCAATTCATTGTGGAAGTGTTTGAAAAATTCATGAGACTATATCTTCTTCACAATGATTTTTTAGCCATATTTATAGAGAATATCTATGATGATTTTCAAACACCACTCATCCCTATAAAATAATTTGTTATTTGCAACTGGAAGTGGGTTCACATCGCAAAAGGTTTGGCATGACTTTAACACCAAACCACCGGAAGGGTATTTGGGATCGGGGGTGCCTCCCTGTAGAAAATACCCGATGGCGATAAATACTATTTGTGACGGGGAGGCACCCCCCATTTCTAATACCCGACGACGGTAAATACTAACTATGATAGGATATGCCCCCATCGCAAATTGTGTGTCGGAATGTCACTTTTTGCGATGATTCATGTCGCAAATACCCTTTTAAGCACCGACATTAATTAATGCAGTTGAAGGTATTTGCTATAGGGCCCCCGTCGCAAATAGTCCCATCGTTAATAATCTAAGTTATATATACCCCCATTCATTTGCTTCCTTATTCCTCTCTATCCCTACTTTCTCTATCTCTATATCTAAACACTAATTATAGAATAAAAATTTCTTTGAGTTTAATTCTTTTTACAAAAAAATTGTGAAGTCATCTACACATATAAGAGATCAAGTTTAAAAGTAATTAGGTTTTATTGAATTTAATATTTATTTCACTTTTTTATATTAATTTTAATTATTGTCAATTAGTTGTAATTAAATAAGATACAGCTTGTTTTGTTATCAATATTTCTTTGTAGAAATAAATTGAAATTATTAGTAATAATTATTAATAATTAGTTGTAATAAAGAATTAACAATAATTAGTAAAGAATATAAATAACTAGTGATAATTAGTAATTAGTAGTGGTAATTAGAATTAATTAATATTAATTAACGCTAATTAGTAATAATAAGCGGTAATTAGTAATAATTAGGAATAAATAGTAATAATAAGTAAAAAATAGTAATAAATAATAATAATAATTAATAATATATACTAATAATTAGTAAAATTAGTAATAATTAGCAATGATTACAAATAATTAGAAATAATTAATAATAATTACTAATAATTAGAAATAATTACTAATAAATAGTAATAATTACTAATAAATAGTAATAATTACTAATAAATATTAATAATTAATAACACTGAGTATACAATATAGTGTCAAATACTAATAATTATTAACAAACAATAATAATTATTAACAAATTGTAATAATCAGTAATAATTACTAATAAATATTAATAAATACAAATAAATAAAATAATTAGTAATAAATAGAAATAATTAGTAAAAATTAGCAATAATTTTTAATAATTAGTAATAAATGGTAATAATTTGTAATAAATGGTAATAATTAGTAATAAATAGAAATAAATAGCATTAAATAGTAATAATTTGCAATAAATAGTAATAATTAGTAACAAATACTAATAATTAGTAAAAAATACTATTAATTCATAACAAATAGTAGTAATTAGTAATAAATAGTAATAATTAGTAAGAATTAATAATAGATATTAACCATTAGTAAGTATTTCTAATAAATTGTAACAAATACTAATAATCGGTAATAATTAGAAAAAATTAGTAATAATTATCAATAAATAGTACTAATTACAAATAAATAGCAATAATTAGCACTAAATAGTAATAATTAGCAATAAATAGTAACAATTAGAAATAAATAGTAATAATTAGCAATAAATAGTAATAACTAACAATAAATAGTAATAATTAGCAATAAATACTAATAATTAGAAAAAATTAGTAATAATTAGGAAAAATAGTAATAAATACAAATAATTAGTAATAAATACTAATAATTAGTAATAAATACTAATAATTATTAATAAATACTTATAATTAGTAATAAATACTAATAATTAGTAATAAATACTAATAATTAGTAATAATTAGTAGTAGTTAGTAATAATAAGTAATAATTAGTTATGAAAATTAAAAATTAATAATAATTTCTAACAGTTAGTAATAATTAGTAACAATTAGTAATAATGAGTTTTAACTATTAATAATTAGTATAAATTAGTATAAATTATCAATAAATAGTAATAATTATTAATAAACAGTAATAAATACTAATAATTCTTAATAAATAGTAATAAATAGTAATAAATAGTAATAATTGGTAAAAATGGTAATAATTAGTAAAACATTGTAGTAATTAGTAATAAATTGTAATAATTACTAATAATTAGTAATAAACACTAAGAATTTGTAATAATTAATAAAAATACTAATCATTATTAATAAATACTAATAAATTGTAATAAATACTAATAAATAGTAATAAATACTAATATATAGTAATAATTAGCAATAATTACAAATAATATTAAATAATTATAAGTAATTCGCAATAATTAATTATAATTAGTAATAAATTGAATGAATTAGTATTAATTATGGAAAATAGTAATTAATTTTAAGAACGTGGCATAATTTCTAGTTGATTGGCATCATTCCTTTTACTCGATGACTCTTCACCTTTAAACTCTCACTGACTAAAAACATTATGAAAAATAAGCTTTTATGTATGCATATCCAATCTTATAAGAACCAGATTGGATATGCATTCATAGGACCACATTTTCCTAATTATTCTTTCCAGTGATGATAGTTGTAAGAAGATGATTCGTCGACGAGTGGGGGGATCTCTTATCCAATGACTCATTTACTTGCATATTTCTCATTTATATGAAACTTCATCCATCTCTAACAACTCCTCTAGAAGACCACCCCCGTTGATTATTTTGTCCTGTTAAAAACATTTGAATTCAAATTTTGTTGTAATATTAACCATTTATAGTTTCTGTCATTTATATTGGTGTGAATATTACATAATTTAATTTCATTTTATTAATATATTTAATATTTTAATACTTTAATATTAATTATTAGTATTTTTTTAACCTTTTTTATTAATAATAATAAAAACATTGAGTTATTTTAATAAAATTTTTTGAATTTTGAGAATATTCATATTTTTTTTATTAAATAATTTTATTAATATTGTCTCATAAATATTAATAATAATAATAAAATTATTATATTATTAGTATTATTTTATTATTAATAATATAATAATATAATATAATATTATTTATATTAATAGTAATAATAATAATATTATTTTGTAATATAAATTTATAATAATTTTATTTAGTTTTTTTTGTATTTGTGATGAAACCTTTTGTGATGGGTTCCGTTCATAAACAGATAATATATTTTCTAAATAACTATTTGCAATTGGAAAATGGTCCCATTACAAATACTTTTTTTGTGGTGGGCCTATCGCAAAATGGTTTATTTCATAAAAATATAGAATTTTTTGCAATGGGCTCATTGAAAAAAAAAAACTATTTGCAAAACCTTTTTTGTAGTGGGATATTTCCAATAGGAACCCTTCATAGAAGCTCATTTCTGAAGTGTTCCCCTTGAAAATAAACCATTGCAAAAATTTCAAATTCTAGTACTGATAAGTCCCAAGTAATTATGTAAGATCAATCAATGAAAACGGTGAAATTAGAGGATTATACTTTTATAATTAAGTTGGAATGTGAAACTTATCTAGCTCCAATTCCAAAGAAATATATTGTGTTCCCCCTCCCAAGTATTAGCAACAGATCCCAGCACGTCATGATGAACTAAGGAAGCATTTGTGAAATCCGTTTGAGGAAATGAAATATAATTATTATTCATTCCAAAATGATTAAAACTTGAGGGTTTTATCTTCGAATTGGAGAAAAAAATGATCATGTTTAAAAAGCCTAAAAGTCCCAACCATGATAATGTAGATGGTATTCCAAATTAATAACTGTTTCATAAGTAAATAGGGAATAAAAAACATTGAATTTATATAGATATATCATAAAAAATGGAGGACCCTTGGAAAGTGAAGCTGGAAAATCTAACCACCCAGGTATCATGTGTTTCAACGTCCAATTCATAGGAAGAAAATGAGTGGATGAAAGGTAAATCAATGGTATTAAGAAGATCAATGATTGGGTGGTCAGAAATATGATCAAAAGAACAAATTCTATCATATGAGAATAGTTAAGATATACAACTATTCTTTTATCCACTTCTATTATGTCACATCTGACTCCATTAACATGTAAGTCCTCCAAAACCCCATCTTCCATGAAATAAACCGGTAGGAATAGTAGGAAAAAAATATAGGAAGATGAACATATACTATGGTGGATGTTAAAATTGGATCTATCATATTTCATTCCTTCAGTCCAATAAGCAGAGGTTTTTCCACATAAAATAGTAGAACAATATTTAACCCACAAAGGTTGAGTCCTCATAACAATGATATTTTCTCTTCCATTACTTTAATTTTATTCACTTAATGGACCCCTTCTAAGATTTTGAGTTAGACTGTAATACGTAATTCTATACATCTGATTTTTAATTATGGGATGAGGCCACTGGAGTCGAGGATACAGGGGAAAATGTGGTCAGTCTTTTGGTGACTACTCTCTCCATGTATCTACTCAGACCATATAAATGTAAAAAATAATAGAAGCTATCATTAGTGATCTCATAAGGATCAAGATTGTCCCCCAAGCATTTAATTTCGTTTCATGAGTTGATCATAAAAGAAGATTGACTTGACGGTATTCCAATTCGTATGTTTCCTTGATGTGCAGCAAGACTTAGTTCACATAATCAACCAGGGGAATAATTTATTTCAACTCATTTTCTAATGGTTTATACACCAATATAATGCACATCGGTTCCTAAAGTTCTGGGAAAAGAGCATCCCCTTGTTGGGAGGAGCAGAACATTAGCCAAGAAGTTTGAAATTTTAATGAAATTATACATGGTTCCAACCATTTTATCGATCATGGATTCCATATAATTATCCAAATACCTCATCAAAGAATGCATAAAGGAAGTTTAAAGTCCCCTATAATTTGAGGCCAAATTTGTTACTTCCGAGTTCAACCAGAATGAGAATGAATCAGCCAAATATAACATAGTGATCTCCTTTAAAACCCTTGAAAATTATGCCACTATTTAATGAAGAATATGAACTTTTTATGTATCTTTCATGATAAATAATATCATTATCTGATGGGACTTCATTGACAATGTAGTAGGAGTGGACCTCATTCTGGTCAGAAAACATCTTCAACATTTTTTCAATGAGTCATGTTTCATCCCCTCTACTATAACACTATACGGATATGATGAAAGTGAGAAAAATCCACATGATGGAATAAGGTCCATGAAATAGTTCAGGGATATCATATCTAACATAGAATTCATGGTCTTCATACTAGATATGTCTTTTATCTTTATAATAGTAAGGCCTTTTTCACATCAGTATGAAAATATTTGCTCATCTTAAACTCAATGCCTAAAATGTTACATTGATGGTCAAATTGGGATGTTTTATCGTGATAATGACCCATTAAAATATAGTTAATACCAATACATTAATGTGGGATTCATTGAGAGGTTAAAAACAACGCATGAATAACATTCTTGATCAAATAAATGCCTTGATTAATCAGGATATGACCCCCAACAAATCATTTCAAGTATCATAGTGAAGAGTATTTTATTACCATTAAACATATTGAAGAGATGGGACCACATTTAGGAAGATATTCATATAAATCAATGATATCTGTCATTGGAATCTAAACCCGATAGTGAAGATGTATTCATTGACCCTCCAGGAAGTGATGAAAGCCCATACAAAAATTCCCTCATTTGATCCCATAATCTTCAAAAAAATCCCCGACTAATCTGCTAGATAGAATGAGGTTGTCACATAACAAACAAAAAATTAATGTTCTCATTATCTTACCATCATCCCCTTTGGAGATTCATTGGGGCCCCATGTTATCAATCATGTATGATGTAGTTTCTTCAAGTTCTTAATTTCAATATATTGACACATCCCCTAACACTAAGAATTTTGTTTATCACCTTCTTCCAATAAAGATCCAGAAGAAGAAAATCACGTGGATGAGTGTGATAGCGCAAGACTCTTAAACATTTTATTACATGGTTTTAAAAATTAATAACCATTAATTACAAGCCAATGAGTTTAAATTCTAGTTTCATTGGGTGATTTGGTACATAAAACTAAAAATATTGAAATATAATACATAAAAGTTATATTAATCAACCATAATGAGAATCTAACTTTTTTGAGCATTTAAATCCTCATAAGGTAACTTGGGGAATATATAGACAAATGGGATGAGTTGAAAATCCTAAAAAGTGAACAAAAATATGAATAAACCATATATTAGTGGTTAGAAGGCGTAACAAGATGTTATAGAAAGGCATGGAACATATATAAACATATCGAATCACAACATATAAAAAATGTGATCATATAATCTAGGAATCCGTAGAATATTGAAATAGTATAAAACATAACATAGGAATGATTCAAGGGAAACTGCAATGAACATTTCAAATAGAGGATCATGAGTCAAGGAAAACTGCCAACACCATTGCCCATGTTGGACCAAGTCCCATAAAGGAATCATATTTACTCCCTGTCCTAGCATGCAATATAATAAGGAAAATCATCACCTAAAGAGTTAGATAAATATATGGGTACCCCAATTATAACATGTTCATGAGTATGTGTTCCAGATGATTAATCATACATAAAGATGAATCATTATAGTTACAAATGGAAATAATGAGGTATGGTAATCATGTCACATGGAATAACAAAAGGGAATATCATAATGGTGTGAATGATGGAACGAATTAAAATCCTAATTTGATATTAATAATCGAAAATAGACATATATAATGATAACTTATGTCAAACTGAATTGAATACATGTAAAAATAATGTTTAAGAATAAATAAAAATGAAACATTTTAGTGTGGTTTCATGAAAATATTTACAAGCATTTAAATTAGAAAATAAATAATTTCAATGTAATATGGAAATTGAACCCAGATATATTTTTATGATAAAATTATTTATTTAATATTAATAATGGTGGTTTTAAATAGGTAATGGATGGTACATGAAAATGGGTATGAAATAGGGAAGTTCCCTTCAATATTTATATTTTGGGAGGAATTGAGAAAGAAGCCCTATAAAAAATTTATTTCACCCTCAATGTAAGAAAAAAATAAGATTTTAAATTGTTATTGGATCATACAAATAAATTTTAGGTGAATTAATTATGAATAACTAACAATTACATTTGGTTATGGAGAGAGAATGTGTAACCTGAATGAAAAATGGAGGTACGGAAATAAACACTTAGCTTCGGTCAGATATTGTTCTACAGTTATAAATAATATCCTGGATGATGAAATTATATTAATTAATAATTTAATTAATAAAGTATTAAATATTTATTTATTTTTTTAAAAGTTTTTTACGTTAATTTTTGTCATTTATAATGAGTTGTGATATTCTATTTTTTCGTTCTAGGAGCTTTTGTTTCATGGTTCTATGATTGATTCCCTTGAGATTAATTATGGGAGGACTTTTAAAATTGAAGAAAAACACAAGAATTAGAATTATTTGATTATGATTATTCTTCATATCTTTTAATAGTTTAATATTTCATTTTTTATGTAAATGATAATGATTCATTAGATAAAATGTTAATGGTGAACGTTAGTGAATTTTGGTGACTTTTCGATCATCACAAACAATTTTTTTATTTTATATTATGAATATATACTAGGTACATAACATTAAATAACATTTAATTCATATATTATAATCAATATTTTTGATAAAAATGGTTTTTTTACAATCCATTATGGTAGTAATGGAAAATGAAAATGCAATTTCTATAATGGTAGTAAATCAACACATCATCGATGATCTTTTCTTTTATAGAATAAAATAGAGAGGATAAGGTATTTAGTGATGGATATTATATTAAAATAATAAATTTAACGTATATAGAAGATCACGGTTTAATCATTCAAGATTCTAAATAGCGGGGAAGGTGAGAAAAACAAAATAACAGAAATTAATTGATATTAAAAGAGAACAAAAGAGTATTTTACTACTTATACTTCTTATCATTTAAATCATCCTTAAGGAAATTTGATTTGGGATATCAAAGTAAAAAAAGGATAATGGAAGTGGGGGAGAGGCCTGGGTAGATTAATGGGTATAATTTGGAGAAACATCAAAGCTTTGAAAGTGTGAGGCAATGTGGTGGTGAGCATTGTATTGTTTTCGGAGGAGAGTGGTGTTGTTTGTGTATTTTATTCATTATTTTATTATTTTTTGTCAGGAATATAAATAGTGTGTATTATTTTGACTATGTAATGTAAATATTTCAGTTATGTTCAAAATATGGTACATTAAATCATTCATGACTAAAAAAATCACGCATTTGACTTAAAATATTAAATACCATAAACTACCATATTTTAATAGTGACAAAAAAGACTACGATTTTATAGAAATACCCAAAAATTATCCCAATTAATTTTTTGACAAGTAGAACTAAAAAATGGACTATATTTTATGAAAATAGTTAATAAATAATCTAAATTTTATTTTTAATTAAAATATTCATTTCATAAAAAATAACATATTTCAAAATTATAACTAAATTTGGGACACTTTAAAAAATTAATTAAACGATAATAAAACTAAATTATAATAATAAGAGAAAAATAATAATTTAAGAATTTATTTTGTGAAAAAACATTCTTTTAATTAAATATATTAATTAAAAAATTTTAAATAAACATATATGTTTAATAAAAATACCAATACATATTTTTTATTGTTTAAAAATATTTTCCACTTATATGAAGGTTAAAATATAACATATTTCCATTTATAAGATTTCCAAATTTTATTTAAAATTCTATAGTTGAGGGTACAATTCTATTTGATGTTTTACTATTCCTAATGATCAAATTACTATTCCAAAGGTCTTGTGACTATTCAATTGGTAATGGTTACTTAATTTATATATATACTTATTATTTAATTATTTATTCTTCTATAGTGTTTTTATTTTGTTATCAATGTGATTTTTTGTGGTTTATACTATATGAAAAAATTAAAAATTGAAATTCCATTGATAGAATTTAGTGTTGTTACGTTATTCTCCATTATGAAAATATTTCCTTGAAAGTTTTTTTAATTATATGATGAAAATAGTTGGGGGTTTTTCTCTTTCACCACTTACTCAGGTTTTCACAATGGATCTTTGTACTTATGGTTCTTCTATAGTAATTCTAAAAATGGAGTATTTTTTTATGTAGCACATTATCTCTACTATCCAAGATCTCCACCAACTACCCCTCGTCAGAGAGTTCATTTTCTAATTGTATCACCTCTACATTCTGTACATGTGATAGATATTGTATGTATTTATATAAGAATTATATGTTGAATACATCATGTACTTGAGACATTATAGGTGTAAGTGCTAGTCAATAGGCCACAGCTCTGACATGAACAAGAATCTCGATGAGCTCGATATACCTGGGACATAACTTTCATCTATTCCAATGTCTCAATATCATCTTCCATGTAGATATGTAGATGAATACCATGTATCAAAACTCAAATTTTAGGTCCCATCGATGATAGTATGTATACCGATTCTGTCAACAATGGGCCTCCTTTATGTACTATTGTATTTTTTTAAAATATTCAAGCATTTCATCAAGGAATTTTTGAACTAGAAACTTATTTTCTTTGACATAATCCTAGTATGAAATTATTCTACATCTTTTTCCATTAGTTTCTTGATATTTAATTTTTTGGATTCTTGAGTGGAAAATGTTTTTGTAAGAGAACTCGAGTAGAGCCATAAGTTATTCACACCCTTTTTTGATGTCCATATAACATGATGTCAACAGTTATTCCAATGATTGAATAATCTTCTTGGATTGACCATTAGTTCGAGGTTGATAGGTTGTACAAAAGTTCAACTCTGTTTTTAGAGGAATTTGGATACTTTTCAAAAACATAGAGGTGAATATTAGATCGTCATCAGATATAATTTATATTGGTATGCCAGGAAATCTCACCACTACCTTAATTTATATATTTAATGGTTGATTCATATAAAATTCCTCTAATCTTGTATTAAATTGAGCTATCTCTTCTAGACAATCCAAAAATCTGATAGAAAATTGTTTTAGGTGGATGTATTTGGATGTCTGATGATAAAGTCGTTGGTGATGTTTTCCCATTTCTATATGGGTAGGGGAAATGGTTTCTTAATCTATTTAGAGGCTTTCATTTCATAATTCACTTTTTGACCTAATAGTCACATTAATGTATATTCGGTGATCACATTCGTTATATTTTACAACAAATATTCTAGTCCATGATTTGGATACATCATTGTAATTCTTGGATGAATAGATAAGGTTGAGTTGTGGGTGTAATTTAGAATATTTCACTTCATCTCTTTATTGGATGATATACATTGACATGACCCAAATTTAAATACTCCTTCCCCATAAATTTTAAACTCTAAGGATTTTCCTTTTTTTTATAGCTTCAACCATATAATAAATTTCCCCATATTTTCTTTGAAGATCCATTATTTTATCCATAAGTAATGGTTGACAAATAATTTGAGAAAGGATTGATGATATTCCTTCCTTATGGATTCCCTTTTCCATTATTTTTAAATCATTGAATTATGTATCCTTCTCAATTCTCATCATTGATAAAGAAGCTAGATCATTTCTATATAGAGCATCTTACACATTATATTCCTTACCAGGATGGTAGAGTATTGAGAAGTCATAATCCTTCATCAGATCTAGAAATATTTTCTGTAATATATTAGGATCCTTTTATGTGAATATACATATTAGGCTCTTATGATAACATATATTTAACAATTTTTCCAATGTAGATAATTCCACTAAATTTCAAATATAAAGATCACATTTACCAACTCATGATCATGTGTGGGATAATTTATCTTGTAAATACTAAACTTCTATGAGGCTTTGGATATTACTTTATAATTTTTAATCATTATAATGCCTAATTATTTTTAAAAAGCATTTTTTTACCACAAACAGTTACCCACCCATTGGAAGTGTGAGTACTGGTGTTACGATAAAATTATTTTTGAACTATTTGAATAATTCATCACATTTAGTAGTCCATATAAACATTTTTCCCTTAAGAGTCATTTTTTCAAGAGGGTCTAAAAATAATTTTAATTTCTTCAACAATTTCATGTATGTACTATATTTATAATGGAAACTACAGATATCCATTATAGATGATTTGATGGGAAACTCTTCGATTTCATTTTTCATGTAAGTGTCCATAGACATTAATTTTCGTTTGACGAAAAGACCAAATAATAATATTTCCTACATTTAAAACTATAATAAACTATACAATTCATATTGTTTCTCCCTACAAAAAATATCATATAATAGTATGAAAATTTTTCTTATTCTTCTCATTTATTTTGGATTATATCAGAATATCATGACAAAATAATACAAAAAATCATATAATCTCTAAAATATATAATCATTAATTTCATGATAATTTATAGATATTTACTGAGCCTAGGAATTACAATGAACACATAATGTCCATACATCATTTGAAATGTAGTATTGGGAATAAATTATTTATTCACATTTTATTGCTGGAATTATAACTACCCATAGTCTACATACATTTTTATTACCTCAGAATTGGAGAATACTTATTACAACATATAACAAAACCATGAAAGGACTGTGTAGGTATAGTGGCTTTAGAAACTGGGAAACATAAACAACCGGTTCATAAATCATCTATGTTGTCTCACATTTATTTTTCCATATATAGAGTCCCTTTTGGCATATCTTACTTAATACCCTTCTTCCAAACACGGGTAAAATAAAACATAAAAAAGGGTGAGCTCAAATGCTTAGCAAGGGTAAAAAAATTAAATATCAATCATATCATATTCATAAGAACATAACATTTTGAATATATTATCCTGGAAAAGAGATCATAATATCATAACATGGAATAAATCATAGTGTTGAAATTTAATCCGAATAATAATAACATAAAACATGAAACTTTGTAGAATACACACATAATCATAGAAAATGATTTCATATTATTCAAGGCTAATTTCCAAGACCATCATAGCGGACAAAGTCCATTACTGAACCGAGTTCACTCCTAGTTCCAGTCCTGTATCACTGAACCAGATTAACTTGAAGTTCTATCCATGCCTATCTCATGAGATATAAATTTTTACCAAATTCATTGGAGATAGATATAGGTCTCACCCATCCTATAATGATACCATTCCTATGTGTGCCACAAGATCATATGTCATACATCATAGAAAAACCCATGTAATAAAAATGGGATTCTTAAACATCATGTGATCATAAAACAATACATATTAGATAAAAGGACATCATAAAAATAATTCCATCATAACATAATAAAATCAATGTAAAAATAGTGATAGAAACAGAACCCTATATTATCTTAGATGGAAATTTATTTTGATAAAATGCTTGAACACCATTCAAAAGAAAAATATTTTTTCTACGTCAATTGTTTTTCCTTTCTTAACATGTCATAAAATTGTAAACAAAAAGAAGTTGATTAAAAATGAACTTGAAACTTATAATGGAAGATTCATTGAAATAATGTTATATGAAATCATAAAAATCCATTCATGCAATATAAGTTAAAAATACATTCTTCTCGTACTTTGGCCGGAAAAGTCAAACAGTATCTCGTACTGAAAACGACAAAAGATTACTTTCATATATTTTAATAAAAATTGACCAATAGGTAAAATTGGATTTAAATTTTTTTTGAGGATATAAATAATATTAAATATTTAGGAAAAAAGGATGTGGATGATAAATATTCCCCAGTAATTACCGATGTATAAAAAATCTCGGATAGAAATTGAGATTGTGAGATTCTCCCTTACCTTAGGTCTGATATGCTTTGAAGGTGTCTGAACCTCCTGTATAATGATTTACATATTGTCATTGACTTATTCCATAATCATACTATATGTTATGATATCATATATGGTCATATTATTAGCTTCTTATTAGAAATATTTCATTTCTACTTGTTATTCGTGTGTTTATTGCTTTATGTTCTTATTCATGTTTTGTCGAATAAAATCGTAATCTTATATTTAATTTATAGAAACCTAATTTACATAATTTTATTAGTGTAATATATATCCTATTTACTCATTCAATTCAATTGTATAACCATTATTCAATGAAGATCATGTAGAACGAGTCGCATCACATCGTGGAGACGGTAGGTCGTACGTACGCACGAGCGATGATATCGTTCCCATGATTATGGAATTGTTTTTAAGTGTATTTATACTATTTAAGATTAAATATAATTTTACAATTATCATATATAGTTATTATTTACACCATTATACCCATCCATGTAAGGTGGTGGTGGAAAACAGATCGCACCACGACGTGGAGACGGTATTCCCTACGTACACACGGGCAGTGATTTCATTTTCCGTAGGATGGATAGAAGGTGAAAAAGGGTTTTTACATATTTATAATAACATATCAGTATATTAGTGATACGTATGTTATTACTTCATATTGAAACAACTGAAGAAGAAGAAGTATAAGAAGAAATAAATTTTAAAGAATCGGGAACGAATAGTACCACTTATTCGACATGCCTCTTTGAAACATCCTCTTAGGGCACTAATATTATTCTTTGAAGAAGGCCAGGACCTATAGTATGTTTCTAAGGATGTTTATAATGGAAATGGGTAGGGTTTGGCCGATAATGAAGGCTCAATGTGGTGTGAGGAGGAGAGAGAGGAGGTTCCCTTTTATAAGTGAGGAGAGGGGCACCTTTGCAATTATAAGAAATATTAATTTATAATAAATTCCAAACCCACATAAAAATCTCCAAAAATGACTCCAATCCAAATATTAGATGAGATAGGATTGTAATATCATAAACCAATAAAATTTAGACAAGTTGGGTATTTGTTTTAAACATTAGCAACATGATTTATCCTTATATAATATATTTACTTTATTTGTGGTAATAATATTCTAAATTTTAAATAATTATAAATAATTACTTATATGTTGTGAATTGTCCATAATTGTATAACTTATTACATTTTCGACCATAAAAATTTTAATTTATAATTTTTAAATATTTTTGTGATTTTTAAACGATTTTATAATATGTAATGTTTATAAAATAACAATAGTGTCAATTTTGACACTATTCAGTTATTTAAATTTAAATTAAATATACACAGAAGTTATGTTCAAAATAAAAGATTTAATAGATTCATAACATGTAATATTTATATATAAAATTAATATAGGACATTATATAGATCATATAATATTAATTTTAATAGTTTTAAAATCATTTATTTGATATTTCAATCAATAAAATAATTTCAACATCACTATTGTGTCATAAATAATGATAATTATATAATCCATAAAAATTATAAATAAATTCATATGATGTAGATAGTTTTATTAGATTTTTAGGGACTATTTATATTCAATTTTTTAGGATGTTTATCACTAATCTAAAATTATTACACTTATAAGATTTTGGATAGTGACATGTTGTCACTTTCTTTTGTTTTAATAATAATTATATTATCTCATGGTCAAAAGACAATGAAATGAATATATTCTAACAATTAGGTGATATGGGTCTACTTTTATTCATCAAATAGAATTTTTTTTCAAGTGTTATGTTAATTTTATAATCTTATTTTTACCCTTAATTACCAGATTTACCATGAACTGTAGTAAACTAAAATTATCGTAGTTACTATTCATAATATCAAAAAAAAAAAATAACCTATTAACCTAATTTGGAATGACTTAATCCAAATATGTAATACATTTTTGAAAATTAAAATCACAAAAGTTGTAGTAATTAACTTAAAATTAATCCTGTTAAGAAAATGAGTTTTAAAATTTAAAACATTGCCAAAGGTTGAAATGTTTTTACCTATGACTTCAATGTAAAATTAATGCTAATGTAATAAATTATATTAAATAGTAAAAATTATATTATATTTGTACATTAAAACCAATAAATATTATAATAAAACAATACAAATTATTATGATGAAAATATATGTTTTTAATTAAAATATAGCATGTTTTTACTATTCATTAAAATATGAAAGTTATCAGAATAATATGAAAAATTTATCCAAAGTAATTTTTTATATCCTAATTCAAAAGGAGAATTTTATTTTTTTCAAATTGAACTTATAAAATTGTCAAAAACTATATTTAATGTTGGTGCACCATCAAAGGGTGGGAAAATTGCATTTTTTTAAAAATACATGTTTTACTCAATTTTTTTTTGTTCTCATACCATGTTATGGAAAATATATAAGATGAATAATAATGTTATAAAATTCAAAATTCTGTTAATACTATTCATAACAGCTAGTTTATAATATAATAATAATATATCGTTGTTTAGTGAAACACGGTATTGCGTACTGCACACGCTATCGAGGAAGGTCGCGATTGCGTGTAACGCAAGCCAAGGTAGTGTTGTTTGTAGTGAAATATTCCTTTGAAGTTGCATATAACATAAGACATAAAAAAAATACTTCTCATAAAATATCAGGGTGTTACATTCTACCCCCCTAAAAATGAATTTCTCCCTCAAAATTCATCAATTCGTAACTAACAGATGAAGATACATCTCCCTCATCATATCCTCAAGCTCTCATGCAGCTTCTTCAAATTGGTGGTTCCCCCATAAAATGTTTACCAAGAGAGTGGTCCAGTTTCATAGAACTTTTTCTCTATGATCCATAATATCTATCTGATGTTCTTCATAAGAAAGATCTTTCTCTAACGGTACAACTTCTGAGCTTAGTACATGTGAAGGATCAGGTATGTACTTTCTCAGGTGAGATATATGGAACACATCGCGACCTTTAGAGAGATTTTGTGGAAGCTCCAATCGGTATGCTACATTCCCAACATGATCTAGTATTTCAAAAGGACTGATATACATAGGGCTCAGCTTTCCCTTCCTTCCAAATCTCATTAGTCTCTTCCATGGAGATATTCGTAAGAACACTTTATCACCCACTTCATGCTTTAGGACTTTTCTTTGGTTATCGACATAACTTTTTTGTCGACTCTGAGCTAATCTTATGTGTTGTTGAATAGATCAGACCTTTTCTGCCATCTCATCAACAAGATCAGGTCCTAATAGCTTTCTTTCCCCATATTCATCCCAGTAAGGTGGAGTTCGACATTTCATTCCATAGAGAGCTTCATAAGGATCCATTTGAATACTAGAGTGAAAGCAATTATTATAAGAAAATTCCAATAGAGGTAGGTGTTGATCCCAACCACCTTTGAAATCCATAGAGCAAGCTGTAAACATGTCTTCTAGAGTTTGAATTTTTCTCTCAGACTGACCGTCTATCTGAAGATGATAGGTAGTGCTGAAACTCAACTATGTATCTAGAGTATGCTGAAGACTTCGCCAGAACATCGAGGTAAACCTCGGATCCCAATCAGATATAATAGAAACTGGTACTCCATGCAATCATACCACTTCTTTTACATATATCTTGGAATGATGATCCATAGAGAAATATTATCTAATAAAAATGAAGTGTGCTGACTTCGTAAGACGATCAAATATGACCCAGATAGCATCATTTCCTTTGGATGTTTTATGAAATCTGGTGACAAAGTCCATAGTGATATTTTCCCATTTCCTTTCGGGTATGGGTAATAGTTGTAACATACCATTAGACTTATGTCTCTCAACATTAACTAGCTGACAAACCAAACATCAAGGGACATATTCAACAACATCTCCTTTCATACCATCCCACCAGAAGTACTCTTTCAAGTCCCAATACATCTTTGTGATTCTAGGATGAATAGAGAATGAAGAACTATGAGCCCCATCTAGCAGCTCCTTCTTTAATTATGGGATGGGAGGAACACAAACCCGATTCCGAAACCTTATTATCCCATCACAATCAATATTGAATTTAGGAACATTTCTCACCTACATTTGTAACTCTACATCATATTTTTGTGCCTCTTTAATCTTCACATGTATAGATGGATTAACATTAATTTGAGAATGATTATATTTTTCACATTCCATTATAATCCTAAGATCCATCCTTTGTAAATCCATAAATATTGGATCTTTTTTCATCCTCATCATGGATAATCAAGCATGGTCTTGTCGAATTAATGTGTCTGCCACCTTTTTTGCTTTCCCAGGGTGGTAATGAATTGAGTAGTCGTAATACTTAATCAGTTCCAACCATCTTCTCTGGCGTATATTCAGCTCCTTTTCGGTGAAAATATACTTTAAACTTTTATGATCAGTATAAATATCACAACATTCACCATAAAGATAATACCTCCAAATCTTTAATGAAAATATTACCACAGTTAACTCCAAATCATGAGTTGGGTAATTTTGCTCATGGATTTTCAACTGTCGTGAGGCATAAGCTATCACCATATCGTTTTTCATGAGAACACACCCCAATACCTTGTTGTATGCATCACTATAGATCACAAACCTTTCTCCACTACATGGAAGTGTGATCACAGGTGCACTGGAGAACCTTCTTTTCAACTCCATGAAATTCTATTCACACTCCTCTGCCCACAAGAACTTATTCCTTTTTTGAGTCAACCTGGTGAGTGGATTAGATAATCATGAAAAATTTTTCACAAAAGATCAATAATATCCCGCCAATCCAAGAAAACATCAGATCTCAGTTACTGTTGTTTTTCTCGGCCATCTTTCGATAACCTCTATATTTGCTAGATCTAAAGATATCCCCTCTTTTGAGATTATGTGACCCAAAAATGAAACTTTTGGAATCCAAAATTCACAATTGATAAATTTGGCATAATGCTTCTCCTTTATTAAGGTCTTTAATACAATTCTCAAGTGATCTTCATATTCTTCCTTTCCCTTTGAATAGAAAAGAATATAATCTATAAAGAGTACCACAAACTGACCAAGATAGTCTCTAAAGACTCTATTCATTAGATCCATGAAGATATCAGGGGCATTAGTAAGACCAAATGGCATCACTATAAATTCATATTCTCCATACCTTGTATGGAAAGCCGTCTTTTGTATATACTCTTTTCTGACCCTTAATTGATGATACCTTGAATGAAGATCAATCTTGGAAAAGTATTGAGCTCAGCATAGTTGGCCAAATAAGTCATCAATGCGCAGGAGATGATATTTGTTCTTGATAGTATTATTTTTATGTTCTCAAGAATTAATGAAGATTCTCAATGATTCATATTTCTTCTTAACAAACATAGCATGTTCCCCCCAAGGCGACACACTAGAGCGTATGAATCCTTTATCAAGATTCTCTTGGAGTTGCTTCTTCAATTCCTGCAACTCAATTGGGTCTATTCTATATGGTGTCTTTGAAATGGGCATAACACCTGGTATGGGTTTTATTGAAATATCAACATCACGATTTGGTAGAAGACCTAGAAATTCCTCAAGAAATACATCATCAAACTCCCATACAATGGGCATATTCTTAATCGTGAGTTTCTCTCCAACCATTTGAGATATATAAGATTCATTTATTGGAATCAAGACCTATTAAATGGAAGAAATTTTTACTAGAAGGTTATTTTCATCCTTACATCGATAGATGATAGTAGATTGATCGGGAATATTAATTGTGATTTCCCTACTTTGGAAATAGATATGAGATCCACATAAAGAAAGCCAATCCATGACAATAATCATATCAAATTCAACTATATGTAGGATCACAAGATTTGTAGGAAGCACTTTCCCACATACTTCAATCGGAGAAGAATTGTAAACTTTTGATGTGATTGTTGTTCCATCAGGAGTTGTCACATCAAACTCAACATCTAATTGTTGAGGTAGTACGGTGATACCCTTAGAAAATTCTTCAAAAATAAAATAGTGCGTGGATCCAGAATCAAATAAAACATTTTCTACTTTAGAGTGCATGGTTAGTGTACCTTTCACCACTTCGTTATCATACTCCACATCGCCGATAGTAATTGCATGTGACTTTTCATTGTCTTTGTCCTTATAAGTTTTTTGATGTCGATCATCATCAATAACTAGTGGATTAGGGAATTGATTTGCATAATGACACATCTCCATAAACATACTACGTCTAGTATAATGAAAAATTTTAAATTCAAAATATATTCATTTTAAGACTATAATTTAACATTCCCCAGTTGTATTTTCATATGTCACCCTTGATGATGACTTATAATTTAGGGGATTCCACTATTTCACTATGTTGTAACATACCCCAATTGGATTTTCAATGTTTTTCCAACAAAAATAATGTTGAATAGAGGTATATTCATCCCCAAAAGAGACATATTATATATCAATAAAGGATTTCCCTATATCAAATTTTAGATATAGGAAATCTATAACACAAGTTACAACCTACTCCCTTAACACTAGAATATGATGGCAGGTTTTTAGAAAGATTACCATGAATGTGAAAAAATTAAATTCTTAGTCAGAGATAAATTACTATAAATTATAGATGCTATATCTTTGATTTATTAAATAGAACATCATTGAATAAATACTAGTTTTGAAAAGATAATCTATATGAAAATTTTATATCTGTCATATGTTAAAATGCATAATCTATGGCCTGGTTTTATAACATTAAACTACTCAATGCTTCAACACTTTTTAGAATGGGGCATTCCCCCTTAGAATAATCACTTTACAAAACATACCCTCATTTACAAGAGAAAAATTCTTGTGGGATCAGTTTCTTATTCTTGCCTAGAACCAATACATATGCACTCATCATTCATGGATGTCTTCCTTTATCAAACCACCAATTATGGTTTTTTGAAATCATGATCACCAAAAATATATTGAACATTGGTTGTAGGATTTTAAAATTCATATGGACACATTGGTATGACTCTGTAGTAACACTCCAAAATTTCCATTCCATAAGTAACCACCCAAAATCCTTTTCATCCGAAGGATTCCACTGCATCACTATTCAGTAATATATCCAAATTGGATTTTTATAAATTTAGTATCAAAAGATTTCATCAAATGAAAACATATTTATTATCAGGATATAACACCTCTATTCTCAAAATACCTATCAATAAAATGTTGGAAACTTCTTTTTAATCTTCATCCTCATCCATGACTTTAATATTTTTTCCTATCATGTTTCAAATTTGGAAATCACAGAATCATTACTCAAACTTCCCCTTAACCATCTAATGAATTTCAGAACACTGTTGGGTAAAAATATTCTTTGGTTCATCACTCCAAAACACATGGTCAATGATATTCCACCTAAAATAAAAAACACATTTGTCTACATTTTCCAATAATAATCTTCAAACAAAAAGAGACATAGTACTGACTAGGTCGAAATCCCGCAAAAGGTACATTAGGTAAAAGTAAAGTCCCATCTATATAGACCTATCATCTTCACGGTTTAATAAATAATCAAGAACTGAAAAGATAAGAGGATAAAAACTTTTCAGGATTTAAATATTCAAATTATGGCCAACGAAAAATCCAATTCTCTTATACTAAGTGTTATTTTTAATTGACTTAATATGAATTTAGTGTGATTAAATAATATATAAAAATATGGTAGGGTATTTATGATAACCCATAAATAATTTAAAATATGATTGATAGGCCCCATTAATTTAGTGAAAATTAGAGCCGTCCATCACCTTAATATTGAAAAATATACTAGGATGACTTTCAATTAAATGAGTTGTTTTTTATGTAATTTTTTAATTATGATGAAGATGGGAATTTATGAACATTATTTTGGAAACAAAAAATTATTTCATTTATGTTTTAAAATTCATAAGATCTTCTATATGTTGGACCCTCACTACAAAACATTACAAGTGTTCCTCAATAATGGTTATGATATAATAAACTATTGATCATGTATAATTGAATCTTTATAGAACCCATTTATTTATTTGGAAATCGATTTTTCATCCCAACGAATCTTATCTTTCTACATAGACACAATACCTTCACCTAGCAACAATAATCCATTCGAGGTATAGTGTATTTGGATTATCTCTTCCTATAAGGAATTATTTTATTATTGAAGGAATTCAATTTATAGATATTTATAATCTTGATATAATTGATTTTACTCCACATCCATGGCATGATTTCACTCCACCAAGTAAACATAATATCTATGATAATTAAATAGGGCTACTAATAATGCCTCAATGTCTTCTGAACGTCTCAACTCTTCCCATAACCGAATGATTGAATCTGTGGTATGGTGGATCATGAAGTAATAAAACCCACTATACCATAGAATGGAAAATATGATCATAATTCAATGACATCATGATGGGAGTTTGTCAAGTAGAGTCTCTGAAACTATCTTCTAGATATATCAAAAAATGATATGGTGTGTATTGTGAATAGAATCATTTATCTTAAATTATGACTCAATGCTACTCTAGGAGGGAGTGATGTATTTTGGTATTAGTGGAATAAATGATTCACCATGTTACTTACCCTCCATGATATACTTAATTTCACCTATTTGTGTTAATATAATTGGCATAGAGGTTCCAACTTTATTCTCTACCATATAAATCAATGAGGCTAAATAATAAGTGAACCCACAACCAACATCATAGGGTTAACTAAAAGTGAAGGAAATGAAGACTCAAAATAAGTTGATAACCCTAAATAGGAATTTGATCAATTATTTCCTTCAATTATTCATTGGTACTTCTGGTCTCAGTTCATAGTATTGGAACCCCATGAAAAAGAGAATCATCTATGATTTCCCCATTAATAGTGATAGAGGGCCACTGAGCGATCTCCCCCTTCAGGATTTTTAACTTCCACTCCCACAAAAAAAAAGAGTTGGATGGACTAAGATGCCTCATTCATTAGTTTTTTTTTGAACTTTTCTCTATAAAATATTTTTTATATAATGATTCCATATGTGATAACTCAATGGAAATGATTCTGACTGTACTTGAAAAAATGTATGAAAGAGAGAACTCTTGTCCATACAATAACCTACTAATATATCCTAACTTCTATAAAGAGGAATTAATAATAGTGAAGTTTAACCTATCCTTAATTTATATAAGTTCATCTACTATTTCATTATATAATACCTTATATCATGAAACATCCTCCCTAGTTGGTGTATTTGAGACACTATGTTCAAGATCCACATTTTCCCATCAATCGATTCTCTTTTTATAATTCTCGGTAGAAATGACACCTTTGATCCCCAAAGGGATAGGATAAGGATTTATGGATTCATAAAACCATCTAGGATCCCTTAAAACCCTATTTCTGGTGAAAATATGGTAAATTTTGGTTTTTTTAGGGTCATCCATTTTATGTGGAAGATCTGAGATATCATGTGGATGAATGTTATGGAATAGAACATGATGCCTTGCGATATATATTTGAAATTACTAGGGACCTCTACCATAATGAAAATAAATTGGGGAAACATGGATACATTTCCCAGGTGCTTCATCAACCAAGGGGATTCATTCCTCAATATGAGTCTCAGCCTCCATTGAGGTTTCAACCCCAATACTCAAGGTATCAATTCCAAACCCATAAATGGATTAATGTGATGAAAATAAATGGAAATGTAGTAACATACAAAATAACATGTTCAGAACATCATGAGATCAAATCGCATCACAAAGACATATAGTGGAGCACATGATGGTCCAA
Organism: Viscum album; assembly: GCA_963277665.1. NCBI lineage: Eukaryota > Viridiplantae > Streptophyta > Magnoliopsida > Santalales > Viscaceae > Viscum > Viscum album. The sequence continues at coordinate 63,653,552 of OY728139.1, forward strand.
CATATCCTCCATTGTATGTTTCTCCATCTCTTGAGACCACAAAGAGCCCATATCTGTCAACTTAGTAACACAAAATTGAGGTTGTGTTCGAGAGGACTCTCCCTCCATTTTCACAAATATTATCTTATGTAAGGAATCACACATTATATTTGATGTTACATTCCTCCTTCAAATCATTTTACTGGTATGTCTATGAATTGTAGAAGGATGACTCGTAGTTGTGAGGATTTTATTCACGGTTGTGAGACATCTTATATGGGGTGGGGAGACTGTGATGAATGAACAAAGTATTAGTAATTATTCCTTTCATGATGTAGAAACCCTTTTAGAAGATTTTGGTGATGTGAAAATTGATATTCTGTTTAAACCATGTCATTTTGATGCAACCTTGAGCCTTTAGAGAGGCAGATAGACACTTTGTTGATACTGACACTGATAATGCATGATGTTATTCACCAAATCTAGGAGAGTGTAATAACCCATGTCATAATAATATATCATAATATATTTTAGAATCTATGATAAAATTAAAAATGAATTTTCATGAGAATCTATTGGGATATCTATTGAAAACCTATAAAAATTTATCAAAATATTTCATTAAGGTCTTCATATTGATTTCATAATGTTATTTTTTTAAATTAAGGTCTTACATTAGACCCTTGATTAGGTTCTAGACACAAGGACCTATTCTATGCTCATCTTGTAGAACCCTAAAATAGATGCATCACATATGTACCTCAGCACGGTGGTTACGTGTGTGAGGAATCCATTCATAAGACATATGAAAATGAAATGTATTATAAAGTAATGAAAACTACCTATGCAACAAGATCAAAATGAATGAATGTGGAAGAAGAAAATTCATCGGAGGTTTAGTGGTATTTATAGAAAATTTTTTCCTATGAATTTGTCCTGTACCCTAAAGCTACACATCACACTAGTGCACTAGAACTATGCAGAGAACCTAAGATGAAAAGATGCAAGAATGACTGGTGAATCCCTCAGAATCATATCCTCCATATACCTTAGGACTAGACCCTCTTCTCCTTATTGGATCCATTATTATGGGGTATTTTATTAGCACGCCATTTTTTGATACATGATGAAAAAACTATGAATATTACCCAATGTAGTGAATAGGCGAAGTTCCCCAAAATGATAATAGGATATTGCCGAAACTGGATTACGCACACCAACCCTTCACACCCGATGTCTTATAGAGGACCCCCTGCATGGCATTGAAGGAATGAACACCCATTTGTAGGTTACATAGAATAAATAACTTCATAGGATAAATCCTTAAACTAGGGTCCCAGAATTTACAAATAGTTGGACCCTAGTGCTCCACATTTGGGGGTTTGGAATATATAAGTCAGCTCTATGCTCTGGTCACGAAGCCCATCACATAGGACAAAAAAATACCTCTGATGGTTCTCTAAATCACTTGAGAATATAGAATTAATGGATATATTGATATCAATATCCCTCTGGGGTTTGAAACCAAGTAAAACTACATAAGGAAACCATTCCCCTAGCTGACAACCACTTGTTCAATGAACCCACTGAAATCCATTGACTAACATGAAACCCCTCCAGAGACACCTGCTGTTACTATTTTTTCCAGCATCCAGTCCTCTCCCTATTTTTTTCTCATATTTTCCATTCTTAAAGGTAAATAAATTTTTTAAATCCCTCAATCCTATAAAAACCACTTTCTGATCTTCCCATGTCTTATGCGAAGTACCTATTACTTGAAAAAACACGAGAACCATGAGACACCTTTTATGCTCACTTTAAAGTCACCAATGGTAGGGATCCCATTCCATGGATCCCTCATCATTGGGGGACTAAATAATATCATATATTGAAGCCACAAGACATGACTACCCATTGAGAAGGATAAATTAGCATGTCTCCCATTTAGATTTTAATTCCTTAGTTAATGGTATCCCATACGTTTCGTACATGATCAGTAGGGTTCTTAGGGATATTATAGATATGCATCCCGTAGAGAAATAAGTACCTGAACCTAGGGGAAGGGTCACTTAACACCATTTATAAGATACTATGGTTATGAAAATGGACATCCAGAGTCCTATCTATGATAAGAGAAATCCAGTTATACGTAGGGAAGGAGAATATCACACATTTGTTTCCCCTTGATATTTAGTTTCTTATTATCCTCTCTTCCTTAGAAACCAGTCAAGGGAACCAATAAATGAGTGAGTCCTTAGCCTTTATTTTATGATGTTTTACTTTTTATCCTATTCCCCTACCATGTGGGGACATGGATTAGTGGATTCTATCATAGTTACTAAAACAAGAGATGAGATGATAACATACATGAAATTTATTCTACTCATATATCCTAGATTCTTCCACTAGAATAAAAATGATCATGTGCATTTTTAGATTGTCAAATACATCTATTTATCATATTTAACCATGACTCACATGGTCTTAGTGCTTATTTATGATTCTAAAATCCACACGGTTAGACGCATGTCTCGATAGAGATTCATTTTTTAAATCTTCCTCTAGCCATCTCAATTTTCCTCCATAGGAATGGGTCATTAAATCCATGTATCAAATTTCAAAGGAAGTCATATTATAATTTATAATCCCTAAATTCACTCTTTTATCTTTAATAATATCATATTCTCAGTGAAACAGGTCAATGAGAGACTTCCTATGTGTAATACAAAACCAAACATTAAAATCGCCATGATTCGAGACATTCTTCAGCGTACACTACCTAAGGGGTTCCTCATAAACTGTGTATTAAAAAAAACTATTCCATAATCATATTAAATTTCTATATTCCACGTTGAATAGAATTTTACAGGTCCACTCTAGGCATGGGTCCTCACAAACAAACGTTGTGTACTTTTATTCTGGACTAACTAGGATTGGTAGGGATATTCTCTAAGGTCAAAACCCAATAACCAAATTCACCCTAATAATCTCTGGGCCATATACTCATTAGGGTAATCTCCATCCCGGATGGTGATATTCCCTTTAATATAATATAAAACTCATCTTTACTTTGACATGTTACCAATTAGCTAACATTCAATCTGGGATACAACACTTTGTCCATGATTATTGGGATAGTATAAAATTATCCCCATAACAAAAATTAACTAGGAACCTTCATCCTAGACATAATTTCCACATGATTTCAAATTGCATGGTTTTTAAATCATCACGTGACATTAAGAGGTATTAATTTTCATTAGTTTTGACCAAAGTATGTGGGTTATGATTTGTTTTACAACGATAAGTATGAAGCCCGTCATTTGTCTCCAACTCAAACATAAAATTCACTCATGTCTCATCTGATAATGATGAACTCCAGATAAACTGACAATGTGGCTAAACACTATCATAATATTAAAAATCAAAAAATAATATCAAATTTGTATGTAAAATGGTACCATTTTTGAATAACCTTAAATACATAGAGATGATTCTAAACTCCATGAAAGTTTAAAATTGATTGATATTCCAAGAAATGCCATCATCATTCTTTGGATTTTAATAATGTATTCAGGAAAATTTAATAAATATATATTAGAGTTCTATAGTTGGGAACGCCCCCCCCCCCCCCAAAGGGTGGGATTAGCCTCACCTTTTATCCAATTGAATAATGTGTTCCTTTATGTATCCATGGACATGTTCCCTAATGGGAGACTACCCTAAGAAATAAATTCCATCAGTCATCGTGGATATGAAACCCATTGGGTGTTTCAAGTTCCACGATTAAAACTTATTGAAAACTTCCTTGAATGGACATGGGTGTGTGTATCTGGAATAAAGGTTGTCATGCCACCACCCCCAAACACCACTCCAACTTCACGAGGCCCATTTCAAAACGGGACAATATGTAATTAACAAATGATATATATAACATTAATGTCATTATAGATATGATATAACTATATTATTTGTTTTTGATCATGAACATTCATCATAAAACTAACATGAGAATACAATGAAATTAACAACAGAATTAATTGCGACAAATAAATAGTTTTAATGAACAAGAAATAACATTTATAAATGAACCATATATGATGTATTGAATATTATTATTATTATTATTTATGTTAGTGATAATTATAAAATCAGTATAATTGAGGTTAAATGGATCTTTACTAAAAGAAAAGTGTGATGTAAAGGGTTTTATTAACTCAATTTCATTAATTATGTTATAAAAATAAATCATCCACTATAATATGCCAAAAATAATTTTTAAATGAATATTTATTACTTTATGGTTTATTTAATATTGATATTTTTTGGTTCATCATTTGTTACACATAATAAAACCATTGGGTTACTGTCACCTTACATATACATTATTTATTAATGGTTTCATATTAATATTAATTCTTTGAGGCACATATTATTATATATATATAATTTATTTAAATAGTGAATATACTTAACATTCATAAAATTCATCTTAATATCTTCAGAAATAATAATATTTTAGGTTAAAATTAATATACATAATTTCTGGTATGTTATGATTTTAATGTTACAAGGTAGTGGGGGATTATGTTTTAGTTTAATTTTAATCACAATTTTAAAAACATGAATTTCTGTTGATGGAAATTATTTTACCATTCTCTAAAAAAACATTTGATTTTATTTAACATAATATATTACTTTTTTTCAATTAAAAATGACATTTCTCTTATTTTTTACATAAAACTATTGAGAAAATATTTTTATGAAAATCCAACCTAATTTATCTCTTTAGTAAAAAATAACTATTCTTCCCAATCCAAGTTTTAGTTAAAAAAAATCAATTTTTTACAATTATTATTTATATTAATTTTTACTAATATTGTATTTATAAAAATATTAAATTGAATCTTCCAGGTTTTTTGAAAAAATAATTTTTTAAATTTTTTAAATTTTTTTAAATAACTAATTTTTATATTATTTGGCATGAATGGATCTCTCCATCCTTCAGGGACTAAAAACGTTTTAGGGATTAATTGAGAAGTTTCAATGGTTTTTTTCAAATAAAATATTAAATTTTGATAAAATTTTAGATTTTAAATATATATCTTCAGAAATGAAAGGTTATTTTTTTAAAACATTTTAATGTGATCTTTGTAAATAATTTTCATTTAAGAAGAAATCTGTACTTGTTTTTAATTGATAATAATTTATTTTCCGTAATAATATTATTCATATTAATAAAATTATATTCATTAATAAAAACAACCCTTGATTCAATGGATTGAATGAAAATTATGTATATATATCTCCACATATATGCTTAGATTTTTCTATATTATTTTGATAGCCTAATATAGGACATATTATCATTTCCAAAATGCCTACATTATTAAATTTAATTTAAATATCATATGAAGAAATATTATGAAGCCCATTTTATTTCCATCAGTAGTTCTACATTAATGACATAAGATTGAATTCATTATTTTAGAAAACATATATGATGAACATGTTTTGATGGTTGTTCATGAATAGCACTCCAATGCATTGGGTAACACTATAGTCTCATGAGACTTATTTTATTGGATTAGTGGTATACCTAATCTATTATGGGACTTCTCCACCATATTATATTTTCTTGGTAGTTATCCTACACTCATGTTTATTTCATGTTATATATTGCAGGAACATTTTGGTTAAATTCATGATCATATAATATAATGTTATTTACATTCGTTTTAATGTGATTACTAATAGGCCAAATTTTATATGATATCATGTTATATTTTGACTCAAACATTATGTATCCTTATGATGTTTATTCGCGTACTAGTATTTACAGCTTATCGTTTTCTTTTATGTATTACCTAATTTATCTATTTTAGTTTTAGTAGATCACTAATGAAAAAGGGAAAAAATAAAGATCCCATATTTTAGTTACTTTTGAAGTTATATGAACATATATCTCCAAATAAATTATGCCTTTATGATCCTTGTATTTAGTTAAATGATATTTATTATTATAAATCATGTAATAATATGTTTAAAATGTTTGGGTCACTGTAAAGGATATCAGAGAAAACAAATTATTTTCCATTTTATGATATGATGAGAAAACCTTACTGAAAACAGCAAGAATAAGTATATGGATTTGTATAAGGATATGTATATTGATAATTCAATGTATAGTAAAATAACATATAATTTTAGTGATGTATATATTGAGTAATTTTTTTGAAATGATAACCCTATCTTAATAATACATGTACACATGGGTCTAGCCTAGATTTATGCTAGTGTAATAACTCTAAAAATAGTATGTCTAGCTTTAACATAGAATTACTTGGTACATAATGAAATGATTTACTAGGAACATGACTTGAAACTCTTGGTTGTAATTATTTGGATATTAAAAAAACTCTTTATAAACCATCATGAATGATTTAAATAGATAAAAACCGTGAAATAACTATAACAAACATATGGTCTCATGGATTGAAAACATGTTTTCATGATTTAGACATCTAATAAATTATTTCTCATGATTATTTGGTATTGAAATACGATCATTATTAATCTTATTTTGATTTTTTCTTTTATTCAATATGGGAACCCAATGGAACTCATTCGATATGAAATGTGATACGAAATGTGTTAATGAGTAATAAATTGTGGTAATGACTGTAGGAAAATATATTTTTATTATTTATAATCATTTATCACGAATTATGAGTATCAAATTTTACCTAAACTAACTCTTGGACTCATAAAAGAAAATAATTATATATTCCTCATTGATATTGGGTGTTATAGACCGTAGAGGAAAGAATATTCAGTTTCTTATATGTCGAGACTGCGTTAATAAGTACTCGATGGAATTTATTGAAAGAATGAAATGATTTTTTACATGTGGAGAATAAGGGAATAAAGTTAGAAATATTTGAGGGAAAATAAATGCCTTATTAAATTCAATGGATTCATCTTATGGTTTCTCAAAGTCGTTATCAGCAGTTGAATGTTTTAAATTTTTAAATGATAAGAATTATGAAAATAAATTTCTTAAGGGAAAAACACAATAAGATGTTCAACAATTATTTACATGTAAGGATTTTATTTTTGATTATTACGAATTTATAAATTCCATATTAATTTAAGGACGTATATGAAAATAAGATGATAAATCCTAGTAAATGGTTTATGAATGATGTGGAATGATTGAAATTTTTATATAAAGGATTTCATAAGTTATTTGAATTATCGTATATATGAATAGATTTTTTTAAAGATGTTTTTTGTTACAGTTTTTTAAGAATATGGTGAATTTTAAAATTTAATATAAAACGTGACATAATGGTAAGGTATTACTCTATAATAAAAACCCATAATTGAGGAAATAATAATCATTGAAATGTTATTTATGTTGAGGTAATTTGTGGATTTTATGTAATATAATCTGTTTTACAGAAATTTTAAGTTATTAAAAACCGATTTGATTGATATTATTTTTTACAAAGATCATCATCATATTATTGGTATTATTATACTGCACTGTAGAATTATCAATTTAATCAACAATTTGTTTTTATACCATTATATAATGTGAAAAATGTATGTTTCATGCGAATCCATCACATCCCGAAAGGTCATGGGGTGTGAACCCACAAATTAAGGGTGGTATGGGTGAAACACCTACATCTTTCTTACATGAAGTACCAGTTAGTATAACATTTTTATACATATATGGTAATATGTTTATATATACTTTTTTCATGGAATCCTATTTTGGTATCATTTCATTTCATTTTCAGGAAACTAAAGGTATTTTGTGATACTTTTTTTCTGGTTTTAAGTATATATATAATTTTGGTTTAACATAAACAATTATTTTGGAGTAATGTTATTTAGTTTTATAGATGTTAGTTGAGTTGGAATGATATAACCATTTGTGATAAAACCTCTATCCATGTCGTTGTTATTATATTTTTATAGAATATAGTGTAAATTATTAAAGGAATTTTCAATGTTAAAACATTCGTTTCATAGATGAATTTTTTTATTAATATATTCATATTAATTTTTAATATTAGCTTATATTGTGATAAAACTTTTGGTTTAACTAATGATAGGACAAATATCACGTTACACAATTATGGATCATATAATCAATTAATAGTCACTTTTAGTGATTTTGGTATAAAAAATTCATTTATTTGGATATTTATTTTGTAGAGTAAGGGATGATTTGGAATTTGGTCAAAGTATAACAAAAGGATGAAATTATGATTATTAAATTTAAATATTCCATTTAAGTACATATCCTCTAATTTATATACATTTAAATAATTTTTAACTTATGGAAAAAGGTCATGAAACAAAATAATTCTCATACCGACTTCATATCCAATGAAATAAATACCATTTTAAATCATCACATATTTATGATTTTTATGTCTGTAACATTCCATTGATAATTTTCTTTCTTCTAATCTATGATCACTATCACTCGATATAAATATTAATTCTATTATTTTATAAAGATATATTAAATTTTTATAAATTTTATATTATAGTTAATTTTATTTATGTCATGTATTTCATATGTCAATTTACATTTTCTAATAGAACATTTTATTAAACCTTTTTACAATTTCAGTTTTCCAAAAAGATATTTTTGTACACTTTATTTCTGAGATGATGATTAAATTTCATTGAAGTAATATATTCAAAATGGTAGAATGTAATATCAATATATTTTAAACAGTAACAAAATTTATTATAGAATCCATTATATATAAAACATTTATTATAAATGAATTTGAAACCATAATTATTTATGGTATATATATATGTCTTTAAAAAAAATATAATCAATATATTGTAGGACACACAATACTGAATCTAAAAGAACTATGATATCCTAGATGTAAAATTATTGGGTATAAACTAGAATAACTAAATGATGAAAATATTATAGTTTACACATGTATTATATAAATTCAGTGATTATATATTGAGTGAATATGGAATAGTAAATATATAAAAGAAAATGAAATGTTTTGAGAAGAAACTATTTTTTTCTAAGAATTCTATTTACTCACCGATTTCCAACAAAATTTAACATTTTTTTCTTAATTAAAAAAATTATGATGGGAAAATTAACTTCATTCTTTAAATCATTATATCAAAATTATCATATGTGTAATTACTGGGTTTTTTTAATTGCTTTATATTTTGATGAATTGTAAAATTAATTATTTTCATTAAAAGCCACCATTTTAAATAATTTATCATCCAAATATTCCTTTAATGTTTAATGAAAATATAAATATGTTAAATTATATATTTATTAATCACAATTATTTCATTTTAGTAGTTTTTATATTTAATTTTATTATATTTTTATAAAGGTTGGGGTCGAAGCCTCAATTAATTATTTAAAGCAAAGACCTCTTTAGACTGGGTAGAGGGAGACCCATTACATAGCACAAAGGCCCAAGGCCAACTGGCCTAAATACAAGGCATGAAATCCCATTAAATGGCTCAAAGGACCCCTCAGTGAATAGTACTGCTACAGTACCCGCGCTACTATAGTACCTACTACAGTACAACCACCGCTACAGTACCTGCTATAGTCCCTCCGTTGCTACAGCGCCGCCGCTACTACAGTTATGCTATAGTGACCACTGCTATAGTATTACGATAGTCCCCCTGCTACATTATTGCTACAGTACCCATAATTTTTTCCCTTGTCGGATTTGATCCTGGGTCTTTTGGATGCCAAGTAAGAGCCTATACCACTAGTGTATAGGATTGTTAGCATATAATTATATTATATGAATATTATAATCTATGGAACATTTTTCTTTTGGAATTTTTTTTGACATAAATAGGGGTTTATTATTAACTTTATTTTAAAAAAAAAATTGTGTTTAATTTAGAACTATTTAATCCATATTTTTAAAAATAATAATTTATAATATATAATAATTTTAATATATTTTATTTATCATGAATAATAGTTAAAATAATAAAAAATATTTAAAATCATTAAGGTACAAACATTTATTCTCAGGGTTAAACAAAAATGATAAAGATTGAAAATAAACCAAATATGAATAATTGATACCTTATGATATTATTTAGGCATTATACATTCTGTTTTATTAAATTTTCAATTTTTTAGACTTATTTCTTGAGAAAAAAAGTGGGTACCATTCTTTCTTTTAAAATTTTCCAAATGTATCCTCTCTCTAACTGATAAAGGCCAGCCACTCTCATCTCCATTCGATACATGAAAAACCTTATGGATCACACAGTACTGGAAAATAAATCTTCTATAATTCTAACTTCATCCTATAATACATTTCATAATTATAAATCCCTTTTAGAATGTTTTTTTGTTATCCAAACGATGTTGTAAGAAGAAGGGGAAACTTCCTTAACTAAGTTTATTGTTATATTTTTTCTTTATAATCATCATAATACATTAATCCTAGTTGATATAAAATCATTATTATCATTAATATAACTATAATTGTTTTATTTTAATGGAATTATGTAAAATAATCTCTTCCTCCCGTACATGGTAAATAAAAACATTGATTGTGTGTATAGTTAACAACCTCCCCACGAACCGACGTAATTTGTTTTTCATAAGTAAATCACATGTTTGGATATAATAATGCATTTAATGAATATATATAAAAATTATAATATAATTATTCTCATGGAATTATAATATTGAATATATATTCTTGAATTCCATTCCATAGAGAAGATGAAAACAACGCTCATGTATATCCCGGACTACCATTTCACCAAGTGACGTGATTAATTTTTCACATACGATTTACATAGAATTTAATATATGTTAAATATAATGAATAAATGTGATATATATAATATTATATAGATTTTGTTATATTATATTTATTTCCACTTTTTTACCATTTCACAGATCAAGAAAAGAATAACATCACTTGTGCATACATATATCCTACCATCTCAACTAAGTTATGTGATTCATTCAAAATTTTAAAAATAAAATAATGATTCAAAATATGAATTTAATGAAAATAATATATTTAAGCAATTAGTATCATTATGTAGATCATGTAACTATATCTTATGTTTCGGATATGTAACTTTCACGATAAAACATGTATGATAAATATATGAAATTGACACCATAGACCTATAACTAGAAGATCCGTTAATGATAATATAATCAAGGATGATGACCATAATCTTACCTTATCTACCTTTACGTGTTAAAATATTGGTATCCTGAGGAAGGGCTTTGTATTCCATGTTATATTCAACAATGTAGTGGTCTCAGATTGACTTGAAATCAGGGCTCACTCAATATTAGATCATCTTATCTTTCATGGATGATCTTCACCATGATGGATTGTGGATATTACTCACATGCTATCAGATATATTAGGATTCTACTCCTGGAATTACATTCCCTTAGGATTCCATATTTTCACTTTATATTCCCCTCGGAATAAATCATGATGAGGTCATGTGGTTATGGATCAAGCTCCTTCAAGTAGGGAGTGTTGCACATCATTGAGTCAGACCAAAAGGTCATCCCAGTTGAAATTGTTAACAGTAAGGTCGAAACATGGTTTAATGTTTTCAGAATAAAGTGGATTCTTTGGAATCATTTGATTTTGAATGATATTGATATTTATAATGGTGTTCCTATAAGAACATATACTGAAACTGAGGTGGCTAGATACATGCATTTTTAACGATTCGTGGTGGAATTGGACATATATTTTACATTGATTGAAAATGTTTATCTATGTACTAATAAAGAAGATCATGAACTGAAAATTGAATTTGTAAATTATCATTTGTTTTCTATATAATATATGCTTATATTTCATTATACCTCAAATTGTTGAAGATCAGTCAATTTTTAATTTTTTTTATATTCATGGAAATGATTATAGCTCGTTCTTCGAAATAAATAATGAAATGAAATGTATACCCTCTAATGTTTCTGGAATGTTTCACATAGGATTCCTCAGACCACCCAGGCATAATTGGTTAATAATACAGAGAACCAAAATTTCACGGCTCTTATTCATTAACCTTGTTATGAAATTCTTGTGAAAAATTGATCTTTAGATGTTATGTTGACCCCATATGACACCTATGTGAAAGCTAAGAACCAAAATAGAAGACCGAATACTCGATAATGGGTTGATTTTGCCGAGAAGCCAAATAAAGATGAAGAAAAATTACGTGATTAACTTTGTGAACAAGATCTAAGTGTTATGGTGGTAATTATAATATTGGTTGATTTAGAGGGGATCAATTTTTTCGATACTCAAGACATGTGTAATTCCTCTGCTAGTAAGATTATTAATGAATCTTATTGGGATTTCCTGAAAAAGGATCTTTCATCCTCCTCTATTGATGTTAAAAAAAATTAGGAAATTTGACAACACCCTATGTAAGGAATTTTGTATTAATCTTTCTATGAAATCTAGAAATCAGGATTCTTTTTTTCCTAATGTGGTAGTCTAAAATGAGGAGGACTAGGATAAAATGCTCAGTCCTTGGTGTCTCACAGTCCAACTATACTCAACATGATGGATCAATCATGTATTCTATCACTCAAGGAATTTGATTAACTCAGAGATATAAAAGTTATCACCTCTAATACTATTAATATCAATAGTAATATATGAAAACCATATGGTGATGGTGATTCTCTTTTGGAGAATAAGGTGGAAAATTCCCCATTATTCATTTCAACTCAGTCTCATCCTATGTCTCAACAGGAGACATATGATTGGAATCCAATGGAGGTTCACATCTATTAAGCAGAATATTATGAGTCACATGGATCCAGAAATATGTCAAATCATGTAAACACAGTGTCGTGGGTTGGGACATGGTCATGTGTACTAGACTCCAAAGAGGAATGAGACACATATTGAGGATTCATACTCAGATGACACATACATTGAATATCTTCTTTAGTAAGTGAATGATTTGTAATAAAAACACTCAAGGGGAAGTGAACAAGGGTGAGACTAGGGAATGAATTTGAGAGCCTTGAGGGTTAAAGAACATTGGATTAAAAATAAAATTAGGAAAAAATTTAGGACCTCATGATGAGGAAATGATGATTTGCATGAGAATATGTTATCTTTTCACTGTTTTGTTTTCTTTTTTTTTCAATAGAAAGAGTCTAATCGTTAAATTTTGAAAAAATAGAAATAGTGAAATAATATTATTATATTGTTAATAAGATATTATAAAATCATAATATGTCATATTATAAATTTTAATATGGTTCATGTATAAAGTAATATCATTCTTATATACACTATAAACTTGTTTTAAGATCACTCAACTAAAATATAATGGAAATGTAAGGAGTGTAATTAACTCAATTTTCGTTCATTCATATATACAACAAAATTGTTGATTATATTATTCCAATGTGTTGATTTATTTTCATAATTAAAAATGTATATGTGTTGTTCTTAATTTCATATACCTAATCACCCCATTTATTTAATCTCTCCTCAATGAAACAAACTCTGTAAGTGTTACATATTAATCTTCCTTATTTGAGACACATGATCGCTTATGAACCTAATTTATTTTAATTTTTGAATATACATCCTCATTAAATAATTTATAATGAACTCTTTAGACGTCATGATATTTTATGTAACAATTCATTGAATTAATTCTTGGGATATTATGATTCAAATGTTTCAAAAGCAGCGAGGGTTTTTTCCCCAATTTTATTATAACCAAATATGAATATTTTTAAATTTATATGGATGGAAATTATTTTTACCATTTTCAAATAACCCCATTTTATTTCCTTATAATCAACATATTCATGATGTTTTAAAATAATATTTTAATTTTTCTCTCTTTTAACTGATCACTGTTGCAAAAATAAAAATAACAAAATTCGATTTCATTTCTCTCTTTGGTCCAAATAATTTTTTTTTCAAAATACATCAATTTTAAATATGTTTTCAAATTTTGTTACTATGATTTTATAAATTAAATATTACCCTTTATTTAATTTTAAAAAATGAATCTTTATGTAATTTTATTAACAAGGTTATAATGAACCAGACTATTCATACCTGGATATTACATCTTTTTTAGATGAATATTCACTATATTTTAAAAACACATTCCCAAGGACCATAATAGTTTAGTGCCTTTGGAAAATTATAACAAATTATTATAATTTTTTAAATGATTTTCAAAATGTCCCTTAAATATCTTCCACATTAGTATTCTTATATCAAACCATTCGTTGTAATTGGAGGAAAGGAAACATATGAACTGCTGAGATCAGGTGCTCAGTAAGGGTAAACATATAAGATATGTTAGAATAACATGAACATTAGTGTATAAAAAAATGATGATAACATTTTAAGATCATACCCTGCATATATAAGATCATAAAAAGGAGTCATGGAATAAATATTGAGTGTTAATACAACATGAATTATAACACAATCACATACCATTATCTATCAGAGTATAACAATGGAATAAGACATAGAAATTATAGAATACACAAAATCTTGGAATATCTTAAATCAATGATTCCTCCCTAGACATTCATAGTTTGTTAGTATTGGATTAATAACATGTATACATACATTGGGATTGGGATGGACTCCAACATAAAAACTAGTATTAGGATTATGATGACCTCTTATGTACACTCTTGTTGTGGGATTTGGATGTCCTCTCATATACCCTCTTGTTTCAGGTTTAGGTTGACCCCTCTAATACATTTTTGATCTCATATAACATTTATCAGTTCCCAATAAATTATAGAGAGATATAGGTCTGATACATCACATATCAAAAACCATACATATGTATACCAAAAATAGATATCATCCATCTTATCAAAACACATGCAATCAAATGGGTTTCATAAACATTATTTAATCATAACATAACCTGTAAAAAACAAGTGGGTTTCATAAAAATCACTATATTTGTAACATAGAAAATTCATAGAAAGGGTTGGAATGGGATAACATAATCATATCCCAAATAAAACATTAGTATAATCAAAATAAGATTATATTATATGGAATATATTTTGAGATATCACATGAAAACAATTTTTGAAGAAAATAACCTTTCTTATTTGAAAACATATGGAATTCATAAAATGCCAGAAAATTTTAAACGAAAATAATTTTAATTTAAAATAAACCAATAATAATGTAAATAAAACTTCAAAACATTTTTATATAATTATGTTGGTAAATTCAATTCATGTCATATGTGATATGAAATCATTCATTTTATACTTCATCTTGAAATGTCAAAAACTACCCAGTTTAGAAAACAAAAATAATATATTTCTTTCAAACTAAGTAATAAAATTACAATATAGCTAGAAATAAATTTAAAATTTTATAGTATAATTGGGAATATATTTTGAAAACATATTTAGAGAAAATGGATGTGGAAGATATATATTCCATAATGGTGATTTAAAATTATACAACACCAAATATTGATAATATCGTGAAAAAATATTAATTACATTATAATCAATATAATCGTAGGCCCAATAAACGAAATTAAATTATATGGATATAGAAATACCAAAATATTCTATATAGGAATCATAAAATAATTTAATGTGATGTATATACACCACGTAGAAGAAGCAATTACTGTATAAGGAAAGTGTCCCATAGAAATAAAAGTGAGACATGAATCTCTTACTATAAGAGTAAATTTAGAATCATTAAGAACATAAAATAAGGACATTAATTAATTATTTTAATATTATAAAATAAATTAAATTAATTATATAACATGTAATCGGGAAAAATATACATGAATCAAAATACGTGAGTGGTTAATACGGAATGTATCTCATAGAAATAAAAAGTGATATGAAATTCCCTAAACTATTGTATTGACTCTCATCACACTCATAAAAATTTTATATATAATAAAATAAGTTTATTATTCATGGATTATAGAATCGTATTAATATATCTGATTCCATATCAGACATGATTAGGAATATATGTTACTTTATTTATGGTTAGGGCTGAAGACTCGATTAATTATTAAAGCAAATACCTCTTTAAGGTTGGGTAGATCGAGACCCATTACATTGCCCGAAGGCCCATGGCCAAGTGGCCTGATTAAAAGGATTGAAAGCCCATTTTTTGGACCAAATGACCTCTTGATGAATAGTACTACTACAGTTCTCATGCCGCTAAGGTACCGTCACTGCATTACCTAATACAGTGCCTCCACCACTATAATTCCACCACCGCTATAGTTCCAACACTGCTACTGTACTGCTAGAGTGCCCTGCTATAGTACTACTATAGTACCACAAGAATTATTCCCTTCCCAGATATGATCCTGGGTCTTTTTTATTCCAATAAAGAGCCTATACCACTTGGGTATAGGATAATTGGTGATATATATTACTTTATTGTTAATAATTATATATTAATATTACGCTTTTGTAATTTAGCTTTTTCGCATGTCTTTTGAATTGTTATCCTTTTTCATCTTACATATATCAGGAATTAATCATCTATGTCATTATAACAATTCCATAAATATAATATATATTTAGGATATATGTATTAGTTGGTATTAATAAAATAAATTTATATAATATAAAACCCATAATTTATGCAGATGTTTGGCTATATTCACGAATGAACTTTATTTTCATTTTTATGGAATTTTAATAGAAGAAATATAGAATTTACTGTCATTAAAAAATCATTATTATGTTATATATATACTATATATTGATAAAATTCATCATTATTACCATGCATGTGAAATATATGTGAAACAATATTCACATTGCCTTGTGGAGATGGTATCCATACATACACATGATCGATGCTATCATTTCCAAATGATTATATAGTAAAAATATATTTATTATATTATCATTAAATAAGTAAAATTATGTAAATAATTATATATATATATATATATATATATATCATAAAAATAGTGTTTCTATCACAATTCCCACTATGAGAGGTGGGGAAAAATGAACAATCTTTATTTTGCAAGGCGGTAGTGTGTCGTACACCCGAACTATATGTTTTTTACCCATTAGATGATAGTGTGTTGATGTGTATGTATAAAACATAATAAATAATTAATTAAATATAATTGGGAAACTGATTTTTATATAAACATGAAAAAATAATAATTGGGGGGGGGGGGTCAAGTATGAAATAAAACAAACACATTTGTTGATGAATTACACCTCTTCTTTGGGAATCTAATTTGGATTTTCCAGGACTCCATTGGTTGGATTTATAGAAAATTAAGGATTATAGTATAAATATAGTAAGTCATGAGGATATTTTGATTTATTTTTTCTAATACAAAGGGCTTTTTTTGGGGGAATTAATGATAAAGAGACGTGACCTTTTATGAGATATGGTAGAGGCACTTTTCGAAATTCTCATAAATACTATTTTATAATAAATACAAATTCATACCAAACTCAACCAAAAGTATATATGTTAAAACATATGATCATAAATGGTTTAATTGAAACAAAATATAAATTTTATATTATTTATTATAATATTAAATCATACCATTATAATTAACCTTTAGTTAAGTAATGTTAATTTTAACTAAAGTAGCAAATTTTTCAAATTTAAAATGTTGTAATTTTTACTTATATGTTGTAAATTAGAACATATATAAACATTTTATAACATATTTGTCATTATTATAATGATTTTTTATTTTTGAATAGGTTTTATGATTTTTAAATTATTTAATTATAATTTATATTGATAAATTATCATTAGGGTCCATTCCTACTCTATACATTACATGGTTTTTTTGAAATATCACGACGATAAATAAACCTTGATGAAAATACTAAATTATATCCATATGGGGTCATTATTTTCTATTTTTTTTGGTTTTGTTACTTTTCTCAAATTATGTTTATTTTAATATTTTTAATAACAATTGTTTGACTTTCCCATTAAATACACAATTACTCCATCATCATTTTAAACATCTTTCAGGTAATTATTTAATTAAAAAATAAAATAAATTACCATGATAAATAAAAAAATTTATCTTTTATATGAATATTTATAGTCTAATTCTTCTTCTGCACAAACATATCTTAAAAATGATATTATTATTAAAAATATGTGTATGACATCATTAACCTTTCTAGAAATAAAATTTAATTAATGTATTACTCTCATTTATGTGGCATAAAATGGATATAATATCTTCCCATTAATTTATTTGTTAAAAACCTAGTAATAAAATTAAATCAACACAAGTGTTATGGTAATTTTATAATATTAATAATATTGGTTCTGACCCTGAATTACAATATTAATGTTTTACCACGTTAATAAAACAGTAGAAAAATTACATTTAATAATAAAAAATAAAAAGAACATATTTAAATAATTTAGATACACTTATTAAAAATATAATATATATTTTTCAAAATTAAATACACAAAAATTTATATTATTAATTGAATATTAATCTCAATTATGGAATGATAGAATGTGTTTTAACATTGAAAATGTTCAAAATATTGTAATGTTTTATATCTGAATTCAATGAGAAATTGATTCCAATGACCTACATTGGATTAAATGATATATAATATATATAATTATAGTTTAAAACTAGTTAAAAATAAAATTTAGCACTATAAATTTTGGTGCCAAAATATTGCATGAAAGGGTTGGACGAAAAAGAAGTCACACACGCTGCCTTGTGAAGTACCGACGCGAAGTACCAACGCGAAGCACCGCCGCGAAGCAATCTGGGCAGCGCGGTCTCGCGAAGCTCCAGAGGTGGTAACTCTCAGCGAATGCATTTGACGTTCGCGATCCCGCAACGTAGCTCCAGAGGCGGTAACTCTCCGCGGACGCCATTGACGTTTGCGAGTGCGCCGCAAAGCACCTGAGGCGATGCACGAGTTCTGATTCGCGGCGCCCCTTCCCTATAAATACTGGACTCCCCCTGAGACATGGGGACGGACATTCCGACCTTTCGGCTTCTCCTCTCCCGAATCGCGAAGCACTCTTTGCCCCGGGAATCATGAGCTCCGCGAGGTACTTCTACTTCGCGAGACGCCTTTGCTTTGTCTCGTTTTGAGCCCCTCTTCTGAGAGGGATGCCCTTCGCGAAGCTCAAGGGAATTTGCGAAGGAAGGGGATTCCCAAGGGAACCCGGGCAGCCACGGAGCACTTATACTTCACGAAACACCCAACCCATACTAGTGATCCCTATGCTAAGGCAAGATCTCTACACATCGCGAAGCACACTGCTTCGTAGGACCCTACTTCGCGAGGCACCCCTTCTTCGCGAGGCAGTACTCCGCGAACACTGTTCCACTTCGCGAAGCACCTTCCACTCACACCTACGCCCTATGATAAGGCCAAGTCACTCCACTTCGCGAAGCACACTCCTTTGCTTGGTAATTCCCCTTCCCGTGCAACCCTCCAGGTTTTCACGATGTGATTTCAATGTCCCATGGACAATACCCCCCATAGCGTTGCTTCCCCTGATGCTTCTTCGCATAGGCATGCTAACGGGTATTGCTTCTTCGCATAGCCACGCTAACGTGGACCCCTTGATGGTTCGTTCCACAACCCCCCTTGACCATGGCCTTACTGGTGCCTTCTCTTCCCCAAGGACCAGAGGGTACCAGTTATGTAAGTCCTAGGGGTGTGGAGTGAACCCACTTCGTCCGAGCTGCAGGACATTAAACTTCCAAGCACCACATCCTCAACACATGACATTAAACTGTGACCCGACCTCGTGCCTCTCACGAAGGGTCCCCCCAGCTCGAACATTTTTCACGCCACTCGTCTCCACGGGAGTGGAATCACCCATCCACAAGGGGTGATATCCTCCTTATTGGAGTGGCGTATGTTCTAAGGAGAAGGGTGACCCTAGTTCCCCAAAGGATGGCTGCACCTCGGCATCTCTGTACTTCCCCACTACCAAGGTCAGTGGAGGGCGTGATAGGGAACGAGGCACCTCCCATCATTGGTCCCAAATCCCTCTTTCTCTGCGCTTTGTCACACTCTGGGCCTCCATCCTGGAGTAATTCCCAGCACCATGGGCTGCCTAATGCGTAAGACCCTCTTCGCTTCTCACGGACGCACCCTTCGCGACGTGATCTTCAGGTCCTTTCAACCTCTTGTTTCTCACACCGAGCATGGCTCACGTGGGCTTAGAGTGAGAACCAACCCTGACCCCCACCCATAGAGAACTACAAGGACTTTGATCCATGTCAAGGCATGGTACGTAGGAAGCCTCCATGAGGTTCAAGCCACATTGCTTGGTCGTTCATTCACGTCGAGTTTCACCGGCGTCCAGCATGATGTTAAACAGTATTCCCCTTGTCCAGCATGACATTAAACTGCAAACCCATTTGAACTACGAGGTCCTTGATCCATGTCAAGGCATGGTACGTAGGAAGCCTCCATGAGGTTCAAGCCAACCCATCATTTATTCGCGCCAGGTCCCATCCCCGTCCATCATGATGTTAAACTGCATCCCGATCTGACGGCAAGCCGTTGTGACTCATCCATTCCAAACTACGAGGACTTTGATCCATGTGAAGGCATGGTACGTAGGAAGCCTTCACGAGGTTCAAGCCCACCACAAGTGGACCCCCGTGTCCACCTTCAAGTCGGTTCGCCGACGAAGCCCCTTCCGAACTACGAGGACTTTGATCCATGTCAAGGCATGGAACGTAGGAAGCCTCCACGAGGTTCAAGCCCACCAGTCATCTCATTCACGTCAGTTCACCCCCGTCCTGCATGAAGTTAAACTGTATTCCATAAACCCTTTGAACTATGAGTTCTTTGACCCATGTCAGGGCATGGTATATAGGAAGCCTCCTCGAAGTTCATACCCACCACTAATTGGACCAAGGTCCACCTTCACGTTGGTTCGCTGACGACATTGATCGGGCCAAGGTCCACCTTCACGTCGGTTTACTGGCACCATCCCGAACTACACGGACTTTGATTCCATGTCACGGGGATACGTAGGAGGCATCTTCAAGGCCCAAGCCCAACTTCACCATCGCCCCTACGATGGTCCCATTTCACTCCCCCTCCACTCCATTCATCCACCTATCACCCATCCTGAGTCTCGTCCGGACCGTCATATCTCGGTGAGACCATGTCGGTATGCTCCTCTTCACTGCCGCCCGATCTATCCTAGCTAATGCTCTGATTGGGTTGATCCGTCTCTGCTGGACGTTAAACTCGTGGCGTACCCTGTGTTAAACACGGGAAGATGAGGAAAACCTCAGATATGTGTCTATGACATATAATTCCCCGTGCTCGATGTGGGATGTCTCGGGCTTCAATGCCCTCGAGAAGCCCTCTGACCAGGGATAATAGCCAGACATGCCAGGTTCCCCAGCATCCAGACACGCTACTGATGCCTCAACATGAATACTCCCCCGACTGAAGGTTGCTGCCCTGACCGTACCATTTGGAATGTCCTGACAGAAGCAGTGTAATTAACCGGCGTCCATGGAAACATGGCACTGGGAAGAGTTTCACGAACTACGTATGAAATCTATGAGGGAGACCCTGACTAGGTGACGAGTTTTGAGGAGGAATCCACAGAAGGAAGAACCGACATCCCATCATCCCGTTTAGATAAAGGAGCAGACGTCCCTAAATAAGGAGCGAATGCCGCCCGCATTTGGAAAGTGGGAATGCGGGGCAACAAGCACCGCGCGTCATCCTCCTCCGTGGACGGATGCGCGCGCGCCCCGACAAAATCTTCGGAAACATAAATGGTGAACCATACGTGAAGGTCTTATCCTCAATATAGAGATTAGTAGTGTTAGAGACACCAGTAGATTGACGTGTCACTGGATCCAGATATCCGGCGTCTGGTCTCGCCAAGCAAATAGCAGGCCTGTCGTGAAACTCACCGAACGTCGGGGCAGTAGAATGTGGGGAACTCCGTTCTGCAGCATGTTGGCATGGATCCATCTTACAGACATGGAGAATGGAAGGACGTCGGGGCACTGGTTGTCAATCCTCTTCCCTCTCGTTGCTGATGAGTTGATCCCTTCGTTTCTCAGGAACCAGGTTTCTGTTACAGTGACGCGATCACCGCCTGCTAGCCTAAGCAGGGGCAGTGGAAACATCTCCACAGCCACCCCACATGGCGCCGCTACCGCCATGACGGCTGCCACATCGCGGAATACGGGGCACCCACATCCCCTTTCCCCATCAGAAGTCATCCAGCGAAGGATGATCAATAACCTCGTGCACAGGTACGAGGAAGAAGGGGTCATCCCAATGCGGGATATGGCCCGCTTGGACCTGGAGGCCTCCAGGCCCCACCGTCAACGCTGCACTAACAGGCCGTGAAGGGAGCCCCTTCTCCCCACCCCAACATTCAACCGTTTCGGGAGCCTGTCCCCATAATGCCTTGACAACTCCTTGCCTTACGCCGAAGAGGCGGGCGCTGTCTGGCTCAGCCGACTCAGGGTCCCGACCCAAGGGCTCTAGGAAAGAGCTCACATCCGGCTGCATCAGTGTCGCTGTCCGGCTCCGCAGGAAGAGCAGGCAGGCCATGCCCCTGCACCACCTGCACCAGCTCGCCTGACCCGACGTCAGCGCCGGGCCCGGGCTGAGGACGCATGCCCAGGCGCGTCAACGTCGACAGCTACACTGGCCTGAGCCACCGTTGACATGTACCATGAAGCCCCCGCATACACTGATCAGGGGAACTCCTTCACACAACCAGGATCGAGACCCCAACTGCCCCAAGGGCAGGCAGGGTTGGCTCTCCGGGTTGCAGGCCCAAGTGGTGATCGCCGCGAACTAACCCGCCGTGATGTCACCCTGTACGGAGGTCCTCCCCATACCACTACTCCACAGAGCATGGGCCTTCCACGCCCCAAAGTTCATGATGGGGGCATGCCTCGTGCTACCCCCATCCCGAAGGAAGACCTGCCCCGAGGTAGTGACGCTCGGCACAGAAACCTTTCCCACGCCCACAATACAGGGTATGGAGTCCATCCTCCTGCCCCTGACCGCCGATCTGAAGGCACCGTCCATCCGGTCCTTCTCCAATGTAGGGGCCCTCCCTATGTCTTCTCTGCAACCGGAGATGGTCCTCCTCTCCCCAGCAACTCAAGGAGTGATGGTCAGCCTCGCTCTGCCCGCATCGACCATGGAGGTCCTCCCCATGCTCCTGCCGATTCCAACAGAGGCTCCGCCTACATGGGTGTTGTTCATGGAGGTCCTCCCCATGTACCCTTAGACATTTCCCCGGTGCCCCTCGCACCTCGGCTATCTCAAGTGGGGGCCCTCTCCGCCACGGCGCCAGCGCCGCCCCGAGACTGCCTGATAGGGATCAACCCTATCCCGAAGAGCCACCCCGGGGCAGGAGAGCAGGTCGTCGCCGCCACAAGAAGAGTCCTGGGAAAGCCCGGGTGGAGATCAAACCTACCCGCTTCTCCGACTCTGAATCGGAGTGCGAATCAGCAATGGAACCTTCTCCCCGCTCCTCCATATCAAGGATCGGGGCAGGAACCAGATGCGTTAGCCTCATTCTCCTAGAATATGAGGTCCACCAGATCCCCGTCTCTCTCCGCAGGTACATCCAAGAGGAAGAAATCTTGGGAATTCTGCAGGTCTCGACCGTGCAATCATCGTCATTATCACCAGAAGCCCCCTCTACCTCTACTAGGGATCACGAAGAGCTGTTTTGGGGACCAACGACGGTAGAACGACGACATGATTGGTCACCGGTAGCCATGACTCCTGTGCTGGAAGCTGTGGCTATCAGCCCATCGTACCGTGACATCGTGGCCAGGTCACCTCACTCTTCGGAGGTTGCCCCAGAATTCGGTGGCCAGTCAGCTCGTTCTCCATATTCTACGCCGCCGAGTTTACTATCCCAGAGGTCTGCCTCGGTACCGCTACCGGTCCCTCAGCTGCATCCGGTTGACGAGTGGGGAAATACAGGGCCAGACCCTGAGTCTGAACCCAGGAACTTCTGGAGTATTCTTGAGGCGGATTACTTCCCGGAGAAGTTTTGGCCGATGGCGACACTGAATTTTTGCGTACCAGAGTCCCTTACCCCTGAAGAAGTGGGGTGTTACTATCGAACCCTATGGGAGACACACTTCCGCCTCCGTTACGAACGAGTGTTGTACCCTAGAAGTCGATAGCACTTCGAAGAAATCGGCGAGCAGTGCCACCTGATCGATTCGGCAGCACTCCCTGTGGCCCAACACCCTGAGTCTCCAGGCTGTCAGAGCGCCCTTCAATGGAAATGTGTTCAGAGTTTTAAAGCACTCCGTAGGATCGTCATGGAAGCTACCCCCCATGTGGATGTCCGTGGTTGGGGACACTATTCCGCTCTCCTCTTCGACCCTATCCGACGGCAGCCCGATTTATTATGTGTCATCAAGGACATGCCCTCGAGAGGAGTCGCGGTCCACATGGCCGACGTTGTGGACATGGAAGACGAGATTGAACTCCTTGATGGAGACATCCCCCCTGAGGGTCTACCGCCACTGCTGGACCCATCAGGGAGGGTTACCCGTCAGCAGAGGAACCTGCTAGGCCTCCACGTACCCACCATATCGCTGGTACTTGGTCAAAACATCAGCAAGGGTATGGAGCACATCAGAATTGTCAAGAACTCTGACCCGTCAGCCTCTGTAAAGAAAATAGACGAAGATCCCGAGAAGGCCACGTTACACTGGCAGCTTGCTGAGCAGGAGAGGCTGGTTGACGAACTCTTGGCTGAGCGCACCGCAGAGTGGCGACCCGACTATGGTGATCCCAGGCCGGGGCAGCAGGGGCAGGAACAAGTTCCCCCCAGTGAGATACCTCTGGGAAACCCTGATCATGCTACTGCCGCAGAGAAGGAGAATGCCAGAACTTACGGCAAGAGGGCGCGATACGTCTCTCCCAACCCTCCCCAGCGACGGGGCAAACTGAAGAACCCAGTCCGGGTTCCCCCAGTCGCCCCGCAGGTCGTTCCGCCATTTGATCCACGAGCAGCCGAAGCCATCTACCATGTTGAAGAACCTGGCAATGCACTTGTGGTTAGGGATCCCTGTCAAGACACAGACCCCCACCTGGATGATCTTATTGCAGCACTCACAGCCTACCTCGATGTATTGGAAACGCGGCAGGTGGCAGTCCCACCGGATGGAAAGACTTATCCCTCGTGGGTGGATGATATGCCTGCACCTTCGGGTTTTGGGAAACCTACTTTCTCACCCTTCGACGGGATAGGGGACCCGCCCCAGCACTTGGCACATTTTTCTTCCAGGTGTGGCCCCATGCTGGGGACCTCGGATCAGCAATAAGTCCCCAAGATTTGATGTTTTGTACAGACATTGGAAGGTCCGACATTCGTCTGGTACAGCCAGATCCCTATCGGATCGGTGACCGGTTGGGAGGATCTTCGCCGGTAGTTCTTATACTAGTTCAGCTCCACCACGCGGAACACCAGCATTGCAGACCTCTTCAAGTGCAAGCAGAGGCCTGATGAGCGAGTCGCAGATTTCATCGCCCGGTGTATGGGACATACGTATTCCCTCGATATGCCACTGACTCAGGAGCAATTTCTGAAGATGTGTGTGGGTAACGTCAAGACAGATCTGGTACCCTCCCTGATTACCCTGAACTACCCTGGAGGGTTCAGAGATTTCTCTGATAAGGCTCAGCATATTCAGGAATCCCTGCAACTGGCTAGTCAGGCACGTTTGTTTCCCCCTATAATCCCAGCCAGGATGACCTCCCGGGCTGAACCCACCGTGGTGGCCCAAATAGAAGCTCTGAGGCCGTTGGAGTTACTGCCGGTGGCACCACCCCCGCAACCCCGCAGAGTTCCTCCACCTCAATCACAGGCTCCTACATAGTAGTGACCGCCTCAGAATCGACAGGTTCCCCCGCACAATGCGCCACTGCCACCTAGGCGAGACAATCAGGCGCCGCCTCCCCGGCAGGCCCCTCCGGCCCCTCATCAGGGCCAGGCCCCCAGGGCCCCCTATCCAGAAAGAAGGCACCAGACTTATTCGTTCAACCAAAATCAGGTCCCTGGCTACTTCCGAAGCGCTCTAGAGCAAGGGATTGTGCACCTGCCCGAGTGCAGAAGGCCGGCAGTGGCGAATCTCACCGATCACCCCAACTACTGCCCTTATCATAGAATTCTGTGGCACACCCTCAAGAAAATTCTATGTGTTTAAAGACTGGCTTCAAGACCAGGTCAACAACAACATAGTCATGTTGGGCCCGACACCAGTACAAGTGGCGGGTGTCTTTGTAGGATCAGAGATTGGCAGCGACAGTGAAGGCGAGTGGCAGCAGGTCCCCAGCCGCGGATCCCGGAAATACGACGACTAGATGGCTCGAAAAACCGTTGTTCATGCCCATGGTATCATCTGGGTGCACCTGAAGCAGTCGGAACCTTCAGACGAAGTAGTCGACGCCTCTGCATCGTCTTCACAGTCGACCACTTCCCAAAAGGGCAAGCAGCGGCGACGCAAGAAGAAGCAACGCGCACCGCCAATGTCGTCGTCATCCCGCACTCTCGGCGACATTATGCCCACTTAAATGGGGATTCCTCCCAGAATCCACCAAGCGGCGGATGACTCCTTGAGTGACAGCTAGGGGTACGATTCGGTTAACACCGTGGAGCTAGTAAAGCCCTACATGACCCCCGACAAGGGGGAACGCTAGGCGAACCTCACCAAAGTTTTCAGCCGACGTCAACGTCCGCGGAATCGCAACCACGCCAGTCATTGAGGTACATCAGTAGACACATTCAGTCAAGCTGTGCATGCTACTAAGACCAGGAAGCAGGCTCAGTGCAGAGCCCAGCACACGCAACCCCATCTAACGCCCTCGGCTCTACCTCCACCGTCGTTCGTGCTACTAGATCAGGGAGAGCTGCCTCGTTCGTATCACAGTCAGTCTTTCCCGGCTACAGGACAGCCTCCACTGTCCAATTCTAGTCCGGCGACTACTATCTCGGCTTCAACTAGTAGGCAGCAGGATGTACCCAGTACTAGCCGATCGCCGGTTCAACTGGCAGGACCCGCTATGCCTCCAAGTGTCGAACGACCTCCTGTAAGCAGAGGTTCGCGTTTGGCACGAAAGTATGATGTCCTGAAGCACCTGGACGGCATTCCAGCAAGGCTCTCCATCCTAGAGGCCCTTCACATATCATCCGAAATGCGCGAGGCACTTTCCGAGGCCCTAACGAGCCCCTTCCAGTTTGAGACGGAGGTAGCAGCGTCAGAAGCCTTCCATACCGAGACGATTGAAAATGCGGAATGTCAGGCGGTTATCTCGTTCTCCGGTGAAAATGATGACCCTCCTATACGGGGGCACATTCCCCGCTGTACATCACTAGCCACTACAATGTTGTGGAGGTCCGCCGCTGACTCGTTGACACGGATTCCGGAATCAACCTAATTCTAAATCGGACGTTGCGAAAGCTGGGTCTTTCTGAAGGTGATTTAACTCCCTCTGACCTCAGAATCTAGGGGTACGACAGGACTGATCAAACCCCAGTCGGAAAGATCCGCCTGTAGACTCAGTTCAGTGGCTTAATTACCAGCACCGAGTTCATGGTCGTCTCTCAGGACACCGCCTACAACACGTTGATGGGTAGGCCATGGCTCCATCTGCATGCAGCAGTCCCTTCGTCGTATCACCAGTGCCTCAAGTACTCGCTCAACGGTCGAGTAGGCGTGCTCCAAGGAGATGCGTCCCCTTTCGCTTCTTGTGAGGCCCGCTATCTGGATTCGGGTTATTACAAAAGTAAGGATAAACAGATCCTATTAAGTGAGGATGAACCCGCCCCGGTCACAAGTGATCCCTGGGAAAGTATGGATGACGCCTACGTCCTCCCGATCCACTGGTTGGAGGCCACGACCCCCGACAATGGGAAATGTTTTGTTGTTTCGAGTACGCAAGGAAGGCATCTTCCCGTGTCCAAGCGATGGCGGTAAATCACCTTGTACTCCTACATCAACCAAGCTCAGGTGATCCCGGAACCTCCTACCCCTTTACGGTACCGATACGTCAAGCTTATGACAACGGCAGTGCACCATACGTGTTTCTTCCGCCGGGCTGGAATTAACCGAATCAGGCCGACATGTCACCACTGCTTTGACATCATCAAACGGGGCCCCTTAGGCCGAAGGCCATATAGGATAGGGTCGACTGCCTTCATTGCTATGGTCTCCATGGTAAGTGACTCTCATGATATGATGACCACTGCTGCCCGAGCCGGTACCAGCTGCCCCTCGAATTTTGAAAGCCCAAAAGTATCTTCCGTTGCGGGAAATCCCCCCATAGGTGGGGAGGAAGACCTGGAGGATGCTCCCCCACCTTTGAAGAAGGCGTCTCTACCACGGTTGATGAACTGGTACTAGTGAACCTTGGTAGCAAGGCAGATCCAAGACCCACAATGATCAGTGCAGCCATGTCCCTCGAGGAGCGGCATCAGTACGTAGACTTCCTCAAACAACACCGTGACGTGTTTGCCTGGAGTTACAACGAGATGCTAGGACTAGATCCCCAGGTAGTCGTTCACCGTCTGGGCCTCCGGGAAAAACACCGTGGGTTTAAGCAGACCCCTAGGAAAATGCACCCTTCTCATGGTTCTATGGTTGAGGCTGAAGTTGAAAAGCTCATCAAATCCAACTTCATTGAGGAAGTCCAGTACCCCAAGTGGTTTGCCAACATTGTTTCAGTCAGGAAGAAGAATGGGCAGATCAAAGTTTGCATCGACTTCCACGATCTTAATCGCCACTGCCCAATGGATGACTTCCCACTCCCGGTGACAGAGTTATTGATTGACGCCACAGCCGAGTTCCAATCCCTCTCCTTCATGGATGGATATTCCTGGTACAACCAGATCCGTATGGCCCCCAAAGACAAGGATTCCACTACCTTCAGAGCTCCCCAAGGTACCTTTTGCTACCAGGTTATGCCATTCAGTTTGAAGAATGCAGGTGCCACTTATCAGAGGGCCATGCATCGCATATTCAAATCGATCCTCAGGACATTGGCGGAATGCTACGTGGATGAACTAGTAGTAAAATCATGTGAGTGCAAGGACCATCTCCAAGACCTCGAGAAAGTGTTCGGTTTCATCCGTTTCCGTCACCTAAAGATGAACCCGTTGAAGTGTGCCTTCGGGGTCACCTCTGGGAAGTTTTTAGGCATTGGTGTCAGATACCGAGGTATCGACATCGATCCGGAGAATATCAAGTCCATTAGCCAAATTCCTCCCCCGAGAAACATTCGGGAGCTTCGAGGCCTTCAAGGCCACTTAGCCTATATACGCCGATTCATCGCGAATCTGGCCGGCAAGTGTATGCCCTTTTCCTGGCTCATGAAGAAGGGCGCCGCCTACGAATGGGATGAGGAGTGTCGGACTGCCTTCGAGGAAATCAAGCAGTATCTACTCCAACCTCCGGTCCTGATGCCACCCGTCTCTGGAACGTCACTGGTCCTTTATGTTACCTCCCTGGAGAGATCCCTTGGTGCGCTGCTCGCCCAGAAGAATAAAAAGGGTACTGAGAACAGTCTCTACTATCTCAGCTACATTCTTCTCGATACGGAGGTTAGATACTCACCTATTGAATAGAGCTGCCTTGCACTCGTATTCGCCGTACAGAAGTTGCGACATTACCTGCAGCCCCATGAGGTGCAATTGGTCTCCCGGGTAGACCCACTGAAGTACATCCTGAACAGCCCCATTCTAACTGGCCGACTAGAACGGTGGGCAGTGATTCTTTAGCAGTTTTATAGCAGGTTTGTACCTCAGAAGTCCATTAAGGGACATGCGTTGGTAGAATTTTTATCTGCCCATCCAACCTCCACGGATCAA
Organism: Viscum album; assembly: GCA_963277665.1. Taxonomy (NCBI): domain Eukaryota; kingdom Viridiplantae; phylum Streptophyta; class Magnoliopsida; order Santalales; family Viscaceae; genus Viscum; species Viscum album. The sequence continues at coordinate 63,683,470 of OY728139.1, forward strand.
TACCTTGACCTAGATTTCCCTGATGAGACGATCCTCTCAGTCGATCATGTTGTCCCATTTTGGCTAATGCATTTCAACAGCGCCTCCCGGAGCCCCACCGTTAGGAGGCTCAACGATCACAAGCTCAACAGAGTGGGCCTGGGTATTGTCTTCATTACCCCGGCACATGCCGTCCTGCCATACTCGTTCCTGTTGTCAGAAGGTTGTACGAACAACGAGGTAGAGTACCAGGCTCTCATCATCGGCCTCGAGTTGGCCCTTGAGATTCATGTGCCCCATCGACATGTGAAGGGAGATTCCGAGCTGGTAATCAAATAGGTTAATGGCGACTACGTCGTCAGGAAGCCAGAGCTTGCACCGTTGCTAGAGTACACCCTCCGCCTAATGGCCCAGTTCTCTTCTTGACCAGAGGTTACCCATGTCCCACGATCGCAGAACGGTCAACCAGACGCCTTGGCTGGCTTAGCCGCGTCGCTCGCAGAACCCGAGCAAGATGATTTGATCATACATGTGGCACACCGGAGAGTCATTGCCCCCGTCACCCAAGAGGAAAATGATGGCCTACGGGTAGGTTATCTCACCGCCGGACCCTCCACGTCATGGGTCCCGGGTTTTTCAGACACAGTGGTTGAAGCCACTCCTGACTGCAGGGCACCTTTTGTTGAGTATCTCCAAAATGGTCGCCCCCCAGACGACCGGGCCGAGCGCGAGCAAATCCGACGCCGCGCGCTGCAATTTACCCTCCAGAGCGGCCCTAGTCTTGAACAAATCCTTTATAAGAGGGTTTTCGATGGTGTCCTCCTCTATTGCATCCAAGGAATAGAGATACCTCAAGTTATGCAAGAGTTTCACGCCGGTTCCTGTGGCGCCCATTAAAAAGTGTTTTAAAAAAATAATATCCCATACATAAAATTGTAAAAATATTTATTTTATAAATAAATTGACTGAAATTTAAAAATAAATATTTTAAAGCTTTCATGTATATATATATACATTCATATAGATAATTTTAAAACATGGACTTGATAGATAAATATTTACAAATTAAATAAATTAAATATTTAAAAAAAGTGTTTTTAGTTAATGATTCCCTTAAAACATTGTCATAATTTGAACAGTATTCCCCATGAAAAATAACATGTAATAAAACAAAAAATATCTTAAGGAAAAAACAATTCATGATATAACATGTCAAAAGGGATTTATTGTAACACCACGAGCTTCCACAATACGCTTCTCATTCAATAATGCAATAGCTTGCATTGTACGCAACTTCGAGTTCTAAAACACCGCAACTAATCAAAGAAGCCGTTATGAATAGTAATAACCACTTTTTAAATTTATAGAAATTTTATATTTCAAAATGGACTTCATTTTTTTATTCCTAATATTGAAATTAGCCTATGTTGAATTTTTTGTAATTTTCTGAGAACTTCCAAATTTTTATGAATAGTGAAAAATACTTAAAACAAATTTTTTAATCACAATAATTTATAGTGATAAGTTATACTATTGAGTGGTTTTGAAGTATAATTAGAATATATTTTTACCATTTTATCCAATTCTGTTCATTAGAATTAATTTCACTTTGAAATTGGACATAAATAATTGTCAATCTTTTGATATAAATTATTTCTTAAAAACACGCTATTTGTTGTGACAGCGGGAATTAATTATAAAATTAATTAATGCAAATTATATGTTTGTAATTTCATAAAATAAAAATCATTTTTGAATTCGGAATATCAATTATATCTTAGGGTGAAATTTTGGCATTGTTCTGAAAAACTTCAATTTTTGATGAATAGTGAAACCACTAAGTGGTAGTTAAATAACTGATTTTTCGTTTAAATGAAATATTACCACTTCGGTGATTTGATTTTCAAAAATCCGACATACATGGTTGTCATTAAGAAGTAAAATGTGGTTCAATGAGATTAAAATAATTTTTTGGTGAATAGTAACTTTTAAGTTCTTAATCGCGATTAGAGGTAATTAGTGTAGTTTAAGACAAAAATAATGTTTTAATAATATGATATGAGCTTGACACTTGCCCTACTCCTATTGGATGAGTCATGGGAGACCAAGACAACCCATGGGTCAACTTGGGGACCCCATGGAGCCACTTTAGTTGGAAAATTACATTAATATATATTTATTTAATGCTAAAATTAAATTGACACAAACATGAGTTGTTTTACTAAAACGGTTTTTAAGTGGGGTTAAACAAGTCCAAATTTTGATTATAAATATTCATTAGAAATATAAAAAAATTTACTACATCATAGTATTTTTTTTATAATTTTTAGACATTAAATAATTTAAATTATTTTATGACATCATGATGATGCAGTGATGACCTCATTATTTAACGATTTAAATAAAATGGGAAGATAATGCCAAATCAAAGGCTTACACTTGTCCAAAGCCTATTGGATGAAGAGATTTAGAACCCTTATCACCTTATCTTCGAATTATATAAGTGTGGGACTTCTAAAATCCGAAACTCATTTTATAATAAAGTGATTTTTCTTTGCTTTCCAAGAGTGCCCCTCCTCTCCACTTATAAAATGCCCCCACCTCTCCCACCTCATTTACACCTTCAAGCCATTTGGATCGGCCAACCTATTCCCAAATACTCTCCCAACATCCCCCTATTACTCTTAGAAGCCTCACTTTGGGCAGAACTCTTCTCAAGGAAGCCTTTGGCTCAAATCAAAAAGAGTTACCCGATTTTGAGGTAATGTCTTCTCTAATGTTGTTTTGTGTTATTTTTCTTCTCCAACCCCCTAAACTCTTTTTATTAATTTCTTTTGTAACAACACCAGTATCCTCAATATACTAGGATGTTGTTATAAGAAGGATTCTAGCTACACTTACAGACAACTACATCTAATGGTTAAAGAACATACGGTTTCTGTGGATGGCGAATTTCTGCCTCACGAAACGATGATTGTTCGACACTCAAATAACACCTTCAAAGGTGGCCATTAAGATGTAACTATATTTATATATGATATATAATATGTTTATGTTTTACTTATTCTTCTGTATTTCTCATTTATTACATACTTTATGATTTCCATTATGGGTAAAACGCGATAATTTCATTTTAGGAAGTGCGGACTACCGCCCCCTCAAAGTGATTTGAATCGTTAATGCCATATGTGGGATGTATAAAGGATGGAGTAAATGGTATTATACAATATATTATACTGGAATTATATTATACATTTATATCATTATGATTTCATTCCATTAAATACGAAATATAAATGAAAGTAGCGTTCATGCGTACGTACGGATTACCGTCTCCATGAACAGTGCATTTCATTTCTTACCTCTAAATATTACGTAATATTATAAATGAATGTATATAATATATATATATGATATATATGATATCTAAATAATGAATATAATTATGGATATAATGGATATTTCACCAAATGAACAACTTGTAATTATAAGAAGTTTATTTTTGACTCAAGTACCTAAGATCGACAAAACGACCGTTATTAACTTAAATAATTACAGAATGTTCATATCATTGTAATAAGTGACATAAAAAGGATAATGAAATTGAAAATGGTTCTTAATAAGTTATATATTAACTCTAGTTTATTATTCAGGAGGTCAAATAACGGTTGAGTCAAGTCAGACACGAGGTAAGGGAATTTCTTAACCCAACTTCCATTCTTTGGGTTTATCTCCTACTTTCAAATTATGTCATGATATTATTATGTCTTATTTTGTATTATTTATGTGTACCTATAGTGAATACACATAATAGATCTATTTTATTTTAAAAATTATCTTTTTAAGGACTTCTTCTCAATCTCCTTTCATTGAGGCATATTTGGTTTTATACACAATTTTCATTTATACGGTGTATAAACCCCTTTGACTTTTACGTTTATTCAAAAGGAATCCTTTTTATACGAAGTGTTTTACTAAACGACAAAAATGTAATGTTTTTCTTTCCGTACATATGCGGCGACAATGACTTCTCTACCGCCGTGACCGTTATTTAGGTTCTGACTTCCTCTACAAGCCATAACTGTTTTTAAATGATTTTAAAAAAAGAGAGATATTTCTCTCAAATGTAATAAAATCCAGTGAAAATGTATACGTATTTAACACAAGCTTAAAATTTTTGTTAGAAATCCTGACTCTCGAGTGTGGTAGACAGGAAGGGATTGGGCGTGGACCCATCATGGCCTGCAATTAGTCGAGCAGTCTCAGAATTAGTTATTTTGTTTTCAAAAGCTTGCATAATGTTTTCAGAAAAACACTGGAGTATATTTGAGCAATTTTAAATGTAAGTATCTTCTAAAAATTAAACTGGTATTTTGATACCGTAATTAATTTCAAATGGTATTTTAAAAAAATGGTATTCCAAAATGTTTATATACAATTTTTCATATAAGGAATGTATTGGACTTAATAAGTGACGGTTGGAGCCCTCTATAGCTCCTCGATGCATCGATAGGTCTCATGAGACAACTAGACGTGGAGTTGGACGGGGCCCTTTCCCATTTTGATTTATGGTTTTGGCCGAGGCCTTAATCATTTTAGACGTCTTGTCCGAGGCCTTGACAAAATGTTTCAGAATTTCTGGCATTATACATTCCCTCATTATGAAAGTGGTTATTGATATTTCATGTGATTATTCGACCAGTAGAATATCCATGTGAAGAAGTGAATGGAATTATCTCATTTTACTTTTTCCATATTATGTTGATGTTCAAGTTTAAAAGGCTTTTGTTTTAGTTATACATTGCCTTAAATGTTTATGTTTATTTATGAAAGCTTCCACAATATTGTTATCCTTACTGAGCATCTGAGCTCACCCCTTTCAATGTTTTATTATTTTCCAGGATGTGAGGAAGTATTTTATGAATGACCTGCAGGGATTGTGAGAAAGGATATGAGTGTGGACTATGGAGACTTTGTTATTGTAGTTTTTCACCTTATGATGTAATGTAACGTTTACGAAAGTATCTACTGTTTCCAAGGCTACTAAACTAATCGGTCTTTCAAGACTTGATCTTTTGTGGTCATGCCAATGTTACGAAGTAATGCACCGACTCTGGGTAGCTGGGGTCGGGGCGTTACAGTTGGTATCAGTGGCAGTTTAGTACTATCCTTGGAATCTAGATGTAGATAAACTCTGATTAGAGCACATAGCCCAAAGATAGACTTTGAGGATTAGTATAGAAGAACTTACTAGAATTTTGGTATTATAGAGATGTTATGAGTTTTCCGAGCAATACATCCCTGTCTGGATACGAGCAGGTAGAGGCGGCTCTGGCACAGATGTACCTAGGGGTAAAACCCGAAAACACCGCTTTGAGGTAGACTCGAACGGGAACTGGTGCACGACAATGGGCCTTGCTGCACTCTTGGTTACGACACTCCCGGGGGATATGCTTAGGATAATTCTCATTTTCATTACAAACCACTATGAAGGGTTATGAGTATATACATCCTCAAAGGAAACATTTCTTTTTATGATTATGGATTATATCCATAAATAGTTCAATTTATGTAAAGTATTTTAAAAATATGGAATTATGTATTTTATTTCATAAACTAATCTAGTTTATGCCATTGTTTAGAAATGGTGCCTAGTGGAAGGAATGGAAACCGTATCAATGCACGCACTCTGTGTAGGGATTTCCCTCCTGCTCAAGATAATTATGGTAGAGCTAGTGATACAACTGGTGCTGATCAGCTTCTCACCGTACAGGGACAACTCACGCAGGTTATGAATAATAACCTTACTCGTATGGAGCACCCTGATCCGCAACGTGGAGGATCAATTCTAGACCGTTTCATGAGGTAACAAACACCAACCATCAATGGGGGTACAAATCCATTAGTAGCTGAGCAATGGATAAACTCCTTGGAGAAAATATTCTGTGCCTTGGGGAGTAGTGAAAGGGAGAAGGTTGTCATGGCAGTTTACCGCCTCACCGGAGATGCCGATCAGTGGTGGTCGCTGATTCAAAACACAAAGGAAGATGACGACGTATCGAATATGGAATGGAGGGAGTTCAAAGAGCTTTTCTTAGAAAAATACTTTCCTCGTGACCATCGAGAAGATATTGAAAGGAAATTTCTGAGTCTGAGGCAGAAGGAGGATGAGAATGTCGCAAAGTATGAGGCTAACTTTACAAGGTTAGCGAGGCATGCTGCCGATTATATACGTAACCCAAGGAGTAAGATTGATCGTTTCATTGATGGGTTGAAACCATTTCTCCGTCGAGATTTAGTATCACAATCCTTCTCATCATACGAAGATATTGTCTCGTGTGCTAACAAGACAGAAAAGGAATTCTCTATGTCTTATGACAACAAAGTAAAGAAAGAGAAAAAGAGAATGGGGGAAAAAGAGACAGATAAAGGGGAAAAGGGAAAGAAGGATTTTCAATTATGTGATAATTGTGGGAAGAATCACCCTGGTACGTGCGTAAAAGGAATGGGAGTTTGTTATAAATGTGGAGAAAAGGGTCACCAGGCTCGTGATTGCAAGGGAAAGAATGTGCCTATCAAATTTGAATGCTACAATTGTAGAGAAATGGGTCATTATGCAAATGAATGTCCTAAGAGTCAGGGAAACTTACCTCAGAAAAGGCCAAGGGATCAAGGATAATCTTATGCTGTTACTACAGTTGAAGCAGAATAACTAATTTATTGGTGCTTTTGGACTCATGGATTATATTTTGGTTATTAGAATAATGTGATATATATATATATAAGGATTGTACTGCAGTACTTGTTGATTTTAGTAAGGTTTTAATATGTTGAAGGTAATTTTATTTTTAGTATGTGACAATAAGAGAAACATTACTTTTTTCGGGGAATCTGATAAATTGATTTTGGAATTAAGAGACCTTTTAGAGAAAGTCTGGACAGAGGTATTTTGGATAACTATAATGGTTGGAGTGGATTAAGTTGAGCTGTGGATAGTATTGTTTAAGGTTAAAAAATTTATGAAGATTATTTTTGGAATATTAAGATACTATAGTTTTAGGAAAAGGACAACCTGCAGGGTGGGGCATAACCCGTCGCGTCGGACAAAGCTGCAGGAATCGAACCCACAATCATAGTGCGACATGCCTTTATTTCCTACCACTAGCCTACAGGAAGTCCCTGGTTATTACAAAATAGTTTTACTAATCTAAATGGTATGTGTTAACATTTGGAACATTATTCAATTAGGATAAATAGAATATTTTTGAGTTCCGTTACCATTTGGAGTAAAAGTTGGGTTTGTGGTAAAAATTTATTAACGAATGAAAGTATACATAACAAGTATGTATATTCCCTTACGTTCTTAGTAAATCTCCAAAATAAATTCCTCAACATTATAAAAATTAACTTAAAACAAAAATGTTGTCGGTTAAATTTTCCAACTGGGGATTCAATGACCATTTAACCAATCACAAGTTTGTGATTTTCTTGTAGTTAAACTTTCTCCTAATCCTGTTTTCTATAACTCTCCATCAGACCATGATGTTTTGTTTCTCCTCCATATCCATATTTTCATTGAATTCTAGAATGGGCTATATCGGGTGACCTTTGTACATATCTTGATTTCTTTTAATGTTATATATTTATTAACCTTATTTCCGATGAGGGTTTTCCTCAAAGGTATTTTCTCTTTTCAACCTTTTATTTTCAATGAAAAATTTCAAATTTCGAGGAGGCAATTTATTGAAGTAGGGGAGAATGTAACACCCCGAGCTTCCACGATACGCTTCTCATTCAATATTGCAATAGCTTGCATTGTATGCAACTTCGAGTTCTAAAACACCGCGACTAATCAAAGTAGCCGTTATGAATAGTAATAAACACTTTTTAAATTTATATAAATTTTATTTATCAAAATGGACTTCATTTTTTTATTCCTAATATTGAAATTAGCCTATGTTGAATTTTTTGTAATTTTCTGAGAACTTCCAAATTTTTATGAATAGTGAAAAATACTTAAAACAACTTTTTTAATAAAAATAATTTATAGTGATAAGTTATACTATTGAGTGGTTTTGAAGTATAATTAGAATATATTTTTACCATTTTATCCAATTCTGTTCATTAGAATTAATTTCACTTAGAAATTGGACATAAACAAATGTCAATCTTTTGATATAAATTGTTTTTTTAAAAACACGCTATTTGTTGTGACAACGGGAATTAATTATAAAATTAATTAATGCAAATTATATGTTTGTAATTTCATAAAATAGACATAATTTTTGAATTCGTAATATCAATTATAGCTTAGGGTGAAATTTTGGCATTGTTCTGAAAAACTTCAATTTTTGATAAATAGTGAAACCACTAAGTGGTAGTTAAATAACTGATTTTTCATTTAAATGAAATATTACCACTTCTTTGATTTGATTTTCAAAAATCCGACATACATGGTTGTCATTAAGAAGTAAAATGTGGTTCAATGAGATTAAAATAATTTTTTGGTAAATAGTAACTTTTAAGTTCTTAATCGCGATTAGAGGTAATTAGTGTAGTTTAAGGTAAAAATAATGTTTTAATAATATGAGATGAGTTTGGAACTTGTCCTACTCCTATTGTATGAGTCATGGCCGACCAAGACAACCCATGGGTCAACTTGGGGACCCCATGGAGCCACTTTAGTTGGAAAATGACATTAATATATATTTATTTAATGTTAAAATTAAATTCACACAAAAATGAGTTGTTTTACTAAAATGGGTTTTAAGTGGGGTTAAACAAGTCCAAATTTTGATTATAAATATGAATTAGAAAGCTTTATGACATCATGATGATGCAGCGATGACCTCATTATTTAACGATTTAAATAAAATGGGAAGATAATGCAAAATCCAAGGCGTACACATGTCCAAAGCCTATTGGATGAGGATATTTCGAACCCTTATCACCTTAGACTCGAATTATATAAGTTTGGGACCTCTAAAATCCGAAACTCATTTTATAATAAAGTGAATTTGCTTTGATTTCCAAGAGTGCCCCTCCTCTCCACTTATAAAAGGCCCCCACCTCTCCCACCTCATTTAAACCTTCAAGCCATTTGGCTCGGCCAACCTCTACCCAAATACTCTCCCAACTTCCCCATATTACTCTTAGAAGCCTCACTTTGGGCAGAACGCTTCTCAAGGAAGCCTTTGGCTCAAATCCAAAAGAGTTACCCGATTTTGAGGTAATGTCTTCTCTAATGTTGTTTTGTTTTATTTTTCTTCTCCAAGCCCCTAAACTCTTTTTATTAATTTATTTTGTAACAACACCAGTATCCTCAATATACTAGGATGTTTTTATAAGAAGTATTCTAGCTAAACTTACACACACCTACATCTAATGGTTAAAGAACATACGATTTCTGTGGATGGCGAATTTCTGCCTCATGAAACGATGATTGTTCGACACTCATATAACACCTTCAAAGGTGGCCATTAAGATGTCACTATATTTATATATGATATATAATATGTTTATGTTTTACTTAATCTTCTGAATTTCTCATTTATGGAATACTTTATGATTTCCATTATGGGTAAAATGCGATAATTTCATTTTAGGAAGTGCGGACTACCGCCCCCACAAAGTGATTTGAATCGTTAATGCCATATGTGGGATGTATAAAGGATGGAGTAAATGGTATTATACACTATATTATACTGGAATTATATTATAAATTTATATCATTATGATTTCATTCCATTAAATACGAAATAGAAATGAAAGTAACGTTCATGCGTACGTACGGATTACCGTCTCCATGAACGGTGCATTTCATTTCTTACCTCTAAATGTACGTAATATTATAAATGAATGTATATACTGTATATATATGATATATATGATATATAAATACTGAATATAATTATGGATATAATGGATATTTCACCACATGAACAACTTGTAATTATAAGAAGTTTATTTTTGACTCAAGTACCTAAGATCGACAAAACGACCGTTATTAACTTAAATAATTACAGAATGTTCATATCATTGTAATAAGTGAGATAAAAAGGATAATGAAATTGAAAATGGTTCTTAATAAGGTATATATTAACTCTAGTTTATTATTCAGCAGGTTAAATAACGGTTGAGTCAAGTCAGACACGAGGTAAGGGAATTTCTTAACCCAACTTCCATTCTTTGGGTTAATCTCCTACTTTCAAATTATGTCATGATATTATTATGTCTTATTTTGTATTATTTATGTGTACCTATAGTGAATACACATAATAGATCTATTTTATTTTAAAAATGATCTTTTTAAGGACTTCTTCTCAATCCCCTTTCATTGAGGCATATTTGGTTTTATATACAATTTTCTTTTATACGGTGTATAAACCCCTTTGAATTTTACGTTTATTCAAAAGGAATCCTTTTTATACGAAGCGTTTTACTAAACAAAAAAGGGAATGTTTTTCTTTCCGTACATATGCGGCGACAATGACTTCTCTACCGCCGTGACCGTTATTTAGGTTCCGACTTCCTCTACAAGCCATAACTGTTTTTAAATGATTTAAAAAAAAGAGAGATATTTCTCTCAAATGTAATAAAATCCAGTGAAAATGTATACGTATTTAACGCAAGATTAAAAATTTTGTTAGGAAACCTGACTCTCGAGTGTGGTAGACATGAAGGGATTGGGCGTGGACCCATCATGGCCTGCAATTAGTCGAGCAGTCTCAGAATTAGTTATTTTGTTTTCAGAAGCTTGCATAATGTTTTCAGAAAAACACTGGAGTATATTTGAGCAATTTTAAATGTAAGTATCTTCTAAAAATTAAACTGGTATTTTGATACCGTAATTAATTTCAAATGGTATTTTAAAAAAATGGTATTCGTAAATGTTTACATACCATTTTTCATATAAGTAATGTATTGGACTTAATAAGTGACGGGTGGAGCCCGCTATAGCTCCTCGATGCATCGATAGGTCTCATGAGACAACTAGACGTGGAATTGGCCGGGGCCCTTTCCCAATTTGATTTATGGTTTTGACTGAGGCCTTAATCATTTTAGACGTCTTGGCCGAGGCCTTGACAAAATGTTTCAGAATGTCTGGAATTATACATTCCCTCATTATGAAAGTTGTTATTGATATTTCATGTGATTATTCGACCAGTAGAATATCCATGTGAAGAAGTAAATGGAATTATCTCATTTTACTTTTGCCATATTATGTTGATGTTCAAGTTTAAAAGGCTTTTGTTTTAGTTATACATTGCCTTAAATTTTTATGTTTATTTATGAAAGCTCCGGCAATATTGTTATCCTTACTGAGCATCTGAGCTCACCCCTTTCAATGTTTTAATATTTTCCAGGATGTGAAGAATTATTTTATGAATGACCTGCAGGGATTGTGAGAAGTGGATATTAGTGTGGACTATGGAGACTTTGTTATTGTAGTTTTTTACCTTATGATGTAATGTAACGTTTACGAATGTATCTAGTGTTTCCAAGGCTACTAAACTAATTGGTCTTTCGAGACTTGATCTTTTGTGATCATGCCAATGTTACGAAGTAATGCACCGACTCTGGGTAGCTGGGGTCAGGGTGTTACATTTATATAAACCAAAGAATAGGATTTATGCAAAAGACTTAAAAAATATACCATAATGAAAAATAATTGAGACAATGTTCCTTACAAATGTCAGATCATTGATTCCATTATTATTTAAATGTATCAATTATGTGTATTCCAATTATATACACATAAAAAGTGTAAATACAACAAAATATAATCATAAGACTTTTCACATTAAATATTAGCATGTCATAACCAATGATGTGGAATTTTACCTAAAATAGTGGAAATTGGGTTAATAATTATTTTTCATTGAGGCTAACTCATCATGTACAATCCTTATCTTCTAGAATAATAAAAATTAGAAATATATTTACTTTATTTTTTAATATTTTTATGTTTATTTTTTTATATTTAATATAATTTTATTACAATTACATAATTATTTATTTTCAAAACGGATGTTTCAATGATATTTGAATCATGGGAACAAAATGAATTTAGAATGATGTCTATAGTTAAAGTGGAAATTATTACATCTTATAATGAATAATATTCCTGAAAAAATTATATATTATATAAATCAATTATACATTTAAATCCATCCATCACATATGGATATGAAAAATGAACTATGCGACAATCATGGAGATGATAAGTCATACATACACATGTGTGGCGTTTCCAATTTTGGATGATCATTATGGAAAAGAGGTAAGTATCATTTTATCTATCCAAAATTTTCATAACATAATTATTAATATAATAAATATGTAAATGAACTTATATATGACATCCATTTTTTGTGGTGATGAAAAATGAATCACATTTCTTCGTAGATATGATTTTTCACATGTGCGAACGAACAACATTGTTATTTTTCCATGCATTGGAACGTAAGAATGTATATATTATACTATACATAAATAGTGATATATATATATATCATGAATATAACATATTAACTTTTATTATATCATTCTATCTAGTCATGAGAGATTATTATGGAAAATTAATTTCATTGGTTCGTGTAGTGGTAGTCTTCTGTACAGACGAACTATAACATTTCTTTTCTCATTTTATGGAAGTGGAGATAGACATAGGTGAAGATATTAACATAATAAAATATTATTATATTTTGGATATGTTTTTTATTATATTATATTGGTTTAATAAGAGATGGGTGGGGTGCTCTAGGAATTTATTAAAATATTAAATTAATATAAATAACTTCTCTAATTTAAATGGCTCCAAAATGATTTATCTAAATTATATTATGATGATTCATCTAAATCGCCTTTTAAATTGTTATTTTTTAAAATTTTATGTCACATTATTAAATTTATCATTTATTTTTAACTCTTTTTCATCACCTATAACTATTAATGTGACATCATTAATATTTACTCATTAAGGGTTAATATAATGACTATAAAATTCCATACTAAATATAAACTAATTTTCGACAAAATTTTAAACCATTTCCCAATATATTGGATAAATTTTTTATTTTTTAGGTTTCTAAATAATTTAAAAAATCATTATTTATTCTAAGTATAATTAATGTTAAATTGTAAAATATTCATTACTTTGACATTTTAAGAAATTCAATACAACAAGATCATTATAAAACAATGATTTTAATATATCCCCAATATGACAGGTATATTTTTAAAATTCTTTAATGATATGAATTATCTCAAATTATATTTATTTTAATTTTTTTAATTTCATTTATTTGTTTTTTCCATTTATTGAATAATTATTCCAGCATCTTTATTAAATTAATTACTGTAATTATTAAAACACTAAAAATTAAAAATAAATTACGAATATGAATATAATTATTTTACATTAATAATTATTATTTATAGTGGAAATTAACTATGTGATAACCATATATTTTTTTTACTTATTACCACTTTTGTACATGATAAAAATATTATTTTTACAATATCAATTGGTCTTAAAATAAAATACTATAATGGAATTAATGACCTCCTAGTTTCTCCTAGAGGTTATAAATTTGGACCAAACACAATTTTTTTCAAAATAAACCCATAAAAAAATTTATAAAAACTCCTCGGTTAATTTGATATTCCAAATCAAAATTATTTTAAACCTTAATTGCACAATTTATCATTCACTATGGAAATAATTATTACTACCTTTAAAATTCACATTGTCTAAAAATAAATGGGTAGATATTTAATAAAGATTTACCTTATTATTTAAAATATATAATCCATTATAAAAAAATTCAAAAAATATAAGTGGCTAAAATTAATTAATGATTAATTCCATATATGGGGTGAGATAACGGGTTTTTAAACTGACAATGTTCAAAATTTTACAATCTTTTTATATCTAATCTCACTATAATATTGATTTAAATGACCTTTTTTTGATTAGAAGATATTTTATTGATCTAATTTTACTTTTAAATTAACTTAAAAGATAATTTATAATAATGAATTATTTATATGAAAAGGCATTTTTCAATTAAAATGTAGTATTTTTCATTATTCAACAGAAAATGAGACATATTAGAAAAAATCAAAAAATATACCCTACGTAAATTTATATATAAATATTTCATAAATAAATATTATTTTTTCATATATAATTTATATATGGGTATAAATTCTGTTTTACAACAACTCTTCCATTAAAAGGTGTGAAAACATACATTTTTTAAAAATATATATTCTATGTATCAAATATTATTTTTTATTACCTTATTCTTATAAAATCTATTGAATGAATGTAAAAACATTTTATAAAAATATTATACATATTTTTATTCATATTCACACCCTCTAATATATTAGTTGGGTGATAATTATAATTTTTATTAATAATATTTCACATAGTGTTTTGTTTTAAAATATTGAGATGTTAAATTCTTTCCCATTTAATATTATCAATTCTTATAATTTTAACATGTTCTTGGTAAAAAGATTTTCCCTTTTGAAAATTCCTATATTGAAATCCCACATCGAAAAAATGGTTAATAAAAATTCCACATTAAAGAAAGAAATGAATGTATGAAGGTCACCTGGGATTAAACATTCTAGGATTCCATGTAGGAAAAAATAGAGAAGGAAGAGAAAAATAAAAAAATTATTAATAGTGGATTATAGAAAAAATGATCATGGGAATGAAAAACATAAAAACCCATAAAAATGTGATGGGTTAAAATTACATTGATAATATCAAAGGAATAACATTTTATTTTTGAAAATATTTTTCCTAAAATTAATTAATTGAATTAATTTCTAGACTAATAACATAAGGAAACATACATACTTTAAACTAACACGTTTTTCTTTTTATCCATTTCCTCTATATTGTATTCCTTTCACTAAACGATGCAAATTTAAGAAGAAAATTGTTTCATGAATATTTTGAATCAACTTCCACATATCAAAAAATTTACTAATGAAAAATAATATATTGTTCTTACCTTAAATAATTTACCAAAAAAATTGTTATGATAACATAAGATAATTACCAAAATCCAAAAACCTTGAAAATAATAAAAAAAATATTTAATATCCAAAATTATAATTTAATACCCAAATATTAATATATATAACATATGAAATAAATATGCTTAAAATTTATCAGAAATATTATAGACTATTAGTAAAACCAAAAAATAATTTAATCACATAATCATCCATGATAAATTCTCAAAATAATATGAATCAATATTATACCAAAAAAATTATATATCCAAATAATTTAATATCCATTATACTATAATAAATTCCATACATCATAAAAACACAAAATAATAACTCAAAATTTATTATAAAATTAAAATATCTTAGTATTTTAGTTGCATTGATAAAAATAGTGAACATCTTATGAAATAACATAAATATCTTAATCACCTAATTATTTTCTAATATCATGGAAATATATTTGATAAAACATAGTTTTACAATAATAAAATTATTATTTATCCAAGAAATTATTTAAATAAAAATAAATAGACATACTAACCTGGATGTTAGATACAATAGTGGTAGGTGATGCACCCTTTTCCTAGTATGGTTGTGGGTTCAATAGAAAAAATAAATACCAGATACGAATGGTTATCCCCATCCTGTGGGATGTTAGTTTCCTAAACTAATATAATTAGAATAATTTTAAAATTCATAGATATGGGAGAATTTTCCATATAAAATAAATAATATGTGTTAACCTCATTGTTTATTTCAACCATTCATTTTTCACAAAAATATGTAATAACCCAAAATTACCTCTAAAAATTTCCTCCAAGAATACCATTAATCACTTTCAAAAATCAAAATTTAAATCCTCAAATGGGTTTTCAAAGATAGTGAACTTATTATCATGTGGGAAATTGTTAAAACATGATGAAATTAATAACTATAAATAAAAAATAATTTTATTAAATTTTATATAAATCTCTCTTGGTTACTTACTATAAGGACCCATCCGTAATCATTAATTTTTCTAATGTCGTTGATCTAGAATCATCATTCATAAAATTTCAAGGATATTTTCATTTTATTTTTTGGTTGAAATAAGAAAATATCTTAAAAATGAAACTCATATATTACAAGTGGGGACTTACACTCACTGTCCTTATTTAAACAAAAAATACGTCATTAAAATAGAATATGGATTTTCTATAAGAATAATACTTACATTTTTCTACTTTATCTCATAATTTTCTATATAGTAACTTCAAAAGTGGTAAAAACATTTTAAAAATTGGGATGAGAAAATATAGCCCCTTATAGGACATAATATGAGAAATAGAAGAAATAATACAATGAAAAACCTGAAAACCCATTAAATCACATTTTTAATAAACTCATTAGTATGAATAAAAAAATCATGGTGGTTCGAAGGGAATTCATTACCATGTTGTTCTTTCAATCACCCATATAAATGGAATAACTAAATAGTTGACTTAAATCATTGGAGTATCCAATGAATTGGAGTGCTATAATTATCCTCACCCATCATATCAGGGTCTATAATTCGGATCAACCACCATATCCCGAGATATAATGGGGAAAACCATCATCTATTGGGTAATAATGCAATCTACCCATAATAAATTTTTTGAGGATCATGATATAAATATAACCCTTCAATAATCTTTGAAAACCTTGTGTAAAAAACATTTATATATCAAAATAAAAATTTCTTAAAAATAACCTTTTAAATATAAAAACACGTACATAGAAATGTAAATGTTATCTTTGAAAATAACTAGAAAGGAAAATACCATAAAAGTTAAATAATTAAAGAATAATGAAAGTGATAAAATCCATTCATGACAAAAAAGTAAAAAATAATTCTGTATATATTTTATAAAATTAAATTAAATAATAAAATTTAAAAAAAATCTCTAACAATATTTTATGATACATAAATCCATAAAAAGATTCTAGCATAAAAAAAAATTGATATAAATTTGAGAATTATATTTCTAAAACACTCATTTAAAAATAAATATATTCCTAAAATTAATTTTAAAACATGTACATGAAATACAATGACATTAAAAATAAGTCATTAAAACATGGTCAAAAAGGATTTTTAGTTAAAGAGTTCGTACCACGTTATAATCAGTTGAATAATATCCCCCAGTATAAAATAAATTATAATAAAACATTTAGAATTAGAGAAATAAATAAAATAATGATATAAAATTTCAAAGGGGTATTA
Organism: Viscum album; assembly: GCA_963277665.1. NCBI lineage: Eukaryota > Viridiplantae > Streptophyta > Magnoliopsida > Santalales > Viscaceae > Viscum > Viscum album. Next base: position 63,700,733 of record OY728139.1, read on the forward strand.
TATACACGATAGAAAATAATATAGGTTTATAACATAAGAAATATGCCTTAATGAAAGGAAATTTAGATGAAGTGCATTAAAAATATAATATCATTGAATTGAGAATTAATGAAATGTATCAATTAAGTGCAATTGATGTAAATACCCATATAAAATTGTAAATGAAATATAATACAATCAAAATTAATTTCTCACATAATCTTATAAATGAATAACCCATGAAGTAAAACATTATCTTAATGAATAGAAAGTGAGTTAATATTTCACATTACTTGAGTCTAACTTGTCACACACAATATTTGTCTTCATGAATAATAAAAATAGGATAATTATATTTTTTCATGATAAAATGGTTTCCATTTATTTTTCCTTTTTATTTAACTTATTATCATGTTATGAAAATTAATTAATTATTTTTTTTCACATCGTACATATTGGGGATATGAATTACTTGAGTAAAAAATTTCATTAGAATTATTTCAATAGTAAATGTTTTCAATAGATAACCATATCTATAATAATATTAATTAAATAATAATTATATATTTACAAAATTTATAATTATAAATTCATCTATTACATATGGATATGAAAAATGAACTATTTCTTAATCATAGAGACAAAAATTCATACATATGCATGAGTAACATTTCCATTTTTCAATGATAAATATGGAAAAAAGATATGTATAATTTTATCTTTCCAGAATTATCATCGTATAATTATAAAAAGACTAATAATTTAAATATACTTTTATATATATCATCAATGTGATGTGGTAATTAAAAAGTAATCACATTACATCCTGGAGGTGATATTTCACACAAATGTATGAATGATCTTATCTTTTTTCCTTACAAGTAATTGTAGGAAAAATGAAATTTTATCATTAATGTAATAAAAAAATTTCTTTAATAGTATATATATATATATATATATTAATTTCATCATTATTACTTGTATTGAGAGATGGTTATGGAAAACAAATTTCATCGTTTTGCGAGGCGACAAGCCACAGTACACAGGAATAATAATTTTTTTTACAAATATTTGGGTTTGGAGATGTATATTGGTGTTTATATTAACATAAAACAAATAGTTATATTGACAATTCAGGATTTAACTTTCTATCATCTTGACAAAAAATATTTGAAGGATATGGAAGAAGAAATAAAATAGAAATGCTTGATTGAAAACTATACATCTTTATTTATGAATATACTTTAATCGACACCTTAACTCTCTAAGGGTGGTGTTATTCCAGATTAAGACATCATTCATATGAGTAGTGAGTCGATGAATTTAATTGGGGAAATATTGACTTATCCAAATTGGTTTTTATGTGTGATGAAAATATTAGAAGTTGATCCCATTTATAAGAGAGGTGAGGGGAACTCTTAGAATTTCTCAAAATATTAAATTGATATATTAAATTTCTATTCAAAATGTAACGAAACTAATTTTTTTTCAAACATAGTATTAATTTTTATCTAAATTATCTTATCCAACATTTCTTGGATTTTTTTTCACATTATTAACCTTATCATTTAGTTTTAACCTTTATTTGACCCCTTTATTTATTATTGTGATAAATAGGATTCTTACTCTTTAAGGGTTAATATAAATATTATAAAAAGGATAAAAAAACAAAAAAATAATCATTGATTAAATTTTCAGAAATTTTCCATGAATATTTCTCAATAAAATATTTTAAATAATAATGTATAACAAAACCAAAAAAATTTATTTTCAATGTCATTTATATAAAAATTGACTCTACTCATTAGTTGTACATTTAAAAAAAATTAAACAATATATATTAAAAAATATTTTAATACATCCCCAGTATTTCAATTTCATATATAAAATTAATGTATGACATTAATTATATCAAATATATTTATTTCAATATTGTTCATAATATTAATTTTATTTTTCCATTAATTAAAAAATTATTACATTATCATTGTATAATTATTTAATATAATAATATATTTATTATAAATTAAAATTAAAATAAAAAAATGAGTATAAATATTTTATTTTTCAAATTATTATTCATAGTTCAAATTATCATCTCTATAAAAACATAATAAAAACATAATATATATAAAAAACAAAAGTGTGAATAGTATGAAATGTCTAAAAATAAAATACTCTAAGGGGAATAATGTAATCAACGAGGATCCAAAAGGAAATTAGTTAAAAAAATATGATTTTGGAATATAATAATTCATTTATAATGTTTTTTATATCTCTTATGGTTATTTTCTAATCCTTATCATAATTTAATTTCCCATAATTACCTGATTTACCCATAACGACCGTAATAACAATTGAAATGTTTACTATTCACATTTTCCAAAAATAAAATGATGCATATTTTATTAATTTTTATCTTACTATTCCATATAATGAATCCATTTTTTATAATTAATTATTTATAAGTGGCCAAAAGTAGCATACAATAAATCCCATAGATGGGGTGAGAAATCGGGGTTTTTAATGTAAAAATATTCGACAGATTTATATGAAATAATATATAAACTCAATATAATAATCCTTATGATAAACTATAATGTATAAATATATGTATAATTGATCAAATTTAAATTTGGATAAAATTTAAAATAAAATTTAATATTATAAATATTTCTTAATGAAATGTCATTTTTCAATTAAAATGCAGTATTTTTCACTATTCATTGTAAAAGTGAGAATTATAAGAAAAAACATAAAATTTACAAAAATAAAATATTGATATTATAATATCAAAAGTAAATTTTATTTTTTTATAAAATATTTTTAAAAGTTTCATGATTTAGTTTTAATAAGATTCAATCATTAATAGGATGAAATCCCGCCTTTCTATAAAAAACAACATTTTTGTGTAAAATTGGATTTATTGTTATCTTATAATAAATGAATGAATGTAATTTTTTTATAAACACATATAAAAATAATATATTTATTAATATGAACACCTAGAATTAAAATGGATTAAGCATAACAAAAACATTAAATAATAATATTTGGTCTCTTTTTTAATCTTGATGTGGATTATTTTGTGAACTATCTAACATATTGTTTCTCTTTAATGTCCTGAGATGTTATATGTGTGAAAAAATATATTTGGATCCTAAAATATAATATGTGGATCCATGAAAACAAATGGATTTCCATAACCATATATATAAATATTAATGTTGATAGAAAAAATGGTTATTTTAAGTTAGGGATTGGAATCTTTATATATATAGGTTAATATGAATTCATACCATTATATAGGCTATCATTATTTAGTAAAAAAGTTATATTATCAGTTTTTAACCCTTCATAGTAGACATAAATTATGAAAACGTATTTTAGTTTATATATAAACATTTTAATATTTCAAAAATTAATCATCCCATTATTTAAAAAAACTAAACTGTGAGGATGATGTGGTAAAATCCATGCACTTGTTATCGGAATCCAATTATAATATAATATATTGGAAAACCATTCTTTTTAAAAGATAATTTTATATACGATATACATAAAATGTATATAATATTCTATGACTCATCGTATATCATAAAATTTTAAAACCTTATTATAGTACACATTATAAAATTTTATAAATGGTATTTATATTAATGACACTAGATATATTGATAGTTTCACATAAAATAGTAACACTATTTTTTACATAATAGTGTGTTAATTTTTTTAACTTAACTTATATTTTGTAATTATTTATTTCATATTATTTTAATAATTAAACTTGTAAACACTGTCCATTAGCTAATTATTTTACTTCATCAAAAAATGGATTTTATATTTTTATAAAAAATAAATAAAAATATACCACAAATAGTATATTATTATTTTTTACTAACTTGTGTTTGATATAAAACTAAAATCCCTTATTTTAGACAAATTGAAAATAATAATATTATGGGTTTTGACATATGATTTATCATTGAAACTTGTAAAAAAATATATTTTTTGAAATTTTTTTCTAGTTTAAAATATATATAATAATAATATATCTTCCCAAAATTCATCCACCTGTAATACAACATATGTTACATGATATTTAGATATAAATTATTTCTATGATGGAAATTTATTTATTTCATTATACAATAGACACTTTAAAAACATGATAATAAAACATAAAATCACTATTTAAACTCTTATTTTTGATATATTAATTTATTATCATTATATAACATTACATAGTTTACATATATATAATATATATCTAACCAAAAAGTAAATTAAATATCATTAAATTAACTTATAAGTGAATCATACTATTGATGAATGATGATGAGATAAACATATTATATTCACAAAAGATTATACAAAAATATTATTTTTCCTCTTCGAACATATCAACTCAATATGAAGTCTAAATATTTATTGGGGAAAATAATCGAATCTAAAGGATTTTCTTCTAATTATTTAATATTAAATAAAAATTATAACTAAATTATTTAAATGTATTATCATAACACAAATTTTATTTTATTTTTTACAACCTTAAGTATATGTATTATATATATAAAATATATTAATATTTGACTAATGTCTCTTTAGGATTATAATGATATGAATATTGGGGGTATAATCACATTCAAACACACACACACACACAACACACACAAGCCAGAGAAAAAGGCCATATATCCCAACCCCCAAGGGGATTTCCTACCCATCATTAAATATTTATTTATTATATGGAACGTTGTCCCAATGGGAATGAATCCCATTGCATGGACCAAAAGACCAGTCTAGCGACATGCCTTCAACATCCTTCCTAAGTCACTAGGCATGTGTCACTTCCGACATTGTAATGTAATAGTACTTACACCCAATAGATATTTATCTTAGTACCACATGGATGCCAATAATGAGCCTTTTCACTATTATAAATGTATCAATACTAAAAGTTTAATTATCAAGATGTAATATGAAATTTCGGTTGAAGGAATGTGTGTTTTTATCTTTAAATGTTGTAAAATATTAACTTAATGCAAGTTTTATTATCCAAAACCATTTCATTATTTTTTTAATTATTTGACTCAATAAATTCAAAATGAATGTAAAAAATTTATTTTTTCATGATTTTAATGGTTCTATTATAATTTATAACATTCATAATATTCTTTTAAGGAAATTAATAAAAAACATGATTTTTTTACAATCAACATCAATGAAGTTTTAATAGGGTGGTAGGCCAAAAATATTGAAAAATAATTTAACTTATAAACTATATAATTAATATATAGTTTAACTGCTGACATTCTATATTAAAATATCTCATAAAAATTATTTTCTAATATTAATATTTTTTTCATTGAAGTAAAATTGTAAAATTTATTATGAACATAATATCTATATCATGTTTCATTATAATTGATTATGATTTTTATTTATAATTAGAAAAAAATCATGTTCCATTTATATCATACACTGAAAAAATACTATATATCTAAAATTAAATTATTTTTCCGAACAAGATGACTCGCAATATGAAATCATTTTTTCTTTCAAGTATCACACCCCATATCACCAATATCATATATGAATTTTATATATTACATTATTCACACAAAATGAATATAAATACCATTACCGTGATATTTATAAATTTAAATAAACATAGAAAACATATTATACAATCACATCATAAAAATAAATTTTTTAATTTGTAACTTATTAGTGTGATTAAATATGAACAAGGGGTGTGTATTTTTTAACTATGTGACATTATTTGAACCTATTAATATTTTACCAAAAAATATCTTGATTAATTTCAAAAATTTTAATACCAATGTGAAATTTTAATTAACAATGTAGAATAAGAGGTGGTGATTATAACATCTCAATATTTTATTTTTCTATAGAAACAATAATATTGTTTATGGAATGCACCACATAAAATGATAGGATTATGAAAAAAATAAATTAATTTTATTTAAATATGACCTTTTTCACCTAATTTTTGAGATGTTGAGTATTAATAGAAATAAATATATTATGATATATATAAATAGTATTACTCAATACAAATTAATTGTCTGTTTCTCAGGAATCAATGAATCAATTTTTAGTAATGTCATCTGGTGCTTTAAGAAATAAATATTCATTAAAAATAGTTTTTATTACATAGTGTGAAAATATATTATAATTAATTTATATTAAATTTATAAATTTTATTTTATAAAATTAAAAAAAAATTAATATCATAATATTATAATTATCTTATGTTATTTTTTAATATATTCGATAAAGTTTTATTTTTCCAAAGAATTTTCAGAAATACTTTTTAATTGAAAATGTTCTTTTCATTTCAAGAATTTATAAACTTCCATTATATTTTAAAATGGATTTAAAAGAAAATTATATCATTTATATTACTAAAAATTACATTAAGTTCATTCAACTAATTTTAATTCTTGATTCAAGTAAAAAAACATTTTATACAAAATATTATATTTTTCTTGAACATCACTTTTCATCGCGTTTTATGTATAATATTTTAAATTAAATTTTACCACATCATTAAATTAAATTATACAAAATGGTTTCAAAATTGTGTATTATAAAAATTATTAATATTTAATAATGATAACTAAATGTTTTTTAATAATAAATAAAAAAATTAACAAAAAGTAGATTGATATTTTATGGAATAAATTGGTATACTAGGTGATACATCTAAAAATATTTAGTTTAAAATAAACATAAAAAATTATTAAAATAGATTCAAGGTCTTCGGTATTAGCTTCAGTGATGATGTTGAACCTATGTGATGGAACCCTAGTCGATGATTGAGGCTAATGACCCCCTTCTTAAAGGTGGAAGGGAGGAGGAGGAACTAATCATGTCGCCTCTGGTCTCGTAGAAACCATTCATCATTTTCTCATACCCAAGGTTTCTCCGGGAGTTTCCAGTGATCTCGATTTTCCCTAAGACCCCTGATCTTCATCACGGTGATCCTTAGTTATTGATCTTGTTTTCAGATTTCTATGAAGCGTCGAGTCGTATAGATTTGACACTGGTGGATCGTTTCAATCACTAAAGGCCCTCGGTTGATGACTTTGACAGTTTCGTCATCAAAAAATGGGATTTTCAAAAGAACATGGTCATCGGTCTTCTTGACAAATGCCACTTAATGATCTAGTTTTTTTTTTGGAATATGATTTGGACAGAGCTTGATTCAGTTACAATCATCGATGCAACAGTTGAAGGTTTTTCCTCATTCGATGGTCTTTTTATTTATGTATGAATTGTGATACTTCCACTATTGCGGCATAGGAACATCATCCTTAGCTTCCTCTCCCTTTTAAAAATCGGAAAATTATCCGTATGAATGGTAATATGGTGGGTCACTTTCTTTTTTCCCATATTAGAACTTCCACTATGAGTCATCAGATCAACCCCCACATCTTCATTGAGGTGGTTGTTCCGAATTCATTAGTTGAATGGATCTGTATTACCGTTGGTGAGGAATTCCAATGGAAGCAAGTTGTTGACTTTGAATATTGGACTAATTATTTCACGAACTTCTATCGATTGGGAAATCTAGTCTCTAAATTTAAATGTGAATCAATGAATATGAGGATTGTTTCTCCATGGGAGAAGTTAGGTAGGTCCTTTGGTTAGAGGCATGCAACATGTTATTTTATTGGCAATGAGAATGGTTTAGGGAACATGGTTGTAGTGATATTTGGGGTTCATGTTGAGGAACCCTAGAATCCATTGGTAGCTTTGGTGTTTAGTCATATTAATATTGAACTGAATTCCAGGGATGTGGTGAACTAGTATGTTGTAAATGGTGGCTCTCGTACTGGTGACATGGGAGGTTCATCAGGTGTAAATATGAGATCAAAGGTCTCCCATCAAGAGTTTTTTAAGATGTTGGATACTATCGGGAAGTATAAAAGTGAGTGCAAGGGGTCAGAGCATATAATTTATGATAATATTGGTGCTGCATGTTGTGATAGTGGTCCTTTTGATGTTTTGGAAGCTACTGATGGGTCACAAAAGTAGGCTGTAAGTGATGGAGGTGTGGTGATTGCAATTGGTACTAGAAATCAGTTGCAATAATTGGATCAGGAGAAAGCGGAGGAGGGTCCTCCAATGGATTAATGTGTCAGTATACAGCTTGGAATTACTTTATAGATGGATAGAAATGGTAAATAAGCCATGAAGTAGGGGATTTTGGATGTTCATGAGTTTGTGGAATAGCCTAAGTGTCTAGACATGATTAACTCTAATAGTGAATTTCAAAAAGGACGGGGAGGGGAGGATCATGAGGTTCATATTTCTGGAAAATGGGGGGATTACTCTGACATTGACAAAGAGAATTATTGTGGATTGATAAATATTTCATAGTGTGATATTGTTCAGGGTGAGAGAAAAAAGATGACCGAGAATCAGGAAATCATGACTTTTCCACCATGAAGAAGGTCGAGGAAGGAATACTCCTACTTGCCAAAGAATGTTTCCACTAGGTCCTCTATTGAAAAAAAAAATCTAATATCTATTAAATGAATGAATATGAGAAGGATTTATTCTAAGGTTCTGAAGTATTATGAATTCTTGGAATTGGAATCAACTACTACAGAGGACGCTTTTTATCCGGGATGTGGCGATGGGTATGGTTTCATTGATTTGTAGCTATCTCTTTTGGCTTGTGGTACTTGTTTACATTCATTTTATTATATTTTAATGTATGATCAAAGGGTTATCCTCTGACTGCGCTTTTCTGGTAAATCATTATTAAAACCCATTGTTATGTTTTATATTCTCTTACCCATATCTTCATTAAATACTATACCTTTTAGATAAATTTTTCCAATAAACCAACATCCTAATATTTTAAATCATTGAAATATTATTTTTGTTCCACTTACCTAAAATATAAAAAATTAAACTCTAACCCTCATTTTTTTATATCATTTGAGTAATTTATTCTAAAAATCCCTAAAGAAAATATCCTCTATTTCCATATCCTAGTTATTGTGTTAATGGTCATCCCAAAATCGTACCCTTGGGTTCTTAAGGGGAGATCAAAATCAGTTCTCTTAGAGAATAGATAATTTCATTATCCAATAATGTTGACTCCTTATTTTACCGCATAATAAAGCATGGTGTTTATCATAAAGTGAAATATTGATTGAAAAAAAATCAATGAATATTTATTTTTATTATGGGACCACCATTATTCACCATTTTTTCCATCAAATTGTAATTGAATGCATTGTTTGTGCGTACATGTGGGCTACCACTTTTACATAATGATACGATTCATTTTTTATCACCCTCTTTCATGGATGGTTATTATAATGGGTTTATTTTATACGTTTCATATTTGTGAAACAATTATTTTTCTCTAATTTTATTATCATATCTAACTTCTTACCTTCTAATCTAATGTAAAATAATCACATCAATCATGCATACGTGTGGACTACCACATCCAAGAAGTGTTGTGATGTATTTTAAATTCTTTATTTGCATGGAAGTTAATAATTAAATATTTAATGAATACAATGTTATAGATGGTAGAATAATGATTATATATAGGTGAATTATTATTTATCTTTCATTTCTTCAATATATCAAAAAGATAAAATAATATCCATGTATATATAAAGCAGACCATAACTATGAATGGGGTAATTTTTTTCTATATCTTCCATATATTGATTAATATATATATATATAACATTAATTTATATAATATTTATACTAGGTTTAAAATTATAGAGACAATGTAACCATAATCAATGGATAAGGTCCAAAACTACAGAAATAAAATTCTCATGAAAAATGAAGCAGTTATCAAACAAACCATTAATTATAATGAAATATTATTATGGAACTAGTAATAATATGTCATAATCAGATCATATATGATATTATATAAATTGTATGTTATTTTTTATATATACTAATATCAACATAAAATCCATTATAAAATATTTTAAATCATGTTCAAAAATGTGAAACTTTGTGGTAAGGGGTTTTAAAATATAATTTTCCATTCATTTAAATAATCATTATTTTCATTGACTATTTTTTTCAATAATTATGTATGAAATAAACTCAAAATTTATTTATTTTTATTTATACATTTTAATATATTTTGATTTTTATACATAATCCATAAATTGATTATTTCTTAAATTAATTATATGATTTTATTATCATATTTCATCTCAAAGTTCACTCATTTGAGATATAGATGGTATAATAAACCAATTATTTATGTGGTTTTTAATTACATTCTTATAATTTAACCTGAGTATATAATTCTTCAATATAAATATAGTTCTATTTCATGTTTACATTTTCAGAAGGGTACAATTTAATAATTATCAAATTGTTAAGAATTTAATTAATAATCTATTTTTTGTAGAACATCATATATTTATCATTATAGGAATCATATAATATATCCGTTATAAAATCCATTTATATTTTTATCATCGAAATATTTTAGATTTTATCCTATTTTCTTCGAAATTATCTTCTATTCAACACATGAATTATGCAATGAAATAATTTAAATCATATCCAATCTTATATTTCTTTTTAGTCGGCCTTACATTTCTTCTATGTCCATATTTCATAAAAATTAAAAAAATCCATTTTATTTACTAAAATTATTTATTAATAATATTTTATATTACACCTGAATTTTCAGAAGTTTTTAAAAGTTATTATAATTTTTTCCAAATGATTCATTTTCTATATTTTTATAATAATTAAACATGATTGTTTTTGTTTTTCCATATATGAAATTTTAGTACCTTCCTGAAGCCATAAAAATTTATAGAATTTATATTTTACTATAGTATTCCAATGGTTTTGAAAATATAACACATTAATGAATAATTAATTTTTTTTCCATTTTTTTATTTCTATAAATATCATGATATTAGTACAACATGTTCATTTCTAAGTAATTTCTTGTCATATTTTAAATTTTTTAAATTTCATGGTCGTCGAATTTATCATTAAATTTAAGTGTATTATGATCATTGAACTTTAACATTCACTTAAATATACATATTTATTATATCATGTATATTTCTATTTCATAAAACTTATACCATTTTAACAACTGATGTTTTAAATTGAAATTTATTTTATTGATTGAGAATAATTTATGTTTCTAGTTCATCAAAAATAAAAAATATATTTATCCTTCTGGATGATTTCCCTTGAATAAAATTAAAATGTAAAAAAATAACATATCAGATATAATATATTAGCATTAGAGTTATTCAATGTTGGTGTTAGATGAAGTATAGCATGAACCATGGGAACTAAATTTAATACAAAAATAATAGTTTAGGGAATAGATCCATGTGAGAGGCTACGAGGATATGTTTAATTATAGGAAAAAATATTAATGATTTTTTAAAGTAAATATTATGTGGTTATCGAATAATTAAATCCTCTTATGAATGATACTAGTGTACATGATTTTGGAATAGATTTTTAGAAGGGAATGAACCTCGAATATAGTTTTTTATGTATATTTCACCCATCATTCTAGTGTATGGTGAATGTGTGACTGGTGAATGGGCCATTACTATAGACCATTGTTTATAATTCATATGTGATATTTTGAGGTTAATTTTGAATTTATTTATGAACCATTATAAATGAATTTAATTGAGAATGACCATGTATGACCAAGGACAAACCTACAATGTCTAACACTAAACAAGATTCCATATTTGTATATCCTATGATTAAATTTCATAATTACATGATTTCCCATTATGATTGTGGTTGATCGTAATCTTATTTTTTGTTTAGTAAAATGTTGAATCTATAAAAATACTCAATGATATTGAATTTTATGGACAATTCATTTACTATCATATACAGTAGAAAAAATTAGTAGGGTATGGAATAAAAAGTATTATTATAATGTCTAACCATATATCTCATATCATTATTAAAAATCACAACCTGAATGATTTTTCTAACATATATAGAAAAGATAATCATGGTGTGTCAGGGATTTTCAAATGAAATAACCATGTGAATAAACCTATACAGTTATTATAGTCTCATTGTAAAATTTATTAAGGAACTCAGAGATGTTTTATAAGTAGATAGAGAGGGAATTGAGAATAATGTTCACATTGAAATGTTCAATGGTGAAATATATAGTGTGGTATTAGTATGGTAATATAAATAAAGGATTAGAATATATATATACTATATAACTAAAAATGATAAATCTATGCATAAAAAAAGAATTATGAACAATTTTAGTAGATACCCCTAAAAAATATGATTAGATTGTAATTGGGGAAATTTGAGATGTGATTTATATTTATAATTTGACATTATTAAATAGGAAAATATATCTTGGTTAGATGTATAGGAATGAATTTGAATGAATGATGTAACCGTGCATTTAGTTTGTAAAATTATGATTTATTGATGTTTATAGATTGTATTTTGATATCTATGGATTATTTTTTTGTTATTTACTACACATAGGCAGCATGCAGGGTTTAGAAAATGTGATTTTGGGGAATATGTAATAAAATTTACATATAAATTTTTTTATCAGTGAATCCTTTAATTTTGATGTAATTAATTTAATATATTATTTTTTTTATAAAAAAATAATTTATGATATGTTGATCACCCTAGAGGTTGAAATTTATATTGTTGAAGAAAAAAATTTATGAATATGCACATTTAAATTTTCTGAAAAATATATGAGTAAGGAATATTATGATCATATTAGTATTCTCCTTATAAATATTTTATTTTCATTAATTATTTATGTGTAATTTATTAAAAAGGGTATCCTAAGTCCCCAGTAACCACTGGCCATGTTATGTTTATCTATGTGGCTAAAACCGGAAAATGAATGGCAATAATGTCACAAATCCAATAATTTTAAATTATTTTTCCTTGTAAAATTTCATTTTACACCTAAATGGTTAATATTACTTCGAAATAAGGATTAAGACAATTTTAGGGATAATATATGAATTTTATGTGACCAGATAATTCATGTAATTTTTTAAATGATTTTATAATTTCATGGATTGTATGGATGGAGTGATGTGCATGTAACAATTTAATATTACTAGTTATTTCATGTTTTTTATGGGTAATAACTCAATAATTGTGGTCAATTTTTTTTAACCTTGGTTCACAATATGGTTATGAATACTTTGATTATTTTTAGATACTAATTATTTTGGGAATGAATTACGTTAATCATTGGGTGTGTTGGTTAAAATTTTGATAACCAATGTGTTTCTCTTCTATAATAATGTTTATTCATACTATGTATTACCTTAACAAATAATAAACATTATGGTGTTCAATAAGATGACTAATATTTTAAATTTTGTTAGAGCATGTGGTCGAAAAAAATATGATTTCAGTTCTTCACACAAGGATGGTTTATCATGGAAATGATGATGATCATTGAAGGAAGAAATATCCAATCGAAAATTGGAATAATTTTTTAAAATAAATTAACTATATTTTAATTTTATAGTAAGAATATTTATTCTTCTACTTAATACTAATATAAATATATTTAATCTTATATGGAGTATAAACAACTATCTACCAGGATACGTTTTCAGGAACTCATTTGAGAGTATGAGACTTTTGTAAGTATATGAAATATAATATTCCACATTATTACCCAAAAATATTATGTTCATAATAAACTCTATATATACTTTATTTTTTTCATGGAATGATGAAAAATACTGGTATGACCCAATTTATATAAGAATTAATAAACATAACAACTGAATATTTTCACTTCCTATAAAAATAATACTTTACTAAATGGTGTACACCACATGAAACATTGGGATAAAAATAACAATTAAATGTTGTTATATTAATGTTGACACAGAAACCTAGTCATTGAATTTGAGGTTGTGAATAGCAGTGTAATGAACTAACCCAAATACCCTATCTTACTAGTACTCGACCTGATCAGCAACATACCCAATGGTTTTTCCCTATCCTAATGAGATGGATACTATTAAATGAGAATCAATAACAAAACTAATGGAATGATTTCTCCCTAAATAATGTGAAGAAAACAAGCCTTATAAACACACAATAGAAATAAACAGTATAAGATATTAATATATTCCAAAACAAATATAGAAAATTGAATTCTAACAACTAAGAAAGGTATAAAACAAAATCTAATTTAAGAGTAAAACTATAATGAATAAAAAACAATATATTTACTGTAATAGATCCATTGGACAATATGAAAAACCTCCCACTATATCATCACAATATACCCAAAACCAAACTGACATAATACCTCACCACATAACTATAACACCCTGCCATTCCATGCATCAAAATATAGACATGTATATACATTTATAAAGGGGTACACATCATCTGAGTTAATAGGCTTCATAGGGTCTCACTCATGTGTTCCATGTCAATAATCTAAATAATAATCCATGAATAATATAATTTATATAAAACAAGTAATAAAAATAGTTTAACCATTTTAATATAAAATTCATGGAAAATATATTCAATTTTTCATCACTACACATTTCAAAATAAAACATCTATTGAATTTCATGAATTTCGTATACATATTTACATTATATTTTATGTGAAATAAAATCATGCATCACATTTCATATCAATTCCATGGATGTACAAAAAAATAGAACATGATAAAATTATACAAAATTGGCCTGGAAGAAAAGGTAACATCACACAAAGGGTCACACTCTGTCAGGATATCTAAGACACACATACTTGACATAGAGAATCACATACACATCATGCCAATGGACATGTTTATTGAGTCTGTAAAGGAGAGGAACACCCCTACATGTGAACCCCCAATAGGTTAACAATTCTATAGAAAAATATGTTATGGGGTTATAAGAAATCCCAATGATAAAATCCCCCATTAATAGATAAGTCATATTAAAACACCTTCAACCTAAGTACTAATGGCTTTACCTATGTTATATTTTCCAAAAAAGTTCATGTATACATTTCTATCATACCATTATTTGAAAACCAGTTCACAAAACCATATCATATAGGTTTAAAACACCTTTTCCATTTACAGAAACGAGGGTAAAACCATATTTTATATAATTATCTATACACATTGAATAAATCTGTCATATCATTCCATTTTTTTAATAATATTTTTTATAAAAAAGAGGATAAATGTAGTCTATCAAAACAAGAAATAGATGGAACCACATGCCTCAAAACTTGTGTCACACATGCCAATAATGGGATCCACTAATGAGTAAGAACAAAAAACCATAATGGATTCTATAGAATAAATATTTGTTTTTATAAATTTACCTAATTCAATAAAAGGGGCAGAGAAGAAGAGGAAATTCACACGATTCAACAACACGCACTCACTACACTACAACCATTAAAGGTATCAACCACTATAAAAATAATGCATCAATGATTCTAGAGAAAAATAGGGGGAAAACATATCTAATTAAAATTTTATATATTGCATCATAATTGTGATACCATGATCAATGGAAAAAATATGTAGAATGGGTAACTCACCCAGAGAGACAAAATTAAACCCCAAAAGTGATTGACCCTAAATGAATCAATATATTTTGAATGATGACTTCTAAAATCAATGAAGAAGGGATCTATGTTCATATTATGAAGGGAGATAGAATATTGAATGAAAAAACAAGTTTCTCATGCACTATAAATATATTCTTCTTGATAGTGTCATGATTTTTAACCCCTTCACACATTGTTTAATCCACGAGGCTCAATTACAAAACAAATCCCAATTCCTTTTTATTAAAAAACAATCATTTAAAATTACACATCTTGTAACAATTACAAAATTTATAATACTTTCACATTGTGTTAAAAAATGTCAAATATTTTTTGGTGACAAATTAAATGTCATGTAACTAAATTACCCAATATTTTATTTCATATCGTAAAAGTAAAAAAACCAAATTCATGCATAACACCTCTATCTAACATAAAATTTATCCAAACTATGGGATAACTCCACAATTCAATTAAATTATTTATACTTGAAAAATGTAATTTCTAAAAAAACATAATTACCTAAAATTTATTTCATTTTTTATAGATACTCTTATCCCTCCACGAGAGTCCTAAGATGTATCAAATTCAAGAGGTAACCAGAAAATAGAAGGAAAATACCAAAAATAGGGTAATGTTATGTTATAATTTACACCTATGATAATTTAAATCATTGAGATGTCATGCAGAAGAATGAATTCAACTAAAGAGGAGATGTAACTACTCCCTCATAAATTAATCAAGCTGCTATATCTCATCAGAATCTGATCTTTTCCTCTATAAGACTCTGGCTATCAAAATAGAATTCTCATGCATGAATTTTACATGAGAGTTAATTATATACACTAGATGCTCAAAAATGGAAACATACATCTCTAATTTAATATATTCCAAAATCATAATGTGATAGGGATTATGATGGTATTTCTAGTGCTACAATATGTGGAAAAAATCATGAATTACTTTCAACAATGATGGAAATTCCCATTTATAAAAATCACCCCAATAATATCAGTGAAATCAAATGTTCCATCATATCTTGAAGCCATCCTTCCTTATTTTCAATGTTGAGAGGTACTCAGTAGAGTAGAAACATTCATGAAAAATATTTTCCCTACATAAAACAAAATGATTGATGTATTGGATACACATAATAATTTAGCGGACTCTACACTGTAACCAGATTCTAAAATATATCATTAATACTCAAATACTTTTCCTAAATCAAACTGAATCCCATAAAAAATCTTCACCCCCATCTACCTAATAAATAGGTGATCTACACTAAAGAATATAAAAACCTCAAAAGGTTACATTTTCATTGATGAATGATACTTTGTTTCATAATAAAACTCAACCACTCTAAAATCTAAGATATAAAATCAAATAATATCCTCTATAATTGAAATATCATGCTCTATCTAATAGTCTTTGTTTGGTTGATTTCGTGTACTCAATTTAAACTTAGCCTCTATCTCAACTTGGAGATTCCTAAAAATTAATAAAGAAAACCTAGGTTCCCTATCTAAAATAATGGATGAATAATCCCCATGTAAACCACAAATTTCAGGCATATACAGCTTACCCAGATCTTAAAATCATGGGGTTTCATTCATATGAATAAAATGAGATGACTTTGTTAATAATTCAATCTTTATCTAGACCACAGTCCTTTCCTGAGGATTCAATGATAATCCAAAATATCCCTGGACACCTCATCCCTTTTCCAAACTAGCACTATAAGAATATTGAGAAAAATAGATGCTTTCAGGTGTTCTTCCTTTATATACTGGAAGAAGTAAAAATGGGACACATAACCAAAAATTAAATGCTTCATACACAACCACTACAATTACCATCTCTTGTCATAATACTTGTTTGTAGTGCTTAGATGAATGTCCCATGAATAAATATCACAATCAAACAAACCAAAACTCCTCACTAATTTCAGAATGAAAAAATGATCCCCCAAAGGGAGAATACCATCTAAACAGAGAATTCAACTAGAAACGGTCTCACCAAAATATGGATTTCTCAAATTCCCCTTAAATTATCATCCTATATAAAACAATATATAGTATTATAAAGGGGATATAATTTAAACTCAGAACTTGTATGAACCCTGCATGAAACATATTTTTCGGAATTCAGATTGAACTGATAAAAAATCCCCATAAAGTTCCACTATTCATTACTTTTTCAAAATAGATTATTATGGATCATTCCTTCTATGTGCATATATAATAAAAATTCCAATTCTTTGAGGTGTATTAAATATTGTATTCAACCACATGAAGGTATTTGATCCACTACCAATCTTAATTATTATATTCCATTTGAAAAAATATATATCTTAAACTATTATATTTTGAAAAATCTATTAACCTTTCAATAAAAAGATAATTCCTCACATAATTAATTGCATGCCTAACTATGAAATGACCTATGTGATATTTGGGGTAATTATACTCATGCACTCTAAAATAATTTTAATTCTACACCACCACGTAATCAACTAGAATGAGAACACAAACAAAACCAGATTTTTAATAATAAATGACCACATATCATTTACAAGGATCATGTAAAATAATATTATGATATGATATATTTATTTTTTCTAGATCATTGAAATAGGAATGAAACCATTCATCCAATATGAATTTCACCTCTTTCTGAGTAAGGGTAGTCCAAGTGGCTCTATCATCAAGGAATACATGACAAACCATCAATTATATCTAGTAAGCCCAATGAATCTATTAATTTTAATGAAATTTTGTGATTCGTAAGAGGAAAAAGAAACCTTTAACTTCTAAAGATCAAATGTTAATCTATGTTTTAAAACCACATTCCTTAGGAAATAATCATATTGATCAAAAAGTTTCATTTTAAATTATTTCTAGAAAAATTATGAATCCTATAGATTTCCAAAACAAAGATTAGATGGTGTTAACTATCACACACGTATATTGAATTAAAAACATTTAATCTATGTACACTATAAATGTGTCTAGATACTAATGGAATATCCGATCCATAAAATCCTTTAAAATTTAAGGATCATTAGTCAAATAAAACAATATCAAATTATATTCCTATTATTTTTCTTATTCTAAAATCTATATGTCGTATATCAAACAATATAAATTTGATCTAATGATTAAATGAATAAATATAAATCTTCCTAAACAACTCTTACCCCTTTTAATTATCAAAAAAAAATCTACATGATGATATGGATTTTTATTATTTACCTATACGCATTTTATCTTTGAATATTCTACACACAATCAGAGTCAACAGTATACTTTTTGGATAAGAGCATTAGGAAAGCCCAATGTCACTAGGGGTGAAGAAACCATTTTCCAAGATATCTTCCATCTTAATCATGAGCTAATCATACTATTCTAGTTCAAAAAATTAACAAGGTATTGATTTCAGCTGTTTCCCTACCACTAGGCTAATTATAAACTCTTTATCTCTCCCTAAGGGTTTCATAAAGAAATTATTTGTGAAAAATTAAAATAAATTATAAACAATGATGGTAAGATCAATAATAGAAAAATTCTATCATAAATAACTAATAAAGTAGAAAATATATGCATGAGATCATAGAGGTAAGACCCTGCAAAACCAGACCTCAAATCATACTCTCCCATAAAGCACCTGTGAGATCCCATAATCTAAAACAAATGATACACACATATGATAAAAATAACCACATTTTGATGAGAATAAATTCAATCCATTTGGATGATGAAATCAAAAAGATATAAATAAAGAACAAGAAAATCCAAGATTAACTCGACATCAACTATTTAACACATGATTGACACTAAAACTGCTACTATTTACTATTAACAAGTGGTGTTTATAAATCCAATACAAAGGACATGAGTTAAATTGGAATGCTAATCATATCAACAAAATGAAGAAAATTTAAACTAGTGGTAAGAAGAAATATCAAATAAATAAATCAATATTGAGGATGAAATAATGATGGTGCCTATCCTTGTTATTGTTAATAAATATAACTCATGCAAAACACATCTAATACATGAAGGTACATAACTATTAAGGCCTATAGCTGGAGACCTATAGTATTAGAAGCATTTATATTCCATAATAGTTTTATTTAGAGACAATCATTCATGACCATATCAAGTTGTAGAATTATCCTGACATAAATTTTTTAGATGACCATAGTGCTGACTACAATTAGACATATTTTTATATGAAGGAAAAGAGAATCATGTGTGTCTGAACATTCCACACTCGTAGAAAGTAAAAATCACACCACTAGATATAACAGGTGGTGCTGATGAGGCCAACTATTTAGAACCACCATCATCACTCCTACAATGATCATATAACTTTCTATTCATTCCGTTAATTCCACAAATGGTACCACTGAGTGGAAGAGGATGGCCAGAATATAAAAACGTGTATGTCATACACATTTATACAATTATTGTTTTATCCACTGTCTTCACATAGATCAAAATATTTATCATAATTACCTTAAATATAATATTTGGTCACAAACCCAATAGTTACTATTAAACATTAATCTTTTCATTCCTTAAAAAATATTGGAAAAAATGAATCTACTTATAAATTCGATTTTTATACTATGAGACTCAACACTCTATATTCAGCAAATAGTGTATCCCTAGAGACTTATCCATCATCTAAATAAATAGAAAAAACTACTTCAAAGATAAAGTATTGAAATACTTATAGTCGAATACCATGAGCCTATCAACACATACCACTGAATTAAATATATGATCTTTGTGACCCTCAAGTATATAAAAACTACACACATTACTTTTATACCCTCAATTATATCTATAAATTCAATGATATGATAAATAGTTTCAATAAAATAATCTCATGTTGAGGTTCATTCAGGCCTTTAATATAAGGTGTCATCTCATGAAATAACTTCTCTTATAAATTTCATTCTCAAAAATCAATTAGACAAGCCTCAACAACAATATTTCGAATAAAAGGTACATTTAGGTGGATACCACAAACTGCACACAACAATAACTTCGATAATGTTATGACCGGCTGGAGGATTCCATTGAAGAGAATCAGTTTCACACTCCAATGTTTATCAATGAACACATATTGAAGGTATATTTTTCAACAACAAAATAGAGATGATTATTAGGCATAAAATAATATTAGTTCAAACTAGAAATCTCATAATAAAATGTTCATATTAAGACTCAATATATTAGACAAACATCCCAACATCCAATGGTGACGTGAGTCTAATTACAACATAAGATATCCAGGAACTCACATAAATATACCAATCATGTTTCGACAATACTATATATATATTTATCAAATATATAAAAGGACAAAAAAATACAAAAAACCTGGTGATCGGAAA
Organism: Viscum album; assembly: GCA_963277665.1. Classification (NCBI taxonomy): domain Eukaryota; kingdom Viridiplantae; phylum Streptophyta; class Magnoliopsida; order Santalales; family Viscaceae; genus Viscum; species Viscum album. The sequence goes on from OY728139.1 coordinate 63,721,746, forward strand.
TGAAACTTTAATGAACCAACCCAAAGAACCTCACAAACAATTACTCGACCCGATCTATCGATTTCTTAAAGGATGTTCTCGATTACTATGCACTGGTGACTAGCACTCGACCATCAAACAAAAACCTGAGGGAAATATTTCTCCCAAAATGAAATGAAAACAACATGATATATATATACAAATAAAAAAAATTAAATAACCCACGATATAAATATAGTCCATGAAATATAAGGAACATTAGAAAATATACAACCCAAAATGTTTTCAAATAATAGTTATGTGACATGTTTAATAATAGTGGGATACAAAAAGAAATAGCTACTCCAAAAACTCCATTTGATAATGTGGTTAACCTCTCACTATCTCAACACAAACTACCCAAATCCCAGTAGATAGAAAACCACACCACCTCACTATGATGCCTTTTCTATCATTGTATTGAAATACATAACTTGGCATATACACCACTGAAGGGTTACTTAGAGTTTATGATTATATTTTCTATTTGGTCTCACCAATGGGATCCATGTCTAGCCTCCGAAAAAAATCAATGCATGCAAAACTTTATACAAAACAAGTAATGAAAACTGTTTAAAAGTTTTAATATCAAAAGCATGTAAACCCCATTTAACTTCCCCTTTTTCTATATATATAAATTAAATTGGTAACATTGATTCAGTAATTTGATATACATATATCAAAATATATTTATATATACCATGTCTAATCAAATCATGCCTCAAATATCATACCAATATATATGGTAGTAAATAAAAATAGTACAATACAACATTCTACCAAAATCAAACAAGCGACACAAGTAACATTATGCCAGGGGTCACACTAGGATATGATAAATATGAAACTCATATATAATATAGAAAATGACATATGTGTCATATATCTATAAAAATGAATCATGTCTAGAATATAGATGACCATGCCATAAAGTGAAACGCCGAAAAAGATTAACATGTTTTAGGAATAGAAGAGGAAGAAGATGAAATCCCAATGAGATAACCCCCCAACAGTTGATGAAAATAATTACTATTACATCCACCAAATTACCTAAGGAGTCTAATGTTATGTATTTTTCAAACTAATTAATAAAACTATTTCCATAATACCTTTATTAGAAAACTATTTTACAATGCAATGAAATATCATTCCTAGTTATGAAATACATGAGAAATCCCAAATTTTGAAAAAACCAATTTACAAACACAATAAAAAATCACCCATATAATGTAGTTTCATTAGATTTTTTTACCAATAATCTGTGCAATGATGTTCACCATCATAGGCTTGGGAAAGAACCACCTACCACAAAACTCATGTTGCACATAGCCGCAATGAGTGTAACACACCAGGTAAATAAAGAATAAGACATTTTTATATTTATCCATATTTGTGAATAAAATATTAATATTACTATAAAGGGGATGCTATGCATGATGGCATACCCAATACACAACAACGAGTTTTTTGGGAATCTTATGTAGCACTCTAATAATAAAATAATATTATTTTAAATGATAGTTAACGCCTAACTGTTCTAATGGAGGGAATGAACAGAACTAACTAAAAAATGATTATATATGTTTGTGAAAAAAATTTACTCTTTACAATAAATGTTAGAGGATTAAAAATGCGAATGATTCCAATTTTAAGCGCAGACATTCTAATATTCTTTAAAAGGTCGATTAACCGCCTTTTGAAGGAGAACCTCCTTTAAAACCACTTTTTGACAATTTTTGTGTTATATTTGACAAAATAAAATTCTTATTTAGAATCGGGAGATCAAAAATTTTTTGTGTAAATTTTTGGTATATTTCTGATAAAGTTCATTTTTTAATGAATAGTGAAAATGTGGTATTTTAATTCAAAACCTATTTTTCATCTAATTTATTTATATTATTAGATTATAATTTTAATTGTTTTAAAATTGAAATTAGAATATATTTATACTATTTAATCCAATAGTGGTCGTTGGAATTAATTTCACTTTGAAACTGGACTTAAAGTAGTGTCAATCTTATGATACTTATTGTTTCATAAAAACACACAATTTGCTCTGACAGCGGGAATTAATTATTAAATTAATTAATGCAACTTATATGTTTTTAATTTTTTAAAATAAACTTCATTTTTGAATTCAGAATATCAAATATATCTTAGGGTGATGTTTTGGTTTTTTTCTGGAAAACATCAATTTTTGATGAATAGTGAAACCACTAAGTGGTACTTAAGAAACTGATTTTTCTTTTAAATGAAAATTTACCACCTATGTGTTTTTAATTTTAGAAATCCTACATACATTGTTGTGATTAATAATTAAAATGTGGTTCAATGAGATTAAAATAATTTTTTGGTGAATAGTAACTTGTATGTTTTTAATTGCGATTAGAGGTAAATAGTGTAGTTTAAGGTAAAAATAACATTTTATTAATATTAGATGAGCTTTACACATGTCCTACCCTCCATGGATGTGTCATGGCCGACCATCACAATCCAGGGGTAAACTTGGGGACCCCATGGAGCCACTTTGGTTGGGAAATGACATAAATAACTTTATATTTAATGTTAAAGTAAAAAATGACACAAACATGAGTTGTTTTACTATAACAATTTTTAAATGGGGTTATACAAGTCATATTTTTGACTATAAATATTCATTAGAAATCTAATAATATTTCCTACATCAGTATATTTTTTTATAATTTTTAGACATTAAATATATTAAATTATTTATGACATCATGATGTTGCAGTGATTACCTCGTTAATAAAGGATTTAAATAAAATGAACAGATAATGTGAGATCTATGAACTAAACATTCCCAAAACCTATTTTATGGGTATATTTCGAACCCTTATGACCTTATCCTCTAATTATATCAATGTGGGACCTTTTAAATCTGAAACTCATTTTAAAATAAAGGAACATTTCTTTACTTTCCAAGAGTGCCCCCTCTCTCCTCTTATAAAGGGCCCCCACCTATACCACCATACACACTCCTCTCAAACCTTTGGATCGGACAAAACCTGCCCATTTCATCTCCCCACCTCCCTCTATTCATCATTGAGACCTCACTTTGGGCATAATCCTTTCCAAGGAAGCCTTTGAGCTTAAATCAAAGAGAGTTACCCATTTTAAAGGTAGTGTTTTCTCTTGTGTTCTTATGTTTTATTTTGCTTCTCCAACCTCCTAAACACTTTATTCTTTCATTTTGTAACAAAAACAGTATATTCAATATACTAGGATGTTTTTAGGTTAAGGATTCGAGCTACACTTACACACACCTTCATCTAATGGTTAAAGAACATACTTTTTCTGTGGTTGGCGATTTTCTGCCTCACGAAACGATGATTGTTCAATATTCTTTTAACACCATTAAAGGTGGCCATTATGATGTCACTGTATTTTTTATATGATATATATGGAATTTATGTTTACTATATGCTTATGTGTTTTATATTTAAAACATACCTTTATTCTTTTCATGTTGTGTAAATGCGATAATTTCATATGAGGAAGTATGAACTACCGCCCCCTCAAGTGATGTGACTCCTACATGCAATACATGGAATGTATAAAGAATGAAATTAATGAAAATATGTGACCTATATAATATATATATTATACTGGAATTGTAAAATATATATATATCATTTATTTTTATTTCCATTAATATGACAGACAAAATGAAAGTAGTGTTGATGCTTACGTACGGCCTACCGTCTCCATGAATGGTGCTTTCCATTTTTATCTAAAAATGATATGGAATAGTATAAAATGAATTTTTACTAAATATATATGATATTTTAATCATTAATACTATTCTTGAAATTATTTACTTATAACTACAAGGGTAATCTTTTTTCAAACAAGTTCATTTTTGACTCATGTACCGAACATTGGAAAAAACGTCTGATATGAACTAAAATTATTAAACAATTATTATAACATTATAGTATGTGATATGAACTGAATAATAATCTTTAAAGGTGGTCCTTAGGCAATTATATATTGTCCAATGTTTATTATTCAGGAATATAAAGAAAAGAACAAGACAAGTCAGACTTGAGGTAAGGGATCATACTCTTCTCTTTCTTTTTAAGTACACTCTTTTATGTAATTCCTTTTAAAGATCATCTTTCCTGTTATTGGGATGTTATTTTATATTAATATTACTGTAATTTTTATTTTCATATGATGAGAGACCCTATTCTCTCTCATCAATCCATTTTGAATGTTTCGAGTCGCGCTGTTAGGCTGCCGAATTTTCGTAAGAGATCTATCCTCTCTCTTTCCTTTTAAGTACTCTCCTTTATGTCACATCTTTTAAGCTCCTCTTAGTTATGTTTGGGGATGTTATTTTATATTCTTATTTCTATAAGATTTGTGTTAATATGATGAGAGACCTTATTTGATCTCATCAATCCATTTTTGTATGTTTTAAGTGGCGTCGTTAGGCTGCCGAGTTTTTGTAAGGGATTTTTCATCTCACTTTTATTCCTGTGAGATTTATGCTACATTTTCCACAATTTCCTTTGATTGGAGTATGTACTGCACATTATTTTACTCATTTTTTAATATACTTTCATTTATGATTATTTGCATCCATGTTGTATTGTCCTTCTTTCATGGGGTGTATGTTTCGAACGATACCCATGTCGGTAAGGGAACCTTTCACCCTCCTCTTTTTAAAAGACTTTTTTTGATATGTCTTTTAATTCACATACTATTATGTTGGGATATTTTCTTCTACTGATTTAAATTTTTTTTCCATGTGATGAGATACCCTTTTTATCTCTCATCAACTCATTTTATGAATTTTTTAGTGACGTCGTTAGGCTGTCAAATTTTTGCAAGGGAACTTCTTAACCCAAATTTGATTCTTTGGGATAAGCTTGTACTCCTTGAATATGTCATTCTATGAATATGTGTGAATAACCTCTGATTATTTTACACTTAATATCCACTTATATTTTGTGTATTCGTTTGTCACACATAATTATGTAATTGATTTATCCTTAAACCAAGGATACCGTCTTTGTAAAGGACTTCGTCACAATCTCCATTCATTGAGGCATATTTTGTTTTATACACAACCTTCATTTATATGGTTTTTAAACCCCTTTGACTTTTACGTTTATCCAAAAAGGAATCATTTTCATACGAAGGGTTTTACTAAACGACAAAAGGTAATGTTTTTGCCATACGTATGCGGCGACAACGGCTTCTCCGCCTCCATGACCATTATTTGAGTTTCAGCTTCCTCTATAATACATACCTTCTTTTTAAAAGAAAAATAAATACCATGTTTTACGTTTCCTTTATTTTGGTGTTGAAAAAGGTTTTCATAATGTTTTTAAATCAATGTGTTTTATTGATATCTTATTATTGAAAAGTGGAAATGTTATGTTTCCTTTATGCATGTTTTATGTGATACGATTATGTTATGGTTCTTGGGCATTATTATGAAGACGGGTGGTTCTGTGATAAACTAAGGGTGGGTGAGCCCGATGTAGCTCTCAAATGCATTGGGTAACGCAAAGGAGTGAAACGTTAAGGTTTCTCCAAATTGATTTAGGTAATATACTGTGATGGGTATTCCAAACGTAACCAAGAGGGTTAATCCCTACGTAATAATGTTATGAACGCCTCGTGTTACCTTTATGTCATATGATTTCTATGATTTATTCATGATTTGATGAGGTATGTTAAAGTGCTTTTGTTTTATCAGTAATGTATGATTTCATTGATTCTTATGTGTACGTGAACTCAAGTTTCCTTTCCATATTTTTATATACCTTACTGAGCTTTTTATTCTCATCCCAAGTTTTTTGAAATGTTTTTCAGAGGTCAAGGGAAAGGTACATGATATGATGAAACTGTCAAGGAAGTTTCAAGAGAGAATCCATGTTTTATTTTAAATATATTTCCGTTGATGGGAAAAAATGAATACTATATTTATGTAACCATTTTGATTAAATGTGGAATGTAATTCAAGTTTTATGATCAAATTCTCTATAACTCTAAACCTGAAAAGATCCTCAATGTTCAATCTTTTATTAACTCAATATAATGTAAGGTTTAAGGCTGGGGCCTTATAGTTTGTTTCAGAGGTTAGTTTAGACGACTTTAGGGATTAAGAGTTTTTTTTAGACACATGATTAGTCCCTATATCTATTATTTCAGTTAAATCCTTGTTTTATAACTTTTTCAGGTCAAGTAAAGTCGGTTACGAATGGAACGAGAAGGATCTCAAATGACATTTCTATCTCTTCCTGATGAAATGCTTGTAATAAATATTGAAAAGTCATGTTCGGATGATTGTGAAACTTTTTCTAGCATACAACTCACTTGCATGCAGTTGTTTGAGATATCAAACACCTCCACTATACCTCGTTATCATCATGGATCATGGGTTGTTTTTAGACAATTTCTATTTTCACAATATTCTCATATTTTCAAGAAAGTTAAATACTATCAAGGTATTTTCAAATATTTTACCTTATCACGAGAATTTTAATCATATTATGATTTTAAAAATGGTGCTGAGGAAGGAGAACCTTGCGCAACCTATTTATATTTGATTTTAAAATATATTCTCTCAGCACATACTTATGGTATTTTAAAAGGACCAATAATAGAAATTTTCAACTCAAATTCTGTCCGACTATTTTATTGAAATCATGTTTTATCAGATGTTTTGGAATTATATGTCATACATGATTATTTTCCAAAACTGTTTTTCTTTGAACACTCATATGACCCATGTTGTACAAGGTTTATTTGGATGGAGGAAGCAAATAATTTTGAAGGATCTCTAAATCATTGCTGTAATGCATGGGACTTCTACCTACGTGAGCAAGATGGTGATAAAACCAAGTGGTCGACATGATCAAGGTATGATGTTATTCATTTTGGGAAACATTTTATTTTATCTTATGGTGGTGAAATAAGACATCAAGAATTAAGATGTTGAGATCATAAAGAATTTGTATTAAAATGAGAGGTATAAGGAAAATATTGAGGTTAAAACATGTTAGTGTTATTTTTGGAGTTTTATAAAAAGGACAATACGCAGACCGTGTGACAACCCGTCGCGTCGGACAAAGCTGCAGGAATTGAACCCACAACCAAAGTGCGACTGGTAATTATCATCTACCACTGGACTACGTGAAGTCCTTGGTTAGTTTGACTGATTCTTTTTAGTTAGATGATTTTATGAATTAAGAGTAAGTTGGTTTTGGGTTATCTATGTAAATTTATTAACCTATCATGGAGGATATGTGATTAGGTTAATTACTTTTCAATATGAGACATTAAGAGAAACTGATGTTGTTTGGAGTTAAATGTTAAGATTTAACTTGGAAGACTATGTGACTAAATCCTTCAAATATTTGGTTTTCAATCTTATTTTGGTTTACTTTGATGAATTTTATGGACAAATTTTTAATCGAATGGTCCTCATTGATCTTTGGGTTTTTTTGGACAAATTTTGGAGATTAAGAATATATTTTTTTATAAAGGGTTATCCTTTCATGGATTATCTGATCTTGTACTAACCTTTTTGTTTTTGGTTTTTGTTAATGTCTAAAGACATAGGAAGTATATAGTTCTCTTTTTTGGATTAGGTGATTCTCTAGAAGTTGATTATAGTACTCTTAATGTGAACAAGTTTTCCTAAATACTCATCTTTTGGAGAAAATATGATTTTGGGTACGAAATCTAATAATAGTTTGAATTCAACATGATAAGTTATTATGTTTCCTTATGAAAAAATTCCCCAATAGAAAGTAACTTAAAACAAAAAATTTTCTAATAACTTTTCCTACTGGGGAATAAAATACCGTTTAGCCCATCACAATTTTGTGATTTTATTGTGGTTATCTTTCTCGTAAAAATGTTTTCTATCACTCTCCATCAGAACATGACCCTATGCTTACTCCTCTATGTCCATGTTTTCTTAAATGGAATCCTAGTATGGGTTAACTAAGGTGACCTATGTACTTATGTTTCTTTATTTTAAAGTTATTGTTTTACAGACTCTTGTTTTGATGTGGGACTTTCAAGGATGTTTCCAAGCCCAATTTTAAAATTGCGAGGATGAAATTCCCAAAAGGGGCGAAGGATGTAACACCCCAGGTAAATATAGAATATGACATTTTTATATTTATCCATATTTTTGAATAAAAAATTAATATTACTTTAATGGGGATGCTATGCTCGATGGCGTACCAAATACGCAACAACGAGTTTCTTGGGAATCTTACGTTGCTCTCTAATAATAAAATAATATTATTTTAAATGGTAGTTAACGCCTAGACGTTGTAATGGTGGGAATGAACAAAACTAACTACAAAAAGATTATATATGTTTCTCAAATATTTTTAATCTTTACAATAAATGTTATAGGATTAAAAATGCGAATGAATCCAATTTTAAGCGTAGACAGTATAATATTCTTTAAAAAGTCGATTAACCGCCTTTTGAAGGCGAACCTCTTTTAAATACACGTTTTTACAATTTTATGTGTTATATTTGAAAAAATAAAATTCTTATTTAGAATTGGGATATAAAAATTGTTTTTGTGTAAATTTTTGGTATCTTTCCGATAAAGTTCATTTTTTTAATGAATAGTGAAAAATGATGTATTTTAATTCAAAACCTCTTTTTTATCTAATTTATTTATATTATTAGATTATCTTTTTAATTGTTTTAAAAGTGAAATTAGAATATATTTTTACCATTTAATCCAATAGTGGTCGTTGGAATTAATTTTACTTCGAAATTGGACTTAAACTACTATCAATTTTTTGATACTTATTGTTTCATAAAAACACGCTATTTGCTCTGACAGCTGGAATTAATTATTAAATTAATTAATTCAACTTATATGTTTTGAATTTTGTAAAATGGAAATAATTTTTGAATTCGGAATATCAAATATAGATTAGGGTGAAGTTTTGGCTTTTTCTGGAAAACTTCAATTTTTGGTGAATAGTGAAACCACTAAGTGGTACTTAAGAAACTGATTTTTCGTTTAAATGAAAATTTACCACCTCTGTGTTTTGAATTCCAAAAAACCATCATACATGGTTTTCATTATGATGTAAAATGTTGTTCAATGAGATTAAAATAATTTTTTGGTGAATAGTAACTTTTATGTTTTTAATCGCGATTAGTGGTAATTAGTGTAGTTTAAGGTAAAAATAATGTTTTAATAATATTATATGAGCTTGAAATATATACTACCCTCATTGGATGTGTCATGGACGACCAAGAAAATACATGGGTCAACTTGAGGACCCCATGGAGCCACTTTGGTTGGGAAATGACATAAATAACGTTTTATTTAATGTTAAAGTAAAAATAACACAAACATGAGTTGTTTTACTATAATAATATTTAAATGGGGTTATACAGGTAAGATTTTTGACTATAAATATTCATTAGAAATCTAAAAAGATTTCCTAAATCATGATTTTTTTTTTAAATTTTTAGACATTAAATATATTAAATTATTTTTGACATCATGATGATGAATGGATTACCTCATTAATAAAGGATTTAAATAAAATGAAAAGATAATGTAACCTCTATGACCTACACATGTAAAAAACCTATTTGATGGGTATATTTCGAAACCTTATCAAATTAGCCTTGAATTATATCAATGTGGGTGATTTCAAATCCGAAAATTATTTTAAAATAAAGGAACCTTTCTATACATTCCAAGAGTGCCCCTCCTCTCCTCTTATAAAGGGCACCCGCCTCTACCACCTTACACACACCTCTCAAACCTTTGGCTCGGCCAAACCCTTCCCATTTAATCTCTACACATAACAATCTTCATCATTGAATCCTCACTTTGGGTATAATCCTTTCCAAGGAAGCCTTTTTGCTTATATCAAAGAGAGTTACCCGTTTTAAAGGTAGTGTTTTCTCTTGTGTTCTTATGTTTTATTTTTCTTCTCCAAACGCCTAAAATCGTTTTATTCATTCATTTTGTTAAAATAAAAGTATATTCAATATACTAGGATGTTTTTATGTTAAGGATTAGAGCTACACTTACACACACCTTCGTCTAATGGTTAAAGAACATACTGTTTCTGTGGTTGGCGATTTTCTGCCTCACAAAACGACGATTGTTCAATATTCGTTTAACACCTTTAAAGGTGGAAATTATGATGTCAATGTATTTTTTATATGATATATATGTTATTTATTTGTACTATATGCTTCTGTATTTTATATTTAAAAGATACCTTTATTCTTTTCATGTTGTGTAAATGTGATAATTTTATATGAGGAAGTGTGGACTACCGCCCCCTCAAGTGATGTGACTCGTACATGCAATACATGGAGTGTATAAAGAATGAAATTAATGAACATATGTGACCTATAAAACATATATATTATTATTTAATTATAATATATATATATATATCATTTATTTTTTATTCCATTAATATGACAAAAAAATGAAAGTAGCGTTCATGCGTACGTACGACCTACCCTCTCCATGAACGGTGCTTTTTGTTTTTATCTCCAAATGATATGGAATAGTATAAAATGTATATGTACTGGATATATATGATATTTTAATCATTAATACTACTTTGGAAATTAATTACTTATAACTACATGGGCAATCATTTTTCAAGCAAGTTCATTTTTGACTCATGTACCAAACATCGGCAAAAACATCTGATATGAAGTAACATTATTAAACAATTATTATAACATTATAATATGTGATATGAACTTAATAATAATCTTTAATGGACTTCCTTAGGCAATTATAAAATGACCAATGTTTATTATTCAGGAATATAAAGAAACGAACAAGACAAGTCGGACTTGAGGTAAGGGATCCTACTCCTCTCTTTCTTTTTAAGTACACTGTTTTATGTCATTCCTTTTAAAGATCATCTTTCTTGTTATTGGGATGTTATTTTATATTAATCATACTGTAATTTTTATATTCATATGATGATTGAACCTATTCTCTCTCATAAATACATTTTTGAAGTTTTGAGTGGTGCCGTCAGGCTGCCGAATTTTCGTAAGAGATCTAACCTCTCTCTTTCTTTTTAAGTACTCTCCTTTATTTCACTTCTTTTAAGCTCCTATTTGTTATGTTGCGGGATTTTCTTTTATATTCATCTTTCTGTAAACATTGTTTTAATATGATGAGAGACCCTATTTGATCTCATCAATCCATTTTTGTAAGTTTTAAGTAGCGCCGTTAGGCTGCCGAGTTTTCGTAAGGGATTTTGAATCTCACTTTTATTCCTGTGAGATTTATGCCACATTTTCCACAATTTCATTTTAGTGGAGTATGTAGTGCCCATTATTTTACTCATTATGTAATATAATTTCATTTATGAGTATTTACATCAATTTTGTATTGTCCTTCTTTCACGGGGTGTATGTTTCGAAAGATACCCATGTCGGTAAGGGAACCTTTCACCCTCCTCTTTTGAAAAGAATTATATTGTTATGTCTTTTAATTCACATACTATTATGTTGGGATATTTTCTTATATTGATTTAAATTTTATGTCCTTGTGATGAGATACCCTTTTTATCTCTCATCAACTCATTTTCCGAATTTTGTAGTGACGCCGTTAGTCTGTCAAATTTTTGCAAGGGAACTTCTTAACCCAAATTTGATTCATTGGGATAAACTTGTACTCCTTGAATATGTCGTTATATGAATATGTGTGAATAACCTATGATTTTGTTACACTTAATATCCACTTATATTTGGTGTATTCGTTTGTCACACATAATTATGTAATTGATTTATCCTTAAACCATGGATACCATCTTTGTAAGGTAATTCATCTCAATCTCCATTAATTGAGGTATATTTTGTTTTAAACACAACCTTATTTTATATGGTTTATAAACCCCTTTGACTCTTACGTTTATCTAAAAAGGAATCATTTTTATATGAAGCATTTTACTAAATGAAAAAAGGGAATGTTTTTGTCGTATGTATACGGCAACAATGACTTCTCTGCTGCCGTGACCATTATTTGAGTTTCAGCTTCCTCTACAAGCCATACCTTCTTTTTAAAAGATAAATAAATACCATGTTTAACTTTTCTTTCATTTTGGTATTGAAAATGGTTTTCATAATATTTTTATATCAATTTGTTGTATTGATATCTTGTGATTGAAAGGTGGAAATGTTATGTTTCCTTTATGTATGTTTTATGTGATACGATTATGTTATGGTTCATGGGAATTATTATGAAGACGGGTGGTTCCATGATAAACTAATGGCGGGTGAGCCCGATATAGCTCTCCAATGCATTGGGTAACGCGAAGGAGTGAAACGTTAAGTTTTCTCCGAAGAGATTTAGGGAATATACTGTGATGGGTATTCCAAACGTAACCAAGAGGGTTACTCCCTACGTAAGAATGTTATGAATGACTCAAGTAACCTTTACGTCTGATGATTTCTATGATTTATTCAAGATTATATGAGGTATGTTAATGTTCTTATGTTTTATGAGTAAAGTATGATTTCATTGATTCTTATGTGTACAAGTACTCATGTTTCCTTTCCATATTTGTATATACCTTGCTGAGATTTTTATGCTCATCCCATGTTTATTGAAATGTTTTTCACAGGTCAAGGGAAAGGAACATGATATGATGATAGTGTCAAGGATGTGTCAAGAGAGAATCCATGTTTTATTTTAAATATATTTCCGTTGATGGGAAAAAATGAATACTATATTTATGTAACCACTTTGTTTAAATGTGGAATGTAATACAAGTTTTATGATCTAATTATCTAAAACTCTAATCCTGAAAAGATCCTCAATGTGTAATCTTGTATTAACTCAAGATTAAGTAAGGTTTAAGGATAGGGCCTTATAACGAGATCCAACAACAAGGAATAACACACAACCAAAATAGATTCCCTTGTATCAACATAAAAAATTTAGAATTTACCAAGAAAAGTGTCATAAGAAAAGAGTAATTTAGACATACCTCAAGAATGAATACTCAATGCACCACAAAATAAAAAGTAAATTAACCCTAGAATAAGATCGAACAGTGCATCTAGATAGAAACAACAAAAAACGTCATCTTTGATCAAATGATACATTAACAATTTTCAACACCGCAATCATGATCAATGTAAATGAAAAATAAAAAAGTATCACTCAACTTGAGAGACAAAATCAAACTGAAATACTGATTAATCATCGAACAAATCAATCCATATTAAATAGAGACACCCAAAATCATTGATGAATTGATCTATTTTGAGATAAATCTTGGATATCTAATAATGAAGGAAAATTAAATCGATGCATCACCATAATTGTAATGACCCTGAAATTTAAATAATTTTTATTTCTTAAATACTATTGAATTTTACGAGTCTGCGGTTTCAGACTTCACTTGATTCCGAGGCCCGGTGTGCTCAAAATTAATTTCTGACGTTTTGTTCGGGTACGTTCAGTGAACATACAAGCGTATTTTTCTATCATTTGAACCGGTGCTCGGAATTGAAATCTGAGGGCACTGATGAACTCACAACGCTGATATTCGCTTAAGGGGACCTTTACTGCAGTTGTGTTTTATGCGGGTAGAATGTAAATATTGGGGATTTAGAATAAAATAAATAAGATTGTCGGACACAATTTTATTTAATATCTTGTAGTTATTTCCTCCCAAGAAGAGTTAGAAGTGTGGAACACACCCACTTAACCTCCCATGTGCGGATTTAGTGTTGTGGGACCCACACATTTCCAATACCTTACATCTCTCAACAACTCCCCTTAAACCCCCCATTAACTCTTCCCTCCATTAATAATTTTTACAACTCCCCCAAATTTATTGGGATCTCTCCACCTTCCCATGTCCCAATAATTTTATGACAAAACTTTTAAAAAATAATTTTAAATACAATTAATTATTTAAAGTGGTTTGAATTTTGAATTCATTGTGCTAATAAAATAATAGCCTTAGCTATTATTTAATTTTGTGAAGTTTTAGTGTTGAGATGATTTTTGGGAGAGCTCTTGAGAATTTGAAGGAGTTCCTTTCTTTAATGACGATCATTGTCCCTCCAACAAAGAACCTCTGAAGAACGACAATCGTCTCCTTCAATCTTCGGCCAAGCCAAAGGATAAGGATCCACCCACAAGGATTGCCGATGACGCGTCATCCTCATCTCCCTCTTCCCCGACGTCAATGAGTTGACGTCATCTCCCCGTGACACCGTCTTCTCTGATGCCCAACTACATCAAATCTTATTTCGAGGAAGGGGAATTTTATAATTTTAGTTTGATAAAATTAAACACTTATTGTTGTTGAATGAGAATAGTCTGTTATGTCCAATTGATACCACCTAACTCGGAGGGCGCGGGCCGAACACACACAGCCCGATGACCCTCTATAGTATATTTTATTTGTAATGGAGATCATCTTGGGAAGGTGGCGATGAATGAAGGCAGCAACCATGCATAGTCCGTATGCGGAAGAAACACGAACCACAACTACGAGCCACTTGGTAGAAGAAGAATATACCGGCTAAAGCCAACCATGCTGATGGAAGAATGTGGCACCACAAGAGGCACCACACTACGGAGTACTGTGGCCCACGCTGCCTGAGCCGCTCCGGCGGCGAACCGGCCTGTTCGTTGGCCAGCCGGCATCGTCCGGCCAGATTGGAGGGCGGTGCTGCTCAGCGCCACTAGTTTGGGAAAGAAGGGGGCCACCTGCCCCCCTTGGACCGGTCGTCCAGTCGGCTGATCTGAGGAAAGTCGGGCAAAATCCTTCCAGGTCGGTCTGTACCGAGCCGGGTCAGGTTGCACCCCAACGGGCCTGGCCACGCCGAGCTGGGCCGGCCCGCGGACTGTCGCGCTGGGCTGCACCCCCTTGGGCAAGGCTGTGCCCCTCGGGCTAGGCCGTGCGACTCATCAGGTCGGTCTGATCCTCTGCCAGGTCGGACCCTCCAACACCAGGTTGACCCGACCCGCCATCCCACTGTGCATAACGTGTCGGGCCTGTTTTCACATAAAGGTGAATAACTCAAATACTGCACATCCAATCGACACGCTGTCTGCATCATTGGGACCCTTGTGATGAAATGGTCCTTTTTCAATACTCAAAGTGAGTTATTGGTGACTTTAGAAAACAACCGTGTTTGGAATGAGCATATTTCTAACTGAACTCCTAGAACGGAAAAGCCAATATCTCCCAGACCGGGCGTCTGATTGATGCATTGTCTATTGTATTGGATACCTTTCGATGAGATGAAACTTCAGGATACATCAACTCTGGACTTATTGATAGTTGATGTATCGAACCCCTTGGCTTGAGGAGCGATCCCTCTCGGATCGAGAGTGCTGTGTGCGGGAACTTTAGAGCTGGCTGCAACCGCGACGACTACCGTACTGGGATCCTCTATGGGTTCGAAGATGATCACTAATGTACTTGTAACCTCCATTGGTTAGGCAGTGATGAATACTGTTCTTGGATACTCCTTGGGTTCAGAAGTGATGACTACTATACTTGGATCCTCCGTGGGTTCGGCATCAATGATTACTGTACTTGGATCCTCTGTGGGTTCAACAACGACGACTTCTATACTAGGATCCTTTGTGGGTTTGGCAGAGGAGATGATTCAGAGGCTACATCTAATCATCTCCACCCCTCTTCGGGATTTGTACACCTCTGTGAGCTGAGTCTTGGCTTTCAATCATTATCATCGATGTGATGGACTTCTTTCCTGTGTGGACTGGGTTGTGCTTGGGCTCGAGAGTGGGAGCTGAACTGGGATGGATGACTTAGGTATATTTATGTGCATATACCTTAGTAGAGTTGGTTGATACTTCGTGATTGTATCTTTCTTTTGGGGTTTATCCTCCATTGATTTTGAGGGACCTTCAAGGGTCTCAGGGTCCCTACCGAGTATCGTTATACTCACCCTGCACGGGCTATGCCCGAACTACGTTGTGTTGGTTATAGATGAAGGACAACACTGATCATGGTTGAGTCTTGTAGAGGTTGATGGTACCTGGAGGTGGACCACTTGGTAAGATGTACACAGAGCAGACGGATGGAGGTGAGGTGCTGAGGAGACTATCTGTACCCACCCTTCATGTGGGATTCCTGGAGGACGACTTGGTGGTTTCTTCTTTACATTACTGCTATTGTACTAGTATTTTAGTAGTACTGTACTTTACATTTGGGTTTGTATACTATCCCATTTACTTTTCAGATCATACTTTTGTACTCATTTTGGCATACTACTTTCTACTTTTGCGTACTCTATTGTGTTTTGTTGACTTTTATAAAGGCAATGCCTTCCCTTTTTTATCGGGATTTAAGCCTTTGCAGCTAGTCTTCATATGCTGGCCTATGTATGGCAGGCTTGGGGTACTCACGACATAGGCCCTAAGGACAGGTCATGACAAATTTGTGTCAAAGGAGTCTATTCTACCGCAGAACTCATGACTCTGAATATTTCTTCTCTATGAAGAAATAGTGATAAGAGAATTGAGTGTGGTTATCAGTTGAGGGAGTACATTGTTCGTGAGGTAGCCAAGGTATCCATACACCAGGACCCTGACTTCTGATTTCTGACATAGTACACGAAAACACTGATTGCATGTGTGTTTCAAAAGTTTTTGTTGTGATTACTTTATGTCAGCTCACCAGGTATACTGTTTTGACCGTGGCACACCTGTTTCTTTTTAGGATGGCCACACGAAGGAAGCCAACTAGGTTTCCGAGTTACATGCGAGATGGTAGCCCACAGAGCGACGAGGCCTCGGTTCCGGGCCCCATCCCAGTAGAGGCACCAACGGTACCACTACCCGCTGAGCCACCGATACTACCAACCCGAGCAACAGAGAGTGAACGCCGCCTGAGTGCGATGTATGAGTTTCAGGGATAGAGACCGCCCACGTTCTATAGAGAGGCGAACCCTCAGGAAGCTGAGGATTGGCTGGAGGATATCATCAGAGTCTTTAGATTGGTAGGGACACCATCCGACCTTATGGTGATCCTTACCACGAGTCTTCTACATGCAGAAGTAGGTAGATGGTGGAGTCTGATTCTCCAAGAGCATGACGAGGTATATTTTCTTTTGACAGACTTTGAGAGTCTCTTCCGCTCTGAGTTTTTTCCCGCCACCCTTTGTGCGGTGCGAGTCCAGGAGTTACTTCATATGAGGTAGGGAAGCATGAAAGTAGCTCAGTACCCATCGAGGTTCACTGACCTCTCACGCTACTCCACGTACATGGTACGAGACCTATTCTTTAGGGCCCAGACTTTAATGCAGTGACTGAGGCATGAGATCAGGGCTTCAACGATTCCCCCCAGCATCTCGACGCAGGTAGGGGTGCTGGAGCGAGCCCTTCAAGTAGAGATCTTTCTCGTTGAGAAGTTACCAGCGGCAAGACCCACTGCAGGATGACACTTAGCAGAGTCTTCTGCAGCAGACAGTAGACAATTCACACAGAGGTCCAAGCAGACCTGGCCATCCAGTGGCCAGCCTCAGGATACTGGTTCAGATGTGCGGGGCTCATGAAATAGAGCCAGCCATACGAGGAGAAGGTAGTGCTATGCATGTGGCGGGCAGGGTGAGATAGCTCGAGACTTCCCGACCCGCCATGAAGACGAGCAACAGACAGTAGACAGACCTCCCAGGCAGAGGCAGTGGTTCGACAGTGGTGGTCCTTCAGGAGTAGGTGGACGAGGTAGAGGAGCTGTCTGAGCAGCGGGCGGTGAATGACGTTTCAAGGCTCTTCCACCACCACCACCAGGAGGTCAACCCTAACCACAGGGAGCTGGAGGATAGAGGCAGGCTTAGCTTCAGGCAGTCAAGGCCTACGACCATGGCACACCTTAGATGATTTGTGGTACTATCTCTGTCTACTCAACCCTTTATTCTGTACTTATAGATACAATAGTGATTCATTATTTTATTTCCAATTCCCCTGTTCGGAGCTTGGAGATTCCTAAGGAGCCCTTTGGATTGATCCTTACAGCTAGAGACTCCTACGGGAGAAGAATCGACAACTGCGCACTGGTGCAGGTAGTGTGAGCATACTCAAGGAAGAAAGATATTCGGCTGGGATTTTCTTGTAGCAGCGTCGAGACCTTACGACGTCATCTTGGGTATGGGCCGGTTATCTAGAGTACATGCTCATACCGAATGTATTAGGTGAAACGTGTGGTGTGTCCGCACATATGGAAGCTGGTTCACATTCACTGGCGAGAAGGGAGCCTTTGCAGTGCAGGATGGACTTATGCAGATTAGAGGGAAGCCGATAAAACATCAGTTGGCTAGTCTCATACTGGGAATAGTTGATGTGCGGAGTCTGATTTTTCCTATTGTATGGGATCAGTATTCAGACGTTTTTCCTGATGATGTTCCAGTACTACATCCTCACAGAGAGGTAGACTTCTATTTTGACCTACACCCCGAGAGAGCACTGATATCTACTGCAGCCTATCGGATGGCTCCCGCCGAGCTTTGTGAGATGCAGGTACGGCTGGAGGACTTGCAGGCAATGTGATTCATCTGACCCAGTCAATCACCTTGGGATTCTCTGATTTTGTTCGCCAAGAAGGCAGATGAGAGCTGGTGACTTTGTGTCGACTACCATTGACCGGATCAGGTGAATGTAATGAACAAGTACCCACTTCCGAGGACTGGAGACCTATTTGATCATCTCAAGGGAGCACAATGGTATACTCTTGATGTTCCAATTCTGGACTCAAGAGGTTCACATTCTGGGACACATCATCTCAGAGGAAGGAGTATCATTGGATCTAGTTAAGATCAAGGCAGTACTTTCTTAGGAGCCACCCAGGAGGGTGACGAAGGTACGGAGTTTCTTGGGTCTGGCTGGTTAATATTAGAGATTTGTTCGAGACTTCTCTAGAGTTTTAGCACCAATTTCAGGATTGACGATGAAGAGGAAACCATTTCTATGGTCAAGGAGATGACATCAGAGCTTTCAGGAGCTGAGATAGAGATTGACTAGAGCACCCATCTGGAGGCTAATAGAGGAGGGTGTTGGGTACGTTGTTTACTACGACACATAAGGGAACAGACTCGAGTGTGTCCTGGTGTCGGAGAGAGCAGTGATTTCATATGGTCATGAATGTTGAGAAAACATGAGCATAACTACGATACCCATGACCTAGAGTTAGCATCGGTGGTCTTCGCCTTGAAGATGTGGTGGCACTATCTGATGGGTGAACGCTTTACAGTATACTCTGACCACTAGTGTCTCAGGTACATCTACTCGTCGAAGGAAATGAACCTAAGACAATGATGATGGCTCATGTTCCTCCAGTACTATGACGTTGAGATAGTAAATACTCCTAGGAAGGGGAACGTTGTAGCTAATGCTCCAAGCAGGAGATCAGGAATTAAGCTACTAGGAGAGGCGACGGAGTAGATACCTGCATTGCAGATATCCTTTGTGGATAAGGATGGAGAATCCTTTCTACAGTCACTCCTAAACTCCTTCAATGAGTCTGAGAGGCATAGCGTGGGGACATTGACTTTTAGAAGCAACGTGATCAAATATCCACAGGGTAGGTGCCTGGTATATTTTATGAAGGCAAGATGCACGTCATCCTCTTCCAGGGACATACTATTGTACCAGTTACACTGCAGGAGGATGTTCATAGGGAGTTTCACACTTCCCCTTAAGCGGTATATCCAGGAGTGGCGAAGATGTACCAGGACCTCAGACGATAACACTGGTGGGAGGGTATGAAGATGGTTGTAGCATAGTTCATTTCACGATGCCTCACTTGTCAATAAGTGATGGCGGAGCACCAGGTACCAGCAGGCTTGGTACTACCCTTAGAGGTTCCATAGTGGAAGTGGGATTTGATATCTATTGATTTCGTGACGTGGATTCCACATACATCCAGTGGAAACGACTCGATTTTGGTGATCAAAGACCAACTCACCATGTCGGCCCACTTCCTACCGATCAAAGAGCAGGGCTCCATAGTGTCCTTGGAACGTCTCATTATTCGGGAGATCGTACGACTTCATGTTGTGCCATTATCTATCATTTCCAATCGAGATGCTCGACTCACTTCCCGACTATGGAAGGTGTTACGAGAGGCTTTTGGGATGCATCTACGTCTGAGCACCACCTTCCATCCTCAGACGGATTTCCAGACTAAGAGGACCATTTAGGCACTCGATGACATGCTCCATGCATTTTTCCTTGAATTTGGTCGTTGCTGGGAGGATCACCTACCCTTGGTGGAGTCTACGTACAAAATTAACTACCACTCCACCATCGAGATTACATCTTACGAGGCATTGTACAGTCGACCTTACAGATCTCCTATGTGCTGGACTGACCTAGGGGAGTCAGCACATGTAGGACCAGAGATGGTTCAAGCTATGAAGAAGAAGGTGAAGATCATCCTAGAGCTGATGAAGACTATACAGAGAAGACAGAAGTCCTATGATGATAAGATACGGAGACTACTGGTGTTCGAGGATGGTGACCACATTTTCCTACGGGTCTCACCTCGACGCGGTGTACAATGATTTGGTCAGGGCAGCAAGTTATCTCCACGATTCATTGGACCTTTCTAGGTCCTCAGCAGAGTAGGCGAGGTGGATTACTGCCCGACCCTTCCACCTCAGTTGCACCTGGTGCATGACGTCTTCCACGTATCATAGCTGAGGAGATACGTGCACGACCCGTCCCACATCACCAACCACAGGGAGCTGTACATCGATGATGGGGTGACATTCTCGGAGGTGCCGATGGAGATCGACGATCGACATGTTCGGGTCCTATATGGGAGGTAAATTTCTCTGGTGTGCATCCACTGGAAGCACGAGAACCTCTAGGAGATCACATGGGAGCGGGTGGCTCAGATTTGTGTAAAATACCCCCATTTTTTTCCTAGTGTGCGTTGTAGCTTTACAGGGTCGTAAAGCCATGATGTGGGAGTGATGTAAATACCCATAAATTTCATGTAAATTTTTTTATTAAATACTTTGGAATTTGACAAGTCTGTGGTTTCTGACGGCACTTTATTCTGAAGCCCAGTGTGCCCAAAATTAATTTCTGATGTTTCGTTCGAGTACGTTCAGTAAACGTATGAGTAGGGTTTTATATCTTTTGAACCGGTGCTCAGAATTTAAATCTGAGTGCACCGATGAACGCGCAGCACCGATATTCATTTTAGAGGACCATTACCGCAGTTGCATTTTATGTGGGTTGAAAGTTAATTATTGGGATTTAGAATAAAATAAAAAAATGTGGAACACAATTTTATTTTATATCAGGTAGTTATTTCCTCCCAAGGTGAGTTAGAAGTGTGTCCCTCTCCCACTTAACCTCCCATGTGAGGATTTAGTGTGGTGGAACCCACACGTGCCCAAAATTTTTCATCTCCGCATAACTCCCCTTAAAACCCCATTAACTCTTTCCTTCTTTAATTTTTTTTGACAACTCTCCCTAATTTATTGTGATCTATCCACCTTCTCCTCTCCCATTAATTTTATGAAAACAATTTTGATTAATGAATTGAACTACAATTAATTAATTAAAGTGATCTGAATTTTGAATTACATGTTCTAATAAAATAATAGCCTTAGCTATTATTTTATTTTGGGCACTTGTTGTGTTGAGATTATTTTTGGGAGAGCTCTTAAGAATTTGAAGGGGTTCCTTTCTTCAATGATGAACACCATCCTACCAAGGAAGAATCGCCGAAGAACGACGATCTTCTCCTTCGATCTTCACCCAAGCCAAAGGAAGAGGAGCCACCCACAAGGAACGCCGATGATGCGCCATCCTCAGATCCTTCTTCTCCGACAACAACGAGTTGACTCCGTCTCCCCACGATATCGTCTTCCATGATGCCTAACATCTGTGAATAATATTTTGATGTAGGGTAATTGAATAATTTATGTTTGAAAATGTTATACACTTATCGTAGTTGAATACGAATGGTTTTTTATGGCCAATTGATACCGCCTAACGCGGAGGGAGCGTACTGAACACACACAGCCTGCCAACCCTCTGTAGTATATTTTATTTGAAATAGAGATCATCTTAGGAAGGTGGCGATGAACGAAGGTGGCAACCACGCGCCGAACACATGCGGAAGAAACATGGCCCGCAACCGCGGGCTGTTCGGCAAAAGAAAAATCGGCCTGCTAAATTTGGCAGGGACAAAAGAACATCGTGGTGCCACAAGGGGCGCATCGCTACAGAGGACCGCGGACCCCGCTCCGCGGGCCGCTTTGGCAGCGAACCGGCCGGCTCGTCAGCCCATGAGGTGAAGGAGACGTGACACCTAAAGGTGCCACGTAGCAGGACCGCGGCCTGCCCGAGCAGGCCACTTGCATCTGGAAGACGAGCTAGCTTCATCCGGCCGTATTGAATGGCGGCACCGCTCAGCACCGCCAGTTCAAGAGAGAGAGCCCCCCCCCCTCGGACCACTCGGCCAACAGGCTGAGCCACGTTCAGTCGGGCCGTGCCGAGCCGGGTTGGGCCAGGCCATGCCCTGTCGGGCCAGGCCGCGCCCCCTTCAGCAAGGCCGGGCCAATCGACTCATCGGGCCGGTCCAACCCTCAATAGGTTCGGACCCTTCAAAACCAGGTTGATCTGGCCCGCCAGCCCGCTAGGCTTAACAGGTCGGGCCCGTTTTCACTTAAAGGTGAATAAATCAATGACCGCACATCCAATCGATGCGCCGTCTGGGTCATTGGTACCCTCGTAATGAAAAGGACCTTATATGATAATCCATTTGAGTTTTTGATGAATTTGGATAATGGTCGGGTTTAGAACGAATGTATTTTCAATCCGGGCCCCTAGAACGGAAAATCCAATACCTCCCAGACCGAGAATCTGATTGACAGGTTGTCTGTCGCGTTGGGTTCCTTTTGATGAGATGGAACTTCGGGATACATCAAATCTGGACTTCGGGATAGTTGATGTATCGAACTCCTTTGCTCAAGGAGAGGACCCTCATAGAATCAAACGTGCTATGTGCGGGAACCCTAAATCCGGCTGCGACTGTGATTTCTACCGTACTGGGATCTTCTCTGGGTACGATGACTATGAATACTGTACTTGGATACTTCGTGGGTTCGGCATCGATTACTACTGTACTTGAATCCTCCCTGGGTTCAGCAGGGATGACTACTGTACTTGGATCCTCCGTGGATTCGGCAGCGATTATTACTATACTTGGATCCTCCATGGGTTCGGCAGTGACGAATTCTGTACTAGGATCCTATGTGGGTTCGACAGAGGAGATGATTCAGAAGCTACATCTAATCATCTTCACCCCTCTTCGTGAGTTTTTTACCTCTGTGAGATGAGTCGTGACTCTCAATCATTATTGGCGATGTGATTGACTTCTTTCCTTTATGGAATGGTTTGTGTTTTGGCTCAATAGTTAGAGCTGAACTAGGATTGATGTCCTAGGTATATGTATGGGAATATATCTATGTAGAGTTGTTTGATACTTCATGATTGGATCTTTCCTTCATGGATTCTGAGTGACCTTCGGGGGTCTCGGAGTCCCTACTGAGTATCGTTATACTCACCCATGCATGGGATATGCCTACACAACGTTGTGTTGGTTGTAGATGACGGAAAACACTGATCGTGGTTGAGGCTTTGGGAGCTAGACGGTACCCGGAGGTGGACCACTTGGTGAGACGTATACGGAGCAGACAGACGGACCCGAGATGCTTAGGAGACAATCTGTACCCTCCCTTCAGGTGGGATTCTCAGAGGATGACTCGGTGGTTACTGCTTTATGTTTCTGCAATTGTACTAGTCATTCAGTAGTACTGTAATTTACAGTTCAGTTTTTATACTGGCCCATTTACTTTTCAGCACAAACTTTTGTACTCAGTTTTACTTAGTTCTTTCTAATTTTGCATACTCTGTTGTGGTTTTGGACTTTTATAAAGTAAATACCTTCCATTTTTTAATCGGTATTTATGCCTTTGGTGCAAGTCTCAATCCCCTAGCCTATGGAAGGCGGGTTTGGGGTAGTCACGACATGTGACCCAAGGACGGGTCGTGACACTAATGGCCATTATAACAATATTTACACATTTTTGTAACCCCTTCACACATAATGTATTCCACAACATGCAAATATACCGAATAAATATATACATTTTTATTAAAAGATGTTATATTAACATTATATGTAATATAAATAATATACGATGTGTACTCATTTCATTATGTGTTCAATGTTCACTAATTGTGAGTTAACACAATGTACAAACTGTGTAACCAAATTAAAAACCATGTAATTTTTCAACACAATGTAGAAAGACATCATTCTTACAAAGAATCACTAAACGAACTCATCCATTATTAGAACTTCTGGAGAACCTAAATAGTCAATTAATATGTTTTTAATCAAACTATGTTAATTAAAACAAATATAGATACCCAAATATTGGGTAAATTTTCTCATTTAATTTCATCTATCCTTGGGAGTCCTAAGAAGCACCCAATTAAAAAGGAAAACTACCAATAAGAAGGAAATTGCCGGAATTCTTGTAACAAGATTTTTTAAGAAGTATATACAATAGATAATATATTTATAAATTAATTACTTAATAAAAATGTATTGGTTATTTACTATGATATAAGGAGTCAATTTTCAGTAAAATCATTTTATTCTTAATAAATATATTTTATATAAATATGGTTTTCATTTCAATTAATGAGAAATTTTATAATTGATTTATACAATAAAAAAATAATTTTCCATGAATTAGCATTATTTTTGGGAAATAATGATGTCAAAATAATATTATAGTGATTAATTTTTAATTTTGGATGTTTTTGTTATACTAATTAAGAGATAAAAATACCAATTTTCATTGAATTTTTTTATTCTATTTCAACCATTTTCAAATTTTTAATTTATCTTAAAATGTTTCAAAATAAAATAATATTATTAATATTATTAATAATCCCCCACATTTAATAATTGAGTTTGAAAAAAATGGATTATATATTCGAAATAATAACAATTATGATTATTTAATAAGATAAAATTATTTTGGTCATAATTAATAGTAAAATAATTAAAATTGGTTTAACACTATTATAGTTAAAATCAATTTACATGGGGTTGATATAAAAATATAATGGTTAAAATTACATTAAAAATACATTAAAAATATATTTTTTGTTGGATTTAGACAATAAAATTATATAAATATTAATAATAATTATTTTGGATACAATTTTCAGAGAACAAGGCATTGAAATTTTTTAAAACCATAAATGATTACAACTGTGTCATTCAACTCAATTATAATAGTGAACCCCCTCCCTTAACTTATTCACACATTTTGATCCATTTAACATGAACTAACCCATAATAAAACTCACCCCAATACACTTATCCATGTTATTTAGTTTTTAATTCCCCGAAATACAAACCATATGGTTGTAATATGAGATTTAATGTAATTCATTCAATGAAAATTCAATCACCTATACTGATCACATTCTTATTTACTTATTATTTTATCTCCTAAAA
The DNA here is from genome assembly GCA_963277665.1 of Viscum album. Lineage (NCBI taxonomy): Eukaryota > Viridiplantae > Streptophyta > Magnoliopsida > Santalales > Viscaceae > Viscum > Viscum album. Next base: position 63,747,329 of record OY728139.1, read on the forward strand.
ACATGTTCTTTTCAATATAAGATAATAAATTCTGTATCATAAATATACATAATGTTTTATTATTTAGCCACCATTATTCACATTTATTTTTATAAAAAGGTAGTGAATGAATACCTTTTCTGTATTTGTGGACAACCGCCTCTACATGATGATATAAATCATTTTCCATCACCATATTTCAGGACATTATAATTGGATTAATTTATATATATTGTTTTTATAATTTAACATTTATTCTAGATATATAATTTCATATCTTCTTTATTACCTTCCCATCCATTGGAATATGATATTGTTGCTCAAGCATATGTGGGTCCTACTACCTCTATAGAGTGATGTATTCTGGTTATCTTTTCCACTTTAAATAGATGGTAAAAAAATCAATGAAAAAATAATATATATATGATATAATAATTATTAAATCAAGATTAACTTATATTTATATTTTTCTTTACACCAATCAATAAGAGAGAACATCATTCATTCGTATGTACACCCAAAAATCTCCATGATAATTGTAATTAATTTTTTAATATATTGTTTTTTTAAATGAATATAATGATATATATATATATATGTAATGTACATATTTGTAAAATATAACATAATTAAAATTAAGGAAATGATGGAACCATAATAAATTTATATGGTTTGGAACTACCAAACTAAAAATCTTAGTAAAAGTGCAGTAGTTAAAACCTGAGATAAAGATAATAAATAGGCATTATTAATGAATGGGTGATATGATTTCAAAATAGAATCATATATGATATATAATAATTAATATGGTCCTGGTATAAATAAATACCATTTTTTAAACCCTTATGCACGAATTAAATCAGTTTAATCTATGAGGAAATATGAGGTAATGGGTCTCTTTTTTTCAATTTCGATTAAGTAGGTTAATATTTTTCTTCATTGACTATTTTATCCCATGATTTCGTGTTTAACAGAATAATATTTTATTATTTTTTATTTACAATTAATTTCATTGAATATATATTTTCAACAAATAAACAGATCATTTAATAACTCTCACTTTTGTGATACTATCTTTGTAAAAAAATTCATTTAAATTTCTACTCCATTGAAATGTATTTCTTGTCATTCAATTGTTAAATAATTTTTTGTTTATATAATTCCCCTATGATGTATACAGAATGAAAATATATTTATTTTTAATTATTAAATAATGATTTAAATTTTACTCTTTTAAAATATTACAACATAATATTTATCTATGACGTAATACTATTTTTAGTAATCACATTTTTATAGGACTGATTATAGTTGTAATGTCCCAGAAATTCTATATATAATTTTTTTAATTATATATAATCATATAGAGACTACGAAATCTGATGGCGCGTGATTCTGAGGCCCGGAGTGCTAAGAATTATATGTCGATGTTTTGCTATGATTTAATTAGAGCATATAAGCAGTTTTTAAAAAAAATGTTGAATTATTCATAAATGGTTAATTGGATCAGAAATCCAAGGGCACTATTGCACTCAAGATGGTGGGTTTACCATAGGTGTGGCTTAAGTTTAGTCGGCATGTGTCTTCTGTTAGAAAAACTGAAAATGGCCTAACCGTAAATAATATAATTAAATAATGTTATCTTATTTTTCAAGTAATTTTATCTCACAAACGGTATCTTGGATTAAAAAGCCAATACCACCACTGAAATCGTGAGCGTATTAATTCTTTAGAAAGATACTAACATTGGATGCAGCGAGCCACCAGTGAAGGTTAGTTTTTGGTCGTAAATAAAATAATTAAGTGAAAATTATTTAATTTTAAAATCCATAACATTTAAATGGTTACTCAGATTGAAAATCCTTGAGTACTTTTGGGTTTATTGGGTTGTGTTTCCCTTATATAGAGCATAACATCGACTGGCGTGGTACAAGGGTGATAGCTAAAACTTTTACAAACTTTATTTAGGGAACGTTCGGTAAATGCACGAGAGGCATTTTGTAACTTTTGAACTGTTGCTCGGAATTGAAATCTGAGGACACTATTGAACTCGCAATGCTGATATTCAAATAAGGAGACCTTCACCTTGATTGTAGTGGGTTGAGGGTGGAAGTTGGTTTTTTGGATTTTTGTGGGAGAAGAAAAAAATAAAATATATAACTTTTTATTTATTTTATTTGAAACCACCATTTTTAACGCTTGGTGGTGGGGACCACCCTAACTCTAAATTAATTTGGTGGATACCCTTGGTATTCCACTAGTTAATGTTCCAAACTCAATTTAATTAATGGGTTAACATAATATGTAAAATTAATAAACATAATTTAATAATTTGTCTCCTCATTTTCTTGAGTTTTAAGAAAGTGTTGGAAAAGGGAGAATTGGGGAGAGATTTGGGAGGATCACCTTCTTCAACAAATAACACTATCCAACGAAGAGAAACCTCCGGAATCAGAGAAAAGGGATGGAGGATGAGCCCAGATCAGAATCATATTGCGGGATAATGGAACGTCGACGTCACCATCTCATCTACATCGTCGTCTTCCTCGTGCCACTTCCAATGGACAATCGAGGTAGGGGATTTATATATGGTTGAATTTATTTATTGATCCGTCATATTATGGTTTCACAACAACGATGGCCAAACAAATATGGCCATCATCTTGCACATATACATTGCCCCTTTATCTTTTGATTATCTGCGCATTCTTCATGAATTCATCAATTCCAAATAATAAATGACATTGGAAATGCAATATTTTGTTGAGCGCGACATATGGACACGGAGCCCTCGACCTGAGCGTCACGAAAATGAGATCATTTTATTTTTCAGGTTTAGAATGATGATGCAGTGGCCCACAGAAGGGGCAATGTGGAGGGGTAATTCTAGCGTGTATTTGGGGAATTGCTTCGGGCGAGATAGATGGTGCGATGACTGTCTTTGTAGAGAGTTGAGGTGGCTTCATGCGGGAAAGCAGGGGTAGGCAGAGGGGAGACCTACGTGTGAGAAAAGGCGACTGCGACGGTGGGGCGAGTTGGCCAGTGGCTATCCAGTCAGCTGAACAATGCAACAGAGTGGGGTGGGATAGTGCAGTTGGTTCAGGCGGAGTGGAGGCTAGGCAGACAGCGGGGTGCTATTTTACTAGTTCGTGTAAAGAGGTGAAAAATGCGGAAGAAAAAAAGAATTGATTGGAGAGAGGTAGAGTTAGAAAAGAGAGAAATTAAATGTACAAAGAAATTAAGAAGGAATCATTGAAATAGGGGGAGGTGATACCAGAATGGAAAAGGGTTTCATGAATCTCAATTGAGATTAATTATAATGGAAAAAAGTAAAATAATAATATTATTAATAAAGTTATTATTATTTTGGGTTTTCAAAACCATTTTTCATCCATAACTTTTCTGTGTGACCTTGGTTTCACGAACCATCAGCGAAATTATGACCTTGACTTCAAGAAGAATATTATGAGTCAAATATTTTATGTCTTTTTTGGGGTTTTGAATCGGTTACTCAAAACTCTCAAATAAAAATAATAATATATTATTATTGAATATTCGACCATCCATAACATCTGCGTGCAAATTCTGACTGACTTACCATCTGTGGAGACGTGATATGATCATCAAGACTGTATATTTAAGTCTAATATTGAATATTAAATTATAGTTCATGGCTCGAGTTCATGAAATATCCAATATTATTATTATTATTATTGTAGAATCTTGTATTCGACATATCTCCCTCTTACGGTGTCGAAATGACGAACCGTATGCGGCAGTAGAATCATTCGATCAAGAAAATACTTTTGGTATACTCCAATAAAGTTTTGGCTAATGTTGGAGCACATCTGGGATGGATTGGACCCCGAATACAACTGGGTCCTTGGAGCGAAAAATGCTTATAACTTACAGATCGGGCGTCTGATTGACGCGACATATGTTACATTGGTCCCATAAGACATACCAGACATTTGAGATACTTCTTAGTGGGACTTCATGGATATTGAGGTATGACCGATGACTTTGGGATCATTTATCCCAAGTGTGAAATGTGCAGAACCCTCCGAATAGATGAGATCTGGCAACTATTAACCATTACGACTCAAAGTGACTCGACTAGCCCAGTGGGTAGCACCTCTGTGTGACACGATAGAACCATGGTGGGGAGTGCCTCTGTGTGATATTGTAGACACATGGTACTTGAAAGGAGGAGTCCCTTAGTAGACCACGAGGAGGAGTGCCTCTATGTGACACGACATACCTATGTTGGAGAGTTCCTCTGTGTGACACAATAGACCCACAGTACACGATAAGAGGAGTACCTCAATAGTTCCAGATTAGTGGGAAGCATCTTTGTGTGAAGTGGTATGCCGAGTGTACTCAATAGAGGTTGAGTTCTCCAGCGGCCAAGGTGATTGACAATGTAACAGTGGATGTTACTTGTTACTACCCCTAGAATAAATCCTATTGTGAGTTGTTTTTACTTTGTGCTTGTGATTGATGTTATGCTATGTGATACTTCACTTTCGTGGTGTTACCTTCGTGGTATACTTCCCACATGTATGATATATGTATATCTTGATAGCATAGGTGTATGTATGGGAATATACCTAAGTAGAGTTGGGATCTTGCTTTGTGGTCTTTACATTGTGGATATATAGGAGACCTACGGGGTCTCAGGGTCCCTACTGAGTATCATTATACTCACCCCTACATAGGCTATGCATGCACCTTGTTGTGTGTGGTGCAGACGACGGACATCGCTGACTGAGGATGAGGGTACTAGGACAAGAGGTTGCTCGGAGGTGGACTTTATACAAGGAATACTGTAGAGAAGACTGATCGAGAGTTGTACTTACCCTTTAGGTAGAATCCTTTGACGGTGTTCATAAGAGATGTTCTCAGTTTCACTTTTACTTTTTAGTTTACTTATACTTTATAGTTGGGCTTGTATTTTGGCCCCTTTTACATTCTGTACACACCCTATTTACTATATAGTTTTACTTTGATTTTCTATCCTTCATTTGTGCTTAGTTGTGTTAGTTTACAGGTTATAAAGGAAATGCCTTCTTGTATTTAGGGAATAAACCTTTCGATGCTAGTCACCAGCCCTTGGCCTATGGAAGGAAGGCTTAAGGTAGTCATGGAATGAGCCCTAAGGGACGAGTTGTGACAAATTTGTATCATAGGAGTTCAGTTCTACCGATGAACTAGGAATCTGATCTTTTTTGTGTGGCAATAGTTTTAAGTGTTATGAGTGTGGTTTTAAGATTGTGGAATCCAGTGTTAGTGCGGTGGACAATGTATCGATACACCAGGACCATGAATTCTGATTTGTGACTCAACACATGAATGCACTGATTGTGTGTGTTTTTGTAAAAAAATTCCTTCTGAATTCATTGGAGTCAGCTCAACAGGTATAACTTAATGAACAAGGAACACCTATTCCTTATCTGGATTCCGCAACAAAGACAACCACCCAGGATTTCGAAGAGAGTTCATGATGATGGCTGACCGAGTGATGAGGCCTCAGTGCAGGGTCCTCTTACGTTGTTAGCACCTTTAGGTGGTGTACCAGCTACACCACTACCCATTGGATGAGATTTTCCACCATCCCCACCAGTAGAGTATGCACTCTGAATGAGTGTGTTTCATGAGTTCCAATGACAGTGGACTCTGAGATTTTGAGGCATGTCATATTTTTAGGCAGCTAAGGGCTGGATGGAGGTAGTGGCTAGAGTTTTCTGCCTAGTTAAGTCACCAGTATATAATATAGTGATTATAGTTACTGGTCATATCTAGTACGTGACCATGAGGATAGGCCACAGGATAATAATGATTCAGTACTTGGACTGTTTCTCGAGATGGTACCTTTGGGATGTGTGCCAACTATGTCACTGGTCGTTGGTGTACAGTTACAACCAGTGGTACCGATAGAGGAAACATTCAGGCTTATATCCTTACATGAATTTCATCATCAGATACCCCACATGTTTCATGGTGATACCGAATTATAGGTAGATAAGTAAATTCTTGAGTAGGTGGATGAGAGTTCTCAAGAGTTTCTACAAGTTTATCGGGATGACATGTCAGCAACTGGGTATTCATCTAGGAGTACCGACAATTCTTGGTACTCGATCAATACAATATGATTTCTTCTCCGGGGCTCGGACATCTGAGCGTGGTGTGTTTAAGAATGTCTCATCCAACAATATTCCTCTATGCATTCCTACCAATGTTATGCTTCTAGAGAGAACCTTTCTGGTTCAATGTTCGTTGGCTGAGCTGATACATCCATTGAATGTCAGTAGATGAAAAGTACGAAACTGGCACTAGTCATAGAGACATGGGCGTGTAAAACTTTTCGATAAGAGGATGTGATAGGGACAGACAAATCTGCAGGGCTGCAGATGTGGGAGTGGAGCTAGAAGAGCATCATGAGGTGGTGTACTTTTTGACATGTTACAACCACCACCTCAATGTGGTCCACACCAGGATTAGGGAGCTGGAGGACATGGGAAGGTAGTAGCTACATGTGGTCAAGGAGTGTGACCCAAGGGCTATAGGAATGATCCGATGAATGGAATGTGTCTACTACTAAATGTCTTATTTATAGACATAGATACCAATAATTCATTCCTTCCACAAATCTTGTCAAAGACCTATAGTTTCTGGTTAATCAATTAACTTTACCCTCACATATAGAGATAACTTTGGGAGGAGACTCGATAATCATAATTACGTCGATGGTGTGATCTGACCCTTGAGGCGAGAGTTTTGGTTGGAACCTCTTACCAGCAGTGTCGAGGCCTTGCGATGATAGTTTGAGTATGGACTGGACATCCAAAATTCATACTCAATTTGATTATACTAGGTAAAAGGGTTTTTGTTCACATATAATGTTGGAATGGAATTTTCCGTGTTTGGTGAAAAAATAAATATAGGAAGCACAGAATAAAGTCATTGATATGAGGGTGCAACCGATCACTCACGAGTCGGCTAGGCATACCCTCGTGGCAGCATGAGTTTTGAGTTTTCAATTCCCGAAAGAAGTGGAAAAGTGTGGGGTAAATCCTCTCAAAATATGTTTCCATGTTTAAAACCCGGAAGGGGGAGGGAATTATACTATGGATGGGTACTACATGAGTTTTGGACCGGGCATCTCCAGGGTAGTGGCACCCTTGTAAGTTTTTTTAAAAAGGGGGATCCATTCTTATGGATGGAGAAGTTTCAGCAGAGCTTTCAAAAGACGAGATAGAGACTGACGAGTAGAACTACACTACCCATGACCTGGAGTTAGCAGCATTGGTCTTTGCACTGATGATTTGGTGACATGGTTTATTGTCTACCCTGATCACAAGAGTCTCAGGTGTATCTTCTCTGAGATGGGCTGGATCCTGAGACATCGTCGATGGCTAGAGTGCCTCAAGGATTATGACCTTGAGATATTCTAGACACATGGGAATGGGAACATGGTAGCAGATGCACTCAACCTGATGTCTTGTCTGTAGTTGTTGAGTGAAGCGACAAACAATCTTTCTGCGTTGTAGATATCCTTCGTGCATAGAGATATGGTAGCATACCTCTAATCTATGACAGTCACACCCCTACTACTTCACGAGTCAGGGAGGTGTATCTTGGGGATACTTACAATGATGCTTGATGTGCTCAGATATCCTCAGGGCAGGCGCCTAATCGATATTATAAAGGTAGGGAGCACGTCATCTTCTTCAAAGGACATAACATGGTACCAATAGAACTACATGATGAGGTGTTAAGGGAGTTCCATATGTCTCCTCTAGTGGTAAATTTTGGAGTGTTGAAGATGTACCGGGACAATTATCATCTGTACTAGTTTACAGGGATGAAGAAAATAGTGGAAAATTTGGTATCACGATGCCTCACTTGTTAGCAAGTGAAAACTGCTCAGAGCTGTTAGAAGTCTTTTGCCAACTGGAGGAGGAAGATCATGTATTTTTATATGTCTCGCCTTGATGAGGATTGTAGATATTTGGCCAGGGTGGAAAGTGATCTCTTAGGTTCATTATCCCTCTCTATATTTTCACTAGAGTGGACAAGGTGGCATACCATCTATCTCTTTCCCCATAGATGCACTAGGTGCATAATGTTTTCCATGTGTCACAACTAAGGAGATGTGTGACTGATCTATCACACGTTATCGACCATAAATAGATGGACTTAGACGATGTGGAAATGTTTACGAAGGTTCTAATAGAGATTTAGGATCGATATGAGTGGGTCCTTTGTGGGCGATAGATACCTATGGCATGCATTCTCTGGAAACACGGGAACCTCCAGGAGAGCACATGGGAGCGGTCAGCTTAGATCCATTCTCAGAAACCCAATTTTTTTCCATAGTCCATATTATGGCTTTATGGTACATAAATCCCTAAAGTGGGGAGAATTTAAAGTCTTAAAAATTCAATATATATATATATTTTAATTATATAAATTTTTTTCGAGATTATGAAATCTGACAGAGCGTGATTCTGAGTCCCTGAGTGCCAGGAATGATCTGATGATGTTTTATGAAGCTTTAATTAGTTCGTGTAAGAAGTTTTCCAGAAAAAGTGGAACAATTCTAAAATGGTTACCCGGATCAGAAGTATAAGGGCACCGTTTCTCTCAGGATAGTGGTTTTACCCTAGGTGTGACTTATGTTTAGTCAGTGCAAACCTATAGTGAGAAAACCTAAAAATGGAATAACCATAAATAAAATAATTAAATAAAGTTATTTTATTTTCAAATGATTTTAACTCCCAAATGGTATATCAAATAAAAAATATGAGACCACCACTGAACTCTTGAGTGTATGATTTCATTAGGAAGATACTAACATTGGCCGGTGTGGGCCACCAGTGAAAGTGAGTTTTTTTCCATAAATAAAATAATTAAGTTGAAATTATTTTATTTAAGATCCATTACATCTTAATGGTAACTCAGATTATAAATCTGAGATTACCTTTGAGTTTATTGAGGTGTGTTTCACTTATGCATATCCTAACCTCGACCGGTGCAGGTCGAGGGTGACTGTTAATAATTTTCCAAACTTTTTTGGGTACGTTCTGTAAACGCGCGAGTGGCGTTTTGTATCTTTTTAAATGATGCTCAGAATTAAAATCTGAGGACACCGTTGTACTCTTAGTGTCGATATTCTCTTATGGAGACTTTCACCTTGACCGCAGTGGGTCACGGGTGGAAGTTATTTTTACGGATTTTCATGGGAGAAGAAAAAAATAAAAAAAAAATTTATTTATTTTATTTGAAACCACCATTTTGAATGATTTTTGGTGGGGACATATTGAACTCCCAATTCATGTAAGGGAAACCCTTGGTATTCCGTTAGTTAATGTTCCAACCTCAATATTCATAATGAGCTAACTTAACTTGTTAAATTAATAAACTTAATTTAATATGTTGGCTCCTCATTGACATTATTTTGGGGAATGATTTGGAAAAGGGAGAATTAGGGAGAGCTTTTAGAGGATCATATTCTCCAATGAAGAGAATCCTCCTGAATCAGAGAATGAGGATGACACTTGATCCCAGATCAAAAACATCTTGCGGGATCAAGGAACGCCGACGCCACCATCTCATCAACTTCGTATTCCTCCCAATGCCACCACCAACGAACAATCGAGGTAAGGGATTTATACATGATTGAATTTATTTATTGATTATTCATATTCTAGTTTCACAATGAAGATGGAAAAAAACATTGCCACCACCCCACACATATACCGTGTACCTTTATCTTTTGATTCTTCACACATTCTTCGTGCATTCGTCAATGAAAAATAATTAATTGTGCTGGAAACACAATATTTTTTCTGAGTGAAACATATGGCCACATAGCCTTCGACATGGAGATCGTGAATATGCGATCTTATTATTTTTTGTGTTTAGAACGAAGAGGCAGTGGCCCACAAAAGCTGAACCATGGAGGAGAAATTCCAGCGTGTCATTGAGACGTACCTCCGGGCGAGATAGGTGGTCCGGCGGTGGCCTGTGAGGAGAGTCAATGTGGCTTCACATGGGAAATCATGGATAGGATGAACGATGACCTGTGTGCGGGAAACAGGCTACCACGGTGCTGGGGTGAGTTGGGCAGTGGTTGTCCGGTCAGCGGAAGGATGTGCCAGAGCATGGTGGTCTGGTGCAGCTAGTACAGGTGGAGTAGTGGCTAGGTAGACAACATGGTGCAATTTTACCAATTCGTTTACGGAGGTGAAAACATTGAAGAAAAAAAGAATTGATTGTAAAGGGGTATATTTAGAAAAGAGATAAATTAAAAATACAAAGAAATTAAGTTGGAATCGTTGAAATATTGGGAGGTGTTTCCTGTATGGAAAAGAGTGTGTGAATCTTAATTGAGATTAGTTGTAAGGAAAAAAAGTAATATAATAATAATATAAATAATGTTATTATTATTTTGGGTTGTCCAAACCATTTTACATCCATAACATATCCGTACGACCTCAGTTTCACGAACTGTCAGCAGAAGTGTGACCTTTACTTCGAAACAGAAACAATGAGTCATATATTTGATGTCTTTTTTGGGGTTTTGGATCAGGTACCCGTAACACTCAAATTATAATAATATGTTATTATTATTAACTCTTCGACCCTCCATAACTTGTGCGTCTGACCTCCGATTGACTTACCATCTGTGGTGACGTGATCCTATCATTAAGATGGTCGATTTAAGTCTAATGTTGAATATTAAATTCTGGTTTGTGGCTCAGGTTCACAAAAAATCAAATAATAATATTATTATTAATGGGAGATCTTGTATTCGACAAATCTCCCTCACACAGTGTCGAAATGACGAACCGTCTATGGTACCATAATCCTTGGATTGAGACGATCATTTTGGTATACTTGACATGTGTTTTGGATAATGTTGGAGAAAAAATGGGTTAGATCGGACCCCAAATCCAACCAGGCCATTGGAGAGAAAACACTAATAACGTACAGACCGGGCATCTGATTGACGCGTCGTCTATTGCATTGGGTCCCTTAATACCTGACATACCTTTAGGATACTTATTCGTGGAACTACGCAGTGGTTGAGGTATAAATGATGGCTTGGGGAGTGGTTATCCTATGTGCACTATGTGTTGCACCATGTGACTGGCTATGATCTGACGACTACTGATCATTACGACTCATAGTGACTCGACATGCCCAGTGGGGAGTTCCTCTTTGCGAAGTGGAAGACCCATTGTGGGTATTGCCTCTGTGTGATGTGGAAGACCCAAGGTACTTGATATGAGGAGTACCTCAGCAGGCCACGAGGGGGATCACCTATGTGTGACATGGAAGAACCATGGTGGAGAGTGCCTCTGGGTGACGTGGAAGACCCACGATACTCGACAGGAGGAGTACCTCAACAGTCCACGATTTGGGGGAAGCACCTCTGTGTGAAAGGGCATGCCCACTGTACTCGATAGAGGAGAAGTTCTCCGGCATCCAAGGTGTTCGATGATGTGATTGGGCATGTTACTTGTTACTACCTCTAGAATAAATCCTGGTGTGAGCTATCATTTCTGTGTGCTTATGATTGAGGATGTGCTATGCGATACTTCACCTTCGTGGGTTAACCTTCGTCGTATACATCTCACATGTATGAGATGAGTATGACTTGATAACTTACGTATATTTATAGGCATAAAACTAAGTAGAGTTGGGATCTTGCTTTGTGGTCCATATTTTCTCAAACACTATGAGACCTAAGAGGTCTCAGAGTCTATATTTAGTATCGTTATACGAAACTATAAATGGTTTATTCCCACACCATGATGTATTTCATGCAGACGAAGGCCAACGCTCACTGAGGATGAGGTAACAAGGACTAGAGGTAGCTCGGAGGAGGACTTTAGATGAGGCGTACAGCAAATATGGTCGTTCGAGAGCTGTACATACCCTTAAGGTCGGATCCTTGGAGGGTGTTCACAGGATCAGTTTTTAGTTTTACTTGTTCTTTTTAGTTTACTTCTACTTTATAGTTGTTCTTGTTTCTTGGCCCCTTTTACTTTCTGTACACACCCTATTTAATCTATAGTTTTACATTGAGCTTGTATCCTGCTTTGTGCCTCATTGTGTGATTTTACAGGTTATAAAGGCAATGCTTTCCTATTTTTAGGGAAACCTCTTTTCATTTCTAGTTTCCAGCCCCTCGCCTATGGAAGGCGAGCATATGGTAGTCACGACAAGGGCCCCGACGGATGGGGTGTGACAATTGTTTCAATTTATGTCATATTGTATGCTATCCATCACAAAATTTCATCCATTTTATTATCCTATTTATATTTAATGAGTTTCCATGTTTTAATAATATTTTTCACTCTTTATGAATTAACTCAAGTAAATAATTTTTTAAAAAAAAATTAAAAAATATATTTTTCTTTTTGATGTGGTTTATTTTTATTCTATTTTTATATTTTTTTTTACAAAAAAAATTCATTTTTATAGAGTAAAATTAATTATTATGGAAATTTTATTTTACCATGGAATTTTTCAAGGGTAGGATAGAATATTACTAATGGTTTCTGAATGGGTAATTTTCACTATAAATAATAAAAATTAAAGAGGGAATGTCTTTATTTTAACATGTACAGTGTTAATAAAAATTCCCACTACCAAAATAATTTTATTTTATTTAGTTTCTCCCATAATATATAAATGGTTATAAAAACAAAAATAATTAATTTAAACATATTTAGTTATTAAACTTTTTTTTTATTTCTACAAAGGATAGGATTTTAATTCAAAACATATATTTTTAATATGTTTTTATCATCATTTTTTTGAAATTAATTTTTTTTCATTAACAATATATTGAAACATTAAATTAACTTTTTTATAATTGGATAATATATATTTCTTAAATAACATTCTTCATTCATTCATGTATATGTGTGTTTCATAAACCATTTAAAATTTATACATATATTATTTTTGGATGAAGGTTATTTAATTTTCTGAGAATCTTGTACGTATAAGTTTAATCTTTAATATCTGTAAATCTAAAAATTCTGATAAATTATCCTCAAAAGTTAAATAAAATTTATTCATTCTTTCTTCTCGTGATAAATTACAATTAGGGAAATTTTATTGAATTATACTCCATTAAAAACAAATTTCAATCTGTAGGACGTCAAAATATATTTTAAATACGATTATCTATAAAAGTTTCTGAATATTAGATTTCTATATTTTAAAAAGTCTCAAATATTTATATTTTGGTATAGAGTTTAATATATAATATTATTCTATTGTTTTTTACACAATTGTTTTTTTTTCAACATAATCTTATTTATTTTTTATAAATTTTTGATATTTTTATAAATTTGATAAAAAAATTAAATAATGGACTTTAATCACTATCCTTCACCATTTAAAATATATTTTTATAGTAACATATTTGAAATTAAAACAAGGTATTTATTTTCTAAATAAAATTTATTTTTAAAATACAATTTCACTAATTTGACTTATTTTGAAGCTCTTTTATTATTCCACTCATAGGATATTTATACTTATACCATAATGAAAGGTTAAAAATTATAATAATGGTGAAATATATAAGAAACAATCTCTTATATCAATTCATTTGAACCATTATTATTTTACAAATAAAAATTTTAAAAATTATATTCAATAATTAATATATATTTTTCAATGTATGTTGACAACTAAATGAACTAATTTACCAAATTCGATTATTTTATTCAACATTCAATTATGTTTTATCGATTTTTACCTATTTTATATACTATATTTTTATAATGTGCTTTTTTTCTAGATAGAAACACATGTACGAATCAATGTGTTTTAGATAATGCTTAATTGTTATAATAATTGAAAAATTCTACTGCATAATTATATTATCTATTTAACCATATCGAATAGTTTGGGGAACAAAAAATAAAAAATTCTAAATGGGATAACATTATAATATTGTTTGAGATAAATTTATATATATTTACAAATAAATAAAAAACATTGGATAATTAAACAAACAAACACACACACACAGATATATATATATTTGTGTGTGTGTGTGTGTATGGAAACAATATATACATGTGTGTGTTTATTTTGGATACATATACCATATATATGTATATATGTATAAAAATATGTGTGTCTATGTATTTAATTAATAAATATATATATAATATTAAATATTTATACTAATAGTGATGGGAAAAATAGTACATAAGTGAGAGAAAAAAATGAATCACACACGACATAAAAATAAAAATAATAATGTTTTCAATCATACAAATAAATATCTATGATCCTATTTTAATGATGAAGGAGAATGATAAGAGAAATAAATTATTTATAATTAATATCATATTGTTCTAAAGTTAATTTTTTTTATTTTAATAGTAACTGGACAAAAAATTTGAATATATTCTATAATATTCTAACACAATATCTCGAATCATGAGACCTGATATATAATTTACCATGGCCTAAAATGTGATCTCTAATCACCATTGTATGTGAAGAAGTAGTGATATAAATTAAGGAAACTTCCCTGAATGATTTTACTTCAAATATAAATCAAGGCATATATGGTTGCAATAGTTTTAAATATTACACAATTTTGGAATAAATTGCATTGCAAATAAATTTTTGTAATTATATCCTATATTTAAATAAATAAATCTAGAAATACTTGATCATAATGAAATACAAATAAACATTTATTAAGAAAATATTCTATATTATAGCTTTCTTGAATCTACATTTCACTAGGGATAAAATTTGTAGTCTTCACCTTTACATTAGCATGAGAAATATTGTTTTTATGTCTATTTAAGTGTATTTGTAATTGTTGAGTATAATGGTTGTAAAATTTCTCAAATTTATCAAACATTATTTCAGGGATGGAAAATTATAATAATACTATTTCTATCCAGATTTATAAACCAAAACATGTTTCAATAATTAATTTGATTTATCTAAACACATTCTTAAGCCAATCTATTTTATAAAGAATTATTGTTAATTTAATGAGTTCTTATTTTTTTGGGAATGGAAAACATCAAAATTTTATTTTTATAAAATCATAAATAAAATTATATATATAATGAAAATATTTCTAACACCCATTTATTTTATAAATCTCCAAGAAGAACCCATTTGTTAAGAATTTTACAGGAAAATCCTTGTCTCTTTAATATGAAATAAAAAAATAAATTTACCAACAAATGATGTATACTCTTTATTATGTTATAAGTCCTCAACATCAGGAATATCCCAGAACACTATAAAAAAATCAATATAAGAAAACAACCCAAAAATCTCAATACAATACTTTCCAAAATAAAAACATGATCAAAATGGTTTGAGTTTAAAAACCAAGTTTTAACTAATTCAAAAAACCCTAGACCATATAAATTAGTAATATAATGAGATGGTTGTAAATATATTTCATCCTCCATCCAAAAACAATTATAGCTTGACACAATCTATCTAGGTCTTTTCATTGACATAAATAAATCTTATAATTAAAAATATAGATCCGAGGAAAATACATTTTCCTCCATGAACATATATGTTAACAATATCTATTTCCATATATATAAACCATATAAAAAAATGGAATCACATTTCATGGGACATTCCATGATAATTCCAATCGAATAAAAACAAATTTATATTTAAATTCATAAACATAATATGAAATATATTACAAATACCTATTATTTATGAAATTAAAAAATCAATTCAAAAATAAAAATTAAAAATTAAAATAACCAATAGATGTTAAAGACTTCAATTCCAGGAACACCATTTTTTTATTAAAACCACCTTTAAAAAATTCCATCATTTAACAGAAATCATGATTTTATAATGAATACAGAATTATATTAAATTATTAAATAATTATAAATTAGATATTGTCTTAATTATATCGAAGAAACCAAGAGAGACATTTCATTCTAGGTAAATTATTCATATCCATATCCTATCATCATAGGATGAGATGAATATATAAAATAAATATCAATTAGAATAATAATACATAATCTTTACTTATATATAAAAATTATTGTCATCCCCCTATCTAAACCTATTTTATATAATGGGATAAATTCATAATTGAAATGAGATCAATATCATCTATAATATACAAATTTCCAGCCTTATATCCACATTCTTGATCCATTTAAGAGAAATTAGGTTTTATTTAAAATAATTTGGAAATTCTAAAAGTATAAATACTAAATTTTTAAGAATAAGATTTAGGTGTTTAAAAGGAAACTCAGTGTTTTATGTTAAATATATATATCATTTATTGAAATTCATGGTCATTATGAAAGATATTCGGTACATTGAGAATATGCATTCTTCAAAAAATTATAGGTGACCAATAAAATATAATTCCATAAAAACCATGAAATGTATATTCATAATTTATGAAAACAAGGACTATGTAAGAAATTATACGCCATTGAAAAACATCTCCAAACATACCTCTATCATTTTAATTCCATTGATTAACAAACCCTAAGGGAATATCAACATTTAAAATCAAAATATGTAATAAAAATTTAAATTTATAATCATTTATTAATCAATTTATCGAAATAAACAGTATAAAAGTCTATGAAACTCTGTTATAATATCAGGTATACAGTTCATATTAATTAAAAGTTTTAAATAAATGTATGATAATGGGGGATCTGTTACTCTCCCTTTTATAAGAAATGTAATCCTTAAAATAGTCTTTTAATTCTTATCAGAAAATTAAAATATATAACTATTATATATCTAATTTTTTTTCTCAAGGATTCATCTTGAATAATTTCATCGTATCATAATAAAAAAAATTCTTCCAATGAGGAACTTCCCTATATTATCCACACCATGGTTAAATTTTTCCATGAAATAAGTATCATGTTATAAATTATATATCTCCTATATTAATAACTGAAAATGGTATATTTAATACTAATTCTATTAATAAACCTGAAAAAAATATGAATGATAATGTATTGATATAATAATTCAAAATGGAAATCCACTACATTGATATTATCTATGATATTAAATGGGAATATTTATCATTAATATTTTTTATAGGCCTTCTAATTTCATGAATATACCATTATAAGATACACATTAATGAAGACCTAATATCTAAGATCAATTTTCAAGTGTAGTCATAGATAAACAAGAGATTTTTTTGCGGACACTAAAATGAGATCAAGTGTTGCCAAATTAATTTAGAAACATCTATCATATTTTTCTCCAAACATGGTACCATAGTAATATTCCAATAGTATCAGCCGGACATATTGGTATCCAATATGGAAAACTATAAAATGCATAATATTATTACATAAAATCCAATGAATGATAACAATTACTACAAAATAATCCTCTAATTATATCTATAATTCATGAGATATCACAAAATTAAGGTAAAAATAGTAATAATAAAATAAAAACCTAAATAAAACATTCTATACGTCTATCCATCTGAGAAGTATTTGTACTCTTCATTTTCATATATTTCCTTATTGAATTATGGTACCCCTTCTAACTTCTAGATGTATAATGATGGTCTCTATTTGAGACTATATACATTATAACCCCATGATGTATAACAAAATAATTCCCATAAATCTTACTTTGGTTAAAAATTATGAAAATTCTCATATAGGAAATAAATACATTGATTTTGTCTGTTGATTTACAACTACCCAAAATCCCAAAAAAAATCTATATTGATCTCAGAAATACAATATTGAAATAAATCAATACATCATACAATATTCTTGTTATAATAATAATGGGATATAGAAACTATTTAAGTCATCAATCATTGACTATTTCTTAATCGAAAATATATAACAATAAATCAAATACGTTATATTTAATTATGACCATATGAATTTTTTAAATATAAGTTTACCTTTTTGTTGATATATGATAACCAATGTATCTAAAATGGGGAAAATATTTTTAACACAACTCATATAATCTATAGTAACCACCATAAATCCATAAAAATGTAAGGAAATTATGATATAACATTACGTTTTTTGATTGTCTCTCCCAAATTTTGAGAATTTTTTTTATCAAATATCCCCTATTATTCAAATGAATTTCCAATATATGATAAATTAAAGATTATATTGTATATGTTATATTGATAACTAATCCAAAAATAGAATCCTCCACCTCTATGTGATATTCTATTATTTATCCCAATAGCTACAAAATTTACCTAGCATCCTTCGCAACCTGAGTATGAGTTTTCTAACATGAAGAATTTTATATCTCATTTCCATTTATTGATGTATACATAAAATCATAATAAATGAATTATTTGATTCCATTGGTAAAAATTGTCTCATTTGGAGATAATTATTGAATAAAATATACTTCAAACTCATATAATCTATATAGGGAAAACAAGTCTCTTAAAAAAGTATAATTTACTAATTTTTTAATTAGTGAACAACATAAATATATTCAATGACTTGAATTGAAGTATTCAACTATTGTTGTTTTAGTTACCTAGTCCCTTAAACTATAAACCCACTTATATGCAACAAAACAAATCCCAAACCCAATCTAGATGACTTGAAAAAAATTTCATAATCAACTTCAACATCCAGGAGTCTCATAATTTGCGATGATGTATGTCTCCTCTTGAAGAACATAAATTTATCATGGAACTATATATCCCTCTAAATAGTTTCTCAAACCTACGTTAAGACTATAATTTTATAGTGTAATTATGTATAATACTTAATTATTCCTTTTTAATGTATAGAATAAACCATTAAACATCATCTTTTAAATATATTACCACATCATTCTCCAAAAATAACAGTATTAAATTTTTTTATATCAACTGATATTAAATTTTTATAATTAAAATTTACTTGTAACAACACCTTATGAATCCAAAATAGAATTTTGAATAATTTAAAAATGATTTATGCACACATATAATCTCCAAAAAAATACCATGTGCTTCTCTTTTCTTATATATAAGCATAAATATATAATGATTTCATCCATGAATACTACTTATAGAATATCCACACACATGTGAAATATATGGTTAATTGAATCCATTTCATCCAAAGTGTCATTATAACTCAAAATAGAATGATAGAATTCATATAAAGGCTATATCATAATTATAATTTTAATTTTGGAATATTTTAATTATTTCCTACTAGCTGAAGATACCATGATCGATGTTTGGATATTTGAAAAATTACAGGAAGACATGGATTTTTTTAAAAACCATTAAATATGGTTAAAGTACATTTATTAATTAATGGTACATGATTTAGATTTTAATAGTTAATAAATATACTTAATCTAACATTATAATATTGGAATATAAAACAGTCGTTTTCCATGTATATCACCTCAATTGAATGGAATCATTCTACACAAGCATGTACAACTACACAATTTACACAGGTATCTCCTCTAGGGTTACTCAATAATAGGTTCATATCAGAAGGTTCATCAGAATCACATGATCAATGAAATAGTTTACATCCCTCCTTATTGGTAATATGGATAAAACAACATTCAAATGACACCACACAACTGATGGAAGTAGAATTCAATATTTTACTTCCATTGATCTAAATAATAATATTTTTAATAGATATATTACCTTTCAAGAGGTTTCATAAAGAATAAAAAAGTAGTGGAAATTAATTTTAACACCTAAACCAAGATCAACTATGTATGAAATCTAAAAACCAATATACTACAAAATAATGATCTAAGTGTTCTATAAAATATAGAGTACAAATAACCATATCTATTATATGTGGTTAATGAAGATTACAAGAGGTATGTGAATGGAATCTTTCATACATGTTTTATCTATGTGTTGAAAATAATTTATCCTTAAAATTGAAAAGATTCTTCTTTATCCCATGAGAAGATAATATCTCATAATGTGAATAGAATATAAGTAGAGGCATTCTGTTGGGATACTTTTGGTAGGGATCTCTAAAAACCAATTCATTAATGTGGCCTCTAATATAATCCTTGAGGAAACTATTTTAGGATCATTCATTTAATCATAAAATGAAATACATGAGTAAATGTCACTTGGTCATTCAAGAAACCATTTCTTGAATTCATATTTTTTTATCCAATGGATTTTTTATTAATGAAACATGTTAATTGTTATTGATTATTAGTGAATTAGTTTAGAGTACTATCATATACCATTATGTGATAATTAAATTTCTTATAATGTAAAGGAATTATCTACAACATAACACAGAAAATGATATGAATATGTTACATAATAAAATATTTCCAATACTCATTATATGTGTTTAAGTATTTGGGGAATATACCTGTTAATTGTCATCTTTCACTAATAACCTATAAATTTTTTTCTATTTCATCATATATTGTATCATATATAATAAAATTTGAAATCATACCCAATAATTGTTCTCTATATATTCCAAAAAAATTATTTTTAATGTTATCACTATCATCACCATATATCACATCATATACAACATCTTATGAATACCGAACAATAAATTTTTAAAAATATCTAAAAAAACAAGTAGGGAATATCCTTGAGTCGAAATCAATTGATTTTTTATGAATGGAAATGTGTGAATCTGTAGTATATATATAACTGGAAAATTTATGAATTCAAAATTCATAAATGTAAGTAATGTAAAATATCTTGAAAACAATCTGTTACACCAAATCAACGATGGAATACAATTTGGAATCAAACTAACAAATAAATCTATAAGCTTGTTTGAATCTAATGTATCACATGTATGAATTCTTTATCATATGATCCCTTTTTATGATATGAGTGACCATGGTTAGCCACCTGAAATGATTTGATATACAGAAATAATTTTTTCCAAACTGTCCATTTATAAATTGATAAGGTTATACAATACATCACATATCATTCACCCTTATAGATTATCACAACACATTAATCCTTATATAATTTGTTAATAATATCCAGTGCACATGAAATAACACATTTAGTCCATGTCAAAACACTTTAGGTTGTTTATCAAGTGCCCCCATGTTTTGAATGTTTTTAGTTTTTTAACTATTTTAACTCAGTTATTCATTGAACCTTTGTTTCCAGTTATGATAAATATATATTATATTATTTATCGTGGAATTGAAACATATAATAAACATAGCTTAATAAATAAATATCACCACATGTTATTTTATAAAATTCATCCCCACCCAGAAAACCTACTCATTACAATGATTGGGATGACTAAGTAATAAATTTTATACTATAATCATAATACAAAATTATAGAAGGTGTATGGAGATAGAAACCTAAACCCATAATGCAGCATTCTATAATTCACTATATAACACATATGAAGATTATTTGTACATTATCTCATAGTCACCAATATCTATACTACTATTATGATCATTATCTAACCCTCTGGACTAGATATTCACTTAGAAAAAGATTCCATTGTATCATTATAAACATATCTAATTATTCTCGAATAGTGTTATATATTTCATTTGAATTTTTAGAATTATTAACAAGAAAATAAGTCTCTTTACAAAATCCATTCGTCAAAGAAATGTTTTATAATTTTGCACATGATTATCCAACTAAAACATAAGATCTTGTGAACTTCATGAATCTAACAACTCCTCATATAGAATGACTAAACCTAGAAGATAATAATGACACCAATATTATTGGTGTCTCTATCAGATCATATTTATATTTAGTTATAACATCATTTGTAACATATATTATGAAGATGATACTTATCTAAAAATTATTCATGAAAAAATATAATCGAATCTTGTAGAAAGAGTCAGTTTCTTATTCTACATTGATATAATGTTTTTCTTTCTTATTAAACCCAATATTGGGTCATTATTTCGGTAATGGGTTCTACATGGTCTCATTGTATAACATATATTTATTTACTTCTATTTATTTTAGGATATTATATGTTTTCATCTAGAAGTATATTTTCTATATTCAAATTCATTAAATCATCTATAAATATATATTCCTTGATCCCTATGTAATTATACTTATCTTCTTTTAAGGTAATATATGTGGGGTTTCCCATGTTCTTATGAGTATTACTTCAGTTAAATTTTGTGACTCTACGAATATACATGGAGTTATATTATCATTTTAATTTCACATTTAATTCAAATGAAAATATCTCATTCAGTTTTTTCCAATAGTGTTAATGATATTTTAATTAGGAATTCTTCTCAACTATATGCATCAAATGAAACTCCACTACAATTTAAAAATCAAAAAAAAAATAATGTGGATCATTAAATTTATGGGATGAAAGAATATAAAACTTATATTGATTTATATTAAATATCTTAACTATAAATAAGATGTCATACCAATATTATTAGTCTAATTCTTAGTGTGAATCATAGTTGATCAGTGGTGTTTTAGTAATGGAAGATGATCACTAACATCATCTAATTTTATATCCACAAATTCCACCATCATTAATAAAAATATATTGTAAAATATGTTTAATTTAAAATTACATAATAATAATCATAGACACTCACTCATATTAATTCGTTCAATATTTTACAACTTAATGATGATTCATGGCATTATATAGCTTCAATATTGTTTTTTCATGAAATAACCAATTTTTTATCTTATTTAATTTTATACTTTATATTAAATTTCTGGAAACATATCAATGTTTTATGATATCAGTAGATTTATTATTTTTTAAGACATTATGATATGTGCTACAAAAGCCCATATGTCTTACATAGATTCAGTAACTTTTGATTTTTCTATCACGTACTCATGTAGTATCATAATCATTTCACATTATATAAAAGATCAAAATCCTATGAGGAACCTATAACATATTATGTATCACGCCATTTGATGTCTCAATATTATATGAGACATAATCAAAGAAAAAATAATAGTATTGTTTTGATATGACAACATTTTACAATGGATCGCAATTATACAGACATAGCCTTAAGGTCCTAAAACACTTAAAAAACTTATGACTCTCCTAAAATTTAAAAAACAATGATTCCTTATATTTATATTAATTATTTTGTGAGAATTCAAATAAGGGTTTTCATATACAGACACTACATCATAGAATGAAATATTCATCTCATAGGAATTTGAAAAAGAAATAAACTAATGAAAAATTCCCAAAACTCCAAACCCTTATACACATTTAACAAAGTGTTATGATTTTCTAAATTCCATCCACATAGAAATTAATAAGTCATACAATGTAAGAATATAGAAAGGTTTCATTATATAGATAACAATGATTTTTGGAGACAATTTGATTTAAAAAAAAGATTAAGTATTAAACAAATTCAACTATTTGGTCAATTTTCAACTCGAGTATAGGAATTATATACTTCTTGAAATGATCACACAATCATAAAAAACGTACTTTGGGACATATTAAATCATCAATAAAATACAAGAATCATAATTATAAATTATATTTTGAATATATCAAAATTTTCTTAATCCTATTGAAAATCATTCAA
Organism: Viscum album; assembly: GCA_963277665.1. NCBI lineage: Eukaryota > Viridiplantae > Streptophyta > Magnoliopsida > Santalales > Viscaceae > Viscum > Viscum album. The sequence continues at coordinate 63,770,903 of OY728139.1, forward strand.
ATGGTCTTATAAAATAATGATACTGATCTTTTAGTATATCATTTAATCACATCCTTTTTATTCAATACTTTATATCAACAATTAAAAAACATAATACAGGTGATATAAATTGATAATTTCAATATCTGTGAAAATGATTAAACACACTAGTGATTTCCCCACTATATATAGAGAACTCAACAAACCATTGATCTTGTCTAAATATTTCAAATAAACAAAATAAGTTCTCCTACAACAAATCAATAACAAAATTCTTCTAAGATAATATAAACAATGTTACCTATTTTAAAAAAACATCATTAAATTATATGAAAATATATTTCATATGAGTATCATTATAGAAATCGTCAATTATCTCCACCCAGTTATTAATGAAAGAACCATTTCCTCATGTTCATCACCCAATTAAATAGAAAAATCCATAATATTTAGTGATTGGATTCACAATTCACCACCTAAAATGGACAAAAAATATTGAAATATGCAAATAACAATTCATTAACCCAAATACAATCAAACATATGGGAACTTCAATCCCCCATTTTTTTTTGTTATCAATTCCAAATAAATACTTTATACATCTTTATATAAAAACATTAATCCCATTTATTGATAATAAATGGTAATACTAGAAGTTTTTATCCCCATATTGGAAACATTAATGAAAGATAAATTATTTCATGGAATCTTTTGAATGGGAAATATAATATTCCCCTTAAATCATATAATTATAAAAAATAAAATCCTTCTTTTTTTGGGTCTCCCCCATCAAATGTGAGTAATTAAATTCAATGAGATATGTGTGTAAACCCATTTTTCTTTGTAATGTACCATCAAGTAATTTTCTCTATGTTTTCATGATATAACCCAACATAAAAAATGAGTGTTTATTTTATAAAATATGTCTTTATATTTTAAATCATTATGTTATACAAACTCAAATTTTAAATTTTTCGGGATAATCAAATAGAATTTCAAGAATTTGGTTAAACCATCACTCAACATCAACCAATGGATCTCAAGCATTCAATTGAATGTTTATTTTTCTCCAAATTACTATAAATATTCACTTATAATTAATCTAAATATTATATATCAACCAAAATATTGATTATGAATAAATAATTATATCTCATTTTTTATATTTTGGAATAATTTTCCAGAATTTCATATTTATCATAAATGATTAACGCTTGAAACCAAAACATTAGTGATTTCCCTATATTAATGATCTGTGATTATGATTACCATGGATTGATCTTATTCAAGAGATAATATCATTGAATTTTGACACCTATTGATGGATGATTACACTAGGTATTTTGAAAAATCATTTTAAGGATATTATAAAAAATAGTTGTAATATTACTTATATTTTATTTATCATTTGGTTTTAAAGGAATCTAAATCATAATAATTTTCTTATATTTCACATTAATATTTGACATAAAAAATTAAAAACCACCAATATATGATAATATGGTGGATCTCCATTAACATTTTAATGATATATAAAATAACCATATAATTTAATATATTACTTCCTCGAAATGTGCAAATAGTTCTTAATATCTCCCTCCATGAATAACAATGTACTAAAAAATCCATATTCTATTTAGATAAAAATATGAATACTAAAAATGAATACTCAAACCAAGTCATAGAATTTTCAGGAATTAATATTAATAATAACTTTATGAAATATAAAAAATTAAAATAAAATATATATTTAATATTATTGAAACTCAATTAGTATAGCTAAAATAACAAATAAAATAATTTTATGTGGAAAAATATATTTTTCAAAAATTAGTGTTTTATTTTGATAAACGATATATTAAATTATAGTTTATTAATAACACATATATTCAGTATTAATAATATATTTACAATAAATTAATTATAAAGTTATTGAGAATAATAATAAATAATAGTTGTGCTTTTAAATAAACCATTTTATAATATTAACATTTAAAAAAAAATTGGAATATTATTTAAAAAAATTAAATAAATTAAAATAAAATATTATAAAATGAAGACAATTTTTAGACTAATTATTATAATATAATGATATGATATTTTTATTTTTCTAAAATGAAATATTTTATGTCAATAAAAGAAAATAAAAGTTTTAAATATAACATAACTTTTTTGACTCAATTAGTAAGTAAGTATGATTTATAAAATAAATAAAAAATTATAAGAAAAAAGATTTTGGTTTTTTATAACATTCTATTTTTAAAAATGTTAGATTTATTCTACAACCTCGTATTTGATATTTTAGAACCAAAGCTAAATTATCTCAATAATTGTTTTTAACAAATTATATATTTTAATTTTTAATTATTTGATAATAATTTTTTTAATTGATTTCAATGAAAATTATTTATAGATTATAATTATTATTTATAAATTATAATAAATGGACACTATATTTATAAGACAGGAGATTAAATTAAATGAAGAAAAAACTAATTCGGTGTAATAGAAAAAATGGTAAAAGTAATAATTAAAATTATATGAAGTTCAAAAAAATTAATATCATTTTTATAATTTAGGGTATAATGGGGTTTTTTAATTTTTATATATTACACTAAATGAATCCCCATTTTTTAGATATATGAAATTTTTAATATGTTTTCCCTTTATGATATGTTGTAATATATCAAAAATGTCATTCTCATCACTTTTAAAGGGAACCTCTCACTACAAATTAATGGAACACCTTAAAATTAGGTTATATTCTCAAATTTTTCCCTTTTACATTCTCCAATAATAACCCATCACTCTCTTGATATTCTATTTACAATATATCATCACATTCAATCCATTTCCAATGGATCTTCCCAGAAACTCACCAACTACTTTATGTGAGTAATCATTTATTAAATATATCCCAAAGTTATATTTTTTGTTTCCAAATATAATAGTCATATAATTATGTCATGAAGTAATTATTTTTCATATAAATAATGATATTATTCAATAGTAATAGTAATTAATCACATTATCAATTTCTATTAGAAAAAAATGCAATCGTTATTCAATCATTGTTAATATTTTCTCTGCAATAACACTACATGTTTTGTTTTACTTAAACACCATAAAAAGTTAATATAAAAGGTGAACACAATACGTAATTATGATATTTATATTTTAATTTTAGTCTGAACATGAAACCATTTTAATAATTTCTTTCATTCAATGGATAACTAAATAATCCATCATTCTTATGTGTATAATTTAACCTATATGGAATGGTTCATTTCCATTTTTTATTTCTTCACTTATTTACATGGTTAGTTATGAGTATCATAATAATTAAAAAATATTATCTTTATCATATCATTATGTTTAGGTATGGAAAATTAATTAACATATCAATGATTTGATCCGCAAATCATTATCTCTAATTATATTGTTTTAAACGATTAAAAAATACGGAAAATTATTTCTTTTTTATTGTTAAAGGATTCATATAATTTTTATTATGTTTATAAATATTTATTATTATATTATAACACACTAATAATACCCAAAAAAATTATGCATATTCTATAAAAATATTATAATCAAACCACCTTAAAATCATATATTAATCATGTTAGGTTAATGTTTGGGAATATTAAACCACCAACTTGTACAATATTGTACATTTATATCCTAGATGACTAACAGAGGTAATTTACCTATATAATATGGTATATTTTTTAAAATAATTACCAATTTTAATTCAATTTTTATATCAATTTTTATATGTTTAATTAAGAAAACTTACTTTTTTCATTAAGAATCAATGAAACATGAACATCACAGATTTAATTTTTTTGTATTGTAACCAAAAGTTACTCATATGAATTTTATTTAATTTTAAATTAAAAATAAACATCAATTATTTTATTTTATCTATTCATTGTGTAAATTTGGAAAATAATACATACCAAAGTCAAATTTTAAACTAATTCAAAGTGACTATGATTACACACACCTGTTATGGGAAAAGAATAAAAACTAAAAAATAATCATGTCTATAGTCTGACATTATATAAAAAATATAAAATTTTTATAATTATAAATAATAATAAATGGTATGTATTCAATTAATATAATATAATATAATAATTTAAGATGTTTTATGAAAGGAAAAAAATGAATCACAAAAACTGTATGGTTTTCCATCTCAAACTCCTCACTTTAGGTTAACTTGGAATCATGAAAAAAATAATTTATGTGTTGTGTATAATTTCTATTTTATATATCCTAAAAGGAATTATATTATAATTTTTATATTTTATGTTATGTTTTTCCCCTTGTTATAATGGTTTTTGATTAATGTTTTAATTTGTTTTTAAGGTTTTTCCTAGCCTAAATTCAGATTCATTGAGACATGTCAAGTGTTATGAATTGTGATTACTTGTTATCATTTCTTATTTATTTGTTAATACTTTAATGATTTTTATAATATTTTATTGTAATTTATATGGTATAATAATTCAAATTAAATTATTTTGTAAAATGAATAAGGAATTAATTATTACTTCATTGGTAATTGACTTTGAATAATTAATTTCCATTTAGTGTGTTTTAGTCATTTTCATAAACACATTTCTTATCAGTCGGGCACATTAATTACTTTTATGAAACTATATTATATTCTGTATTTGTTTTTATTTCAACCACACAAACTCCTTTTCAAATATTTTATTCATTATAGTTAATGTCTCATATAATGGTGATTAATTACACAAATCTCTTTACTTTAAGTTATACGTTTAATCTGGAATAATATTCTTCCATTTTTTGGTTATCAAAAAATAATATTCAATTATAAAATGACATTAATATGTTCACCATTATTTTTATTTCCATAATAAAAAGGATTTAGACTCATGTAATTGACATTACATAAATTATTATCAATTACATACAAATATATATAATTTTTCGGATTGAACCTATTGTATCAATATATTTTATTACTGATCCCTTCATATAAAGTTTCAAATATTATTTGGTAATGTTGTTTTTCATATATGTCAACATCCTTTGGGGTTTCCTTTGTTTTACTAGCTATATGTCCTATTATTATAATAAAATTTAATTATTCGTATAGATTATTTTATATCCATCATTTTTTTAAATGTTTCCTCACTTTATTTTTCTTACTAAATCCTTTTTGATATATCATAGTAATTTTTATTCCATGTCATTGCCTCTATAAATACCATATTATTTATTCCATTGATTGATGGGTGTCCACCATGATCACATTAATTAGATGAATTGAAATATTTATTTTTTATCTATATATAATATCACTATATAATGTTGATAACATATACATTATTATCTTGATTAGATGGAATTTATATATAAAATTTCTCGATATCATTCAAAACAATTTTTTATCAATGGGTTCATAAATAATTATTAAGTGAATACCATTTTTTTCATGTGTTTTTAATGATGTTTACAATGAATCCCATTTTTCATCCATATGTTTTTTATATTATAAATGTTAAATATTATCATTAGTAATGTTTTAGGAGACCAATTTACTGTACATGGGTTCATTATGTTGTGATATGTGATTGATTTTCTATTAGAAGTCATAAGTATGGATAACGATGGGTAGGGACCTATATCACCCTCCAATGCATTAATAAAATGTTTATATATCATGATATAATTTATTCATGAGTAATGTGTTTTTCTCATATTCATTAGAGATTATGGTTTTGAAGAAATAATAAATGATCCTTATAAAATGATTCTAAGAATATTGAAATATATTTCAATGTTTCTTACTGATATTCAAGGCTATATTATGTCCTTATGAATCTTATTTATTTTGAAAATCATTTCATTAATTTCTTTTTATTTTTCAAGAATTGTTTTATGATATATGTTCTATAATATTTTATGTATTATTTTTTATGTGTATTTATTATACCTATATTCTCAAATAATATTCACTGGTGATCTTTGAATTTATTATTAAAGTTTATTCCCATTTATAATATGATATCCCCCAATAATTATGTTTGTACGTCACCAGGTTATGATTAAATTCCATATGTAAAATGATCCTTTAAGGGAATCATATGATACAAATTTATATTTGATGTCGAATAACATCTACGGATTAATTTGTATCTCTCGTGGTGGAATGAAAAAAAATTGCATTAGTAGAAAAAATCTATGAGTTTTGATAGATTTTTTATGTCATAATTATCTAAAACACTGAAATAAAAATGATCTAGGGAAAATGTAGTAATGAAATATTTTTTATGCATTGTAATTAAAATATTATTTGGACATCATAATCATAGTTGGTATCAGAGAAGGTTTTATATAACTTTTGGTAATAATATATTTATTTATCATAATTTAAGGATTTATAAGTTATGGTTGATAAAAATTGCAATTTTATAAATAATACTTTTAGATTTTCTTTCATTTTATTATAAAGAACTATTGATCATTTCAATAGGTATTATGATAAGATAAATTTACTGATTACCATAGGAGTATTTCTAAGAAAAAAATTTATGTGATGGATAAAATTATAATATTTTATTAATGTGGATATTTTGTTATTACCCAAATATTTATATCCTTATTTGAAAACACAAATCTGATAATTCCTCATGCACAGATGTTCCTAGGGGTAATAAACTAAAAAATTGTGGATTGGGTATTTAATTAATCATCACTTGGAGAATGAAAATATCTTAATCTCACTCCATTAATATTCATAGGGGTTATAAATTAGTTATTTCATATTCTATTAATGTAAAATTATAAGTGATTTGAATATATTTTTGTTAAATATGTCAATTATAATGTGAAAATGGATGACATAGATTATAATGTAGATATTTATATATTAAAGTAAATTATAAATTATATATCCTTTCTTATATAAAGGTTAATAAAATATTTCAACAAATTTTGGATTTAAAATATTTTTGGAGAGTTAGTTACATATTTTTATTTATATAAGGGGGGATTATGGTTAAAAATTATAATACAACACTAATAAATGTAACCAAGGTGAAAAATTAATAGATATTTATTGAACTAAAAATATAATAGTATATATTTATTATAGGTGAAATATATTTATGTTAGAATCCATATTTTGTTATATATTATAATAATTACCCAATAATCTTAATTTTATATAACTCATATTAACCCTTTTGGTTTTGTAATTGATGTAACTTGAAGTAGTGATATGTGATGAGGACAGTGTGGAGATTGACATAAAAAATAACCCATTATAATTGGAGATGGAGTGATAAATCATATGATTATTCAAAACCATCATTCCTGAAATATTATAAATAATATTAAAATAGTTAATGTATGAAAAACACCAAAGAATCTAATGGTAGAAAATTATAAATGATCAAACAATGATGTTGATTACTGAAAATCATTAAATTACATAAATATCGAAAATGTGGGAGGATAAATAGCATAAAAAATGTAAACCATCATTTAAGAGTTATACCTATTGAGGGGAAGATCATGAGACACACAACTATAAGTGAAATAGAAAAGATAAATAAAAATTAATTCATATTCAAGAGAATTTGAAGTTATGTGACTTAGTGTTCCAATCCAATGTACAGTATGTGATATAGTTATTAAAACCCTTGAAAACAAAGAATATCTGAGTAAATACTTTAGAGGTATCACGTTGTGACTATCACAATAAACTTATTTGTGTCTTATTTAACATCATCATTTCACTTGAATGTGTCCTATTTTAAGTGTTTATAAATATCTATATTCATATTTTTTATTCTACGATATGGGTTTTAAAGAGGATGATATTTTTTTTTGATGGATTATGAGCTAATTATGGTATTGTTATGGAGGGATTGACCATGATGTCACTGGAAAATATCCCTTATATCAGTAATGTTGTCTAGTTGACTTAATTTTTTTCATATACCACTAGATAGATAGTGTTTGAGGTATAATAACTTGAATTCGTGAAGAAGAACTATACTAACAGTGGTTAGGTGCCAACTAATCAGTGTTCCCAATCTAGGTGTGTATTAAATGCACCCTAGAAGATTTAATTATACATATTTTTTATACTGTATATAATATCCAAATATGACCCCTCCGGTTATTTAAAATAATTGAATTTTTAATATTGATCATATAACCACACACAAATATATATATATATTACCCCTTCATCCATAAATCATTAAACAATCATGCAGTGTTTGGCCAATCACTTCATCTAAGAACATTTGAAATTCATTCTTTTTTTCTTGTGAGATTATCATAGATCTATCTTGAATATATGTTTTCTTAGTTGATCTGACACTAAATATTTTCTTTCATTTAAATTACCAGAGAATATAGAAAGTTGACAAAATTGTTTGACTATCTTATAATCAACCATTGAGAACAATGGTCCTATGTGTTAGTGTTCCTTAATCCCCTTCCTAAACCTCTTGTTGAGAGTTTATTATTGATGGAAATGTATTCCATTGAACATTATATGGTAGATTTTTGGATGATTCAACATGTAAATGATCAACCCTAGTGAATAGAGATCGAAATTTCAAAAAAGCTTACGTTTTCAGGTAATTATTAATAGAATGATCATAACAAGACTATATTATTTATTTAATATCTTTATATGGTTGGATTAGTAATAGACCAATGGTAATTGGGTAAAAATGTTTATTTCATTAAACATTAATGACCAATTCATGAAATATTCATTGATCAACAATATATTTTGATATATTGGTATGCCTTTATATAAAATAACATGGATTTGGGTCCATCAATTTAATTCCTAATGTATGGGATTCATGAATATCAATGATTCCGCATTATACATTTTTAAAAAACTAAAAACAGAGCATGGATTCCATGATTGGTAAAAATGTTCTATATTGGGGTGTAATGTAGTTAAATTTTCAATACATGAAAAAACATTGGTTTCTATATCCATAACAATCAGTTAGGAAGATTATTACCATTTTGTTCTATGTTATACACTTTTTTAATAGTATGATTCATATGTTTTCTTATCTTGTAATTCTTGATTGAGAGCAACTACTTGTGGAGTTTTTTTATTGATGTGAAACCCATATATGTACCTTGTTTCCAGGATTATTTATAAAGTAGATTATTACCATGTTTGATACGAAATCATATGTAGTTATATGATGAAACTATAATTTTGATTATTCCATGATATGAATGTTTTTCATTAATCTACTATCTTTTGGGATATAATTCCTTATAGGTTGGTTCCTAATATCTATGATAGGTGTACCATCATGTTATGTTTAACCTTAGAGGTGGAACACACTCAGAAAGTGGCGATGAAAATGATTAACCTATACTCTTGGTAGGATCATAATTTCTTAGTGGACTGAATAAAACTTTATTCGATTAGAATTCAGAGGAATGTGTTCAAACAAGACTCTCTATGGATTCCATAGAACATGTCGTAACAGAATCCCTTATGTATTCCATCTATAATTCCCACTCTATTCTTTGATACTTTCAATTTATATGATCCTTAACTTGTGGATAGTTATGCATCATTTCGAAATTCTTCTATATACTCTACATATAAATATTATGATGGTAAAATCAGGGATCATGGTTAATTGGTTAGTACACATAATATTGGTAGATGATAATATATGATTTTTTGTTTGTTAATTACTATAATAATATACAATACTATTCATAGTTATTAAGGTGCACTGGTGGTTTTCTTTAAATTTTTATTTCTTACACCAAACATAGTAATCAGGATTCTTGTGTAGAATTCATGTTTAGGGATCCAAGTAAAAATATGGGGCCCAAGATTTATAGTCGAGAAGATGATCATAGAGTTGGTTGTTCATTAGAAGAAAAATTGGAGGACTCCAATAATTATTTTAACTATTTTACCACATGATATTTATAAATTGGTTTGGATTTCAACACTAGAATCTCTATTAATATATTTTTGTGAATAGTTTTTTATAATGTTATTTTACATAAAAAATTATATTATTTTTTTATTTTAAAATATTATATTATATAATTATCTTTTAAAAGAACATGATACTTGGGGTATAGTATCCAAACAAATTGACATGTACCAATATTTCATGTTAAATACCTTATATATGTGGGGAGGCGAGGATGAGGTCATGTGTAACTCTAGTCTCACGTAGTTGTTTAGACTTGGGTGTTCCAAAATTTTATCATAGAATAGTTTTCATTTTTCATTCAAAAAAACACGAGATATTATAGAGGGTAGATAGTTGTGTGGGAATTAGTTTCGAGACATTCCATTCTCTTAGCTAGCTCATGCGTAATATAACTCTGTTACGTCACTTATGTAATTTATATTATCTGAATGATGATTTTTGTGTGTAGTGGGATCATGATTTTCCATGATGTTTCAAAATAAATTTATTTACTTTTTCAAATAGTATATTTTTTATTTAGTTTAATAAAATGACTTGTTATTTCAGTTTTGGAGAGGCATGAACTCTGTTTTGTGACATATATATTTATCATACTATTGTGTTATAAATATATTGTAATTAATTATTTTTTCCTAATCAATTTTTTAGTTTCCAATTAAATTTAATTAAAATTAATATAAAGAAGAAATATACAAATTTATAAAATATAACCCATTTATCTAAAATAGTATAGTCATGTAATATTATTTTTTAAAAAAATACATAGGAGTCCTATCACAACATAGTTAAAATATGTTTACAACTATTTTTATATTTGAAATATATTTTATATAATAACACATATTATGTAAAAAATTAATGTTAACAATCAATGTTATATTATGATATATATCTTAATAACTGAATATAATTTAATAAATATAATAAAATGAAATACATAAATCCCATATTGAAATAAATATAAGACTTTATTTCTCAAGAAGATATATAATCCAATCTTATTGGAATTTTTCCAAGGAAAACAAATTTTTATAAATCAACATATACACAACCTAGACTGGGTTTTAAAGAAAACATGGAACAATGATTTATAGGAAATTATAATCCTCTTCCAAGGTTCAATGTGGGAGAATAAAAAGATAAGAACTACATGTAGGATGTCTATCCAATAAATCCTCTTCCATAATTCATCATGGGAGAAAAATTGAAAATTAATAAATGAAATTGTCTCACACTCTCTTCAACAATACATGGTGTACTAGTAAAAAATATTTAATGCAAGAATGACATAGATAAAAAGTATTAAAAATATAGTAAGGTAAGGGAGTGAATCTAGTGTTGTAGATTATTTGGTTATATTAATCTATAGAAGAGTCTCAAATTCATAATGTTATCATTAGACTAGTAATTTATGTGAAACGATATTTACATGGTCTGTGACGGGTCATTGATTTTCGAGAAAGGGAATTTTCATATATGTTTAAAAATATATCTCTATTAATTATTTTTATTTTATTAAAATTATGATATCTATGTCATATGAATATCTTTTATTTGTATTTAGTTAACCCTTTTAAAAGAATCATTCTCGTAAAATTTCTAGTAATAAATCAACATTGATGATCATTTTACTTTAGAAGAAAATCCATGAACAATAAATTCATTTTAACACCATTGAATTCATTACCAAAATGTATATAGATTAATATATTTAAAAATATATTTCTTTATCTATGTAAGAAAACATTATGGTCATCCATGTTATAGTCCATGGTCAAATCACTATATTGAAATAATACTAGTTTATTTGATGATAGGTTGTATAGTTCATCACATGTACCTATGGATGATCATTTGATCTTATGGTCAATCAAAATACACTTTCAATCAATCAAATTATAATCTCATTCAGTCTAGTATTTCAAGTTGAGACAACAAAACATTATCTGCTCATGTGTTCAATTCCTTATTGATATTACACATTTTATAAACAGGATCATTCATTTATAATTTTAGTCACATGTTATAACATGATTTATATTGATCTATACATGCAATTGATCACTAATTTTGTGATAAGACAGATATTGTAGATATATTCAGTGTGTGGTTGATCCCATTTTTCTTATTGGTGATCCATGAACATGTGAGAAACCATGATCATGGTGGTTGATTGAGATACAGTGAAGTGAACTTATATTGTCTTATGGTATATAGAATCAGACATATATTATCCATCATCTATATTTTGTTCATGTGTTCATTGCATATGTCATGGGTATAATTCCATAATTAGGGAAAATTACATTCTTTTTGAGAAGATTATTTTACATTCCCAAATCATAAAAACAATTTGAAATAAAATAAACTAGTTTTCTGAATATAAAAATATAAAATTTCTATAATAATCCAATAATAACCATTTTATGATTGAATATCTTTTCATAAATTTTTATCAAAATTTTTAAATATAATTATTAAAAAAATTAAAATCTATTGTAGTAATCAATTTTTAATAATTATTATTGATTTTAGGGTTAGTTAAATTCTATATTATTCATACGAAATAGTTTATTCCTCCTCGAATAATGATTTATATGTTACTCACTAAAGAGGATTATAAAAATGATCTAATACATGGTGAAATTATATTGATGGAATAAAAAAATATAAATTATATAAAATAAAAGAAAAAATGGAACATAAAATGTTATAATGAGATATGTCATAATTTTTTTTAAAAATGTACATGACCAAATCATAATCTCAACAGAATCAGAGTCCATGGGGCGATGTTTTCCCTATACTATGACATGAACTAGAGGTGTAGGTGGTGGAGTTTGGGGAATTGTACATGTCCATGGAATAGACCTTCAATTGTAAATTATTCAATTCTAACTAAGGGATAAATAAACAGTGAGACTAAAGAGGCTTATAGGGGATATATGTGAGATAGAGGATGGAATATATTAAATGTGGAGACTAAACTATAGTTTTAGGTTTTTTAGCTGAGGTAGTAATTTATTTACTTGAAGGGAATTATTTTGATTCCTATTATATTTAACAACATGGTTTTAATTCAATTACAACCTAGTTTTATTTTCCACAACACTTGTCCTATGTTCCATAAAATCATAAAACTCGTATTTCTCAATCAATAACTAATTGAAAATATTTTTCATCACCTATAACATTTATATAAATTATTTGAAGGTGAATTTCCATGGAGTAATAATGGAATCTATTGATAATGAAAGGATATCTGTCATAATTTCATCTTCGGCATAAATCATTATCAGATAGACTATTATTGCACCAATAATTGCATGTTTTCATTAGAAGTCTTCATTGTTTCTTCTCAAATCAAATAAAACATTTTTTATTCATAGAAATTGATTTCCTTTTATACATTATTCTAATATCCTTCACACTATAATGTATACTCTTAATCCCATCATGAATCAATATCCTTTTATGGTATTAATAAATGGAAACTATGATGGGAGGATGATTTGAATTGGATGTTAATGATCTAGATGGACTATTCATTACTGAAATATACTAACCATCCCTAGTAGTGACCATATCTATAATATAAAAATTGTAATATCTAATTTTTCCATTGAACATTACATTTCTCTTATGAAAGGCCCGATATCAGGGTGCATATGATCTATTTTCATGAAAACCATTGGAATGATTTCTGTAATAATACTTATAAAAGTCAATAATGTATCTTCATCTCTTTCATGATTATTATCCCATGTAATAGTAAAAATCTGACCGATTAATCCTAATAAAAGTTCATTAATGATAAATATGATGTATAAATAAGTTATTACTAAAGGATTTACAGAATATGACATATATTATTGACATGGAGGTCATGAAGCTTGAGTTAGAATAGATTCAAGATGTAAATCATCATTAGATCATATTAATTATCACTAAACATATAATTTTATCTCAAATATATTTCTTTAGGATGGAAAAAATAGGTCTCTCGATTTCTCTAAGATATTCATAAGATTTATCTATATATTAATACATTGAAACTAGATAAGTCATTGAAAAGAAGTCAAAAAATGGTCCATCTTATAAATGATTATTATGATCATATCAAGGAGAAAACAGTGTAAAAAAATAATCAATAGATCCCTATAATAATTAGGTATAACTTGACCTTTTTGAATATTGGTATACAGATTATCATGAACAAAATATTATTCTTCCCCCTGAAACAACAGTAAGAGATTGTACTTTTGCAATTAGAAGATTGTCATCATTTTCATATTCTCTATCCTCATTACCGTATCTTCTTATTTACCAAGTTAACAAATTCATTGATATCCTTAAAATTGATTTATATAATATAATACAGTTAAATATAAATTAATTGATTAACTAGATGAAATTCTTCACTTGATGTTGATGAATCAAAGATGGGAGCTCCCCCTAACTTAATCATGGGAGGACTCTCCACTACTAGATTGAAATTATTATAACATTATAATATAGTGAGGGCTAGTAAAAAGGAATAGATAAAGGAAATATCTTAGACATAGGTGGTACAAATCAATCTTTGACAATTCGAACAAAATTTGAATTGGAGGGACTTTTATATATCTAACTACAGCTTCATAAGAATGTGGATAATTATGTGTAAGATATCCATACATGGTCTATTAATAATCTATTATATATTATTTTTCTATATCTAACTGAGTGTGATATTCATCTTTATCAGATGATTATTTAGTTTCAATAATCGCATCTTGTTCCAAACAAATATTAATTATATATCTTGGACATTAACTGTGTGAGATTAGATTTCATCACTCATAAGTATCACCTAATCAGTGATCTACATCCATTAACGTGTATTCCTGCAAATATGCGTCATTTTATAGGTGATATGATTCCAATAAACACAACTCATATACATTTTTATTTCAAATAAAATAAGAACCAAAATATTCTATTCTATAAAAAATAGGAAAACATAAATAATGGAAGAATGTTTAATATAAAAAAATTTGGATAATTTCTCCAAATTTCTAATAACTAAACAAATAACGATTATATGAATACCGTGAACCATTATTTATAAAAATAATCTTGATACCTTATAGAAAAAAAATATCCCTACCTAGGGATGTTAGTGTATAGAATGAATTTCAATAATAGCATGAATTCTTCAATAATATCATTTTCAACTGATCCCTAATATGATCTATCATTAATCACATTATAATGTGAAATACTAATATTTATATGAGGAGGGATTACATCATATTATATTATATTGAAATTTATTTCAATTAGATGTGGGAGTCATCAAAAATCATCCCAAATGGTTGAACAAAACTCAAACTCTTGACCATTGATAGGAGTATAAATGATATCCCTGTGATCTCAATATTCAAGGAATATATTATGGTTAAAATATGTTACATGACATGGATAAAATAGAAAATTTCCATCCATGAACCAATTAGTAAAACTTAAAAAATTATCGTATCTCCAAAAAATGAATAACTGGTTCTTAACCACTCATCAACCACTTCACTCCGAAAAAATACTCTATAAGAAAGGATATGTGGCTTAAAAATATTTTAGGGTTTGTTTGAGTAATATTTTGATCTCTAAAATGATTCTAAAGTATACTATTTGAATTATCTTCACATTTTGACTAAGAATTTTTTGAATTTTGAACAAAGGGGAATTATATTTTAGGCAATATTTGATAAATATGATTCGAAAAGAGTTTCTTATTAGAGAGAAGTCGGATTATTCAAATATAATTATTAATTTTAATCATTTATGGGCTTATGTATACTATATAGAATAAGAAATAATACTAAATATTTAATATATTTGAATATTCATAAGATAAAATATAAAAATACTTGGAAAAATCTTTTTAGCTACATAACATATATATCTATTAAAATATTGAAAATGATATAAAAATATTTATAGAAAGAATTATAAAAATACTACCAAGTGATACCAAATGGGTTTACATCAAAAACTCACACCATTTCATAGAAAAATTCAATTTAAAAATAAAAAATGGTAATATCTTTCAAAATAACATTAGCTCTATATATATAAATAAAATAACATTATAAAGAAAATAAGATATAAATTTAACTCCTAAAAAATGTCTTATATATATAACCAAGTAACATTGATGTAAAACCCCCCAATAAATAGGTGAAAATTTCAATTGCACCTTAACCACACCACATGAAAGTGGAGAGGAACCCTAAACAAGATAATTTCCCCTCAAAACCAAAGGATACAAATAAATATGAAACCCTAGGTTCTGAAAACATTAAACCTCATGAAAAGGCGAATGAAACTCTAAAGAGTAGTAAGAAACTAGATAAAAACTCACATACATGATGTCTCTGGATATTTCCCCACTAAATACACCATCAAAAGTGGGTTCCATGGGATATTGATAGAGTTTAGGGATCTCTCATGGATTCTAGAGTTGAATAGGGAATGAAAAGGGTTCATTGGATTTATTTATGGATGGTCAAAATGGTGAAAAAACATATTTTTAACACAGAGACATTGTGCTTCCACTCTGGGCACAAAAAACCCTAATTTTCTTCCAAAATTCAAGGGTGATCCTTGGTGATATATTGGGGTAAGATAGCCGAAGAATACGAGGAATTAATGCCCAAATATTTCAAACATGTAACACCTAGTTCTTGATAAAATGACTATGTCTCTGACCTAATCTAGTTAGAAGGAAAATTCAGAAACCGAGGTGCGACATAGTTGGATGAAATTAATTTAAATTTAATCCCACAGATGATATTTCAATGTGTGTTTTTAGTGTTAAAAATTTCATAAGTTTTCTATGTTTTTATAGTCAATTTAAATGTATAGTTTCTTCCAATAATCAACATTGTATTATTTGATAAAATTTAGTCCAATTAAACATTAATACCATTTAAAAATTTAGTCCAAACATATTAATAAATTATATGAAAAATAATTTTGGAAGAAATAATAACTTTTACCTATTAATTAAAAAATGAAACTTACTGAAAAATTTCAAAAATATACCCAAAAAATATTTTATGTTTCAATTTAAATATTGTTTTTTATTTTGATATATATATTCTATATGTCTTCATAAAACTAGATATAAAATTTTTTATCAATTAAAAGGATGTAAAAATGACTTAGTACGTATTATATTATTTTATGCATTTAATTGGGATTATTTAATCTAAAGAAAGAAAAAAAATTTGTATAAATAACATAAATATTTAATTGAATATATAATTAATATATCACATTAATATCACTCACTAATATTAATTAATTTATTTTATTACTGTAATACCACTTTTGGGTATAAAATGTTTTTCCCATATATTCAATCATTTTTCATTTTTTAATTAATATTAATTTGTAACAAATTATTTCATTTTATATTTTTCTAAACTATATATTTTCATATTTTAGCTAACCATTTTAATAAATTTTAAATTATCATGTTGGTTATATAAAATTATATTTTGTTATTCATTATAACTTGATCTTGCGTGTTATATAAGCCACCAAGGAAATTTTTTATTGCCTGTAACAAAAGAAAACCAAAAGGTTCTATATTGAGATATCTAAATGGTATGTTGTGTTCAATGAAACAATATATATTTTTTTAATATAACACCATAAAAACATAATTATTTATAACAAAATATAATATTTTAAGTGTTTTATAAAAATAAAATAAAAAAACATTAAATTAATAAAAAATACAAAATCAAAAATTCTCATGCTGTTATATAGGTGTATTCTATCTAAGTGTATTCTCACAACGTTATGTTATTTTCCCACACATTTTCATGTATTATGATGTTGATATAAAATTTTTGTTAATATTTTTGGATCGTTGAGGTAATTTGGTGTATTGGACAAGTTTAGTAGTCAGAAATGGAGATCAAAATTTGGGATCTCTAATTTTTTTACTTTTCTAGTTGTTTTTTGGTTGGGAAATCATTTATGGATGGGGAATGTATTTTAATACATTATATTTTGTTTTATATTATCATACCATAATGTATTCCATATGTTATATTATATTAATCATTATACTCTATAGAGTTTGTAGTCTTGTGTTTTCCT
Organism: Viscum album; assembly: GCA_963277665.1. Taxonomy (NCBI): domain Eukaryota; kingdom Viridiplantae; phylum Streptophyta; class Magnoliopsida; order Santalales; family Viscaceae; genus Viscum; species Viscum album. The sequence continues at coordinate 63,789,031 of OY728139.1, forward strand.
CTGTACTTTTAAATGGAGATGATTGTGTGTTCTCCAAAAATGTATTATGATAAGACCTCCCATTTATATTTACTCTTTATCAGCTCTTATCACAATCACCTAGCATATTTTTGGCTGGATTGGTGTGTCACACTCATCATACTGTAATCTAGGCATTCCTCTATGATTCAAGTCATGAAAATGTAGTATCAAAGGAGTTTTTCATCTTACTAGAGTCTAAAGAAGTTCTATATTTGTGGTTTTTTCATTGAAACAAAAAAATGGTATTAAATTGTATAATATTTGAATCTAAGACTATGGAACCAACTTTGGCATGGTGAATGATTTTTCCATTAACCTGGTCTCTGATAACCTACTTGTTATCTTTGAAAATATTTAAAATCAATGTAGAGAAAACAAAACTACATGAATCATATTATATTGGTGGTTGATTCAATGTACCTAATTAATAAGAAATTACATGGGCTTAGTATGGGAGGACTTTCCCGAAATGGATTCAGGGGAAAAGGGATGTATGTTCAATACAACCCATTATTGAAGGTAAAGGCAAGTGATTTCCATTAATTCATAGAATGAGGAGGTTCAAATAATAATCCCATTTTTGAAACTAGTTTTACATGGGAATTTAAACTTATAAACATTCTATGGTACCACCTTATTTTGGGGATTGCACAGATGAATCCTCTTACCATGAGTATGTAAACTCCGAAGGATATGCTGGTGTGGCCAATGATTTTATCAATATATCTGGGGGAATTATAAGGGGACCTTTTATAACTTCATTAGATTGCTTCGTGGTGGGGATAATGTGGTCTCATCCTTATTAAGTATGGGAAAAATGAAAGGTGGAGGTTAGAACACCCTAGGATGCCCAATATCGTGTTTCTTGTCCTTACTCGAGATTGGGTTCCATCTTCACATCATTTTGTTATACACGTAATGGGATGGTTCATGTAACATTGGTCTATCCAGAATAAGGGTAAAACCATGTAGCGTGATACTACGTGGGACTAGCTTTTTCAAATGTATCATTTTGGAACATGAGGCCAAGTTCTATCGGTGTCGTATTTTACTACATGGGGTAGGGTTTCACCCGCATATTGATTTTCTATATAGGATGTTCATCCATGAAGTGGCCATCGATTTTATACCTTGTGGGAATGAATCCATATAGTATATTTTTTTCAAATTCCAAAAATTTGTTTTATTATTTCTTCTTTATTATTGATCAGACAATTATAACTATTCAGAATCAACGAAAGGGCTTCGAGTTTTGAGGTGCTTCAGTATTTCTAGTTTTAGACATCTCTCCTCCATTTTATCTATATATCCATGTTTCTATTTTTGGGTCCCCTATGGGTCCTATTTATAGAGTATTAGGGGAACATATACCATCATCACTGGTCATCTGCAGTGAGAGACATTACATATTTTCCAAAATACCATGAAAACCACAATTAGCAAGGGTTCCTTGGTGGACATGGGAGTCTCTTGATAGGAGTGAAAAAAATTTTGTTTCATTTCCAAGGGATGATGATACCTAATTTCTTGAAAATTGATTTAGTATTTGTGGTGGGTCATTATCATGGAATAAAACCACCACCCCTTCCAATAAACGAGTTTTTTTTGTTTTTGGGTGCTGCCAGATCCACCCTTTTCCAAGAACATTTTATGTTTGTGGGTTCTTCACGGAGTGGCGTTCTATAGATAAATTCACACTGTTTGTTTTACCTTCCATTGATCATTTTCTCCAATCATCACCAAAATTTTTTTTATCCATTTCTATATAAATTGAATCTCCATGATATTTTTTGTAGAAATTTTAGGCCCTCACTAATTTTCCCCATGGGAATGGACACTGATTGAGATGAAGAAGAGGGTTTTCTTGTCACGACCTGTCCTCGGGGCCCGTGCCGTGACTACCCCAAGCCCGCCTTCCATAGGTCAGGGGCTGGCGACTAGCACCAAAGGCATAAATCCCGATAACTAGGAAGGCATTTCCTTTATAAAAGTAACAAAACACCACAAAGTACAAGCGGAAGGAAAACACCAAGTAAAAACAGAGTACAACTGAAGTGAGGAAAAGTAAATGGGCCAGTATACAAACCCAACTGAAAGTAAAGTACAACTCGAAAGGGAAAACAGCAACTGTAAAGTAAAAGCCGCTACACCGAGCTGTCCACTGAAAATCCCACCTGAAGGGTGGGTACAGATAGCTCCAATGCTCCTCGGGTCCCGCCGTCCGCTCCGAGCACGTCCCGCCCAGTGGTCCACCTCCAGCTACCGTCTTGCTCTGCAAGCCTCAGCCACGATCTACGCTGTCCGTCGTCTGCAACCAACACAACGTAGTGCGAGCATAGCCCGTGCAGGGGTGAGTATAACGATACTCAGTAGGGACCCCGAGACCCTCAAGGTCTCACTAAAACCAACAAAGATAACCACAAGATGATCACAATAGATAACCTCTACTTAGGTATATGCCCATACATATACCTAAGTTATCATGTAACCCTTCTCAATCATGAGAAAACACAAAGGTCAAAAGTCTCAGCTCAAACCAGGATTTTCATTATCGAAACCGTAACTACTAAAGAGCTCCATCTCTAGAGTGTACAGTGGTCCTGTCACGACTCCGAGGTACTACTCACTAACCTAAGACTACTGAGGTACTCCTCCTATCGAGTACCGCGGGCCAGCCACCCAAACACAGTAGTGCTTCCCGCCGAGGTATGTCACCCAAACACAGTAGTGCACACCCCCTAGTAGCCTGCTGAGGTACTCTCCAGACGAGTACCGCGGGTCTGCACTATCACACAGGTAGTGCTCCGTCTGCCATGGGTCTGCACCCAAACAAAGTAGTGCTCCATCCAATGGGCTAGTCGACTAACTCCTAGTCGAGTCGGTCAAGCAGTCGTCAGGTCTCAGTCGGCTACACGGTCTCCGTACTCCGCACGCTCGACTCTGGGAGGGTCCGCTCCACGAGCTACAAGTCGATACTCCAAGTATCTCAAGGTCCCACGAAGAAGTAACTCAAAGGACCGCCTCGTCAGAGGGGTCTCAACGCAACAGACGGCGCGTCGATCGGATGCCCGGTCTGTGAGTTATTAGCCTTTTCGTCCCAGGGGCCCAGTTGGTTTCGTGAGCGAACCAAACCCAGCTGTATCTCAACTGTACCCCGAGCTCTCATAGGGAATACTCATAGGGACCGTTTCTCAACGTGATCATCAACACCGCTGATGGTTCGTCAAACGGACGTCCTGTCTGAAAGATATCAGATTTTCCATTCCAGGGGCCCGGTTGGATTTCGGGTGTGATCCAACCCGGCCACTACCAACTGTATCCAAAACTCGGGCCATGGATGCCAAAAGTTCCGTATCGTCAACAGGAACTCAACGCAACAGAGGCGCGTCAATCGGACGCCCGGTCGGAGATTTATTGGTTTTTTCGTCAAAAGGGGCCCGGTTGGTTTTTAAGGCAAAACCAACCCGACCGTGCTCCACTTGCGTCCAAACCTCGTGCGGAGTGAGCCAAATGATCCGTCTCACTAAGAGGAAACTAACAAAGCTGACGGTACATCAATTAGACGTCCGTAGCTCAAGATATGAGTGTTTCCGCTCCGAGGGCCCGGTTGGTTTCGTGTACGAACCAACCCGGCCGAATCCAAAGTATTCCGAAACTTTGAGTGCGATAAACCGAAACGTCCGACTCGCTCCAAGGATTGCGTTGCCGCTAACGGCGAGTCTTTTGGAGGCCCGTAGCTGAAGTTACTGGCGTTTGAACGAAAGTCGTCCGAAGACGGGGGGTCCGGGCCCGGGCCGACCCGGCCCGACCCCCCCCCTTGGTTGGCCCGAACCGGGTCGGGTCCGACCCGGCCCGGCCAGGGCCGGTCCAGCTCGGCTCGGCCGAGCAGCCGAGCGGCCGACGCGGGGGAAAGCCGCCGCCACGCGTGACACCCCCGCGGCACCCGCGGGGTGTTGGCCAGACAGCCGGACGTGCCGCGTGACAACCCCGCGACACCCGCGGGGTGCCGCCCTGGACACCCGCGGGGTGCCGCGTGACAACCCCGCGGCACCCGCGGGGTGTCGCGCTGGACACCCGCGGGGTGCCGCCGCCTCCGGCGGCCGGCGCCGCCGCACTGGAGTCCCGCGCCGCCACCGGCTTCCGCGGGCCGCTGGAGTCACTCCGGTGGCCCGTTTTCCTTCCCGTCTGCGCCGTTGTTCCTCCCGGGATCCGTTCTTTACTGCCAGATCATCAAACATCCGTTGCGGCACGTTCCGTCATTGCCCGTCAAATCCGCACAAGAACGAAGAACGGCGGAGGGTTGTCGGGCCGTGTTCGTTTGGCCCGCACCCTCCGCGTTAGATATAAACAACGGGAGAAATTAAAGTTCAACACATGAACGCATATCCGAAACAATTTTTAATGAAATAAAATTGTTTCATAAAAACGAGATCCTTATTTGAACGGAAACAACAATTTTAATAATTTTAAAAATTGTTCACAAATCCAGTTCTTTAACTTTTTAAAGAAACAATTACGGGAATATAAAAAGAAAAAGGGGGGTAATTCCCAAAATAAATCCCTACCTCGCCGTCGCTGTCGGATGCGAGGTCGTCGCGGAATTGACCGTCGTGGAAGGAGGTGATCGTCACACCGCGGAAGGGCGTTGCGTCGACGATCTCCGAGGACCAAGAACATACGGATTTAATTAATAATAATTAAATCCATGTTGTTGTTGAAATCCAAAAGAAAATAAAAAGAAGCGCAACCCCCCTACCATGGTTGTTGTCGATCGTAGGCTGTCGCGGGGTTGGATCGTCGTGGAAGAAGCGTTGCGAAGGGAGATTCGTTGGCGTCGCGGTACAAGGTTTCGCGTCGTTGATCTCCGCAGGTTTGGCATTCTTCGCGTTCTTCATGTTCTTCGCGTTCTTCGTCGAAGAAGAACGCTTTCCTCCAAATCCTCTCCACGCCACAAGTTTCAACCCAAAATAAAATAAGCTTAAGCCTTATTTTATTTACACAACTAAACATTTGAATTTCAAAAGATAAGAAACAAACCATTAATTCGTAGAATTAATTCAACGAAAGAAACAACTCATTTAATTTACGAAAGAAACAGCCCATTTAAATGTTCTGTTAAGATTTTAAGAAACGCGTCAGTTGACTTTCATTAAGACGGGTTTTCACGGGTGCGTTTCTTAGCGGAAAGAAACAAAAGGGCTCGTGCGGGCCCCACCTCACAAATATCCTACCAAGCGGTAGGATATTTCTGGATAGCATCCTATCCAGTTCAACTCAGTTTAAGCCGCTTTTAAGTGGCTTCAAGTGGCTTCCAAGTGGCTTAAGTGAAATAAAATAAAGTTACCGTAAAATTATTTTATTTCTTAACTTTAAGCCCGAAAATTAAAAACCACACCCGAGCAAACGCAACTCTGGAAGAGGCGTTTCTAAGCAAATACCGGCGCTGCGATTCCATCAGTTCCCTCAGAATTCTATTCCGGGCACCGGTTCAAAAGTTAGAAAAACCCGCACATTCGTTCACTGAATATACCCGAGCCAAACTTCAGAAAATGATTCCGGGCACACCGGGCCTCGGAATCAGGTGTCGTCAGAAGCTGCGCTCTTGTAAAATTCCAAAGAAAATTAAGAAAAACATTTCCTTGAAATTCACGGGTCTTTACATTACTCCCACCACAGGGCATTACGTCCCCGTAAAGCCCCAACACAAACTTAGGGAAACAAAGGCGGTACTGAGCACGCATCTGAGCCTTCCACTCCCAAGTGCTCTCCTGGAGGTCCTCGAGCTGCCAAAGAAAGTGCACAAGAGGAATCTACTGTCCTCCTAGGATCCGCTCTTGTCGATCCTCGATCCCCAGAGGAAACTCCGCAAAAGTCACCTCATCACCAAAGACCAGCTCCTCATGGTCAAAGATTTGTGTCGGGTCGTGCACGTATCTCCTCCGCTGAGATACGTGGAAACGCCGTGCACCTAGTGCAACTGAGGTGGATGGACTAAGTGGTAAACCATCCCGCCTACCCAGCTGAGGATCTAGAAAGGTCCGTTGAACCTCGGAGATAACTTTCCGCCTTGGCCACATCTCCGTAACCCTCATCGAGGTGAGACCCGTATAAGGACGTGATCGTCATCCTCGTACTCCAGAGGTCTCCAATTCTTGCTGGAACTGAAACTCAAAACGACTGTTGCTATGAGGGTAAGGTTGACCGACTCAAGAGTGATCGGTCGCACCCTCTTATGCAAGAGTTACCCTGCACTGCATGGGGTTTCCTTTTCCGCCGACCAAGGAAAACCCATCCCAACGTTTGCCTAAAACCGTCAATTTGAGTATGAACAGTTATTTCCCATTCCATACTAAAAATAACGTCATAAGGCCTCGACGCTGCCACCAAGAGATTCAAACCAGAACTCTCGCCTCGAGGGTCTGACCACACCGTCGGCGTAAGTGTGATTATCGAGTCTCCTCTCAAGGTATCTCCAGATGTGAGGGTCAAGTCCACGGCTTACCGGAAACTCTAGGTCTGGAACATGATTTGTGAAAGCGAGGAATGATTCATATCGACGTCTGTTACTACAGCATCTTGTAGTGTACATAGACTGTCCCTTGAATCAGTTCTAGAGCCATTGGGTCACACTCCTTGACCGCATGCAGCCGCACTCTTCCTCCGCCCACCAGCTCCCTGAGCCTGGCGGGAATAACTAAGGCGGGTGGTTGTAGCATGTCAAGATGTACACCACCTCATGCTGCTCTCCTAGCTTTGCCTCCATGTCTGCCGCTTCGCAGAATCATCTCTAATTAAAGCTACCTCTTCTTGAAACATTTATCACACCCGAGTCTCTAAGACTGGCACCGGTTCTTTGTTTCTTACTGCACTGTGCAGTCTTCATCCGCTCCTGGATGAACTGCACCTCCTTTAGCATCACAAGAGTTGCTATGATTTCTTCTTTGCCGATAAGAGAAACCCGGTCTCATCCCCTCTCTAGATGAACCACACCCATTGCCTAATACAGTCAATCCTGGCATGAAGGATGCATTCATTCCATGGATGACGTCGTAAGGCCTCGACGTAACTACTAAGAGATCCAACTGTCACTCTCACCTCTGAGGGTCGAGTCACACTGTCGGTGTCAGTGTGAGGTCACTGGGTCTCCTCCAGTAGGAATTTCGAAAGTGAGGGTCAAGTCAACAGTCTTAACCAGGACCACTTAGTAACATCACAAAAGAGGACAGGAAAGCAAACATTACAAGATAAGTGTCTTTATTTTATTGCAGCTCATGGTGCAAAGACACAAAAACAACATCAACATGGAACTAGAAGTACAAGAGACGTATCCACTAGTTCCACTCCTGTCCACCTGCTCTAGGAGCTCTACTGCCTTGTCCACTGCTCTACTGTTGCTCAAGCATTCGTCGCTTCCTCTGCCTCGGTGGCTCCTCAAAATCCTATGGATCAACTGATCGAGGAGTCGGACAGTCACATGCCAGGTGCCCCTTTGCACCGCACGAGTAACACAGTCTGCTTCTAGCACGCCGGGCTCTGACCCCACCCCGGGTGCCCCGCACCACCGGTCCTAAAACCCGAGATCGCCCAACTGCTGGTCTGGTCCTCCTAGACCTCTGCATCATCTGTCTACTGCCCACAGATAACTCGACTTCTGATCGAAAAACACGCGGCAAAGGCAGCAGCTCCTGAACATGATCGGGGTGTAGAGCTACTGGCACAAACTCCACCCTGAAGAAGGTCTCGAAGTCTCCCCCTGTGAAAGCCATCCCATCGCAAAACTAGAACAAGTGGCTCCACCACCTGCCTGCTGCTGCCTGAAGAAGGCTAGAAGCAAAGGTCACCATGAAGTCTGATGGCGTCCCCACTAGCCTGAAGACTCCCACCACAGCCTCCAGCCAATCCTCAGCTGCCTTCGGGTCCGTCTCTCCCCCGAACCTGGGTGGCCTCTGGCGCTGGAACTCATGCAGTGCGCTCAAGTAGCCAGCTTCGCCTGCTGCTGGGGCTGGTGGCATCGGTGGCCCAACGTATGGTAGTACCGCTGGTGCCTCCGCTGGTGCCTCAACTGTAAGAGGGCCCTGTACCGAAGCCTCGTCACTCGACAGGCTGTCAGCATGCACATCCCTCTGGGCTCTAACTGGTCGTCCGAGAAAAGGCATCCTGAAAGAAACAACGTAACACGGTCAAACGATTATACCTGGTGAGCTGACCTGGTTTGAGCTGTTTTAAGGGGAAACCTTTGAAAAAACACACACAAACAGTGTTTTCGAGCACAAATTCGAAAATCAGTTGCCAGGGTCCTGGTGTATGGATACGTCGGCCGCCCGCACCTACACTGGACTCCCTGAACTGAAAACCACACTTGGTACCCTTAACACTATTGCTTCACAGAAAGAAAGATCAGAGTCTGCGGTAGAACCGACCATCTCTGATACCAATTTGTCACGACCCGTCCTTGGGGCCCATGCTGTGACTACCCCAAGCCCGCCTTCCATAGGCCAGGGGCTGGAGACTAGCACCAAAGGCATAAATCCCGATAACTGGGAGGGCATTTTCTTTATAAAAGTAACAAAACACCACAAAGTACAAGCGGAAGTAAAACACTAAGTAAAAACAGAGTACAACTGAAGTACAGAAAAGTAAATGGGCCAGTATACAAACCCAACTGAAAGTAAAGTACAAATCGAAAGGGAAAACATCAACTGTAAAGTAAAAGCGGCTACATCGAGCTGTCCCCTGAAAATCCCACCTGAAGGGTGGGTACAGATAGCTCCAATGCTCCTCGGGTCCCGCTGTCCGCTCCGAGCACGTCCCGCCCAGTGGTCTACCTCCAGGTACCGTCTTGCTCTGCAAGCCTCAGCAACGATCTACGCTGTCCGTCGTCTGCAACCAACACAACGTAGTGCGGGCATAGCCCGTGCAGGGGTGAGTATAACGATACTCAGTAGGGACCCCGAGACCCTCAAGGTCTCACTAAAACCAACAAGGATAACCACAACAAGATCTCAACAGATAACCTCTACTTAGGTATATGCCCATACATATACCTATGTTATCATGTAACCCATCTCAATCATGAAGAGACACAAAGGTCAAAAGTCTCATCTCAAACCAGGATTTTCATTATCGAAACCGTAACTACTGAAGTGATCCGTCTCTAGAGTGTACAGTGGTCCTATCACGACTCCGAGGTACTGCTCACTAACTTAAGACTGCTGAGGTACTCCTCCTATCGAGTACCATGGGCCATCCACACAAACACAGTAGTGCTTCCCGCCGAGGTATGTCACCCAAACACAGTAGTGAACACCCCCTAGTAGCCTGCTGAGGTACTCTCCGGACGAGTACCGCGGGTCTGCACTATCACACAGGTAGTGCTCCGTCAGCCATGGGTCTGCACCCAAAAAAAGTAGTGCTCCATCAACTGGGCTAGTCGACTCACTCCAATTAGAGTCGGTCAAGCAGTCGTCAGGTCTCAGTCGGCTACACGGTCTCCGTACTCCGCACCCTCTACTCTGGGAGGGTGCGCTCCACGAGCTGCAAGTCGATACTCCAAGTATATCAAGGTCCCACGAAGAAGTAACTCAATGGACCGCCTCGTCACAGGGGTCTCAACGCAACAGACGGCGCGTCGATCGGACGCCCGGTCTGTGAGTTATTAGCCTTTTCGTCCCAGGGGCCCGGTTCGTTTCGTGAGCGAACCAAACCCAGCCGTATCTCATCTGTACCCCGAGCTCTCATAGGGTATACTCATAGGGACCGTTTCTCAACGTGATCGTCAACGCCGCTGACGGTTCGTCAAACGGACATCCTGTCTGAAAGATATCAGCTTTTCCATTCCAGGGGCCCGGTTGGATTTCATGTGCGATCCAACCCGGCCACTACCAACTATATCCAAAACTCGGGCGAAGGATGCCAAAAGTTCCGTATCGTCAACAGGAACTCAACGCAACAGACGGCGCGTCAATCGGACGCCCGGTCTGAGAGTTATTGGCTTTTTCGTCCCAGGGGCCCTGTTGGTTTTTAAGGCAAAACCAACCCGACCGTACTCCACTTGCGTCCAAACCTCGGGAGGAGTGAGCGAAAAGATCTGTCTCACTAAGAGGAAACTAACAAAGCTGACGGTACATCAATCGGACGTCCGTAGCTTAAGATATGAGCGTTTCCGCTCCGAGGGCCCGGTTGGTTTCATGTACGAACCAACCCGACCGAACCCAAAGTATTCCGAAACATTGAGTGCGATAAACCGAAACGTCCGACTCGCTCCAAGGATTGCGTTACTGCTGACGGTGAGTTGTTTGGAGGCCCGTAGCTCAAGTTACGGGCGTTTGAACGAAAGTCGTCCGAAGACGGGGGGTCCGGGCCCGGCCCGACCCGGCCCGACCCCCCCTAGTTGGCCCGAACCGGGTCGGGTCCGACCCGGTCGGACAGGCCCGGCCCGGCCAGGGCCAGTCCGGCTCGGTTCGGCCGAGCAGCCGAGCGGCCGACGCGGGGGAAAGCCGCCGCCACGCGTGACACCCCCGCGGCACCCGCGGGGTGTCGGCCAGACAGCCGGACGAGCCGCGTGACAACCCCGCGACACCCGCGGGGTGCCACCCTGGACACCCGCGGGGTGCCGCGTGACAACCCCGCGGCACCCGCGGGGTGTCGCCCTGGACACCCGTGGGGTGCCGCGCTGGACACCCACGGGGTGCCGCGTGCCAACCCCGGGGCACCCGCTGGGTGTCACGCTGGACACCCGCGGCCCCCACGGGGTGTCGCGCTGGACACCCGCGGCACCCACGGGGTGTCGCGCTGGACACCCGCGGCACCCACGGGGTGTCGCACTGGACACCCGCGGCACCCGCGGGGTGTCGCGCGGGACACCCGCGGGGTGCCGCCGCGCCGGAGACCCGCGCCGCCACCGGCTTCCGCGGGCCACCGGAGTCGCTCCGGTGGCCCGTTTCCCTTCCCGTCTGTGCCGTTGTTCCTCCCGGGTTCCGTTCTTTACTGCGGGATCATCAAACATCCGTTGCGGCACATTCCGTCATTGCCCGTCAAATCCGCACAAGAACGAAGAACGGCGGAGGGTTGTCGGGCCGTGTTCGTTTGGCCCTCACCCTCCGCGTTAGATATAAACAACGGGAGAAATTAAATTTCAACACATGAACGCATATCCGAGACAATTTTTAATGAAATAAAATTGTTTTTTATAAAAACGGGTTCTTTATTTGAACGGAAACAACAATTTTAATAATTTTAAAAATTGTTCACAAATCCAGTTCTTTATCTTTTTAAAGAAACAATTACGGGAATATAAAAAGAAAATGGGGGTAATTACCAAAATAAATCCCTACCTCGCCATCGCTGTCGGATGCGAGGTAGTCGCGGAATTGACCGTCGCGGAAGGAGGTGATTGTCACACCGCGGAAGGGTATCGCGTCGACGATCTCCGAGGACCAAGAACATACGGATTTAATTAATAATAATTAAATCCATGTTTTTGTTGAAATCCAAAAAGAAAATAAAAAGAAGCGCAACCCCCCTACCTTGGTTGTTGTCGATCGAAGGCTGTCGCGGGGTTGGATCGTCGCGGAAGAAGCGTCGCGAAGGGAGATTCATTGGCGTCGCGGTACAAGGCTTTGCGTCGTTGATCTCCGCAGGTTTGGCGTTCTTCGCGTTCTTCGTCGAAGAAGAACGCTTTCCTCCAAATCCTCTCCACGCCACAAGTTTCAACCCAAAATAAAATAATCTTAAGCCTTATTTTATTTACACAACTAAACATTTGAATTTCAAAAGATAAGAAACGAACCATTAATTCGTAGAATTAATTCAACGAAAGAAACAACTAATTTAATTTACGAAAGAAACAGCCCATTTAAATGGTCTATTAAGATTTTAAGAAACGCGTCAGTTGACTTTCATTAAGACGGGTTTTCACGGGTGTGTTTCTTAGCGGAAAGAAACAACGGGGCTCGTGCGGGCCCCACCTCACAAAAATCCTACCAAGGGGTAGGATATTTCTGAATAGCATCCTATCTAGTTCAACTCAGTTTAAGCCGCTTTTAAGTGGATTCAAGTGGCTTCCAAGTGGCTTAAGTGAAATAAAATAAAGTTGTCGTAAAATTATTTTATTTCTTAACTTTAAGCCCGAAAATTAAAAACCACACCCGAGCAAACGCAACTCCGGAAGAGGCGTTTCTAAGAAAATACCGGCGCTGCGATTCCATCGGTTCCCTCATAATTCTATTCCGGGCACCGGTTCAAAAGTTAGAAAAACCCGCACGTTCGTTCACTGAACGTACCCGAGCCAAACTTCAGAAAATGATTCTGGGCACATCGGGCCTCGGAATCAGGTGCCGTCAGAAGCTGCGCTCTTGTAAAATTCCATAGAAAATTAAGAAACAAATTTCCTTGAAATTTACGGGTCTTTACATTTCTGATGTAGGGAGTGATATTTTTTTTGAAGAATTTTTCAGTATGTGGGTGGAACCAAAAGAGGGGACCATTCTTATAAATAAGGGGCCAACTAATTTTTCATTTACAAATTCTATCATCAAATTTGGTGCACCCGCAAACACATGACTATGTACTCCGATTGTGAACTGAGATCCATTGTGTAGTGGGGGGGGGGGGGGTCTCTTCCAATGTACTTATATTAATCATTTTTAAACTAAAATTATAATAATAAATTGGTGAGTTTTTGTCATCTTAATAATGGCCAAATTCATTGAACTAGGATCATCCCATGGAATGTTTCATTGCTGACCAATGCTTTATGGTTCCGCGCTTCCATGAAATGATAGTCTACTAGTGATGGCATCTGATGCATGATATTCTGAGGATGAATACTTTTGTTAATGGATGGTCTGCTGAAGGTTTCTTCCATGAATTGATATCCGACAGACACTTTCCTTATTTTTCATTATGTTTTTACTTGATGAATCATGAATGACATTGACAAATTTATCACAGTGAAAAATTGGATCAATAATCGATGAATGGAACTAGAAATGCAATTCCAGGGTTGAGAACATGGAGGAGGGACTTCTAATCCACATAATTTCTAAAAAGGGTATTAAAAAAATTATTTACCTAGATCTTATTTAAATACAATTATCAGATAGACAAAAACTCTATAATTTCAGTCTACAATAGGACTCTCCCCTTCTACTGGTCGGTCAATATACCATGTACTCATGGTTCAAGATGTCTGGGTACAACATGCATGTAAAAATTTCTTCCAATAGGTTGATTATTCATAGTATAGATTCAAAAAATTTCTTTATTCTAAATAGATCTCTATGGACACAATGAAACCATCATGACAATGATACATCTTCACAAACATATATTCATGATTATATATCTATTCATTGTTTCTCATTAGTAAATACCAATGGTTGTTCGAACCCAAGGTGTAATTTTTGGTATGGATGGAATTTATCACATGAATGGATATGGTCATTCTGGGTTCCCCAGAACTATGTATAACTTTCTAAACCATTGAAGGCTATCAGATTATACCAAGTGATATGGGTCCCTCAATTTTGGAATTCTTCTCCAACTATGGGTATGCCTAAAATGATTACTCATGGGCGATCAATAAAAATACTATACATCTATCCCACAGTGAATTCATGAACATTTTCTGGGATGTTTATCAGATAGTGGGATTCCCAATTCTTCGAATCATGTATGAATAATATTTTCCTACCACCAATTCCTTGGACAACACCCAACATGAATCTTCACATTCAATGGATATTCTATCAATGGTAGAGAGATTACTTGTTCATTTACCCTATGGTCACTTTATCATTCCATTTGTAAAATGGGTGGAGTTGATTTTTAAATTCATTGGTCTTAGTTTGATGATTCTCCATAGTAGTACTCACCCTATCTGACAAAGACAAAAAAAATATAAGGTTGATATTGGGAAACCCTTGAAAAAGGTTTATACACCACGTGGGGTTACAAAATCTTCTATGAATATCCCCGAATTTAATTTTGGAGGGTTTATTTTACATGTTTCTTAGTAGATGGATGTTCCCATATCAAGATGTTAATATAGGTGTTTAGGTTTGTACCCTGATGATGGCTGTCAAACTAGAGGTAGGGTGCCCGAAAAACATAACCATATATACCTTTTTTGTATATAAAAACTGTTTATCCATATTCAGTAAGAAAATACTCATCATCATTTATATTTCCATTTAAATTATTGTATTATTGGGAGGAATAAAAGTAATAGTGTTTTGAATATTGGCATAACACAACAATTCCATACTCTGACTTTCACACTCTATTATATAGTACTGCGACATTCTCTTAAGGTCTATTAGTGTTGAAGATTATATTGTAATATTAAATTAAATTTCTTGTATCACCAGAATCCCTTTCCCCACACCCTTTGGAGTCGTGGTTGATAATAGTGGTCAGACTATGGAGGATCATTCTGATATCATATCTCATCTAAATAGACTTTTGGATTCATTGGCGGATGGAGTAACCATAAATTAATTATATTATTCTTATAGAATCTATTGAAACATTAGGTTCCGATAATGGGTGTATTATTTTCCCTATCCCTAGATTCAAGAGCCACATCCCGTCATACTATGCTAGGTGTGGCTGTTGATGAAGTGTGATGATTTTTTAATGAAATTTTACTTACCTTATACTGGAACATATATCATCGTATCCTACAATTATACAAAGATTTGAATATAATATAATCCATATTAGATACTAGGAAATTTAGTTTTAAGGAACCCATGATCATAACATATACTATCCCGGTCTCAGACGTACCCTCCATGTCTGTTTTTAGGGGAGAATGACTCACATCACGACGATCTAATAGTATTAGGGGAGACTCATCCACTAATCACTCATTTCGGAAGTTGATGAGAAGATGATATTATTAATTAATGATGCTGAAATATTTATTGATTTTGGTCCTAATGGGGTGGCCTTAGTGACCCTTCCAACTACTATTTAAACTATTTTCTTGGCTCGTGATACTTAGAAGGAAGTGGGAATAAGAGAATTCACTGCTATAGAATCATTAAATAATTAAATGATTTTTAATTAGTTTGTAATTCCATATTATATACTACTGGTGGTGATCAATCAAGATCATTATCCTTGTATTTCAGTCAAACACCATGTAATGTTAAGTCATGCCTTGATCCAAATTTGTACCATTATTAAGTACACCCCATTAGAAAAAATTATTGTCCAATTAGAAAATTTACGCTATATTTTTTTACCTAGGTTTGGTTCGGTTAAATTATAGACCCATGTACCACCTCATCCACCATATATTTATAGCTCAGGAATATATAGTTACTCGGGAAGAAGACCTCTCTTAGTTTAATTTATCCCATCATCAAATAGAGCCTCTATGGGACAACACTATTTAACTTCAACACTTAGATACTGAGGAATAAAATGATACATGTCACATGGTAGCGCAAATTGAGGTTCTAAAGCATTTTGAGGCTCATGTTTCATGGATAAAGGAACAACATTCATCAAAAAGTACAAATTTTGAATCCAATATATAGAGAGCTGGGGACCTCAAGGTGTCTATGAGAAAAATTCTCCAAAATATTCGACTAAATCCCAGCACATGATAAATTTGGAGTGGGACATTGATGGCCCTTGTTAGGAGCTGGTTATTTTGATAACCAGAGTGATCTGAGAACCATTATTACCATTCATTCTACTATGTGTCTAATTTCCACTTTTTTATCAACGGGAAACTCCATGATGGTGATCGACCTATGTTCTCATTTAATATATTGAAACCACACATTCCCTATAGTACATCTCATATATATTTTCCTACAATTCCAATCCATTATAACTGGTCACATTATAAAAGATAGACTAAACTGAACATTGGTTTATGTTCAAATATTGGATATCAAACTAATCTCATCATGTCAGACTCAAAATTATTTTCCCTGATATGAGGGACTTAGATGGAATAGTTTTGATAGTTACAGGGTTATATGTAAACTCTTCAATCATTGTGCGTTGTATATTATAGAACTAATATTTTCCCAATTCATATGTAGTGCGGTCTTAGTGGCTATAACATGATTTTTATTTATACTATTCGTTGGAATTTTGACCAAACATGTTTTGTGCCTCTTTAAGTTTTTTATTACTCAATATTTTTCCTCAACTGTGTGGGGAATAGGATTAACATGCTCATAGTAGATTTGTGTTGAGGACACCCTTGTCTAGTTTTCTACTTATTTAGTTATGTTCCTCTTTTCATGGTATTTTTAGATCCATGGAAACTATACTAATTTCAATAAAATCATAAATCAAATAGCAGAGACAATGTGTTACAGAGTGAGATCCCTAGATAAACATATTATCCATGAATGTACAACTATTTTACAAACATGCATGAGGGATATTTCTTGTACATGATTGTGATTTAGGGGTTTGATACATTATATGGGGAATAAAATAAATTATGGAGTATGTTGGTAGGAAAAGAATCTCCGGAAAATGAATTCTAAATTGGTTGACATGCCTTTTTATGGGAGAGTTATGCAAATCCAACGTGGGAATATTATGCATATTCAGACATAGATTTCCTTGGAAAAAAACATTTCATTTCTTATTGAAAAATTATTTTTAGAAATTTGGATTTTTAACCTAATTTGTTTGTGTAATACCACAATGAGTGGTTTGTCAATGAATGATGTCTCCAAATAACAGGGGTTCGATGTCGGCAGTATCCTTATATGAGAAACCAATCCTAAACGAATTTGACTACTATAAGGGAGGATTGGAGCATGGGGTATATTATCATAATTAAACTAGGACATATTTCATGTAGTTTAATGTATTATGGTGATGAAAGTTTTTGGATATGGTTTAGGGTCATTTGGAATTTGACGAAGGGATAAATGATTTTCCCCTATCATGGAAATCCATCCAAGAATGTCCCATCATATTTAGGCAAGAAGGGGGAAACATGTAAGTTGTATTCTATGAGTTTTAAAATACATGGAATGAAATGGGTCAAGGAATACATTGAGGAATATAGAGGTAGGGAAAGCCTCTCCTAAAGAGGAACATTCCTTTGGTCTACTAACATTTTTAATGGGAAACATATGAAGGTACTACCGGGGTCTATTTTACATAGATAAAAAAGGTGACCATAGGAGGTTAGACCTCCACCTCTAATAGTCATGGATGTTTAGGTGGATTCTAAACATTCTCAACACAGAGTCTGGTTTGTTATAGGGGAGTGCCTGAACAACAATAGAGCACTTTATGTTCCCATTTTTTAGAAATTCATGGAAACATTCTCCCTAAATATGAATGAGAAGACCCCCTATGCATATTTTACCCATGAAAAATGAAGGGGAATATTTAATTTTTGTTTTAATTGGAACCATGATTGGATATGTCGGAGTTATTGGGTACCCTGTAGTGGTAGAGATAAATCTATAAGTAGTTCTTATAGTGTTTCCCTATGAGTTTATTGAACTCCAACATGGGGAAGGAGACATTTTACAGTATATACAAGCTCACATACATGGATGTGAGACTCATTTTGTACTCTCCAATATCGATCTGGATCATAGAATCTAGATTGATGGATTTTTTCATAATGTTTCTGAACCATGACGTATGATTTAACGATGTCTATATATCATTGATTCATGAATTAGACCACCCAAAATTCATATTTAAAGTTATATGCATAGGTATACCTCATATTGAGAGAGGGAAATGTTTGAATTATTAGTGGTTGGACCAGAACATATTATCATGTTATCATAGATATCAATCCAAAAGTAGTCTCTCAACAATGACAACATAGAAAATCAATGACGAGGTTGATGTTCTATCATGTGATATCATTAAAGAGATCCATAGTTTTACATCATATAGTGATGACCTATATTTTTCAGTTTAACATCATTAGATTAGTAAAATTTTCCATAATGTATAGATTCGTATGGAAAGGAATAAGATTCCATGAAGTTTATTTTCAGGTAGTTATGATGAACTTTCATATAAACCATGAATAAATAGAAGTTAATTAGGCATGGATATTTTTATATGTCTTGAATATAAAAGGGAAGGTTGGTGTAAACCATGATCATGGGGATTCTCAAATAAGGATAAATGATATGGGGGAATGGTAGCCAATGGGGAATAATAATCTTGGAAAATAATCTCATAAAGTTGAATTTTTGTTTGGTTGATAGGCATTTTTTTCTGCCTGACTTATGCAGATCCAAACAGGGCATGTTTTTCATAGTAAAAAAGGTGTCTCCAAGACAATAATCCCCTATTTACAACAGCCAATGGAGGATATTGAATATCTGAAATTTCCAATGGCATAAATACTTGTTAATGGAAGTGGTGTATCCATACATTTATGGAATATCAACACCATGATCGGCCATGATGTATGAATTTCCCTACATATATCTGATTCATACATAGGGGATATATTTTGATTCATTGACACATATACAATGTATTAGACAAACATGAAATCAACTAATGATATATGATATTATATACCAAAGATTAGGAAATTTTGTTCCTCTTATTCCGTGTTCTATATATGGGACTAGGAATCATGGCCAAAACGTCACTACGTATGTCTTTGAAATGAGAATCAAGTCATATGTAGTTCTTAGAGTGCCATTTAATTTATTAACATATGATAAGGGTATTTTTTCCTCATTTTTATGGGGACATACCTGGTGTGACTTTTTAATATTTTCTTCTAGGACCATGGAAGCCCCTATATAGATTGATATTCCATGATCAGGGAGTGAATCCACTTCTAGAACACTTATGCCTATGTGAGCTGCGATTGGTATGAGAAAAAAGGGATGGTAAGGATTTATTTCCCCCACACTGGTCTCATAAAAATTGACCAAAGAGTTTTTATGGTAGTTGGGTCCAAGAATTAGTGTCAATGCATCAAAAAATACATCCTCAAAAAGATAATCAATACATACATTGTTCATAAAAATATTCCTAGGTAGATATAACTCCTATATATATGGATAAATTTTTATTCTTGCATACATTTTGGACTCATGCATGGAGAGTCGGGCATCACTATAAATCCTATGATGGTAGGAATCAAGACACACGTAGTTCTAGACTGTCTTCTTCCTATGGATTTTGTTCACACTCAAGATGAGT
Source organism: Viscum album (assembly GCA_963277665.1). Classification (NCBI taxonomy): domain Eukaryota; kingdom Viridiplantae; phylum Streptophyta; class Magnoliopsida; order Santalales; family Viscaceae; genus Viscum; species Viscum album. The sequence goes on from OY728139.1 coordinate 63,808,237, forward strand.
GTGACCTACTGGCAATGTCCCTAAAATTATTCCCCATTTTGATGTTCACTGCATCAATCTTGTTTATAAGAGGGGGGGGGGATTTATGTATTTTTTGGTGGGACTCAGGTAGTTCATTATGGTTTCATTACATATCTCATTATGATGAGAAATAAGCTGACATTGTTTTATGAAGTTCCTTGTGCAAGTCTGACCAATAAGTAGGGAACATTAATTTTTTTAAATTGGGTGAATACACCAAGGCATGGGGTTCGGGAAACACTATGAATCACATTTTTTTGAGAATCGTTATAGATAAAGTTCTTAATAAAGGGAGATTCATATAAAGTTCTTGATAATACACAACGAATGGATTTTTGAGCATGACATGGGGGATAATCAATTCCAGGGGTGATGTCCTATCATGTGAGGGTATTGTGACGACACTATGCAGTTTATTAAATTATGGATATGAAGATGGTAGAATAGTTTTTTTCATACCATAAGGATTATGGGAGAGAAAAGTTCCAATGGGTGGTTCATGTAGAAACTGATGTAAATCGACATATATGAGGACATCCAAGGACATATGAACACAATATACTATAGAATGAAACTCAAGCTAGGGAAAAAGGATGAATGGATTTGTGACTTGGTCCAGCGAATTATTTTATCAGAATCACAATTAATCTCAAAATATGGGAATCAAGCCTCACACATTTCCTATGAAAAAAGTATCCATATGCACATCTTTCATGTATGAAAGGAAGAAATTTTATAACATGATAGGGGGAAACCAACTTTTGGGGAGATTTCCTCTTAGGTGAGGGAATCATCATTGAACCATGTAGTTTATTTCTGTAAGGATAGGATGATCATATCATAGTTTTCATCATGTCACAAGGATGGAAGATAAGAAATGTTATAATGGGAGGTGTTTAATGCACCAAACATAAATCAACCTATATGGGGACCAATGTTCCACTATTCCACACCACACAGTATTGAAAAAAACTCAAGAGGAGGGGTATGATGGTTGAATGGATTGTGACTGGGACAAAAGATAAATTTAATTGGTGTATCTATGTATCCCATTGTAGGGGAATAGATCCAGACATAGTTTTAAATAATAGAACACCATTAATCAGTCATGACCATACAAAGAGAGTGGTGCATTTAATTTTTATCATGGATGGACCCCATATTGGATATTCGGGTGTTGCTATATATCATGTTTGAACCGGAATCAATCATGTCATAGTTATTAATGAAAATCCCAACAATGGTCTGATCCATGCGGAAAGAGAAATAGTAATTTTTTACAATTATTTTGGGGTGGATGTATTAATATATTAAATCATGGTGTCCTTATGTAACCTATGTGGATATGAATAAATCCATACATATTTCTATAATATGGTATATTGGATGGAAAAATCCAATTGAAATTTTTTTACTCTGGTAAGAAAAATCTGGTGATTTGCTGTTTGACGGCATATAGAAATGACATTTATCAAGTAGTTCATTTTCATGTGACTAGTAAAATTTATATAGAGTTTAACATCATATAGAAACGAATAAGACTCAATGAAGTTTATTTTCATGTATTTACAATGTAAATTTTATGATGTTTAGTGTCATGATACCATCAAGTCCATCCTTAAGTATAATGTCATTCGATCCTGATGCACATTTTTTTGAGTACATGGAATAATTCTTCTGGAACATTTCATGGGTGGGATCAGTGGTTATCTGAACATCAATTTAAATTAATGAATAATATCCATTTGTGTAGAAAATGTGTACGGTGTATGGTCCCTCCCATTTCAACTCTATCATTAGAGAATTTTTACGTGTATCATCACATTCTTGAGCACAAATTCTATTTCTATTTCAAGGAATGATTGTAACTGTAACTTTTTGTTAAAGGATAATGAAATGTGGTGTTGGTGGTATTCTAAATGATTTATGGTGTGAAATAATTTCTCATCTAGACACTATAATTCATCTATCCATTTCTAAGATGTAAAATCTATGGATAAGTGATCATATATATCCACGAAGAGCAAGGTAAATTGAGCTTCTCTTTGGAGGAGTGACTTTTTCCCGTCAACCAATGAGTATGAGGTCGCCTATGTGGAAGTGGGGTTCATGGTACAGTAATCCCAAATTTCATATAGGATCATATCTAGGCATGACTATTTATCCTTATCTACCATCATCTGGATTATATTTGATATGGTGTTTCCAAATTCTAATATCTATCTATTAGCCCTAATATGATAGTGGGATGAATGTTTGGTCTTGATACAAAACACTTGATATTGTTTCTACAATTAAGAAAAGAAAAAATTAGTCATTTAGATTATATATATTTTATGAGGGAAACAAAATCTCTAATCATGTTGGTTTCTACAACGATGAAAATATTCCTCACCTCAAATTCATTGAGGGGTACAGCCTAGGCCCACAAGGAGAAGAAGTCAGTTAATGTAAGTATATTCTTAAACTGTCTGTCCATGTCAAGAGGATAAGGACCCAAAAAATCTATCCCCCATTTGTAAAATTTCTATGAGTACTGATTTTTTTATGTAAAATAGTGGTTTGATAAATGAAATTGGTAAGTACTTGGAAGGAATGGCACTTTTGGGCGAAGTTGGTAAAATACCACATCGATGTGGGTTAGAAATATCCAAGCAATTAGATATTGTGGGAAATCATGAAACCCAAATAGTGATCTCTACAAGATCCATCACTCACTTCAATCATTAATTAAATGGTATATTATCCATAAATTATCTATAAAAGGACCACATCAAAGCACCACTTATAGTGTTTTTTATGGTTACTATCATCGTAGACGAAATAATTAATTACTCCTCTACGAATTTCCTCCATCTTGGATCTATCTATTGGGTTTCACATATATAAAGGTATTACACAATTACCATCACTCATTAGGTGGTTTAACCATATGGTTTAGTTATGGGAATAATATCATCAATCTATTCCATGTTGGTTAGAATGAAGGGTGAGACCATCTAGCAGTGTGTGATGCAGTTGGCCATTTCATCCACACCTGATCAGCTAGAGATGTGTCTTCATTTTACAATTCATCATCCAACACATTTTGTGATTGTTGGATATTAATTAATTCCGTTTTCATGGGTAATTCTACCATTAGTCCCCGGTCATGATTTAGAAATGGCATTAGCGCTTACTTTTTGATATCATCATCTCCATTCACATGTTGGATGACTAGTTCCGAATAACTGTTTACTATCTTCTCTGTTAATTTTACATAAATAACCACATAAATCTATTTTAATAGATCTTCATAAACTTCCTTATTATTTTTCATCCTCTCTAACAATACTAATGAAGAAGGCATGACCACTTCTGCTGGGAAATTGAGCACGAACCTAAGCCCGACATTGGGTAGCTTGGGGTCCTCCATTCCTTTTCTTGTTGGGATTATAGATACACCATTAAAATAAATTTCTCATATCTAATGGTCATGGGGATTATATAATCCTATTCATAGAGTAGTTTATTATCCAATGAAGTCATTTCTATCGATGGATTCTTCTCCAAAAAATCGGTGATTGCATTGACTTTGACGGATTTTTTGAGGCATGAAATGAATGCCAAATTATTAAAGGATAACCACTCCAAAAGATGGATATCCAATCAACAATGTATGGATGAAAATGTACATATGTGGGCTACTTGGTGAGACTATGTCCACCTCTTTTTGTTGCATACAATGCCTTAGTTTTTTTGGAAATTTATGATTAGTGCCAAACATCTCTTCCCGAAGCATGAGTAATTAGCCATAGAATCGATCATGGGTGGGATGATATAATAAATATTGTTTTAATTTCCAACATCATTCATCTGTGCGTGGAATGAACTTCTTGATCACCCCAAGGAATTCATATAAAAATTGAGTGTTCTTCCATCGATAGATGGCATTCAAATTGGTGGATATAAAAGATATTTCATGAGATTATCGAATACTGCCTATCAATCAACAATCCATTGGGATGTAAAAACTTATTCAACATCATGATGATTAGAAATCATTTTCTAGTAATGTTATTTATAAATAACTGAATATTGGATTGGTATCCTTAAATCCCTCTATACACTATAAGTTTTTAATGAGTGTACATGGCAATAATATCCCTTTTTTAATGGTCTACATCAATTCCATGATTGTATAAGATGAAGGAAATAAATTTAAATAAGGTAACATCAAGGGGTTCATTTTTATAAAGTTTTTTCATAGTTTGTTGAATATCGTCCTGATATCTGAGAATTGGTCTTAGTGTTTTCAATATATAACCACCCTATCATCAACATATAATTGGAAAAACATTTCGATGAAGTTTTTGAATATGTGAAGCATGAAATTTTGTTATATAGAACCCGGATTATTTATGCCAAAGGACATTACCCAATAGATAAATACTTAATGTGGGCCTATAAGGAGGTGGATTCTTCATATTATTAGTCTATTTGGATTTTATTTTATTCCAAATAGCCTTCCATGGAAGATGGATCCTAATATACAGTGGTTGTATTGATCAAAATTATTGTAATCGGAAACGTGAAATCATATTTAGGGATGTGCTGGTTATGATCTATGAAATCGATGCATTCTATGAATTTTCCATTCTTCTTTTTGAAGGGAAATATATCTTCCAACTAGATGGGATATTAACCTCCAGAATGATGTTATATCTGATTATCTTTTCTACCCCAGCCTATATCTTTGCAGTATGTGTGGGGTGCATCCATATGCCTACTAATGTTTTGACTCATTGACCATATGATAGGTATAGGTAGTGAGTATCCAACTCAATATTGAGGCCTGGTATTCTTTTGTAGTTCCAATAAAAAACATCACGATGATTCCTTAAGAAATAGGTACAAAAATCATTCACTATAGAAGACTTGAATGCACTAAGAAGGATGGGTTGTGGATCTTAATTGATGCACACATCTATTTCTATATGTTCATAAATGGTGGTATAAATTGCATCACCAAATTCTAGAGGGGAATCCCTACGACCATATTCATCATTCATTACTTCTTCCTCTTTATATTCTTCTTCTTCTAATGATGGCGAGACATGTATTAGTATGATTTCTACAGAATTGAGAGAGGATTTGATATCGTGGTATTTGAAACATGGAGTTTCTTCCTCAGATCTGTCTATTGGTAATGCGATCTCTTAGATTCTCTAGAGAAGATGGTTAATGGTAAGGGGGAGTGCATTCACACTCTTTCTGTGATGATACATCACCTCCTTCTTCTGTTAGTGGAGAAGGGATTTCATGGATATCTATGGGTAAAACAATAGAATTTCCATATGACCTTTTAATATTTTATAAGAACCATCAGATGTTTCCACACTACTTGATTCCATTTTCATAACTAAAATCATGAATATTTCTAAGTGATAGTCGGCCCTTGGGATCACCTAAACAAATTGGGTGGTAGGTAAAAACATATTCTTCATTGAGATGTTTGAAAGGGTTGGTGGAATCATATCTATAATATTTGTGGTACTAAAACAATCAACACAAATAGCAAGGTCTTTTCCCCTCTCCCTTGATATAATCTTATGTCAATATAATACAACTCATATAATTCAAATGTGGCCCTATTAGCATGTAATGTCCAAATTATTCTATTTGTGTATTATTTGAGATTTCGATTGTATGAAGAGCGTATTACCACATCTTATTGAATCTAGGGCATTCATAACAGGGTATTGAAGACCATGATATTTTGAACCACCAGAAAAGATGAGTCATCTATAATGTATCCAAACGGTGTCTTGAGGTTTATTTGGGTCAAGAGCTTTGGATTGATTTTATCATAGACATAAAATGTCATGGAGAAAGGTGATAGGAAATTATCATCACAACCTAAGTGGTGATGTTTTCATACTGGATGGAGTTTAAGACCAGAGAGAGTGTCAATGAAATTATTTGGAACATCTTCCCAATTTAACCTACTAAAAACATATTGGGTTATGATGTTCCCTTTCATAACAACATCTTCATATTGATTTATGAGGGATATTATTGTGTTACATTTTGTGGGATTGGTCTATGTTCAATATACCTATACAGTTTCAACATCATTTTTAAACTCTTTGGGGATTAACAAAGAATCTATGAGTTCTTCCATGATGTATCTTTAAAAACATTGGCAATTCAGGATGGATATATTGGATAATATTGAGCATAACTATTTCATGTGTTCATACATATTCTCTAAATTTCTGCACTACCCAATTGTTGGATTCTATTTGACACATTCTTTAAGGTTTAGGAAATTTGATGAAGTTGGATTGGCCTTCGGGACATGAGCTAGAGGTACTTCCATTGTTGTTGGGTTGGTCTTGGATCCCTACATTTTAATCAAGTGTGATCAAATATATGATCATATTATAATTGATATTCCATGGTAATCGGGTCAGAATGGCTTCTATCAAGTGTTTGTGGATTTTCATGTTCTTTTTGGGCCCACATAAGGGTTATTCTATTAGTTTTTTTAACATTGATGGTGTGATTAGTGGGTGTGAATAGAGGTATAGATTTTTTCATGAGTGTGCCCGCACTGATATCCTCAGCTTCTATGACAGCTTCCTCTTGCTTCCTGATCAAGTGTAGGAAACTCAGCCTTATATTCATACTCAACATCGTAGAAGGGATCCATTAATTGAATGAAATTAATAGAACCTAAAATGAATTATTCCATTGATGAAGTCACTTTCTAGGTTCTCACCTCTAGTGGTTCTATTTGGCTAGATGTTACCTATTATTTTAGATATGAGGGAATAAAATCAAAGTATATCAATGAAATATTTGGATTTTGTGTAGGTTCATCCTCCTATTGCATCTCTTTTTTTGTGGGTATGTATTATTTTTGATGGGATGGACTTCGCAGGTTTTTGGTTTTCAGGACATCAATTTCATTTAATTAGAAGTAGTTTGGTGCATGTTCAGTTGTTTCAACTATGCATGGATTTTACCATGTGCTTTGTTGACTGCTTCCGAAGATATAAAATTATCCAACTTCTACACCCTTTTTATAAAAACATCATTCCACTCACCTACTTCTACAGTGGAAATTTTGGAAATATAAGCCACATATTATAGAAGTTTTACTAGTTTGAAATATCTTCAATACATCATCCTCTACAAGAGGTAATTGATGAAGAAACACTCTTTAATGGTATTTCACATTATCTAGTGAAAGGGGAGGTAATATTTCTCAATTGTTGAGACCTACTTCATCAGGTATTTTTTTTATAGATGAAGACTGCGATTTTCCATAATGACTATGAAATAGCCACATATTTGATAATTATTGATTGTGTAAAATATATAAATGTATTCCTAGAATTGAATACATCTGATTCCTCTCCACTTGTCTTATCAAGGTATGGGTTTTTGTTTATGTATATTGGGAAAGAAAATTTAGTGTATGCCTTGGAGCTGATTTAGGTGTAGGGGGTTGCTTAAGTGTGATAGAGGCCACATCATATTTCCCCAATATATTTTTGGGGACCAAAAGAGTTACTAAGGACTTGAGTATAGTCTGTTGTATTGAATATTACATTATTTTGGAAATTTAGAAGAAGTCTTGGAATGTTCATGTATACATCATTGGGATAAGTTGTGTTATTATCATAACACTAAGATTTTCAATTCAAATATTTAACATCTCAAATTGAGGTACTAGTCAGTTCAAAGAGTAGAGTCACCCTTTCCATCTAGAAATGAAGTATGAAAATACCTTATTCTCATTTTGATTAATTTTAGCGATCACAGACTATATTATTTATCATTTTAGAGATGAACATGAAAAGGATCGATCAAAAGAGATCTTCCCATCCTATTGTCGACCGAACCGAAAAATTTTTGTACCATAAAAATGATGAATCATGCTAATTTTTTCAATAAGAATATGAATTTAATTATTTCATACTAGTATGGTGTTCCCATCATGGGGTAATAAAAAGATTCATAGTTCATCAAATGTTTTTCAAGTCTTCACATCTTTAGAATATTGGGAAGATAATACTGCCAAAACATTGTGGTGGTGGGGTGTCACTCACCTAGTCAAGGTATGGTTTCTGTTATGCTTTAAATGGTGTAATTATACCTTCAATGTATTCTAATTTGGAAGATAATGACTTGATGGTGTTGATGAATCCTTGATTTTTGTAATATTGAACCTAATCATGGATATATTCAGAAAGGGTTGGGATTTGTCATGATGGTTCTCACAGTACATGCGGAGAATATTTTGCATGGGCAATCTGTTACAGGATTTCTTGTACCCATTATAGTTTTCTCCTTAATGGTTGGAAAATATAAATATTCATCCATGACCGACTCTGGTTGGTTGATGGGCCAATTATTATTTTTTTTTATTCTAATCCATTGTTCATATACCAAAAAAACACTGGTGGTTGAGGTAATCCTGATGGATGTGTATAGTGAAACTCTTCCTGAGGAGAATACATGATTGCATGACTATCCCAGATAAACTCCGTCTTATTCACCACAACTCATTCATTTTATCCCCTACTAAGAGAATCATTTATTGAGTGTAACTTGATCATTTCCACCAAGAGTATGCGGTGAGTCATTTCTAACCTTTCTTTTTTTCTATCATTTTTGAGGGATTAGTTGAAGATGTAGTGGATGATTTATTTGGGGAACAATTAAATTCTAGGTAGCCCTCTAGTTTCATGTAAGAACACCACCATTCATAGCGTGGATCTGATTCTAGGAGGAACCACACTCTACATTATCTTCCATATATTCATAATTTTTAGATCCATGCATGGGATTGACATTAATGACGTTCACTAGGGCATAATGCATATTTGAAGGTGTACTAATTATAGGAAAATAAGAGGATTCTTTATGAAAATTTTAGGATCTATCCCTAACTTTTTGGGATCAACTTTGGGATTATTAATGAATGGTGACTTTGAGGGAATATTTGTGTAATTTGGTCATTCACCCCACCCCTTTTAGGGGAATGTATCATGTGATATAATGAACTATGTGACCTCTCTACTTTTCTACCTCCATATGTGGGAAAATACTAATGTCCACAATGTGGGTTGTTGAGGTTAAAATACCCCTATCCCTGTAGGCTAGGGTCATTCCCATTTTCATACTATAATTCCTTGGTCAAGATTGTTTGGTCATACAAGAGAATATTATTTTAAAAATTATCTCATCCTATGGGATAAGGTGGACATCATATTTCTGAAATGATTAACAATATTGATTCTGGATTTATTTCATGCATACATGATTCAACATGTGCCGTATATGATTTCTTGCCTATATGTGAAGTAATTTATTTTGGGGATGTTCAGAGTGCTTAATTATTGGCCTCCCATAAGCAATAAGCCTCTTTAATATTCTCAGTTTCCTAGATAATGATCTTTTTGATGTCATTATCTCTTAAGTCCTACCACCAATGAAAACTATTTAAGGATTGTTGTTATTGGGAGTGTAGCCTTTCCAATTAAAGGGAATATATTGATAGCAGCCTTCGGAAAATTACATTAAGGGATTCAATTTTCTGTTGGGTCCTATTCGACAAGGCATGGGGTGAAATAAAAATATCTATATTATCCCACCGATGGATATGAACCCAAGATGGGGAATCTATGATGAGATGACACAAATTATGTAGATAATTGAGGAAGGATAATTTGATTTATTTATATTTCCTTTCTGATTGAGGTTGAAATGTTGAAAAAAGGGCTTCTAGTTCTATTTTATAGAACATACCCCACATTATTTTGACATAGTCTACATACCCATCATAAAGAAAAAAATACATTTAAATGGTGGAGGGATTTTTAGATATTTAATAAGATGTCATGCACCCAATATTCTTAAAATTCATTTGGTATGTCAAAATTTGAAATGGTTGAGAGAAAAATAAAAACAGGAACATCTTCCCTTGTAATTTGTCCTCTCAAAAGAAACATATCATTTGTTTCTTCCACTGGAGACTCCTCAACATGATCATCCTATTATGGATTCTTTTGATAATTTCATTGCATGAAACTTAGATGATGGTGGTATAACTATTAAAGGAATATTCTGTGGTGGATTAATTGAATAGCATTGTCCTAGTCCATCTCCCAATTGAGAGAATCTGTCTATTTCCATTGATAGGTTACATAATATGTCTGACCCCATAATTTCAAGCGTCTTAGCATATGACATATTTATTTTATTTTAAATAGAAGGGGGAGGACCTTCTTTCCATCATTAGATATGGTTGCGAGCTTGGCATTCTATGTTTATGAGACAATGGTGAGAACCACAATCATACCTTCATTTCTATAATATGGGAGAATTTTTAAGTGTATACCCTATGGAGGACCCTTGGAGAGGATGATAGAAATATTAAAACATTATTACTAACATGATATGTCACTACGGGGATGAAATTTATATTAGATACTATCATGGTGTGGACAACCTTTATATATTGATTAATAACTACTGAGATAATATCATCTTTGTATACCCTAGGTAAGACCACCAAGTAAGATAAAAATAAGGTGAGGAAAATTTTCAAATCGATCATCCAAATACAAGGAGGGATAGAATGATGGTCATCAGATGATAAGCTCATATGATCAATAATTTTGTGTCCATGATGCAAGACATCGTGAAATGTTCTCTTGGGAAAAAATTTTGTGCTATTGGTAGTCATATTACATGGAGGTCCTTCACAACAACTATTTACACATCCATTATTTTTTAATGGATTGGTATAATCTTTAGCTACCTTTGAATAGTGTTTGATAGAATTTAGGAACCCATCTCCCATTATAGAAGGTTCGTGAATAAGCACTACATTTTTTATCTTTTTTTGGGACAATTTATTCTTCTGAACTCTGCTATGGGGTATGAGGGTCATGTGCTTTGGGGGATAACCTTAATATAAAATAACATATTCAAGTGGATCTTATGATGATGTAGGTATATGCTTCAAGAATCATGAGTCTTGGAAGGGATATATCCCCACACCAATTTGGCCACCATTGTGGTATATTTTCCCCCAATTGGGATGAGTATTTGTGCCAGATGGAATATTTCCAACGACCCTATTAGATGTGATAGTAGATGCATGTGTTCTCCATAGAAACAACCATATTTTTTCTATGAATCACCCCAGTTGGGGAGGTGGGGTTGTGGGCCTGAATACTTTCTATTTATGTATACATGATTACATATTGTCGAGTATGAAGGATATGGTTAGGAATTGATATCTAGTTTCAAGTTATTAATATAAATGTTGAGATACATCATTGGTTGGAATGGAAATATATACGCATTACAATGGAGAAGCAGAAATACTTCCCCTGTTTGATGATACATTTCTAGTTAGTGACAACTGATAGTTCTCCCATGTAGGGGGACAAATATGGGTCAACCCTAATTTTTATATTGATTAAACCAATTGTTTTCTCTAGTTAACATCATATTTAACCATTGGTCTTAAGATTTGAAAATATGAATTTTTATTTTCTAATTTCATGATGTATTTTTCTGATGATTGGTATGAATCTATAGGAATTTGAATAATCATCACTCTAGTTTCCACCATATTTGATTGGTTTTAATCATATTCGTGATTAGGGATTTTCATCAGCTTGTTTTCATTCCTATTTGTTGACATGCATGATATGTAGTATTCAGAATTTTCTACTACTCATAGCCTATTTTTGTCCTATTTGGTAGATTGGATTAATGATCATTGGCATGGATTTTTATCTTTCTATATTTTTTCACCCAACGTGTATGGAATGTTTTCAATGAATTAGTGAGAATTTCGATTGGTCATAATTTAATAGTATTTTTGTGAAGCGATTCATAAGATGGGGGAGGAATGTGGGTTTTCCCGCAATGTACCACCAAATTTATAAGGGGGTTTCTTAAACTAGAATGAGGATAATGAAATGTTCTTAATTGTCTTATCTTCACCCTCGGAGGGACAGTTGAGAGACTCTGGTCTATTGGATTTTAACAGGAGCCCCGATATGATATCATCTTAAGAATGAGAGTACCAGGTTGCATAGTGCTGGAATATATGCATTCCGAGAGGGGCCCTTGGGTATGACCCCTGTTATGAAAGGATGAAATCATTGGTGAAGACTTCAATTAGTCACTCTATGTTAAGTTATACACTCATTATTTCATTCCAAGTACAGTCTCCTAAAACGATTAGAGACTACTAGTGGAGCGGCCATTCGATGGGCAATTAATCAAAGCTGGTTGGATGGCTTGCAGGGCTATATGCCTTGGAGGGACTTCCTTTCAGCATATAGGGTGGGATGAGTACCATTTTTATTGTACTCCCTGATTAGTGCATTTGAAACCTATCTTTTGAGATTTTGGGTGGGTGTCGGATGTTTGTGAGTTATTGTAGACTAGGCGTCCTATGCAGTTACTGACATGCAAGTCTGAGAAAACTATTGGGTTTCAATTGGATTGAAGGAATCTATAAATATAGATTGTAATATATGTGATAGATTCTAAAAACAAAACATCGATAATGTAGAATCTCATGATCGCATGTGTAATTGTTTTTATATGACCCTCGTTCCCTTTGAATGAAAAAGGGGCCTAACTTGGTGTAAAACTACAACCATGAATATGGATTCATTTTAGGTTCTCCATTTTATTTTGGTGAAGTCAATTTATACCATCAATTAGGTTATAGGTATGTATATAAGATCTTTTGATGAATGGGTGATGTATCCTTTCTTTCATGTCTATGAGTTGTTGAAGTTACGTTATTTGCGTAGTGATTATTACAGGGGGTTAAAGGGTGTACAAACACTAATTCAAGATATAATGTATCCAAATGGTCTCTAACATGTTCAGTTGTGGATCTAGAAAAACCCAATGGTTCTCATATCCTTGATCCATGTACCTACATTCAACAAGTTGGTCCTCATAAGTGAACTTCTCCAATGACAGTTAAGAACACACATTGGTTGAGAGTATGGGAACTCAAGCTCATCACACTATTTTGGGGGGAACTATTTTCTATTTCGAGACTGTCTTATAGATTTAAGTCACTTTCATTTTCCCTTGGTTCATTCACATGATTATATATTATGGATTAACCTACAGTAATCATCCTTCATGATTAAACATGGGTTTGTAATTACCTATATGTATATGATTTTTTCTATCAATGTTACCCTTTTGTGGATATACAAGGGATTATCTAGTCGTTTAATGGGATTGTTCTTATTTTAATCCATGTAGTGTAGTTCTCATTATATTGTTATCATTTGGGGGGGGACTAGAATTATTTTTCTATTGGGGTCAAACCCCTAAGATCAGTTTTCTACATATCCTGGTGAGAGGATGTAGAACCAATATAGTTTGGTGCACCGTAATTAGACACATAACCTGTTGAGGTCATATCAAAATGATACAACCATGTAATTTAACATCATGTAGAATGGATGTCATTGGGAAATGTTTTTTGATTTATGATGGTGTAGTAATTAGGTTGAGGAGGATTGAGGTACTTAAAAGAGATATAATTCCCCAGGTAATTGTGTCCCTACTGAGATTATGGCCCCGAAAACATATGATTGGGTTCAGATGTTAAATTTGGTCCTCGGTGAGGCATCCTAGATATTCTAGTTAGTTGGGAATCAAATAAACTATACTTTTTTATGGTCGGGGCTTACGTATGAAAGCATCCCGTTAAAGGGGAATGATTGGGGCTTTTTCATGGGAGGTGAACACTTAGACTGATGTTGGTAGATTATACTATATGGGAGTTCCATTGCAAGATGATTTTTGTTAATAATATTAGATGTGGTGATTACACCTAGGAATTTCCCATTTGGGTTGTGGTTGGATATTACATCTATGGAGAAGGTCTAATTTTGATCTGGGCTTACACATGTAATCTTCCCATTTTTAGGTACATGATATTGTTGGGGATGACATGTAGAAGAAGCCTATTTGATTTAACTTAGGGTCTTACATATTTGTATAAGTCCTATTAAGGATTATTTGTAAGAGCATATGCATGGAAGATTCCCATATGATGTTTGGGATCATGTGGATTTCATGATTTCCACTAACCTCTAAGCCCACGTGAGTATACAATATGTGATAATCAATGGGGTTTAACAGATCTAATGACCACATAACATTTCCTATTGTCTGATGGATAGTTAAAAGGACCAAAGGAAGTGGGAGGTGACTTCGACTGTGCTCATATTATCTTTAAATTTTGTAACTATGGTAGTCACCTTAGGAGATATTTTCGGTTATGGACCAGATTGAGGGGTGGAGGAGAAAGAGTGTTTTCTCCACCTCATAATAATGTATAATGGTTTACCTATAAAATAGTTCCCTAAAATTTATTTATGGGGAAAGGGGAAGAATGTTCGGTATCATCCCCCATCAATGGGAAAGGACAGTGATTCCCCTTAATCTTTATAATGTGTATGTTCATATGAGATCCCAAGGTCAAAACATTTGTTACCATTGGTATGTAATCATATAAACATTCTGAGGTCATGCCATATTGTAAGGATGCACACATGACACCACATATCATGTGTATGTAAAAATATAATGATACATTGGTGTGCGCAATGATTTTATCACATATGTTCGGTGGCATTGAAAGGGGTCTTGGCATAAGGCCATTATATTAGTTTATGGAGGTTCTAACATGGAGAACATCATTGTGATGTAAGAAAGCAATAATAGGTAGAGGCTCGATACCCCTTAGATACCACATCCTGCATAGTAGGTCATTAGTGGTATGGGGTTTCCTCCACATGACATGTTTCTACGTAGGTGAAGGGGCCATCTACATAACATTTGGCTATGCATAATCAGGTTCAGACTGCGTTGTGTGCCACTATGTGGGACTAGGTTTCTCCGGATTGACATTTCACTTTGTGGGGCTGAGTTCTATCCACGTTGCCTTTTACCACACAGGGTAGGTTTTCACATGCATAGAACTTTTCTATGTGTGATGTTCATCTACAAAGGGGCCATCAGTTTTATACCTTGTGGAATCACATCCGTAGAGGGTTTTTGGTTTGAAGACCACTGGAGGTTTAATTGTTTCCTTATTACTACTACATGATGAATTATACCTAATAGGAATCATTTAAAAAGGCTATGTGTTTTTTTAATTCTTGAAAATTACTCAACAGAATATTCTATCCTCTATTCTATATATGTCTCAATGAGTCCTTTTTTTCTGTGTCCCCATATTGGTTGGGTTTACTAAGGATCGAGGTGCTGGATACCATTATCATCGGTAATCTGGTGTGCGATGTTGAGTGACTTTTTCGGAATCCCTTGAAGAACATAGTTAGATGGGTGTCCTTTGAGGATGAGAGAGTCGCCACCTATCTCTGAAAACGATTTAGTTCTACTTTCGGGGGGTGATGGTACCGCCTTTACACATGAATGATTTAGTCCATGGTGTGGGTCATGTGTAAGGTGAAAACAACCACCCCTTCCCGAAATGAATTTCTGTCCTTTGTGGGTGTCTCTAGTTCTATCCATTTCAGTGAAGTATTTTAATTCATGGGTTCTTTTCAATTCATTTTAATGTCATGTGGTGTGATATTATGATGCGAAATGTTTCCCCACTATCACCATTCGTTTTATATTTTTCTTCATTATTCATTCCTATCAGTTTGTATCCTTTTCCAAATATATGTACTAACCATGATCTTGTTTGTAGAAATTTCATGACTCAACGATGGGTCATGAACACCTAATTTATAAGGCACCTACCACCTTATAAATTGTGATTTGGAATGCATGTAGTCACAAGAAATATGTTTCACTAATGAAAAAAATGATTCATTGGTCAAAAATTTAAAGACTGGTTTATCAAATTGAATGTCACCATTAATATATATAAGAAAACACTAAATATATTGATGTTGGAATTTTATTTGACCCACCTTAACATTATAATTTTAACGTCATTCTATCACAATCTATAAATAAAAGTAATCAAGACAAACAAGTATAGAACCATGGTATATGAGATAGGCGTAGTAATTAAATATTTGGACATGGTAAGAAGTTGGAACCATTAAATAAATCACTTGTCATGCTCAACACATCATCATGTATCGATAGACATGCTAAATATACACATACATGAAAAATAAGAATGAAATGCTACTACATAATGAATGGACAGTCATGCATGTCATATATGAAAATAATGAGAATAAAATCCTAGAAGCGTGATGTATAATAAATATTCTAAGTTAACCTGAAATTATGTCATGCAAACATTCATGCTAAAAAATACATAAGATAGGAAAAAAAATGTTCTTCAAAATATTAATAAGTAATATAAAAGGTATGATAATAAATCATTCAAGGAACATCAAAATATTTCAAACAACATAGCAAAAAAATATACCTGGAATGGGATATTCTTGGCATGTGAATCCCTATGTGCCTATAATAATTAATGCAATGATACATCAATTCCATATCAGGACAAAGGAAAATAATAAAATCTCATTAATTAGTAACTAGAATAATTTACACTAATCACTAGATCTAAAAGCATAATTGAATTATTCAATAAAAAAGACGACAATCCCATCCCTGTCCAGTTAGACTTTTCACCATATAATGTTGATCACTTATAAGAGAAAATATTTCCCCAGAAAGAAACCATTCTTAGCCTCTTATCTACCAGCCACAAAATATTATGAAAAATGAAAAAAATATGCTCGGATACGACATTGTAACATCCCAAACAATCTAAAAATAGAACCAGTATCCAAAATGGTTTCCACGTAGCCTCAATTATGCCTCCCCATTCGCCAAAGGCTACTGACTAGAAGTGGTGGTCTACAGTAGGTACGATGGGGAGACTATACCCTCATTATTATACTATCATGGTGGTATAACCATCATAAATAAATTAAAACGTGGAATCAACATAAGTAATGAAATAACAAATGAAAAATGATTTTTATAATAACCAAATAAAATAAAATTGGAAACATCAATAAGAATATTAATGTATTCGTGTTTATTTGGTTCTAGAAGATAAATTAAGAGGTAATGAATGAAGTAAAATGTAATAAAATGAAAAATAATATGACATGCCAATGATATGAGAATCTTGAGTATCCACTCAATCCGATGTTCTTCACTCCTCTGTATAATGAATAACACAAGAAATAATCCATATACCTACAAACAATAGGTATGCATGGGTAACATAGTGAAATGTATTCATGAGAGGGGTGTGATATATACACATTTGTTCACAAATTATAGTGCTTAGATCTATCTATTTTGTGTGATATAAAAAAATAATTGTTCCAATAAAAATAAATTAATGATAAAAATTAATGTAAAAAAATTACAGTTTGGGTTCCGCATGGATACCCATCTGCCACTACAATCCTCATCCTAAGAAGGATGACTCAAACCAAGGGACCCATACAAGAGTGACAATAAATATACATAAGTCATTATAAGAACGAATCAACTATAAAATAAACATAAGCATGTGATTGGTCCTGTAGAAGATTCCCTTGAAAAATAGTCAAACAAGAACATAATAAAATACAATGAAATGACATTTAAAGTAGGAAAGAAATAACTCAAGTCCAATTTGGTAATCCAAGGCCCATTAAAGGTGATACATAAAATAACACCAAGATTCACTACAAGATCATCTATAATACCTTATTCCACTAGTCCCATACAAGGTTTCATAAAAATGAGTCTCATGTATCATCCTTGGAATGGTGTAATCATAACCTATGTTCCCATCTTATGTATCTCACAATAGAGACCAAGTGACTTCTGAGGCATGGTATAACCATTTTCCCAATAATCCCTTAAACAAAATATCCTCTAGGGATCCAGTAAATCTCATGATTATATTATACCAGCAGTGCAACCCGTACAATGAAAACCAGTCTTCCCTCTTAGCACGCCATGTAGATTCAATACCAAAATAGTGTCTCCATCAATGACATCATTACCTTGGATCTTATGTTCACTCTTATCATATAATAAATTAATGAATGGAATCCTATATAACATAATATCAATAATTCATTTTCAAGTATATAATGATGAAATTTTTTTCCATGTAATCAACTATGGAAGAAGGTAATGAGACCAATGGACTATGCAACTAGAATAAGTTATAAGGTTTGAGATTGAAGGAATAATATTGGACATTTAAAAAAGAAATAATGAATCATATGTTATAAAAATTGTGATCTTAAACATGTCTATATAGTTCTAATTTTAATTCAACCAATTTTTTAGAAAAATTTATTAAAAAAATTATAATTTATGTGGTGTTCTAACTAATTAAAGAATTAGGAAAAGGGGATAATAGGGAAGGTAATGTGAAATGTGATATAATGAAAAATACCTAAATAATGAAGGTATGAAATAATGACATACTCTATAGAGAAAATACAATGGTCCTAGCTCATGGCTGTTCAAGTTCCATATGTAATTATTATTAAAAATATTTATATCAAGAGTAACTCAAAACCCTAAGATAGTTTATCTAGTTTATTTCAATGATTCTTTATTTCTAGAATATACAAACAACCATTGTTTCATATCATGATAGATATATCAAATAAATGTTTGATTATCCACTAGTTTGGTTCATTCCATGTATAAGAAACCTTTCAATTTTATCTAATTTAACATTTTGGTGGAATCACTGGATGGGTTACAATGGATTAAAAAATGAATTACTTTATAAACATATGTATAAAAAACATAATGAAACTATAACACCATTCATATACAATGTATAAAAAGAACGTCTGATATTAAGGATAGATGGTGTCCAGTTCATGAGAAAACAAAGAAATAGATGAACTCACTTAAAATAAAGAAATTTATGTTGAACAAATATAGTATAAGTGGTAGGATGATAAATAATGTAATTTGGATGGAGGGGACAAAGACCTACCTATTCATCCCCATATCACTTGAAATGGTTCTAATCAGATGCCAAATGGGGGATATCACCTCATACTTAGGGGAGGAAGATAGGATCTCTATAACGGAGGTGTCGCATGAGGTAAGTGGAAAAGAATATTAACGGAAAAAGAAATAGATCTAGAGGTAAAAAATAAATTACAACCCCTTTATAGTGGATAAGGGGTTGGATATATGAATTTTCAAATTGGTGGCTAATAGGGTAAGAACCCTAGATTATGGAGAGGGGTTTTATGGTTCTTGTGCATGGTCTTTGAAAACATGTAGAAAAAATTTCATTCCCCTATATTCGAAACCGATAGTGAGTTTGAAGACCATGCTTCTTGGGGTGAGAATCATGACAAAAACATGAGACACCCTCACCCACCATGAGAAATTTGCACGATTATTGCTAGAGATCCATATAATTTCATATAACAATGATCCCATAAAAACTTCCCATGGTTTTTCTGTTCAATTATCGATCTTCCTGAAACTCAACAGAACACCCAAAAGACTCATGGAGCTATTAAGAAAGTGTAAATACACAATTGAGTTTTATAACACATAAAATTACATTCTGAAGTCTAGTTTAAAAATATATTTTTACGAAATAAAAATAATTAAAATTACATTTGTATTTCATATATTCCAAAAATATTGGAGTCCACAAAACCCAAAACAAAGGTGGGTAAATAACATTCGACCAAAAAATGAATCATAAGTTATGGGATTTTTTCACAATTAAAATTCCATAGATATTTATTTGTTATTATATTTCAATTAACTTTTATTTGGTGTATATACATCTTATTTGACATGATATATGATGATTAATTAATAATTAAGGAAATTTTATGATAAAACTTTAATTATTTCATCAAAGGTTATTGAACATGAAAATTACCAAGTGTTAAATAATATCATAACATAAATTATTTTCATTGGGTTATGTAACTTCTTCGTTATCATGGATATTTAATTATTATGTATATAATTATTTTTTATTGTGTTATGATATTTTTTAAAAAAATTATACATATTTACAGTCGATAGATA
This sequence comes from Viscum album, assembly GCA_963277665.1. Classification (NCBI taxonomy): domain Eukaryota; kingdom Viridiplantae; phylum Streptophyta; class Magnoliopsida; order Santalales; family Viscaceae; genus Viscum; species Viscum album. Next base: position 63,828,349 of record OY728139.1, read on the forward strand.
GAATAATATTATAGATTAATAACCATTTGAAAATTATGATTATTATATCATTTAATTTAACAATCTCATTCTAATCGAGATTTTTTTATTCTTGAATTTAAATTGATGGGAATTATTTAATTACTTTTAAAAACATATTTAATATTATTATAAAAAAATTATTTATGAATTTTTAATATAATAGTGTAATCTCTTCAATATTTTTATTTACAATACTGAATAAAATATTTTTGAAAATTGCATGTCATTTCTCTCATCGGTGTAGTTTTTTTTCATCTAAAACCATGATTTCTAAAAATATTCTAAAAAATGTATTTAAAAATTTAAAATTATTTATTGAAGGAAATTTTATACATTTTTTCTTATGATAAAATGATTTTAATTGAATCGAATTCTCATTTTTTTTGAAAAAAACATTTATATCATTTTTACGTTGAAAAAGGAATGTACTTTTTAAAATGTATAGTATGTAAAAAATTAACCACTGACATGATCATTTTTTTATGCTTCCTTTGAATGTTTAAAAGGATATTTTTATAGAATATTTTCCAGTAATATCCAATAAATACATATTTTTTAAATTATATTTTCAAATAAAATTATTTTTAAATTGATTTATGTTTTAAGAGGTTATTTTTAAAATGAAAATGTTGTTTTCCTCAAGAAGGTTCCTAAAGATATTTTTAGGGTATTTCTATTAATAAATGAAATAAATCTTAAATTATTAATCAAATAGGTATATGTTATATTGTTACCATTATTATTTTTTTCATGGATGCTTGGGGATCGTTTTTTCTAAGGAGAGTGTTAACATTCACTTTTTCAATTCAATTTTTTGTGTCAAAAAAATACCTTTGAGACTTTCACTCTATTGTGATAATTGTTGAATACATATAAAATAAATATCCATACTCTTTCTATCATGGATATGTTTAATTCTCATAATGTATATCATTTCTACATATGATTTCAAATATTAATGTTATTTTCTTAACTACAAAATTTTAATAAAAACCTATTATTAACTAAATACATATATTTGATAATAATGTAAATTGATTCATAAATTAAAATTATTATTTGAAATATGAGGCCATATTTGGACCTATAGTGATATGTGGGGCCTACTATAATATAGTCCCTTGATTAATTGGTTGGACTACTAGGTAAAATTAGAAATCTGACACTAAATGGGGTTTTTCTAATAATTTAAACTATATTATAATTGGTATTTATAGTAATGGTATCATGATTTTTGAGATCACTGATTTTGATAATTAATCGTTTGATTCATTATGAAATAAATTATTATTATACATTTGATTTTCACAATGGCATTATCTCTGTATTTATATCATTCATAGTTTATTGATTAAATGGAATGCATGTTTATTTATTTTTATTAACATACTGATTATCGGTAATCTTATCTTGATATCGAAGTTCTTTAAATGGATTTTGTGTTCAATTGTATTCCTTTTATTTTATATTATTCTTATTAATTCATGATATATTCCATAGTACAAAACCCTTAATTAGAATATGATCTCTACATTAATATTTTTTCCTTTCCCCAGTATTCCATCAATTTGTTCTATGAATGATATGAAAGGATTTTTTTTAAAAAATATTGATATTCTCAAGAGAAAAAATTATTTTTTTTTTATATGTAGTGAAATAATAAAGTATATATATAGTTTACCAGGACTGCTAAACTATTTGGACCTATATGATTATATTTGTTGTATCTTATGATGAAATAATAAAGCAGATGCCGACTATGGTATACAAGGACCAGAGTTACTAATGTTATTATGATAAGTTGGTTTAGTAAAAACCATGAAAAAAAAATTTATACATAATATATTTGTGAATATAACCCTATAATAATATCTGAGGATAAGTATAAATTGATATCCTAAAATATGGGTAGCTAATTGATTATGTGGTTTCCCTTAAAATACTTCAATTTTGAGATACTATTAATGGATTTTGTTCTGGAACTGATGTACATATGTGTAATAACATTTAAAACGGTGTGTTAGGCTTTAGTAGATTGTCACCTTGTTTTTGAAAAAGAGTTATTAACGAAACCATGTTTTACAATATGTTGGGATATTCTTTGTATAATTTACATCTCCTTTAAAACCCAATACGAATAATTTGAAATAGGTGTATCCCTATATAATCCTTATTTATGATTAGGAGATTATATATAAATAAATTTTACCTATTTATGTTAAATATTTCACTTGTTTTGGGAGAATATATTATGTTTTGTAATGATATGATCAAATCTAGTTTATTTCACAATTTATAAAAGGAATGTCCTATAAGGAATGTGAAATTCATCAATGGACTTAATCCAAATAGTAAAAATGATCGTTTATTTAATGATCTTAAGCTACACTTGTGAAGGGAACTAGTCTAAAAAACATTTTCATCATATAAGGACACAATATAATGTTCAAAAATATATACTAATTATTCTATATGTATTATGGTTTTTAAGGTAATAAATAATAGGATGTAAGGGAAATGTATGGATAATGGAAATAAGGGAATGAAGGTTTTTTTCATCATGTTCTAACTCTATATAGAAACACTTTGGTACTTGATTAAATTGAAGGTTAGTTTTTCATATCCCTGAAATCATAATAACATAGAATATATTAATAAATAATTTCTTCTATTTCCCATTATTTACCATTTTTAAGATTTTTCAATGATAAAAACATGAGTACGATTTAATATTTTCACCTAATTACAAGCATTCCACTCCCCTCACATATAAAAGGCCACCACATATTTACTCTTCCTTACACATTCAAGCCATTTTGGTTATTCCAATATCTTACAATGTAACATAATATATTTTCTCATGTCATCATTGAATCTTTTGTGTTAGAATAATTAAAAATATGAAATATTTTGTGTGAAACTAAGGAGGACACTCAAAGAATAAGTACCATTCAAAACTGAGAATTTTTATTTTATATCGTTCTCCAACAACATAATATTTTATCAAACCATTATTTCAAAATAATTTTAATTAAATTTCATAAAATGGGATATATTCATAATTATTTTATAATGTAAAACCATATACAATTATATAAAATTGGACATGAAATCATAGTACATATGTATGGTGGGATGTCTCCTTGCAAATTTAGGTCATTCCTTCATAAATTACAACCTTTAGTGGTTGGACATGATCATGGATACACAATATATATATATATATATATTTGTTAATTATTACATATTTATACATATGGATTCGGTATATCATATATATCATCTTAATTTTTTTAGAGGATATGATAAGGTATCTCATGTGTAAGACATACTACCACCTCGTGAAGTGATGCGATTATTGTTAAATCCTAGGTAAATGAAGAAAAAGACATGCTTAATAATATTTGTGAATTAAATGATAATTTTACATTAAAGGGGTTGCTATGTTCGATAGTGTACCTGATACACAACAACAGGTTTATTTGAAATCTTACATTGCACACAAATAATATAATATTATTATTTTAAATGGTAGTTAACTCCTAGCCATTGTATTGGAGGGAATGAATGAAACTAACTACAATATGATTATACATATTTTTTAAATGTATTTACATTTATCCAATAAATGTTACAGGCTTATAATGTGGATGAATCTAATTTTAAGCATAATTTACATTAAAAGGCTGATTTATTGCCTTTTAATGGAGAACCCTCATTAAATATAGTTTTGGTCACTTTAATACATTCTATTTGAACAAATAAAACCCTTAATTATAATTTATTCTTGAAATTTTACTTTGGTAATTTTTTTGGTATTTTTCGGATAGTGTTCATTTTTAATGAATAGTGAAAATTATTGTATTTTAATTCAATAGTTCCTTTTAATCTAATTTATTTATATGGTTAGATTATATTTTTAATTTTTATTAAAGTAAAATTGAAATATATTTTTACCATTTAATCCAATGTTAGTCATTAGAATTAATTTCTCTTTGAAATTGGACATAAAAAAGTATCAATCTTTTAATAGTTATTATTTCTTAAAAACAAGCTATTTTTTTTACAATAGGAATTAATTTATAAGTTAATTAAATCCTCTTCTATGTTTTGAATTTGGAAAAATAGACATCAATTTTTAATTCAGAATATCAAATAATTCTCAGTCTGATTGTTTGTTATTTTTCTAAAAATCCTCAATTTTTTATGAATAGTGACACCACTTAGTGGTAGTTAAAAAAATGACTTTTTTCATTGAAATGATATTTTACCACTTATGTGAATTGAATTTCAAAAAATAGACATACATGTTTGTTATCAAGTAGTAAAATGTGGTTCATTAAGATGAAAATAATTTTTGGTGAATAGTAACTTTTGACTTTTATTTACCGTAGTTAAAGTTAAATAAGGTAATTCAAGGTTAAAAGAATATTATAATAATTCAAAATTATCATAACACATGTAATAACCTTATTTTTTGAGTCATTAACGACCATGGGCATATTTGGGTCAATTTTGAGACCCCATTGATCCACTTGGCAGTGAAAATGACAATTTAGACCAATTAATTTAATGTAAAGGCAAAATAGACATAAACAACAATCGTTTAGAAATTAATTTTAATATGGTGTTATCTAAGTTCTATTTTAGACTATAAATATTATTTTGAAATCTAAAAAGATTTCCAATATCATGGTATTTATTTTAAAAAATTTAGACATCTAAAAAATTAAATTATTTCTAACACAATAATGATGCTGTATTTACATGATTAATAAATAATTTAAATAAATAACATTTAAATGATTAAAATATTACCCTAAACTTGTCCAATTCTCATTGGATGATTTTATTTCGACCATTAATCAACTTATCTTCGACTATAATGTTTTTTTGACCATTAGAAAGCTAATATCATTATATTATAAAATTATACTTTCACACTTTCCTAAAGAGCCCCTCCTCTCCCTTATAAAAGGATACCAATTATACCCATTTCCCCACACCTCTCAAGCCATTTGGTTCCTGAAACCTCTTCCTAATTAAGCACCCAACATCCCTCTCATCCCCCTAGAATCCTTACATTAGGAAGAATGCACTTCAAGAAGTCCTTTTGGTTTAAACTAAAGGAAGTTACCCAAATTAATGGTAAGAGTTTCGCTTAAATGGTTTTCTTTTATTTTACTTCTCCAACCTCTAAACAATTTTTTATTCCTTTATTTTGTAACAACACCAGTATCCTCAATATAATATTATTTTATATGATAATTATTAAAACTACACTTACACACACCTTCATCTAATGGGGGAATAACATAATGTTTCTGTGGATGGAAAACTAACGCCTCACGAAACAATGATTGTTCAATTACCTCTTACCTCCTCTCATGGTGGCCATTATGATGGAACTGTATTTATATATTATATATATTATGTTTATGTTTTCTTTATGATTCTGTATTTTCCATTTATAGCACGCCTTTATGGTTTCCATAGTGGGTAAATACGATAATCTCATTTGAGGAACTGTGGACTACCACACCCTCAAAGTGATGTGATTCATTAATGCCTTATGTGGGATGTATAAATGATAGTGTTAATGATATTATATATGATATTAAACTGGAATTATAATATACCTATGTATAATTCTGTTTTATTTCCATTAAAATAAGAAATATATATGATAGTAGCGTTCATGCGTACGTACGGCTTATCGTCTCCATGAACAGTGCATTTCATTTCTTACCTCTAAATGTTATGTACTATTATAAAAACATGTATATACTGGATATATATGATATATATGAAATCCAAATTATGAATATAATTCTTGATATAATGAACCTTTGACCACATGGACAACATGTAAATATAAGGTGTTCATTTTTTACTGAAGTACCAAATATCGACAAAATGAAAGTTATTAACTTAAATGATTTCATAATGTTTGTATCATGAAAATAAGTTATATAAAAGGAATAATAAACTTGAAAAATGTTCTTAAGCAACTATAAATTAACTTTAGTTTATTATTCAGGAGATTAAATAACGATGGAGTCATGTCGGACGAGAGTTAAGGGACTTCATCTCAATCTCCTTTCATTGAGGCATTTTTAGTTTTATACACGACATTATTTTATACGGTGTATAGACCCCGTTGACATTTCATTCAAAGGGAATCATTTTATACGAAGCATTTTACTAAATGACAAAAAGGAAATTTCTTATCGTAAGCGATGGCAACGACCTTTCCGCCGCCGCAAGTATTATTTGATCTTTTGTTTCCTTAACAAGCCAGAATGTTTTTAAAAGGAAAAATAAATACCATATACTCTTTTTATGTATTTTGGTATTAAATATTATTTTGAGAATGGATTTATTATTTCAATATCTTGAAATGATATTTTATTATTTCCATGTGGAAATGTTAACTTTCCTTTATGCTTATGTTATGTGTTATGATCATGTTATGTTTCTTCGATATTATTTATGTATACAGGTAGTTTTGTGATAAACCTAGGGCGGGTGAGCCCGAGATAGCTCTCCAATGCATTGGGTAACATGGAGGAGGTAAACGTGAATGTTTATTCTAAGTGTTTTTTGGAAATATACTGTGATGGGTATTCTAATGTAAATCCCTATATAGTTGTGATAGCTGCAATGTAAGTATGATATGGATGCCACAGGTTACCTTTATGATTAATGATATCTATGTGTCTTTCATAAATCATTTTATTTCATGAGGTAAGAAGAAGAGTTCATCTTTTGTATGTATTTATGAACAAATGTTTTCATTCTTTGTTTTATAACCCTTACTGAGCTTTTTATGCTTATCCCATGTTTTGAAATGTTTTCACATGACAAAAATATGAATAAGGATAAGGATGAGATCATGGAAAAGTCATGCTATCTAAAACAAGGAACTAGACATGACTTTTTTTCAAGAGTTTTTAATTTATAAAAAAATGGAAACTATGTAGAAATGTCTACCTTGTAATATTTTGAGATGTAATAGTTATGTCCTAATTCCCAAAAACTCTAAACCTGAAAATATACTCAATGTGAATTATTCATTTCATTCAATATAATGTAATGTTTAAGGATGGGTCCATATAGTTGGCATCAGAGGTCGATTTAGATAACATTAGGTGTTAGGGTATTGTTAATGTAATATCCATAAAGTAATTTATGTTAATATTGACATTATGTAGCATTTACAGATTACCATGTTTCTTCGGCTAAGATATTTTATTGTTCCGAATGGTTTTCTATAGAGGAAATTGGCCAACTAAGTTGGGACGACACTAGGAGGAAGAAAACCCTCCAAATCACCAACCTGAGATGGTCAGAATCGGAACTAAATAGTTTGATGCAGTGATGGACCATTTGACTCAGGTAATAAACGGTGGTGGTATCCATGTTTGATATCATCCAGATCAACCGCATAGGAACATGTAAGTAGGGGAGAATTTCAGGAGGCAACATGACCGATCATTCAGAGGATTATGTGACCATGTGCTACCTTAAGGGTGGATTAAGGCATTAGAGAGGATTTTTGATGACATGGGTTGTTCATAACATCAAAAGGTTATTCTTTCTATTTATCGTTTTGAAGGTTAAGCTCATCAGTGGTGGTCAATTGTGAAAAATATGAAGGATAGTGAGGAGATTGATGATCTTGATTGGGATGAGTTCAAAGGTATGTTTCTTGAGAAATATTTTCATAAGGTAGTTTGTCTTAGGATGGAAACACAATTCCTAGAATTGAGGTAGGTGGATGACTTAGTGGATGCTTATGAAGAAAAATTCACTCGACTGGCAAGGTATACTCAAAATTTCATACGAGATCTTTATAGTAAAATCAACAGTTTTTAATCGGGATTAAATCCAAAGTATCGAAGGGCTTTATATTCTCGTAAGTTCAAAAGTTATGAAATTTTTTTGGTTGTGCGGAGAAGATGGAAATGGAGTTTGCTAATGATCAGGTATTCTTTGAAAAACAACAAAATAAGAGCTCGAGGTGGCAGGCGAAAGGAAATAACTCTTCAAAAAAGTCTGATGGTAAGAAACTTAAGATTACAGTTTGAGAAAATTGTGGTAAAAATCATGCTAGGGAATGTCTTTTGAATTTCGGAAAGTGCTATTGATGTGGTAAAATTGGACATAAGGATCGTAATTTCACTGAAAAAGATCAGGGTAATGGTAGGAAAAATATGATTTACTGTTTTTAAAATGTTTTAAGTGAAATGAAATGGGTAATTATGAAAATGAGTGTCCAACAAAGACCTCAACCGAAGGGAAGAAGCCAGAAAACAAGAAGAAAGGGGTGGTGAAATACTTTTCAACTACTTCATAATATGTTGGACCCTCAAATGAAGTAGTATCAGGTACAATGTTTGTTTGTTCAGATTATGAAAATGGGTTGTTTGATTCAGGGTCTACACATTCTTTAATTTCTGAAAAGTTTTCTAGTATATTGGGAATTTCTTCTCATGATATGAATACTAAACTTCTGGTAAAAACACCTGGAGGAAATTTATAGACAAAAATAAAACATAAGAACATTCATGTCCTTATGTGCGGAAAGAATCTACCTGAAAACCTTATTGTTTTTCCTTTTGTAGAGTTTGATGTTATTTTGGGAATGGATCAGCTTTCTGTTTATCATGCTAAGATTGATTGCTGAGCTATAGAGGTTTCTTTTCAGAATGATTTTCAGGTTGTATACAAAAATGAACACTTTCTGTTGATAACATATCAGGAAGTTGAGAAACTAGAAAATGATGGAAATGAATGTTACCTTTCACAAATTGTTGATAACAAAGGAAATGTTTAGATTAATTATGTACCAGTGCTAAATGAGTACCTTGATTTTTTTCCTAATGAAATTCTTAGTATTATACCTAATTGAGAAATTGAATTTACATTTGACTTAGTTCCTGGTGGTAAGCCAATTTCAAAACCCCTTTATCGAATGGCTCAAATTGAACTTTTAGAGTTAAAGAAGAAATTGCAGGAGATATTAGATAAAGTTTTCTTTCGACCCAGAACATCACCAAGGGGTGCTCCTGTCTTGTTTGTTAAAAATAAATATGGTTCAATGAAACTTTTCATTTATTATAGAGGATTAAATAACATCATTTTTAAGAATATGTTTCCTTTGCCTCATATCGATGATTTGTCTGATCAGCTCCATAGATCTCAGTATTTTTTGAAGATTGACTTGAGGTTAGGGTACCATAAGTTGAAAGAAAAGGAATCAGACATTCCAAAAATGGCGTTTTGTACTAGATATGGCCCTTATGAATTTGTAGTTATTCCTTTTGGGTTAACCAATTCACCAGCTGTATTCATGGATCTTACTAATAGAATTTTCCGTGAGTTCTTGGATATGTTTGTGGTTGTGTTGATTGATGATATTTTGGTTTATTCCAAATGTAAATAGGAACATGAATTTCATTTAATGGTTGTCTTTAAAACCTTAAAAGAAATTAATCATTATGGGAAATTCAGCATGTGTGAGTTTTGGTTACAACAAATTTATTTCCTCTTTCACATTGTTTCAAAAAATGGCATAGCTGTTGATCCTGCTAAAACAAAAGTTGTTGAAGAATGGCCAATACCTAAAAATATAACGAGATCTGTAGTTTTCTTAGTTTGGAAGGTTATTACTGGTGTTTTGTTGAACATTTTTCACGGTTATCTATTCCAATGACTAAGTTAACTCGAAAAGCTGTTAAGTTAATCTGGACAAAAGAATGTGATAATTATTTTCAAGAATTGAAATGGAGATTGGGAATGCTCTAGTTTTGCAATTGCCCTCCAGAAATGGTGAGTTTGTTATCTACAATGATTCTTCATTTAAAGGACTTGAATGTGTCCTTATGCAGAATGATCAGGTAATTGCTTATGCTTCACATCAGTTGAAACCACATGAGTTAAATTACACTACATATGATTTGGAATTAGATGCTGTTGTTTTTTCTTTAAAAATTTGGAGGCATAATTTGTATAGAGTGAAGTGTGAAATATATACTGATAACAAATTTTTGAAGTATATATTCACTCAGAATAAATTTAACATTAGTCATAGGAGATGGTTAGAATTAATCAAGGATTATGATTTCACGATCCTTTACCAACCGGGAAAGGAAAATAAAGTGGCTGATTCTTTGATTCAAAAAAGTAATACTTCATTAACCATGCAACATTTGGAACAAGATCCTTCAGTTTTTGATTTGATAAAATTTTTCATAGAAGTTGTTGGTGGAGGAAATTATTCTGTTTTGTTTTATGTGTCAGTGAGATCATATCTATCAGACAGAATAAAGAATGCGCAAAAAGAAGACAGTGAGTTACAGAAAAAGGTAGATTTGGTTCATAAGGATAAGTTTCCTGATCTTAACTTTGATAATGATTGTGTTTTGAGAATTGGAAAGAGATTATGGGTGCCTTTTAATTCACAGTTGAAGAATGAGTTATTATGTGAAACTCATAGTTCATCATTTTCAGTTCATCCTGGAAGTACTAAGATGTACAGAGATCTTTGGGAGTATTACTGGTGGGATGGAATGAAAATAGATATTGCTGATTTTACAATGAAGTGTTTGACTTCTCAGCAGGTTAAAGTAGAGCGGCAGTTACCAAAAGGGATGCTTCATCCTTTACCGGTGCTAGAGTGGAAATGGGAAAATATATCCATGGACATTGTTGTGGGATTACCAAATACATCTCGAGGTAAAAATGCTATCTGGGTTATAGTTGATCGATTGACTAAATATGCTCATTTCGTTCCTATTCGAGATAATTTATCTATAGATAAAAATTCTTGGTTATATGTTAAAAAGATAGTTATGTTGCATGGATTTCCCCTCTCCATTGTATCTGATCGTGATCCCAGGTTTACTTCTATCTTTTGGAAAGGCCTTCAAAAGCCATTGGGTACTGAAATAAATTTTAGTACATCTTTTCATCCTCAATCAGATGGGAAATCAGAATGAACAATTTAGACATTGGAGGATATGTTACGTTCTTTCTCTATGGATTACCAGGGATATTAGGACCAACATATTTCTTTGGTTGAATTTTCATATAATAACAGTTTTCATTCCAGTATACAAAAGGCTCCATTTGATGCATTATATAGGAATAATTGTCGAAATACAGCTTTTTGGGATGAATTAGGTGAAAGGAAGCTGATGGGACTAGAATTGGTAGAAGAGATGGCAGAGAAAGTTCAGTTGATTCAGAAGTACATGAGAACAGCTCAGAATAGACAGAAAAGTTATGCAGATAACCGGAGGAAGGATCTTTTTTTGAGGAAGGTGATCATGTCTTTATCAATGTTTATCCATGGAAAACTGTGATGTGGTTTGGTAAGAAGGGAAAGTTGAGTACGAGGTTCATTGGACCTTATGAAATTCTGGTGTAGGTTGGATCAGGTGTGTATAGATTGGCTTTACCCCCAAGTTTATCCTAGGCACACAATGTTTTTCATGTTTCGATGTTGAGAAAGTATATGTCAGATCCATCTCATGGTTTGAGCCTAAAGGTAGTAGAGTTGGAAGAGAATCTAACCTTTGAAGAATAACCAGTCCATATTCATGACCATAGAGAGAAAGTGTTGCAAAATAAGGTAATTTATCAGGTAAAGGTTTTGTGGAAAACCCATATGGTTGAAGAGGCAACGTGGGAGTCTGAAAATGATTTGAGGGATAAATACCCCCACTTATTTTGATAAGTGAATAAAAATTGTGAGGACACAATACCCAAAATGGGGGAAGGATGTAACATACCAGGTAAATGAAGAATGAGACATATTTCATAATATTTGTGAATTAGATATTAATTTTACTTTAAATGGGTTTTTATGTTCGATAGCATACCCAATACGTAACAACGAGTTTCTTTGAATCTTACGTTGCACACTAAAAATATAATATTATTATTTTTAATTGTAGTTAACTCCTAGCCATTGTATTGGCGGGCATAAATGAAACTTACTTCAATATGATTAAACATATTTTTTAAATGTATATACATTTATCCAATAAAAGATAGAGGCTTAAAATGTGAATGAATCTAATTTTAAGCATAATTTACATTAAAAGGCCGATTTTGTCGCTTTTTAATGGCGAACTCCCTTTAAATAGAGTTTTGGTCACTTTAATACAATCTACCTGACCAAATAAAATCCTTCTTTAGAATGGGGACATCAAATTTTACATTGGATATTTTTTGGTATTTTTCTTATAAAGTGAATTTTTTAATAAATAGGGAAAAATATTGTATTTTAATTCAAAAGTTCATTTTAATATAATTTATTTATTTGGTTAGATTATCTTTTTAATTGGTCTTAAAGTAAAATTGAAATATATTTTTACCATTTAATCCAATTTTAGTAATTATAATTATTTTCACTTTGAAATTGGACATAAAAAATTATCAATCTTTTCATAGTTATTGTTTCTTAAAAACCCGCTATTTGTTTTAACAACAAGAATTAATTTTTAAATTAATTAATGCCACTTCTTTGTTTTGAATTTGGAAAAATAGATATCAATTTTGAATTTGGAATATCAAATAATGCTTAGGATGAATTTTTGGTATTTTTGAAAAAAACCTCAATTTTTGATGAATAGTGACACTACTTAGTTGTAGTTAAAAAAACTGACTTTTTCATTTAAATGAAAATTTGCCACTTCTATGAATTTAATTTCAAAAATCCAACATACATGGTTTTTAACAAGAAGTAAAATGTGGTTCATTAAGATGAAAATAATTTTTGGTGAATAGTATCTTTTGGCTTTTATTTAATGTTGTTAAAGGTAAATAAGGTAATTCAAGGTTAAAAGAATATTATAATAATTCAAATTTATTTTAACACACGTCCAAACCTTATTCGTTGAGTAATTAATGACCATGGGCATTTTTGGGTCGATTTTGGGACCCCATTGATCCACATGGGAGTGAATATGAAAATATAGATCAATTAATTTAAAGTAAAGGCAAAATAGACATAAACAACAATCATTTAGTAATTAATTTTTATATGGTTTTATATAAGTCCTATTTTCGACTATAAATATTATTTAGAATTCTTACAAGATTTAATATATTATGGTGTTTGTTTTATAATTTTTAGACATCGAATAAATTTAATTATTTATGACACAATAATGATGCAGTATTACCTCATTAATAAATGACTTAAATAAATTAAATTATAATGATTAAAATATATTCCAAAACATATCCAATTCTGATTGGATGATTTTATTTCGACCATGACTCATCTTTACTTCAACTATAAATATTTTTGGACCATTAGAAGCCAAATGTCATTATATTATAACATAATACTTTCACACTTTCCTAAAGAGCCCCTCCTCTCTCTTATAAAAGAAGACCACTTCTACCCAATTTCACTCACCTCTCAAGCCATTTGGCTCGTCCATCCTCAGCCCAATTAAGCTCTCGAAATCCCACTAATCCCCTTAGAAGCCTTACTTTCGACAGAAAGCACTTCAAGAAGTCTTTTTGGATTAAACCAAAGGAAGATACCCAAATTAAAGGTAACAGTTTCTCTTAAATTGTTTTCTTTTATTTTACTTCTCCAACCCCTAATCTCATTTTTATTCTTTTATTTTGTAACAACACCAGTATCCTCAATATACTAGGATGTTTTTATTAGAATTATTCGAACTACATTTACACACACCCCCATCTAATGTTTTAGGAATATAATGTTTCTGTGGATGGAAAACTAACGCCTCACGAAATGATGATTGTTCAATTACCACTTATCACCTCTCATAGTGGCCATTATGATAGAAATATATTTATATATGATATATATTATGTTTATGATTTCTTTATGTATCTATATTTTCCATTTATAGAATTCCTTTATGGTTTCCATAGTTGTTAAATACGATAATCTCATTTGATTAAGTGCGGACTACCACCCCTTCAAAGTTATGTGATTCGTTAATGACTTTTGTGGATGTATAAAGGATGTAGTTTACAATATTATATATGATATTAAACTGGAGTTATTATATACCTTTGTATCGTTATGTTTTATTTCCATTAAAATAAGAAATATAAATCAATGTAGTGTTCATGCGTACGTACGACTTACCGTCTCCATGAACTTTTGACCGTATGGACAACTTGTAAATATATGGTGTTCATTTTTTACTCAAGTACCAAATATTGAAAAAATGAATTTTATTAACATAAATGATTGAATAATGTTTCTAACAAGGTAATAAGTGATATAAAATAAATAATAAACTTGAAAATGGATCTTAAGCAAGTAGAAATTATATTTAGTTCATTATTCAAGAGATTAAAGAACGATCGAGTCAAGTCCGACGCGAGGTAAGGGACTTCATCTCAATCTATTTTCATTGAGGAATTTTTTGTTTTATAAACGACTTTATTTTATATGGTGTATAAACACCTTTGACATTTCATTCAAAGGTAATCTTTTTATACAAAGCATTTTACTAAACAACAAAAAGGAATGTATTTTTAACGTAAGTGGTGACAACCAACTTTCCACCGCCGCGAGTATTATTTGATATTTGGCTTCCTTAACAAGCCAAAATGTTTTGGAAAGGAAAAATTAATATCATATACTATGTTTACGTATTTGGGTATTGAAAATGATTTTGAGAATGGATTTATTATTTCAATATATTCAAATGATATTTAATTATTTCAATGTGGAAATTTTATCTTTATTTTATGCCTATGTTATGTGTTATGATCATGTTATGGTTCTTGGAAATTATTTACGTATATAGGTGGTTCCGTGATAAACATAGGGTGGGTGAGCCTGAGATAGCTCTCCAATGCCTTGGGTAACGTTATGGAGGTCAACGTGAATGTTTCCCCTAAGATATTTTAAGGAATATACTGTGATGGGTATTCCAAAGTAACTCCCTATGTAGCTGTGATAGCTACAATGTAAGTATGATATGGATTCCACAAGTTACCTTTATGATTAATGATTTCTATGTGTCTTTCATAAATCTTATGATTTCATGTGGTAAGTCAAAGAGTTCATGTTTTTATGTATTTATGAACACATGTTTTCATTATTTATTATATAACCATTAATGATCTTTTTATGCTCTTCCCAAGTTTTGAAATGTTTTCACAGGACTTAAATATGAATAAGGTCAATGATGGGAACAAAGAAAAGTCATGCTGTCTAAAACATGGAACTAAACATGATTTTTTTTTCAAGAGTTTTTATTTTAAGAAAAAAATGGAAACTATGTGGATATGTCTACCTTGTAATCATTTGATATGTAATATTTATGTCCTAATTCCCTAAAAATATAAACCTGAAAAGATCCTCAATGTGAATAATTCATTGAATTCAATATTATGTAATGTTTAAGGCCGAGTCCTTATAATTATTCTTTCACTAATATATTAAAATGAATGTATTAAGGACAATATTAATAAATATGGGTGATATAAATTTAGTAATTTTTATATCCAGGAAATATATATCATTGTGAAAAGATAATATTATTTTTTACCTGTTCACTTACTGAAAGATGATAACATCGTTTGTGTATGTGTGGACTACCGCCTTTATAAAGCTATGTGACACACCTTTCATCACCACAACACATAGATGATGACTATAAATATATATAAAGAATTAATATCATATATATGATATTATGATCATTATTTAAAAATAATTGTTTTGTACCTCCTTTCCAAAATGATCACGAAAAATTAAAAATGTTACTCACATGTTTGTATGACCTATCATCTCTATGATCATCACATGCTTCAATTTCCAAAAAAATTATTCATTATTTATTTGGAAAACATAATTAATGTAAATCTATGATAATTATTTCATGAATATTATTCTATAGAAGTCATTACTATATAATATTTTTTAATAAATGATTATTCAAAACAAAACAGTAATGGTAAAATAATGTAATTAACTCTTGAAGAAAAATAATAATGAAATATTAATAAATTAAGGGTATTAATACGTTATTCAAGGATATTATATTAAATTATTAAGCATGATACTATATTTTTATAAGTTATTAACATGTTTATAGCCTCTATACAAGATTTTACGGCATGTTCGAACAAAAAATAAAGCTTTAGGTGAGGGAATTTTTCCTCATTTACATTCCCTATAAACTTATTTTTTTTTATTTTGAAGCAACTAACTTTTATGTGGTGTATATAATTCTATTTTTACACGTTATAAAATAATTATTTGATAATTAATGGTAATTTATTTTTAAATTTTATTTATTTCATACAAAAAGATTTTACTTGAAAATTTCACAATGGTAAAAATATCATAATTAAATTTATTTATATTTTGTTATATTACTTCTTCGCTATCATTGATATTTTGGAAATATTTTTTTGATGAATTTTATCATATTTTATTATATCTACAATTGTTTTAGTTTTATTTTAATTTATCTCACATAATATATTCATTGATTAATTCCCACATAATTATTATGATCATTTTAAGGATTTATTTCACAATCACATTCAAATTTAGATTGTTTATTCTTGATTTCTAGTTAAAGGATATTATTTAACCATTTTAAAAATAAACCAATATCATTTTATTATACACTTCTTAGTTATGAAAGCTTCATAAAATATAATAATTTTTCCACTCATTGGTATATAACAAAATTAATAAAATGTATTTCTAAAATTCTTACATAATTTCTCTTTTAGATCGAATATATGTTTTATTCCAAAAAAAATTCCGTGTAATATTTTAATTTATCTTTGACATCTCAAAAATTATTTATTAAGTTAGTTTTTTCCATTTTTTATGTTTACAAAAAAATAAAACGAATATTCTTTTTTTCCAAACATGTAACATTCCCAACCTTTTTATTGTGTAAAAGTAATTTTCTATTTAACATGTACGACATGTATCAAATTTTACTCTGACATGACTGTTAAATATTTTAATATTACATAGATATTTTACGAGGATATTATTAATGAAATAATTTTCCAAAATATTCTATGAAATTGTATTTTATTTATGAAATTCTTAAATAATAGGATTTTTAAATTTTTCATGTTTTATAAATTGATTTTAAAAATAAAATTTATATAATAAACAAGATCGCTTTTAAATAAATTGTTGTTGTAGTCCAATTAATCAATGAAAAAACACATTATTTTAACTCCAATTGGGATATGTTGTATTGGTACCATATTTATTTATTCTATAGATGGTTGATGATAAATTCAACCAAGGAATGTATTGAAAATCACATTATTTATTGTTTATTGTAGTCATTCAAATTCATTTGAAACATTCATTTTTCTATGATCATTGAATAAGTCTACTATATAAAATATCCATACACTTTGTTTCGTTGACATGATTATATTCTATGCTGTATATAATTTCAACATGTATTTATCACTTTGAATGTTATACAATTAATTGTGAAATATTTATAAATCTATATTCTTTACTCAGTATAAATAAATATTGATAAGGTGTATGAATTAATGAATTAAATTTATTATTTGAAATATTATAAATGACTTAAACTATCATGTGATTTTTCTTTCTAGAATAGGTATCATAATTCATGTGATCATGGATTCAAAAAAATTAATAATTTCCTTACATAAGAATTTATTTATTATTATCCATGATAATTTCAAAATTATAATATTTCTGGATGCATTTCAATCATATTTAATTGAGAAAATATAATTTATGTTTATTTATTTACATTACCATATTCTTTATTCCATTTCTTATCATGATAGTAATTTTTTAAATTGATTTTTTATATTTATTTTCCATTCAAGGGTAATAAATCTTGTTTATTTATGATTGATTTTGTTATACATAACTACTATATGAATTTAACCTCACCTTTATTTTATATCCTTTCCCTTGAATTACTTAATGTGTGCTATAAATGATATTCCAGAATATAATTGAGGAAAACTTGATATTTTCAATTAAACATATGTTATAATTTGTGTTGTCATATATAATTTTAGGATCCTGTATATATCTATTTTACCAACTCAGCTAAACTATTTGTTCCACTAGGTTTTTATTAATTTTATTTTTCCAATATAATGAAGCACACAACATATCTAGGCTACTATAGTCTCAGTCACTACATATCTTGATTATGAATCTGAAACATTAATCAATATTACCCATCTCTATTGTTATATATATAATTAAATCCTCCTCATTGCATATGTAAACAATTTATTTTCATTTTTTTATTTCATCACCACCTTACATGGAGGCTTATGAAGATTGAATTAATGGATAAATATGATGAATATGATAACATTATGGTTATATTATATAAAACCCTTTAGAATTTTATGATATATTTATAATGTTTAAATTGAGAAGACTCAAACGAAAATGGTCTCATATTTCTAAATAATGGGTTTATATAAATTTTATTCTAATTATAATTATTTTGAATTCATATATATCAAAATAATACGAATGAAATATGACCACTATGATTGTGGTACAACGATAGTACTACTAAAAACCCTATTAATAATCCATTAGTCATTATAGGTTCATGTTACTATCAATTTCACCACCTACCTATACAATAATATAAATTTATATCGTGGATTTACATGAGAACATATTGAACAATATGATATGATATAATAAATAAAAATATTTCTTCTCTTTTTATGGGTAATTTTATATACATATTCAACACATTGATTAAGAAAACACCTTTCGTTCATTAAGAATCTCTAAAACATGAATATAAAAAAAATTTAATCTCCAATGATTATTACCAAAATAAAAATGGATTGATAATATAGATTTATAAACATACATGGATTATATATTCATATTTATTATATTATCTAAGAATGATTTACTTTGAGAAATTCTACAAACCAAAATCATTTTTATGAAACTAGTTCAATTGGATAATGATTAAATACTGCTAGTGTTGTTTATATATAATAACAAAATATTATTATTGAATATTTAATGGTTGTAAATGAAGTGTAAGAATGGTTATAGTTATGAATATTTTTGGGTATGTATTTAATTAACATAATTTATATAAAAATGATTTTTTAAATTGAATAATAAATCAAGGCTAAGGTAAGTGTTTTCATCTCAAATTTAAATCTTGATGACATGTTTGGTATTATGAACCTAGTTTCAATTATTATCTTTATATACCACCTATTTGTGATATCAAATCATGAATAATATTTTTATATTTTACATTCTTTCAATTCTTTTTCCCCATATTAATTATTTTTTCATTAAAGTATAACAAAATTATAAAGGGTTTTATTGGTTTCATTTATTTTTTATTTTGACATGTTAAAATTTTTAAACCATGAATATTTTAAGTGGATTTATAATGGTTTACTATCCCAGGAATGTTCTACACATTATTTCCTTCTAATTTTTTATATACTCTATAAAAAATTATCAATTTATTAAATGTCTTTCGACTCTAGATTCACCCCTATCGTTAGTTTTTTTTATATATTATTTTTTATAAATAGACTTATGATCATTATATTGAACTTATTTCATATAACATTGGATCATTATATAAACTAATTGTATATTGCATAACTCCCTCAAGAACATCATCCTCAACCATATTCATGAGGACAAGACTTGTGTATCCAAGAGACCTGAGTTAAAAACTGGGCAGAGAGATAATTTTCAGGACTGTATCATGTACTACAGAAGTAATGTAGAAATACTTTAGCATGTACTATTGTATGCACTGTATCATGTAATGTAGTAGGTCCTGTAGTAGGTACTATAGAAGGAATTATAGAAGGTATTGTTCGGTGCTGTAGTAACCGAAAATATTCCCCCTTTTGAAGTTTTGGCCACCAGTTTGGACCTCGTGTCCTTTAAGGCCTTCAGGCCACCCAAGGCCTTTGAGATAATATGAATTTTGGACCACCTCAAGTCCTTTGGGTCACCTCAAAGCATTCAGGCCACCTCAAGGCCTTAGGGACACCTCAAGGCCTTAGGGACACTTCAAGGCCTTCAGGACACCTGAAATTGTGTTTAATGACCAGAAAAACTCTCTATGGAGTAGACTCGAGATGAGGATTTAGAGAAAGTCCATTCAATAGAGAAAAATATATAATTATTTTTTAGAAAGTGAGGTTATGAACTTTATATCTGGAACTGCTTTTACATGCATGAGAAGCCTAGCGGAATAAGACCTCTGATGGTAGAGAGGAAACTACAAGATGAAGAAGCTGTGGAGGAGTAGTTCCTTGTAGTTATAGTCTGAATAATTTGTATGACATACGGGTCATGTAATCTCTAATCCGACAGGCCTTGTAGAGGTTACGCATATTCCCTTTAAAGGAGGGTTATCAAAATTCAATAAGAAAATTCCTTTGGTCCATTAGGGAAGAACCCCCTCATTGTTTAAATTTCTACCACATAAGACCATTTTTGAATTATTTAATTCTTCAAGGAATATGTTTTCTACAAGGAATATTGATTTATCCAATATCTTTTATTGCTGTAATCAGTTTTATCATGTAAATATTAGGTGTTCATTTTTTACTCAAGTACCATATATCGACAAAATGAATGTTATTAACTTAAATGATTGCATAATGTTTATAACATGAAAATAAGTTATATAAAAGGAATAATAAACCTGAAATTTGTTTTTAAGAAAGTATAAACTAACTATAGTTTATTATTCAGGAGATTAAAGAACGATCAAGTCAAGTCGGACGCGAGGTAAGGGACTTCGTCTCAATCTCATTTCATTGAGGCATTTTTAGTTTTATACACGACATTATTTTATATGGTGTATAAACCCCTTTGACATTTCATTCAAAGGGAATATTTTTATATAAAGAATTTTACTGAATGAAAAAAGGAATTTTTTCCAATGTAAGCGGTGGAAACGAACTTTCCACCGCCACGAGTATTATTTGATATTTTGCTTCCTTAACAAGCCAGAATGTTTTTAAAAGGAAAAATAAATACCATATACTCTATTTACATATTTTGGTATTGAAAATGATTTTGACAATGGATTTATTATTTCAATATCTTGAAATGATATTTTATTATTGCAATATGGAAATGTTATCTTTCCTTTATTCTTATGTTATGTGTTATGATCATGTTATGGTTCTTGGGCATTATTTATGTATATGTGTAGTTTCGTGATAAACCTAGGGTGGGTGAGCCCGAGATAGCTCTCCAATGCATTGGGTAATGTGATGGAGGTAAACGTGAATGTTTCTCCTAAGTGATTTTAGGGAATATACTATGATGGGTATTATAAAGTAACTCCCTATATAGTTGTGATAGCTATAATGTAATTTTGATATGGAAGCCATGAGTTACCTTTATGATTAATGATATCTATATGTCTTTCATAAATCTTATGATTTCATGATGTATGTAAAAGAGTTCATGTTTTGTTTGTATTTATGAACAAATGTTTTCATTCTTTTTTTATAACCCTTACGGCGCTTTTTATGCTTATCCCATGTTTTGAAATGTTTTCACTAGACTTAATGATGAATATCGTTAAGGATGAGGTCAATGAAAGGTCATGTTGTCTAAAACATGGAACTAGACATGAAATTTTTTTCAAGAGATTTTATTTTATAAAAAAATGGAAACTATGTGGATATGACTACCTTGTAACATTTTGAGATGTAATAGTTATGTCCTAATTCCCTAAAACTCTAAACCTGAAATGATCCTCAAAGTGAATTATTCATTTCATTCAATATAATGTAATGTTTAAGTTCAGGTCCTTATAGTTGGTATCAGAGGTCGATTTAGATAACTTTAGGTGTTAGGGTATTGTTAAAGTAATATCCATAATGTATTTTATGTTAATATTGACATCATGTAGAATTTAAAGATTACCATGTCGCTTCGCCTAAGATATTTCATTTTTCATAATGGATTTTCGCAGAAGAAAACGGGCAGCTATGTTGGGACAACATCAGGAGGAAGACAACCCTCCAAATCAGCAACCTGAGATGGTCGGAATCGTAACTGAATATTTTGATGCAGTGATGGAACAGTTGACTCAGGCAATAAACGGTGGTGGTATCCATGTACGAGATCATCCAGATCAACCGCAGAGGAACATGTCAGTAGTGGATCATTTCAGGAGGCAACATCACCCATCATTTAGAGGATCATCTGACCATGTACTATCTTAAGGGTGGATTAAGGCATTGGGGAGGATTTTTGATGACATGGGTTGTTCAGAACATCAAAAGGATAGTCTTGTTGATTACCATTTTGAAGGTTAAGCTGATTAGTTGTGGTCGATTGTGAAAAATATGAGGGATAGTGAAAAGATTGATGATCTTTATTGGGATGAATTAAAAGGTATGTTATTGAGAAATATTTTCCTAATGTAGTTTGTCTTAGGATGGAAAAAAAATTCCTAGAATCGAGGTAGGAGGATGACTTAGTGGATTCTTATGAAGAAAAATTCACTCTACTGGAAAGGCATTCTCCAAATTTCATACGATATCTTGATAGTAAAATCAACAGTTTTTCCTCAGGATTAAATCCAATGTATCGATGGGCTTTCGCTTCTCGTGAGTTCAAACGTTATGAAAATTTTTTGGTTGTGAGGAGAAGGTGGAAATGGAGTTTGCTGATGATCAGGTATTCTTTGACAAACAATAGAATAAGAGCTCTAGGTGGCATGCGAAAGGGAAGAACACTTCACAAATGTCTGATGGTAAGAAACTTAGTTTACAGTTTGTGAAAATTGTGGTAAAAATCATGCTAGGGAATGTCTTTTGAATTTTGGTAAGTGCTATCGATGTGGTAAAATGGGGTATAAGGCTCATAATTTCACTGAAAAAGATCAGGGTAATGGTAGGAAAAAATATGATTTATAGTCAGTAAAATGTTTCAAGTGTAATGAAATGGGTAATTATGAAAATGAGTGTCCAAAAAAGAACTCAACCAAAGGAAAGAATCCAGAATACAAGAAGAAAGTGGTGGAGAAATCCTTTGCAACTACTTCATAATATGTTGGTCCATCAAATGAAGTAGTATCATGTACATTGTTTGTTTGTTCAGATTATGCTAATGGGTTGTTTGATTCAGGGTCTACACATTCTTTCATTTCTGAAATGTTTTCTAGTAAATTGGGAATTCCTTCTCATGATATGAATACTGAAATTATGGTAAAAACACCTCGAAGAAATGTATAGAATAAAATAAAACATAAGAACATTCATGTCCTTTTGTGCAGAAAGAATCTACCTGAAAACATTATTATTTTTCCACTTGTAGAGTATGATGTTATTTTGGGCATGGATTGGCTTTCTATTTATCATTCTAAGAATGATTACTGATCTATAGTGGTTCTTTTTAGAATGATTTTCAGTTTGTATAAAAAAATTAACACTTGCTGTTGATAACATATCAGGAAGCTGAGAAACTAGTAAAAGATGGAAATGAATGTTACCTTTCAAAAATTGTTGAAAACAAAGGAAATGTTCAGATTAATGATGTACCAGTGTTAAATGAGTACCATGATGTTTATCCTAATGAGTTTCATGTTATTATAACTGATTGGGAAGTTGAATTTACTGTTGACTTAGTTCCTGATGGTAATACAATTTCAAAACACCTTTACCGAATGGCTCAAATTGAACTATTAGAGTTAAAGAAGCTATTTCAAGAGTTATTAGATAAATTTTTCATTCGACCTAGTACATCACCATGGGGTTCTCCTGTCTTGTTTTTAAAAATAAAGATGGTTCAATGCGAATTTTCATTTATTACAGAGGATTAAATTACATCAATGTTAAGAATAAGTATCCTTTGCCTCATATCGACGATTTTTTTGATCAGCTCCATGGAGCTCAGTATTTTTTGAAGATTGACTTGAGGTAGGGGTACCATAAGTTGAATACAAATGAATCAGACATTCCAAAAACCACGTTTCTTACTAGATATGGCCATTATGAATTTGTAGTTATGCCTTTTGGGTTATCTAATTCACCATCTTTATTCATGGATCTTACGAATATAATTTTCCGTGAGTTCTGGATAAGTTTGTGGTTGTGTTCATTGATGATATTTTGGTTTATTTCAAAAGTAAAGAGGAACATGAAAGTCATTTAATGGTTGTCTTGAAAACCATAAAAGAAAAGAATCTTTATGGGAAATTCGGCATGTGTGAGTTTTGGTTACAACAAATTTCTTTTCATGGTCACATTGTTTAAAAAAATGGCATAGCTGTTGATCATGCTAAAACAAAAGTTGTTGAAGAATGGCCAATACCCACAAATATAACCAAGATCTGTAGTTTTCTTAGTTTAGAGGGTTATTAATGGTGTTTTGTTGAACATTTTTCACGGTTATCTCATCCAATGACTAAGATAACTCGAAAAGGTGTTAAGATAATCTGGACAAAAGAATGTGATGATTGTTTTCAGGAATTGAAAAGGAGATTGTGAATGCTCCAGTTTTGGAACTGCCTTCCAGAAATGGTGAGTTTGTTATATAAAATGATTCTTCATTGAAAGGACATGGATGTTTTCTTATGCAGAATGATCAGATAGTTTCTTATGCTTCATATCAGTTGAAACAACATCAGTTAAATTACCCTACACATGATTTGTAATTAGCTACTGTTGGTTTTGCATTAAAAAATTTGATGCATATTTTGTATGGAGTGAAGTGTGAAATATATACTGATCAAAAAAATTTGAAGTTTATATTCACTTAGAATGAATTTAACATGAGGCATTGGAGATGGATGGAATTAATCAAGGATTATGATTGCACGATCCTTTACCATCTGGGAAAAGAAAATAAAGTGGATGATTCTTTGAGTCGAAAAAGTAATACTTCATTAACCATGATACGTTTGGAACAAGATCCTTTGGTTTTTGATTTGATAAAATCTGTCATAGAAGTTGTTGGTGCAGGAAATTATTCTGTTTCGGTTCATGTATTAGTAAGATCACCTCTATCAAACAGAATAAAGCAAGCACAAAAAGAAGACAGTGAGTTACAGAAAAAGGTAGATTTGGTTCATAAAGATAAGTTGCCTGATCTTAATGTTGATAATGATTGTGTTTTGAGATTTGGAATGAGATTATGTGTGCCTTGTGATTCACAGTTAAAGAACGAGTTGTTATGTGAAACCCATATTTCTTCGTTTTCAGTTCATCCTGGAAGTACTAAGATGTACAGAGATCTTTGGAAGTATTACTGGTGGGATGGAATGAAAAGAGATATTGCTGATTTTACAATGAAGTGTTTGACTTCTCAGCAGGTTAAAGCAGAGCGGCAGTTACCAAAAGGGATGCTTTATCCTTTACCGGTGCCAGAGTGGAAATGGGAAAATATACCCATGGACTTTGTTAAGGGATTACCAAAGATATCTCGAGGTTAAAATGCTATCTGGGTTATAGGTTATCGATTGACTAAATCTGCTCATTTCCTTCCTATTCGAGATTCTTTATCTATAGGTCAACTTTCTCGGTTATATGATAAAGTGATAGTTAGGTTGCATGGAGTTCCTCTCTCCATTGTATATGATCTTGATCCCAGGATTACTTCTAACTTTTGGAAAGGCCTTCAGAATCCATTGGGTACTGAATTAAATTTTAGTACATCTTCTCATCCTCAATCAGATGGGAAATCAGAATGAACAATTTAGACGTTGGAGGATATGTTACATGATTTTTCTATAGATTACCAGGGAAATTGGGACTAACATATTTCTTTGGTTGAATTTTCTTATAATAACAGTTTTCATTCCAGCATACAGATGTCTCCATTTGATGCATTATATGGGAAGCATTGTCGAAATCCAGCATTCTGGGATGAATTAGGTGAAAGGAAGCTTATGGGACTAGAATTGGTAGAAGAGATGGCAGAGAAATTTTAGTTGATTCAAAATCACATGAGAACAGCTCAGAGCAGACAGAAAAGTTATACAGATAACCAGAGGAAGGATCTTTTTTTGAGGAAGGTGATCATGTCTTTATCAATGTTTCTCCATGGAAAACTGTGATGTGTTTTGGTCATAATGGAAATTTGAGTCTGAGGTTCAATGGGCCTTATAAAATTCTGGAGAAGGTTGGATCAGGTGCGTATAGATTGGCATTACCCCCAAGTTTATCCCAGGCACACAATGTTTTTCATGTTTCGATGTTGAGAAAGTATATGTCAGATCCATCTCCTGTTTTGAGCCCAGAGGTAGTTCAGTTGGAAGAGAATCTCTCCTATGAAGAATAACTAGTCCATATTCTTGACCGTAGAGAGAAATTGTTGCGGAATAAGGTAGTTTATTATGTAAAGGTTTTATGGAAATACCATATGGTTGATGAGGCAATGTGGGAATCTGAAAATGATTTGAGGGATAAATACCCCCACTTATTTTGATAAGTGAATAAAAATTTCAAGGACATAATACCCTAAAGGGGGGAAGGATGTTACATCCCAGTTAAATGAAGAATAAGTCATATTTCATAATATTTGTGAATTAGATATTAATTTTACTTTAAAGGGGTTTCTATGTTCGATAGTGTACCTGATACGTAACAGCGAGATTCTTTGAATCTTACGTTGCACACTAATAATTTAATATTATTATTTTAAATGGTAGTTAACTCCTAGACATTGTATTGGTGGGAATGAATGAAACTTACAAAAATATGATTATACATATTTGTTAAATTTATTTACATTTATCCAATAAAATTTAGAGGATTAAAATGTGAATGAATCTAATTTTAAGCATAATTTACATTAAAAGGCCAATTTATCACCTTTTAATGGAAACCCCTCATTAAATATAGTTTTGGTCACTTTAATACATTCTAATTAACCAAATAAAATCCTTCTTTAGAATGGGGACATCAAATTTTACATTGGGTATTTTTTTGTTATTTTTCTTATAAAGTTAATTTTTTAATGAATAGGGAAAAATATTGTATTTTAATTCAAAAGTGCCTTTTAATATAATTTATTTATATAGTTAGATTATCTTTTTAAGTTGTCTTAAAGAGAAATTGAAATATATTTTTACCATTTAATACAATTTTAGTCATTAGAATTAATTTCACTTTGAAATTTGAGATAAACAAGTATCAATCTTTTCATAGTTTTTGTTTCTTAAAAACACGCTATTTATTTTAATAACGGGAATTAATTTTTAAATTAACTACTGCCAATTATATTTTTTAAATTTGGAAAAATAGATATCAATTTTGAATTTGGAATATCATATAATTCTTAGGCTGAATTTTTTTTATTTTTCAGAAAAACCTCAATTTTTTATGATTAGTGACACCACTTAGTGGTAGTTAAAAAAACTGACTTTTTCATTTAAATGAAATTTTACCAGTTCTATGAATTGAATTTAAAAAATCCAACATATATTGTTTTTATCAAGAAGTAAAATGTGGTTTATTATGATGAAAATAATTTTTGGTGAATAGTAGCTTTTGGCTTTTAGTTACCGCGGTTAAAGGTAAATAAGGTAATTCAATATAAAAAGAGTATTATAATAATTCAAAATTATTTTAACACATGTCCTAACCTTATTGGTTGAGTCATTAACGACCATGGGCATCTTTGGGTTGATTTTGGGACCCCATTGATCCACATGGGAGTGAATATTACAATATAGATCAATTAATTTAAAGTAAAGGAAAAATAGACATAAACAACAATCGTTTAGTAATTAATATTTATATGGTGTTATATAAGTCCTATTTTAGACTATAAATATTATTTGGAAATATAACAAGATTTAATATATTATTGTATTTGTTTTATAATTTTTAGACATATGATAAATTAAATTATTTATGACACAATAATGATGTAGTATTACCTCATTAATAAATGATTTAAATATATTAGATTATAATGATTAAAATATATTCCAAAACATGTCCAATTCTGATTGGATGATTTTATTTCGACCATGAATCATCTTAACGTCGACTATAATGATTTTTGGTCCATTTGAAACTGAATATCATTATATTATAACATAATACTTTCACACATTCCTAAAGAACCCCTCCTCTCTCTTATAAAAGGAGACCACTTCTACCCAATTCCACACACCTCTCAAGACATTTGGCTCATTCAACCTCAGCCCAATTAAGCTCCAAATATCTCTATAATCCCCCTAGAAGCCTTAATTTAGGAAGAAGGCACTTCAAAAAGTTTTTTTGGAATAAACCTAAGGAAGTTACCCAAATTAAAGGTAACCGTTTCTCTTAAATTATTTTCTTTTATTTTACTTCTCCAACCCCTAAACTCATTTTTATTCTTTTATTTTGTAACAACATCATCATCCTCAATATACTAGGATATTTTTATTAGAATTATTTTAACTACATTTACACACACCTCCATCTAATGGGTGATGAATATAATGTTTCTGTGGATGGAAAACTAACGCCTCACAAAATGATGATTGTTCAATTACCTCTTACTGGCTCTCATGGTGGCCATTATTATTGAAATATATTTATATATGATATATATTATGTTTATGTTTTATTTATGCTTCTGTATTTTCCATTTATAGCATGCCTTTATGGTTTCCATAGTGGGTAAATATGAAAATCTCACTTGAGGAAGTGCGGTCTATCACCCCCTCAAAGTGATGTGATTCGTTAATACCTTTTGTGGATGTATAAAGGATGGAGATTACAATATTATATATGATACTAAACTGTAATTATAATATACCTATGTATCATTATGTTTTATTTCCATTAAAATAATAAATAGAAATGAAAGTAGTGTTCATGCGTACGTACGTCTTACCGTCTCCATGAACCTTTGACCACATGGACAACTTTTAAATATATGGTGTTCATTTTTTACTCAAGTACCAAATATTGACCAAATGAATTTCATTAACTTAAATGATTGCATAATGTTTCTAATATGGTAATAAGTGATATAAAAGGAATAATAAACTTGAAAAACGTTCTTAAAAATGTATATATTATATTTAGTTTATTATTCAAGAGATTAAAGAACGATCGAGTCAAGTCGGACGCGAGGTAAGGGACATAGTCTCAATATATTTTCATTGAGAAATTTTAAGTTTTATAAACGACTTTATTTTATACGGTGTATAAACCCCTTTGACATTTCATTCAATGGGAATGTTTTTATATGAATCATTTTACTAAACAACAAAAATGAATGTTTTTTTAACGTAACCGGTGACAACAAACTTTCCACTACTGTGAGTATTATTTGATCTTTGACATCCTTAACAAGCCAGAATGTTTTTAAAAGGAAAAATTAATACCATATACTCTTTTTACGTATTTGGGTATTAAAAATGATTTCGAGAATGGATTTATTATTTCAATATATTCAAATGATATTTTATTATTGCAATGTGGAAATGTTATCTTTTTTATGCTTATGTTTTTTCTTATGATCATGTTATGGTTCTTGGAAATTATTTATGGTATACAGGTTGTTCTGTGATAATCCTAGGGTGGGTGAGCCCGAGATATCTCTCCAATGCATTGGGTAACGTTATGGAGTTAAATGTGAATGTTTCTCCTAAGAGATTTTAGGGAATATACTGTGATGGGTATTCCAAAGTAACTCCCTATGTAGCTGTGATAGCTACAATGTAAGTATGATATGGATGCCACAAGTTACCTTTATGATTAATAATTTCTATGTGTCTTTCATAAATCTTATGATTTCTTGTGGTATGTAAAAGGGTTCATGTTTGGTATGTATTTATGAACAAATGTTTTCATTATTTATTTTATAACCCTTACGGAGCTTTTTTATGCTCATCCCATGTTTTGAAATGTTTTCACAGTACTTAAAGATGAATAAGGTCAAGGATGGGATCAAGGAAAAGTCATGCTATCTAAAACATGGAACTAGACATGATTTCTTTTCAACAGTTTTTATTTTATGAAAAAAATGGAAGCTATGTGGATATGTCTACCTTGTAATATTTGGAGATGTAATAGTTATGTCCTAATTCCCTAAAAATATAAACCTGAAAAGATCATCAATTTGAATTATTAATTGAATTCAATATTATGTAATGTTTAAGGCCGGGTCCGTATAATTATTATTTCACTAATATATTAAAATGAATGTATTAAGGATAATATTAATAAATATGGGTGATATAAACATTGTAATTATTATATCCAAGAAATATATATCATTCTGAAAAGATAATATTATTTGTTACCTGTTCTCTTGCTGAAAGATGATAACATCATTCGTGTATGTGTGGACTACCGCCTTTATAAAGCGATGTGACACACCTTTCATCACCAAAACACATATATTATGACTATAAATATATATAAAGAATTAATATCATATATATGATATTATGATCATTATTTAAAAATAAAATATTTTTTTACCTCCTTTCCAAAATGATCACGAAAAATTAAAAATGTTACTCGCATGTTTGTATGACCTATCATCTCTATGATCATCAAATGCTTTAATTTTCATAAACATTATTCATTATTTATTTGGAAAACATAATTAATGTAAAACTATGATAATTATATCATGAATATTATTCTCTAGAAGTCATTACTATATAATATTTTTTAATAAATGATCATTCAAAACCAAACTATCATGGTAAAATAATGTAATTAACTCATGAAGCAAAAAATAATAATAAAATATTAATAAATTAAGGGTATTAATAGGCTATTAAAGGATATTATATTAAATTATTAAGCATGATACTAAATTTTTATAAGTTATTAACATGTTTATAACGTATATACAAGATTTTACGGCATGTTCTTACAAAAAATAAAGCTTTAGGTAACAGAATTTTTCCTCATTTACATTCCCTATAATCTTTTTATTTATTTTGAAGCAATTAACTTTTATGTGGTGTATATAATTCTATTTTGACACATTATAAAATAATTGTTTGATAATTAATGGTAATTTATTTTCAAATTTTATTTATTTCATACAAAAAGATTTTACTTGAAAATTACCCATTGGTAAATATTTCATAACTAAATCTATTTATATTTTGTTCTATTACTTCTTCGCTATCATTGATATTTTGGAACTATTTTTTTGATGAATTATATCATATTTTATTATATCTACACTAGTTTTAGTTTTATTTTAATTTATCTCGCATAATATATTCATTGATTAATTCCCACTTAATTATTATGATCATTTTAGGGATTTATTTCACAATCACATTCAAATTGAGATTTTTTATTCTTGATTTCTAGTTAAAGGATATTATTTAACCATTTTAAAAATAAACCAATATCATTTTATTATTCACTTCTTAGTTATGAAATTTTCATATAATATAATAATTTTTCCACTCATCGGTACATAACAAAATTAATAAAATGTATTTTTAAAATTCATACATAATTTCTCTTTTAGGTCGAAAATATGTTTTCTTCCAAAAAAATTCCTTGTAATATTTTAATTTATCATTGACATCTAAAAATTTATTTATTAGGGTAATTTTTTCTGTTTTTTATGTTTACAAAAAAAAATCAAAGGAATATTATTTTTTTCCAAACATGTAACATTCCCAACCTTTTTATTGTTTAAAAGTAATTTTCTATTTAACTTGTACGACATGTATAAAATTATACTCTGACATGATTGTTACTTATTTTAATATTACATTGAATCTTTACGAGGATATTATTAAGGAAATAATTTTCAGAAATATTCTTTAAAATTGTGTTTTATTTTTGAAATTATTAAATAAAAGGATTTTTAATTTTTTATGTTTTATAAAGTGATTTACAAAATGAAATTTATATTATCAACAAGATCACTTTTAAATAAATTGATGCATTAGTCCTATTAATCAATCAAAAAACACATTATTTTAACTCTAAATGGGATATGTTTTATTGATATCATACTTATTTATTCTATGGATGGTTGATTATAAATTCAACCAAGGAATGTATTGAAATTCACATTCTTCATTGTTTTTTGTATTCATTCAAATTCATTTAAAACATTCAATTTTATATGATCATTGAATATGTAAACTATATAAAATATCCATACACATTGTTTCATTAACATGATTATATGCTATACTGTATATAATTCTACATGTATTTATCACTTTGAATGTTATACAATTAATTGTGAAATATTTTTAAATCAATATTCTTTACTCAGTATAAATATATATTGATAAGGTGTATGAATTAATGAATTAAATTTATTATTTGAAATATTATAAATGATTTAAACTATCATGTGACCGTTCTTTCTAGAATAGGTATCATAATTCATGTGATCATGGATTCAAAAATAATAATAATTTCCTTACATAAGAATTTATTTATTATTATCCATGATAATTTCAAAATTGTAATATATCTGGATGCATTTCATTCATATTTAATTGAAAAAATAGAATTTATGTTTATTTATTTACATTACCATATTCATTATTCCATTTCTTATCATGATAGTTATTTTTTAAATTGATTTTTTACATTTATTTTCCATTCAAGGGTGATAAATCATATTGATTCATGATAGATTTAGTCATACATAACTATTATATGAATTTAACCTCACCTTTATTTTATGTCAATTCCCTAGAATTACTTAAAGTGTGCTATAAATGATATTCCAGAATATAATTGAGGAAAAGTTAATATTTTTTATTTAACATATGTTATAATTTCTGTCGTCATATATAATTTTAGGATCCTATATATATCTATTTTACCAACTTAGCTAAACTATTTGTTCCACTATGTTTTTATTAATTTTATTTTTCCAATATAATAAAGCACACAACATATCTAGGCTACTATAGTCTAGGTCACTACATATCTTGATTATGAATCTGAAACATTAATCAATATTACCCATCTCTGTTGTATATATAAAATTAAATCCTCCTCATTTCATATGTAAACAATTTATTTTCATTTTTTTATTTCATCACCACCTTACATGGATGCTTATGACGACTTAATTAATGGATGAATATGATAATTATGATCTCACTATGGTTATATTATGTAAAACCCTATAAAAATTTATGATATATTTAAAAT
The DNA here is from genome assembly GCA_963277665.1 of Viscum album. Taxonomy (NCBI): domain Eukaryota; kingdom Viridiplantae; phylum Streptophyta; class Magnoliopsida; order Santalales; family Viscaceae; genus Viscum; species Viscum album. Next base: position 63,861,520 of record OY728139.1, read on the forward strand.
GTTTAAATTGAGAAGACTCAAACGAAAATGGTCTCATATTTCTAAATAATGGGTATATATAAATTTTATTCTAATTATAACTATTTTGAATTCATATATATCAAAATAATACGAATGAAATATGATCACTATGATTGTGGTACAACGATAGTACTAATAAAAAACCTATTAATAAACCCTTAGTGATTATAGGTTCATGTTACTATCAATTTCACCACCTACCTATACAATAATATGAATTTATATCATGGATTTACATGAGAACATATTGAACAATATGATATGATATAAATATGAAAATATTTCTTCTCTTTTTATGGGTAATTTTATATCCATATTCAACACATTGATTAAGAAAACACCTTTCGTTCATTAAGAATCTAAAAAACAAGAATATAAAAAATATTTAATCTTCAATTATTATTACCAAAACTAAAATGGATTGATAATATAGATTTATAAACTTACATCAATCATATATTAATATTTCTTATATTATCTAATAATGATTTACTTTGAAAAATTCTACAAACCAAAATCTTTTTTATTAAACTAGTTCAATTGGATAATGATTAAATACTACTAGTGTTGTTTATATGTAATAACAAAATATTATTATTGAATATTTAATGGTTGTAAATGAAGAGTACGAATGGTTATAGTTATGAATATTTTTGGGTATGTATTTAATTAACATAGTTTATATAAAAATTATTTTTTAAATTGAATAATAAATCTAGGCTAAGGTAAGTGTTTTCATCTAAAATTTAAATCTTCATGACATGTTTGGTATTATGAACCTAGTTTCATTTATTATCTTTACATACCACCTATTTTTGATATCATATCATGAATTATATTTTTATATTTTTACATTATTTCAATTATTTTCCCCCATATAAATTGTGTTTTCATTAAAGTATAAAAAAATTATAAAGGGTTTTATTGGGTTCATTTATTTTTTATTTTGACATGTCAAAATTTTCAAACCATGAATATTTTAAATGGAGTTATATTGGCTTACTATCCCAAGAACGATCTACTCATTATTTACTTCTAATTTTTTATATCTTCTATAAAAAAAATTATCAATTTATTAAATGTCTTTCGACTCTGGAGTCACCCCTATCGTTAGTGTTTTTTTATGTCTTAATTTTTATAAATAGACTTATGATCATTATATTGAACTTATTTCATATAACTTTGGATCATTATATACACTAATTGTATTTTCATAACTACCTCATGAACATGAGCCTCAACCATATTCATGAGGACTAGACATGTGCATCCAAGAGACCTGAGTTAAAAACCGGGCAGAGACATAATTTTCAGGACTGTCGGATGTACTATAGAAGTAATATAGAAATACTATAGCATCTACTATTGAATTCACTGTATCATGTACTGTAGTAGGTCCTGTAGTAGGTACTATAGAAGGAATTATAGAACGTACTGTTTGGTTCTGTGGTGATTGAAAATATTCCCCCTTTTGAAGTTTTGGCCACCAGTTTGGACATCGTGTCCTTTAAGGCCTTCATGCCACCCAAGGCCTTTGGGCCAGTATGAATTTTGGACCACCTCATGGCATTCGGGTCACCTAAAAGCATTCAGGCCACCTCAAGGCCTTAGGGCCACCTCAAGGCCTTAGGGACACTTCAAGGCCTTCAGGCCACCTGAAATTGTGTTTAATGACCAGACATACTCTACATGGAGTAGTCTTGAGATGAGGATTCAGAGAAAGTGCATTCATAATAGAAATATATATAATGATTTTTTAGAAAGTGAGGTTATAAAATTAATATCTGTAATAGCTTGTACATGCACGAGAAGCCTAACCGAATAAGACATCTGATGGTAGAGTGGAAATAACATGATGAAGAAGCTGGGGAGGATTAGTTCCTTATAGCTATAGTCTGAATAATTTGTATAACATATGGGTCATGTAATCTTTAATACTAAAGGCCTTATAGGGGTTACGCATATTCCCCGGAAAGTAGGGTTATCAAAATTCAATAAAAAAATTCCTTTGGGCCATTAGGGAAGAACTCCCTCATTGTTTAAAATTCTTCCACATTATCCCATTTTTTGAATTATTTCATTCTTCAAGGAATATGTTTTCTACAAGAAATATTGGTTGATCCAATATCTTTTATTGGTGTAATCAGTTTTATCATGAAAATTACTCTTCTATGATTAGGTTATCCCACCATAATATTCTATTATATATTATTTTATAATTCTCTTTAAAATGATTGTTAAAAGAATATTGTGTTATTACATTATATACAATGTTTCATTTCAATAATGGTATTTTCATGTTATAAAAAGAGAATAATTTTTTTTCGTTATCAAATGTTTTATATTTGGATCCACATTTAATATGGAAATAATAATTTCATATTCAATGTACCATTATTAGATATTATTGTTTAAAATTAAATATATTCAAATTCATTCAACTAAACTTTTCAAATGTTAATTTTGATAGTGTTATGTATGATTTTATTTTTAATTAAGGATAATTTTTTTATAAATGAACTTTTAAGTTTTCACTTCCATTTTCATTTTAATATTTAAAAGGATTTAAACTCATGTGATTCATGGTGAATGATTTATTCTAAATATATATATATATATATAAATTTTTTTAACTGAAATCATGGTATAAATCTATTTGATTTTAATCCATTTTTAGAATGATTGAAACAATTTTTGAAAATAATGATTTCCATCCATGTAAACTTGTTTTGAGTTTTTTTTTTCATTTTTGATATATTGTTTATTCTACCATCCACCTTATTTTTCTAGATGGATTATATAATAAAATTCTTTTTTAAAAAATTATGTATAATTAAATTTATATTTCTTATATTTTTTGGTGTACAAATTTACATTTACTTCCAATTTATTTCCACTATGACTCATATATTATTGGTTTCATTGAATAAAGAATGTTCAATGAAATTTCATACATCAATTAATTGTAGAAGATTATTTTCCTAAATGTAAAAACCAAAATCAAGTAACATGTATATCGTTTCTAATTTATAACATTTTCATTAATAAAAGGGATCTAATACTGATGGATGATATGTTTGGTAGTCTTATAAGACCATATACATACATGATACCCTTTCCATATCAGTAATAAGATATAAAAAATAATTATGAATTATGAATTTAGGATACTCATTCAAATATTTCCCCCAAGTAACCTAGGAAAAGATAAATACAAAAAAATTCATATCATATTCTATTTAATGTTTTCATATAACTGGACCTATAATGAGTAAATAAAGAATTATTAATTTGGCATGTTACCTCACTAGAAAAAAAAATAAAATTTTATTAACAACATGAGAATGAAATGAGTCCATTTAGGATATAAATGTAGTAATCACATAAATAATGTTATACATTGTGATAACACATCATAAATACCTCGATCCAAGAATGTTTAAAAATAAGGTAAGAAACCCATTATATTTTCCCAATTAATTATTCTCATGAGACATGTCGATGCATCGTGGGGATAAATAATTTGGGTCCCCACACATAACTATATATCTAATGAATTTTACTTATATCGAATGATATATTTAATATTATAACAATACACCTTATGAAAAAAAACTAAATTTATTATTGAATATCAATTATCAATAATTACTTATTCAATCATACAAATTTGAAAAATAAAATACCATATATATATATATATGGAATAAATTTTAGTAAATAATTACAAAAATGATTCAAATAATATAGATATATATGGGAGATATTATTAACATTGAAATATTATATTAAAAACATAAAAGTGGAATTATACACTATTAAAAAATTAAGTCTATAATAAAATAATATTCTTCAATGAATGTAAATTCAGACAGAACCCCCTGACATCAAGATTTACATTCCTGGTAATTCATTTAAATATTATATTAATAAAATTAAATTTTATTACAAATACATAATAGAATAATAAAAATATATTTAATGTCATATATTATCAAGTTATTAAAATTCTCAACCTTTTTGTTGACAATTATTTCATTATTATAATTATTTTTGGTGTTAGTTACTTAATTTGTTCATCTATGTTTTGATTTGGTAGTTATAGTAATTCTATATTATTTATGGTCCCATCATTTACAAAATTCTATTCATGATATAAATATAATATATTAAATATATAGTTATTAATATTCACCCATGAAATATATATTTTGTAATATAAATTACATCATTCATAGAAATGGAAGGTCGTACGTTGGAATGAATGTTGTTTTAACATTGCGAATAATGGGAGAAAAGATAGATAAATAATAATTAATATCTCTCTAATAATTATTATATCATGTATATATATATATATAATATAATCAATAAATATATTATTTTTAAAATTCATTTAATTTCTAAATGAAAAACGGATCACATTATATGGTGGAGGTGGTAGTCCACGTGTACGCACAACCGATATTAACATTTTCCAATAGATTGGATGGTAAGAAGGTGCAAATGTTATTATAATTAAATATTCATATTTGTTTAATAAATTTAATATAATATAATTATTTTCATAATTATAACTATCTAATTGAAATGTCAATGGAATGTGTATTACACTAATACAATGAGATGGTATGTTATAAGTGCACATGCGAGATGTTTTTGAGTATATTTATGATTCTATATTTATTATATTAGGTTTTTTTAAACATTAAAATTAAATATAATAAGAAATATTTTTGAATGAATCTATAAATAGAATTACCACTTTTCTTATTGACATCCTTGAGATCAATTTTAAAGGGGTCTAGGGTTGGTCTTATAGAAGGTACAAAACCTATAAAACATGTAAAATAGGATTTATACTAGAAATTTTTAGGTATCGGTTGAGATAGATGGCTCGATGTGGTACGAATAATTTTATGAAGGGTTTACTTTTATAGGAAAAAAGGACGTGTATTCTTGGAATTATTAATGTATTAAATTAATGTAAATTATATTCCATGTCTAAATGGATATAAATTTATACAATTAAAATATAGTATAATGATAAATTTAAATCTCTTCGTAAAATATAATTTCAAAATGTATTAGGTGTGTTTTAATCATTATCTTTTAGTTTAATCCCCTCGTTAACCCTTTTAATAATTACTGGAACATTAATTTTCGTATCACCTAAATGGTAAAGAATCTTATTATATTTTTTGAAATGAACAATTAATAGACCATGTATGATTCATTATAACATATCCCTTTATTTTTTCCGAAACTAATATTTTACAGAATTTAAATTTAATTTTAGAAATATTATTTATTATTAAATTTTATTAATTTCATTTTTGAAATTATTCATTTATTATGACTTTAAATACAGAAATAAAATAATAAAATATGAATATAATGATTTCACACATAATTAAAATAATATAAATTGCTAGAAAATTTATGTAACATTATAATTATTTAATATTATATTACATTTACTATTTTAAAATATTTCAATTTATTTTTTCTGTCTATTAAAAAATGTTTTGTCAACATTGGGCAAGCATTTTTCGTAATTATTTTACTAATTTTTTAAAATATATTTCCAACAAAATCAATTATAATAAAAATTACTATAATTAAAAATAAATATGTTTTATTTATCCTAACCATAATTATTATAATTATAAATATAAAAAAAGTTACATTTTTGACTTTATCTCTAACAAATGTATTATAAAGGCAAAAATCATAACCAGATGAAAAAATGCCATACATTCAAAATTTAGATGGTTATCATAAACATTTTGTATTATATAAATTCATATAATGTTTTAGGGTTAGCTTTTAGATCTTACCACAATGTTTTTACACTTAATGAACCCATTTTTCAGTTACTATATCAATCAAATTTACTATGATTACTATTCATACTGATAAGAAAAAATGGGCTTGTTTACAAGATTTAGACAATCTAAATCAAAATTTTAAATTCACTTTTTAAACTTTAGTTTCAATAATTGGTTGAAATTCAAACACAACCCAATATGATTTTTTGAGTCATATTTACATGTATGTATAATAATGTTTCTATACTAAATTTATTCAAAAAATTTATTCAAATGAAAAAAAATTGTATAATTCATCATACTAATGAGATAGTGATTACTTTAAGTCATCTTAAAATAAAATGACACATTGGAAATCTTATGAAAAAATAAGGTTTTAAATAAAAATAAATATGTTTCACTATTAATTTGGAAATATATATTTATATAAAAATCCCAAAATTTCATCTTAATATAATTTTCATATGTTGATGTAAGTTATCAATATTTTCAGAATTTATCATAAGCATGATTTCAGGTAATTTTAATTTTTTTCTCATAAATACAATTGATTTGGGTTTTAGGGTTCATTTCAGTGGAATGTTTGAAAACATTTGAGAAAAAGGCAGTGGAGGGTTGGTGCATGGTTTTTACAAACTATGTGGCTACATATAAGAAACTATGTGCTCTTTAGACTTTTGATGAAGTAGCTTCAATGTGGTTAAAGAATAGTTTGTGTGGAAATGTGTGGGAACTATGCGAGGTACCCCTTAATGTAGTGGATAATGAATGGTTAGAATTTGGTTTGTCAAAATATGCAACTAAACCATCTATGGGTCATTAGTGAGAGCCTAAAATATTGTATCTCACTCATTTTTACCATTTAGTGACTTGATTCTTCTCATATGGGGCCCTAACTAAGGATTTTACATTTTTAAGGGTAAAGATGTGATTCCCAACAACTTGAAAGGATTCTAAGGCCATCTTACCTTTTTTCATTTATATTGAAATCCCAAATCAATGATCCACTCTTCTCCCTATATGTAGATCTCATCCCAATGCATCTCCCTTTAATTCATGTATCTTTCCTTTATATTTTGATGGAATATGTTCTCTGTTTCATTATATCTAAACCTCTTTTGTGAGATCTAGATATGTGAATGTATATCTATATCAAGATTGAATATATCATGATATCATGGGTTTTGTTTAGGGATTTAGATATAGAACTCAAACATACATCATTGCGCTGCTCTGATTTTCAGGATTTCCATTGAGCAAATGTACATCAATAAATAGAGGTAGGCGGTATGAAATCTAACTCCCATAGTCATGAATTTTAAATGTATATAAAAAATTATAGAATATCAAGAATCCTTTAGCAGTTGATTTTCCTTAATTTGGATAATTAGCTTGACCAATTGATTTATCGTAGCATTGTTGAATTAAAAGATTAATTGTGGAATTTATCATGAGATTAATGGAATTTCATTATAGATAATTAACTTTGGAAATGGATTGTGAGATTTGGGGATGGTAATATAAATAATTAATGAAGGTATTGATTATTATTTATCTACTTGGATAAGTTGGGAGAATTAATTTTGAATTAACTATATTATTTTAGATTATGATACTGAAAATTATTTTTGGGAATATTTATGAATATTTGAGATTTATAATGAGATAATTAATTCTTGAAAATTAATTATGGGATATGAATTGTGGTTTTTTTACTTAAGTATTGAATAAATTAATTCTATTGAGTCATCTAGTTAACTATTATGGTAACTACGTGATTTTATTTATATAACTAATTGATGGATTAGTAATGGAATTTATGCGGATAATTATTTATGAAATAATTATGTGTGAATGAATAGGAACATTGTCATTATAAATTGAGATGTATTCATCGCAACAAAGTCATTATACTTATGAGTAATGATATTGAGAACCTGGTCATTCTATTGAAGAGTAAGCATGGTAACATGGTCATATAAATTATTTGTAATGAAAATGGAAACATGTTTCTTATACTAAGAAGTAATAATGTTAACATGGTAATCCCACTTAAATTTGTGATATTGATAACTTTGGAAACATGTCATATAAATATGACATTTAGGAATTGAAATAACGGAACTCTGAGGTATGGCCTCAAATGAGAATATTTCGAACTCTATTATGATTTAAATTAGGTATAGAGATATCATATCTCATTTGAATAAATCAAGATATATAAATAATAAAGTATTAATATATGAAATTACATAGGGAACACATAGGTCTATTGTAGGAAATGTGGATACTATTGTGGTATGTGTCTCATTGGGAACCCTATAGTTATTTTTGTTAGATAAGAATAAATGATAATATAATAACTGTTTATTTATGAATTGGAATTATTTCATATAAAAATTAATACACTATATTTTGAATGGACTTCTTTTAGACATCATTGGTGATGGGTTGTATTGTTGTACTCACATCCTACTCAGGTTTCATTATCATTAGTCAAATAGATTATATTATTGCATGATAGGAAAAGGGAAATGTCCCTTGGATGGATTGCTGATTTGGGATGGATGTTGTATGAGGGGACCAATCATGGTTTGGAACACACTTAAGTAGTTGTAGTGTATTCAATTTCAATTTTATTTTTGACACTTGACACATATATTTTCATCGAAAGTGTTCCCTTTTAGTTGAGTGATGTATTTCCTATTCGGTTATCATGTATCATGGATATGGTTTTGATTATATATGTTTCCATGTTTGTTTATTTATTTCCTCTACTATGTTTTCAGATAAATTAGGGAATAGTGTCCCCATGAATGAAATACCGGACCCTCACTGCTAGCTAGTTGCCTCTAGCATACGAGGAGGCATGCTTAAGGTCATGTGGTGAACTAGAACTGGGAACCATCGTGTGGTTCCAATGTCAGGATGTTACAAAATAGTATTAAATTACACTTCTTTCTTCTTCTCTTGTCTTATTATTTTGGAAATGTTATATAAGAGACTAGGAAGATTTGGTTCTTGGTAATTATCATGTGAATGGTAGTGTCAAACTCATGTATGAGGAGAAAAATTTAGTAATCAGGATGGGATTATTGTTATTAATATTTTCAATTACATTATAATATTATTTCACCTTGGGTGATGCACTTGTACTGTTATGTGAATGTTATTTTTTAAAATAGATGAATATTGATTTGTGGCTAGTAGTGGAATTAGAGTTGCATTTGGAAGCATCATTCTAGGCACTCGGGATTATTTTGTGGCATGCATCATATTTGGAACGCATGGGAAAATAGGTTATGTTTAAGGTGTTAAACATGAAATGTTTTGTTTATTTGTGATATTAAAAATAGAAATGTGCCCACCATTAATTGATTTTTTTTTGTAAAAAGGTTAAAAATGATAATAATTTTGTTTCTATATGAGAAACTTTATTATGATTTTGTGTCTACCCTTGTCAACCAAAACCTAGGAATATGATTTATAATGGTAGTGATAGTACCTTAGGTTTCCTGTGTGGTTATATTTGGGGGAAAAGAAATATTGTGACCTATTGTGATAATTTCATCTTATCTAAATGATATATGGTTTTGTTATTAATCCTAAGATGCATGTTTGAAATTTTAGACAGCATGCCTCTATGATTCTTGTCAAGGGGACTTCCAAGGGTCATGCCTATGAATGAATTTCTAGTCAGGGAACTTGAGGAACCAATCACAATAGATGAAGATGAAATGGATAAGTTTAGAGAGAACATCTCTCGTTTCTTGTAATTCAGGGAAAGAAGCTCAGGCTGAGTTTTGGAAAGTATGTGTGTGTTGAAAAGGGAGTTTTAGCTATAGAACCCTACAACATTTTCTAGATATTGCAGTCATTAGAGAGCATAATTCTGGAATGATTCCATAGAAAAAATACATTATCATTTTCAGAATTCGTCTTAGTGTAGGGTCATGCTGGCTGCATTTATGCTACGAGGATCACTGATGTACTGGTAGGAAATTCTGGTGTGAGTTGGACATACTAATGGTATGTTGGGGAATTTCTTCTTAGAGAGGTTTTGGGATCACTTTTATCTAATTATTCTAAGACAATAGAAAGATTCTGGGTTCATACATCTAAAAAAGATTACATAAGTGGCGAATTGGGATCTCATAGTTGAAGGGAACATGAGGGTGGAATCTAGTGATGGATAGGTAGTTGTTACATGATGATTACGAGGCTTGACTTATGAGAGAAAATATCACCATTCTTATAATGTTCTCCACGATAGTGGGAAGTAGAGTACAATGATATGAGGGTCGGTTAGATATGAAATTACTATAGTGATCTGTCATTAGTGTGGTTGGTTGAAGAAATACTGTTGACACTATTCAAGAACACATGTATAATGTTGATCATAAGGCATGGTGGGACATAAATAAAAGATATGTAGGTTGTAGTGACAGACTGGAACAAAAGGTGCAACTGGGAAAAGTCAGAGTATGGGAATAGGATCGATTAAACTATATCAGGCTAGTATTTGTAGATCTACTAGATAAGGTGGTAGAGGTAGTAGATATGGTTCTTCAGGCAAGGAGAGCCCACATCAGTAGAGTGGTGTTACTCAGGGGAGTTACCTTACATCACATTTAAGTGAGGAACATTGTTACATGTTGAAAATCTAAAACTTGTGGATAGTGAGTTTGGACCATCGAAAGTGAGAGGTAGTATTCTAGTAGAATCTATTTTATCTAGTTCCTTATTTTATACTAGAGTCTCTCATTATTTTATTACTATAAAATTGATTGATTTTTTGAGCCTGATGGTAGAGTTTTTAATAGGGGTAATGACTATAGATACACTATTGGGATTTCGGTCTTGAGATATCGGTATATGAAAGGGTTTTTCATAAGAGATAATGGAATATCATTTCTTTATGGGACCTCTATGTTCATGATATGATAGGATTCAACCTAATTATATGGATGGACTAGCTAGTCACCAACTAATCCCACATTAGTTTTCACCATTGGAGGGTGACTATTGTGTCTCCTAAGGGTGACCAGTATATTTATCTTGGGAAGAAGGATATCTTGGCAGGCCGAGCTGGTCCATTTATGTAGAAATTGAGAGTGGTCGAATCACATGTTTCTACTCAGTTGTTTGATGATAGGGGTTTTAGGGATGATGTTGTTCCACCATTAGTGGAATAGTTTCAGGATGTCTTTCCTGGAGACATCACTAGTATAACGCCTTTAAGAGATGTGGAATTCACTATGGACCACAATTCGGGGGCTGAGCTAGTCCCTATTCCAACCTACAAAGTGCAACTAACTGAACATCAAGATATTAAGACACCGTTAGAGGAGTTATTGTAAAAGTTATTTGTACATCCAAGTAAGTTGCCTTGGGGATCTCATATTTTGTTCACAAATAAGAATGGAAGGATTTTATGATTGTGTGTTTATTATTGAATGTAGAACCAAATAAATGTTAAAAACCGACAATCTCATCTGTATATCAAAGATCTGTATGACTAGTTCAAGGGAGCATGGGTGTTATGAAAGATAGGCTTGAGATTGAGGTATCATCAGTTGAGTGTTCAGACTTATGATATATTATAGACTACATTCAATTGCAGTTATGACCTTTATATGGTTTTTTAAAGGAATTTGGGTTGAAAAATCCAGCAGTAGTATTTATGGATTTGATGAACATGATCATTCATCTGTATCTAGATATGTTTTTGGTGGGGTTTTTAGATGAAATCTTGTCATACTCCAAGACTCATGATGATCATTTCCAACATCTTGACAACATCCTGAGTAAACTGAGAGAACATTTTATATACAACATGACATCTATGATCTAGTTTTGGATTGAAAATGTGAACTTCTTGGGGCACATAATATCAAAGTAAGGTGTGACAATATACCTAGAAAGGTTCATGTAGTGATTTCGTCAGAGCATCCCAATAATGGTTTTGATTTCCAAAGCATTATTGGGCTGGATATATATTACCCGAGATTCGTCCAAGTCATTTCTTGTTTAGATGAACAGCTTTAGGGCATAACTAAAAAGGGAGTAAATTTTCAAAGGGAAGAGGCTTGTGAAAGTTATTTTTAGGAGTTGAAGCAGCACATAAAATCCAAACAAATTTTAATCCATCATGAGTCATTTGAGAATTACAAAGTTTATTGTGATTATTCTTGGATGGTACATGGAGTTTTGTTGATGAAGGGAGATCGGGATTTAGTGTATGTGCCTTGGAATATGTGGTCCCAAGAATATTATTACTCCACATAAGATCTCAAGTTGGAAGAAGTGGTTTATTCTCTTAATTGATGGCAACATTATCATTTTGGAGGAATGTTTATTGTGTATTCAGATCACAATAGCTTGAAGTATATATTCTCACAACGTGATTTGAATATTTAGGAGTGGATATGTGTTGAGTATATTAATTCTTTCAATGTTTAACTTGTAAATTCACCCTTGAAGGGAATTGTTATGGTTCATTCCATGAGCAGGAAAAATCAGTCACTGATGGTTCTGGAGTTAGGAGAATAGTTGAATATGATGACCATGATAGATAAAATGAATATGGAGGTTTAGGGGAGTCATGAGTAGAAGACTATGGTTTCAGTTCTAGTGGACACAACACTTTTGAGGTGGATTGGGGATAGAAATAATGAGGATATAGAATTCATAAGCTTTAGGGAAAGTGTTTAGGAGAGAATAAATCATCAGACTAATTAATTGGTGAGGATGAGATCTTCTATTTGAAGAATTGAGTTATGGTACCTATGAGCATGTGATAGGGGATCATGTCCGAATTTCATGCATTGAAATGGGTTGTGCGTGTAGGTTTAACCAAAATGTCTTGTGACCTATGAATATATTTTTAGGGGTGAAGAATATAAAAAAAGATAGAAGGATTTTTGAAAAGATGATTCATCTATCTATAGGTGAAGGTAGGGCATCAATGACCTAGAGGTTTTCTATAATTATTTACAATACTAGGATGAATGTTGGATGATGTAACCATGGATTTTGCAGTGGGTCTTCCAACGATAAATATAAAGAATAATGTTATTTGGGACATTGTGGATTGACTAACAAAAGTATCATATTTCCTACATAAAAGGGAAACCATTATTGTAGAATAGTTGGGAGAACTATATGTTCAGTAAATAGTTCATCTGTATGGATTGGATGGACTATAGTTTCAGGGTGTGACCCACTAATTACATTAGTATTTTGGTGTGGCTTGTAGAAATACTGTGGAACAAAAGTATTTTTGAGTATGGATTTACACCCACAGAACGATGGTCATTCAAAAAATATTATACATGTACATGAGGATATGCTATAGGAATATGGTCATGACTTCAGTGGAACATGAAAAAAGAACATGTATTTAGTTTAGTTCACCTAAAATAATAATTATCAAGAAACTATACTGATTAAACCATATCTGTCTATTTATGGAATTCCATGTAGATCACTGTTATACTGGATGAAGGTTTGTGAGTTAGAGTTGTTGGGACAGAGTCTCATGCAGGAGACATCTGAGCAGGTATAGTTGATTCTAAAATGTATGGTTATAACTCATGTAGAAATAAGTCATTTAATGATAGATAGAAATGTACACTAGGGATTATAAAAGGTTATCAGGTATTCATTCGGGTGTCTCTTATGTTGGGTCGTCATAGGATATGGAGGTCGAGTATGTTGGAGTCCATGTTTTTTGGGACCTATTTCATAGTTGAGAGAATTGGGCCTATGGTGCACCAATTGGCTCTTCCGGCGAGATAAAATTCAATAAGTGATTCTTTCCAAGTATCAAAATTTTGGTGGTAACATGCCAACCCTTATCATGTGATCTATGTGGATGAGGTTGAAACTCAGATAGATTCATTTTTTTAGGATCATTCGAAACAAGTTGTGGATCACACTGAGAATTTGTTTTGGGGAATGATATTGTCAATAGTTTGTCTGTTACTGGAACATGGATGTGTACAAGATGATTCTTGGGAAACAGAAGAATATTTGACGTCTAAATGGCCCGATATTTTTTTCTATAAATATTATAATGTCATGTATGTGAAGATCGAAGATGGGCTGTTATAAGGTGAAGATATTGCATGACACATCCTTTTTTAATGTTATCTCGATCATGATTTCTGAAAATTATTGTTTTTAAAAAATTACCCTTGATGGGAGTTATGAATTGGCGTATGTTTGGGTGAATTCTAAGAAACATTTGGTGAAAGTTTGTTATTTCTCGGTTGGCACATAATTTTTATAATTGGTACGACTTTCTATGAGAAACCATTTTCTCTTTGGTATATTTCAGTGGTAGATTTTTCATGGTTAAATCATATGTTGGGAGGTCATGTGGGGAAAAGGTGTGAGGCCCCCATGATGCAATGGATAACACATTTTTAGCATAAATATTTTCTAATCATGTTACTAAACCATGTGCGAGTCTGCTGTGAGATTCTAAAATTGTGGATCACAATCGTTTTTACATTTTTAGGACCTGTTTCATTTCATATAAGGCCCTAAATTTGGATTTTACATTCCTAATGTTAAATAACATATCTCTGTTCATCCTGGAAGATTTATATGGCCATAATACCTCCGTTATTCTTGGATTAAATCCAGAATCGAAGATCTTCTATTCACCCTATAAGTGGATCTCATCCCAATGCCTTTCCCTTTCATTCTACTATCATTCCTTGATCTATAATTGTAATGCATACTCTATTTCATTATATCTAATCCTAATTGGTGTGATTTAGATCAAATATTTACATGTATAAATTCATTGAATAAATATTGATATCTTGGTTTTGGTTGAGGGATTTAGATATGGAACTTACATCTGCATCGTTGTGATGCACAGATTTTGGAGATTTTTTTTGAACAAAAACCCATTAAAAATTGGGTTAGGTTGTTTATAATAAGTAACACCCCAAGATTTCATAGTGTGTTATTTCTTCAAAATAATTCAATAACATGCACTACACGCAACACCGAGTTCATGCGAACCATGACATACCAAACATGCCGCTCAAAAGAGGTTATGAATAGTATTAACTAATTTTAAAATTTATATAATATTTATAATTTTTGAATCCATATTATGAGTTTCTTAGACATAATGTAAGAACAAATTCATTTTCAGTATTGTACTTTTACCATCTTTTAACAGTGAGACCTTTTTAAATGCAATATTTTAATTTTTTTTACTAAATGGAGACATCAAAAATTTAAAATGAACCATCCCAAGCTTCCACGGTATTCTTTCCTTTGAAAAATACAGTAGCCTGTGTTGTACGCAACTTCGAGTTCTAACACACACCACAACAAATCAAAATAGCCATTATGAATAGTAATTCCTACTTTTTGAAATTATATATATTTTATATTTTAAAATGGACTTCATTTTTGGATTCGTAATATCGAATTTAGCCTAGGGTGAAATTTTGGAACTTTTCCGATAACACTTATATTTTGATGAATAATGAAAATTAGTAAATTTTAATTAAAAACATCTTTTTTAATAGATATAATTTATATTGATAAATTATAAATATTAGTGGTTTTACAGTATATTTAGAATATATTTTTACCATTTAATATAATTTTGGTCATTTTACATAATTTTACAATTATACCGGACATAAACATGTGTCAATCTTTGGATAGTTATTATCTCTACGCTTTTTGTTTTAACAACGGGAATTAATTTTAAATTAATTTCTGCCACTTCTATGTTTTGAATTTTGGAAAAATTAATTCCATATTTGTAATCAGGATGTTCATATTGTGTAAATAGGTAACTTTTATTTTTAGACATTTTAAATATTTACTGCGGTAAATATTTTATTTACCATGGTTAAGGGTAAATCCGGTAAATAAGGGTTAAAAAATAATCTTATAATACTACTAAATTACCCTAAAACATGTCCTAACCTTATTGGGGGAAACATGTCTAACCATGGGCATCTTTGGGTCGATTTTGGGACCCCATGGATCCACTTGTAGGTGATAGGGACATTTTATTTTAATTAAGGTAAAATAAGTACAAAAATGTCATAAGCATATATCTTTTAGAAAAACAATTTTTACATAGGGTAATATATGTTGGATTTTAGACTATTAATATTAATTAGAAATATATGAAGACTTCCTACATAATTATATTTTATTTATAATTTTTAGACATTAAATAATTAAATATTTTAAAGACACAATGATGATGCAGTAATTACCATAATAGTGAAAAATTAAAATAATTGATATTATAAATACCCAAATAAATATAAGTTGAGACTTTTATTGAATTAAACTACTTTTATAGGTTAATATGACATATTAGGATTTATTTTATTGACCCTTTTCGAAGTAATCATTTTGTTATGAGTTTTACAATAATAAATTATTGAATAGTGTCAAAATTGACATAAAAGAGTTTTTAAAACATAAATTATATTATTAATTGATATTAAATTACTAAAAATCTAACGTTCGGCCAAGATACTTATATAATGATAGGTGTATCATTAATGGATCACTTTGGGGTTGCTTGTATGTATATATTATGTTTATTAACCATATAATATAAAAATACAAAGAGACATTGTAAAAGTGATACTAATTAACTTAGAGTTAATACTTAATGATAAGGTTAATATAGTAATCTAAACCTCTATAATTTCTATTGGTTGAATGATTTTAAACCCATACCCACCATAACATTTAAATAATAATCTTTGGAGCCATTAGAACCAAATATAAATTTATTATAAATTAATATTTCTAGCTTTTCCAAAGGTTCCCCTCACCTCTCTTATAAAAGGGCACTCCCCCTTCTCATTTCTTCAGACCATAAAAGCCTTTTGGTTTGGCCGACCCCTTCCCAAATACTCTCTCAACTTTCCTCAATTCATACTAGAGGCCTTCGTTTAGTAATAAATCCAACCTAAGAGCCCTTTTGTTCAAATCAAAAGGAAGAACCCGAAGAAAAGGTAAGGATTTCACCACCCTTTTCCATGTTCCTTTCTTCTTCCACTTCTTCTTCCTTTGTTATTACCATTCTAAAATAATAAATCCAGTATCTTATATATACTGTGATTTTATTATAAATATGGTACAACCATATTCAGTATTCTATCAATCCTTTAAATAACATGTCACCATACGTGTGTACGTACGGCTTACCCTCTCCACGTCGTGGTGTAATTGTTATTCAATAAATATTTAGTTGGATGGCTATAATAATGAGTTATAATTCATGTAAATAATAAATATTACATGATAATAATTCTGTATATATGATATACCATACAATTATATATTATTTTAATATCAAAAAAATGATATTGTCGCTCGTGCGTACGTACGGACTACTGTCTCCACGAACGCGATGAGATTCATTCTCCATCGTATCCATTCAAGTATAATTATCATTTGATGATTTAAAAATAATTTTTAAGGACCTGATATCATTCTTTATATGAATAAGATACAACCTATCCATTACAATCATATCTTACGTAACAAAACATATAACATAAAACGAGTAAGTTATCACCCGAAACAACGATAATACTAAGATATTATTAACAAATAAATGTTAAAAGATCATATATTATATCATATTAATGTATATTATTCTTGAATAATTTAATAACGATTATTTCACCATTATACAAGAGGTTAACCTACCCCAACCAAGGAAAAGTACAAGGTAAGGGTTTATTTCACAATCTCTTCATTATCTGAGGTTGTTTATACGTAATAATCTACTAGGATCTCTTTACCATCCACATCCATGTTTCTTAAAAATGTATTTGAAAACATTTTTATTATTTAAAAGAATATGGGTTAAAGTCATTTATACCCTTGTTTGACTTTGTATAAGAGTTTTATAAAGTAATCTTTCCGTTGTTTTCCAAACAAGGTGGTTTTTAACTTTTTCAACATAATTAAGGTAAGAATGTTTTTTTAACTTATACGGAGAGTTCGGCTATTTTCGGCCGTTATAAAATCTTCGAAACTTCCCTTACAAGATTACAAGATAATTTTCAAAGAAAATGTTTTATTTTATAAATATATGACTCTTAAAGGATTTCAAAATAGAAAGAGATATTTCTCTAAAAAAGAGTTTTGATTTCATCTATGTCAACATCCTTTGATGGATTTTACGCTTATTTGAAGTTGATTTATTATGATACAAAACTTCTGTATTTTATTGACAGTTTTGTGATATGTTTTACTATGGATGTGTTATTTTTATACCATTCATAGTTTATGGATGAAGTATTTACATTTCGTATGCTAGTTTTAATACGAATGTTGATGTTATGTTTAAACCTTTTCATATGGGAATGCATTTGACTTAGTAAGTGACGGGTGGAGCCCGCTATAGCTCCTCGATGTATCGGTAGGTCTCATGAGACAAACTAGTGTCTTGGCACAAGGCCTTGACAAAATCTTATTTGTAGTATTGACATGATGCCTTGGCTATGTGGTTATGATAGTATGGCATTATGCATTCCATCATTATGAAAGTGGTTATTGATATGGCATGTGATTATTCGATTAGTAGAATATCCATGTGAATAAGTAAATGGCATTATTTCATTTTATTTTTTCCATACTATGTTGAAGTTCAAGTTTAAAAGGATTTTGTTATACATTACCTTAAATGTTTATTCTTATTTATGAATGATTACACTATGTTGTTATCCTTACTGGGCATTTCAACTCACCCCTTTTCTATGTTTTATTTTTCCCAGGATGTGAAGAAGTAAATTATGAATGACCTGCAGGGATAGTATGAGTGGATTAGAGTGTGGAATATGAAGAAAATATATTGTTGTAGCTTTTCACTTATTGATTTAATGTAATCTTTATGAATATATCTAGTGTTTCAAAGACTACTAAACTAATCGGTCTTTCGAGATTTGATCTTTCTAGTGATCATGCCAATGTTATGTAATAATGCACCGACTCTAGGTAACTGGGGTCGGGGCGTTACAGAATATAAATCCCATTGTTTTGGATTTGATACGTATATGAAAAATTATAGAATTTACAGTATGCTGTAGTGATTTATTTTATTAAATTTGGATAATCAGGTTGACAAATTTATTTATTGATAT
The DNA here is from genome assembly GCA_963277665.1 of Viscum album. Taxonomy (NCBI): domain Eukaryota; kingdom Viridiplantae; phylum Streptophyta; class Magnoliopsida; order Santalales; family Viscaceae; genus Viscum; species Viscum album. The sequence continues at coordinate 63,880,532 of OY728139.1, forward strand.
ATTTTTTATTATAATGATTAGTTGAGGAATTAATCAGGATAATAAGCGACTGCCCTAATAGATAACTACTTTGGAAAATTGATTATGATATGTTGGGATTTTAATATATATAATTTATTTTCGAATAATTTATGAGATATCAAATTGGTAATGTGGAGATAATTAATTTTTATTTAATTTTGTTCTTTGATATTATGATCCAGATATTTAATTATGGGATTAGTTATAATGATTTTATATTTAGAATGAGATAATAAATTCTAGAAAATTATTTATGGTATATGAATTGTGATATTTGTTAATTAATTATTCAATTGATTAACGGGATATAAGCTTTTAGTTAATAACTATGTTACCTAATGGATTTTATGTATTTAACAAATTTTCAGATTAGTAATGGATTGGATATGGATAATTAATTATGAAGTAATTATTTTAGAATGAATGAGAACATGGTAATTCAAAACTGAGAAGTATACATGGTAACATGTTCATTATAATTATGAGAATATTTAATGGGAATGTGGTCATTTTATTTAGGAGTAAGCAGAGTAACATTGTCATCTTACATATATGAAAATTGAATGAGAACATGGTCATTATATTGAGGAGTAATCATGGTAAAATTGTCATCATACCCAATTTTGTGATATTTTTAACATTGAAAAGGTGGAATGTATATTTCAAATGAAAGAATGTAAATAATGGGACTCTGATTTATGGCCTCACATGAGAATATTTCAAACTCTGACTTGTGTCAAATTAGGTACTGAGATATCATAGCACCATATAATAAATAGAGCTTGCGAAGAAGTGGGTATTTAGTTATTATATTAAATAGGGAACACATAGGGACCTGGCAAATGAGAAAGCTAATATTGGGGTATGAGTCTATGTGGGAACCCTAGAGTAAATTTTGGTATATAAGAATAAATGATAATGTAATAACTAGAAATTTATGCATTATACTTATTACATACATAACTACATATGATCACTTTTGACTAAACCTTTTCTAGACACCATTGGTGGTGTCCTACTATATTATACTCACACCCTACATGGACTTCTGGATCGTTACCTAAATGGATTATATTATTGTGGGATAGGATAAGGGCATGGGCCCTAGAATGGATTGCTGATTTGAGATGGAGCATAGATGAGGGGACCATACGTAATTCAAAACCCACATAGGGAGTCATAGTGTCTTTACATTCAGTTTAATTATAGACATGTGACACTTATATTGGCCTAGAATGTTTTCCCTTTCAAGTGAGTGATATATTTAATGTATGGTTATCATGTAACATAAATACAATTATTGTAATATATGCTTCCACATTTGTATATATTTTTCTATATGTTGTTTTCTCTGACAAATGAGGATATATTATCCCCTTAAATGACTTAACAGGCCCACACTACTATTCAGAAGCCTCTACCATATAGGGCGGTGCACGTGAAGTCATGTAGTGAACCGGCTCGGGGTATCATCACATGGTTTTTGGGATGGGATATTACAACTGATTTCCAAAATAAATTTAATGCAATCAAATAAATTTTATGATACTATAAATTTGGATTTTATTTTTTTGTCTCAAATATAAATATTGTTTTATGAAAACATATTTCTAAACAATAATGTTAGTTTTATAATAAATTGAGTATTTATTTACAAATCAATAAATTATAAATTATTATTAGGTATGGACTTCATATATGTTTATTAATTACATTATTATTATTTGTATTGATCTATTATACTGCTAGTTTATATAGGATATATTTAGGTAATAATATTTAATGGAGAGTTTAGGTTTTATGTTTCTAGTTTTAAAGGCTAACGAATGTAGTGTTCTTTTAAAAACATCAATATAGTATATTATTCCATCATAAAATATTTTTTCTATAAAATTTTCATCGATATTAAATTCTAAAAATTGGAGGATGACAATTACTAATATATTCATTAGGTTCCCATGATACATCCAATTTTTTATATATTCATTTAAGTAAGTTTACCTCTGCCATCATATAATTCCTAAACACTTTCTCTTTAGTGACATGAATCTGGAATGAGTATTCCAAATATGAAAGATCATTTTCCATTTATATTATATAATGTAATGTAGATTAATTGGGCCTAGAATATACTTCTTTAATTAGGAGTTGTGGAACACGTTATGTAAATTAGATAGTCTTGGTGGAATTTACAGTCGGTATTACCTAAAAAAATTCATTCCAAAATATCAAAAAATATTATGTACCTATGCCTAATTTTTTAAATCCTATAATAACAAAAAATTCCCCATGATGAAGAAACTATAATTAAATCATGATATCCCACTTGATATTCCAAATGATTTTCTTCAATTATCAGCATATATATTTTCCAAACATTGACTTTCTTTAAATTGAGATTGAATAGTCTTCACCATCACCATTTTTTGGTGAAAAATATTCGGAGAAAATAAGATTCATTTAACTAAATTTATCCCAACATGTTGGATTATTACATTTCATTCTTTATAATTATTCTCACAATTACGTTTTAATAATTGAATTAAATTTATTATTATTGTAAAACGCCACTAATGGTATCTATTAAACTGAAATGTCAATAAATTTAAATGGGAATGACTTCATCAGGAATTTTAATGCATGATATCTCCTGTTGAACTATTCCTCGGTTTTAGGGGTGATAGGAAGTGCTGAAATGAAGCTCAGTATCGAGATATTTGAAAAAAATCCATACTTTCAATGAAAATAATGTATCAAGATCATGAAAATTTGATTGAGGTGATTGATGAATCCTTATAAATTCATTAATATAGATCTATACAAGGTTATCAACTATATAGTTATTCATTAGTGTGATTAAACAAGCATATTTTGTATGGTGATAAAAAATTACCAAAATTTCATCATAACATCTAGTATTCTTTGGTAATATAGTGAAACATTTTATTGTAATGTCATAAAATATCGACGTAGAAATATGTATGGGTTTTATAAATACTTTTGGATACTTTCTTTTAACCATTATTTGTTATAGAACCAATCATATTGACACATGATCTACAATTTACCACTTCATGTAATCCTAGTAAAAGGGTCCCTTCAAATCTCTATACATCTTAGTACCTCCATAGTGTGGAGTGAAATTTTATATTTGAGAAACATCGATAAATTTTCCTTTGATATATATTATAGATACAAAAAATAACCTCTCTCCAAAATTAACAATCCCATCATCAAATAAGAAGATAAAAAATTCACATTTTTTCGGACATTAATTTTCTTTTTAAAATTTTCATCTTCTGGATGGTAAATTTTTACGGTTTATAATAATTATTAGTAAGAAATATTTTAAAAGATGAGTGATATTTCCCCATCCAAAAAAATAATATATATATATATATTCAAAAAATCTATAAACATAGTATCTATACCAATCCACATTTTGTCAATAACCCATTGATATTTTCTTCTTAATGCATTCCTACAATTTTTTCCCTTGGTTGGTTATGTATTGAGAATTGATAATATATTAGTAGATCTAGAAATCACATTTTCAAAATATTGAGATATTTATATGAAAAGATGTATTTTAGTCTCTTTTTATATTTATATATCCCACATCTTTTACCATATAGATAATGACTCTATAATTTCAATGAAAATATTATAGATGTGAACACATGATCATAGGATGGGTTTTATCTTTTTTTAATAGTTTTAATGTATAATCTATAACATTATCAGTTATCATTACGTAAAAACCAAGTTCCTTTTTCAAAGAATCACTATATATAAGAAACCCATTATTTCATTATTATAGAATCAAAACTGGTGAATTTAAAAATCATTTCCATTGTCCATCAAATAATTAATCACATTTATTTATCCACATGAACAAAACACATGTATGAGTAATCATAGTCAACGGGAAATCTAATGGGGAATAATTTTATAAAAATATCAGATAGTATCCTCCCAATTAAATAAAATTACATACCATAATTATATTAGTTGTTTTATTCCATTCCATTACGACATTATTATTTTAATAAGAAACTAAGATTCTATCCATAGAGACAATATGTCTTAGAAAACTGCCTTTCTAAATAAATAATTCACACTTTCTAAATATAAAATATTTCTCCTTTTTTTAAGAGTCTGATGAATGATCAATATGTTTTTCATGTGGTTCTCCAAACATTTAGAATACACCATGATATAATAAAAATTATACTAAAACAATATTATCATGATATTTCTTAATGTAAAACCTAATGATTTAAAAAAACACATTTTTTAATAGTACACAAGATATGAAACACTGAGCCTAAAAGAATCATGAATTATTGTTATTTAAACATGAACTTTATAACCCAACCATAAAAATAGGATTTATAAAAATTATTAAATTATTTATTAAATATATATAGATATATAATAATCAGTATAAATGCATTATCAATATCTAGTAATTAATCACTTAATTTTTTGAAAAGTGAATTTATATTTATATTAATTTATTTAAAAAAGTTGTTGAAGTTATTTTTGTGAGTAAGTGTTATAATTAGTTTACAGAAATATTAGAAATTATAGTTGATAAAAATAATATCATTTTTTTAATCAGTGACTTAAAATTATCTTAGGATGATTTTTTTTATATTTTTCAGAAAAGTATTATTTTTCAATGAATAGAAATAAATATTGACTATTATTTAAATCTTTATTTTAATTTGAATAATTCTAAAGTTTCATTTTTTGTAAAATGGAATCAGTGGAAAATAAATTATCATATGTTTTAAAAAAATGCAACTGCATTTATTTGAATCAAATATATGTTTTATTTTGGAAAATATTTTCTATACATATACGGAAATTTATCTAATACATTATTTATATGTGCAATTTATATTTATCTCTGTAGGTTAAATTAATTATTATTTATGAATATTTTCCATGATATTTATTTCATAAATATTAAACAAAACTTTCTAAAAATCATTTAATAATTTTATAATCATAGTATAAATAAAAACTGGTTTTTCTATTTTGTAATGTATATTTCTCAAAAGTGGTTTTCATCATATTTTGTGTGCTTATTTCAAAAATTAATTTCTCCGAATTATAAAAATTTATTTAATGAATATAAATTTCATATTTTAAATCATGAGGTTCTAATGTGTAAAATATGAACATTTTGGTCAATGCAAATAGTAATAGTAATAAAACATATCACATAGGTAAATGTAAAATCAAATTAATATAGGTTAAAAATAATTGATGAGGTTATAATTATTTATCTTAATTAGTATTAGAGGAAACTATTTTTACCCGTATCACCCTATATTTAAAATATATTTATTTAATGGAAATTATTTGATAAAAATTACCTATATGATATTTAAATCATAGGAGGGTACAAAATGGAACTCTCATAGTTTTTAATTAATCTCAGTTTTTTCAATGGGAAAAAATAAAGTGGTTAATGAATATTTATTATATTTTTGTTAATAATAAAGTTATATTCAAGAGGATACTTTATTTCAATATTTTAGGGATTATATAATAACCATAAATGATTTTATTACATTAGTAATACATTTATTCAATTAACTATGAAAAAATAAAATTGATATACAATAATTAATTTTGATGGGGGGAAATTGAATCAATGTTTTTTTTGTCTGCTAATAGCTAAATAATGGTAATTTTAAGACCCTTTACTTTTTATATATTTGTTTGATTCAAATTTGAGGGGTGTGATTCTATAATATATTTTTCATAATTCTCGTTACAAATAAATATACATTTAAATCATTTATAAATACTTTTAAATTCTTGGGCCATAGATATTTTGGGTATGAATAATTTAATGGAGGATGACATTAATATTATGGTAATTGTTAAAATGGTTAAAATGGGATTAAAACAAAAAATAAATGGGTGAAAAATTAACCAATGATATTCCATATTTTATTTGATGTGAGAATTTTTACTCAACCTCATAAAACACTTGAATATTGGCAATTTTGTCCCACTTGAAAATAAAATTAAATAAAACTTATTTAATATTAAATAAAATTTTATAACTGCCTCTCCCCTCAAATATAAAAGTGCAACCCTCATTTCGTTTTTTACAAAATATTGATCATTATAACTATACCATACCCTCCCAAATAAATTTATACACTTCCCAGCTTATAGTCGATTGATTATGGTATTCCAAATAGTCTTACCCTATAACCCTTAAGATGATATCTATAGAAATTGTTTAAAAATGTGGTAATTACCATAACTTATAACATTATATTCAATTATATTTTTATCTCCTATAATTTTTTATATTATTCATCATATAATAAGTTAATAAGCCTAAATATAAATATATTATATTATTAATATTAAACCACATTTATTCACCCTCTTTCCAACAAATTGTAAGTGAATGCAATGCATGTGTGTATGTACAACTTACCATCATTATATAGTGATACCAATCATTACCCATCAGTATCTTTTATGGAATGTTATTTTTTGGGTTAAAAATTTATATAAGAAGTTGATGAAATAATTATACAAATTTAATCATCATATCGTATTCTCATTATTACAATCCAAACCATTGAAAACTGATAATGATTCTTATGCATACGTGCGGACTACAACTTCCACAAAGGTATGCGATATTTTATTATTTTTTGATTTACATTAATTTTAATAAGGATTAATTTATGTAACATATATAATATATATTATATAATAATGATTCCAAAAATAATATTTATTATTTAACATGATTTCATTTCATTCATTAAAATGTTAAATTTACATTAATGTAGGGGTACACCTTATGACCTTAAACTGCAACCTCGTCCCACACAACGTTAAACTGTGGAAAAAAGTGGAAGTTCCCTAAATGGTCCAGTATGACCTTAAACTGCAACTAGGTCATGTATGACCTTAATCTACATCATCAACGGTCCATGCATATGACCCTAAACAGTTTGCAAGTCTCTTACGTCCAGCAAGATGTTAAATTGTGACGTCCTATCTACATGATGCCAAACTGTATAAAAGTCCCTTACGTCCGGAAAGACATTAAACTACATAATCATCAAAGGTCCTGTATGACCTTAAACTACACCACCGTCCAGCATGACATTAAACTGCACCATCCATGGTCTATGCATATGACCTTAAACTATTCGCACTTTCGTCCAACATGAAGCTAAACTGTATCATCCCTTTTTTGTCCAACATGACGTTACACTATGGAAAAAATCCCCATTGCGTCCAAAATGTCGTTAAAATGGTGCACTCTTTTGTCCTCACTGCATGAAATTAATCTGCACAGTCCCCCCCTTTCATTCAACATGACGTTAAACTCTATTGTCCCCATCGTCATAACTAAATGACGCTAAATTGTACAGAAAGATTGTGATATGTCCTACATGACATTAAACTGTATTTTGTCCCTGCTACATGACAGTAAACTGTGCAGCACCAATAATCCTAACTGCAAGACATTAAAGTTCATAGTCCCTTCATACGTCCTATATGACATTAAACTATGTATCGTTAAGGATGTTGCTACCTCTTGTTTCTCACACCGAGGATGACTCACGTGAGCTTAGAGATAACCTCAACCATAATATTTTCTCTGGGATGCAAACTATCTGTAAGTCCCCAACATCATTTTTTTCGGTCGTTGTCCCCAAGAACAACTTGATCATTTATTCATTCTTTAATTGAACTACAAAGACTTTGATCCTTGCCTTCTAGGCTGGGCATGTAGGCAACCTTCCAAGGTTCAAGCCCAAAACCAATATCTTCACATCAGTTCACCTCCATCTCATAAGATGTTGATTCGTGAAAACGCCCATAGAATCAATATCTTTACATTGGTTCACATTCTTCCTTGTTATACGACGTTAAACTATACAACAATTTTGTCCAGTATGACAATAAACTACAATATTCTTTGATACCCTCACCTGATATGGAACCATTATTTACATTGATTTTTCAATCATGTTTCATCTCAAAGACTACATGCATACATGGCAACGCCCAAACCTTTTATCTTGGTTTAAACCATCATTGTACTAAAGTCCCCTTTCACCCTTCATATGTACGAACCAAATTTGTACAAAGGGTATTTCTAGAACTACGTGGGCTTGATTCCCATCCTTATGGGATACGTAGGAACGTTCGAGTGTCCCTCGAATCCAGCCCCAAGTCTTTGGGCCTAACCCAAAATTCCACTTTTATTCCCTTTGTTGAAAAGTCCCCATAAAAACACACACTGTGTAATTCTTACCATGGTCCAAGCTCTATGACCCTAAACTATGATCTCTAATCCTTTTGTCCCACACAACGTTAAACTGTAGTTTAAGAACTACGTATGGCTTGATTCTCATCCTTATGTGATACATAGTGAATTCAAACATTTCAATTCAGGACCTAGCCACAACATGATTATGGTTAGCATTGATCTGTGTATCTATGTATACATCGAAAAATACTGATATTTATGTGTCATAATCCTAACTCTAAATATTTCCAAATCCTTATAACCCTTTTCATGACTTCTAGTCACAAAAATTTCAAACTTCTGAGGGTTCTTTTTTATTACTATGCAGCACGTTCCCATAGGTGGCCTTGCATAAAGAGTCTACATAACAAGAATTGTTAGCCAAAAGATATTATTATTTGACTATGCAGCCAATGCCCTTAGGTGGCCCTGCATAATTCAACCACCTAATAGGTTTTTCGGATAGTGGTAACTTTATTCTTGGTAAGGATGCCTCTTTTGTCCTTATTTGTCTTAAATAACAGTATGTAGGGATCCACAAAATAACCATCCTTAACATATTTGTCCCATATCTTTTATCATGATTTGAAAGTTTTCAAGCCCATGGTTTACATTCTCCTTCCCTACGTTTGGGTCAGACCTTCATAGGAGTGATATTCATCCAGTTCTTCGATAATATTGTTTGGAAATATCTTATCCATATTCAAGTACCTCCTTCAATACAAAAAACTCTATACATTGGAATATTTGAATCTCCATAAACTTTCACTCGATTTTAGTACTAGGAAAGTAAATTTTTGAGAATTCTTTTGCCTGACTATGCAGCACGTGCCCAAAGGTGGCCTTGCATAAACATTCTACATAACAGACTTGTTAGCCAAAAGATACTATTTTATTTAACTATGCATCCAATGCCCTTAGGTGGCCCTGCATAATTCAACCCCCTACTGGGTTTTTAAAAAATGGTAACTTCAATCATGGGAACTACTTCTTCTAATGCCTTTTAGCTCTTTTTCATATCATTTCTCAGATTCAAATATTCTGAAGTCATAGCTTACATATTTCCCCTCATACTTGAGTATGGTACTATGTTTTCAGATGAGTTGTCATGGAATTGAGTCAATTCTAATCCATTTCGGTCAAAGCTATTTCAACCTTAAACATTAGCCTTTGTATGTCCGATGTGCGTGAATTTAAACTGACCAAAAAAGACAGGGGAACTCTGAATAAAAGTCAAGTTCCCAGCTCACTAAACATACATTTTTGTATGATTTAGGTAACATTGAGCAATTAAAAGGTTCGAAGTTTATAGGGTTATTTACATTAATCCTAGTAAAAATCAAACTATGATTACTAGGCCCATTGGCTTAGGTAAAATCTAAATCATGTAGTAAAAGAGAATGCAGGTACATATGAGTGAATGTGAAAGTGTTTTTCATTAATACATAGGTGTTATAAGGACATCAACAGACTGCAGTCTCTTCTCTTTTTCAAGAATTACAAGAGGCTTTTAACATAACACTTCATTTGATTTACGGCATCCCGAGCTTCATCAGCAACCACTTGGAATTCATTCATTAAACTGGATACAATAAGAGATGCAGTTATACTAGCTCTTCTTGGAACAATTGTAAAAGGATGTTCTTGAGTGCGGATTGAGAAACTTTTCTGCTGATCTAATAGTGACTCTGTTTCTGTCCAAGAGACCTGGAAGATGGATTCATGGATTTGAGAATGGAGCATTGGAAGTAAAGAGCCATTTGGAGAGTACTCTTTTCAAGTATTTCTCTAATACCATGTTTGTCTTCTCTCCACCAATCGGTAGTGGAAATGAATTCATCCCATGGGTTCACCATTTTTATATCTACAAGGAAATGACATAGAGAAAGAATTTGAAAGTTCACACCATTGTTGTTGCCCTTAATTCACATCATAACCGAAATGAAGGAGTAGCAGTGCAACTGCATTTCAGGTGTATAGTTCTTTTCATTTGGAACATTGACTCCTTGCAGATAACCATGAGCATATAGAGGCAGGTAGATGCTCTGTGGGAAATTAAGATGATATTTCTTCAAGTACATAACCAAATCTGGGAGAGTGTTGTCACAGATATCATAGTAATCATGGCCAATGATGTTCATCATGTCATCAATCTGCTTACTATACAGTTCATCAGACGTTTTAATTCCCTTAGGAACCATTGAATCTGCACAAAAGTTGAATAAATTAAACTCCTAAATGGTTATATTTTTCATATAATTTGTGAACGAATTTGAAAACAAATGGCTAAGGCATTAAGGTGTGGAAGTCTAAACATGACACGCAAGTATTCGTGTGACACACTAGTTTTTGACGTGCAGGTATAAACCATGTAAGTACAAATAACTTTACAGTAGAATGAAATCATGGAAAACACTGGAAAATAGAGCAACATGCGCGGCTAAGGTGACCTGCGCGGCGAGAGCTCGAAGGTATGATGTTCGGAAATTTGGATGCTTGTACAGAAGTGAGGCCCTCTATTTATAGACACTTTCGGGACCCTGTGCGCCATACCCTAAGCGATCATGGTCCGTATCCCTGCGCGATGAGAACTTGCGCGCCTCCCTCTACCCCATCAAGACTTGCATGCCACCTTTCCTTTGGATGTCTTCAATTTCCTTAGATTAAATTCCTCATTTTCATTCAGATCAAACTCTGAGGGGGGACTTTTGTTTACGCTCCTTTCGTCACAGAATCTAAATATTAGAAAAGGCGAATATCTGAGCTCAAAGTGATTCAACCTTTAAAGAAAATACCAAAAATCAACAAAGGAATGATTAAAGGATCAAAAGCACCTGTGTCGCGCAAGTTCTATCACTGTCACGCAAGTCTACTTGCGCGACGCCTTATAGTCGCGCAAGTGACTTGCACGACCTAAGTGATAACTGCCAGGTAACTGCCCGGGGTCTTCTCCTGTGTATAAATAGACCATGTGGGCCCCCCATTCGAGAGGATTTTTTTTCTTCAGAAAAGAATATTTGAGCTCCCGACACCCTTGTCTCTTCTCAATGCTTCCGGAACAATTCTAAGGAAATTTCTTACCTAGAAAATAATATCTAAAGAGGGGGATGAAGGCCTAAGTGTTGAAACTCATCAATACTAGTGCGCCTGAGTGGCCAGTACTTAAGGGAAAAGGGCCACACTTGCGCGCTGCCTTACTCCTTTATTAGATCTTGTGCGCCCTTCTTCTAAAAAAACCACAAGAGGATTCTAAAGGCTTTAATGAAGGGTCGCTCAAGTATTAACCTTCTGGTTAACTACCGCACAAGTAAACTATGTATCGCGCAGGCATACCTGCACGACCAGGACCTGCGCGACCAGGACTTCCGCGCCCATGCAGTACTTGCGCGCCTTCCAGGACTTGCGCGCCTCTGCCTTTTTGGGTGCCTTTCTTGCCCATTTCACCCCTCTTAAGCCATTTCAGCTTTCCTATTCAAGATTCAGTCTTCAAGACACTCTTAAAAGCCATTTATGGCATGATTTCTTGATTTGAATTCCTTATCTGAAAGGAATTCTGTGGAATATCTCTCAAAACCTAGTGATATACATATCTTTATGTCACTAAAAAGTGAGAGTTCATTCATTCAACCTCATCCTTTAAGATGAGAGAATCTTTAACCTGGGTCTCCTTTTTATGAATAATCCCCAGTCATAAGTCTTCAAATCTGGGAATCCTCTTAGGAGTAAGCCCCATATCCCTTAACATGGGCTTCATTTTTAGGAGTAATCCCCAATTCCCTAATTTGGGAATTATCCTCAAGAATAAGCCCCAAACCTTAATCCTTAACTTGGGCCTCATTATCAGGAATAAGCCCCAAGTTAGAGTATTCAAAATCTCCATGAAGCACATATACATTTATGGACCCTGTTCCTGGATTTCTTCCCTAAAGTAAATCCTAAACTTCATTTATTTTTGAATTCATACATATATAAGCCCCACATTATTTCTTATGATTTCATCTTTCATGGCACAATTGTCTATTTTTTACCAATACCTCTTGTTTCTCACACCGAGCATGACTCACATGATCTTAGAGTGTAAAAGTAATTGTGACATCCTTCTTTGAGCCATCAATCTTATTAATCATACTCTCTTACTTAAACTACGTGGAATCTGATTCCTTTTATTAACAAAGGATACGTAGGTAGCCCATCTACGGGTTCTATCCCAACTCTAAGATAATACATGTCCTTCTGAATGACAATAAACATCAAGTTCCCCACTGAGTGGCATTAAAACCAGCATGGTAATCATAATGACCGAGAGACTTCTATATAAATGTGTCAAAGGGTACCATTGACCAAGAATCTCTATCAAATACAGATGATTCTATATCGACGAAGAACCTCGAATACATACAAAAGATTCTCTAAATTTCTTACATATCGATCATTGATTGTCAGATTTAAAGGAAAACTCATTTTATATTTGGTAATGTAATAAGGATTCACGAACATAACTTAAATCTATAAAGAGAGTCTCAGAGTAGATAATAATTTTCCTAAAAAAGGTGTGATGAGTCCGACCTCCCATCTTCTCGACCAATGAAAATTCCTAAGCCTCATCAGTCAACAATCTAATGAGAACCTACCTTTTCAAAGTAGGTCCGAATGGATGTGGAATCATTGGATGTTTTCTGTTCTACGAACAAACCCTTTAGAAACCGATCGGAATGTTTGAACCTCCCATCAAGGCGGTCATCCCCGGATTCCGAGGGAAACAATGATACCACAGTTTAAGATGGCTAGTGGAAGTGAAAAATAAATGTTTCATTTTAGATAATGCCATGTTACGCTAGAAAACATCACCTCTGTTTCATGAGGAAGATGAGGAAGGAGGTGGCATGATTACTGAACTATAATTGATATAAAGGAGTGTGACAACCACAGATGGCCATGTGGATTCAGGAATTGAAGAGTGTGACATATCTAATGCATTAGTGACACAACTACACTTCATGGAATAGATTGTGGAGAAATCCTTCAATGAAAATGTCCATAAATAGTATACCAATTGAATGTGTGAGATAGATATTTGACTACAAATCAATAGGGGTTAATTAATATGGATCAAGGAACATTATTGCAACATAGATCATAAGATATTTATGGTAAAATAAACTTGGAATGGTACATCTAGACTTGGGATAATATAGCTTATCATTTCGAGGACCTCATCAAGGATGATCCAGACAAGGAATCATCTTCTATTGACTTAATCCCTAAATGATAAATGATTCAACAACTTTTAAATTTCTATGGAATGTTCTTTTAAATTCATATAGAGTATTTATTTTACATTAAAAAATTTCATTGGATTCCACATAATCCCCTTTTAGAGTTGATTTTTGAAATATAAACTTATATAATTTAGTAGAAAGTATGTAATGATTGTAATAAAAAAGCTTCCCAGATCCTATTACTTCATAAGAAGGTCCCTTAATAAAACCATATAACACTCTAGTGTGAGTGAAATTACTCAAATTTCATATATTATTCTTATGTTAGTTACCAAATATTTTATAAAAGTTTTGTAGGTTAGAATGTTTTCAATAGGCTTTGTAAAAGGGATATTAATATGGAAATTTTGGAAGTGTTTGAGATATTACCTATTTGTATGTCGTTCTTATCTTTTGAATCACTATCTTGAAATTGATTTCTTAGTTTTTACTATGGTGGTAATTCATTATATTTTTTCATATTCTTATTCCTTGCTAGTTTTCACCTTTTCATCTCCTTTTTCACTTTCTCGCACTTATTGTTCTTTATTTTGCTTGATAAATTATATATAACATCCTTAGGTATTATTACAACTTCTATGAATTAGAACAAAACAAAATTACCATTTCTATACATCATGTAATTTCTAAATCTTCCCTCTATATCATTCTCTGAGATTCTAAGGGATCACTCGAACAAAAACTTCTAGATTTCGTAGTACATGATATTAGATTGGAGTGACATCATTTATTTAATTTATTGCTTCCCTAAATGTTCAAATGAATGCGGAAAGTTTCTCTTCCGACATTTTGACCACACTCATTAGTTCGGGGACCTAGGGTACTATTTGTTGGTATTTTTGTGCTATTTGTTAATATTTTGGTCACCATCCCAGAAATTTATTACCATGAATATAGTCACTATTTTTTTATTATCTGTATAAATACCCTGAGGTATTTTTTGTTGGCTTATCATCATGTCCATCTTCTTGGTTAGTGATTCCATTGGTTCAGGCATTCTTGTTTTTTATCTTGAGGATTCCTTTCCATTGGGTCAATTCTCATTCCCATTGGAATATATTTCATTCCATCTCATCCAAAATGTTATTGATATCTTCAGTTGACTTCTTCATAATTTATATTCTAGCTATGAAATCTATAATTGGAATATTTATTTATAAAACCCCATTATAAAAATCATGCATTAGAATCCATATATCTATACCCTTATGGAAGAATTTATGGGTCATATATTTTCAATGTTCCTACATTGATTAGTGTAATTCAACATAAAATTGAAAAAAATTATATAATATTTACTTTTATGTCCACTGATATAGATGGTATCAAGAAGAGTGTAATGAAGTTCCTGGCTAGGTTATCACATACAGTGATGGAATGTTCATGAAGGATTTGGATAATATCCATTACTCGCTCACATAATTAAAATATTAAAATATGAACTCATACTAAATGAATTGAATCATTATGGAATTGGAATGTGTTGTAGAGCACAAGGAATAATACCAAATTCATGATAAGATCCTCATGTAGTAGTATGGTGAATTGAAAGATGTTAGAAATCATATGGATGATTTCATGTATGATTATAAAGTGGTTAGGGGAAAACAGATATTCAATGATTTTTGTTATTAATCTGGTATTCGAATTTCACTACAATTATTTGAGAGTAATTTTCCCTATATCTAATAGATGAACACATAGAGCATTATTGATTTCTAAAACAATAATTTTCACACTTATATTATTTCTCAGGATTTTCACAAGTTTATTATTGATATAGAAAATTTAATCTCCTTTTCCATTCAGGTTCTGGTCATTCATTATGATTTAATATATTGAAAACAATATCATGAAACACCATGCATAACAAGAAAAATAGAAGTAATCCAATAGAATAAAATTTTAAAATTAAACTAGCCAAAAATATAAAATTGAACCATCCCTAGAAATAGTGTCAGTGTTGAAAGCCCCAAAGGGTAACATTATTCCACTCATGTCTAATAAAAATCTAAAATACAAAAATCAGATCTAGTTACAAAGTAGTTAAAATTAATATTGTATTATTAATGAAATTTATTCAAAAAAATTGGTGACATCGGTTTAATTAGAAATTTAATGAGATTTTTTATCCTATTGAATTTTAAGAGAAAGGTTTATAAATATTTTAGGATTATTAATTTTGATTAATGCAGAAAAAAATATTTATTGATTGTTTTGAAATCATATATTTATCTAATTCTAGGTTTTTTCAGTTTCACAATTCAAAAATAATTTAATTTTAAAAAATAAATTAATTATGATATGTTTTTTGTTACATTTGATACGAGGGGGATCTAATTATAATGGAATCTCATCCTCATGGTTGTGATCCCCCTTTTACCATGTTCAGGTAATTGGGGAATTTCTAAAACATGTTTCTCTAGATACCATATTTGAACATGGAAACCCTTAATGCGTCAACGGTAATACCATAATTCAAGGAATTTAATCATAAAATTATAATATTTCCTTTTTAATGTTAATATATTTATATTATTATAAACGATATGGAAAATGATTTATAAAATTGTTGAAATCAAGATACATGAATAAAAAAAAGAAATAAATCCAATGAAACATTCCACCTTAGGCAATAAAACCTTATCACAGGGTTAGATTACCCCACATCCAAGTGAAGAGATAGTAAGTGGGAATAAAATACAGAAAATAAATCATAATGAACTTGTTTTAATGTGGAGGAGGACAATGCAGTAACACCACTTATTTCCCTAGACTATGGTCTCTAGTTATCATTTGCAACAATAGCATATTTCTCTATTTAATGAATCCCAAAGGGCTTGTATAGCATTAAATAGCATCATAATGGAATCAAAAAGTCTAAAAATTGGGTATTAAGGCCGTAAAAGAAGTCTTCCAATCAAAACCCATCATTCACCTATAAAAATATCTATGAATTTTGATGAGTTTACATTATGTAATATTTACAGGGTATGTAATATACAGTTTTAATGGACATCCTAAAATTTTTATCTCCAAAACAAATCATGTCATTTATTTTTTTCGTGGGGTGAAAATTTATAGTCATTGAATCTCAATTTTATGGCTTGTTGAGGCAACACTTCTCCCGATACACTAATGTCTCATATTATTCACAAGGTGTGTAATTATGTTCCCTCCAGATCGTTGTACTGCTTCTTCTATAGATAATGATGGGTTCTAGTATGAATAATTTTTTCCCTTTCATGATTCATTTCATCATGTCGTGACCTATCTTTTTTATCATAAATACTTTTCTTCTCAGCCCTTTTAACATTCAAAATATCTTTCCATAAGACAGAAAAAAAAGTTAAACTATCTAAGAAAAATGGTAATAATATCAATTAAATTAAAGAAATAAAAATTTTAAAACCCTTTTAAATACATTCGTAATTGTTTTATCTCCGGAACATCGAGAAATACTCTTGGAACAAGACTACTGAACATAAAAAAACAAAAAAACAACGCCAATGACACTCAAAAAAGTGATCTTAATAATGAAATTTATATTAAGATGGTGATAAAATGTTATATTTAAATCATTTACAATATCATATATATATACTTATGGTTTTGAAATATATTTACAATATATATTTATTATATATTATTTTTCAATGTGTACAATGGAAGTCAGACATATGATAAGTGATTTCCATCTCACATTGATGTTTGTACGACACTTGCCATATTCATTAAATGCATATACTATGTGGTGTAAATACTACCCATGAATGTATTTTATGATTATTATTTTTAAATTTATATAGTTTTAAATTCAAATAAATGGTTTTTTATTTCATGTTTATTACGCTTTGAATGTTACCAAAGCGATAATAGTTTTATATTATAATCTTATTATTTATTGTTATTATCAATGGTTTTTTTCCTGATTGTAAATTGTTATCATTGAGCTCCCAATAAACACTTCGTCATTATCCTAATCTTATTATTTCTTTATAATACATGTTTTTCTTTCATTTTCATCACCTAATAACATAAATATATCAACACATGATTTGAAGGAAAATTGACTTTATTTCTATCTTCGGTTGAAACCCCATTTTTATCCTTATTAATGATTTCTAAATATTATTTAAAGAATATTTTTATTATTATACAATAATTATTTATGTTCATATTTATGAATATTTGATATATATTTTTAAAAATAAATTTATTCATATGGTTATTTATCAGAATAGGAACATTGAATTATAATAAAAACATTAAAAATGTTTTCTTTTAATTTTTGTGGAATGTGTTTTTTTTATTTAGGTAATGAATAATAAATTTTTTGATGATTCATTTTCATGTTTCTCAAGTTTTATTTAAGGAATATCTTTTCAATGATTTTTTGGAAATATTTTAATTTATTATTTTATTTATATATAAAAAGGGTGTTTTTCTCATAATTTGTTTTGTCGTATTTTAACAGAATTTAGATTAATCAATACCACAAGCCCTTGATGTTAATTATTATTTACTAGTTATATGATCCAACAATTCAATACATAATATTTATTATAATATATAATGTTAATATTGATGTGATTTTTATAAACCCATTTAATTTCCATAGGTTATTCTATGATGAATTCATTGATTTATTTTAAAATCTTTTTTCATTACATGATTTATGTTATGATGTTATTTTAAATGTTTTATTATATTGTCACTCAGATATATATGGTTTTTATTTGGTGGATGGAATTAAATTATAACGAAGGACGGTGGTTATGATAAAATGAATAATAGTGGTTCCCTTATAACCAATGATGGGTGGGTACAAATTAAAAAAACCTCTAATGAATTGTGTAATGGTTGATATATCATGAGATAAATAGGCCTAAAATTGGGGAATAAACCGAATCTAGTAAGAGACTCTATCCACTATAATATTATTATGATTTATCATCTACCAAAATAATGGTTTGATTGATTAATCCATTCCGCTGTAATATCTTTGTCATTTATCCTTGACTACAATGAAAATGTTTTTTTATGATTATGTGAATGCCAGAAATCCATTTCTTATGACAACTTAATGGACAAATGGCCCATGTTATTTATTTTATATTATGAATCATGTATTGAGAACTACCAAAAATTTATTTAATAACACAAGGTTAGTTCCTATAAAATACTGGGTATGGATATAAAATGTTAGGTTCATGCCTGAATATCATTATTCTCATGTTAGTCTTTTGTGATATTTGATATATACCTTGTTTTCTCTTACTGGTCATATGAGATAACACTTTATTGTGTTTTTATTCTATAATACATGAATTATGGTGTTAGTAATAAAATATCTAATCAAATATATAGTTTAGAAGAACATAATGGGACACCCTTATGAACCAGTTGATTATGCATTCATGATTCCAAAGCCTCTAAACCAATATGATTTTTTGAGATCATTATGTTATGTCATGGATATGAAACTAAAATTATAAAATATATATGTATTAAAATTATTTTTTTCTTTATTTGGTATCATAGGAATCATTTGATAAATTTTTTAAAATAAAATAAGAACCCATTAATTGGGACCCTAGTGATAAGTCTAGAAAAGGGATAAAAGCCAGATGTTTCAGTAAGGATTATGAATAAGATGAATTAAACATAAGATTCTTTTATTGAAAGGGTTGTTTAATGGATTAGATATCCTATAAATTAATTTTCATTATTACTCAGTATGAATATTGTTTTTGACACTATGATTTTTTTAGTTAATGGATTGCTCCAATAGGATACATGTTGACACAATGGATATTTGAGTGACTTTCCACCTGAGGAAATAAT
The DNA here is from genome assembly GCA_963277665.1 of Viscum album. Lineage (NCBI taxonomy): Eukaryota > Viridiplantae > Streptophyta > Magnoliopsida > Santalales > Viscaceae > Viscum > Viscum album. The sequence goes on from OY728139.1 coordinate 63,899,990, forward strand.
GATATAAGAGTTGGAATTTGAATCCATATGGTTATTATTATTCATTAATCGTGATATAAGAATATCAACGTTCACATTAACCAACCATATAAATCTCCAATAATGATATGGATAAAGTACACTGAGAGTCTGAGTGGTGGTGTCTCTCAAGGAATAAATATTTAGTTTCATATATGTCAAGAAATATGGAATAAGAACTCAATAGAATGTATAAAATGAATTATAATATGATTTATATAAGCAATGAAAGGGAATATGTAAAAGAAATATTTATAAAAAATTAATATTTTTATGGAAGGAAATGAAGTTTATCTTATGTTTAATGTCTTATATATGGGGAATATATGAATTATCCAAGATAGTTCCCACATCAAATAATAAACTCCTTGAAAAAAAGGACCTATGTTATACCACTATTTTAAGTGAAGGGGTTGATATATTTATATATTTTGATTATTATATCTAATTGTGTTTTGGTTATAATTATCACCAAACATCAATAGATTATGAAACCGTCTATTAATTCAAGTAATACAAACATAAGAGTTTTGGATACCATATTCTATTAATGAGTTTGACATCATCAAAATTTCAATGTCATAGAAACACCTTTTAATTTCTCTTATGTAGTGTAATTTTAAAGAGATTATATATATTTTTCGAGATGTTTTACTGTGATAAGGTGTTTGTGGAGCTTAGGCTATACATGAAATATTATTTGAAAAAAAATTCTACTTCGAAAATTTTGCAAGTATTGATATGAATCATGGTATATATGACCATTTATTTTTTATGTTATATTTAAGGATACTAATCATATTTATGGGCATGTTATAATATTTAAATTACAATAGTTTGAGTAAAAAAGGCAATGCATCCCACTATGCATGGTCGTGGTCCTTGAAATGACAACTAAAGGGGGATAAGTTGGAAATACCTACGTATTACATAGTTGATATCTTGGTTAGTGTTCCATTCTTTTTGAAATTATGTGACCAATACAGATTATTTTTAATTATATAATATTATTTAACAAAGAGATAACCATGCGATTTATATTTTTATGGTAATTAATGTTATTTTAGACGATCAATATCTTGGGAACCTTATAGGATTAATATAAAAAAAACCATTATAAGATTTTATTTGAGGAAAGAAGGTTGAATGATATTTTGGAATAATATATGATTTTCTGGTCATTTCAGTTATTTATGGAAATGATTAGAAAATCTTGGTGAATATATGATTATGGAATATACATTTTTGGTATGATACAATAAGAGTGATTAATATTTTTTATAAATTGATTTCATATTTATAATTTAATAATATGTAACAAAATTATATTAATCTTTGGTTTCAATATTAGTAATATTTTTAATAATTTTATCGTTATTTATTTATCAAATTATATATGTGGAAAATTGGGTTTTAATTTTGAATATTTGGTGGTTAAAGTATCAGTTTTTCATATGATGGATTATTTTTTATGAGAAATATCTTTTTTTCACTATTTATGGTTTTATTATAAATTAGTTCTAGTAATAATAGCTAAATATATTTTTTTAGATTACGAAAATGATTTTAGAGATCCAAGGAAAAAATTATTTTTGAATACTAATTTTTTCTCGAGAAATAAATTGGTTTGTTGTAAAAATATATAAAACAGTGTAACAATAAATTAAAGAAAGTCAATTCCATTATATTTTTTTATTTATTTCAAATTAATTTATCAAACCACGGAATATTATCTTATGAAAACAAATTCATATAGCTGTAAATTTTGGAGAATTGATGGCCTTGTAAACCCACACTAAATAATGAATTTTTTTCTATATAATATCTATTGACCATGTTCTATATAACTCTATATTATTCCTCACGAATTATTATATTCTTCTATATTAATATTATAACTTCTCATTAATCTTGTTCTATTTAAAATCCCAATTTCATGTTGAAATATTTACATCCCATTCCTTCTTTAAATGAAAATGTCTTCGAACTCTTTTTATGATGTGGGTATTGAACAAAAGAATTTCAAAATATCATAACAGAAATTTAATAAGAACAATATAAAACTGAGACGATAATTTTTTTTATTGGGGAAAATATAAGACCCTGATTTTAGAATAACACTATGTTTGATAGCATATATGATACACAACACTGAGCCAATCGAACATTGATATATTATTATTTAAATATGATTGTTGCAATAGAGTAGTTAAAATGGAAGGTATTAATATTAAAAAAATCATTAAGAAATATATATATAAATATATATATTTTCTAATCAATATAATTTTATTACTAATGTTTTACTATATAATAACTCAATTTTTAATGAAGTGATTTTATTATTAAAAAATATTAAATTTTTTTTAATGATTATTGTCATAATATATTATAGTTAATATATATAAAATTTATATATTATATTTTAATATAATAATATATGATTATTGAATTCATCATATCAAAATTATTTTCAGATAATTGTTAAAGAATTTTTTAAAATGTATGATTTTTCAATGAATAGGTAAAAATATTATTTTTTAATGAAAATGATTATCACATTTATGGAATATATGTAGTTCAATTTTTTATTTAAAATTTATGAATGTAAAATTAATTCTCTTCTGTTTTAATTAGTAAAAACTAGTTTATTGTAATTAATTTAATGTTTTTTTTGATATAAACTTTTTTTTATATGTAAAATGTTATTTTTTAAAAAACATTTATATCTAACAATAAATTTTTATCTACATTAACTAAATTAATAAATATTGGTTAAAGATTTTAATAAATTTTATTTCCAATATAGTCAATAAAATGTTTCAAAATTAATTTAACACTTTTTTAAGTATGAGATAAGAATAAATAGAGTTTTATATTTACGGAGTGCAATTTTATAAAAAATGATTTTAATCTAGTATTTCATGATTATATTTAATTTTAATTTATTTTAGTTATAAGTTTTAAATTTAATTAAATATGTAGAATAAATTGTATTCAAATTTTCATATTTTGAAAATATTCCTTCTTTAACGTTGGTCAATTTGAATAGCAACAATGGTAAAATTATCACTTAGGTAAATGGTAAATATGGTTACTCTAGGCTAACACAAAGTGATATGTTCATATGTTGTTATCATAATTATCAATAGAGGATGGTAGTTTATCCTTTACCACATTATTCAATATCATTATTTGTTTAATATAAAACTATCCTTGAAAATTACCTATATAATATTTAAATCAATGAATGTTTCAAAATTCAACTTTCTTAGTTTTAATTTTCTATTCTATGTTTTAATGGTGGAAAATAATGTGGTGAAATAATATTAATGGGTATTTTATATATAATAAAATAATATTCATGTTGGGTACAAATTTGTATTTTTTTATGATTAGATATTTACTTTAAATGATTCAGTAACACTAATATTTTAATTATTCAATTGGTAGAAAAATAAATTAAATGATTTTTAGAAATATTAAATTTGATTTAATTTAAATTTTTTAATGTGTCCCATTAATTGTCTTGTATATTTAAATCAGTATAGAATTTTCAAAGAATTCTATTAAAATTTCCCCTTTTATGTATTTTTCATCAAATTAAATGAAATGTGATAAAATTGAAATTAATAAAACTTTATAATAAATATTATTTTAACCCATGATTTAAAATTCATTCAAATATAATATTTAGAAACATTAATTGTATATGGTTGTAAATATCTAAAATGGTGAATTTATGAGTCATTTTACATGGTTTTGTAACATTGTAAAACCTTAAATGTTAGAAAATTTTATTATTATGATAATTGGAAAAAAGATTAATGTTGAATTAAAAATAAATGATAAGGCTGTAAACCTAAAAAAATACCAAATTTTATTAGATGAGAATATTTCAACTTATATTCATATTATATTGGATTTTTTTCTATTTTTAACTATTTCAAAAACATAAATAACCTATAATGTTTTAATATTTTATGAAATTCGAAAAGCTTCGCTCCTGTCAATAATAAAATAGACCCCTCTATTTTATTACATATAATAAATTGACATTTTTAGCTCAAAAAACCAAAAAACATATATTCTTCACCCTCTATACCCATTCCATAGTTGATGTTCATATTATATTTCCAACCTTATATCCCTTATGAGAAGATCTAAAGGAGTTGTTTAAATGACGTGGTAATGCCATTAACTGATCACTTTCTTCAGAATTGTACATTTACCTCAAATAAAATCTATGGTATTATTAATGGAAAATAACTTCAGTCTAACAAATATAATTAAATGTTATTATGATTGAAAAAACCCTATATTTACCCTCTTTACATCAAAACATAAGTAAGGGAATCGCTCAGGCATGCTGAATACATTCCCTCTCAACACAGAGAAAAAATTATTTTTCTCATCATCATCATTTATGGATGGGTATTTTTATTGTTTTAATGAATTATTATGACACAAATGATGTTATTATAGTTATTAATGATAATATCATATCCACCCTATCTCATTCCTAACTGTTGTAAAATGAAAATGTCACTTATCTATACATGTTGACTACCACCTCCACGATATTATGTGATTCATTTTTCATTTTTATTTAACTTGAATGGTAATAATAATAGATTTAATTATTATATATGGTAACTATTATATAATATTTTTTTAAAGTTATTTATTATTTACTAATATATTTATTCATTTATCCAAAAAACAATCTAGTGTTCATGAATACATATATCTTACAGTCCCCATGAATGGTTCAATTTAGGTTTCTATTTTATAATTTTATTAATTACTATAAACATGTGTTCTATGAATATATATGATATATTTATCATTATTATCATTCTGAATATAATATAATAATGGTTTATATAAAAGTATTAAAACTACTCACCCAAAATATACATGAACGAAATGAATATGTCACAGAAAATAGTGATTTTAATAATATATTATTAATTAAAAGGTGATAAATTATTTCAATTAATTAATATATTTAATTATATAAACAATAATTGTTTTTAATAGATTAAAAATATATCTATACTTATTTAACATGAGGTTTAAATGCGTACTAAGGATGTTAGACCAATGGTATGACATAATCGTCTAACATTTACTTTCAGAGACATATGACGTATCCAATACTTGTTCATTTTATGTGGTGTATATATTTAACATTAATATAATTTTTTATTCATAATATGAAATTTTTTGGTATTTAAAGATCAATATATTATACATTATTTGATGCATCTTACGATTTAAATGTTACCTAATCAGTAAATATTTTATGTTATAATCAAATTGATAAATATTATTATTTATGATTTTGTATATGATGACATAATATAATAATTTACCTAAATCTAAAATCATTAACACTATTAATCTTATTTTAATTTATTTGAAGACATGTTTTCACATCATTTCCCCACATTATGTACTCAACAAAACAGAAATATTTTTTAATATAAATAATCTTTACATATCTCTTTAGTTGAAAATAATTTTATTCTCTATCCATATTTACTAAAAATGTTTTAAATATGGTTTTTACTATCATACTTTGTTTTTAATCATTTTAACCAATTTTTTATTGTTTAAAATTGTTCAAAATGAATATTCTTTTCAATTTTTGAACCAGAAATTTTTTTGACATTTATAAAAAATGGGGAAAGAATGTTTTAGTTTAACATATATAAATTGAAAAAAAATCACCATCATGACCCCTCAATATTTTATGATTTTGTTACATGTGTCAAATTTTCTTCTTAAATAAATTATTTTCTATAATATTTTGGAATTATTTTTATTTAAAAATTTATTCCCAATTATAAAGGGAGATTTTCCACATGAATCTTTTTATGATCTTTTAATGTAATTTACATTAAATAATTCCAATAAACCATGATGTTAACTACTAATTTCTAATTATATTTATAAATGAAAAAATAATTACTCTTTATCTAAGAGGTTAATTTTATGTTTATAAGTTGTTTATGAACCCCATTTATATTCAATGGGTTTTTCTATGCTGAATTGATGAAACGTTATGAAACCCATTTTCATTGAAATAATTATGTTGTTATGATATGATGAATATTTTCTCATCACATTTCAGAAATATGTATTTTTTAATTATGTTATTATGGTTATGATAAGACCATGTATGGTATTTATGGTATAACCATGGATGATGGTTAAGTTATTATGATAATCAGATGGGCCTGAAATTATAAGTCATTCCATTAAACTGGGTAATGATTATTATCTAATGAGATAAAGAATACTAGGGTGGGGACTGAATACAATTCATTAAGGGATTATTTCAACAATGATGGTATTTATAGTGAAAATTGACTATAATACTAGTTTTGGGAGTGAACTTATATCTCTATATTAGACTTATAAATTATCATTGATTACTATGTAAATTATTTTTATTTTCTATATGTATTCCACAATTTCATATGTTTTGAAACAACTATTCTCTCATGGATCATGTTCATGGATTCCTTTTAGATACTTCTCTTATAAACATCTTTGACTTATTTCATGAATATGAATTATGAATTATTATATGTATGATATGTATTTCTAATGTTAATATCAAATTCTCATATCCATGTCCTCATGTTATTCTTATGTGATCATTGATATTTCCCATGGTTACCCTTACCGAGAATCTATTCTTACCATTTCTCAGGATTATTTTCCTTGGGATATATATAATTGTTTTGTGAATGATATTTCTATGAAAGGTTCTTGTTTTGAATAAAATAAAGGGATAATATTTTTAACCAATTGTTTATTTGTCCATGATTTCAAATATATAAAACATATATGATTGTGGAATGAAAAATTATGTTATTTAATGAATATTGATCTTAAAATATGAAATATGTTTGTGTGAAACAATTGGTTCCCTTTACACGATTTTTTTCATTGGATCCATGAAAATAAGTTGTGAATCAGTATATCACAATGGAATAAGTTTAAAATCATAATGTCCATACCTCATATGAAATATATTCATTGGTATTTTTTATGTTTGTACTCATAATTGAGGATACCCATAATGAGGTCAAATATTTAAAGAAATTGAGATATTATATGTTTATTGAATAATTCACTAGTTTAAGTATTATGATACTTGTTAATTTTAAATATATAAATGGTTTCCTTATAATTATTATACAACATCATTGATATATCACTTTTCTTAATGAAAATTATATGGGTTCTCAAAGTTGGAACATAGGGGAATATAAGTAACTTACTAAAAAACTATTCTAGTTTATTATTTAAATACACTACTTCTACTATGGTCATTCTATATATATTAATTTCTTATGCATCCAAGATTAAATCATTGGAAAATTGTACTTAATGTTCTAGTGTATGTCCAATTAAATTCTAACGAAATAAATCAATTTATTACTATAATTTTTTATTGAAACTTTTTATATTACAATTTCAATACATATATTTTTAATTCTCTTCTTATCTATTAATATATCTTATATGTTTTTATAGGTGCGTATCTGGATAAGACTTAGGTGATGAAGTATACCCAATAAAGAAAACGTGTTCTATATCAACATCCCAAATTGTAAGTTTTCCCCTTAAATTAATTATTTTAATTATATTTGCATATGTAATACATATCAAGGATTTTCTCAAATAAACCCATATATATAATAATCATGTATGAAAATAGTGAATATTTACTTGTGAAAATGGGAACTAACCAACACATCCTGGTTGTGGTGGAACATTCACTATGAGATTTTAATGACAAATCACTTCTTCAAATTTTAGTGAATTATTTAATTTTCAATGTATATATGTAAAATATGTGGGTCTTAAAAGATCTATAATCTAATAAATATTTTGAAATATTTTTGGATATGATTAAGGAAACATCCACCACATTAGAGGAAAATTTAGCATCAACTATTATGATCACAAAATCATGCCCTTCACCGCAAGACCACTTATTAAGCATGAACCCTTGTCTCCTGGGATATTTGTGTGAATAATTCCTCATATACATATATTTTAAGCAAAATAAATAATTTATTTATTTCATCCCATTCCATTTATGAGTTAGATCAATGCTAGCGTTTCACTTGTAAGAAAATTCTATTCCATTCATCAATTATCATGGGTTTCTCTTTCTATAATTACCACATGATATACATTGACTCATTAATTTATTCACCTTTGACACATTTCCATTTTCATGGTTGTGAAAAAAAATATTCTTCTCTTAATTTCTGACGGATATTTATGATCTAGATATTATTTCTCGCTCTTAATAACACCTGTTACAATGTCAACATAAGATGAAAAAATCATCATAAACAAGCTCTATTTAAAGAATCTTATTAACCCCATTAATAATTACTTAAATATCTACTTATATATTATAAATTTTATCTTAATAATTAATTTTTTATCTTTTAATGTTTTTCTCATACTATTTGACTTTTTTTATTCTTTTTTCATTAATGTGAGGAACACCCTCTCTATTTTAGATTACTATTATGGGGGGGGGGGGTTATTAATAAAAATCTCATTAGAATTTCATCATTCTGTACATTCTATTTCATCATCCAATATAGTGTGTTTGATTAATGATAAAAATTTTAATATTATCCCCTCAAATAATAAATTTTCAAAATAATCATTCCATATTTTATTTCATTCCAAATTGAGTAATATATTTTTGTGAGACAAAAACCAATTCATAATTAAGATTATTTTTTAGTTCCAAAAAATTTAAGAGGCTAATGACAAATAATGTGTTACCGACAACGTTGAATCACACCTTGGGACAATAGGTTTATCTATTATAGGATGTTTATTTATAATAACCTAGCTAATATGCCCTAATATGATCATCATATCCTAAACTCTCATACCATTTATACTGTCTGACCTAGCATAGAAATATCTATATTTTCTATAATTATTCATTTTCTTTTTTCTATTATGATCCATCAATTAATAACTGAAAACACTAAATTAACACATAATCATCAGGAATATCAATCCATAAAATAAAATCAATATAATGACAATATTTATCATACAATATAAAGGAATACCATATTTCACTCATTGTCTACCTTTATTTAAATTCTATCTCTAATTGTGTCTACTAAACATCCTATTGTACCAATTGTAACAACCCTAACTCAAATATCTCAGATCTGGTCTAATTTTTTTTACATTTTCATAGATGAAATGGATTTAATCCCAATAGATTGGTCTGTTTAAATGAAAAGGAGAACCCGATTTTTATTTGATACCCATTTTACATTGGAAATAAGATATAAAAATTAAAAATTAAATGTTGTGAGTCCTAGGATATCATTAAATGATTTATTCATCAAATCCTATGTAAATTTAAACAAATAAATAATGTGCTCATATTCTCAATAAAATTTATATCCAAAAAAATATAGTATTTTAAATTAACGAATAAAAAGAATTGAAATATCAATTACTAGAATCAAATTATATTTTATCAATAACATGAGAATGAAATGTATCCATTGATAATATTAATGCATTAATCTCGTTGAAAATAATAATTTAATAAAATAAATACAATTTTAAATAAATATCTTATACATCATGATATCTATTTTATCATGAACTTATTCCAATGAAATTTAAAACATTGGTTAAATAACCATTTATTTTCACCAACTAATTTGTCTCTTGAATCCTATAGATTCATTTAGGTGATATATATTTCTTAGACCGACATGTAACATCATATCCAATAAATTACTCATATAGAAAATGATCAATTTAATTCATTAATAATAAATCTTAATAAAAAAATACTTATTTGAGTAATGAATAAATAGTGTCATTAATTATTCATCCAATGAAGTAACATTCAATGTAAAATAATGTACATAAATATTGTATACAATTTCTATAATATAAATTTCCATGATACAATAAATGTAAATATTTAAAGAAAATGTGATATACATTGAATAATAAAAATAATAATATCATATATTTTTTATATAAATCAAATAAATTAATGTAGATTCATAACATTAAAATATTCATCAATGATAGGATATTGAATAAAGTGTGGGATTTTGGATGGATTCAAATGCTCTCATCCCGCATGTTGCTCTGTTGATCTCTGATGGGTTTGTGATTGGATCTCTAGAAGTTGGTGATGCCTCAGTGCGCCCTATGTATCCCTCCTTCAAGTATGTTCATATTCACCCCCCTCTGGGGCTTGGTATGGATGCGGCGTGTTTAGAAATGGTCTCCCAAGCAACCTCTTCTTTCTCAGAGAATGGTTTTTTAGTTCTTCTGGTCTTAGTGGCATAATTTTCATTAGCGGGTCTGGAACTTTAATGGACTCTGGTACAACGATTTGGTTTTGATAAGCCCCCTCTTGCAGTGTTCCAAGAATGTGTTCGGATTTGGGGCTTGGATATGATTGATTCTATGTCAATCATTGACCAGAAAGATTTTTTTGTCATTCTGGCATCTAGGGATGACTTTGTGAATGCGTGGAGTAGAATACTGCGGTGCATGGGGTGCTAGAGGTTCTCCCTTTCCCGTTGGTTGATGGATGCTCTCTCCGGATATCAAATCCACCATACGGTGGTTTGGGTCTTGATTCCTGGGCTTCTACTCCTGTTGATGAATGTGGATTTCTTGGAAGTTATTGGGGATTCTTTAGGGGCTTTATTATGCCTAGACGAGAGGACTACAAGCTTCGTGGAGGTGTTAGTAGTGAGGGTTTTCTTAGAAATGGATAAATTTCAACTGCTGTATAATCACATGGATATTCAGATTTAATGGATGTTGCATCGTTTTCAACCTATGGTGTATCCTATCATTCTCTGGTTTTGATCATTTTTCCATCATTCAGGCCACTCATTGCAAGTTTGTCGCAAGGATCAGATGGGTGAATACAGATCCTAGGAGTTTCCAAAATTCTCAGTAAGGTCCACTAGATCATTCTCATCAGGATCCAAGGGGGAATACAATAGTAAAGGTGTTGTTCCCCTATTTTGGCTTTCGAGGCATCTTTTTCCAAGAAGCCCTTCGATATCGAAGGGTCAGAATCGCTCAGTCGTGACTTGGTATTATTCAATGAAAGCATGGGAGGAGAAACATCTCTTTAGTAGTGGGAGCGAGTACTGATATTTTCAAGGATGTTTCATATCTCCGCGCTCCAGCCTAGTTCTCTCATTCTTTTTCCATTGGCTCACACTTGCATCCATATCTCAAAGGATCGCATGAGAGAACAAGGTGAGGATGGAATTAAAACATCCATGATTCCATTGTATAGGGATCTCTCTATTCTTCTAGTGTTTTCCTCTCCCCCATCATTTCCTAGCTTGATCCTGTAATCCCATCCCCAACATTATCCACCACCATCATCTAGGATTATTTTGAGTATAGTGGTTTATCAGAGCTATGGATCTCCTGATATCTTTCGTATAGAAATACAAGCAGGCTCACCCTCTCCTGTAGTTGTTTGATCAATGGTGAAAAGAAATATTTTCACTTCAGTCTCAATCGAGGATTGGATAGGCCATTTACCTACTTTTGCCTCATCCGGTTAAGGTCTAAGAGTATGGGGCCAATGGCAGGCATTCCCCTGTCAAGTTTTAAGTTCTTAATTTGGAATTCTTGGGGTCTCGAGGCACAGTTGAAATACAATTTCATTTCAAATGAACTCATGGACAATTCTCTCTCTATGGAAGTGATTCTTAGACACAAGTTGATGTCTATAAAGATCAAGTATAATGCTAACAGGATGAGAGTATGTCATTTAATTCATAGGGATCCTCCCAACACTCACATTTGGTTGTTTTGGAAAGACCATATCTCGATTCACATTAACAATGTTTCTGAAATGTTTCTCATCAGAAAAATTGTTGTTGCGTCTCACTTGCTTCTATTCTCCTTCATCTATGAAATGTATAATGTGAAAGTTAGAGATGAATTATGGAGGGATTTATATGGCCTTAACCCAGCCAATGCCCGCTGGATCATCGGAGGTGACATTAATGTTATTGCATGTACTGAGGAGAAATAGGGGGTGGTGTTTTTCCACGGAGTTCCAAACAATCCTTTCTTCAACTCATGGACAGTAATGACCTATTGTATATGGGATATGAGTGTGATGACTTTACATGGTGCAACAAACAATGTTGTGGGAGGTGAACGTGTTGTTTTCTAGATTGGTTCTTGATGATTGAGGCTGGTTTATCCTTGTTTCTGAATTACAAAGTCTTTCATATGGTGTGGTACATATCAGATCACTCTCCACATTGTCTCTCTCTAAAGGCAGAGTTCTCAAGGGGGAATCAACTTCATTTTTCTGTAACTTGGGTGGAGGAACAAGGCTTCTCTGATATGTTTAGGGAGGCCTTAAGTCTTCATCACTAGTGTAACCCATAGATCACTTTTCACAACAAAGCCTAAGAGTCTCAATATTCTTCTATGGAATTGGAGGAAGAACATCCCAACACGAGATAACGAATTGGTGGAGACCAGTAAGGAATATAACCAACTGGATGCTAGTCTAGAACAGTACTGGTATGAAAGCATCATCAATGAGTAACGAATTAAGAAGAACCTACTCATGGATACCCTCCTAAGATAGGAGAGGATGGCAAGTTAAGGGAAGAAGGATCGAATGCTGTGTGTGGGGGACCACAATACAGGCTTTTTCCATGCATGCATCAAGGATAGGTTATGTGTTCATTGGCCAAACATACTAAGGGATAATGGTTCTATTCTAGTAATAGTGATGAGGTGGGTGCTAGGGAACATGAATGTATTAATTCTTTTTTGGGAGATATCAATCCTAGAATGGCTGAAGGTTCTTCTAGAGATAGTTTAGAATTATTTGTGGATTTCCCAACAAGTGTCTTGGAAGATGTTAATAAACATTTAAGGAGGGTTTCAGAGGATGAAGAACTGCATGAGGATTTTGGAAATTAAATCTGGAAAATTATTCAAGATCTGATTGTATTCCAGGTACTTTTTATAGAGCGGCATAAAAAATTTCCAATAGAGTCCTAGTGAGAGTATTTCATGATTTTTTTCCTTGGTGGAAACATAACGTGTATTTCTTGTGCAATCAATATGGTTCTGATTCCAACGGTAAAAACCCCATAGTCCATTGATCAGTACTAGCCCATCATCATTTGAAATATACCTTAAATGTTCTTTTCTATAATTGTAATTAAAAGGATGCTCCCACCACTTGGATTCGTGGGTGACTCCTAAGAAACATAGGTTAATTAAAGAGTGGTCAATTTGAGGGAAATTGGTGTGGTTAATGAATTGATTAGCGACATAAACAAAAATTCCATTGGGGGTTATTTTGTGATCATGTTGGATATGATTAAGACATATGACATAATGGAGTGTGGTTTCATCCTTAGAGTGATGGCCTATATGAGGTTCTCTACTTGGACTCGTGATCTCCTTTTCTGTTGTTTCATCTTAGCATGGATCTCAACTTCATTTATGGGAAAACAGTTTGGGTTCATTAAGTCCTGTCGTGGTCCCGGTTTGGGGGATCCCCTCCCCAACTCTCTTTATCCTCTCCCAAAATTATCTTATCCATCATATCAATTTGGATCATTGTAAGGTTAATGTACCCCCATTTACGGACTTGGTATGATACAAGAGGTATCTCACATTTAATGTTCGTGGATAACACAATTTTTTTAATAATGGCTATCGACGGTCGGTGTAGGGGATGATGGGGATCCTAGGAGATTATTTCATATGGAGTGGGTAGGTGGTTAATAGTGATGGAATCCTTTACTATACTACCAGGAAAATCTCTGATAGAGGGGAAAGGGCCCTTGATGCCACCATGAATATGAGAAAGGGTTTATTTACAATGGAGTACCTCGAGGCCCCGGTTAGTCCATTGTCTCTTAGAATCCACCATATTGACAAACTTGTTAGCATGATATATGGGTGCATTTTCAACTAGAAAAATAGATTCTTTTCCATTAGAGGTCACATTACTCTTGTGAATAGCGTCCTTGTGTCCATTCCCATGAATATTTTTTCCACCATGAAGGTTACCAAAACTGTAGTTTCCACATTGGAGATGATTATGGTATTTTTAATTTGGGATGGGAAAATTGAAGTCTGACATCATTGGGAGATGGAGAAGTGCCTCAAAATACCTCATTAAGAGGGGGTAGCAACATGCGGTGTGTCGCAATGACCATGCACGTGGTTCATTCTAAAATAACTTGGTAGGATATAGAAGGAAGAACAGTATAGGGTAAGACTATATAGGGATGATATAGGACAAATATGAATTATCAGAGGTTGAGGAATTATATGAATTGGAAGAATATCCATCCACACTTGGATCTCCTTCAACAACATTCAAAATTGATGGTGGGATGGGGGACCGTAAATTCTTGATTGAAAAATGGGGGGCTAGAAGACAGTGTTTTTCAGGTTTCCCCAATCCGAATGTCTCCCTCAAAGAGGAAAGGGATAATACAGAGTTTCTTTAAGAAATTATTCCAGTGAATCATAATGTGGCATTCGATAAAAATGTTTTTAATAAGGATTTGGACTGAATTATTTTTAAGATATGCACTTCAGGTATCATTTCAATTAAGGATTTTTACTGTGTGAGGATTGGTATATCCGCTGAAGACCCACGAGGAGTGGTGTTTTGGTGCAAGAGGTCCCATCCAAATTCAATTTCCAATTTCAGAGAGTGGGAAATCAAGATTTTCCCACTAGGGATAACATTCAACGCATGTGAGTGAGTTTCAGATCCATGTGTTGGTGTTGCCTCAATCCCAAATGAGATTATATGGGGAATCTTTTCTTCAATAATGAATGGTCAACCTGGGTGTGCCAGGCCTTTAGGGATGGAGAGGGGTGGAGCAGGATGGGAGGATCGCAAGATGGTTTTCTCAGTGGCTGGTTTCATGGAATAAGAGTCAATGGATCCAAGAGAAAATATAAGGCCATTTTATTATTGGCAGGGTGTTGGAACCTTTGGAATTCCATGAACAAGGAATAACAAAAACACCTATATGGATCTCACACCTACATCATCTTCATTATGCGTAATTTGCTTCAGGATCTAGTTTGGTTGTGCAGATCCTTCCATGTCGTTCTGACGGTTAGGGACCTGGTTTCGAATCGCTTTCTTCTTAACCAGATCAATGGCACAGGGTAGGGGAACTCGGTCTTGTGGCATCCTCCACACAATGGAATAAACTAAACATGGTTGGTTTCTTTTTCAGGGGGATATACGGGGAGGAGGTGTCATTAGGAACCATTAGAGGGCTGTTATTGCAGCCTTTTTGGCCTTCTGTGGTAGGGGGATGCACTTCAAGCAAAGGCACAGGCAATGGTCACCAGCATTGAGATGTGTAATCAGAGAAAAATTGTACTCAATATCGTGGGAACAGATTCATTTTTACAATATATAGAACTAACCAGCATTGGAAGATCCCCAAGTAAAATTGAGTACATCATCAGGAAGTGAAACCCACTCTTGAGAAACCACACTAAGGTAACTCACGCATGGAGTGAGGGTAACAGGGTCGCTGACTTTTTGGAATCCATGGATTCATCAAATAAATGTATTCCATCTTTCACTAGTTTAGGATCCTTCCCACAGGATGGACTCAAACAAGTGGTTAATGATTCCCTTGGATGGACTTTTTTCTAAACTGCATGATCTTTTTGTACATTCTCTTCTCCGAAATTCAATAAAAATGTAAACTATCAGTCATTCATAGGATATTGAAATTTATTCCCCTTATCACATGTTATATTTTCCTCCTATAAGAATTTAACCTCATAAATAATATTTTTATAATTAATATAATTACATAATGGAATAATGTAAATATGTTTAATATAATATATAATCCTTTTATAACATTATTACCCATTAGTTATTTATTTTTTACTATTATCATTACTTCTAGTGTTGACTATTTATTTTTTCATTTATATTTTGATTATGTAGTTCTTGTCGTTATAGATTAATTATGATTCTATAATATCCATATAATTCTTCAATACATAAATATCATATATAATCAATATATATATATATCATCTTTACTAAATGATAAATATGAAAAAATTAATTTCGTCTTTGATGAAGATGGTTGGACATATGTACACATGAATATTGTTTTCACGGTTTAAATGAAAAAAATAATGAAAGGTAAAAAATGATTAATCCTTATATATTTAATATTATAACATATATATCATATAAATTTATTAAATTTATCCATATTATAATTCATGTAAATCATAAATAAAAAAAGGATCAAATCATTCGGTGGAGGTGGAAGTCCACACATACACAATGGTGATGTTATAATTTTCCATTGTACATGATTGTAAGAAGGTATATATGATATTATTATTCCATAAGAATATTTATTACATAAAAATAAATCATATTAATTATTTAAATATTTATAATAATACATTTAAAATGGTAATGAATAATGAATTACATCTCTACGTAGAACTAGTAAGTCATACGTACACACATGAAATTTTATATATTTTAATAGGATGGAAAAGAGATGAAATATGGTTATAAATTAGTAATAATAAAATATTAGTATATCAATGAAAATATATTCATTATTTTATGATATGTACACCATATTAATATGAAGACGAAAAATAAATAAACATAAAGGACTTATAAAAGAACATTACCTCTTCTTCACCATACTTCCTTTTATGTATTCCTATGGCACCTAGGGTATGTGTTTTTTTGGAGGAAACAGACCATTGTAACATGTATATGGGTGTTGGAAAGGAAAATGGAAAGGGATCATTAAGCTATATGAAAAAATTTCATTCGAATGATTAAGATAGGGGGATTCCTTTTATAGGATAGGGATCTAGCATTAATGGAATTTTGTAAAGAATTAAAATAATATAAATGTCCAAATGGAAAAAAATTTAATATTTAGAATATATTAGCAGTATGAATTTAAATAATAAAATAAAATAAAATTACTGAATGTATTAGTTGTTATTACTCTTAGCATTTAAGATAGAATCCTCATTAACCCTTTTGAAAATTACCAAAATATTTTCATTTTCCACACAATAATGATCAAGAATGATTCTATATTAGAACCAATGATCCATAAATGGACAAAGTTTAATGTTTCCAGCTATATCCAATTTATTTGGTTTATAATAATAATATTATTACTCATAATAAATTAATTAAATATTTGTTTTTATAAAATTTTATTAATGTCAATTTTTACACTATTATTTTAAAAATTCTTCAAATACATAATTAAAAATATAGAATTTGAATATAATATATACAAACATCAGTAAGATAATATAGTTATCTAAATAATTATCAAAAGAAAAAATTTATTCAAAATATATTACATTTTGTATTTTTTTAAAATCATTTATTTAATGAATACATTAATTAAATTATTGTTATTTCAGCACTATGAAAACATTAAAAGTAATTATTCCCCTACTAAATGTTATATAAAAACTAAAAATATCAAAGATATTATATAATTAAATTTACTATTTGTAACTGGACTAATGATTTATTTATCCATGTAATAATATATTATAAATATTAAAATTATAAAAGTGACATTTTTGTATTTATCATACACTTATGTAATAAAAAGGTAAAAATAAACGCAAAATTGCAACAAAAATTAATTTAAATAAAATATTCAATTATTATGGATGAAACATACTCGTCAAATAAAATTAAATAATGGTTAAGGGTTGCATTAAAGTAATTATCAGATTATTTTTTACCATTAATTTTCCCATTATACCTTCATTGTTTTAATAAAATTTACTATGATTACATTTCATAAAAATAAAAAATAAATTAGAAATATATATCAAACTATTAACTTTAGATTCAAAATATTTAATTTATTTTTAAATACTAATTTTCAAATTTATATATAAAATAATTTAAAATTAATACAATACATTTTCAAAACGTAATAAGTTATTAGAAAAATTAATTTTTAGGATATAAATGTGTCTATAATAATTAAATTATAAAGTTAATTCCAAAAAATATAACTCTATTATAAATAATTTTAATTAAATAGTTTTAATTTATAATATTTTTTAAAATAAATTAGAACTTTTTAAATAATGGAAACAAATATACACTTTCAATTAAATGTAATTTTTTCATATTCACTACAAAATCAGTACTTTCATTAATTTCTCAAAAATTCTCCATAAGATGAATTTCCATTGATGAATTCAAAAATGATATTCATTTCTGAAAATAATTTTTATGAGTGTTTCTTAAATTAATTATAATACTTTTTTCACAAATTTGAAAAAAATAATTTTTTATGAAGAAATATTTTTTATGAACAGAATAACATTAATAAAATAATTGGGTTATTTCATAACAATTAGTCAATACATTTGTTATAATTATGAAATTCATTTATATTTCATAAATTTTTATTCCTATTCATAACCACTAATTTTATTTATTTCTTATATGGATCATATTTAGATAATAATATTTCATTAATCATTTAGGATCAGTGTTGTTTGTTGTATATAATATCAAAAATTGGTTCTTATCAAACCATTTTGATATTTCATTAAATTTATATACTTTATCTACATAGTTTCCATATCCTTTATTATTATGATATGATTTTATTTACATTGAATGTTACTCTATGTCACTAAAACAATTTTAATTTCCATGGGATCATGACGATATGTTTATTGAATCCTATTCTATTGTGGTTTATTGAATTCTTATTCAATGAATCCCTTTATCATACAATGGGTTAATTATTCTAAAAAGTGAAATATTCTCATTTCTAATGCTTTATGAAACCAATTATCTTCCCATGGATTCTTTTTTATGAAATATATTAATGTTTTTAATGTGGAACATGGAATTATACATGAGGATGGGTGGGGTCATATGTCAATCTCCAAAGAAATGTGTAAAAGATAAAATATAATGAGATAATGTATTTATGATTTCCATTTTTCATTACTCATAATCATGGAAACTGATTTTATGGATCTTAAAATAATAGTAACCATTACAAATGTATGTACCAATATTGAATATTATTTCATAGTTTTATGATTATTTTCAAGAATATGTTATGTTATCATGGATCATAAATTATGAATCACTATTTGCATTCATATATTATTTTATTTCAATCTTTTTTCTATTATATATTAATTATGATTTTCTAAAATTATTTTATTTTGTATCATTATTATACCAATATCCTCATCCTATAATTTCATATGATCCTTGATTATTAACCCTTATGTTTACTGTTACTGACTTTTTATACTACACCGTTTCTTATATTTCTGTTTCCAGAGGCTATAAAGACATCTAATACATATGATGTCTCTTTAAGGTAATCATATGTGAGTATTTTTTAGAGATGTTGGAAAATTTTTATGGATTATGGGTCTGGACTCATAGTTTAAATCTAAAATAACTGTTAGAGAAAATGTGTTGATATTTCTCAATTGATGTTTCTCCAAATTATCTTCAACAATTGACATAAAAATATGTTTGTCATGGGTTTTAAATAAATATTTACATTAAATCATGTAATTTCACAACAATTGGGTATCAAACATTATAAGAGAAGTATGGATGGGTCTTTTTTATCAACCTGAGAACATAAAAATTTGTAACTCTTAAGTGTCTTTAACCATTAATTCTTATTTGACACATAATTTTTAGAACATTTTTAAATTTACAAAGTATAAATTTTTTTTTTCATAATCATTCTTCTTATATAGATTACTATTCTTATCTTTCTAAAATATAAAACCATTATTTTATTCCTATTTCATGTATTACTTTCAATTTATCATTATTAATCCATATTTGAAGTCATCATTAGGAGTAGAGACAAAATACTTCATATGTACATACGCCAATCTAATAGACATTGTTTTGAAACTAGGTATTATAGGTGTTATACCATTATGATTAAATAATTCCTCTTAATGTTACATCACTATCCTAAATTTGTTAAAATAGTGTAATATCATATTGTAATTTGAAAAAACATCCTCATTTCGTATTGGGATACATAAAATTTTAAAACACTCAATATATTTGTACTCTTCATCTTGGATTTAAATAAATAAACTAATCCAATTATGCATTTTTTATTAACAAATTCATTATTTTTTTTTAGATTTTTACTTTTAATTTGTATGATGTTCAAGAATATCATAAAATATACCATTATGAGGCCCATTTTAACATAATAGAATAATTTAATTTATATTTCTAAACATTTTTCAAATCCCTTTAATTACCATTTGTGTTCACTTTTCTTTGCAATCATATTTTATTTCTTCCATAAGCACTATCTGTCAAATTATCTAACTTATTTCTTCAACTGAGGTTGCGTCGTTTATTTTTAAACATTAGATTAAATAGATGAATTCTATAATACAAAAATTCTTCATAACAATGACCACTAAAATTGTAAAATTTAGATATTTGTCTTAAATAACAAAAACTTTTTTTGGAATACATATTTAATTTATTATGTAGAATCTTATTCTTTAAATTATTCTTCTTTTCAGTTTAATATTTTACACCTCATATATAGGCCATATATAGCATACATATTTTATAATATTGCAATATAAATAATTTTTCTAGGTCTAAACTGTAAACATAATTTGAAGTTTATTATTTGTATAATTCTTTTGTAGCTAAGAGTCATGTTTCAATATTTAGTTATTTATAGTATTTTTAATAGATTGCCCGCTTAATTTTTGTCATTTTTTATAGATTACTTTCTGGAAAATTCTTCACACCACCCATGACACTTCGGTGTTTTTACCATTATTATTATCATCAATTATATTTATAAGATATGAAATTTAAAATTAAAATTTCAATGTAAATTTTTTTAGTGAAAACAAGTTCATAAAGGAAGTAGGATACATTTTTATATGAACTTCATTTGGGATGATCATGGAATGATTATAATATTATCATTTCATTAAATTTAATTGTATTAAACAATAGAAAATTTTAAAACTTATGTGGAAGAATTATTCCTTTTAATTAATTTTTACAATTTAGTATGGGAGACTCTTTGATTATTTCGTTTATAAAGAGACATTATATAAAATATATTGAGAATGTAGTTTCTATATTCTAGTTTATTCCTCATTTCCTCACATTATATGATATTATTTTGAACATGATTCTAGTTATTTCTCTTTTCCTCCAATATATAAAACAAGACACTAAATTTCTAAGTGATTTAAAATATTTATGATAATCATTGATATTCATAGTGACATCATATAATTTCTCCAAAAATATGGATCAATTTCATAATAAAGTCTTTAAACACATAATTCTAAAATATAGATCTATCTAATTCGAATTTATTATGAAAATAATTCTTTTTACAATGTTAAATAGATTCCTCTATGGTTCTAAATCTCATTGTAAGATTTTCACATTTTCTAACATTTTTTACTCATTCATCTTCCATTACATCAACCTTCTACTCTAACTGTCATTCTTTATCATGTATCCCTTTTATATTAAAACATTAATATCGTAAATGTAAAATAATAATATTTATTGAATAATTGTTAACATAAGAACAGAAATAATTGATTTATTATTCAAATTTATCTTTATTATATACCGGGGGTGATTTATCTAATGAACTAAAATAATATATTGAATTTTATTTATGATGTTTATTACCTTAAGTTAGTGGTTATTTCTCATACAATTTTTGTGTACTTTATCAACATATGTACCTCTACATTAATCCATCTTCTAAAATTCATATTATATACTTCTAATTTATTAAATAATAATAATAAATAATATTTTTTCTATTTAAGGTTCTTCTATTTCAAATAAATAATTTATAAAATGATTGAAAATAATAATAAGGGAAGACATTTTTTGAGGCCAGAGAGATGAAAACATTGCTCATATAAAAATTTAGAAACACATTAGGACTAAGTGTAGGCACTTGGTGAAGGGGAGAATTTGGTGTGGTAATATTTTAATAAATTTCAATTTTACGTTTAATATTATTCCAAAAATTTATCTTTGATTTTTTTTTCAGGAAAAATGGGTATTTTGACATTCATCATATCATGAACACATAAATATAATGTTTTATTGTAAATAATGAACATAACTATTTTTTTTACAATGTTTGTACCCTCTCTTAAAAAAGATTTCTTATTTTGATCAGGATCTATATGTCAATTTCTACTATAATCATAACACTAAATTTTAGTGGTTACTGGGAAGTTACATCCCCAAACTGCACTACATCCCATAGTAATTCACTGTATAACACAAGGTAATGGTCTCTTTATTTCATCTTGAAATAATCACTCTCTAGATTTTAATTACGAAATCCCTCCAATCATTTAAAGTAGATCATCACAGAGCATGGTAAGTCCTTACATCAATATAAAAAAGATATACATCAACTTATATTGATTATCTAAACAAATTTTTATCGTCAAATGTGAAAAAATGAAAATAAGTCTCTTCTTTATATCCTTGTTTTATAAAAAAGGTTCAAACTTTTCTAACAGGCTTAACTCACCCAATATTGAGCTCCTATGATTTTCTATAATCCACTATCTCCTATAAAAGAATGTCTTGACTTAAAACTATCATTTTTATTGATTTTGAAAAGTAAAGAAAAAAACAGGAGAAAAAAATCACCATAAAGGTATAAAGTAGTGAAACCCCAGAGAATCATTAACCAAAAATTTGATGCCCTCACTAGGATAAGAACCTAAGCTGAGGAAGAGGGAAATACACTAATTTGGGGATTCTGCTGACACCAGGAAATCTTCTACCATGTTACCCTCCAGAAAACTATAAAGGATCTCTATATGGTTACCCATGAGATGTTTGTACGTTCGGATCATATACACAATGATCTAGGGAGTCCATGATTTTACTAAAAAATCCTTATAGGGGACCATGGAATCAGTCTTGACAACCTTCAACATGATTCATCTCTATTCTGAAGTCTACATATTTGTGACCATAGACTAAGACTTCACCTATAAACCATTACCATTTCCAAAATATTGCTAAAAATTTTGCAACAACAGACCCCTCATGCTCCAAAATGACCCTTTGCCCTTGCATATACCCCCTGAGAAGAAACCAATTAGTATTAACCTTAAGACCACAACTAAGAAGATACCACTGAACCCAATGTCTCTAACTAGAATTTCTAGTCTTGGTGGAATGAAAATTAATCGGGAAGATCATTCTTATAGACGACACATCATGATAATCAACACACAGTCAAACCAGGTCCAAAATATTGTACTTTATTTTGATGATAATGATGATCTGAGAGCAACTAATGATTTTTTGGAAGGCAGCATTCATTACCTTCCATATCGTCCAACATCCCTCTATCAGAATTACAACCCTATAATTCCTCTCTGGATTGTGATCACCAGATCTTTGAAGCAATGAGTTGAAAAATATATCATGTACCCCCTTGGTCATTCGATCCCAAGAAGGCCTGAATGCCTGCCAACCCCATATGGCCTTGTCTCAATGGGGGAGCTATCCATCAAGTCCTATTCTTGTCTAATGTGGGATTAGACTAATAGATACCAGTGGGGGAATCGTTTTGGTATAAAGATATTCCTTCAATCATCCTTACAAAATAAAAAAATAAACCTCTTTAATAAGGCATATTTCAGATCCTCTTTAAACTCCGATACCAAATTGGAATTTTTTAATTTGTACATGATTATATAATACTTCTTTTGAGATCTATATAGGTATTCACATCATTAAAATTCCATTTTTACATAGATTTATTTATTTTTGTTTCATATTTACTTAAACCGAAATATATTTTCTATATATAAATATGAAAAATCTTCAATGAAATTTAATTATATTTTCCAAATCTTAGTTTCCTAATATTTCAATCATGGGAATCACATGTGACTGTCCCTATAATCTAATGAATTTTATTTTTGTTAAAATTCATGTCACCAATAACATTTATGTAGTCCCTTTATCATTTTATATTCTCACTTCTCTAGGATGAAAATATTTCTTATAGAAAACTCTATTAGGATTATGACTTTCCAATGTAATATATCTCAAAATAGTTCATTATAAATTCATACTCTATAACAATATTAAACTAATTATAAACATACATTGTTTGTGTGGATTATTCTATTTTAATGATGAGAGTTTCAATAGAACCATTGTCAATTAATCATAAATCATAAAAATGAAAATTAAATCGGATCTCAACATTACACTTCTAATTCATATCATGAATCTAAATTGATTTGTGGTGTTTTAGTTATCAATGACCAACACAGGAAAATATTTATTTTGTTTTCTTAAATTCCTCCATCATTTAGGATGATCATTGATTTTAATATATTCTCATTTGAAAATGGAATAATAAAAAAAAGTGAAACTTTAATAGTCTTCTCAAAAAAATTCTTTCATTGAATATTTAATTATGGTTTCAAAAGGATATCTGAATACTTATTCTTAGAGGAATATATTTGGTATCAATTGATTTATTTTTCTCCATCAAAAATTATTTCCAAAAATTCATCAATTTCACAAATATTTATACTTTTCTATATTTTGAAATACATTATGATAATTCATAGAATTTTCTATTTGACTTACAAACCATTAGTATCTTATCTAAATTTTATCTAATTTACTATTGGTATCATTGTGGATTCATGTATTATGAGAGCTCTAAATGTTATAATGAATGGGTATCTTATAAAGTGTCAGTACTATAAATATTCTCAATGTATTTTTAGATCTATTTTATCATTTAAACCCTATATATTAGTTAACAAAATATATATTGTAATGTGCCAAATTCTACATCAGATCACATAGTCTTATAATGATAGTCCTATACATACATAACGTCTTATAGAATTATATTTCTAAATCACTTCTCACATTAAAAAAATGTACAATATTACATGTATATGAACTATTACAGACAATGTCATATGCGAATTCTCTATGACTTTCTCCACATCGTGTAATGTCTTACACCCAAGTCAAATATGAAAAATTAAAATGAATTTTGTGACTAATATAATGTATTATGAGTAGATCATCTAAAGTTCTCTGATTTAACGAATAAAAACATATTCAAAATATAAGAAAAAGTATTTTCAAAGACTGTTTTTGTATTATGAATTTACAAGTCTATCAACATTAATGAAATATAGACATTTTCATCATTGGAATAATAATTCCATAATTTATTAAGAGATATCAAAATAAAAAAATGGTTTCAGGATATTTTTTAATATCATAACAACACATCAAATAAATCCAAAATAAAAACACATATTTATCAAAACATCTTTAATCCTATTTATCAACATTATCACGGTCTTTCTGTTTATATATACTCATTATAATGTATTTTATTTACTCACATCCTTCTCAATATAGACTTAACAACATACTTCATAAAAAATCATCCATTTTATATAAAATACACAATTTAGTATCATATAATACAAATTAATACTCTAAAAACTTCTCCACTAATCAACCAAATGTTAAAATAAACAATAAAGTAGTTTGAAAGATATTAAATAGAGTTATAAAAGTTTTCCAACTCTAGTACATCTTCTAGCTTATTATAATCTCCTCCAAATCATGTAAAATATTGTAACTAATTTTTTACACCCATATTTACATTTATTACCAAAAGGATTTACTCAAAAATCATTACATTTAATGTATTACCAATGTAATCTATCCAACTAGATATTTAAGGGTGGAAACAATTCCTCCAATTCACTGACCAAATATTATCATAACTTCATAATGTTTAGTGGGAGTGTACTTAATACATAACTCAATATAAAAAGACACATAATATTACGTTCATATTCACAATTCATTCACATAAATATAAAATCATACCTATTACGACATTTTCTACTATTTCTGTATTTTGATAAACATCCCTGGCCTATATTAATTGATGGATAATATGTCAAAATTTAATGCCACAATATTTTATGAATGTATTAAATAAATTTTATTAATTTATTTTCATTAAATATATAAATTACCATGCTAATCCTTTTTTGTAAGAAAATCTATGTTTAACTTTCATTATAGGCATCATTGAGTTTCTACGTAACATAATTTATTATTACAATTATTTATCCAATACAATTGTGAACTGCCTATTAAAAATAATAATATAAATAATAGTAAATATTTTTTAAATATTATTTACAATAGTTCTATAAAAATTTAAAATATTGATTATGAGGTATATATTTTTTTGTAAAGTCCTTATATGATTTAAAAATACTATTTTCTTAAAAGAACCAATTTCTATGTCCTTCTGTGAACATTAATAAAATTAATTCTTATGAACATTATACATTTAATTTGATAATATAAAATTTATTTTTTGAATTATAGATGTCAAAATTATTTTATGGTGAGTTTTTCTATATTTTATTATATTTTACTTTTTAGATGAATAATAAAAAATAATGAATTTTAAATGTAATATTCCTTTTCATTTAATTTATTCAAAAATTAAATTTCACTTATAAATAGGTTTTCAAGGAGAATAAGATCATTTATACATTAATAAATCAAATTTAGATAACTAAAATCAATTAAATTGAGAAATTATATTTAAAAACAACAGAAACATTTGAACTTTTTCAATTTAAAAACCTATTTTCTCTTCCCATCTACGACATTAAATTTTAAATTAATTACTTCATATTATGGGAGTGGAATTTCTGAAAATATATTCCATATTTTTAATATGTTTAATTTATAATTTCAAATAATTTAATCATAATTCTTTCTATAATGATAGGTGATAACAGTTAAAATTAATCATAGTGATTAAGAGAAAAATGAGTTTACAAAGGGACTAAAAATTAAATTTTAAGATAAAATGACCTAGAAAATTATCGAAACCATATTGGATATAAATATTTAGAACTTATCACATAATGGATAAATATATTTCTGTAATTTGTGCCAAATTACATGGAAAAATGTTGGTGGAATTATCTTTTTTGAAAATATAAAATTTTTCCATTATCCTCCATTATAAAAGTACACCCCCACATCCCCTATCATCAGACTTTAAAACTAATTAGATCACATATTAGAAACCAAAATAACTTGTAACACCCCAAGCTTCCATGGTACGTTTCCCTTCGAATAATGTGATAGCGTGTGTTGTACGCAACCTCGAGTTCTAACACACACCACAACTAATTAAAATAGCCGTTGTGAATAGTAATACCTACTTTTTGAAATCATATATATTTTATATTTCAAAATGGACTTCATTTTTGGATTCGGAATATTTAAATTAGCCTAGGGTGAAATTTTGGTACTTTTCGGATAACTTTAATATTTTGATGAATAGTGAAAATTACTAAATTTTAATTAAAACCAACTTTTTTAATCAAAATAATTAATAGTGATAAATTGTGAATTTGAGTGGTTTTAAAGTGTATTTAGAATAAATTTTTACCATTTAATATAATGTTGGTCATTGGACATAATTTTACAATTAAACCGAACATAAACAAGTGTCAATCTTTTGATAGTTATTACCTCTTAAAAACACGCTTTTTGTTTTGACAGCGGGAATTAATTTTAAATTAATTTCTGCCACTTCTGTGTTTTGAATTTAGAAAAATGGATTCCATATTTGGAATCAGGATGTCCAAATTGTGTAAATAGGTAACTTTTATTTTTAGACATTTTGAATAATTACTGTGGTAAATATTTTATTTACCATGGTTAAGGGTAAATCCGGTAAATAAGGGTTAAAAAAATAATATTATAATAATACAAAATTACCCTAAAACGTGTCCTAACCTTATTGGTGGACAAATACCCGACCATGAGCATACTTGGGTCAATTTGGGGACCCCTTGGAGCCACTTGTATGTGGTAGGGACACTTTATATTAATAAAGTTAAAATAAAAATAAAAATGGCATAAGCTTACATCTTTTAGAAGAACAATTTTTACATAGTGTTATAAATGTTGGATTTTCGATTATAAATATTCATTAGAAAGATAAAAAGATTTCCTACATAATTATATTTTATTTATAATTTTTAGACATCAAATAATTTAAATTATTAATGACACAATAATGATGCAATGTTTACCTCATTAATAAATCATTTAAATAAATAAGATTATAATGATTAAACTATTATCTAAAACCTGTACAATTCTTATTGGTTTATGTTATTTAGAATATTAGTCATCTTATCTTCGACCTCAATGATTTCTGGACCATTATAAACCGAATATAATTATATTATAAAGTAATACTTTCACTCTTTCCTAAAGAGCCCCTCTTCTCCCTTATAAAAGGAGACCACTTCTACTCATTCCTCACACCTCTCAAGCCACTTGGCTCGTCCGAACTCTGACCAACTAATCTCCCCACATCCCTCTCCTCCTCCTTGAAGCTTCCCCTTAGGCAGAAATCATTTCAAGAAGTCCTTTGGTTCCAACCAACGTGAGTTACCTAAATTAAAGGTAACGATTTCTCTTAAATTATTTTCCTTTATTTTGCTTCTCCAACCCCCAAACTCTTTTTATTTCCTTTCTTTTGTAACAACACCAGTATCCTCAATATAATAGGATGTTTTTATAAGAAGGATTCAAACTAAACATACACACAACTCCATCTAATGGATGATGAACATAATGTTTCTGTGGATGGCAAACTAACGCCTCACGAAACGATGATTGTTCAAATACATCTTACCGCCTCTCATGGTGGCCATTATGATGGAACTGTAATTAAATATGATATTAATGATATATATTTTATATATAAGCTTCTGTAATTCCATTTTATTTCATACCATTATTCGTTTCATGTTGTATATACATACGATAATTTCATTTGAGGAAGTGCGGACTACCGCCCCCTTAAAATGATATGACTCGTTCATACCACACATGGAACGTATAAAGGATGGTTTTAATGAACTTAAGTAACATATATAAAATATTATATTATACTGGAATAGTAATATACCTATGTATCATTTGGATTCAATTCTTTTAAAATAAAAATTAAATGGAAGTAGCGTTCGTGCGTACGTACGGACTACCGTCTCAACGAACGCGATGAGATCCATCCTCCATCGTATCCATTCAAGTATTATTCTCATTTTAGGGTTAAAAATAATGTTAATATCATTCTGATTATGAATAAGATTTAATCTATCAATTACAAACATGTCTTACGTAACCAAACATTTAAGAAGAACGAATCGATTATCACCTGAAACGACGATAATACTAAGATATTATTAATAAAGCAATGTTAAAAGATCATATATGATATCATATTAATGTATATGATTCTTGTATAATTTAATAACAATTATTTCACCATTATACAGGAGGGTAACCGAACCAAAAAAAGGAAGAGTACAAGGTAAGGGTTATTTCACAATCTCTTCATTATCCGAGGTTGTTTATACGTAATAATCTACTGGGATATCTTTATCATCCACATCCATGTTTCTTAAAAATGTATTTCAAAACATTTTTACTATTTACAAGAATATGGGTTAATGTCATTTATACCCTTGTTTGACTTTTTATAAGAGGTTTATAAAGGACTCTTTCCGTCGTTTTCAAAACAAGGTCCTTTTTTACCTTTTCGACAGAATTGAGGTAAGAATGTTTTTTTTAACTTATACGGCGGGTGCAGTTATTTTACGCCGTTATAAAATATTCAAAGCTTTCCTTACAAGCTTATAAGAATATTTTCAAAGAAAATGTTTTATTTTATATGGATCTTAAATGATTTTAAAATAAAAGGAGATATTTCTTTAATAATAATTTTGATTTCATCTACGTCAACATCCTTTGATGGATTTTAAGATTATTTGAAGTTGATTTATTATGATACAAAAATTCTATATTGTATTGAAGGTTTTGTGATATGTTTGACTATGGATGTGCTATTTTTATACCATTCATAGTTTATGGTGAAATTATTGACATTTCATATGCTAGTTTTAATACGAATGTTTATGTTATGTTTAAAACTTTTCATATGGGAATGCATTGGACTTAATAAGTGACGGGTGGAGCCCGCTATATCTCCTTGATGCATCGGTAGGTCTCATGAGACAAACTAGTTTCTTGGCACAAGGCCTTGACAAAATCTTATTTTTAGTCTTGGCACGAGGCCTTGGCTATGTGGTTATGATAGTCTGGCATTATGCATTCCAACATTATGAAAGTGGTTATTGATTTTTGCATGTGATTATTCGATTAGTAGAATATCCATGTGAATAAATAAATGGCATTATTTCATTTTATTTATGCCATACAATGTTGAATGTTCATGTTTGAAAGGCTTTTGTTTTAGTTATACATTGCCTTAAAAGTTTATTCTTATTTATGAAAGTTTCCGCTATTTTGTTATCCTTACTGGGCATTTGAGCTCACCCCTTTTATATGTGTTATTTTTCCCTGGAAGTGAAGAAGTAAATTATGAATGACCTGCAGGGATTTTATGTGGGGATATGAGTGTGGATTACGAAGACTTTATGTTGTTTTTCATTTTATGATGTAATGTAAAACATATGAATATATCTAGTGTTTCCAAGGCTACTAAACCAATCGGTCTTTCGAGATTTGATCTTTCTTGTGATCATGCCAATGTTATATAATAATGCATCGACTCTGGGTAGCTGGGGTCGGGGCGTTACAGTTGGTATCAGAGGAAGTTTAGTACAAACCTTGGAAGCTAGATTTAGATAAACTCTGATTAGAGCACGTAGACCTAAGATGAACTTTGAGGATTAGTATAGAAGAACTTCCTAGAATTTTGGTATTGTAGAGATTTTGTGAGTTTTCCAAGCAATACATCCCTGTCTGGATACGAGCAGGTAGAGGCGGCTCTGGCACAGATGTAGCTAGGGGTAAAACCCGAAAACACCGCTTTGAGCTAGACTCGAACGGGAACTGGTGCACGACAACGGGCCTTGCTGCACTCTTGGTTACGACACTCCCAGGGGATATGCTTAGGATAACTCTCATTTTCTTTACAAATCATTTTTAAGGGATTATGAGTATATAATTCCTCAAAGAAAACATTCTTATGAATATGGATTATATCCATAAATAGTTCAATTTATGTTAAGTGTTTTATAAGTATGGGATTATGTATTTTGATTCATAAACTGATCTAGTTTATGCCATTGTTTAGAAATGGCGCCTAGTGGAAGAAATGGAAACCGTATCAATGCACGCACTCCATGTAGGGATTGCCCTCCTGCTCAAGATAATTATAGTGGGGCTGGTGATGCAACTGGTGCTGATCAGCTAATCACCATACTGGGACAACTTACTCAGGTTATGAATAATAACCTTACCCGTATAGAGCACCCTGATCCGCAGCGTGGAGGATCAATGTTAGATAGATTCATGAGGCAACAACCACCAATGTTCAATGGGAATACAAATCCCTTAGTAGCTGAGTAATGGATATTTTCCCTAGAGAAAATATTTCAGGGTTTGGGGAGCAGTGAAAGGGAAAAAGTTATCATGGCAGTTTACCGCCTCACTGGAGATGCTGATCAATGGTGGTCATTTATTCAGAACATGAAGGAAGATGATGAAGTATCAAATATGGAATGGAGGAAGTTCAAAGATCTGTTTTTAGAAAAATACTTCCCTCGCGACCATCGAGCAGATATGGAAAGGCAATTTATGAGTCTGAGACAGAAGGAGGATGAGAATGTCACAAAGTATGAGGCTAACTTTACAAGGTTAGCGAGGTATGCTGGAGATTATATTCGCAACCCAAGAAGTAAGATTGATCGTTTCTTTAATGGTTTAAAACCATTTCTCCGTCGAGCATTAGTCTCACAATCTTTTTCATCGTACGAAGACATTGTCTCATGTGCTATCAAGACAGAAAAGGAATTCTCTAAGTCTTATGACTTTAAAGTAAAGCAATAGAAGAAGAGACCTACTGATCAATCTGGGAATGGAAATAAGGGGAAGAAAGGAAAGGTTGAATATCCATCATGTGGTAAATGTGGGAAGAAACACCCCGGTACTTGCTTGAAGGGAATGGGAGTCTTTTACAAGTGTGGTGAAAAAGGCCACCAAGCTCATGATTGCAAGGGGAAGAAGGAAGATACCAACGTTCAGTGCTACAATTGCATGGAGATGGGGCATTATGCAAATTCATGTCCTAAGCGTCAGGAGAACTTACCTCAGAAAAGGCCAAGGGATCAAGGCCAGGCTTATGCTATCACTACTGCTGAGGTAGAAGCTCCGAAAGACGTGGTGGAAGTTAATTTAATGGTTTCCTCAAGTTTAGAAAATGCATTATTTGATTCTGGATCATCGCATTGTTTTATATCTTCCCAATTTGCTAAGAAAATTAGATATTTCCAATTTTATTTAATAAGGGAGTTGTCAGTTAAAACTCCTAAGGGAAGTATCGTTGCAGCAATGTTTTGTGAATCAGTCCCCATTAGAGCACATAAATTTTCTTTATCTGCTGATCTCATCGTCATACCTATGATTGAGTTTGATATAATCCTCGGTATGGACTGGCTTTCAGACTATGATGCGAAGATTTATTGTAAGAAGAAAGAGGTTACGATTCTTGATGATAATGATATGGAACACCTTATTTTTAGAGCAGAATCATCACCACCTAATTCTTATTTTGATCCACCCTCAATAGCTCAACTAAATTCAATTATTGGGGAGGAAGAGAATGAAATAACTGCGGGTGAGGAAAGGAATGTTCAAATAGAGGATGTACCTGTTGTGAAAGAATTTGTAGATGTATTTCCAGAAGATTTACCTGGACATCCTCCAGAACGAGAAGTTGAGTTTTCCATTGATTTGATTCCTGGATCAAGGCCTATATCGAAGACCCCTTATAGAATGGCCACTATAGAGTTAGTCGAACTAAAGAAACAACTAGAAGAATTGAGTAATATGGGATTTATTCTCCCTAGTGTTTCTCCATGGGGAGCCCCTGTTCTTTTTGTTAAAAAGAAAGATGGATCTATGAGGTTATGTATCGACTACAGGGAGATCAATGCTATAACGATAAAGAACAAGTATCCCCTACCTCGTATTGATGATTTATTTGACCAACTGCATGGAGCTCAATACTTTTCAAAGATTGACCTTCAATTTGGATACCATCAGTTGTGTGTGAAGAAGGAAGACATTCCGAAGACAGCATTTCGAACCAGGTACGGGCATTACGAGTTTACTGTAATGCCGTTTGGATTGACTAATGCACCCTCTGTATTCATGGATCTGATGAATAGAGTTTTCAAGGAGTATCTCGATGAATTTGTGGTGGTATTTATTGATGATATATTGGTATACTCCAAAACCTACGAAGATCATGAAAATCACTTGCGCATTATCTTGAAGACTCTGAGGAGGCATGAATTATATGGGAAGTTTAGCAAGTGTGAATTCTGGCTTCAGGAGATTTCTTTTCTTGGCCATATTGTCTCTAAATATGGAATCTCTGTTGATCCTTTTAAGACCAAGGCAATCCAAGAATGGCCAGCACCTACGAGTATAACTGAGGTACGTAGTTTTATTGGTTTGGCAGGTTATTATCGACGTTTCGTCCAGAATTTTGCCCGATAGGCTAACCCATTAACGAAGCTCACACGTAAAGGGGTTAAATTAGTTTGGACAAAAGAGTGTGAAGAATGTTTCGAAGAACTGAAGAGAAGATTAGTCAATGCTCCTATATTGACTCTACCATCGGGGAATGATGGGTTCGTTATTTATAGTGATGCATCGAAGAAAGGACTTGGCTGTGTCCTTATGCAGAATGATATAGTTATTGCCTATGCATCACGACAGTTGAAAATTCATGAACAAAACTATCCTACTCATGATATCGAGTTAGTAGCAGTGATCTTTGCTTTGATGATATGGAGGCACTACCTCTATGGTGAAAAATGTGAGATTTATACTGATCACAAGAGTTTGAAGTATATTTTCTCACAAAAAGAACTCAACATGAGGCAAAGGAGATGGCTTGAATTACTCAAGGATTATGATTGTACGATACACTACCACCCAGGGAAGGCAAACAAGGTGGCAGATGCTTTGAGTAGAAAAGACCATGGAGTTTTGAACAATATGAGAATTGAAAGGGATCCAATTTTTATGGATCTAGTGAAGATGGACATGGGAATAACCAGGGAAGGTGAAACATCAATTCTTTTTCAAATGGTTGCCAAACCATCTTTACTAGAAAGGATTAAGAGTTCTCAGAACGATGATGAAGAATTTCAGAAGATGATTAAAGCTGTGAATGATGGGAGATTGAGAGACTTTGTGTATGAAGATGGAATTTTGAAATTCGGGAAGAGACTTTGTGTTCCCGATTTACCTGATCTAAAAAGGGAATTTCTAGATGATGCTCATAGTTCCAATTTCTCTATACACCCTGGGAGCACCAAAATGTATAGAGATTTGAAGGAACATTTTTGGTGGGACAACATGAAGAGGTAGATTGCTGTTTTTGTGTCAAGATGTATGGTTTGTCAACAAGTGAAAGCTGGAAGGCAACAGCCTGGAGGAGTCATGCAACCTCTTCCCATACCGGAGTGGAAATGGGACAATATTACGATGGACTTTGTCATGGGGCTACCAAAGACTCCTAGAAGGAACGATGCAATATGGGTTATTGTTGATCGTCTTACCAAGTCAGCACATTTTCTTGCTATAAGAGAAGATCTACCCCTGGAACGTCTAGAAAGACTATACATTAATGAAGTTGTGAGACTTCATGGAGTACCCCTATCGATTGTTTCTGATCGTGATCCCCGTTTTACTTCAAGATTTTGGAAAAGTCTTCAGAAATCCCTGGATACTGAACTTCATTTGAGCACTACTTACCACCCTCAGACAGATGGACAATCAGAACGGACTATTCAAACCTTAGAAGACATGTTGAGATCTTGCTCACTTGACTTTCAGGGTATGTGGGATCAATATTTACCTCTGGTAGAATTTTCCTATAACAATAGCTTCCATTCAAGTATTCAGATGGCACCATATGAAGCGTTATACGGAAAGAGATGTCGTACACCAACCTGTTGGGATGACGTTGGTGAAAGAAAACTTGTAGGCCCAGAACTGGTGGAGGAAACGGTGGAAAAGGTGAAGGTAATCCAAAATCACATCAAAGAAGCTCAATGTAGGCAGAAGAGCTATGCCGATAATTGAAGGAAGGATTTGGAATTTCAGGTCGGTGATCATGTTTTCCTAAAGGTATCTCCATGGAAGAGAGTCATACGTTTCGGTAAGAAAGGTAAATTGAGTCCCAGGTACATCGGACCTTTCGAAATTCTAGAACGAATTGGGGCTGTAGCTTACCGATTGGCAATGCCGCCAAGTCTCTCCAAAGTTCACGATGTGTTCCACGTATCTCTGTTGAGAAAATACATGCCTGACCCAACGCATGTACTCACCTATGAGGAATTAGAACTGGAACCCGATCTTTCTTATTGTGAAGAGCCCGTCAAGATTCTTGATACAAGAGAACAAGTACTGAGAAACCGGACGACACGTCTGGTAAAAGTTTTGTGGAGAAATCATAAGATGGAAGAGGCAACGTGGGAACCCGAGGAACTTATGATGAAGAACCAACCGAGTCTTTTTATGCAGTAATACCCTAGAAATTGCGAGGACGCAATTATTTGAAGGAGGGGAGAATGTAACACCCCAAGCTTCCACGGTACGTTTCCCTTCGAAAATGCGATAGCGTGTGTTGTACGCAACCTCGAGTTCTAACACACACCACAACTAATTAAAATAGCCGTTGTGAATAACAATACCTACTTTTTGAAATCATATATATTTTATATTTCAAAATGGACTTCATTTTTGGATTCGGAATATTAAAATTAGCCTAGGGTGAAATTTTGGTACTTTTCGGATAACTTTAATATTTTGATGAATAGTGAAAATTACTAAATTTTAATTAAAAACAACTTTTTTAATCAAAATAATTAATAGTGATAAATTTGTGAATTTGAGTGGTTTTAAAGTATATTTAGAATATATTTTTACCATTTAATATAATGTTGGTCATTGGACATAATTTTACAATTAAACCGAACATAAACAAGTGTCAATCTTTTGATAGTTATTACCTCTTAAAAACACGCTTTTTGTTTTGACAGCGGGAACTAATTTTAAATTAATTTCTGCCACTTTTGTGTTTTGAATTTAGAAAAATGGATTCCATATTTGGAATCAGGATGTCCAAATTGTGTAAATAGGTAACTTTTATTTTTAGACATTTTGAATAATTACTGTGGTAAATATTTTATTTACCATGGTTAAGGGTAAATCCGGTAAATAAGGGTTAAAAAAATAATATTATAATAATACAAAATTACCCTAAAACGTGTCCTACCCTAATTGGTGGACACATAACCGACCATGAGCATCCTTGGGTCAATTTGGGGACCCCTTGGAGCCACTTGTATGTGGTAGGGACACTTTATATTAATAAAGTTAAAATAAAAATAAAAATGGCATAAGCTTACATCTTTTAGAAGAACAATTTTTACATAAGGTTATACATGTTGGATTTTTGATTATAAATATTCATTAGAAAGATAAAAAGATTTCCTACATAATTATATTTTATTTATAATTTTTAGACATCAAATAATTTAAATTATTAATGACACAATAATGATGCAATAGTTACCTCATTAATAAATCATTTAAATAAATAAGATTATAATGATTAAAATATTATCTAAAACCTGTCCAATTCTTATTGGTTGATGTTATTTAGAATATTAGTCATCTTATCTTCGACTTAAATGATTTTTGGACTATTATAAACCGAATATAATTATATTATAAAGTAATACTTTCACTCTTTCCTAAAGAGCCCCTCTTCTCCCTTATAAAAGGAGACCACTTCTACTCATTCCTCACACCTCTCAAGCCACTTGGATCATCCAAACTCTTCCCAACTAAGCTCCCCACATCCCTCTCCTCCTCCTTGAAGCTTCCCCTTAGGCAGAAATCATTTCAAGAAGTCCTTTGGTTCCAACCAAAGTGAGTTACCTAAATTAAAGGTAACGATTTCTCTTAAATTATTTTCCTTTATTTTGCTTCTCCAACCACCAAACTCTTTTTATTTCCTTTATTTTGTAACAACACCTGTATCCTCAATATACTAGGATGTTGTTATTAGAAGGATTCAAACTACACATACACACAAGTCCATCTAATGGATGATGAACATAATGTTTCTGTGGATGGAAAACTAACGCCTCACGAAACGATGATTGTTCAAATACATCTTACCGCCTCTCATGGTGGCCATTATGATGGCACTGTAATTAAATATGATATTAATGATATATATTTTATATATAAGCTTCTGTAATTCCATTTTATTTCATACCATTATTCATTTCATGTTGTATATACATACGATAATTTCATTTGAGGAAGTGCGGACTACCGCCCCCTTAAAATGATATGACTCGTTCATACCACACATGGAACGTATAAAGGATGGTGTTAATGAAATTAAGTAACATATATAAAATATTATATTATACTGGAATATTAATATACCTATGTATCATTTGGATTCAATTCTTTTAAAATAAAAATTAAATGGAAGTAGTGTTCGTGCGTACGTACGGACTACCGTCTCCACAAACGCGGTGAGATCCATCCTCCATCGTATCCATTCAAGTATTATTCTCATTTTAGGGTTAAAAATAATGTTAATATCATTCTGATTATGAATAAGATTTAATCTATCCATTACAAACATTTCTTACGTAACCAAACATTTAAGAAGAACGAATCGATTATCACCTGAAACGACGATAATACAAAGATATTATTAATAAAGCAATGTTAAAAGATCATATATGATATCATATTAATGTATATGATTCTTTTATAATTTAATAACAATTATTTCACCATTATACAGGAGGTTAACCGACCCCAACAAAGGAAAATTACAAGGTAAGGGTTATTTAACAATCTCTTCATTATCCGAGGTTGTTTATACGTAATAATCTACTGGGATATCTTTATCATCCACATCCATGTTTCCTAAAAATGTATTTCAAAACATTTTTACTATTTACAAGAATATGGGTTAAAGTCATTTATACCCTTGTTTGACTTTTTATAAGAGGTTTATAAAGGAATCTTTCCGTCGTTTTCAAAACAAGGTCCTTTTTAACCTTTTCGACAGAATTGATGTAAGAATGTTTTTTTTAACATATACGGTGGGTGCGGTTATTTTACGCCGTTATAAAATCTTCAAAGCTTTCCATACAAGCTTATAAGAATATTTTCAAAGAAAATGTTTTATTTTATATGGATCTTAAATGATTTCAAAATAAAAGGAGATATTTCTTTAAAAAGAATTTTGATTTCATCTACGTCAACATCCTTTGATGGATTTTAAGATTATTTGAAGTTGATTTATTATGATACAAAACTTCTATATTGTATTGAAGGTTTTGTGATATGTTTGACTATGGATGTGCTATTTTTATACCATTCATAGTTTATGGTGAAATTATTGACATTTCGTATGCTAGTTTTAATACGAATGTTTATGTTATGTTTAAACCTTTTCATATGGGAATGCGTTGGACTTTATAAGTGACGGGTGGAGCCCGCTATAGCTCCTCGATGCATCGGTAGGTATCATGAGACAAACTAATGTCTTGGCACAAGGCCTTGACAAAATCTTATTGGTAGTCTTGGCACGAGGCCTTGGCTATGTGGTTATGATAGTCTGGCATTATGCATTCCAACATTATGAAAGCGGTTATTGATTTTTGCATGTGATTATTCGATTAGTAGAATATCCATGTGAATAAATAAATGGCATTATTTCATTTTATTTATTCCATACCATGTTGAAAGTTCATGTTTGAAAGGCTTTTGTTTTAATTATACATTGCCTTAAATGTTTATTCTTATTTATGAAAGTTTCCGCTATTTTGTTATCCTTACTGGGCATTTGAGCTCACCTCTTTTATATGTTTTATTTTTCCCAGGAAGTGAAGAAGTAAATTATGAATGACCTGCAGGGATATTATGTGGGGATATGAGTGTGGATTATGGAGACTTTATATTGTTTTTCATTTTATGATGTAATGTAAAACCCATGAATATATCTAGTGTTTCCAAGGCTACTAAACCAATCGGTCTTTCGAGATTTGATCTTTCTTATGATCATGCCAATGTTATGTAATAATGCACCGACTCTGGGTAGCTGGGGTCGGGGCGTTACATAACTTCCCCAATTCTATCCTCTCACACTATAATCCTTAATATGTATAAAAGGACATCCATGAAAGGCCATTAGTGAAAACCAAAAGAAGATAGCTGAAGAAGATGCAACATTTATCTGAGATATTTTAGTTTTAATTATCCAAACCCCATTAAATTTATTTTCTATCCGGATTATTTAATATACTCATAAAACATAATAAATTTAGTTTTTTATTAAAATATTATTCACTAAAATCACACAAACATCCATCAAATGGACTAAGAAATCATTATTCGTGTGTATGGAGGAATACTAATTCACGAACAGATGTCATGAATTTTTTCCTTACCAAAATAAATGGATGTCAATAATGATGGGAACAATATTTATATGTGATATATATTCTATTTATAATGTATTGTTTCATGTAGAAATATTTTATAACACATACCATCATGATTTCCAATTTTTGAGAATACGATAACATTATACGT
Source organism: Viscum album (assembly GCA_963277665.1). Classification (NCBI taxonomy): domain Eukaryota; kingdom Viridiplantae; phylum Streptophyta; class Magnoliopsida; order Santalales; family Viscaceae; genus Viscum; species Viscum album. Next base: position 63,939,981 of record OY728139.1, read on the forward strand.
GTGTCTGATAGACTACCTCCTTGAAAAGAAATGTGATTCATTTATTCTTTAAATATAATTTATTAATAATGGGTTCAATAAATATATGTGATTTATATAACATACAAATTCTATTTTAATGAATTTATATATACATTGTTGGTGTTGAATTATTCTTAAGGCCACATATTGGATAATTTGAGCAACCTAATAGAATATTTTGCATCAGCAGACGATCTCGAGAAATCAAATCTTGTTCTGTTCTAGATTTGGTTGGTGTATGCCAGTTAGAATGAACAAAATAAGAAAATTTCACTCATAATGCAATTTGAAATGGGTTTCTTGCGCTCAGACCTCTAAAACAGGAAAGTCAGATGCACAAGAGAATTTGGATTGGTTTGAAAAAGAGAGGACCTACGTATACTGGTCTTCCACCCCCGATGTGACTTCAAATGAACACTTCCACTCCTACCTACTTTTGTGTTGTCATATATATTTTTTTATTATCAATAAATGGGTTACCCTCCCTTATGTTTAATGCAACAAAAGTCAAAACATCTCTCGCATGTGTGTAACATGACCCCTTCTATGACTGCGTGAACATCATGATGTCAAGGAAGTATATCTTGCAGGACCTATCTCCCATTCTCTCCCATTTGGGTAGTCCCACTAGGTCTTATATATCACCCATTTCCATTATTCACAATTCTAGTTAATAAAAAATACCACCATTGTCCTCAACACTTACCCTTGTGCATTATATCTTGTGATCTAGTTCCCTTCCATTTATTCATTTGACTCTAATATTCCTTGTATGCCCTCAACATTTCTTACACCCCTTCTTATGTAATCCAATCTTTTTTCATATTCCAAGGTAGTGTATTTGATCTCCACTTGCGTGAAACATCGTTATCTTGTGTGTGCCTCCTTCGTGCGGCCCTCAAGGCTTGTGCGTAATAATTTCATGGTTCCCCCGAGTAGTGCTCCATGTTACATTTTCCTTCCTCATGATTCTCCACATAAGTATGCTAATGGCTATTGATTATTCACATTGCCATACTAATGTGGACCCCTCAATTTCCTATCCCTCCAAAACATTTTTTCCTGGAATTTACTATTCCTCCTTTCCCCAATGTGTGTTTTGGTATGAATTATGAAAGTCCATGGGGTGTGGATTGGGTCCTCATCATCTGAACTACAGGATGTTCAACTGGTAAGCACCCTCGACCCCAACACATGATGTTAAAATGTGAGATTTCATATGCATGACAAGCCTAGGATGAATATGAGGGGAATGAAAACTAGTGTTTTCCCACGTCTCTATTCCTTTTTGCTTTGTCTCTCGGGGGGCTCATGATGTTTTCAGTAGGACACAACACGCTCTTATAGGGTGTTCCCTATATGTCAGCCAAATCCTCCCCATACATCTAGGAACCCTCCTTAAGCATCCATGCTAGAGTAAGTCCTAATCATAACCTCCTTTGGTTGTTAATAATGCGTTAGCCACAAACCATCCTTCATGGCTGAACCATTCATGACACGCCCATCGGGTTTACATTCAACCATTATTTCTCATACCAAGTATAACTCACATGGGATTATAATGTAACGGTGGCCGTGAAATCCTGTATTTGGGATTCAAACAATGAATAAGTCTCATTCCCCCCCCCCATCCCAGATGACGTTAAATTGTATTTACTAGAAATAAATGGATTTTTATTCTAAGAAAATAGGATATGTAGGAATCCTCCATGAGGTTCAAGAAATTCACTCCTCACAGTCCTACTGTTCGATGCATTTCTCCCATATTTACCTTTATCCCACATGACATTATACTGTATGACCCTCTAAGCTATATGGGTATTTATTCCCAACAAATGGGATACATCCAAAGCCTCTTTGAGGTCCAACTCAAACCAATGGTAAACAATGGTACTCCCTCATAGGGATTCTCCATCCTAATTTGATAATTTAATTTTTTTTTTCTCGGTCACATATCCCAAATTAACCTCTCTGAAGAATTCTGATCCACTCAGTCAGCTAACCATTCATAATCCTCACAACCCATAACACTCCATCCAATAGTGTACCTATTTTGATTATCCACTAACCATGTATAATACCCTTCATGTGTTCAGGTCACATTCCTTTTAGTATTCTTTTATTCCAGGCCCCACCTTTAAACTATCGGGAAATATATTCTTAGGCACTAGGATACATATAAAGAATCCTCAAGGATCATTCGCATCACCCATTTTCAATCCTAATCCCTCATTCTATCCTTTTAATCTCGAGAAGGTCATGCCACAAACTGAAGGTCCCATTTCCTTTGGGTCCCCGTCTATGCTCCCATTCTCATGATCCACATACTCCGGTAAATCATCACCCCATCCTAGAACTATGTGGAATTTTTATCCCCATATATAATGCATGGTATGTATGAAAAACCATTGAGGTGAGATCCTAGCCCTCGAATCTTCAAATATATTCCATTATAATCCACTCTTCAACATTATCAAAACTTTTATCATTCATAATCCATCTAGGTCTTAAGAAGACCACAAATCCCAGTGGAATCATGGAATTCCCATGGGAATATCTCCTTTCATAATCCCCATAAAATTCACCATCATCCAATCCATAGTTCCCCTCTTTCATTCTGTCACTAACCATGCGTATGACCACACATGTCTTTGGGTCACTGTCCATTGTGTACGCCCTGATTCTAAGCCCTACCCTTTGAACTACGTGTTTTTTTATCCTTTTAAACTATACTAGGTATATAAGATGTCTTACTATGGTTCAGTACCATCAATATATAAACAATGGTTTCCCCTATACCAGTTCCCACTATCCTATGATCCTCCCTATATGGTGTTCATATCATCCATTATTGTGTGATAGACTCCCCTTTGTAGTGTACACCATTTAAGGTCCATCCAAATGGATATTTTGATCCACCCATTCAAAAAATGTTCCAAGTGATCCATCTTAGGGACAAAACCATTTGATATAATCACACTAGTGTTCCAATCAAACAGATCTGTCTCTTCCAGATGTTAAACTCCCTATGTACCCCATGTTAAACATGGAAATCTATGGGAAAACATTGGTTCATGCCTCCGACATAAGATTCACCAAATCAGATGTGGGATTATTCATGATTATGTGCCATCAATAAGCCCTCCCATAAGGTAGAATTTAATTTTACCAATTTTCTAGCATCCAGACATTCCAACGATCCTCAATGTGACTACTTCCATACCCGAAGGTTTTTGACCTACGATGAACCCTCTGGATGTTCGAAAAAAAGAAATGTATTTAACCTTCTTCCAAAAAAAGATGGAATAGTGAAGTCCTTCATGAACAACCTCATAATATATAAGGGATACCCATACATGGAAATGATTTATAAGGAGGAATCTATATATGGAGGAATTAGAATCCTAATATCCTATTTGGATCAAGGATCATACATCACTAAAGAGGATATGAATGATGCCCTCCATTGGAAGGAGGGAATGCATGGTACAATACATGGACAAGCGAACATCAAATGCACTCAAGGGGAATGCCCTAGTGTTAGAATAAAATACACACACACACACACACACACAGATATATATATATCATTTAAATTTATTTTTTTAATAACACAATAGAATAGATATAGTGTTCATGCTTACAAACGTCCTATTGCCTCCATGAACAATGTATTTAATTTCATAACATATAATTTTATGAATATCTATAAATAATAATGTATAGAATATATATTTTATGATTACCAATTTTATAATATTTGATATTAAAAAATCATTATCATTGTAAGAGTTCCATGAATTATAAGTTAATACAAGAATGATAAACAAAGTAGTTACTACCCAAAACATAACATTAAAATCAAATTGTTAATAAATGGGTAATATAAATTCAATCAAAAATTAGTTCAAAATAAATTAAGATGTTTATATAAAATATTTATAAGAAAATCATATTTATTATACATGATTATTTAATGAGTATAAAGATAGGCAAGACTTATGTATATTCATTTTTATCTCACTTTTATTAAGAATTACAAAAAAGTCATGTTCACCACCTATTTATTGTATATGGTGTTCACAATGTTGATGGATGTATTATTATTATTATTATATTGATAATTACTGTCATTTACCTATGAATTTTAGGATATATCTTTAATGGGGTTTATGGTAAATAAATTCCAAATCTATACATGGGTTTTGTTTTAATTTAATTTCTTTGAGATGTTTGTTATGTTATAAACCAGTTTTACTAAATTATGTGTATATAGATCCCCTTTGACATGTCTGGTCCTAAACAACTACATCATAAATGTATTCTATGTTTAATTTTTGTTATTCCTTCATGGGATTTTGGATTCAATGTTATGAAATTCGTTAGAAATTATTTCTACAATATCATTGTTTAATGATATTTTTTATGATTATTCCTCCGTTGATGAAATATTAGGATCCATCTATCAATTATTCTCATTAATTTACTTATCTTAAATTAATACATGATAATATCAAATAGTGGAACCATTTCTCCACAATTTTTTTACTTTAGATAATTTATAATGTTTTTAATAAAATCTAACATTATTTTTCCTGGTCTGAAATCTATTTTATTTCCTACCGATGTATTCATAAAATATTTACAAACATGTTTTTAATATTTTTAAAATTATTTATTTCATACATTTTCATACATTTTTTCTATTTATTTTCAAATAAATCATAATTATTTTTCCAATGACGAAATTTTTTTAAATGTTTTGTAGTGAAACTAGAATGTTCATTTAATATATATGAGGGGAAAGAATTAACATACGATCATGGATGTAATTTTATTGAATCATCCATTGAATGATGACAAGGTCATTAATTAATTATTTTTTTCTAATATAATATAAATCCAATTTTATTAAAATTATTTTCAATGAAAAATTTTTTTCAAAAAATATTATTTTTCAAAAATTATTTTTCAATGTTGAATGAAAATTTAACTCATGAAATGTTTTAAATGATATGTAAAAAAAATTCCATCTATGATTACATCCATTTATGTTACTCAAGTCATACAATGGATATGATCCAAGGATAACATCCATATTTATTCTGTGAATGGATTATGGTTTTATGGAATGGTTTTTATGAATCACGTTTCTCTTCAACATTTTATATGCTTTTGAAACACGTTTATCTTCCACATGTCATATTATTACGAAATTTGATTTTTTTTATGGGTTATGCTGTGAGGAAATGGGTATGAACCCTAACTATCTTCCATAAGTTTAGATATGAATAAATTTTTATGATACCCATTTTATTTCATGGTTTATGATAGGTTGAATTATAATAAACATATAGAACATATATTTTTAATTTAATTTCATGAAATGTGGGACCTATATATACCGCCAATGATTTAGTTAAAAATTAATATCTCATGATATACACTTGTACGATATAACAAACATAATATTTATTTCACTTTAATAATTTTTTACTACATAATGCAACATTTAATACAACTCAGATGATTGAGAAGTCTAGTGTATATTCTAATTAGGTACATAACATAAAAATGAAAAACATGGAATAGAACATTTTTATTATTTTTTTAACATGATCAAAATACTCCTTTAAAGATAAAAAAGGATCGGATAACCTTGGGAATACATAAGAAAGTGATTATTTGTAAATCATTGTATTGTAATAGTCATTGAATAAGTGATACATCTCATGAAATAGCTGTATTAATGAGGAACCAAAGAAACATTAATAATAAGGCATTTTATAGCATAATAATCATAACATAGGAAATGTTCAAACAACATAAAAAATTGAATCATGGCCATATGTTAAGGATAAAACACCACATCTTCATGGTGGAAGACGTCTCATAAAGGAATCAGGTACACCCCATTCCCAACATGACATATCTTGATACTAAACATTACCCAATAAATTGATGTTCTATTTGGGAACAACAATCAGAATAATTTTATTATCAAGAATTTGTGTAAAATATTGATCCTATGACAAGGATTCATTAATTAAAATAACTTATTCAATCATAAATAAATGGGATTTTAATAAATGTATGTCGCTAATCAATATATATACATGGTTAAAGGTGAATTACCTTGATAAAATAATAGGTATGGTAATCACTACAGAATAGTTTTGGAATGGAAAATCCTAATGAAATTTCAACTGCATAATTGAGTAACCTAAAAGTACACAATAATGGTTGATGATAGAGTTTTGGCTCTGAATTCAACTTTATATCTCAAATATGTATGTTTGATAAACAAAAAATTTTAATTCGACTCAGATGACAATTATATTATCCCCAAGGGATCCTCACCTATGATTGGAATATTTTTCTGAACATTGAAATCATTGTGCAAGTCCCTTGCGGACCCAATGCGATGTCAATGGAAATCTTACTCTCTAGAAACCCAAAAACTGGAAATTAAAAAGATAAAAAGTGTCAATAATAGAAAAAAAGACCAAAAGATATGAAAAAATATCTTCTGAGACCAATGTTACATCAACTAAACAATTATGTTTGAACCTCCTTATGTGTTATAGTCAACATTTTCTCCTATTAACTTAATGTCACCACACCCATTTCATGGTAACACTGCAGATGTCGAATGATCACTACCATGCATGAAAGATGACCCTTGTGAATTTATACATAGTTCATGACATCAATGTATATGATCATGGGAAATAGGTCCCATATGGGCCCCATTCAGGTAATCCCAAAAGAGTTTTAACCTCACTCATTTAAATATTCGTCTAAGATAAATTCGTGAAGAAGACCCTTCATCCATTCAATACATAACATGTGTGTAGTACCTCTCTCTCTTTGATTGCTACATTTTTCATGAAGACCTTACATCTTGTATATTCTCTTTTCTATAGTATCAATGGGTTTTCATCATTCAGAAACATCATTTTTTGAGCCCCTCTTTCATGCAACACTCACATTTTTCATGCACCTCCATTTTATGACCTTCCAGGATTTTGTGTAGTGATTTCCTGGTTCATCAGGTGGTGTTACATGTTTCATTGTTTTACCTAATTTTTATCTTCATAAGTATGCTAATAGCTATTGATTATTTATATATCTATTCTAGAATGGACCCCTCAATTGAACAAACCTCCAACCCATTTTTTCCCATCATGGTTGGTGACATCCATTTACCAATGGTTAAAGGGTTCTAGTCATTTAAGTCTAATGGGTGAGGAGTGTTTCCCCGTTGTTCATGTTCCATAACGTTAAACTACTATGTACTATCATCTTTAGCATATGACATTAAATTTTACCCTCGCCCTATAGAATTCACATGGGGTGGTGCACCTTAGTCATTTTCAAATCCCACTTGTCTCCATGAGAGTGATATCTCCTTCACATTGGATGAGATCCTCCTCATATGGAATGAAATATTTCTATGAGGAAGGGAAAATATTATGGTGTATGCCCCAAAACCTCCTTGAATGAGGTATCGCCCATGATTATTTTCCCAATCAATAACTCCCTGAGATGGTAGCCATATTTATACTTGCACCATCTCTTGTGGAGGAATCATTAGTGACATATCCATCAATTCTACTCCTACCTCTTGTCTCTCGCAATGATAATGACTCACATGGGATTAGATTAATAGTGACCATGACATCTTCTTTGGGTTGCTAACCATGCACAAGACCAAATATGTTTCCAGGTCATTGTCCATGTGTTCTCCCAAATATTATTCCCCCTACATCCCTAAATACGTATAATTTGATCCAATCATTCTAAACAGGGTATGTAGGACGTCTCTCTTGTAACACCCTGAGCTTCCACGATACGCTTCTCATTCAATAATGCAATAGCTTGCATTGTATGCAACTTCGAGTTCTAAAACACCGCGACTAATCAATGTAGCCATTATGAATAGTAATAACCACTTTTTAAAATTATAGAAATTTTATATTTCAAAATGGACTTCATTTTTGGATTCGGAATATCCAAATTAGCCTATGTTGAATTTTTGGTATTTTTCTGAGAACTTCTATTTTTATGAATAGTGAAAAATACTTAAAAACAACTTTTTAATCAAAATAATTTATTGTGATAAATTATACTATTTAGTGGTTTTAAATTATAATTAGAATATATTTTTACCATTTTATCCAATGGTGGTCATTAGAATTAATTTTAACATTGAAATTGGACATAAACAATTTCCAATCTTTTGATATAAATTGTTTCTTAAAAACACGCTATTTGTTGTGACAGTGGGAATTAATTATACAAATAGTTAATGAAACTTATATGTTTGGAATTTTGTAAAATAGACATCATTTTTGAATTCGGAATATCAATTATATCTTAGGGTGAAATTTTGGCATTGTTCTGAAAAACTTCAATTTTTGATGAATAGTGAAACCACTAAGTGGTAGTTAAATAACTGATTTTTCGATTAAATGAAATATTACCACTTCTATGATTTTATTTTCAAAAATCCAACATACATGGTTGTAATTAAGAAGTAAAATGTGTTCAATGAGATTAAAATAATTTTTTTGGTGAATAGTAACTTTTAAGTTCTTAATCGTGATTAGAGGTAATTAGTGTAGTTTAAGGTACAAATAATGTTTTAATAATGTTAGATGAGCATGAAACTTGTCCTACTCCTATTGGATGAGTCATGGACGACCAAGACAACCAATGGGTCAACTTGGGGACCCCATGGAGCCACTTTAGTTGGAAAATGACATTAATATATATTTATTTTAAATTGACACAAACATGAGTTGTTTTACTAAAATAGTTTTTAAGTGGGGTTACACAAGTCCCAATTTTGAGTATAAATATTAATTAGAAAGATAAAACGATTTCCTACATCAAAGTAATTTTTTTATAATTTTTAGACATTAAATAAATTACATTATTTATGACATCATTATGATGCAGCGATGACCTCATTATTTAACGATTTAAATAAAATGAGAAGATAATGAAAAATACAAGGCTTAAACTTGTCCAAAGCCTATTGGATGAGGAGATTTAGAAACCTTATCACCTTATCCTCGAATTATATAAGTTTGGGACCTTTAGAATCCGAAAAGCATAGTGAAATAATGTAACATTTCAATCTTTCCAAAAGTGCCCCTCCTCTCCACTTATAAAAGGCCCCCACCTCTCCCACCTCATTTACACTTTCAAGCCATTTGGCTCGGCCAAACTCTGCCCAAATACTCTCCCAACTTCCCCATCTTACTCCTAGAAGCCTCACTTTGTGCAGAACGCTTCCCAAGGAAGCCTTTGGCTCAAATCAAAAAGAGTTACCCGATTTTGAGGTAATGTCTTCTCTAATGTTGTTTTGTTTTATTTTTCTTTTCCAACCCCCTAAACTCTTTTTATTAATTTATTTTGTAACAAAACCAGTATCCTAAATATACTAGGATGTTTTTATAAGAAGTATTTTAGCTACACTTACACACACCTACATCTAATGGTTAAAGAACATACTGTTTCTGTGGATGGCGAATTTCTGCCTCACGAAACGATGATTGTTCAACACTCATATAACACCTTCAAAGGTGGCCATTAATATGTCACTATTTTTATATATGATATATAATATGTTTATGTTTTACTTATGCTTCTGTATTTTTCATTTATGGCATACATTATGATTTCCATTATGGGTAAAACGCGATAATTTCATTTTAGGAAGTGCGGACTACCGCCCCCTCAAAGTGATTTGAATCGTTAATGCCATATGTGGGATGTATAAAGGATGGAGTAAATGGTATTATACACTATATTATACTGGAATTATATTATACATTTATATCATTATGATTTAGTTCCATTAAATATGAAATTGAAATGAAAGTAGCGTTCATGCGTACGTACGGCTTACCGTCTCCATGAACGGTGCATTTCATTTCTTACCTCTAAATGTTACGTAATATTATAAATGAATGTATATACTGGATATATAAGATATATATGACATCTAAATCATGAATATAATTCTGGATATAATGGATATTCTACCACATGAACAACTTGTAATTATAAGAAGTTTATTGTTGACCCAAGTACCAAAGATCGACAAAACGACTGTTATTAACTTAAATAATTACATAATGTTCATAACATTGTAATAAGTGATATAAAAAGGATAATTAAATTGAAAATGGTTCTTAATAAGGTAGAAATTAACTCTAGTTTATTATTCAGGAGGTTAAAGAACGGTTCAGTCAAGTCAGACACAAGGTAAGGGAACTTCTTAAACCAACTTCCATTCTTTGGGTTAATCTCCTATTTTAAAATTATGTCATGATATTATTATGTCCTATCTTGGATTTATACTTTAATTATGTGTACATATAGTGAATACACATAATAGATCTATTTTATTTAACAAAATGATCTTTTTAAGGACTTCACCTCTATCTCCTTTTATTGAGGAATATTTGGTTTTATACACAACTTTCATTTATACAGTGTATAAACCCCTTTGACTTTTACGTTTATTCAAAAGGAAACTTTTTTATACGAAGCGTTTTGCTAAATGAAAAAAGGGAATGTTTTTCTTTCTGTACTTATGCGGCGACAATGACTTCTCCGCCGCCGTGACCATTATTTGAGTTTCGGCTTCCTCTACATGCCATCACTTTTTTTAATGAAAAATAAATACAAAGTTTTAACTTTATTTTATTTTGGTATTGAAAAAGGATTTGAAAGCGTTTTTATTATATCAATGTGTTGTATTGATATCTTGTGATTGAAATGTGGAAATTTTATGTTTCCTTTATGCATGTTTTATGTGATACGATTATGTTTTGGTTTATGATATGTTTAAACCTATTCATATGAGGAATGCATTGGACTTAATAAGTGACAGGTGGAGCACGCTATAGCTCCTCGATGCATCGGTAGGTCTCATGAGACAACTAGACGTGGAATTGGCCGAGGCCCTTTCCCAATTTGATTTATGGTTTTGGCCGAGGCCTTAATCATTTTAGACGTCTTGGCCGAGGCCTTGACAAAATGTTTCAGAATGTCTGGCATTATGCATCCCATCATTATGAAAGTGGTTATTGATATTGCAAGTGATTATTCGACCAGTAGAATATCCATGTGAAGAAGTAAATGGCATTATCTCATTTTACTTTTTCCATATTATGTTGAAGTTCATGTTTAAAAGTATTTTTTTAGTTATACATTGCCTTAAATGTTAATGTTTATTTATGAAAGCTTACGCAATATTGTTATCCTTAGTGAGCATCTAAGCTCACCCCTTTCAATGTTTTAATATTTTTCCAGGATGTGAAGAAGTATTTTATGAATGACCTACATGGGTAGTCAGAAAGGGATATGATTGTGGACTATGAAGACCATGTTATTGTAGTTTGTTTACTTTTTGATGTAATGAAATATTTATGAATGTATCTATTGTTTCCAAGGCTACTAAACAAATCGGTCTTTCGAGAATTGATCTTTTGTGATCATGCCAATGTTACGAAGTAATGCACCGGCTCTAGGTAGCTGGGGTCGGGGCATTACAGTTGGTATCAGAGGCAGTTTAGTACTAACCTTGGAAGCTAGATTTAGATAAACTCTGATTAGAACACATATCCCAAAGATAGACTTTGAGGATTAGTATAGAAGAACTTCCTTGAATTTTGGTATTATAGAGATGTTATGAGTTTTCCGAGCAATACATCCCTGTCTGGATACGAGCAGGTAGAGGCGGCTCTGGCACAGATGTACCTAGGGGTAAAACCCGAAAACACCGCTTTGAGCTAGACTCGAACGGGAACTGGTGCACGACAACGGGCCTTGCTGCACTCTTGGTTACGACACTCCCGGGGGATATGCTTAGGATAATTCTCATTTTATTTACAAACCACTATGAAGGGTTATGAGTACATACTTCCTCAAAGAAAACATTTCTTTTTATGATTATGGATTATATCCATAAATAGTTCAATTTATGTAAAGTGTTTAACAAGTGTGGAATTATGTATTTTGATTCATAAACTAATCTAGTTTATGCCATTGTTTAGAAATGGCGCCTAGGGGAAGGAATGGAAACCGTATCAATGCACGAACTCCGTGTAGGGATTTCCCTCCTGCTCAAGATAATTATTTTGGATCTAGAGATACAACTTGTGCGGATCAACTTATTACCATACTGGGACAACTCACTCAGGTTATGAATAATAACCTTACTCGTATGGAGCACCCTGATCCGCAACGTGGAGGATCAATGCTAGATAGATTCATGAGGCAACAACCACCAACCTTCAATGGGAGTACAAATCTTATAGTAGCTGAGCAATGGATAAATTCCCTAGAGAAAATATTCAATGCCTTGGGGAGTAGTGAAAGGGAGAAGGTTGTCATGGCAGTTTACTGCCTCACTGGAGATGCCGATCAGTGGTGGTTGCTGATTCGAAACACAAAGGAAGATGATGACGTATCAAATATGGAATGGAGGGAGTTCAAAGAGCTTTTCTTAGAAAAATACTTTCCTCGTGACCATCGAGCAGATATGGAAAGGCAATTTCTGAGTTTGAGGCAGAAGGAGGATGAGAATGTCGCAAATTATGAGGCTAACTTTACAAGGTTAGCGAGTCATGCTTCTGATTATATACGTAACCCAAGGAGTAAGATTGATCGTTTCTTTGATGGGTTAAAACCATTTCTCCGTCGAGCTTTAGTATCACAATCCTTCTCATCATACGAAGATATTGTCTCGTGTGCTATCAAGACAGAAAAGGAATTCTCTAAGTCTTATGACAACAAAGTAAAGCAAGAGAAGAAGAGAACAGTGGAAAAAGAGACAGATAAAGGGAAAAAGGGAAAGAAGGATTTTCCATTATGTGATAATTGTTGGAAGAATCACCCTGGTACTTGCCTGAAAGGAATGGGAGTTTGTTATAAATGTGGAGAAAAGGGTCACCAGGCTCGTGATTGCAAGGGAAAGAAAGAGGCTATCAATGTTGAATGCTACAATTGTAGAGAAATGGTTCATTATGCAAATGAATGTCCTAAGCGTCAGGGAAACTTACCTCAGAAAAGGCCAAGGGATCAAGGCCAATCTTATGCTGTGACTACAGTTGAAGCGGAATAATTAATGTATTGGTGCTTTTGGACTCAAGGATTATATTCTGGTTATAAGAATAATGTGATATATATAAAGATTGTACTGCAGTACTTTTTGATTTCAGTAAGGTTTTAATATGATTAAGGTAATCATATTTTTAGTATGTGACAATAAGAGAAACTAATCTTTTTTTGGGGAATATGATAAATTGATTTTGGAATTAAGAGACCTTTTAGAGAAAGTCTGGACAGAGGTATTTCGGATAACTATAAAGGTTGGAGTGGATTAAGTTGAACCTTGGATAGTAAATTTAAGGTTAAAAATTTTCTGGAGATTATTCTTGGAATACTATAGTTTTATGAAAAGGACAACCTACAGGGTGGGGCATAACCCGTCGCGTCGGACAAAGCTGCAGGAATCGAACCCACAATCATAGTGCGACAGGCCTTTATTTCCTACCACTAGCCTACAGGAAGTCCCTGGTTATTACAAATAAATTTACTAATCTAAATGGTATGTGTTAACATTTGTAACCTTATACAATTAGGATAAGTATAATATTTTTGAGTTCTATTATCTTTTTGAGTGAAAGATGAGTTGAAGGTTGAAACTCTAATTGTCAAGCATATATATATATACCTATCTCTTATTCAATGAATAAAAGAATTATTAAACTTTAGTAAAGGGATATTAAAACAAAAAAATGTGTTATCCCAATACCTTATGTCTTGTTGAACTGATGATATTTTAAGTCAACATAGATTGAAGGCTTTGAGGCCCTCAATTTGACAGTTGATTGTGATTGATGACCTCAATCACTCCCTACAAATATTTACATTTTCCTCCAATTATATGTCTCTAACTGCCACCAATGTTCTCCTTATCGAGATCATAATTTGGTGGTGACTTTCTTATTTCCATTTCCCTCTTATTAAGACTAAATTTTATTAACCTTATTTCCGATGTGGGTTTTCCACAAAGGGATTTTCTCTTTTCAACCTTTTATTTTCAACGAAAAATTTCAAATTGCGAGGACGCAATTTATTGAAGGAGGGGAGAATGTAACACCCCGAGCTTCCACGATACGCTTCTCATTCAATAATGCGATAGCTTGCATTGTACGCAAATTCGAGTTCTAAAACACCGCGACTAATCAAAGTAGCCGTTATGAATAGTAATAACCACTTTTTAAAATTATAGAAATTTTATATTTCAAAATGGACTTCATTTTTGGATTCGGAATATCAAAATTAGCCTATGTTGAATTTTTGGTATTTTTTTGAGAACTTCTATTTTTATTAATAGTGAAAAATACTTAAAAACAACTTTTTTAATCAAAATAATTTATAGTGATAAATTATACTATTTAGTGGTTTTAAATTATAATTAGAATATATTTTTACAATTTTATCCAATGGTGGTCATTAGAATTAATTTTAACATTGAAATTGGACATAAACAATTGCCAATCTTTTGATATAAATTGTTTCTTAAAAACACGCTATTTGTTGTGACAGCAGAATTAATTATAAAATTAATTAATGCAACTTATATGATTGGAATTTTGTAAAATAGACATCATTTTTGAATTTGGAATATCAATTATAGCTTAGGGTGAAATTTTGGCATTGTTCGGAAAAACTTCAATTTTTGATGAATAGTGAAACCACCAAGTGGTAGTTAAATAACAAATTTTTCGTTTAAATGAAATATTACCACTTCTGTGATTTGATTTTCAAAAATCCGACATACATGGTTGTAATTAAGAAGTAAAATGTGGTTCAATGAGATTAAAATAATTTTTTTGGTGAATAGTAACTTTTAGGTTCTTAATCGCGATTAGAGGTAATTAGTGTAGTTTAAGGTACAAATAATGTTTTAATAATGTGAGATGAGAATGACACTGGTCCTACTCCTATTGGATGAGTTATGGCCGACCCAGACAACCCATGGGTCAACTTGGGGACCCCATGGAGCCACTTTAGTTGTAAAATGACATTAATATATATTTATTTTAAATTGACACAAACATGAGTTGTTTTACTAAAACAGTTTTTAAGTGGGGTTACACAAGTCCCAATTTTGTGTATAAATATTCATTAGAAAGCTAAAACAATTTCCTACATCATAGTATTTTTTTTATAATTTTTAGACATTAAATAAATTAAATTATTTATGACATCATTATGATGCAGCGATGACCTCATTATTTAACGATTTAAATAAAATGAGAAGATAATGAAAAATACAAGGCTTAAACTTGTCCAAAGCCTATTGGATGAGGATATTTCGAAACCTTATCACCTTAGACTCGAATTATATAAGTGTGGGACCTTTAGAATCCGAAAATCATTGTGAAATAATGTAACATTTCAATCTTTCCAAAAGTGCCCCTCCTCTCCACTTATAAAAGGCCCCCACCTCTCCCACCTCATTTACACATTCAAGCCATTTGGCTCTGCCAACCTCTGCCCAAATACTCTCCCAACTTCTACCTCTTACTCCTAGAAGCCTCACTTTGGGCAGAACTCTTCCCAAGGAAGCCTTTGGCTCAAATCAAAAAGAGTTACCCGATTTTGAGGTAATGTCTTCTCTAATGTTGTTTTGTTTTATTTTTCTTCTCCAACCCCCTAAACTCTTTTTATTCATTTCTTTTGTAACAACACCAGTATAATAAATATAATAGGATGTTGTTATAATAAGGATTCGAGCTACACTTACACACACCTACATCTAATGGTTAAAGAACATACGGTTTCTGTGGATGGCGAATTTCTGCCTCACGAAACGATGATTGTTCAACACTAATATAACACCTTAAAAGGTGGCCATTAAGATGTCAATATTTTTATATATGATATATAATATGTTTATGTTTTACTTATACTTCTGTATTTCTCATTTATGGCATACATTATGATTTCCATTATGGGTAAAACACGATAATTTCATTTTAGGAAGTGCGGACTACCGCCCCCTCAAAGTGATTTGAATCGTTAATGCCATATGTGGGATGTATAAAGAATGGAGTAAATGGTATTATACACTATATTATAATGGAATTATATTATACATTTATATCATTATGATTTAGTTCCATTAAATATGAAATTGAAATGAATGTAGTGTTCATGCGTACGTACGGCTTACCGTCTCCATGAACGGTGCATTTCATTATTTACCTCTAAATGTTACGTAATATTATAAATGAATGTATATACTGGATATATAAGATATATATGACATATAAATCATGAATATAATTCTGGATATAATGGATATTCTACCACATGAACAACTTGTAATTATAAGAAGTTTATTGTTGACTCAAGTACCAAAGATAGACAAAACGACTGTTATTAACTTAAATAATTACATAATGTTCATAACATTGTAATAAGTGATATAAAAAGGATAATGAAATTGAAAATGGTTCTTAATAAGGTAGATATTAACTCTAGTTTATTATTCATGAGGTTAAAGAATGGTTGAGTCAAGTCGGACACAAGGTAAGGGAACTTCTTAACCCAACTTCCATTCTTTGGGTTAATCTCCTATTTTAAAATTATGTCATGATATTATTATGTCCTATATTGTATTTATACTTTATTTATGTGTAAATATAGTGAATACACATAATAGATCTATTTTATTTAAAAAAATGATCTTTTTAAGGACTTCGCCTCAATCTCCTTTTATTGAGGAATATTTGGTTTTATACACAACTTTCATTTATACAGTGTATAAACCCCTTTGACTTTTACGTTTATTCAAAAGAAATCTTTTTTATACGAAGCGTTTTGCTAAACGACAAAAGGGAATGTTTTTCTTTCTGTACTTATGCAGCGACAATGACTTCTCCGCCGCCATGACCATTATTTGGGTTTCGGCTTCCTCTACAAGCCATCATTTTTTTAATGAAAAATAAATACAAACTTTTAACTTTCTTTTATTTTGGTATTGAAAAAGGTTTTGAAAGCGTTTTTATTATATCAATGTGTTGTATTGATATCTTGTGATTGAAATGTGGATATTTTATGTTTTCTTTATGCATGTTTTATGTGATACGATTATGTTTTGGTTTATGATATGTTTAAACATATTCATATGAGGATTGAATTGGACTTAATAAGTGACGGGTGGAGCCCGCTATAGCTCCTCGATGCATCGGTAGGTCTCATGAGACAACTAGACGTGGAATTGGATGAGGCCCTTTCCCAATTTGATTTATGGTTTTGGCCGAGGCCTTAATCATTTTAGACGTCTTGGCCGAGGCCTTGACAAAATGTTTCAGAATGTCTGGCATTATGCATTCCATCATTATGAAAGTGGTTATTGATATTGCATGTGATTATTCGACCAGTAGAATATCCATGTGAAGAAGTAAATAGCATTTTCTCATTTTACTTTTTCCATATTATGTTTAAGTTCATGTTTAAAAGGATTTTGTTTTAGTTATACATTGCCTTAAATGTCAATGTTTATTTATGAAAGCTTCCGCAATATTGTTATCCTTACTGAGCATCTGAGCTCACCCCATTCAATGTTTTAATATTTTTCCAGGATGTGAAGAAGTATTTTATGAATGACCAATAGGGGTAGTCAGAAAGGGATATGATTGTTGACTATGAAGACCATGTTATTGTAGTTTGTTTACTTTTTGATGTAATGAAATATTTATGAATGTATCTAGTGTTTCCAAGGCTACTAAACAAATCGGTCTTTCGAGACTTGATCTTTGGTGATCATGCCAATGTTACGAAGTAATGCACCGGCTCTGGGTAGCTGGGGTCGGGGCATTACATCTCTAATGATCGATCCCCTCACTCCCCGAAATCCATTTTTTCTATCTGTCTTCTATTGATTCACATTTCGTGCATGATGTTAAACTATATGCTCTGAACCATGTGGGTTTTGATTACTTTTTGATGCATTGGATTCCTCTTAATGGTTCAATCCAATCCAATAGTATGTTATCTAGCCTAGGGAAGTATCTCTGATGAGACATCATCCATTTAGGGGACACAAATCCTTGATCCTTCCCTGGAGGTTGATTGATCCATCCTTCTTGTTAGTTAACAATGAATAATCCCCACACATAACACATCCATCAAAGCAATATTGATCTTCTTGTGTAGGGATGTTAACCAATAGAAATCCACAAGTACATATCTATTTTATTTTTCGTGTGTACACACTAATTCTATACCTCCCTCCTGAACTATGTCGACTCTGATCCTTTCTGACATAACATGTTATGAAGAATGCCTCTATATGGTTCAATCCCATCCTCCATTCCTATCATGGTATTTCCATCATGTCTCTATATATCTGTTTGATCATACCCCGCCCAAAGGTCACATCTCTTTCAGCTCCACTTGGGTAGATATCTCTGATTCATCCCCAACCACATATCCCATTTGGACCATGTATCAAGCCATGTTTATGCCCCAACATTCCAATTAAATTTATGTTGTGATTGACTACTAACCGGATACATTATATGAATCATCACCTAATGGATCGGGCCCAACACCATCATATTCACTTCGGTTCCATCCCATTCAATCGATACACCTCATCCAAACCCTTCTTAATCCATCTTGAATATTTTTTGGCCCACCACATCCTAATGAGATCATTCCACTCACTCGATAAGTAATCAATGCATAATCCCCAGCAATCCGCATCATCACCACACCCTTATCATGGTGAGGTCACGTCATCCACCATGATTCATCTCAGTACATAATTACCACTAAACATTTTTTCACTCATTACGACATCTAGACATCTACCGTTGTGTAAGCCTCATACAATCCAAACTCATTCAACAAAGAGTAATTCCCATGTGATGGGTCAGTAGCCATGCTTAAGTTCAAAAACATGCCCCCTCGAATGACCTGGGTTTTGATACCTATATCTAAAATAGGATACATTTGAAGAAACATTGAGGAACAATACCATCCAATGGTAATCCTTTTTAAACCCCTAGTTGGGTTTCCCCTTGTAGATCCTCTCTCAGTGTTTTTTAGATCATCCTTCATTCTGTGAAAACTTATCTTCATGATACACACCACCTCAAATCCAATCTTATTGGGAATTCCTATCATCTTGTTCAGTAAACCCTCTAGGTGATCCCACCATGCTATGTAACCATCTAATACACATTCATATGTGTTTTGATCAATCATATCCTTCTCATTTAGCATTAAACTCATGGAATACCATGTGTCAAACACGATATTCCATGGAAATCCTCAAATACATGCCTCTGACAAAAAAACCCAGGATCGACAAGGGAAGTTTCATGATTATGTACCGATGAGAAGAACTTATTTGAGGAAGAATATATTTTTTCTAGTGTTTCAGTATCCATACATACCATTGATGCATAGTGGTACTATAATTATGTCCAAAGGATGGTGACCTTAAATGACCCTTTGTAATGTCTTGAGAGAAGTAACATAATTAACCAATATCCATAAAGAGATGGAACTATGAATGAGTTTCATGAACAAAGTATTAATTATAAGGGATATATATACTAGGGGACTAATTTTGAGGAGGAATACACAGAAGTAGAAACTATCATCCCATATTCCAGTTTCAGTAACCGAGTAGACATATATAAAAAACTGATTAATGTCACCCACTATTGGAAGGAGGGAATGTGGGGTATAATGAACCATTAGTAATCATGGACATAATGACCCAATGGATTTTTGACCTGAAGAAATGTGTTAAAAACATAAAGGGTGAACCCGACATGAACTATTTATCCTCCAACTATTGGGATTAGTAGTGTTCGAGAAATCAATATATGAACGTGACACTGGATCCATCTATTTGGTTCTAGGTCCTCCATAGAAAATATTGGTCCATGAATAAAACTAACTAGAATTAAATATAGTGAATAATTGGGATTTTGGTATATGGAGTTGTTAGTGTAGATATATCTCTTCAAACTTGGAATATTGAATGACGTAGAGGAGTTGGTCATTTCATTCCTAATACCTATGTAGATAGATTAATTTTACTTATTTACAGCACAAAATTTACAAAAAACCAATCACCCTAGCCAATAGACATATGGGACAGGATGAATGATAATGTGGACACCTCTACCATGATGTCATCCACAACCATGACTATCGGGCACCCATTGAATGCCCCACCACCAAATATTGTTTAGAAGAGGGTGATGGACATTCTTGTTCAGTGATTCAAATAGGTGGGGGTAATTAAAAAGGGATCCATAGACCACCAGTTCAAGGAGGATTCGAGGCCTCTTCATCTTCACTTCCCTCAAGGGCTGCACAGGGAGCCACTACACTCCATTCCAACATTAAACCACTTCGAGAGCCTCTCCTCTGATTGTTCCTATGGATCACTCCCCTATGCCAACATGGTGTGGGATGTATGAGTCATACAGGCAGTAACTACTTCACAAGAGCTACTAAAGAGGGATCTGACCATGCCACATTATCAACACCAATTTTCGGTCCCTCGTGAAAAAGAACAGGTGACCTACACCACTTCTCATTGAGCACTGACTCGGATGACCAGATTTCAATCATGGGAACATGCCCAGGATGATTCCCCTAGGGGGGCATCATCTTCTAGGGATTCAATGAACTATGCCCCCACTGATGCATACTAATAGTTCCTTAATACTGAAGAGCCATGGAACATGAATTCCTAGCCATTATTGTGACCTCACCCACCCCATTGGCATGCCAGGATGACTCTTTCAGACACCTATATGATCAGCGGTCGTCGCTGGCCGACCTGTGGTGATGATATCTCGTATGAAGGTCTAGATCACACCATCATTAGACAGAGTGGAGGTCCACCCCAATCTATCACGGTGCATTGATGTCATCCACATGTTACCAATATAAGTACATGAAATGGTCCTCCCTATATTGTCAAAACTTAGCATAGATTTACTCCATGTGCCTAGGAATCCATATTCATAGGTAATCCATATGTCTTAGTTTGTCAATGCAAAGGTCCTCCTCATCTCCTTCCTAGATCAAGGGGTGGTCCACCGAATAGTAGAACTGACTAGAAAAAAGGTCCTACTTTCTCAATCACTCTTCATTATGGTTTCCTCCCCATTCTATCACTAGCTACATTAGAGATCCTCCCCACTAAAATGGACACCTAATTGGAGGTCCTCCGTACTTAATCAACGGTCAACATGGAGGTCCACCCTATATCCATTCTGATCAGTATGAAGGACCTACTCATGATACCACCACCAAATCATTTGAAGGCCTTCCCCACATCCTCAGAATTTAACACCAAGGTCCTCCTTTTATCCTATTCCATCATTAAAAAATCTATCCTTAAGCCACCACTGACAACAATATTACAGTTCCTCCATGTGCTTTAGGAAGAAGAAGTGTGTGTCTAACTCATGTTCCAAATAGATTCAGTAGAGGCCCCCCTACTTCAACGCTCTCTATGGCAGATACCCTCCCTTGACACCCATAAATCAACAAGGATGTCTTCATCATGTTCCATTAGACATATGCCCTGGTGCTCCTTGTACCTTAACTTTCCTATGTAGAGTTCCTCCCCACTGTTGTACCAATACACACGGAGGTCCTCTAAAAGTCAATGATTTACTCTATTCTGAATAACCATAATGAGGAATAAGGGAAAACCATTACCATTGATAGAAGAACTCTTAAAAACACCAAGTCATCATCAATTCAGTGCAATTTTCTGATTCTGGAGAGGAATGTGACTCGATGATGGATCCTTCACCCAGATCCTCTACATCAGAGTCTAGGTTATGGACTCGAAAAGTGTTCTTCAACCTTCCAGAGAGAGATATATACCTGATACCTAGAAACTCATAAAGTGCATTTAGGGTGAGGAAATTGTTTCTCCATTATAGAGTGTTTCTATGCAGTTATATCTATCATCAGTAGGAGTTTTCTCTACCTCGACATGAGATTATGGATACTTGTTCTGGTATACGGTAGATTATGAGGACCATCCTGTCCCCCAACCAACATTTGTCATCATTGCACATGAATTAGTCCACAACACCCCATTATAAAGTGACATGATGATGTGGCTGATACCACCCCTGAGATACTAACTAGTATGTAGCATCATATCTGCTCATGCAGTGTTCTCATAGCTGACTACTCCACTACGTAAACGGTATATGTCAGTGCCATTTTGTATTCCTAGACTTCCCCCATTTTACGAATTGGGGAACCAAGAGCCAAAATCTAATATGGAGTGAATAAGTCATTGGGATATTTTTGTGTCGAACCAGTAATCTGAGATGGTTTGGAAAATCGTGATTCCAAATTCTTACATTCTAGAGTCTCTCACCATAAAATACTCATGTTTTTTCACAGACCATATGGGCGACACATTTCCACTTCCAGAACCATCAATTGGAATATCCAAATAGATTATATCACATAAAATAAATTGGAAATTAGTGTCCCATGGTAGAACTACCAACAATTCATATGGATCAATACCCTATATCATCTATCTACCACCGAACTTCTGAGAATAGATATGTCTTGAGCTTCCATATGTGCCATAGAGTTATCATATAGGTGTATCATAATGTTCTGATCTAAGTTTCAAGAAAATTAAAATTTCTCCACATTTGTCCCATCATTGGATAGCCAATCCTACCTTGAAATATTGAGTCTATGCCTCCAATAACAATCAAGATAAACATGGGCATCACAAAAATATAACCAGAAGCGGAATTAACATAGGTTACGAGGAGGATAACCTAACCCATTGGGTATAAAAACACCCCTCAAACCCTAGAGGCATCTAAAATCATTAGCAAAGATAGGATTGTGTCCTTGGGGATGCTTCTGCATCATTACCCATTGGTCATAACACCACCAAGTGTAAAAAAACATATTAGGACCCTCAAGCCCCATGACCTTTCTGGTTCAATACCAAAGACATAGAATGATCGCAATAAGCACACATTGCTCCAAATTTTCAAAAAATATAATAATCTCATTGACAAAATCATCTATTATCACCTTGAGAAATAAAATCATGACTATAGTTATCTTTGGTAAAACCTCATCCATCCTCTACTTGGGATGCACAGGCAGCCACAGGTTCTTCCCGATGAGTTGACTCCCATT
Organism: Viscum album; assembly: GCA_963277665.1. Taxonomy (NCBI): domain Eukaryota; kingdom Viridiplantae; phylum Streptophyta; class Magnoliopsida; order Santalales; family Viscaceae; genus Viscum; species Viscum album. The sequence continues at coordinate 63,963,273 of OY728139.1, forward strand.
GATCCCGAACAGCCTGCACATCCCAACAATGTAGATGTCAGATCATGTGGAATAAGACCACAATATGAATATACAAATATTCATGAACTATGTGATAAGAATCATATGGACTCATATTAACTGGTACCTCCATTAGATCCTAAGTTATTTATTCAACGGCTCCACCAGGCATTCTAGTTTCTTACAACATCACTAAGCCAACCTATCCAATTAAAGATCCTACTAACACACTAGTTGTTAGGAATCTCCTCTAGGGTGATCTGATGACCTCTCTCATTTATTTCTTGGAGGACATTAAAATGTGACAGGTGGAAATATGGCCTAATGGTATGTTGAATCTAGATGGGTTGATGATATGTAAACTCCACCAATTTTTGGGAAACCAACATTGTTCCCATTCAACGATATGGGAGAGATATTGATGCATTTTACCCACATTCTTTCAAGGTGTAGAACACTGTTGGAGACTCCATCATAGAAGGAATCCACCATACATCAGTATTTCGTATAGAAACTTTAAAGACCTTACTATGTCTGGTATAGCCATTACACATTTGGACCATAGCTCTTTGGGATGATCTTTATAGGAAATTTATGTATTATAATTTCTCATCCACATGAAATACCAGAATTGATGAAATATTCATGTGAAAACAACCAACAATATGAAAGAGTTAGAGAATTTTTTTGACATTTGTAATGGCCTCACATATTCAATCCAAAGGTCGCTGACTCAAGAACCTTTGCTGACGATGTGCATGGGTAATATAAAGACTGTGTTGGTTCCCTCCCTCGTCATTCAAAATATTACAAGTAGATGTCATTATTTTTCTGATAAGGCTCCACACCTGGGGAGCCCATGCAGTAAGATAAATAGGCACATTCATTTCCTCATATAGCTCATTGAAATAGATCCTCTAAGTCCTATACTACTGTAATTACATAGGTATAGGCCTCTTGTTCAATTTTGTTATTATGGGAAGAGCCTCATCCATAGACCCATCAAGGAAAATAGACTCAGGCCCAGCCTTATGTTCAGCATAACCCACCTCAAAATTGGCTAACACCGCTCTATCTAGCTCCACCTCATAGGTGGGATAATCAGGCTAAATACCCTGATAAGGATTCAGCCCCTCTTCAGGGCCATTCATCTATTGTTCCTTTTTTGGATACATTAAAATGATCCAAACCATTGGATGATGCTCAAGTCCTTGGTTATTTATGGTGTGCCATAGATCAAGGAACCCAAATGTGGCTAGAATATAGGAAGACCTATGAGGCTGATTTAACTGATCTCCCTAAATAATTCCTTTATCACAAGATCCCAGGACAAACCATCAAGTGATAATATGTGTCTTAGGAATGACTCCAATACCATATTGACAGAAATCTAGTAATATTGGGTCATGTCCTAGGATACGTGTCTTGTGTTTCTATGATTCCTTACAGGGTAAATGATGGTGAATGGAAGTAGATATTCAGCCATGGGACATAGAATTATGATGATCTGTTAACTCGTATAATATTATGTCACGCCCATGGTGTCTTTCGTGATCATTTGAGTTAGCCTAATTTTCTATAAATTGCAGCACCTCCACCCTCTAATGCTTATGCATCCACGAATCGGCCATTCACTTATAATGAATGTATATTCTACCGAAACAAGGTGAAATATATCTCCCCATCAGTGATAAATCCATCCCAATGTCTTAGAGACTTCACACCCCACGATTTAGGATTCCCCACAGAATTTTCTTAGTATTTGAGTATTCCTCAAGAGATGATCAGGAGTATACATCATTGAAGGCTATTGAAATTTTAGACCCTTACATGGTCCCCCGTTATGGAGAGAATAATTCATTTCCACTTAATACCCATGGTCAATGCCATAATCAATGAGGACATGGACTTGTGAACATTCAGAATGGTTAGGAAAATGTTTCCAACCAAGTCATGTATGTTTCCAAGAAGAGATAGTAGGTACTTCGTAGAGCTCAGTAGAAACATCCCTCATATCCTACGACGTTAGGTTCTCTACCACTGTTGGTCATACTACTCGAGATGGTATAGTTCCCATGACTACATCATGATAAAACATGTGCATCCATGGACATACCTCAGTCATAATTCAGTCATCTAGTAGTAGTTTAGTACGGTTTATCTAGTGACCAATAGGATGTCCCCAGTACAAGCCAAAATCATCCAGTTCAAAAAACCATGGTTCGCATCATACTTCTATTTGAAGAGGGGAATTCAGCCAAAAAATGCACATCTATCATAGAATTAAGATGTAATGCCCCGACCCCAAAAGCCCAGAGTCGGTGCATTATTAAATATCATTGGCATGATCACTAATGATAAAGTCTCAAACGACCGATTAGTTTAGTAACCTTGTAAGTACTAGATACATTTATATGGTTTATATTACATCATAAAATGGAAAAATACAACAACATTGTTTCCATAGAAAAAACTGAGATCCCATAGACTATCCCTGCAGGTTTTTCATAATATACTTTTTCGCATCCTAGGAAAAATAAAACACAGAAATGGGTGAGCTCAGATGCTTAGTAAGGATAACTATAGAGAGGAAACATTCTTAAATAAGAATAAACATTAAAGGCAATGTATAGAACTAAAAGAAAAGTCTCTTCAACATAAAAATCATCATAATATGGAAAATATAAATTAAAATAAATCCATTTACTTACTCACATGGATATTATACTAGTCGAATAATCACATGGAATATCAATAGCCACTTTCATAATGATGGAATGTATAATTCTCGACTTTCATGACCACGTAGTCAAGGCCTTATGTCAAAACTACAAATAATATCATGTCAAGGAGTTTTTACACGACAATAGTTTGTCTCATTATACCTACCGATACATCAAGGAGCTATAGTGGGCCCCACCTTTCATTTACTATGACCAATGTATTCCTCATATGAAAAAGTTTAAACATAACATAAACATTCATATTAAAACAAGCATTCGAACTGTCAATACATTATACATAATCCATGAATGGTATATATATAACACATCTATAGTCAAACATATCACAAAACCTTCAATACAACATCAAATATTTGTATCATAAAAAATCTACTCCAAAAAAAATATTAAAATCTATCAAATGATGTTCAAATAGATGAAAATGATTTTTAAGCATCTTCGAGTGAAATATTCCTTTTTCATGAAAACATTTAAATGTCACAAAATTTAGAAAGGCAGACATTTAAAGTCATTTTGGAATCAAAGTGTCCAATACGACTTTAGAAATTTTGAATGTAATTATCATTAAAAAAACATTCATGTCCATATAAATAAATCCTTAAAAACCATTTTGAAAACATGTACATTAATGAGATTGATTTATAAGAATAAATATTTAAAACATTTAAAATAATGTTTTAGTAAAAAAAATTCATTTAAATGAATCCTTTTGAAAACACTTTCATGAAACTTGGACATGGATAATAAATATGTCCTGGTAGATAATTATGTAATAACAATACCACGAATAATAAATAGATTGTGAAATTAACACTTATATTGTACTTTTCCTTGGTAAATGGTAGGTTAACCTCCTTTATAATGGTAAAATAATTTTTATTAAATTATAAAATAATCCTATAAATTAATATGATGTCATATATGATCTTTTAACATTGCTCTGTTAATAATATCTAAGTATTATCGTCGTTTTGGGTGTTAAATGATTTATTTTCCTTTATATGATTTGATAAATAAGTAATGTTTGTTATTGAAAGGATGTATCTTATTCATATTCAGAATAATATTATGTCTTTAAAAATTATTTTTAATCATCTAATAAAAATTATTCTTGAATGGATACGATGGGGAATTAATCTCATCGCGTTCATGGTGACGGTAATCTGTACGTACGCATGAGCGACAATATCATTATTTTGATATTAGAATAATATATAACTGGAAGTTATATCATATATAAATAATACTTATCATGTTATATTTATTATTTACATCAATTACACTTCATTATTATACCCATAAAAATAATAACGTATTGAATAACAGTTACACCACAACATAAAGACGGTAAGTCGTACGTACGCACGTATGATGTCATGTTATTCAAAAGAAGGATATAATAACGAATATGGTTGTGCCATATTTATAATAACATTATAGTATATAGAAGATACTGGAGTTATTATTTTAGAATGGTAACAACAAATAAAGTGGAACAGGAATATGAAAGAAACTTGAAAGAGGTGATGAAATATTTACCTTTTCTTCAGGTTCTTCCTTTTGATTTGATCAAACCAGCACCATAAGTCAGATTTATGACTAAATGAAGTCCTCCAGGATGAAGGTAGGATAGTTGAGAGGTTATTTGGGTTGGGGTTGACCAAGTAAAATGGCTTTGAAGGTGTGAATTAGAGAGAAGGGGGAGTGCCCTTTTATAAAAGGGGTGAGGGGAACCTTAGGAAACGCTAGAAATATTATTTTATAATATAATAATTTTCTGTTTATAATGTCTCAAAAATGAATTATTTAATTTCTAAGGTGGGCATCGGTTGAAAACCACTCAACCAATAGGTTTTAGATAGGTTAGGGTCACTATATTAACTTTATCTTTTAGATTTAACTCTTAGTTAAATAGTTTGACATTTAACATGTCTCTTTGTATTTTTATATTATATGGTAAATAAAATTACAATAAACAACCAAGAGATCCCCAAGTGGTTCATTAATGATACAAATATCATTATATATGTCATTTGGATAAACCCTATATTTTTAAAATAGAATATAAATTAATAATATAATATATGTTTTAAAAACTATTTAATGTCAATTTTCAGCCTATTTGGTATTGTGTTTTTTCTAAATTCAAAACATCATTATTACATATATATAAAATTACTATAACCAACCCTAACATGTCATATTAACCTACAAATTTATTTTAATTCATAAAATGTTTCAAATTACATTTTTTGGACATTTATAATGTCAATTATTTTAATCTGTCATTAATATGATAATTACTGCCTCAGCAATGTGTTATAAATAAATTTAATTTTTTAATGTCTAAAAATTATAAATTAAATACAATTATGTATTAAATTGTTGTAGATTTATAAATAATATTTATTGTAAAATTTATCTTATGTATAAACCTATATAAAAAATATTTGTTTTATTAAACTTTGAATTTAACACTTTTAACTCTTCATTGAATTAATTAATATTAAATATCCTAATCCAATCCAAGTGGAAAAAATAAGTTCATATTTTATTCCTAAGGTTGTTTTTTGTTGAATTATACTTATCCAATAGAATTATAACATATGTTAGGGTAATAATAATATCATTTTTCCCTTAATTACCCTATTTACTATTAACTGTGGTAAATAAAAATAAAAAAGTTACTATTCACCAAAAATTGTTTTCATCTTATTGAACCACATTTTACTTACTGATATCAACCGAGTCTCTAAGATTTTGGAAATTATTCTCATAGAAGCAGTAAAATTATGTTTTATTTAAATTTGAAAATGCTCTTAAGAGATGAGTAAAAGACGGTAAAAAGTTTTATAAATTTATTATATATAAAAAATTATTATAAACTAACTCCAATTAATTAAATTTAATTTATATAGGTATTATGTATTTATTTTTACCTAAAATAAATTAAAATAAAATAAATAAATATTTAAATAAAAATTCAGTTTTAAACAATAACTCATTGTTTTTCAATATTTAACAAAAATAGAATTTGTTCAGAAAAATTCCAAAAATTTACCCCATGTTTATTTTTATATTCTGAATTCAAAAATGAATTCTATTTTACCAATTTCAAAACATAGAAGATTCATTAATTAAGTTAAAATTAATTCCTGTGGTAAAAACCAAAAAGCTTATTTTTGAGAAATAATAAATATCAAAAGATTTGACACTTTTTTATATCCAATTTCAAAGTGATATTAAATATAATGACCTTAATTGTATTAAATGATAAAAATATAATCTAATTATGCTTTAAAACCATTAAAATTTATAAATCATCACTTTTAATTAATTATTTTAAAAAAATTAATTTCAGTTAAAATATATTATTTTTCACTATTCACCAAAATATGAAAGTTATCAGAAAAAACCCAAAATTTATTCAAACTGAATCCTTATGTCCCAATTATAATGAAGAATTATATTTTTGTCAAAAAAAATATATAAATGTTTCAAATATTTTATTTAAAAAATGTTTTCCATTAAAAGGAGGTAAAATTGCATTTTTTAAAAATACTTCATTCATCTGGAAAAAATGAATTTGTTCATAAATTATTTCTATGAAACTCATAATATGGATTCCAAAATTTTAAGGATTATATAAAGTTCAAAATTCAGTTAACACTATTCATAACCGCTTTTCAATTCCTAGTTTTGTATGTCGTGGTGCGCTTGAACATAGTGTTGCGTGTAGTGCAAGTTATTGAATTACATTGAAGAAATAACGTACTATGAAATCTTGGGGTGTTACATTCTTCCCTCCTTTAATAAATTACATCCTCGCAATTTGAAATTGTTCTTCGAAAATAAAATGTTGAAAATAAAACATACCTTTGTGGGAAAACCCACATCGGAAATTGGGATAATAAAATTTAGTCTTAAGAAGAAGAAAAGGGGAATGAAAAAGTCACCACCAAATTATGATCTTGATTATGAGAAAATCAGTAGTAATTAAAGACACACAATTGAAGAAAAAACATAAATATTTATAAGGATTTATTGAATTCATCAGTCACAAACAATTCGAGAATTGAGCGCCTCAAAGCCATCTATCTTTTATGATTTAAAATATCATCGGTTCAAAAGAACATAATGTATTAAGATAACACATTTTAGTTTTAAGATCCCTTACCTAAAGTTTAAGAATTAATTTCTTCATAGAATAAGAGAATAAAAAACATACTTTACAAGTAGACTTTCATCCTTTAACTAATTTCTACCACAAACTCATCTTTCACTCTAAAAGATAATAAAACATAAAAAATATTTTACTGATCTTATTCATATAGGGTCCGAAAAAATTTATTTTATATTTCATTTACAAGACCTTTTAAAAAAACTACATTATTCAATATAGGACATCACACGGGCTTGTGGTAGGTGATACACCCTTGTCGCCCTTCAGTTGCGGGTTCCAGTCTTGCGGCCTTGCCGGACGTGATAGGTTACTGCTCGACCTCCAGGTTGTTCTTTTTATGGAAATCCAAAAATAATACCAAACTAAAATTATCCAAATGATGTGATACATATTACTATTTGGATCATACATATTATTGGAGTTCACATTCCTTTTACTGGGTGCCATCTCTATTCAATGGCATACACTAAGTCAGTTTATGAATTGTAATGAATAATTCCAAACATGTAAAATATCAAAGGTAAATTGAACAGTTTATGCGTATAATCCATAATCATAAAAATATTTTCATTAAGAAGGTATGTACCCATAAATACTTTATAATTATTTATAATGAAAATGATAATTATCTTATCCATATCCTCCGATAGTGTCGTAACCATGAGTGTAGCAAGGCCAGTTGTCGTGCACCAGTTCCCGTTCGAGTCTAGCTCAAACCGGTGTTTTTGGGTTTTACCCCTAGGTACATATGTGCCAGATCTGCCTCTACATGCTCATATCCAGATAGGGATGTATTACTTGGATAACTCAACAAATATCTACAGTACCAAAATTCTAGGAAGTTTTTATATATATATCTTCATTTTCTGTCTTAGAGATATGTTATCTAATCAGAGTTTAACTAAATCTAGTTTCCAAGGTTTGTACTGAACTTCCTCTGATACCAACTTTAATTCCCTGAAACCAGAAGCCCATAGACTGGGAATTATTACGTATCATTATCATGGTCACAAAATATCATGGGTTGAAAGACTAATTAGTTTAGTTTCCTTAGAAGTACTAGATACATACATAAGGTTTACATTACATCATAAAATGGAAAACTACAGTAACATTTTTCTATAGACAACACTAAGACCCCATATACTATCCTTGAAGGTAAGTCATAAAATACTTCTTCGCATCATGGGAAAAATAAACCATAGAAAGGGTGTGCTCAGATGCTCAGTGAGGATTAAAATATAGCGGAAACATTCATAAATAAGCATAAACATTAAAGGCAATGTATAGAACTAAAAAAGCCTTTTTAAAATAAACTTCATCATAATATGGAAAATAAAATCCAAATAATTCTGTTTACTTACTCACATGGATATTCTACTAGTCGAATAATCACATTCAATATCAATATCATCTTTCATAATGATGGAATGAATAATTCCAGACTTTCGTAACCACATATTCAATGTCATATGCCAAGACTACAAATAAGATTTTTTCAGGGCCTTGTGACAAGAAAATAATTTGTCTCATTAAACCTACTGATGCATCGAGCAGCTATAGTGGGATCCACTCATCACTTACAAAGTCCAATGCATTCTTCATACGAAAAGGTTTAAACATAACATGAACACTCTATTAAAACTAGTATATGAAATCTCAATACATTATCAATAAACCATGAATTTTTTAAAAATAACAAATCAATAGTCAAACATATTACAAAACATTCAATATATTATAAAATATTTCTATCATAATAAATCAGCTTCAAACAAGTTTAAAATCTATTAATGGATGTTGACATAGATGAAAGTGATTTGTAAAACACTTTGAGAGAAATATCCTTTTTTATGAAAACATTTTTAAAGTCACACATTTTAGAAAAGATAAAATTTTAATACTTTTTTGAATCAAAGTGTCCCATACCACTTTGAAACTTTTCAATGTAATTATCATTTAAATAAACATTCATGTTCATATAAATAAATCCTTAAATTTTTTTGAAAACATGGACATTAATGAGAATGATTTAGAAGAATAAATATTTAAATCATTTAAAATTATGTTTTAGTAAAAAATTCTTCTAAATGAATCATTTTTAAAACTCTTTCATGAAATGTGGACATGGATAATAAATATTTCCCAGTAGATACTTACATAAAAAAAATCACGGATAATAAAGAGATTGTGAAATTAACCCTTACCTTGTACTTTTCCTTGGTCGAGGGTAGGTTAACCTTCTTTATAATGGCAAAATGATTGTTAATAAATTATAAAAGAATCATATACATTAATATGATGTCATATATGATCTTTTAACATTGCTCTGTTAATAATATCTTAGTATTATCGTCATTTTGGGTGTTAACTGATTCATTTTCCTTTATTTTCATTGTTATGTATGTAATGTATCTTATGGATATGATGTATATTATTCATATTCAGAATGACACTAATTATTTAAACATTATTTTTAATAATATAATAAAAATTCGTCTAGAATAGATATGATGGGGAATGAATCTCACCGCGTTCATGGAGGCGATAATCTGTATGTACACACAAGCGATGGTATCATTCTTCTGATATTAGAATAATATATAATTTTATGGTATATCATATATACAGAATCATTATCATGTTATATTTATTATTTAAATAAATTACACAACATTATTATACACATGCAGATAATAATGTATTGAATAACTATTACACCACGCCGTGGAGATGGTAAGCCGTACGTACACACGTATGGTGACATGTCATTCAAAGGATAGATAGAATAATTAATATGGTTTTACTATATTTTTAATAACATCACAATATATAAAAGATAATTTAGTTATTATTTTAGAATGGAAAAAACAATGAATGACGAAGTGGAAGAAGAAAGGAACTTGAAAGAGGTGATGAAATATTTACCTATTCTTCGGGTTCTTCCTTCTGATTTGATCAAAAGGGCTCTTTAGGATAGAATTATGAGAGGGTATTTGGGTAGGGGTTGGATGAGACAAATGGATTTGATGGTGTGAATTATAGATAACGGGGAGTTCCCTTTTATAAGAGGGGTGAGGGGAACCTTAGTAAAAGCTAGAAATATTATTTAATTATAAAATCATTTTTTGTTTATAATAGCCCAAAAATGAATTATTTAAAGGATATGGTAGGTATTGGTTAAAACCCCAAAAAATAGGTTTTATACAGGTTTGGGTCACTATATTTAGTTTATCTTTTTGATTTTACTCTTATTAAAATAGTTTCACATTTAAAATGTATTTTTTTATTTTTATATTATATGGTTAATAAACATAATATAAACATCCAGGAGAACCCCAAGTGGTTAATTAATGATAATAATATCATTATATATTTATTTTGGCCAACCTTAGATTTTTAGGAATATAATATCAATTAATTATATATTATATGTTTTAAAAACTCTTTTATGTCAAGTTTGACACTATTTGGTATTTTGTTTTGGATAAATTCAAAAAAACATTATTACTTATAAAAAAATTCATCTAACCCATATTTTAATGTCATATTAACATATAAAATTAATGGAATACATAAAAAATCTCAAATTACATTTATTTGGATATTTATAATGTCAATTATTTTAATCATTCATTAATACGGTAATTACTGCATCATTATTATGTCATAAATAAAATTAATTATTTCAAGCCCAAATATTATGAATAAAATACCATTATGTAGGAAATGTTTTTTATCATTCTAATAACTATTTATATCCGAATTTATCATATATATAACTCTATATTAAAAATGTTTTAGTTATTAAACATTGAATTTAACACTTTTAACTCTTCTTTGAATTAATTAATAATAATTGTCCAAAAATAATACAATTGGACCAAAAAGGATCATATATTATTTATAATGTTCTTTTTGGTCGAATTATACTTATCCAATAGAATTATTACATGTGTTTGGGTAATAATAATATCATTTCCCCTTTAATTAATCTATTTAATTTTAATCGTGGTAAATAGAAGTAAACATTTACTCTTCACCAAAAATTATTTTCATCTTATTGAACCAAATTTTACATAATGATATCAACCATGTCTCTAGTATTTTTTATATACAACTCACAGATGTGGAAAAATTAGGTTTTATGTAAATTTAGAAATTCTCCTAGGAAGTGGGTAAAAGACGATAAAAAGTTCGATAAATTTCTTATATATCTAAAATTATTATAAACAGAATCCAATGAATTACATTGAATTTATTTAAGTATTATGTATATATTTTCACAAAAAATAAATTTAAATAATATAAATAAATTTTTAAATAAATAGACGGTTTTAAACAATAACTTAGTGTTTTTCACTATTCATCCAAAATTTAATGTTTTAGAAAAATTCCAAAATATCACCCCAAGCTAATTTTGATATTATGAATTCAAAAATTAATTATATTTTACCAATTTCAAAACATATAAGTTGAATTAATTTATTTAAAATTAATTCCCATTGTGAAAACCAAAAAGCATATTTTTAGGAAATAATAACTATCAAAAGTTTGACACTTGTTTATGTCCAATTTCAAAGTGAAATTACTTAAAATGGACATAATTGGATTAAGTTGTCAAAATATAAACTAATTATAATTCTAAACAATTAAAATTTATAATTAAACACTATAAATTATTTTTATTAAAAAAGTGGTTTTCAGTTTAAATATAGTATTTTTCACTATTCACCCAAATATGAAAGGTATCAGAAAAACACCAAAAAATTATTGAAACTAAATTATTATTTCCCTATTATAAAGAAGATGTTTATTTTATCATAATTAATATATAAATGTTTCAAATATTGGATTTAAAAAAGGTTTTCCATTAAATGGCGGTAAAATCTTATTTTTTGAAAAATACTTCTTTCATCTGAAAAAATGAATTTGTTCTTACATTATTTTTAAGAAACTCATAATATAGATTATAAAATTATAATGATGATATAAAGTTAAAAATTCATTTAATACCATTCATAACCACTTTTGAACGCCTATTTTGTTTTGTCGTGTTACGATTGAACTCCGTGTAGCGTGTAGTGCATGTTATTGAATTACTTTGAAGAAATAACATACTATGAAATATTGGGGTGTTACATAAGATGTGTTTAAGAACCATTTTATCATTTCCATAATTCTCTATATCATCTAGCAGCTCCACCTATTATATGATATTTTTGATCCCCTCATAGAGGATTTAAAAACCCCCATCCATTTCAAAATAGAGGTAGTACTCTAACGGACATCTATGCCAAGGACTTATAGTGAAAATAATACCAATATGTAATGTAATTCCCATGGGAAGACAAAGGATACCATGTAAAGGTGAACAACCACCCATTGTACATCACTTGATTGTGTAATGGTGTGGAATTACTCCATTACCTCGTCGATATAAGTTTTGGGATCAATCTTATCCTGACCCAGATGATCCACAAGAGATGACTATCTAATGTGGATATGTTTCCCTATGACTTGAATATTCATGGTTATGATAGCTATGAGCATAGTCCCTATGGAAATAGTCACCTAAATACCATGTTTGGTTGTTTTATTTATAGTAAAAAATACATGTTTCCCTTTTTGGATACTGCTTACAATGAGTTGATGGGTAGTCCTGAGCTCTATCTGCCCATATTTGTTCCCTCCTCATATTACCAATTCCTCATGTACACCCTCAATGGTCGAGTTCACCATGGTGCTTCATCTTTATTATCCTCATGTAAATCCTTAATCTTATAGGATGACATTTACAAGAGAAAGGATAAGTGAGTTCAAACCTACGAAGTTGAGAAAACAACTATTGTGGTCGGCCTTTAGATGAATTTGGATGATGCCTTCATCGTCCCGATTCAATGATAGTAGGTCACAACCCTATACATAGGACATTGGTTCTTCATTTTAAATATAAGGAGAAGAAATATTATTGTATACCTAAAATTATGAATGTTTACCTAGTACAACTATACAAACCAATAAACAATGATACTAGATCCCCTAACCCCTGGTTGGTATCGCGAGGTCCACCCCATGGAAATTACATTACAGCACCCTTTCTTTTAAATCTAGGGTGGCCTAACTCAACACTAACTAACCTACCACTACTACTTTTATATCATAAAGAGTGGACCCCTTGTTTGAAGTCCTGAAGGAATAAGTTCAATAGCTTTTTTTCAATGGTTTACACAGTGAGGTATTCTCCTAGTGACGATTCCACATCCAACCAGGTGGCCACTAGTATTCCTTCTGGATGTTTTGAATTTGGATAATCTATCTCCTCCTATGGATACTCCTATCATAGATGATGAGGAATACCAAGAGGATACACCTACCATATTCATAGAGGGTGTTTCTAACACCATCGATGAATTGGTATTGGTGAATCTTGGAACTCAGACAGACTCAAGACCAAAATTTGAGCAGTCCAACCATGTTTGCAGAGGAAAAATAGTAGTATGTCGATTTCATGAAGCAGTAACCAGATATATTCGACAAGATTTATGATGAGATTATATTAATAGAAACTTATTCCAATTTAAACCACCTTTGTCTATATGTAAATTATTAAAAGTTTGAACTACCACCATTGAAAATGTACCGCTATCAGGGTGCCACATTCAAGGCTTATGTTGATAATATCATTAAAGAGAACTTTTTTCATGGAATTCAGTTACCCCAGTTGACTAGAAAAAACATGTCCTTTCATGAAAAAAAGAATTGATTAGAGTCTTCATTGATTTTTTAGATATCAAATATCTGAAGGATTGTTTTTCACTTTGTGTAGAGTTATTGATCGATGTCAAAACTATGGTCCAAGTCCTTTCCTTGATGGGAACATACTACTAGAATAATTAGTTCTGTATGGTTCCCTGAGGATGAAGAGTCTACTACCTTCAAGGGGACAAATGGTACCTTATCCTATCAGGTAATTACATTTAGTTTAAATAATTCGTGGGAAACCAATTTGGGTGCCATGGACCCCAAATTAAAATCAAGCCTTAAAATCCTAGTGGAGTGCAATGTTGATGATTTGATGGTCAAATCCAACCAGCATTTGGACCATCTCATATATCTTGAGGATATGTTTGGATTCTTCCGCTCTCACCATCTGATGTTGATCTCCGTGAAGTGTTCCTTCAGGGTTACCTATGGTGTAAAACTCCAATATTTCATAGTAAGTTATTTTCAATAATTCAATAGCTTGTGTTATATGCAACACCAAGTTCGAGCACACCATGACTTACCAAACTAGCTGTTCAAAAGCTTTTATGAATATTATTAATAGAATTTTAAATTTTATATACTCTATATAATTTTAGAATCCATATAATGTGTTTCTTAGTCATAATATAAGAACAAATTAATTTTTTTCAATATAAAAGTAGTATTTTCCAAAAAAATACAATTTTACCACCTTTTAATGGAAAACCCCTTTTAAAAATAGTATTTCACACTTTTATGTATTCAATTTAATGAAATTAAATTCTTCTTTAGAATAGGGACATAAAAATTTATTTTGGATAAATTTTGGTAATTTTCTAACAACTTTTATATTTTGATGAATACGGAAAAATACTAAATTTTAGATGAAAACAAATTTTTTAATCGAAATGATTTATACAGATAAATTATGTATTTGAATGGATTAATAGTATAATTATATTATATTTTTATCATTTAATACAATGTAGGTAATTATAAGTAATTTCACATAAAAATTTGAAATAAACACATGACAATCTTTTGATAGTTATTACTTTTTAAAAACCCACTTTTCGATTTTAAAAATGGGAATTAACCTTACATTAATTAATGAAACTTCTATGTTTTGAATTTTATAAAATATAATTAATTTTTTAATTCAAAATATAAATATTATCTTAGGGTAAATGTTTGGTATTTTTCTGAAAACATTCAATGTTTGATGAATAGTGACAACACTACTTTATACTTTAAAAATGACTTTTTATTCAAATAATTATTTACTTTATTTAAATTATTTTAAGTCAAAATATATATATCATACCTATATAAGTTCAATATAATTCATTGGAGTCATTTTATAATAAAATAATATGTATAAAATTGTATTGAACTTCTTACCATCTTTTACCCACCTCCTGGGAGCATTTGAAAATTTACATAAAATAGAATTTTACCACTTTTTTGAGTTACATTTTGAAAATCTGAGAGTCACGGTTGATATCAGTATGTAAAATGTGGTTCAATAAGATGAAAATAATTTTTGGTGAATAGTAACTTTGTACTTTTATTTACTACGGTTAAATGTAAATTGGGTAATTAAGGGTAAAAATCATATTATTATTACACTAACACATGTAATAATTCTATTGGATAAGTGTAATTTGACCTAAAACAACCTTAAGAATAATATATGATCCTTTAGGTCCACTTTTATTAGATTAGGACATTTATTATTTTTAATTCAAAGAAGAGTTAAAAGTGTTAAATTCAATGTTTAATAACTAATCCATTTTATATAGTGTTACACATAAGATATATTCGACTATAAATATTAATTAGAAATTTCGAAATATTTCTTACATCTGGGTAATTTATTTATAATTTTTAGAAATTAAATAATGAAATTTATTTAAGACACAATGATGAGGCAGTAATTACCTAATTAATGAAGTATTAAACTAATTGATATTATAAATTTCTAAATAATAGTAATTTGAGACTTTTTATTAATTACACTAATTTTCTAGGTTAATATAACCTCTTAAGGTTTGTTAGATGAATTGTTTTAGAAGTAATAATGCTGTAATAAATTTAGCAAAAAAAAATACCAAATAGTGTCAAAATTAACATAAAAGTGTTTTTAAAACAAATATTATATTATTAATTGATATTCTATCCATAAAAATCTAGGGTTCATACAAAAGACATATTTAATGATTTTTTCATCATTAATTAACAACTTGGGGTTCACTTGGATGTTTATAAACCATTTAATATAAAAATACAAAGAGACATGGTAAATGTCAAACTATTTATCAAAGAGTTAAATCTAAAAGATAATGTTAATATAGTGACCCAAACCTGTCTAAAACCTATTGGTTGTGTGTGTTTCGATCCATACCCACCTTATCCTTTTATGAATTTATTTTGGATCCATTAGAAACCGAAAATGAGTTTATTAAAAAATAATACTTCTAGCTTTTCCAAAGCTGACCCTCACCCATTTTATAAAAGGGATCCCCCCCTTGTCTATAATTCACACCTTCAAATCCATTATGTTTTTCCAACCCCTACCAAAATATCTTCCCAACTCTTCTACCTTCATCATAGAGTCCTTAATTCAGTCAGAAAGCAAACCTATGGAGTCATTTTGATCACATCAAAAGGAAGAACCCGAAGAAGAGGTAAATATTTCCTCACCACTTTCAAGTTCCTTTCATCTTCCACTTCCTCTTAATTTGTGGTTTCCATTATAAAATAAAAATCTAGTATCTTCTATGTGTTGTGATGTTATTTTAAATATGGTATAACCATATTCATTATTCTATCCATGCTTTTAATGACATGTCACCATACGTGCGTACGTACGGCTTACTATCTCCACGGCGTGGTGTAGTTGTTATTCAATACATTATTATTTAGATGGTTATAATAATGATGTATAATTGGTGTAAATAATAAATATAACATGATAATGATTATGTATATATGATATACCATCCAATTATATATGATTTTAATATCAAAATAATGATATTGTCGCTCGTGCGTACGTACGGATTACCGTCTCCACGAACGTGATGAGATTCATTCCCCATTGTATCCATTCAAGAATAATTTTCATTTGAGGATTAAAAATAATTTTTGAAGGATTAATATCATTCTTAATGTTAATAAGATACATCTCATCCATCACAAACAAGGCTTACTTAACCAAACATATAAAGGAAAACGAATCAGTTAGCACCCAAAACAAAGATAATACTAAAATATCAATTATAGAAAATTATATATGATATCATATTAATGTATATGATTGTTGAATAATTTAATAACAATTATTTATGAATTATACTGGAGATTAATTTACCCTCGACCAAGGAAAATTACAAGGTAAGGGGTTTCTTATCTCGCTATTAATCTCGTGATATTTCCATTGTTCGCCACTTATTTATTACATTTAGTGTATTGTGTACTTCCATTTGATATATATATTGTCATTATTGTCTTTATATTCATGGTATTATGTAAATAATTTGGTGTTTATTAGCTTTTGATCGTATGGCTCGATTGATTACAATGTGGTAAGGTGATTTCATATCACTTCTTATTCCCGTGAGATTGAAGCTGCATTGCCACTATTTCCTCTTGTGTGGTGCATGTACTAGCCATGATTGTATTCCTTGTGTAATATAATTTAATCATTGGTTATTTATAACTTCATTTAATAATTCTTCTTTCATGGGGGATATGTTTTGTGAGTTAGCAAATCAGTAAGGGAATTTCAAATTTCAATTTCCACTCATTGGGCTTTATATATACCTCATTGATTATTTTACTCCATGATTATGTGTGGAATCACTATTAATTATGTGTGTTGTAATGTACACTCCCCTTTATGTGGATATAATTTTGATACACATAATCACTCAATTGATAAATTCTCAAGTCATTGATATGAACTTGATAAGAGTAATTTTATCTCAATATCCATTTATTGAGTTGAGCATCCAATTCATTAGTGTTTCATTAAAAGAATTTATGTGAATGTCCTCTGATTGATTTACACTAAATATCCAATCATATTGACTGTATTTATATTTTTCACATGTAATTATGTCATTTATTTATCCTTAACTAATGGATATAGACTTATTAAAGGATTTCATCTCCAATTAAATTCTATTGAGTCTTATTGGTTGTTATTCTCCAAATCTTATTTAGTTGGTGTATATACTGTACTTTGAAATTTTATATAATGAATTACTTTATTCTCATGATATTTTAATGTTTTTATTACCAAAATTATATTTATTCAAGTGTCTCTAATTTGGTTATGACCTCTAAGAAAAATATCATTTTAAATGTTTCAAATATTTATTCCTATAAATCTATCTCATTAATGTCCATGCTTTAAAAATGGTTTAAGTATTTATTTATATGGACATTAATGTTTTAAAATTAAATTTTTTTTTAAATGTTTCAATGTGGTATGGGACACTTTTATTCAAAAATATATTTTAAATGGCTTCATAATAAATAGTGTTACTTTTAAATGTTTTCAAGAAAAATGGGGATATTTATCTCAAATAGTTTTGATGATTATTTTCATCTATGTCAATATCCTTCATTATTTTGGATTGAGGTTAATCTATTATAATAAAATCTTCCATATTTTATTGAATGAGTTATTTTTTACCATGGATATTAAATTTTTATACCAATCATGGATTATGGTTAATGTATTGAAATTTCATATACTAGTTTTAATATGAATGTTTATGTTATGTTTCAACCTTTTCATATGAGGAATGCGTTGGACTTAGTAAGTGACAGGTGGATCCATATATAGTACCTCTATGAATCGATAGGTCTCATGAGACAAACTGGCGTCTTGGAATAAGGCCTTAACAAAATCTTATTTGTAGTCTTCGCATAAGGCCTTGGCTATGTGGTTATGAAGTCTTGCATTATGCATTACATCATTATGAATGTGGATATTGATATTGAATGTGATTATTCAACTATTAGAATAATAATATTAATAATTAAATGACATTATTTGATTTTATCTTTTCCATATTAGGCTGATGTTCAAGTTTAAAAGGATTTTGTTTTTGTCTTATAAATTTCCATAAATGTATATTCTTATTATAAAAGTTTCCACATTATTGTTATCCTTATTGGGTATATGAACTCACCACCTTCTATGTTTTATTTTTCTATAGGATGCGAAAATGTATAATATGACTTACCTGTAGGGATAGTCTATGGGAACATAGTGTTGTCTAGGGAAACAATTTTGTTGTAGTTTTCCTTTTTATGATGTAAGGTAAAAATTATGAATTTATATATTATTTCCAAGGATAATAAACTAATTGGTCCATAGAGACCTGATAATCTGTAATCATTCCAATGATAAATAATAATTCACTAACTCTGGGCTTCTAGGGTCGAGGTGTTTTAGTCGGTCTTAGTTGATTTTTTGTACAAACCATGGAATCTATATTTAGATGAACCCTGATTAGATCACATTACCCTAAGATAGACTTTGTGGATTAGTACAGAAGAACATCGTAGAATTTTTGTATTGTAGAGATTATCTGGGTTTTCAAAACATTACATCCATGTTTGGATATGAGCAGGTGGAGCTGGACTTGGCACATATGAACCTAGGAGTGAAAACTCTTGCAAAGTTTTTTCGGCTTAACCTGGGTTATCATGGTATACGACTATTTCCCTTGCTTCACACTTCGTTATGACAATCCAGGGGGATATTATTATGATAATTCACATTTTCTTTACAAACCGATTTGACGTATTTTAAAAGAAGGTGAGAATAAAAAGTCATCGTTAATTATAAGGTGTTTTAGATTGAAAATATTGTGTTATGATATTCTATAAATGATTTCATGACTCACACTATGCTTTTTTTGTGTTAGTCTATGGCTGGATTCCAAGGATGTCACAGTAAAATTGAACATGATGTAAAAGGTGGGAATTACGGAGGAAATGAGAAACAAAATGGAATGTTGATAGGTGTAAAAGATATTGTGTTCATGATAAATAATTTTTCAAAATATATGATCAACAACATATATATTAACAAACTCTCAAACACAACAAAGAAGAAAAAGACACTAAATGATAAGAGCTCCAGCAGTGGAGACCATGGAGAAAAAAATCTCAATTTCTATCATGTAGGAAATGTGGAAGGAGACACCTAGGGAAGTGTTTTAATGGAACAAATAAATGATTTATGTGTGGTTTAGATGGAAATAAAGTAATTAATTGATGAGAAAAAATGAAGAGTACTGTGGAAGAAAATAAAAATGATTCCAAAAATTCATTTACAGTCATTTTCCATAAATGTAGGGGACGTGGGCATTACCCGAGTGAATGAAATATTCTATAAGATAACCCCTTGGTCAAGGAAGAACCTATGTGGAAATAAATGGATGTTAACATGTTTAAAAGTATTACTGCTCTTTGTTGATGAGATTATTTTGGAAGACCTTCCTCTTATGTGTTACCCTACAGTTTATTATAGGAAAAATCTATTCTCGGAAGAATTGATTTTTCTATTGTTGATATAGTTATAAATAGCCATTAATGTTTATATGATCCTTGAATTTGAGGCAATTACATGTTATTTAATTTTGGGATGAAAATGCGAGGTATGAGATAACATTTGTGGTGAAATTATGTTATTGTTATTTTGAGAAATTTATCTCAATTTTGGGAACACTATAAATTTTTTTTTTTTGAAAAAGGACAAAATGCTGACTGTGTGACGAACCATCATGTAGGGAAAAGTTATAGGAATCAATCCCACAAACATTGTTCGATTGGGATTTATTGCCTACCACTGGACTACGTGAAGTCCTTCGTTAGTGTGACAAATTATTTTTAGTAAAATAATTCTATTGAACAATAATAAGTTGATTTGGGATGTTATGTCTTATCAATTGGATATCCTTACTATAAGAAAATTATTTGGGGATTATGTGATAAATGATATTTTTGAAGACATTTGCTCTATTGGAAATATTATATGCCTAAGGAAAATAAAATACAATGGGATTTCATTTGAGGTGTAATGGTGGATTTTTATCTATGTTTTTATTGTGGATTTATATCGATTTGGGTTATTTATGGAAATGATTAACCTATCATAGATAATTTTTTATTAGGTCAATTAATTTTAAGTACGTTACTTTAAGATTGGTCAATGTTATTTGGAAATACAATTTAATGTTGAAGACTCCGTAATCAAATTATTCTATGTTTTTGGTTTCAATATTAGTTTTGATTAGATTTATGGATTTTAAAGACAATTGTTTATTGAATGGTATTTATTGATCTTCGGGTATTATTGGATTAATTTTAGAAACTAAGATAAGTATTTTTTTCTCTAAAGGATTATCCATTTTGGGGATCATCTTCCCTTGTACTAACCATTTTGGTTTTGGTTAATCTCTAAAGGAAAGTTAAATATATATAGTTAATCCTTTGTGGATTATGTGATTCTCTAGAAGTTGATTCTAGCACTTCAGGTGTGACCAAGTCATCTTTAATACTCATAGTTTGAAGAAAAAGATGAGTTAGAGGTAGAATTTTATTAAAGTAAGAAACTCTACTTGAAAAGTAATTATATCTCTTTATATTCTTTGTTAATCTAATAAAAAAATTCCACAACTTTATGAAATGTAACATAAAACAAATAACATTATCTATTTAATTTTTCTACTAGGAAACTAATGAAAATTTATCTCATCAGAAGTTTGTGGTTTTATTGTTGTTAACTTTCTCATAATCTTGTTTTCTATCACTCTCCACTAGAACCTGACACTTATTTTATCTTCAATATCCTTGTTTCCCTACATGGAATTATATTATGGGTTATCTCAGGTTACCCTTGCACTTCACATTCTTTCTTTTAAATAGATAGTTATATTGCCTCTTTTTCTTGATGTGGGACATTCATGGAAGTTCCCAAGCCCAATTTTAAAATTGCGAGGAAACAATTTCCAAAAGGGGGGAAGAATGTAACACCACAATATTTCCTAGTAAGTTATTTTATTTAATTCAATAGCTTTTAACACATGCAACACTTAGTTTGAGTGCACCACGACTTACCAAACAAGTTGTTCAAAAGTAGTTATGAATATTATTAACTGAATTTTAAATTATATATTCTCCATATAATTTTAAAATCCATATTATGTGTTTCATAGACATAATATAAGAACAAATTAATTTTATTCAGATAAAAGTAGTATTTTAAAAAAAATGAAACTTTTTTACCTTTTAATGGAAACCACTTTTTAAAACTAATATTTGACACTTTGATATATTCAATTTAATTAAATTAAATTCTTTTTTAAAATTGAGACATAAAAATTTATTTTGGATAAATTTTTGTTACTTTTCAAATAACATTTATATGCTGATGAATAATGAAAAATACAAAATTTTAGTTAATTTTTTTTAATAGAAGTAATTTATAGTGATAAAGTATGTATTTTAATGGTTTGGACGTATAATTAGATATATTTTTATCATTTAATACAATGTAGGTGATTATAAGTAATTTCACATTAAAATTTGACATGAACACATGTCAATCTGTTGAGGGTTTTTACTTTTTAAAAACCCACCTTTCAGTTTTGACAATGAGAAATAATTTTAAATTAATTAATGTATATTATATGTTTTTAATTTGGTAAAATAGAATTTATTTTTGAAATCCTAATATCAAAATTAGTTTAGGGTAAATTTTTGGTATTATGCTAAAAACATTCAATTTTTGATAAATATTGAAAACACTACTTTATAGTTTAAAACAGACTATTTATTTAAATAACTATTTACTTTATTTAAATTTATTTTAAGTAAAATAGATATATAATACATATATAAGTTAAATATAATCCATAGGTGTCATTTTATATAAAATTATATATATATATTTTTTATTGAACATTTTACCGTCTTTTACCCACCTCCTAGGAGCATTTGAAAATTTACATAAAATATAATTTTACTGCTTCTGTGAGTTGAATTTCAAAAATCTGAGACACATTTGATATAAGTATGTATAATTTTTTTCAATAAGATGAAAATAATTTTTGGTGAATAATAACTTTTTAATTTTATTTAGCACGGTTAAAAGTAAATAGAGAAATTAAGGGGAAAATGATATTATTATTACCCTAACACATGTACTAATTCTATTAGATAAGTGTAATTCGACCAAAAACAACCTTAGGAATATAATATGATCATTTAGGTCTTCATGGATTTGATTAGGACATTAATTATTGTTTAATTCAATGAAGAGTTAAAATTGTTAAATCCAATGTTTACTAACTAAAACATCTTTAATATAAGGATTAACATAAGATAAATTCGACTAAAAATATTTATTCGAAAGATAAAAATATTTCCTGCATAATGGTATTTTATTTATAATTTTAAGACATTAAATAATTAAATTTATTTTTGACACAATGATGATGCAGTAATTGCCTAATTAATAAAATATTAAAATAAATGATATTATAAATATCCAAATAAATGTAATTTTAGACTTTTTATTAATTCCACTAATTTTAGAGGTTAATATGACATGTTAGGGTTGGTTAGATGATTTTTTTTCTAATTAATAATGCTGTTATGAATTAAAAAAATAAAATACAAAATAGTGTCAAAATTGACATAAAAGAGGTTTAAAACATATATTATATTATTAATTGATATTGTATTCCTAAAAATATAAGGATTGGTAAAAAGACATATATAATGATATGTGTATCATTAATTAAACACTTGGTGTTCTATTGGATGTTTATAGTATATTTATTAACCATATAATATAAAAATACAAAGAGACATGTACTATTTAACTAAGAGTTAACTCTAAATGATAAAGTTAATATAGTGACCAAAAATGTCTAAAACCTATTGGTTGAGTGGTATTTGTCCCATCCCCTTCTTATCCTTTAAATAATTAATTTTGGAGCTACAAAAAACTCTAAATGTTTTCATTATAAAATAATATTTCTAACTTTTCCTATGCTGCCCCTCACCGAGGACACTCCCCCTTCTCTCTAATAGACACCTTCAAATCCATTAGGCTCGTCCCACCCCTACCCAAATATCCTCCTAACTCTCCTACATTAATCCTATAGGCCTTAATTTAGTCAGAAATCTATCCTAAGTATCCCTTTTGATCAAATCAAAATAAAGAACACAAAGAAGAGGTAAATATTTCTTCACCTCTTTCAAGTTCCTTTCTTCTTCCACTTCCTCTTTATTTTTTGTTTCCATTGTAAAATAATAAGTCTAGTATCTTGTATATAATTTCATGTTATTGTAAATATGTTACAACCATATTAAGTATTCTATCCATCCTTTTAATCACAAGTCACCATACGTGTGTACGTACGGCTTACCATCTCCACGTCGTGGTGTAGTTGTTATTCAATACATTATTATTTGGATGGGTATAATAAAGATGTATAACTGGTGTAAATAATAAATATAACATTATAATTATTCTTTATATATGATATAACATCCAATTATATATTATTTTAATATCAAAAGAATGATATTGTCGCTCGTGCATATATACGGATTACCGTCTCCACGAACGTGATGAGATTCAATCCCCATCACATCCATTCAAGAAAAGTTTTAATTTGATAATTAAAAATAATATTTAAAGACATATTATAATTCTTAATATTAATAAGATACATCCCATCCATAACAAACATGGATTACATAACCAAGCATAAAAAGGAGAATTAATCCTTTAACACCAGAAACAATGATAATTCTAAAATATCAATATTAGAAGATCATATATGATATCATATTAACGTATATGGTTATTGTATAATTTAATAACAATGATTTCACCATTATAGAAGATATTAATGTACCCTAGGCCAAGGACAAGTACAAGGTAAGGGGTTTCTTATCTCACTATTAATTTCACGAGATTTCCATTATTCCCCACTTATTTATTGCATGTGGTGTATTGTGTACTACCATTTGATATATATATTTTCATGATTATATTTATATTCTTGGTATTCTTTGAATAATTTGGTATTTATTAACATTTTATCTTACAACTCAATTTATTACAACATGGTAATGGGATTTCACCTCACTTCTCATTCCCGTGAGATTCATGGTGTATTGCCACTATTTCCTTTTGTGTGGTGTATATACTATACATGATTATGTTCCTTGTGTAATATAATTTAATCTTTGGGTATTTTAAACATCATATAATAATTCTTCTTTCATGGTGTGTATGTTTCGTGAGTTACCAAATCGGTAAGGTAATTTCAAATTTCAATTTCCACTCATTGGGCTTTACGCATACTTCATTGATTATTTTTCTCCATAATTATGTGTGGAATCACTATATTTTTTATTAATTTACACTCCCCTTTCGGTGGATATACTTTTGATACACATAATAACTCCATTGAAATATTCTAATGTCATCTATATGAACTTGATAAGAGTAATTTTAACTCAGTCTCTATTCATTGAGTTAATCATCCAATTCATTGGTGTTTTTTACAAGAATATATGTGAATGTATTTTGATTTATTTACTCTAAATATCCAATCATATTGAGTATATTTATATTTTTCACACATAATTATTTCATTGATTTGTCCTTAACCTAAGGATATGGTCTTTATTATGGATTTCATCTCAACATACATTCCATTGATTCTTCTTTGTTGTTATGGGACAACTCACTTTTGTTTGGTGTATATAATGTAATTTGACATACTATATCATGAATCCATTTATTCTTATGATATTATAAAGTTTTTATTACCTCAATTATTTGTATTCAAGTGTCTCTTATTGGGTTACGAACTCTAACTAAAATATCATTTTAAATGTTTTAATGATTTGTTCTTCTAAATAATTCTCATTTTATCCATGGTTTAAAATTGTTTGATGGATTTATTTATATTGAAATTAATGTTTTAAAATTGAAATTCCTTTTAAATGTTTCAATTTGGTATGTGACAATTTTATTTAAAAATATATTTTAAATGGCTTCTGGATAAATAGTTTGAATTATAAATGTTTTCAAGAAAAAGGTGGATATTTCTCTAAAATAGTTTTGATGACTATTTTCATCTATGTCAATATCCTTCGTTATTCTTGATTAAGGTTAATATATTATAATAAAATCTTCTATATAGTATTGAATGAGTTACGTTTGACTGTGGATGTTATATTTTTATACCATTCATGGTTTATGGTTAATGTATTTCCATTTACTATCCTAGATTTAATACAAATGTTTATGTTATGTTTCAAACATTTCATATGAGGAATGAATTGGACATAGTATGTGATGAGTGGAGCCAGATATAGCTCCTTGATGCACCGGTAGGTCTCATGAGACAAACTAGTGTCTTGGAACAAGGACTTGACAAAATCTTATTTATAGTCTTCGCACAAGGGCTTGACTATGTGGTTCTGAAGTATGGAATTATGCATTCCATCATTATGAAAGTGGCTATTGATATTGGATGTGATTATTAGACTAGTAGAATATCCATAGGAATAAGTATATGGAATTATTTTATTTTATCTTTTCCATATTATGCTGAAGTTTAAGTTTAAAAGGCTTTTGTTTTAGTCATATACATTTCCTTAAATGTTTATGCTTATTATGAAAGTTTTCACTTTATTGATATCCTTTCTGAGCATCTGCGCTCAACCCTTTCTATGTTTTATTATTCCCCCAGATGTGAAAAAATATATTATGACTGACCTATAGGAATAATCTATGGGATCTTAGTGTTGTCTAATAAAACAATGTTGTTTTAGTTTTCCATTTTATGATGTAATGGTAACCTTATGAATGAATCTAGTACTACCATGGCTACTATACTAATCATTCATTAGAGATAAAATCTTTTGTGATCACACCAATGATACACAATAAGGAACCAAATCTAGTCTTCTGGGGTCAGGGCGTTACATATGGGATGTTTCTCTACTTTGTTGTCAGAAAAAAAGGCATTTTGATCAACCCAAATAAGATTAAGGGCATAATTATGATGCAACGTTTGAGTAATGTTTGGGAGCTTCATGGATTTCCTGGACATATATACTATATACACTGATTCAATTTGAATTCGGCTATAAAGTGTTAACCCATTTTTTGTCTCATTATGAAATGGGTCTTCTACCAATGGGACGAGGAGTCCCAGAACAATTTTTAGGACATTAAGATGTTTTTTCTACAGCCTCTAATTTTAATTCCACCCATTTTTAGAAAGTCTCTGGTCCTTTATGTGACCACCCAATAATGAACCATTTTCATCATTATCACTATATGAATAATGAAGGGACATATAACATTTTTTACTACCTCATTTGATTGTTCCTTGACATAGATAGAATATTATATTCTTTTACGAAGAAGTTCTTCACACTGGTTTTCACAATGGAAAAGCTTTGTTAATATATGCATAATCACTAGATGTGGGTGTAATCCCATGTGGATATACTAATGTTTATTCTAAACTAACCTATGTTAAATGGTTTTATATCCTGGTGGTTAGTGATCTTTCAGATGTTCGACATTTGGTTTATCCCGTAGAAGGACATCATGGGTTAGTCAATGGAATATATTTTGGATTCTCATTCGGCCCTAATGGAGAATTCCAAGGATATTTATTTTTTCAGTTAGGCCATTTTTACATTAGGTTTCTTTATTCCATCTTATTAGATTCATTTTTATGGTTCCTCTAATAACATGACTTGAAGGAGGCTCAGTGATCCCTAACCCAACAGAGTAGTCCTGGGGGTTTTCTTTATCACATCAGTACATGTTGTCTTGCACTATTGGTTCTTGTTGAATTAATGATGCACTAATAATGAGTTGTAGTTTTAGTATTTCATCTTTGGTCTTGAGCTATAAATTGATATTTATGTTCCCCACCTACTTTTGAATGGGAAAATCAAGCTATTCATCATACAGATCAATTGTGATTATATCATCAGGAATAGATATTGCATAAACTAGCCAAATCATGTTCACCAGTTGATGGCCCAATTCCCTTATCAACCAGTTTTCACTCATATTCCTTGGTCATATTATGGTCATTTATATTCCCTAGACTATTTATCCACTTCTATCACAAATCTTGAACATTAATAACTATTCATACTTGTGGTTCCTCGATGGTTCATCACTCTGGTTTCTCTATTCAATGATGAAAACCAGCAGGTAATCCTCATTACCACTGATGCTTTCACATCATATCCATAAAATCCCCATGTCACAGTAGGAAATTATTTTTATTGGAAATCTCTTTCCATCGAGTACCTGCAACACAACAATCTCTTGACAGACAAAGCCTAGCACGAGAGAATTTCTCGGTCTGCAGTGTAGTTCACCCTCCAGATTAGTCCCTAAATTGAAAAAATACTATAAAGATGTGGGTATGACATAACTCTGAAATATTTCATTCTTGGAGATGAAATTCCATATGTAATGCATGAATTTCATGTTAGATCGTGTCGATCCCATCAGGAAGGGTCGAATCTCTCTCACCAGATTTGATGTTTGGGATAGATTTGGACCACCATGGTTTACTACTATATCGTGTTCACCAAGAGGGTCCATGCATGTCTTGTTCATTACTTTTTTTTATATCGACTGTTGGAGCCCCACTATACCGCCATGTATTTTTCTCCATTCCCAGTCTGGGAACTCGATGTTGTGAGACCATATCTTCTAGAAATAAATCAATAGTGTAGGTTTATTCTAATCGAAAAAGATTTACATTCCACGTGGGAAGAGGAAATTATGCTCATGGAGGTCAATTCATGTTCCATTTTTTAATTATTTTAATCCAATATAATTTATTGATTTTGAGTCCCTCATTTAGTTCTCACTAATAACAACAACATATCTTGAGTTCATGAGTTGAAGATATTCTATGCCATGTAAAACATCTGGTCTAATGATATTTTTCTCTACTATGCATAAGATAATATACATAACAACAAACCAAACAATACCCTTTCTAAAATTCTATATAATATGGTGTGAAAGATCAAAATGATTTGGTTCTACAATCTCCCCAAATTTATCTAGAATTATCGGAAAATGAATTTAATCTCCACCGAGGGGACCCCATATACCCTAGTGTACCAAACATAGGTTTTCCTACGCATTGAAATTAAATTTCCATCACTCTATAAGGTTTTATAAGATCAGAAGATGTATAATTTAGTAGAAGATGTTTGTGTGTCTAAGATGGAAGACCTAAATGAGAGTAAGTATATGGCTTTGTACAATTTGGATAAGATACCAAACAAGATAGCTATAGATTTCAATAAAATTGTTCATCTATACTCCTTCGTCAAGTTGAATTTTTATTGGCTCTTAGGACAATGATGAAACTTGGTAGGAATCCACAAAATTTGGAGACCAAATAATAAGGACCCTATATCATTCACGAGGTGTACACTAATGGTTCTCACTCTTTGTCACCATGTATTGTAAGAGAGTTAGTCCTCTAACCAATTCCATGTTCCTCAAGTAGTACATTTTATAATATTATTATAATCATAGTGTCATGGTGTTAAACTATGTAACATATTACCTCATTCATGATGTTTAATATCTATTACATCCCGCATGATGATAAAATGTGCATGGTCCAAGCTTTACAACATTAAACTAAGATCTACATCATCCTTACCACATGTGTCTATGCATTACTATGTTCAAATAATATATATGGATTGATTCCCAAACTCAAGGGATACGTAGGGATCCTGTATATTATGTATTCAGATCTATTCTCTAATTAACAATGCTTATTTTGAGATTATTTGGTATGGTTATAGACCTCCTTCATTCTTATTAATGTCGAGTTTTTCAACTCGTCACACCACATATATCCATAAAAAATCTCTAATGGGTTGGTCTGATATCTACAACATTAAAATACGACTAGAGTGTCCTATTCAAATGATGATAAACTATGTAAAACCTTCATCCATACCACATAATGATAAAATAAATTGGATTTGAGAACAATGTATGGCTTGATTCACATCTTCCAGGGATATATAGGAACTCCAAGACATTTTTTTTCTATGTCCAACTCATAGAATTTCAACCATTTTGTTTCTCCTCGTCATTTTCACGTTTAATTGGTCCATTACCATTCCATGTATAGGAGACACCCTGAAGCATCTTCCAGTAATAAGGATTTCCGATCCAAAAATATATTGTTCCACATTAATGTGCTCATTTGAACTGTGGTGTCGGACATAGAGTGACAAATTTTGCATGGACATTCCCTTATTCCATCATCACGCTTCACATGTTCCTTTGTTTGGGTTTCTATTATAATTCACATCTGAAGGTACCCCCTAACATCTTGATTATTTTTCCTCATGGATAACCTGCCATATTGGTTGAATGCCTAAAAATATTAGGGATAATATTTTTAGACTGATCCTATGTTTCAAACATGGTCAGCGGCTGACCCTCATTTTTCGGTTCCCATACCTCGTCACACGCTATGGGTGTTCTATTTTGAACAAGGATAGTATTTATCCTTCATCAGTATTCCACTCCCTTTATGTCCCAAATTTAGGACATTGTGATTCACATCCCTCTCTAAAAACTTATGTCTAGATGGATCTTCAACACCATCGGTGTTATCCCTATGTGAACCTTTTCATGTTGAGCAGGTCGATCAAGATGATTGGGTTATCCTTAACCCAACTCCCATGTTTCCATATTATGCCTTTCCATGTATCATAGGAATCCACTCTAATGTGTATTCCCCACACTGACCGTGGATCATTTGGGATTTGGGTTTATGGTAGGGTTTTTAACCTCATAGAAGAATCAAACTATTTTATGGTCCAAAATCTATGACCATAAACAAGGATTTCACTTCCTAAGCTGATGAAATTAAACTAAGGGTAGATATCCCAGCCTTATGAATTCAAACTATGTGTATGTTTTCCATAAGTAATGTGTGGTGTTGTGTGGATCTCCTTGGTCCCCATTCACCTCGAGTTAATTAATGGGACCATATTACACACAACCCCTTCGGAATCCTCATTTTATATTCAAAGATATACGACCCTAAACTAATATCTTAAACATACTTATTTCATGATGGTTAACAAAACAATACCCCACCCCCCCCCCCCCGTCCTTACCACATGATTCAACACTACACGATGTTCTAGTACGACATGTGTCTTGATTCCAATCCTTATGGGATACATAGTGACACCTGAACATTTTCCCCCAGGCCCATACACATTGTTATGAACTCACTTTTTTGTAATTTTTTCATGATATCATCAGAGAGAGTGTAGTGTGGTGTGTACCTCCAACATCCGCATTCACATTGGCTATCTTCATGGAACCATGGAACACATATGCCCTCTATGTTGCCCGAACAGTATAACTATAAAATAATATTTTTCTTGTCCTATTTCACATGATATTAAACGGAATAACTACTATGATTTTCTTATTTGGGATGATGTCACCCCTATTAAACCTTGTTACTCATAGTTCCATATCCTTAACTATATTTTTATTGATTAAAATACATATAGGATACATAGTGATGCTTGAACATCTTAACTTAGGGACCAACCACATAAACATGAACTGTTTTCATTCTCTTGTTTTGGGTTCCCTCTTTAGTAATGTATGGCATGGATCTCTTTAACCCTCATTAATTTCAGGTTATTTTCCAAACCACAAATTTCTCCTTACATATCATCACCACATGATGTTAAACTTCACGTGTACGTCCCACACAAGATGTTAAACTAGGTACCTATGGTCCACAATCCATGATCATAAACTGAGAGATTTTGGCCCAAGAAACATGACTTTTAAACTATTCTAAATGCATACCAGTATTGAATATGAATCTAATCCTTTATGCTGATGTTCTACAATATAATTATTTAATGTGCGGTCATGTGAGAGCTGGAATGGTCGATTTCATAGGGATATTTCCCCATTCCATCTCTATGCATCGCACGCCCCCTTTTGGGATTCCATTATCTTTCATGTCTGAAGGTACCCCATAATGGAAGGATTCTTGTCCCCATGGATCAACTATCATCTTGGGCCAACACACGAGATAATTTTAAACTAAATTTTGATACATATCCCATATTTTGAATAAAGTCAACGGTTGACCCTCATTTTTCTATTCCCATATCTGGTTATATAACATAGATGATTTTTTTGGGACATGGTCAAAATTTATCCTCCATTATTACCCCACCATCATTGTGTCCCATTTATCAGATGCTATGATTTAAATTTTCATGGTTTGATGTTATTCAAGTGGATTTCCAACACCTCGGGTGTCGTCCTTCTATGCACCCACACATGTTGAGTATGAATTTCGAGGTGGTTTTTATTATACAACATGTTGTTTCGTTTATATTTTTGTGTGATAAAATATTATGGAGAGGCCTAAAATCACTCATTGTTCCCAAAATGATCATTAATCACATGGGATTTGGTGTATTGGTAGTGTCCAACCCAACTAGAACATCTACACAACCTCATGGTTAATGTTCTACGACCCCAAACAATGATATCTTTTTTCAAATCCAATTGATGTTAAATTGTTTTTTCCATCACACATAAATATATAATATTTCTCCCTTACCACATGATTTTAAACTGCACAAGATTCCAGAACATTTTACAGTTTGATTCCCCTCCATACGGGATACATAGTGACACCCCGACACTTTCTTTGTGGACCACCAGCAGATTCTATTGTACAAACTACATAACCAAAAACATGGAGCCTTATAGGGATTATGGTTTGGTATTTGGTTTTCATGAACTTCATTCATTTTGGATTTTTCCCCCACCACATCACATATGCCGCATTTCCATTTGTTTCCTTGTGTTTGTATGTTGCATAAGCCTCCATAGTCTCATTCGCATTAGGTTCCAATCTTCTGAACAATAAAAACACTATAGGAATCTAAATCATGGTTTGATGCCTAAAAACATAATCAAGAAACCACGATCTAGGTAGTATGACCATAAAGTATGTGCAATAATCCTAATCACATGATGTTAAATGCTGGTATGTATTGATTACATGACATTAAATTAAACTATCTATAGACCTCACTTTTATAATTAAAAACAAAAAGCCAACACAAGACCTCGTTTGATAGAACATACACCATAATAATAGTTATTTATTGCATTATGCATATTTTATATTTTCACTTGACATACATGATGACACCCCCTAGAAGATGGGATTGATTCTTGTTCAGACAAAGGCCCTTACAACCATGTGCATCCAACCATGGTGGCGTTGTTTCAAGAGTGTTTGAATTTTTTCAAACATTCCATCACTCCACTTCCATGATTTTCAAGGCCGTTATTTGTATCCTCATCCTCTTTCACATCCAAATGAACCACCTAATGTCTAGGTCCCAAGCTACTTTGGATCTCCTACCGTTCTAATCCAACCTTCGAGAAGATGTCGAAAAACAATTCAAGACATGTCATGTGTTTCGAACACGGTCTATAGATGAACATTTTTTATTTATCATAATATATGGCTAGCAATATATGTACTATGTTATGAATATAGTCATTAGTCTTCCTATATCATTATGCATCACTCATTGTATTCTAAATTTTGGGCACTGTAGTTCACACATTACATTTCCCCTTTGTTGGTATTGATTATAACACCCTATTATTTATCATGTCTATTTGGTAAAGAATATTGAGGAAGGAATATTAACTATTCTGAGACCCCTATTCTCTTGTCACAACCTCTCAATAATTGGAGGCCCTAATAATTCTATGTTTACCTAGTGTTATTATAAAAAGTGAATGATTATGTTGACATCCCTTGTTTATCACAACATGGATGACCCATGTGAGCTTAAAGATGTATCATTAATTACTTTACATATATGATTGAGATAGTGTAATTAATGAAGGAAATATTATCAGTCACATTGTTTATAGAAACCAAGTAGGAATGAAGAGTATTTATCATGATTTTCGCCTAAACATGTCCTTTATGAATATTCCCTTTTATTAGAATGCTTCACAATTACTATCTTCTAGGCTGTGGATTGTAGTGTTTCTTACCGCTTGTTGAGATCCTTCTCATCATCGACAAATGTATAGAAAACCTCATTATCCCGGATCTGAATGCGACCTTGTTCGGCTTGAAGATCATCCACTTTATAGTTCACCTATTCCTGCTACCCTTAGGATTCCATAAGCTACACCATCAATATTTTAATGAGTTCTTATTGGTTGGTGATGAATATGTAATTTTCATTCGTCTTCTCATTATGAATTTAGTTTTCATGATCATCCACACATGACTTAATGATTTTTCTCATATTAATTTTGGCACCTAGAAACATCTTGGTTTTGACTTGGATTCTACATTTTCAAAAAAAGATAGTCATGGAATAGCCCATTAAGAAGGTGAACATCCACCCAACCAGCATAGAGGCTTTGAATCCAGGTGGGAAGTAACCCAATAAGCCTCAGCCACTCTACCAATGAGGTATTAAGGAAATTATTGATAAACATAAACACCCTGTACTATGTAATACGACTCTCCTTGGATGTATCCTTATCAAAATCATCCAATACCTCCAGGAATGCATGTTTTTATTCTAGGAAGATATCTAGAAGTTCAGTCGCATGATAATCCCCCAACATCATTTCTATGGGGATGGTCTCTTTAACATTATGGGGAATATATTCAATGATTAATTAATCAAAAACGTTTCAAATACTATTTTCAAGATCCTCCCTTGATGTTCCATCACATATATCCATGACTTAATACTCACCAGGTGACAATGCATGAGTATCTTGAATGACTAGCTCCTCAGAGATAGGTATGGCCATAAAAGGATCCCTCATAGATGTCCCAAAATCTTTGGTTTTCCAGGCTTGCAATTTTACAAGAACTCAATGAAAAAGTCACCTTTATCATATGGGTTTTCAGATAATAGGTATAGGTATATAAAAAATTGATTTTTCTGTGATCTACTGGAATCCAGGTCAAGTTCTTGGGTTACCTAGGGAACTTGAACCCTTATAGATCCCAGAACGCATGACATATTGATGATTAGCACACGGCCCTTTTGAAAAATTGAGATACCCTATGATTATGTGGTTATCACCATTACCCCATTAATTAGCTTAGTTATGTCCATTTTGGACACAACAGGTCCACTGCCTTGCTTAGCTATAGATGGGGGCATAGGGAGACATGATTCCACATTCATTGGAACAACTACATCCCCTTCAGCATGATCCCCATGGTCATCAGCAATTTGTTCTAGAATATGAAATTGTATGGTAAGTGTATCTGAATTTTGGAAAGAGAAGGGATAAATATAAATATGGGTCGATACTTACTTCGAGACATCCAGAATGATCATCGATATAGTCAATGATTTTTATGCCTTCATGTGAGTTATCCAAATGATCCACTATCTACTAGTATTCTGCATCTGTAGGTTTTTATCCTTGACTTATTCATCATCTTATTCCTCTCCTGCTTCATAAACTTCTTCTTATTCATCATCATCTTCCCCATCATCCTCCATCTTTTAATTATATTCTTCTTACACTTCGTTATTTCCATCATCATAGGGTGACAGTACCTATGGGTCATCCTATTTTCCCAGCATCAATTTTACCAAATGATTTAAACTTGTATATGACCCTCATTGGTGTGAATACACATCCATATCCATAATATATGAATGTCTCCAATTAAAATCCACCATTTCTTCCACTAGATATATTCTATATCTATCCACTAGATCCCATCTCATGTATGTTTTTTCCACATGCTTTCTAGACTTATAGATTTTCATAGTGTTTTCTAGGATGACCATTGTGTGTCGAATATTTTGTTTGTAGTGTGTTGAAATAGATATCTCAATTTCATTTCAAAATATTCTCTAGAGAGTCTACAAGGTTGTCTTAGGGACCACCCCTCCTCAGATAGCGGCAATGTATCCACACCTTTTTATGTTCTTGACACCAAGGTCCCATCTTGTGCTACCCTAGCCACTTGTCTTGATTTTGGTCTTGCTTCTACATCACCAACTCTCATGATACCTCGTTTCCCAGACTCACCACCTGGCTCAATGATTCTTCGAATGTAATTTCGCATAATTTCTTTTAGATATTATACCACCTACTGATAAATATAATATTCCACCCAACCAAAATTGACATTAGTGGGTGGTAGTTTTATTTTTTCCACCAAAGTAGGTAGTTTTAAACATAAACAACATCCAAAAGATGATAGAAGGGATATGATCTTATCAAAAAACTATTTATAATTTATTTTACATTCACTACAGAAACCCAAAATATCTGGAGAATCATGAGGGAATGTGGGGTCCATAAAATGTTTTTCCATCAATCTATGCCACTAGATCTCTTCCCCAAATACTTTTCATATATTTTCACTACACTAGTATATCTCATAGGTCATCCAAGAATATGGTATAATTTCATCTCTAATAGAAGAGGTGTAATTTGGGAAGTCACATCTTTAAGATTATATGAAACACAGTTATGGAGGAAAAATAATGGTCCGTAGTTTGTCCTGGGAGTACCCCCTCTTTAAATGAGACATATGATACTATAAAACCTTGGTAGTAGAGGCACTAGAATATTAGCTTTGTTTTGGGATTCCATGATCAAAACCATAACCATTATCCATGGACAGACCCTCGTCCTTGTTTCCCATAAAAGAAGCATCCACCCAATCATAATAGTAGTAAGAAAGGTACCATAGCATATCTATAGGTATAAGATATAATTTACACCAATTTCCCATGTATGAAATCATCCTTCCTCCAGGATCACCCAATATGATCCTTCCTCGCCTCTCTATGATGCATTTGGAAACTTCTTCCCTCAGTTTTGAAATCTCACATTCTTATCTCTATTGAGGAACAAACTAAATCATGCTGGGTAGTAGATGTCCACTATAATTTTTCTAATAATCATCCTCTACATATCCAAGTCCATCAATTGCAACATGAAAATGGGGGTTCATGTCTAGTCTCCCGATATATTCTCTATTGGTAAAAAATCATCATACTAATGTTCTTTTATAGAATACGACTGTTGAAGTGGAAATACCAAAGACTCATACCGAACTCTACATGGAGTTATTGGAATGTATTTTTGTTAGGGTATCACCAGTTGAAAAATACTACACCAAGTCTTATTGATGATAAAAGTGGAGTCGTGACGTCCACACTGCTCTAAATAGCCTGATATTTCATTGCTCTTCCAAAATAAATCCACATATTTTGCACACTCATTACACCAATTCCCAATCACTGTTGTAATTACCCTTGGACCTCAAGTCTCAATCCTACTGTAATTCCTTTCTCTATTCGGTAATGCTTCTCTAGAAGGAGCTTGCATAGTGGATAAGAAATTCATTAGCCACATGTTTTATCCTTGTTATTTTACTATTTTTTGGATTAATGATATAGAGAACTGTCTCCCAAGTCTTCTGATATCAGTGGAATTATTTTTAATGTTTTACTGTTATGGGATATCATCTTGTGAGACCGAGGACCATAGTGAGAAGGTCTTGATGCTCAGGGTATGCACCTCTTCAAGAATGTTGATGTTTCGAATCAAAAGATAATTTCTTAGGATGTCATCCTCGTAATTATCTATTATCTTTTCTTTTATAATTTTATTATCTAACAACACCCTTCTATCATATAGTATATGAGGGATTTCAATCATATCGATCCTCCATGCATCAATGGAATCCTACCTCAAACATCATTTTTTCACCATTCATTTGGGTCAAGCTACGAATGTACTAAGGGATTTGTGTGAGTGACCAGGATTTGGAATGCAAACCAGTTGGTAGTGCACTTGATCAGATGATAGACACAAGGAATTTAGTTGAATCTAAAGAATAGATTATTCATGTTTATTATTGTATATAGTGTCCCAACATGGGTTCTATCACAAAATAATCAGCAAATTTTTCTCATGAGAGATCAGTTGTCATACCAAAAGTCAAGGTGTCGTGACTTGGCCCTAGAATATTTATTGGTGTAGGTGTGGTATTCCATGAGCGCATAAGGCACCTCACATGCCATATATTACATTTTTGGATCACCTCCTGAAATTCATTATTCTATTCATGTTTTCCCTTAAAACACATTCTTATAGTCCCCTTTCAGCTCAGATTCGAAGGGGGGGGGGGAATTAGTTGGTGAAACGTTTTCCTGTAGTATAAGATATTAATGTTTGAGGAACTTAAATTAATAAATAAACTCAAAGGAAAATTATGATAACCCCAAGGGAGCTACACATAATTTTGGAATGTTGTACGAAACACCAAAATCCACACTTCAGAACCATTCATGATCAATGCAATGTTAAAGGCTATATTCTACTATAGCTACCCAAAAAATGGCCATGTCAAAAGAGTACATATCTTGCAATGAGAATGGAAGATAGAAATATGTTCAAAATACACTTCCACACTGAATGTGATATAAATCAGCCACTTCCACACTGGCATCCTTACATGATGTTACATACATTTCCTCTTATAAATGGAAGGATCCCCAACCCTTTTCAGGGTAACTCTTCAGAAGTCGAACCATCACTGTCGTGCATGAACGATGTCCTTTTTGAGACCATGTTCAAGTCATGACATCATATATAGGATCATGAATTAAAGGACCCCTATGGGTTCCCCTTTAGGTGGGCCCAGAAGGGTTCTACCCTTACCCATTTACATTTTCACATAAGTAATGTTCGCAGAAAAGACCCTTCATGTGTGAATGGAATAACATTTTTGAAGTAATTCTATTTCTATAACCCATCAATTTTGTCTACCTACCTTACATAATTTTTATTCCCATTCCAATAGCCTCAACATTTTTTCTTTATTCTGAAGCATCATGTTTGATCCCCACTTCCATTCAACACTCGCATCTTTTTTTCACCTCCATCGTACGACCTTCCATGATAATGCGTAGTGATTTCCTAATTCCTCATGTGGTGTCTCATGTTATGTTTATTTTGCTAATGATTTTCTTCATAGATATTGTAATTGATCATTCTTCTTCACATAGCTATGCTAATCTGGACCCCACGATTCACCACTCCTCCATCCCATTTTTTACCATCATTAATGGTGCCATACCTTCGACAAGGGTTCAGGGGCTCTAGTCATGTAAGTCCAAGGGGTGATGAGTGAGTCCTCATTTTATGAGAATTCTTATTTCAAACAACCATGAACCATTATCCTCAAAACATTATTATAAACTATAGCCTCGCCCCATGAAATGGACATGGGGTTCTCTACCTCATGTAATTTATATTCCCACTCATCTATATGGGAGTGAGATATCCCACACAAGGGATAAGATCCTCCTTGAAGGATGTGCAATCTTCCCATAGGGATACGAATATATTCTAGTGTAATCATATATCCTTCCTTGTAGAAGGTAGAACACTTGCTCCTCCTTTAACCAATATAAATATCCCTAGACCTCTAACCATGCATATTCCCCGCACCATCTCTCTTGGAATAAACATTCATGAAATGGTCATCAGGTCTACTACTAACTCTTGTTTCTCACACCGAGCATGACTCACGTGGTATTAGAGTAATAGTTCCCAAGACATCCTCTTTGGGATTATAATCATGCATAATATCCATCATGTGTTTTTTTTCATTTTACATGTGTACACCCTGATCCTATGCCCCTATATCATGAACAAGGTAGACATTAATCCATACCTTCTAAACAGGGTATGTAGGATGCCTCTATAAGGATCAATCCCATCAATCCCCACAATCCATTTCTTCTACCTATTTAACATATGTTCACTTTCTTTGCATGTTGTTAAATATAATGATCCAAACTACATGGGTTTTGATCAATTCTAAGTATATATGAAGCCTCATTGAGGTTCAATTCCAACCAATGGAAACTTCATTAACCTAGGGAAGTACTCCCATGATAGGAAATCATCCATATTATGGGATATATCTCTTGGATCCACCCCCAACATATTTTAATCCATCCATATGAGTAGCTAACCATGCATAAGCCCAGCACATATCACATCCATCCAACCAAGATTGATATTTTTGTGAAGGGATTCTAACAATGTGTAAGAACTTGG
Source organism: Viscum album (assembly GCA_963277665.1). NCBI lineage: Eukaryota > Viridiplantae > Streptophyta > Magnoliopsida > Santalales > Viscaceae > Viscum > Viscum album. The sequence continues at coordinate 64,003,243 of OY728139.1, forward strand.
TACATGTTTGGGTTCCTTGTCCATGTGTACACCCAGGTTCTCTAACTCCATCAAAAAAATGTGGAATTTGAACCCTCCATTCTAAAAAAGGTAACTGGGAAACCACTCTATGGTTCAATACCATCATCCATTCATATCATGTTAATTACCTTGAGCCACTATATCTTGGAAGGATCATGCCCCATCTGGAGGTCATGTCGCCTTCAGGCCCAGTTGGTCTACACTCCATGCTTATGCCCCAACCACATGTCCCATTTTGACTAGTCCTTTATCCGTGCTAAAGCCACAATATCCCCATCATAACTACATGGACATTCATTACCAACTAGCTAGGATACGTAAGAAGCCTCTTAAAGGATCAATCCTAACACTGTCATTTTAACATTGGTTCCGTCCCATTCATTCCATCCACTTCATCAAACCCTCCATTATCCATCATGATTCTTTTCTGAGCCACCACATCCCAACGGGATCATGCCACACACTTAGGAATCCAACCACACATAAGCCCCATCCATCTACTCCATCACCACACCATTATCATGGTGAGGACACATCATCCACCATGGATCATCTCAATGTATAAGCCCCACTCCTCCCATTTCTTCTACTTGTGGCACTGGGGATTATAAAAATTTGTAAGACACACACAATACACACTCATTTTACCAATATTAATCCAATTATGATGGTTCTCAATATATGTGTATATCCCAAACCCTATCCTCTAATACATAATGGGGTTTAATACATGTCTCTTATACAATGAATATATGAATTCTCCTAGATGTTCAATACCAGCCGATTGTAGCCCTTAGTGTCCCCCTCTTTTGGGTCAACCATACTGATACTCTCATAGTGGTGTCTGGATCAGCTATCATAGTGTAAATCATTATGTTTGTGAGACCCACCACCTCATATCATGTATCATTGAGCATTCTGATCATTTTATTTAGTAAAAATTCTAGGCGCTTCCTCATATGGACGTACCCATCTAATCCAACTTCATAAGTGTTACAATTAGTATAATCCATCTCCTCTAGATGTTAAAATCATTTAATAAACCTTGTTATTCTTGGTAAGAAGATGACAACCTCGGAGAAATTACTATGGCAAAAGATACCCAATGATCGACATGGGACACCTCATGTTTTAGTTCCCTTGAGAAGCCCTCTGATAATGAATAACACAAGGGTTAAAATGTTTCAACATCTAGAGATTACATCGATGATCAATATAAAAACTCTCCTAATAGACGTATTATACCCTAAATTTTCTTTTTTAATGTCCTATAAGAAGTAGAATAATTAACCAACATCCACAAAGAGATGGAATCAGGAATTGGTTTCATCGTCAAAGTCATAATCTATATGGGCGACCCAGAAAAGGAGACCAAATCTGGGGAGGAATCCACAGAAGGAGAGGTTGAAATCCAATCATTCATTTTTTATGAAGGGTAAGATGTCTATATAAAATGAATGAATTTCACCCACCTTTGGAAATATAGAATGCAGGGAATAAGGTGTTGTTATTGAGCATCGACATGGTGACCCAGATGATACAATCCCTAGTGGAAAGTGTCAAAAATATGAAGAATTGGATCTCATATTTTATGGAAAACAATTCTTCAGTAATAGGTACACATAAAAAATATACTAACTTTAAAAAATTTTAAATAGAAGGAATACGGTATGGAAAAAACATTAATAGTGAATTATCCCTCTTAACATTCAGCATGGTAACATGTGTACAAAAAGGATCCGAGAAGTGTAAACGAGAATGAGGGGAAGTTATAATAATTTATAAATAAAACATACATTATGGTGAATATGGGTAATATATAATATTATCTCCTAGAATAAGAAATTTAAAGGTAAATGACATAACATAAAAGAAGTGCTTGATAAAAGAGAACAGTGGAAAGTCTCTTACTTATGTGTGTGACTATAATGTATTTGGAGGGGCTTCAGGAATAATTGGGGAGCCTTGAGAGGACTATAATATATGGATAGAGAGAAAGTATGTGCTCCAAGTATATTCAGTGAAAAAATTGATTATTGGTTGAGTTTATATATATGAAAATATGGAAAGTCCTCTATTATTTTATATTGGGTTCTACGTAATAAAATATCCAAAAAATCATCCCTTGGATTTTCCCATGGATTCATTCCAAGAGAAGTGTTTTTTTATTTTATATGTCCAATTGTTGAACATAATAAAATATCATCCTCAATCATGGGGAGGTGAGTCAAACTCTTAAAGAAATTATTTTAAACACATAAAATATATTTTAAGCCTTGGAAGATTAATTAAGGGTTTACTAAATAAATCAAATAAAAATAAAATCACATTATATTTAAGGAAAAACATATATTTGGTTCTTGATCCTATTTATATTACTTGTTACAAAACTTTTGGGTAATTATGATGTCATAAAACACCATGTATATTTATATAGTATTTAATTTTTACAAGAAAATTTGGTTGTCTCAGAAAATTATGAAAAAATAACCATTAGAAAATTTATAAATCCTTATTCCAAAAATAATATTCAATTTATCTAAATTATTTTATCATTATTTAAAATTTCACTTTTATAATAAAAATTATCATTTATTGAAATTGATGGGTTTTTTAACAATAAAATTTTTAAATCCTTATAGATTTTACCTTTGACTTCATAAAAATTATATTATATTTTATTATGAATTAAACTTATTTATTAAAAAAATTAAAAAATAATATATATTTTAAATATCCATTAATTCATCAAGATATATTTCTTAAATTAATTTCAATATTATCAAAAAAAATTATCTCTATTTTACTGAATCAAAATAAAAATCCTATATAAATTAACAATAATATGATTGAAATATATTCATTTGACTATAAATAATAATATACATTCTCATATTTATTGGGTCTTGTATCATATCCATTTAATACACCAGGAAATGGTGGGACTTTTAACAAAACCATACTGATAGGGTCTTGTAACATATCCCATTAATATATTCATTATTATATAAAGGTGTGTGATGGTGGGGCATTCATGGGGAAGTTTGAAAAATAGGGTTTTGGTCGTGATCTTAATGAGCTTGAACTTTTCCCTTAAATGGATTTTCTCATACATATGCTGTTATATCTCTACTTGGTATTGGTCAATTGAAGTCCAAGAAATGTTATCTCTCTTAAAAGATCTGATAAATGGGATTTATAGGGTATGTTCTTTCTGGTTGAAGTCACCACCTTCTTTTTTTCCTAGAAACTGTATTTGTTAAAACTATACATTTATTATAATCACGTGATAACTTTTATATGGATATATTATCAATGTAAATGACACATAATGGTCGGGTAAATCCAATAAAAAAAAAATTCATATCTTTTATATAATCACATTCTATAATAAGACATCTAATAAAAATGCATGGGGAATATTATTTATAATAGTTTCAATTGTTACAATATTCACCCATTAAAAACATCACCCTTGAAATTTTGTTTTTCAACAAAAAATATATGTGGGTAAATATACTCTATCACTTCCTCTAGTTCCCACATTGCTTCTTCAAACATGTGGTTTCTTTGAAACACTTTAAAAGGGGTATTTTCTTATTTTGTAGAATGTTTTTGTATGCTCTAAGATCTTCATGGGATTCTATTCATAGGAAATTTCAGTCTCCAGCGGTACCACCTATGGATTGAGTACATGTAATGGATATGGTATGTACATTCCTAATAGTGATACATGTAATACATCATGTAATAAGGATAGGTTTGGTGGGAGTTTCAGTCAATAATACACCACTCTAATTTGATCAAGGATATCAAAAAGGAAGATGTACTTTGGGATAGACATTCCATTCATCAAAAATATCATCATTTTCTTCCATGGAGAAATATAGAGGAATAACATGTCTCCAACATCAAACTCTTGGTCTCGTTTATGATTTATAACATAACACTTCAGTATACTTTGACCAGCTTTTATATGACACTTAATGGTTTTATCCTTCTCTACCGTTTCATCTACAATTTTAGGACTTATTAGTTTTTGTTACCCAAAATGCAGGTGTTCTGCACCTCTTCACACAAAGGTATTCAGAGGGATCCATTTCAATTATAGAGTGGAAAATTTTCTTCTGAGAGAACTAAACCTTATGATGATGTTGTTCATATCCTCCATTAATGTCAATTAATAATTTTCTCAACATTTCCTCATGTGTTTGGCTATTGAGCATAATGTGGACATCAATTTGATGGTGATCAGCCATACTAAAGTTCAACATAGTTTTTTGAAGGATATTGAGACTATTCAAAATCATATAGGTGAATCATAGATATTCATCAGACACAATTGATTGTGGTAATCCACATAGACCCACCACTTATATGATGTATAGTTTTTCATGTTTATCCATTAATAAACCCTCTTGAATTACAATTATGTGTTCAATCATTGTATGATGATCCATAACAACCTATATTGTATTTTTTGATTTAAATTTCTTTAGAAGTCCGGTGACAAATTCCATTGTGATTTTCTCCCATTACCATGTTTATATGACTAATTGATATATCATATTCTTTGGAACCTACCTTTCAACCTTTAATTTCTAACAAATGAGGAACATCGATTTATATTCATCAATCATCACCTTCATATTGTACTGCCAGTTGTTATCCCTGATATTTATATATATCACTTTGTTTTCTAGGAGAATGGAAAATGTCAAACTATTTGAATCATCCAATAGTTCATTATTTAAACTATGATTTTATAGAACACTAAATCTTGAAACAAATATCAAAATTCCTTATTCAAAAACATTGAAATATGACTATTCCTCTTTTCATATAGGATTCAATTTCATCTAAATTACCTAATCATCTTTTTAAGCGTTCAATATACTTTCAAGAAGAGATGGTTGATAAATTATTTTTGAAATGATCGGAGATTTTCATTCAATTATTATTATCATGTCTATCCTATTCTATTTAGAGAAATATTATATAATTCTCGGTTCTCATCAATGGAAAATTTGACAGATGATTTATACATAGTGAATCCAGCTATGTATTTTATTTATCAATATGGTTGGAATTGAGTAGTTGTAGCCCTTGATCATATATAGCCATATTTTTGGAATATATTAAACTCCTTTTAAGGATATTGTCATAATATATATCTCATACTCCTCCCAATTGATTTAATGTTTCCAGATTTTAAACACAATGATCAAAGATTCCTACTCCAGATCATTAGTGGGATAGTTTTTATCATGAAAATTCAAAAATATTGAGGCATATGAAATGAATTTTTCATTCTATATTAACACACATACAAATCTCTTCTTTGAAGCATTGTAGAATACTTAGAAATGTTTTCCACTTATGGGTTGTGTGAGCACAAGGGTAGTGACAAACCATCTTTTTTAACTCCATTAATTATTCTTCACATACATCATTCCAATAAAAATTGAGTCATTTCCGAGTAAACTAGGTATCAATGTTCGACAATAACAAGAAATTTCTTAAAAATCGGTTATAATTCCCAGATAACCCAAGGAAACTGTAGATATATATCACCGAAGTTGACCTCTGTGATCCATTGATTGGTTTTTTCATTGAAGGATCCACCAATAACCCATTACCTATGATTATTTTCCCTAATAATAAGACTAAATTAAATAAAAAATAACACTTTATATACTTGGCATAAATAATCTCTATTTCAAATGGTTTTTATCATAGTTTTCAAATTTTCTTCATGCTCCTCCTTTCTTTGAGAGTATATTAAAATATCATCTATACATACTACCAACAATTTATTGAGGAAATATATAAAGACTCTATTCATTAAATCCATGATGATTGAAGAATCATTAGTTTTTCTAAATTCAATCACTATGAACTCATAGTGCACATACCTAGTATGAAAAGTGCTCTTCAGGATAATCTTCCTTCTTCTATATTACTTGATAATATCCAGACCAAAGATCCACCTTGGGGATGTATTGTGATTCATGTTTCTAATCAAATAAGTCATCATTTCATGTTATAAGATAATTTTTCATTATCTTGACCTTTTGAAGCTTGTGATAATCAGTGAAAAGGTGGATTAACCCATCGTTCTTCTGGAAAAAGAGGAATCGTGAACCCAATGGTGGAGCACATTGGTGTATAAACCATTTATCTAGATTGATTAGTAGTTTTTTCTTTATATCCTTATGTTCCACAACATGCATCTTATATAGGGTTTTTAATATTGGAAATTCTCTTGGTATAAATCGATTTAAAATTATTCAACCCTGTTAAGAGGATGAATTGACCATTACCCCAGAAACACAACAGAATATTCCCTCAAAATATGAATTTATTCAAGGTTAATTCGTCCCAGACACTCGATCATTATATCTAGATACTATTTTTCAAAGTAAAATAATATCAATTCTTAATGTGATGGTTATATAGAATATTCATCCTTATCCTAGAACTTTTATAGAATTGGGGGTTCATTAACCATACAGAGAGTGACTTCGTTCTCAAATCAAGTTATATTGGATATTTACTAGGAAAATAGATCCATGCCAATAATTGCATCAAATTCCAATTATGGAAGTATGACAAGGTTCACTGGGAATTTCATCCCAAAAATTTGGATATAGTAGAAGTTATATACATGGGATATACTAATTTCAACATTTTCTAATTTTTTCAACATCTCTAAATACATTATATTTTGTGTCATTTGATTAGTCATACTAAAAATTAAAGATATGATAGAATTCATAAAACTAGAATCAGAAAGTGAATTCCCTATTCTTGAATGAATAAATAGTGTATATATAACAACTATATTGTCAGTATTCACTTCAGTGGTAGTGATTCAAAAAGGTCTCCCTTACTTCCTAGATGTTGTCGGTTTCCTCAGAAAACCCTCATTATTGGGAATTGGTTTGAAAATATCCATGTTTTCATGATGTTGTAATAATGAAAAATCATATGAGGGTTGACTGGATCATTCCTTTTATCCTTCGCAATAGTGGGTTTCCCCTGTCAGCAATTATTTTCTAAGTGTCCTACTTTCCCACACCTAAATCATTTCATATTCCCTCTTTGGAAACATTTAGGGTTCTTTGTTCAATAACATTGATAAGTGGGATGATGAAATTTGTTTACATCATCAAATATATCCATTGGACCACTATAATTAAACTCCAATTTCTGATTCTTATCCCCATAATACCTTTTGGATTATCCAATCTCAATTTTTATTTTGAGGGAATATTGAATTTTTTTCTATTTTCCTTCAATGTCACAGATCATCAGGTATTATCAAAGAAATTTTTTTTCCCACCAAAGAATCAATCAAAATTACATTTGGGGGTAATGAAAAATCATGGGGTGTGTCATGAAATTCTTGTGGATTTTTCCTTATACACCCCAATAGATTCATCTTTTTTTATTTAGTGCGAGGAAATCCCATTATATTTTAAGTCAGAGAGTGTGATGATAATATTTATCAAAAAACTCTCCTTATAATTCCTTAAAATACATAGCTTCAATTTATTCATAAGGAATTTTATTCTTGATCAATGTCCACCACTTTTTAGTTTTTCCCACTATACAGTAAATAACCAATAGAACCATCTCCACCTCGGAACATTGAATGATAGGGAAGAACTTCTCAATAGAGTTGAACAATTATTCCATGATTAAATGATCAGAGGATCCATCAATTGTAAGATGCATTACTTGTATGAAGCTCTTGATTGTGGATTTTTTTATCTCTTATGGGGTTTGAGTGCTCTTCTGGATCAAGTTTCTATTCACATATTGAGTTATCTGAGTGAGTATTGTGAATTGTTTTCCATTATTACTCTTATTAAATTGGGTATCGTGTTCGGGAAGTCATCAAAATTCCCATCACATTGATTATTTACTTGATTTATCCTATTTTGGGCCATTGGATATAATAATGCTATAATAAGGGGTGGTTATTCTAAACAATTATACACATATAGAATAATCTAATGACATTAAGCGGATAAATTATAACATTCATTTTTCTTCATATGTTATGAGTTTTAGGCTTCAATCTATGTTATACTTCATATATTTAATGACATATATTCTTATAGTAATTATTTTATTCCATTAGCAATGGTTTTTATTAATATTATAAATTTTCCAAATCATGTTCCCCAATAATGTAAACTCATAACACCATAATGGTTGTTGTTGTGTACCAGGTTACACTGAGTTAGGCCTACAACACCTTGTGAGTGTTGTTACTCAGTGATTTATCTATGCCAGATCCATATCCACTTCTAGTATCAAGATATGGATGTATTTTTTTTAAAAACCACATAATATATACTTACATAAAATTATGACTTTTTCTTATAATTAGTGTTATCCCTAAGGCTCTTTCTAGAGTTCATCAATCATATTCCAAAAAATAACTAAACTTTTCTGCTAATTCAAACTATAATAACCCAAATACTTATATAAAATTAATATATTTTATATTAAATAAAACTAAACATATTAGTAATCAGATAATTATTAATTATGGTTTGTTTTTTAAATTAATGACATTTCATAACATCATAAAATAGAGAATAAAACATCTTTATTGAAAACTAGTTTGATACTCTAAAGATACATCATCGAACATAAAACTAACTTGGATAACCTGAGAAAATAAATATAAATGGGGTGAGATGTAAATCACAATAATATAATAAATATATATTATATTATAAAGGTTATATATTAGGCATATCAATTACGAAAAAAGATAAAAAATAATTTGGTATGAAATGACATGAAAATCATAATAAGAGAAATTTAGAAATAAAATACAAAACTAAATCATGAATATATGTCAAAGATAAAACATTAATACATAATGGTGGGAAATTTCCCATAAATTAATTAGGTACATCCCTACTAGTACATGATTAATCATGATACTAAACATTAGACAATGCTTCATAGTGCCACCTGGGTGTACTCATCACAATCATTTCATTCTCATTCTTAAATATTCCATGTAGATCATACAACAATGATTAATTAATCAAAAAAATTAATTCCACTACTATGTAATTTTTATTGAATACATGTATGTATCCAATAAAAAACTATATATTCATAAAGTTGAATTCCTTTGAGAGAATAATTGTTATTGTATTCACTACACAATTGTTTTTGTGTGGTTGTGAAATTTTGACAGGAAAGAATTATTAATTATAAATTCAGAAAAATAGTCTATGAGAGAAAAATGAATCTATAATTATTTGGATATAAAATGGGAAGTAACAAGAAAAAAAAATCATATCCCAACATCAGAAATTTTGAAATAGAAGGCATAAGTAAATGAAAAACACGAATAAAGGAAAGAATCCTTTTGAATTTTTAGCATTGTAATAGGTGTAATTAAAGGACCATTGGAGGATTAATGAGAGTTAAAGTGATATGTCATCATTTATAAGTCAAATGATTAATAAGGGAAACATTTAATATCATGTACCATCATATATACATTTTAACTTAAAGTCATAACACAAACGGAGTACCTAATAAAAGAGGAGAGTGGAAGGTCCCTTACTTGAGTGTGTGACCCGAAAGGGATGGGAGAGGATTCTTGAAAACATGTGGAAGCCTTTGGATTACTCTAGGGAGTGTAAATAATTTTAAATATATGCTCTAATGAGTTTTAGTGAAGAAAAATGTGATCTTTGATGGGTTTATATAGTAAAATATGGATAATTCATTACTATTTTTTTGGATTCTTTAGAATAAAATTTCAAAACACAATAATATCCAATGGTTTTCCCATGGTTTCTTCCAAATGGTAATTATTTTTATTATTTTATATGGATAATTTCTATAAATAATTAAATATTTCCCTTTTTTTATTTGGAGGTGAGTTACTCGCTTAACGAAATGATTAGAAAATCATAAAATATATTTTATGCCTTGGAGGATAGACAATGGCTTTAAAAAATAAATAAAATAAAAATAAAATAATATACTTTTAAAGGGAAAACATATATGTGGTCTTTTTTCCTTATTATGTTACTTATTAAACCAATTTTTGGTCATTATGATGTCATAAAATAGAAAGTATATTTATACGGTATTTAATTATTACCCGAAAATTTTACTGTCTCAGAAAATTATGAAAAGATACCTTTTTTATTATTTTAACTTCTAGATTCCAAAAATATATATTTTTTGTTCTATTGGTAAAATTTTATAAATTTTTTAATTTTCACCTTTAAAAAAATCGACATTTCTTGAAAATGAAGTGTTTTTTTGACAATAACAATTTTTTTAAGCCTTATATAATTTACATTTGAATTCATAAAAACTATATAATGATTTTTATTTAATTAATGTTATCTTATAAAAGTATTTTTGAAAAATATTTGTTTATTTACAATATCCACTAATTCATCAAAAATGTATTTTTTAATTAAATTTTAATATTAACATAAATTATTATTTTTGTTTTATTGAATCAAAATAAAATATTTATAATGTAACAATAATAAGATTGAAATATATTTATTATTATATAAAAAATAATATAAAAATTTATATTTCAAGGTTTTTGTCATTTATACCATTAATACAGCAACAAACACTATAAGGGTAAGGCGTTTGTTGGTTGGACATTCTTGGGATGATTCGACAAATAATGTTTGGTTCATGATCTCGATGTGCTTGAACATGTCCCGTAAATGGTTTTGATCAGGCGTAATTTGTTTGATCATAGCATAGGAGTGGTCTAGTGAAATGAAAAAAATTGTATCTCCCTAAGAAGCTCTAATAAATGGCCTTCTTATGGTTTGATCCGTCTATTTGAGGACAAAAATTCTTTTGACTGTAACAGTTGAATTTTTTTGAACCCTATATTTATACTAATAATGTGATCATAATTAAAAAACTATATTATAAATGTTAATGATACATCATTGTATATTAATTCCAATGGTATAATAAGACAGAATAGTTTCTTGTTTTTTCTATTACCATATTATTTAATAATACATTCAATAAAAAATTAAGGGGATTCTTATTTATAATAGTTCAATTCATTTCCAATTGAATTGAGAGTGAACCTGATTCATTATGGGTCTTTTTCCTCTATGATGATAATGGGAGTGAACCTTTATCACTAAGATGGTTTGTGGAGAAGACCCATTGAACTATGATGGCCTTGGTAGCGAGCCTTGACTACTATGGAGATCATTTTATATGAATATTTTTTCCATAATTCAACGTATTATTCCTATTTAATGATCTCATGGATTATGTTCTCTAATTAATTTATGATTCATGTCTTATATATATCGAAACATTGTTCTAGGATTCATGTTTATGAATTTTGATATGCAGGGAATTGTTTTGTAATGTTATTCTCTTATTTCCAAACCCTTATAATCATGATTTTACCCACATATCTCCCTTGTTTTCCCTTATGAAGAATCTGATATCTCTTTTTTTATGTTTTCATTCCCCATGTTATGAAGATATATATTATGCATCATTTTCCTATGAATTTTTCCAATCATAAATAACCTAGTAGGAGCTAAATGACTTTATTTATAAACCAGATATTTATGTAACCGTGTCTCCAAAGACGCTAAATTATCACAATCTTTTATATTTTACCTATGTAACAAATGGAATTTTAATCTTTTAGAAGAAATATTAATGTTTTTAAATCCATGAAAACTATAGTTAGTATCAAAGTAAATAATTAGTTAATCCTTGAAATCTAGGTTTATAAATCTTTATAAAAAACCCTTATGATAATCCTATGAAATGTTTGACAACCTCTATTATTTTAATGAATATATTATGTGATTTATCTAGTAATATATCTCTATTTACAAGTGGGATTGTTTATGGAATATATGTACCATGGGGTAATAACCTTGATAACATCATACTAATCTATACTCGATCGATAACTAGTCCATGAAAATGGACCTTAATGTATACTTGGTTTGAAATTCACATGTGATATGGTATTATTAATTCTTATTTTCATTAAGAACAATTGTGACTATTTGTTAAAAATGGAAGATCATCGATGACCCATTTTAATCATATAGTTCAATAGATTATAATTTTATAAGTAATTAATATATATTATGTGGTTATAACATTGTGATTAGGGTAGTCCAAACTATGATTTTTGGTTGTATTCAAGGAATGGAACTTGATAGAACCATGTTAATTGTGAATGCGATGGGAAATGAAATGATTCTAATCCTAAAATAGAAAATTTTATTTCTGTTGGAATGAAAAAAATTATTTCTATTCTAACAAACAATTGTAATATATGAATAATTTTGGAGTACTAAATCAAAATTTTGTTGAGTCATTAATGAGGAAGCATCCACCTCCCTTCAGTGGGTCTTATAATCCATTATTGGAAGAGAAATGGAATAGTGACACTGAAAATATACTGTTTAGTCTATGATGTTTGGAACATGAGTATGTAATTCATTCTCTTGAAAATTTAGTAGTTAAAGCATAACATTGATTAACTATAACAAATAATATGAGGCAACGCGATTATATTGACTGCATGGATTTGGATGGGTTCGATAACTTATTTTTCTAGATGTATATTCCTAGGGTTCTTCTTATGGGGATTGTTACAGAGTTACTTCATTTAAATAAAATTGATTTTGAATAGAAATGATTTTAATGATATATGGGTGGTATTTTACCACCTCACTATGTCTTCACACTTTCATAACTATATTGAGTTATTATAAATTGAATTTAAAATGTGTTTGGGATCAACACCTTCCACTTATTGTGTTTTATACAAAAATATATTTAACTCATGAATTTAGATGGATCCTTATGAATCCATCTACAGAAATAAATGTATATACCAAATGTGATGAATATAATTTGGTGAAATAAATACATATTGGGTAATAATATATCATATTAAATGGTAGATAAGGTTAAATAAATTATATTGAACATAATGTATCTTAGATTCAGATGAAAATTTATGATGATAACCATTGGTGTGATATTCTTTTTTGAGTTATTTTTAAGGTGTTTATATGAATCTCTCCATAGAAAAACGTTTTCATATTTATAAAGAAATTGATGTTGTTCCTAGAGGATATTTTCCCTTTAATGTTGCTTGATAGTTTAGGGATTGTAAATTATCACTTGGAATATCCACCAAATCTCTTTCAAGTCCATGATATCTTTCAGGTATTTATCGTTGAGAATTAAATACATATACACACACATGTACTAATATAAGAGTTCATACCACTAGAGAATTATATTTCTTATGAGGAACAACTGTCGTACAATCTATATTATATAGATAAAGTTCTATGAAACAAAACAACTCACCTGCTCTATGTGTTTTGAAAAAACCACTAAATTGGTTAGGAAACATTGGATGTTGATGATATGATGAAAGAGAAGTATCCACATTTGTTTTTATTAAAATGAAAACATTTGAGGGAGAAATTCATATTAAGGGGGTATAATTTGACACACTATATTTTTTTTCTTTTTTCAAATATATTAAATTTATTTATTGGAATTCCTAATATGAAATACCCATTTGATCATTCATTTCACACAATAATGATATTAACATGCATAACATGAAACACTGAGTTTCTAAGAAACAACATTTTATTATTATAATTATTTAATAAATAAAATGAAGACCAAGTTATTATTATTATTAATATTAATAATGAATATTTATTTTTAAATATGATTTATAATGGTTTTATTGAAACTATTCATATTTATAATTAAATATATATTTTATGGTAATGTATTTATTAGTTTCAAATATACTATTTTCTCAAAATAACAACATATCGTGACCTTCTTCAAACAATAATGAAATTAAATTTTTAGAGTTTTATAAATTCAATATGATAAAATAAAAATATTATTAATTCATTATTTCAAAATTATCTTTGTATATGTTTTATTTATTTTATCTGAAATATTTATATTTTTCAATGATAATTGGAAAATACTTAATTTTAAAGTAAAACTTCCTTATTGTATAAATTCATTCGAAGTTAAATTATGTTTTAATATGGTATTAATGTATATTAAGTTAAATCATAAATATATCAATCCATTTGTTTTTTTTTAAATTTAACATTGAAATTGGATATAAAATCCATTCACTCTTTTGAACTTTTTCACAAAAAAACTTGTTGTATCATCCCTTCTATGGGATTAAATGAAAATTCACTTTATATAACGTATGATATTTTCATTTGAAAAGAATAGATTAAATATTTTGAATAATCCTAATTTATAATTTATAATAATAGAAAAATAATTTGTTACCACAAGGATTCATCATTGAGATAAAATTAATCAAGGTAATTAAGTTAAAAACAAGTTTACTGAGGTAAAAAATTAAAATGAAGGGAAAACTATAATATAAACTTTTTCAAAACATTTTAGATGTAAATATTTAGACCTTATCCATTCTAGTATATATATTTTTCTATTATTAAATCCAAATTACAATTCAATAATATATTTGTTGAATTATCTCTTTCAAATAATTATAGATTTTCCACTAACCTCCCTTTTAAAGGGGATCCCCATATTCCCCTCTCTACTTGCCTTAAAATGAAATTTTTTAAAACCAATAATGGGTAAAAAATTCTCCAATTAACTCATATCATTCTATAAGCCATAATTTAATGAAAAATCAAAACAAAAATGGCATTTGGTTCAAACAGAAAGGGGACACCTGAAGAAGACTTAACATTCATCGATGAGTGTTTTTATTTTGTTTGTTAATTAAATGAAATAAATTATTTTCATATCATATTATATAATTATATTACTATATTAAATATAATTATATATTTTTATTTTATGGTTACAACCTAAAATCACATACACATCAGTCAAATGGGCGTTAAAATCATTGTTTGTGTGTAAGGTGGACTACCTCCTTGGGAATTGATGTCATTCATTTTCCATTACACCAGTAATGTCTAATAATATAGATATAAATACTATTTATAAATGATATTAATGATTTCTTTATTCTTTTATAATTATTAAATAATATATGCCTTCATTACTTCCAATTTTTGGGAATACGATAATGTCGTTTGCATATATGGGAGACTACCACCTCATTAAATGATGTTATTAGTTAAATAATTATATGGAATGTATTAAATATGGTTTTAACGGAGAAATTTAACACACATATATATATAACATAATAATTATTATTTAATGATATATTACAACCGTGATCATGAACTATGTATTTAGTTTCCAATCACAAAATATTACGGATAACTAAATATACAAATATACAGAATATATGTGAAATTAAATTAATTATTATACTTATTATGACAATTAAATCTATATATTTTTAATATTAACAAGAATAACCCATTACACCATGTATATAAATCAAATCAGTTCATACTTGAAACATAACTTTAATAGGGAATTTTTAGTAAAAGGGTAATATAATGTCATTATTAAATAATATGTGTTATTAAATAAATAAATATAGTTCATTTATATACATATAATAAATTTATATTTATTATACATGATTATCGAATGAGTATTATGACAATAAATACACATGTTAAAGGATTTTTGTCCCATAATTGTTTTTGAGACACAAGCCTTGTTCACCACATATTTCATGTATGTGTTGGGTTTACTGACCATTGATGTAGTTTTTGATTCCTATAATGAGAATTATTGGGATTTAAATATTCATCTTTTGACCTATATTTTATGGGGTTTATGGTTAAGATATTACCAACATGGTATGGGGGTTTTTGACTCAATTTGAATTGATTAAGATGTACTTTATGTTATCAGCCTATATTAGTTAATTTTTTTTATATACTAACCCTTGGATTTTTTATATCATTAATATTTTTATGAAA
The DNA here is from genome assembly GCA_963277665.1 of Viscum album. Lineage (NCBI taxonomy): Eukaryota > Viridiplantae > Streptophyta > Magnoliopsida > Santalales > Viscaceae > Viscum > Viscum album. The sequence goes on from OY728139.1 coordinate 64,019,232, forward strand.
ATTATATTTTTATTTTCCTTTGATATTATTACTTCATGGGAATTATGATTCAATCTAACTAATGTGGTAATAGATTTTTTTTAAAATCTTATAATTTCTCGGAGTTGTTTACGACTATGCATCCATTGATGAAGTATTATGATCCATATCTCATGATTTCTCTTGAATATTATTCTCCACTAGTTCATAATTATATATTAATGTAATATTATAATTTTATCCTAATTTTATTTAATATATTTAATGAAATAAATTGTAAGACCCTTTTTTTTAAATATTTTTAAAAGTGTTTTCAAAATATTCAAAATAATTTTTTTAAAGGAATTTTAGAAACTAACATTTTTTATAAAAATAATTTCAGTTGTGTCAAAATTCATTTATAAATAATAGAAATTTCTAAACATTTAATTTGGAAAATAAATTATTCATTTAACATTTATGACATGTATGTGTTTTCTTGATGTTATTATGGTTACTTTTTTAAAGCTTAATTTTCAGGAATAAAATTTTAATTATTTTAAATAATTTTTTTCTAATATGTTGAGAATGAATTTTTTTATTGTCATTTTAAATGATAAAAGGTTCTCCAATTTTTTTTGTACTTATAAATATTTTCTCAAAGATGATATGATATTTTCATAAAAAAATGTTTTAAATGATAAATCCAAATTATTTTCCATTTAAGATGACATCTAATGATGTGACTTATAACTTATTGGGGATATAATCCATGTATACCAATAATATTATTAATTTATATTTGTATTGTTTTTATTAAATGATATTTTTGAAACATGTTTATATTCAACAAGGTAAACGCATAGAAAATATACTTTTCTTCTATTGGTTATATGCTTATGATACCTGATTATTTTTGTACATTATGATATAATGAAATGATTGTGAGTTCTGTCTATTTTCCATAGGTTTAGATATTATAAAATTTTCAGGATATTAAATTCATTTCATGGGTTATTATATGATGATTATTTATGACCTTGTGGAACATATATGTATGATATCATTATGTAATGATTGAGTCTGTTACCTCCCTCCATTGAATTAGGTAATGATTTATTTCGGATGACATAGGAATTGTTGGAATGGGGTGTAAACCTTTTTTATTAGGGTTCATTGTCTTATATGTTAGACATGGTAGTAAACGCTGGTTTTGGGTGTGAACGCATTCCACTAAGATAGATTTGGCAGTGAGACTTTCCAACAATAGAGTTAATTTTATATATTTATGCATCTTTCAAAATTCTTTATCTAATACCTATGTTATGATCACAAAGATTATGCTATTTTATTCCTTTATGATTCATGACTTATGAACATTGAATATTTTTTTAATTTTTCATGTTTATAAACATTGATATGGAATGTATTTTTTTCTAATGATATATTTGTGTTTTCATACACTTATACTCATGAGTAGGATTATGTATCTGACTTGTTTACCGTTAATAGTCATCTCAAATCACCCTTTATTATGTTTACATTCTTTCCGTTGTGAAGATAATTATTACGTATGATTTTCTTCAATAATTTCTTCGTCATTAATAACATAATGAGAGATAATGTAGAACTTTTATGAACATTTTTTATGTAACCGTGTTTCCAATGACACTAAACTATTATGATATTTTAGAATGTATTTGTGTAGTACAAAGTAATACTCAAATATTAGGATGAACTATTTATGTATATAATTTACAGTTTACTATAATACTAATCATACTTGAGGGAAAATATCAATGGTTATGTTTTAACAAACTATGTGATCTAAAAATTATAAAAAATCCATGATTTTTTTAGACATATGGATTTTGTTAGAATTTTATAAGAGTATATACATTATCATTTTATGAAACTATCTAAATAAAAATAGTGGGAAGTCAAATTATGAGCAATAAAAACATTTTATACCAATGGGATAGTGTATCGCACTCTTTGTGGTGTTATTTATGGGGCATCATGATTGAAAAAAACTGTTTTTCCCATATTATACTATTAGATATGTTGATAGAAGGTTCAGAATCCCGATAACATTAATTTTATTCAAAACCAATAATTCTCCATGATAGACATCGAATATGGAAAATTAAAAAACATTCATTCAGAGGCAAATTATCATTTCTCACAATTTAATTTATATGAATAAATAATTTTGTGCAATAAAAATAAAATAATTATAATCTATATATTATCTTTTTATAGAAACATATATTTTATTATGTTAAACTCATTGAATGATTAAATAAAAAAACACAGATAAGATCTATTCTAGCATATCACATATTAGAAACTACCAGATCAACCTTAAGGGTGCGTCACATTCATGGGGACATGTTAATCTCATTATATATCTATTTAATTCCTTCAAAATTATTTTGTGACCACCTGATAAAATCTCAAGAAAATTGTTAGTGGGTAAAATCTATGAAGAAAGTACATTTGAATAATGGTAATATTCCCAAATCAAATTTACATTGATAACACCATAAACATATTCAAAATATTTTAATTTTTATAATTAATCGTTATAATTTTTATAAATTTAATTATATATTTATAAATCTATATGAGTACATAATCATCAGTCTTTAAATATATTCTTTCAACCATTTCCATGAATTATTTTTCAAAAAAAATTAACTCTTAACATTATTACTTTTCCAAAACAACATAAAATAATTTGGGATATTAAGTGGAATTAACTTGTGTTTTATTTATATAAATATTTATTTAATTATATTGAACCTATTCAAGTATAATAATAAAACAAAAATAATCTTTGATATTAAATCATATTTACAATATCAAGCTAAGAAACTCAAAATCACTGCGTATTAGAAACACGTATTATTTTCTTTAGTGAGTAAATTGAACTACTAAACTATTATTATATCCAATTTATTGATGGTATTATTTTTGATTAGTGGATTATGTCAAAAATAATATTATTCTAAAAAATATTGAAATCATTGTTAGAGAATCTTAATTTGTCATATTTTAACAAATATGAGAATACAATCATATTATCATGGATGAAACACATTTTATTATAATTTTATTTCCAATCATATCAATGAATATATTGAATCAAAATCCTTTTAAAACAAATACAGCATACCATGTATGTTCATATTAGATTATTTTGAACAAAAAACTTCTCTGATATAAGATATTTTAATTCAATATACACTTCATTCATTTAGATCCATCTATTAGGCAAACATTTCTTCACATTCAAATAACTGATGTAGACATTTTCAGTTTCAATTAAATGAAAAAATATATAAATATACATTAATTTCATTATTTTGACGACTCGTATACTCAAATAAATTTCAATATTTATATTTTTTATCACATAAGCTTCATAACTGATGTAAAGAATTATATAATTTGGATACCTTATGTAACAGGTTTTCCTTCCTAATCTGTTACATTTCATGTTTTTATGGATGGATGTTTTCATAAGAGGTTATATGAGTTTTGATGAAATCTAGAGTTGAATCTATGCTGTTATAAGTAATTCAGTTTTTCACATGTTTACAAGATGTGAACTAGTGTTTCATGTCTTGTACAACTAGAGAGTTCATTAAATATAAATTATGTTAGGGAAACCCTTGAGATGGATTCATTTAATGAATTTTGAATTCATTGTTTTTTATAATCATGGTCCATATGAGAATTATATTTAGGTAAATTTGATTTTTTTTTGTAATCATTTGGTTTTGAAAATATATAAATTTTTAACAACATGAAACAATTGAGTTTCCTGATTTTATTTTATTTTCCTCAACTGATTCTGTTGTTTTGGCTGAAACCTTGTCTATCTAATTTCATGATAGGAAACATTTGATTTTGAGTTTTATTATAAATATCTTCCTCAAACATCGATTCATTGATTCTTGTTGATCCTCTTGGGAAATATGTGGAAAGTTATTCTCCCTTTATAGTGGTCTCTGAGTATTATTCTTTCAAAATCCATCTATATTGGAAAACTTTGGGTATAAGGCATCAGTTGGATTTCATTAATAAGGATATTTTCTAATGTGTAGGATGATCCACCTTTTAATGTGTGTGGTTTGGGTTTGTGGGAATTTATTCTTCACTATATGGTATACGGTGTGGCAGTAATGCAACTTTGATGTTGGGAATTTTTCATTTCTCTTCATTTTATATCATGTTGGAGAGGCTTAATCTTGTTTATCTGTGGTTTATGGATGTGTGTGATTAATAAATGTATGATAATTGTCTAATTTAAAGTTTTTAAAAAAGGTAATGTTCTTATTATTTTATATTTTGATATTACTATGATATAAAGGATTCTATAGGATTTATACACCACTTAACATTGTTTTCATTACGGAATTTTATTATGATAGATGATATGTTTTAAAAATATATTATATTTTTTTATTACTATTATATCCCCATAAAATAAAAATTCAATAACAATTTATATTTGGATTATGAAATTGTTTTCTCAAGATTATGGTTTTTATTATACCACCCAAAAAATAACATGGAATGTGATAAAAATCCAATAAATAATATCAATAAAATAATATTTAATCTGTTGCGATCTGCGACTGATCAATGGGGTGGTGATGTGTCTTTTTATTCTATGAGGGGTGATAGGTGAGATATCATAATGATTTAGGTTGGCATGGTAGTGGTTTAGTGGTGATTTCTTAGGGTTAGTTAATCAGTTGGTTTGTGGTTATGCTTTTTTGACAATTTTTTGGTGGGTTTTTTGCTATGATTTTATGTGGGAAAACTAGTTGTTGTTTTTATATGATTTTTGTGGTTTTTAGGTAGTGTGTTTTTTATATTAGTTTGGGTGGTGAGAAGATGGTATGATGGGGATTATGAGATTCTTATGATGTGTTGTTTTCTTGTGCTAGAAGCCCATGTAGTGATGGAATAATTGTATAATAATAATTAAAATGTATAGGGTTTGTTTTCGTTATGGGGGTGGAATGGTTAATAAAATAATAAATGAAGCATTGTGTGGTTAAATGTGGATGAGTATTAATAAATGAAATAAATGTCTAGGGTAATAAAATTTGATGGTCGGGTGAGATGCAACTTCTAGTTTATGTGGTTTTCTTTATTTAGAGGTGGCATGGGAAGATGTGATATTGTTAGTTGGTTATTTTTTGGCTATGAACACATAGGTTTAGATTGTGTGAGTTTATGTGTATATATGTGGATATTATTTTGATTTCTATATTCAACCACCCATGACATGTAGTATGTTCCGACACATGTATCATTAAATAAGAGTATTTTCCTCAAAATATTGGTGTTAAAGATGGCTATTTGGATAACTAATATTATCAATTTATCCCCTATACAGGTAAATATAAAATGGACTTTATGGACACGGTTCAGTTATCAATAAAGTTGTTGGTCAATGTGTGTTCGAGCAAGATGTGATGTGACATTGTTTTCGGTTGGTGAACGACGTATTTTCCTCAAGGAAGTGATATTATCAAGTTTTGTGTTGGTAGAACTATTGTCTTCAATAATGGAGTGAGATAGATAAGAAGTGGGGAGGCCTTTTTGGGGTCATTCATGTTAGAAGGTTGTAACATTGTTTATTTCCTTTAAATTCCTAATACACCACGACTCTAGTTATATAAATAGTTGTGATGTGATAGAATATGTTTTTTTAGTGGGGTGTGATATGACTGTGTTGTGGGGTAGATTTCCAAGATTGTGATGATCATATGCGATGTTACAATGTTTTGGGGTGGTTGTATATTTTTATGAATAGATGGGAATGATTGGATGTTTGAATTTTGTATAGGAGAGAAGAAAATTTGTACAAAAGTTGTGAAATATACCCTTTATGAATATGCTTCCTATTTTGTTATTGTACATGGCCTGTGTTATTTGGTGATTATTTAATGGTGAGGTTGTTATGGATTGTAGACCTATTTTGGTGCTGTTAGTTATACTTTTTTCTCATGGGTTAATTAGTATGCTTCTTTCACATGTTTATGATATACATTGGTTTTTATAATGTTTATATCCATATCCTCACATTATCTATATATAACATTTTTTATGTTTCGTAGAGGATTACATGTACCATACTATAAATTACAATCTTGATGCATGGATAACTACTAGTTTTCTTCTTATTCATTTTTTAGGGTATTTATTTTTTTGATTTTTATCCATATTAATTTTTATTTTACATGAATCATGTGATGTATTTGGTTAAATTTTTATTATATCATGAAGTTTCACTAGGGTGATTCATCTTATCTCTCATTCATATATTATTATAGTGCTTAATACCTCTCATGTTTTATATTTTTTATCATTGTTTCTAGTCTCTAAACTAGGGCCTACTATAGGTAGGACTATGGTGTCCATTATCTCTCTCCAATCATTGCAGAATCTCTAGAGGGAGGGGTGGGACAAAGTTGTATCACAGATAGATAGATGAGATATCAGATAGAATTTGGATTTAATAATAGTGAGTATTTCATGGTTTGGTATGGTATGAATTCAATTCGACCATGTTATGTGAAATATTCCTAGGAGACCAACCAGGTCCTAGTATTTTAGGACCCCTCCCCTCAATAATCAGTGCATAGTTTCTGAGCTTATGGAATGACCGTGTGAGGCTGGATTTTTTGAAGGGTATATACCTTCAATTGTTACAAGAACCATGGTGTATTTTTTCATGATTGAATTTGTTTATTTGGGATGTTAAAAATTAATAAATGGAATCTAAATAAATCTAAATGAAATTACATACTTCAATGAGTAGGAAATTTTTATTTTGATTCCAGTTATGGCTTTTGTTAGTTTTCCGTGTGTGGATTAGTTAGTTAGTATTTAGTAGGATGGTATGGATGAAAATCATAGGTTTTATTTAGAGGATAAGGTTGAATATTTTCATAGGTCATTTCATACTTTTTATTTGCATCCTTCTTCTATATATGATTGAATTTTTATTATACTGAAATATAGTAGGTTGGAAGAGCTCAAATCACTTTCAGTTTGATATGGGCCCCGAGAGAGTACTGGGAACCTATGGTAGTTAGTCAGTTTATAGGCATCTATGCACCAGTGATTGGTGTTTTATCCAGGAGAATAAAAGTCATAATATGTTTCATGGGATTAATTCCAGCAGAATTTTTGAGAAGGGTTCATTTTTCAACATTGATTGAGGTAAAGAGACAAATCTTACTTCTATTCAATATTTTAATATGTTAGTTCTGGTTTTAGAAAAAAATTTCAAGGATATGTTGTGTTTTTATAATGATATTTTCCATGATGATGAGTCTTATGTTATATGTATTAATGATTCACAACATTCTTTGATCTAGTTTTTCATAACTCCTTTTAAAATTGAAATCATATCTGGATGTTGAGAAGAATGTAGAGGTGATTGAGCTGATAGTCACTCAAGGAGGTTAATTATAATTGGGTAACCATTGGGGTTTCATGATGAGTGGAGTTCCTAGTTGCCTGTATTAGGTAACTGGAACTTTTAGGTTTTGACTAGTATAGAGTTAACCTAAGTTGTTTCCCATTCTCCCTCTTACGACCAACTATTTCTATGATTTTCCAAAGGATTTAAGTATATTATTTATTGGTTTTGGGGATCATGGGAATTTTCAGAAAAAAATCCCAGTGGTTTTCCATGATCATTTTGTTGTAGGGTTAAAATAACAATTTTGTCTATATCAATAATTTCTAGTGAGACCATTTCCACTCTAGGGGAATTATGATTATGCTCTGATGAGGGTAGATGGAGTGGGTATAGACTAACCTTATTATTTTCCTTATCATTAGAGACATATAACAGAACAATGTTGTGGTGGTGTGTATCATTAGATAAGATGTGGATCTATGTGTGGTAAGTTGAAAACACTTGATAAAACAATTATCAAGAAGATATATATTCCAATAGGTATGATCATTTTTTTGTAGACTTTTTTGTTCTTATTTGGGTTAAATAGATTCATTTTCCTTTATTTCACCATCTCTAGAATATGTAATGAGACTTTATGTTGAATGGATTCCATTTCCATTGGATTTGACTACACCATTTGAAGGCCAAACTATCTTATTTGATGTGTTTCAATGGTGTGGAACGGTGATGGGGAAACATCAGTCCCATGGAAAAATATTTTTCTCCAAATTCATCCATATTGTTTCATCTAAGTAATAATTTATTTAATTCTATACTTCATGTTATGAAATGCTTCTGGATTATAGTTTTGTTTATATAATGTGAATGGACAATATATTGTTTTCATTTGAGAGTGGGGTTGTAATATGGGTAGTTAGAATTAGGATCCCCTTATATTTTTTGATGGAAGAGTTATTAGTTGAATCGGGAGAAACATTAATAATGGAGGTCCCTTGGGTCTATGAAAATATTTGTGACATTTTCCGAAAGAGTGTTGTGATGACCCCCCCCCCCCCCCAACATGCAATTGAGTTTATGATAGTATTGCAACTTGATTCTTCTCCAATTTTGATAGATCATTATTGAATATAACCTTTTTAGTTATTAGAGTGAAGTACTCTGATTGATGATATTATGTAGAGGTGTTTTACCCATCCTTGTGTGTCACTTTGGTATTCTCTAGTGTTGTTCTCTATGAAGTGAGTTGGAAGTCTGATGTTTTCTGTAGACTATTATAGGTTTAATGAACTGACAGTCAAGTTATTAACCTCTACCAAGTATAGATAATATATTTGACCAAATAATAGAGATATATTGGTTTTATAATATTGAACAATGGTATGTATATCAATAGTTGATGGTGAAGAAGTGCGATTTCATAAATACTACCTTAAAATATAGGTATGCAAACCTTGATTTTTTAGTCATTCCATTCGGTGTATGGAAAAAATCTTTTGTGTTCATCATTCTTTTTAACTGTATTTTTTGTGACCCCCTAGACTAGTTCATTATCATGTTGATCAATGATATCTCAGTTGACTCATGTTTAGAGGAGGATCTTGTTAAGCATATGAAAGATTTCTTGTAGTTCTCCTAACACAACATGATTTATTGGATATTGTCCAAGTTTGAGTTTTGCAAAGGATAAGTGTGTTTTCATGAAAAACTGATGTCTAATCATGGCCTTCCAGTGGAACATTCAGTAATTGAGGGATTTATTTCTTGGGAAGGTCCTAATAATGTGAAATATGTTCTCCATTTTCGTGGAAATTTTGAAAATTGTTGTAGTTTTTTACAATTTCTCTTAATGCATAACCCTATCGAGATAATTGACAAGGAATGAATAATATATTGTGTGGAATGATTATTTATAATAATTATTCAGTTATCTAAAAGGGATTTTATTCAGTGCTCCAGTGATTTAGCTTCCTGACGAGGGTGTGATGTTTGAGGTGTTTTTTTATTCTTCTCATTTGGGATTTATATACATGAAGTTTCATTACAAAATAATGATTTCTTAAGGATCTAGTTTATTTATATAACCCCAAGAATAAAAATGGAACCCCCAATCTAGAGGCAGTATCCATTATCTTTAAATTGTTGTTTTCACCCCATAAATATATTGGGGAGATCATTTTTGTCTTCGCGAATCACAAGAATTATATGCATATCATTTATCAGCATGATCTTAATTGGAGACAACATGTCTGGATTGAATTTATAATGTATTATTATATTTATATCACATATACATCAGGAAAATGGAATGTTGTGGTCGATGAATTGATCGGAAAATTTTTGGAAAATTTTCTTCAACTATGTGAGGATGATTGGAGAGAAATATAGGAGCTATAATCCATTCACATATATGAAAGTGTGGAATATGGTAGAGTTTTATTATTCTATATGATGGTGAATTATTATTTATTGTATTGGTTGGAGGAGTATTAGTTTTGATACACAGATGTTGATTTGATTTGCAATCATAGTGTCCATCCTTATGATCCAAACAGTGGTCAGAGGATTATGATAATTAAATTTTTTTTGTGGAGGAATTTTTTTAGGTATGGATTCCTAAGGTAGTCCTTTTTTATTTAATATCTATCCTTTGGCAGTATACCATGGTGTTTCCATGATGTTCCATGGTTTGAGGAAGCATTTTTGGTGGCCTATGATGAAATGGGAAGTGGTAGAGTTTGTGGTGAATTTTTTATTTAGATGTTAGACATAAGTGATGCATCACATTCAAAGTAGTTTATTGGAGAATTTTTATGTTCTTATGTGTACATGGGAATATATCTTAATGAATTTCATCATAGGGTTATACCATGATCTGGGAGGATGTGATGTTATCTGGGTGATCAAGGATCAGAAGACAAAATTATCCCACTTCATAGCGATTATCGATTCATGCATGGTGTATGGTTTTCCAAGAGGTACATGAATGATGTTGTGAAATTGCATTGAGTTATGAAGAATATTGTCTTATATCAAAATGAAAATTTTACTTCATGAGTCTGGAGTGGATTATATCTTGTGTTTGGAATTTATTTACACTCATCATTTTCTTCCACACTAATATCGATAAGAATACAGATAAGACTATCCATATATTGGATAATATGTCATAGACCAGTGTTCTAGACATTGGTGGATTGTGGGTATGACCCATGTGTTTATTCATGTTTGAATATTGAAAATAAAAATCACTCATCCATTGGTATGGCTCTGTTTGATGCATTGTATGAGAGACTATTTTGTTCTCCATTTATTGGGATGAAGGTTGAGGAGGAAGATGTTCTTGGACCTGATGTGGTGCAGAGCACAATATAGAAGGTTTGACATTTCATAAGAGGATGAAAATAAAAAATAACTGATAGATTATTATTATTTTGATCATAGGAGGATTCCCTTATATTTCTTTGTTAGTATTAATGTGTTCTTGAGGGTTTCCCCTCAGCATGGGTTGTTGTTTTTTTGATGAGTAATTAAGCTTAATACCATGGATTTTTTTCTTTTGAGGTTCAAGGGTGAGTGGGAAAGGTGGAGTATTAGTCATCATTGGGACCACAACCAGAGAGGATCCGGAAATCTTCTACATATCTCACATTTAGATTAATCATCCTGATGACTCCCATGTCTTTGATTGGGCTGAGATGGATATCTAGGATGACCCATCATTTCTGGAATGGGATGTTGAGACATAAGATCTGTAATAGAAAGAAATTTGGGGATTGACCATTTCATTTTTTGGTGTTTGTTGGAGGCATGTAATCCTAGAGGATAGTTCTTAGTAGTTAGAGTGAATGATTCATTCCCAATACCTATTTTTTTTATTTTTTCTTTATCATGTTTTTATTTTTCATGTTTGAGATCTTGGTGTTTTATGATATACAATGTTTCCCTTATTGTATAATTTTTTATAAATATAAAATTTATAAAAATGGGAGAACTATTTTCATATTATAAATTCATTATAACATGATGCAATTAAACCTATCTGGGTGAGTTAGTTCCTCTTATAGAGGATGGTATCTTGAAACAGAGGGTGAAATTCCTTAATTTTTTATATTTAGCTATGTCGGATTTGGTTTATTATAGCACTTGTTGGATTGGTATGCTTATAGGATATATGGTTGTGGTGATGTTTCTAGGTGTTAATGAGTTAGTGTGAAATATTTTGATGGTATTTTGGTATGGTGCATTTTTAGGGTGGCAGTGTTTGAGGTTTGATGAGATTATTGAGAGGAATATCACATGGTGGTTGTATAGACCCCTTTCCTTCTAGGAATGGTTTTCTATATCCAAGTCACCACTATTTTGAGAGTTATTTATTATAAAATTCAATTTCATCCAATTATATTAAATTTTATTTTTGGCGATTGGAGGTATTGAAAGAGGTTCCAAGAATTTTTAGAAGAGACTGGAGGTGCAGTATGGTTGTTTTATGGAATTCATGACATGTATTGTTAAAGGTATGTGAATTATATTATCATGACTAGTGTATTTGATGAGTTCACCTTTATTATATTGGCTAAGGGGGAAGCCATTATATTAATTCACATCTTCAAATTAGGATTCCGGATGTTAATTAATTAAAGACCATGTTGAATCATTTTTAGATAAAGTGGAGATTTTATGAAAACCCATGTCTTAAATGTCATTTAAAATTTACACGATTTGAAATGTACATGTTTCCATCTTTTTTATTCATTATTAAGATAGTTATCTTCATTTGAAAAAAAAACACTTCTCCCTCCCCTTTTATGAAAAGACCTATTTAGGTTTGAAGGATACTATATCACTCTTCCTCTCAATTTGATCCATTGATTCCATTTGACTCACATTGGCAATCCATGGTGTGTTCCTATACGTTCATGGTGGATTTCCCCTATCCTTATTTAAGAAACCCACTATGGTGGTTCATTTTTTCTTTTCAATTTAATTTGGGTACAATTTTGATGGATTATTTATGTGGTTTATGTTGATCTATTTTTCTTCTACATGTGGTTTTTGTTTGATGTCATTTCTTCTTCATCCATTAGTGCACATTGTGTTAGAAAATCTTACATTTGGTAAGAAATGCGTCATTTATCATTTTTGTGTATCATGTTGGAGGGGGTTCCTCCACTTCAAATTTGAATTATGGGTTTTCTAAGATAATCAAATATAGAAAATATTAAAATTGAAATTAATGGGGAATATGATAATGTTTTTCATAGTTTTATAGATTTGATATTATTGTTATATGACTGAATTTATAGTCATGATGCCCTGATTAAAATTTCTCTATTTGATGATTTGATTATACATTATGGTATGTGTTATTATTGATGTGTTTTTTGTGGTTAATTTTATTTTATCCTAACATATTAATTTGATAAAAACTTATTTTTGGATAATTAAATTGTTTTCATAGGATTATGTAATTTTGTGATAATGCCCCTAAAATATCGTGGGATGTGAAAACAATCCCATCAGATAAATATGTATAATGATATTTCATGTTTTTTGATGTTTGGTAGTGATATGGAGAGGTTATATGTGTTTGAGTTGCTATGTGGAGCTGATGGGTGGTATGGGGATATTCTTTCAAGATGGCGAGGTGGTGGTTGTGTGGTTGTTCTTTTTCGACTACCATGTGGTGGGTGTGTGGTCTTTCTTTTGAGATGAAGAGTTTGGGGTTTTTTTCCCTAATTGTTGGGTGGATGGGAGGTTGTGGCTAGGTTTTTCTTTTGGGGTGGTGAGGTGCTGGCTATTTGGATATGCTTTTTGGGTGGTAAGGAAATGGTATGATAGGAATGATGAGTTTCTTGTGATGTGTGGTTTTTTTGTTCTATATTCATTAGTAGTGATGGTATAGTTGGTTAATAAAGATTTAAATGGTTGTAGTTTGGAATGGGTTATGGGATGGAATGAATAATTATATAATTTGACGTGGGGAAAACATTTGTGTTTTTTGAATTCAACAAATGGTTTGGGTAATGAAATTGGTTTTTGGTGTGAAATTGGGATGGTTTTCTGTGTGTTTTTATCCAATTAAGGGTGAAAAAAATAGATTTTCTTAATAGGTTAGTGATTTTTTATAAAACTATTTTTTGGGTTTAAAATATATATATATATAGTAAATATTTCTATAACCACCCCAACAATGTCGTGCACAATGTTTGGAAAGACGTATTGTCACACGAGGGGTGTTTTCCCAGACATCCTGGTGAAGAGGATAGATTGTTAGAAACCCCCTGTATCTATCTCTATACATTAGACACCTAGATATGTATATGTTTTGATGTTTAGATGACTGTATGTTCACTATGTGTTTTCCACGGGGTTTCGAGCAAGGTTTGATGTGACTTTGTTGTGGGGCAGTTGCTGAGGTGTTTTCTAGATGGATATGATATGACCATGAGTTGGGGGTGGTGGACTATGTGCCTTTGGTAATGGTGATATATGAACATGTTATTGGGTAGAATAATGGTTTTATTCACGTTTTGTAGGATGATAGAATGGGGTTTGTGTCTTTCATATTGATGATAACCCACTACACAGGTTGTGGTAGTGGTTGTGATTTGATTTCCGATGTCATTTTAAGCAAGGTGTGATATGACTGTGTTGTGGGGAACTGACACACGTGTCCACATACAAGATGTAAGGTGACCATACGTTGAAAGTATTCTATATTATTCAAATTATATTGGAGTTCTAGTATGTTCAACATTGGGTTTGAGAGTTTAAAATCAATGGGAATGTTTTGTGGGGTACCCATTATTAATATGCTATTTATTATGTTATTATAAATTTATTGTGTTATTTGGTCATAATCCCACTATAAGGGTTCTATGAATAGTTGTTATATTTAGTTTTCTTAATACAACATTCTCACATACTCATTTGTATGATACTTTTAAAAGTGTGTATACCCCAGAAAACGCGTCCAAAAAATTTTCCAAATGCCTCCATACACGATCCAAGATCGTAGAATGTTTCTTAAGCTTCGATTTGGTAGGTAGCAGGGCCAGAACGGAGCTACGGAATGGGAGTTATGGACATTTGATGTTATGCTGGAAATCTGGTTAACAAAGCCCATTCGCGAAGCCCCCTCCATGATCACGGAGCGCCGCCACAAAGTAATGAGGCGAGAGGCTCCGCGAACCGAGTTGACATTCGCGATGTGCCGCGAAGACCTCTTGCGATGCACAAATGCGATGGACCCGAGCATCGCGGCCCCGTGAAGCTCTGGAGGCGGTACCTCTCTGCGAGCAGATTTGACGTTCGCGAGCGCGCCGTGAAGAACCCGAGGCAGCGCGGGAGGTCTTCTTCTCGGCACCCCTTGCCTGTAATTACCCAGCTCACCCCCCCTTCTCCCCCGACGGCCATGGCCACTTCGCCCCTTGGGCGGACGAGCGGAGCTCCGCATTACGGCTCCATGAGGCCATGCTCTGCGAGCAGCTTCCTTAGCATTGCTGCTCCGTGAGCGGAGGATCCACGAGTCCATACTCCGCAAGCCAATGCTCCGCGATGCTGCTCCGCGAGACCATTCTTCGCGAGTCCATGATCCGTGAGCCAATGCTCCGCGATGCTGCTCCACGAGACCAAGCTTCGCGAGACCCCTTTGCTCCGCGAGAGACCATTGCTCTGTGAGGCCATGCTCCGTGAAGCTACTTCGTGAAGACCTATCCTTTGCGAGGATCCTACATTCGCTCACACCGGTCCATACCGCGGGGGCTGCACCCCCACTCGGGGTCTGTGCCGGGATGCGGTCCCGGCCTCCCATGCTGGTCCTTTCACTACCGTCACAGACGCCCATGAAAAATGGTGAGTCGCTCCGCAAATGTTTCGGGATGGGATGCCGTGATTTTCCATTGCGCCCTTAGGTTCTCCCTCCTTCCACCTATGGAACACCATGATTTCAGATACTCCTCCACACACCATGAAATTCATTGAGGCGACATATTCCTCTTGGTTTCATTCCATGTCGTGAGTTGAGATTCTCATCATCAATTCCCCGAGTACCTTGAGTCGAACCATTCCTCAGGAAACTCCTCCAAACCCTATCACTTGGCTCCTATGCCAGGTTGAACCAGAAAGGGCCTCCCTTGCATAAGTCCCAACACCAACCATTTCTAGGCACCTTCTACCTAATAGTCCTACCTACATGACTCTAAAATGTAGTGATCCTTATGTGCCAAACATAGGATGCTTCTTACCCTATACGAGAGATGCCTTATGCTCCAAGCGTAAGATGCCTAATAGTCCTATATACATGACTATAAACTATAGTACACCCTATCTAACAAATGATAGGATGCCTCTTTCCCTATATGAGAGATGCCTTATGATCCTAGCATGATATACCAATATTCATCTCTACATGACTCTAAACTGTAGTGTTCTCCCTATCTAACAAATGATAGGATGCCCCTTTCTCCAAGCAAGAGATGCCTTATGCTCCTAGCATGAGATGCCAACAGTCCTACATACAAGACTCTAAACTGTATTATTCTCCCTATGTTCCACACATAGGATGCCTCTTGATCCAAATAAGAGATGCCTTATGCTCTTAGCATGAGATGCTAATAGTCCTACCTACAAGACTGAAAACTGTAGTACACCCTATGTTCCTAACGTAGGATGCCTCTTGTTCCAAACAGGATTTGTCTTATACTCAAAGCGTAAGATGCTCAATGCCATGACTATAGTGGCATGATTCCAACACCCCTTGGCATTATCCCTCTTGTGCACCAATGCAGAGGTGAAGGCCTCAATACACCAATGGTTTGGGATGCCCTCATAGCCAGACATGAGGAAGACATTACAAGAAGCTTCCTAGCATAAGCCTCATTCACCAGTGTCGCTCCATAATGACACCCGGGCATCTTCCCAGCGTAAGCCCCATCCACCAGTGCCCCTCCATAGCGGCATCTGGGCAGCTTCCTAGCGTAAGCCCCGTTCACCATTGCTGCTCCTTAGCGGCACCCGGGCATCTTCCTAGCATAAGCCCCATTCATCATTGCCGCTCCATAGCGGCATCCGGGAAGCTTCACAGTGTAAGCCCCATCCACCAGTGCCGCTCCATAGCGGCATCCGGGCAGCTTCCTAGCGTAAGACCCGTTCACCATTGCCGCTCCTTACCGGCACCCGGGAAGCTTCCTAGCGTAAGCCCCATTAACAATTTCCGCTCCATAGCAGCATCCAGGCAGCTTCCTAGCATAAGCCCCATCCACCAATGCCGTTTCATAGTGGCATCCGGGCATCTTCCTAGCGTAATCCCCGTTCACCATTGCCGCTCCTTAGCGGCACCCAGGAAACATCCCAGCGTAAGCCCCATTCACAATTGCCGCTCCATAGCGGCTTCTGGGTAGCTCCCCAGCGTAAGCCCCATCCACCAGTGCCGCTCCATACCGGCATCCAGTCAGCTTCCTTGCGTAAGCCCCGTTCACCATTGCCGCTCCTTAGCGGCACCTGGGTAGCTTCCAAGCGTAAGCCCCATTCACCATTGCCGCTCCATAGCAGAATCCAGGAAGCTCCTTGCATAATCCCCATTCATCATTGCTGCACCATAGCGGCACCCTGGAAGCTCCTTGCATAAGCCTCGTTCACCATTGCCGCTCCTTAGCGGCACCCGGGCAGCTTCCTAGTATAAGTCCCATTCACCATTGCTGCTCCATAGCGGCATCCGGGCAGCTTCCCAGCGTGAGCCCCATCTACCAGTGCCGCTCCATAGCGGAATTTGGGAAGCTTCCTAGCGTAAGACCCATTCACCATTGCCGATCCTTAGAGGCACCCGATAAGCTTCTTAGCGTAAGACCCTTTCACCATTGTCGCTCCATAGCGGCATCCAGGTAGCTTCCCAACGTAAGCCCCATCCACCAGTGCTGCTCCATAACAGCATCCGAGCAGCTTCTTGCATAATCCCCATTCACCATTGCCGCTCCATAGAGGCATCCAGGCAGCTTCCTAGCGTAAGCCCCATTCACCATTTTCGCTCCATAGCGGCACCCGGGCAGCTCCTTGCATAAGCCCCGTTCACCATTGCCGCTCCATAGCGGCACCCGGGCAGTTTCTTGCATAAGCCCCATTCACTATTGTCGCTCCATAGAGGCTCTCAGTAATCGCCTTGCATAAGCCCCGTTCACTATTTCAGCTCCATAACACCACCCGGACAGCTCCTGGCATAAGCCCCATTCACCGTTTCCTCTCCTTAGGAGTATCAGGGTAGCTCCTTGCATAAGCCCCATTCATCATTGCCGCTCCATAGCGTCACCCAGGATACTCCTTTCATAATCCCCATTCACCATTTCCGCTCCATAGCGACACCTGAGATGCTCCTGTCATAAGCCCCATTCACTGTTGCCTCTCCTTAGCAGCATCCGGGAAGCTCCTTGCATAAGCCTCTTTCACCTTTGCCGCTCCATAGCGGCACCCGGGCAGCTTCCTAGCGTAAGCCCCATTCACCATTGCCGCTCCATAGTGGCACATGGGCAGCTTCCTAGATTAAGCCCCATCCACTATTGTCAATCCATTTAATGGTAAGAAGTTCACACCCAATCCAGTGATAAGCCTTTGTGAACCAATCCGGCGGTAAGCCGTTGTGACCCCATTTAATGGTAAGCCGTTCACATCCTTATCTAGAGGTAAGCTGTTCACACCCAATCCAGTGGTAAGCCGTTGAAACCCACAATCGGCGGTAAGCCATCATCAGAAGAACTACGTGGTCTTTGATCCATGTCAAGGCATGGTACGTAGGAAGCCTCTTCAAGGCTCAAGCCCGAAACCATCATCATCCTTTTCTTCGGGCCTCCATCCTGGAGTAAGTCCCAGCACCACGGGCCGCCTAACGTGTAAGCCCCTCTTCGTTTCTCACAGACGCATCCTTCACGACGTGATCTTCAGGTCCCTAAAACCTCTTGTTTCTCACACCGAGCATGACCCACGTGGGCTTAGAGTGTGCACTGACCCCGACCCCCCCACATTTTGAACTATAAGGTCTTTGATCCATGTCAAGGCATGGTACGCAGGAAGAATCCACGAGGTTCAAGTCCACCACTCAGTCGTTTATTCAGGTCGAGTTCCACCCTCGTCCGGCATGACGTTAAACTCCATGCCCTCATCCAGCATGACATTAAACTGTATGCCCTTGTCCCGCATGACATTAAACTGCACAACCATTCCGAACTACGAGGACTTTGATCCATGTCAAGGCATGGTACGTAGGAAGCCTCCATGAGGTTCAAGACCACCCTTCATCCAATTCACATCGAGTTCTACCTGCCTCCAGCATGACGTTAAACTGCATTCTAGTCCGACGGAAAGCCGTTTTCACATCCCGAACTACGAGTACTTTGATCCATGTGAAGGCATGGTACGTAGGAAGCCTCCCAGAGGTTCAAGCCCATCTCCCATCGGGCCAAGGTCCCTCATTTACGTCGGTTCTCCGACACCCACTGCCATTCCGAACTACGAGGACTTTGATCCATGCCATGGCATGGTACGTAGGAAGCCTCCACGAGGTTCAAGCCCACCGCCCGTCGTTTATTCACATCAGGGTTCACTACCGTCTCGCATGACGTTAAACTATATTCCCTCAATCCTTTGAACTATGATGACTTTGATCCATGTCAAGGCATGGTATTTTGGAAATCTTCCCAAGGTTCAAGCCGACCACTAGTGGACCCCTAGGTCTACGTTCACGTCAGTTCACCGATGAAACCCTATGAACTATGTGGTCTTTGATCCATGTCAAGGCATGGTACGTAGGAAGCCTTCACGAGGTCCAAGCCCACCACCACTAGGACCCTCATGGTCCTCCCCATTCACGTCAGTTCACCGATGATCCCATCGGACCAAGGTCCACCTTTATGCCGGTTCACCGGCACCATCCAGAACTATGCGGACTTTGATTCCCTACCATGGGGATACGTAGGAAGCCTCTTCAAGGCTCAAGCACAACTTCACCGTCGCCCCGGTGATGGTCCCATTTCACTCCCCCTCCACTTCATTCATCCATCCATCAACCATCCTGATTCTCACCTGGGCCGCCACATCCTGGTGGGATCATGCCATCTACATCCCCACTGCTCCTAGTGGCGCAAGGGCCGCTTTCCATGTGTAAGCCCCAGCATATCTCCAGGTCATTTTCCTCTGTGTACACCCTGATTAATCACCCCTTCGAACTACATGGGTTTTGATCCCTTTCCTCTACACGGGGTACATAGGAAACCTCCGAGAGGTTCAATCCCATCCAATGGTAATGTACCCCATCCTGGGGTGCACTTCCCCTGATCCGCCCTCAGTTGTGTTCAGATTAGCCAGTACAGTGTGACATCTCCCCTCTATGGGGCACACCACCATAGATCCGTCTCTATGGGACATTCTGATCACCCTTATTTTGTCTCTGCAAGACGTTAAACTCGCAGCCAACCCTGTGATAAACATGAGATGCCTGAGGAAAACCTCGGATAGAACGTCTTTGGCGTAACCATCTTCGCAAGACGTTAAACATGCTGCATACCCTGTGTTAAACATGAAAAGCAGAGGAAAACCTCAGGTACATGCCTATGGAATATGATTCCCCGCATTCGACGTGGGATGTCTCAGGATATGCACCCTTGAGATTCCCTCTCAGGAGGAAGAATACAGGTTCCCCAATGTCCATGCACCCAGAGATGCCCTGACAAGCCTGATGTTGCCGTCTACTCCGACCGAAGGTCGCTACCATGTCAAGACCCCATGGAATTTCTTGACGGATGTAGTGTAATTAACTGGTGTCCATGAAGATATGGGACTAGGAATGAGATTCACGAACAATGTATTAAATCTACGAGGGAGACCCGGACTAGGTGATGAGTTCTAAGGAGGAATCTATATAAGGAAGAACCGACATCCCATCATCCTGTTTCGATCAAGGAGCAGACGTCCCTGAATAAGGAATGAATGCCGCCCGCCTTTGGAAAGCGGGAATACATGGCAACAAGTTGCGCATCCTCCATAGACGGATGCGCGCGCCCCGGCGAAAGCGTCGGAAACAGAAATGGTGAACCCGACGCGAATCTCTTCTCCTTCAATAGTGAGTAGAACAAATGTGTTGGGAAGATCGAGGCATCATCCATGTGAATTCCCTCTCCATTATATGTGAGAGGATGATTAACATTCGGTGTTTGAAGACTACGGTCCATCGGCTTCTCACCAACTCCCGCCGCCTCAAGAGGGCGCGGAGGTGGCTCCACCACCCAACTCCATCAGCTCCTCGCCGACTCCCGCCGCCTCAAGAGGCCGCGCAGGTGGCTCTGCCACCCAACTCCATCGGCTCCTCGCCGACTCCCGCCGCCTCAAGAGGCCGCGCAGGTGGCTCTGCCACCCGACTCCATCGGCTCCTCGCGGACTCCGCCGGCTCAAGAGGCCGTGCAGGTGGCTCCGCCACCCGACTCCATCGGCTCCTCGCCGACTCCACCGCCTCAAGAGGTTGCGCAGGTGGCCCCGCCACCCAACTCCATTAGCTCCTCACCAACTCCCGCCGCCTCAAGAGGTCGCGCAGGTGGCTCCGCCACCCGACTCCATCGGCTCCTCGCCCACTCCCGCCGCCTCAAGAGGCCGCGCAGGTGGCTCCGCCACCCAACTCCATCGGCTCCTTGCCGACTCTACCGGCTCAAGAGGCCATGCAGGTGGCTCCGCCACCCGACTCCATCGGCTCCTCGCCGACGCCGCTGCCACAAGGGGTCACGCAGGTGGCTCTGCCACCCGACTCCATCGGCGCCTCGCCGACTCCACCGCCTCAAGAGTCCGCGCAGGTGGCTCCGCCACTCGACTCCATCGGCTCCTTGCCGACTTCGCCACCTCAAGAGGCCGCATAGGTGGCTTCGCCACCCAAATCCATCGGCTCCTCGCCGACTCCCGCCACCTCAAGAGGCTGCGCAGGTGGCTCCGCCACCCATCTCCATCAGCTCCTCGCTGACTCCGCCGCCTAAAGAGGCCACGCAGGTGGCTCCTCCACCCGACTCCATCGGCTCCTCACCGACTCCGCCGCCTCAAGAGGCCGTGCAGGTGGCTCCGACACCCATCTCCATCGGCTCCTTGATGACTCCTGCCGCCTCAAGAGGCCGCGCAGGTGGCCCCGCCACCCGACTCCATCGGCTCCTCGCCGACTCCCGCCGCCTCAAGAGGCCCCGTCGGTGGCTCTGCCACCTGATTCCATAGGCTCATCGCCGACTCCCGCCGCCTCAATAGGCTACGTAGGTGGCTACGCCACCCGACTCCATCGGCTCCTCGCCGACTCCCGCCGCCTCAAGAGGTCGCGCAGGTGGCTCCGCCACCTGACTCCATCGGCTCCTCACCGACTCCCGCCGCCTCATGTGGCCCCGCAGGTGGCCCCGCCACCCGACCCCATCGGCTCCTCTCCAACTCCCGCCGCCTCAAGAAGTCGCACAGGTGGCTCTGCCACCCAACTCCATCGGCTCCTCGCCGACTCCCACCACCTCAAGAGGCCGCGCAGGTGGCTCCGCCACGCATCTCCATCGGCCTCTCGCCGACTCCCGCCGCCTCAAGAGGCCGCGCAGTTGGGTCCGCCATCCAACTCCATCGGCTCCTCGCCGACTCCGCCACCTCACGAGGCCGTGCAGGGTAAATCCTTCCACAAATCTATTGGCGCTTTGTCAACCCTACACCATTTTTGCCGGCAACTATGAAGATTCTCATCCAACCAGCATTGTTCGGCATGAAGGCTTCCATGCCTCCCAGGCTCCATCGCCCCGTCGTACCGACATCGAGGCTTCCATTCCTTCTAGGCCCCATCGCCCCGTTGTACCAACGTCGAGGCTTCCATGCCTCCCGGGCTCCATCGCCCCGTCATACCGACGTTCGAGGCTTCCATGACTTCTGGGCTCCATCGCACCGTCGTACCAACGGTCGAGGCTTCCACGTCTTCTGGGCTCTATCGCCCCATCATACCGACGTTCGAGGTTTCCACGCCTTCCAAGCATCATTGCCCCATCGTACCGACGTCGAGGCTTCCACGCCTCTCGGGCCCCATCGCCCCGTCATACCGACGTCAAAGCTTCCACGCCTCCTAGGCTACTTCTCCCCATCGTACCGACGTTCGAGGCTTCCACACCTTCCGGGCATCATCGCCCCGTTGTACCGATGTCGAGGCTTCCACGCCTTCCGGGCATCATCGCCCCGTCGTATCGACGTCGAGGCTTCCACGGCTTCCGGGCCCCGTCGCCCCGTCGTACCGATGTCCAGGCTTCCACGCCTTCCAGGATCCATCTCCCCTGTCGTACCGACGCTCTTGGATTCTTCACCCCTCCAGATCGAGGTAATGTAGACATACCTACTACTCTTGCGACACTCTATGTCATCAACCACAGATGTCCTCCATGTGGCCTTGAAACCAGTTCGTGGAAGGATCATCATGATCAGGGTATTTTATGGAATTACCATCATATAGATCCCCCCCTCATCCCAAACCACAAAGATGGGGAAGAGATGACCATTCATCTGCTGACACAATTCGTGTGTTTTAACGTCCCTGTTGCAAGACATTAAACTGCGTAACAACCATGTCTTAGTTGCACGACATTAAACTGCATAACAATCTTCGTCCTACACGACATTAAACTTCAAAATCGTCCTTCATGACGTTAAACTGTTTATCTTCATCTGTCATGATGTTAAACAGATCATTATCATCCTACATGACATTAAACTGCACAATCGTCCTGCATGAAATTAAACTGCACAATCATCCTGCATGACGTAAAACTGTTCATCATCGTCCGTCATGACGTTAAACTGATCATTATCTTCCTGCAAGACATTAAACTGCATCATCGTACTGCATGACGTTAAACTGTTCATCTTCGTCTGTCATGATGTAAAACTGATCATTATCGTCCTGCATGACATTAAACTGCACAATCGTCATGCATGATGTAAAACTATTCATCTTCATCCGTCATGACATAAAACTGATCATTATCGTCCTGCATGACATTAAACTGCACAATCTTCATGCATGACGTAAAACTATTCATCTTTGTCCGTCATGACGTTAAACTAATCATTATCATCCTGCATGACATTAAACTGCACAATCGTCCTGTATGACGTAAAGCTGTTCATCTTCGTCCATCATGAAGTAAAACTGATCATTATCATCCTGCAAGACATTAAATTGAACCATCATCCTGCATGACGTAAAACTGTTCATCTTCGTCCGTCATGACGTAAAACTGATCATTATCGTCCTGCATGACATTAAACTACACAATCGTCCTGCATGACGTAAAACTGTTCATCTTCGTCCTTCATGATGTTAAACTGCACATTATCGTCCAGCAAGACCTTAAACTGTACATTATGGTCCCACATGACCTTAAACTGCACGTTATGGTCCAACAAAACCTTAAACTCTAATGTCCTGCACGGCCTTAAACTGTATCTTGATTCTGCAAGACGATAAACAGCAAAATGGCTTGAGCTCTATGGCATTAATCTAAGATCTCCCCCCTTCCTTACTATAAGACATTAAACTACAAGCCAGTCAGACCTTCCTGAACGAGGATCAGCCTTAGGCCCCTTGGCCTCATTGGGCCCCTGGCCCCCATCCATACTGCAAGACGTTAAACTGCAAGCCAGTCAGCCCTTCCTGATTGAGGTTCAGCCTCATGCCCCTTGGCATCCTTGGGCTCCTAGCCCCCGTCCTTACTGCAAGACGTTAAACTGCAAGACAGTTAGGCCTTCCTAACCGAGGCTCATCCTCAAGCCCCTTGTCCTCCTAGGGCCCCTGGGCCCTGTCCTTACTGCAAGACGTTAAACTGCAAGCCAGTCGGGCCTTCCTGACCGAAGCTCAGCCTCAGCCCCCATGGCCTCCTTGGGCCCCTGGCCCCCATCCTTACTGCACGATGTTAAACTGCAAGCCAGTCAGGCCTTCCTGACCGAGGCTCAGCCTCAGGCCCCTCGACCTCTATAGGCCCACGACCCCCGTTCTTACTACAAGACATTAAACTGCAAGCCAGTCAGGCCTTCCTGACTGAGGATCAGCCTCGGGCCCCTCAGCCTCCTCAGGCCCACGACCCTCGTCCTTACTGCAAGACGTTAAACTTAAAGCTAGTCAGGCCTTCCTAACCGAGGCTCATCCTTAGGCCTCTCGGCCTCCTCGGGCCCAAAGCCCATGTCTTCACTGCAAGATGTTAAAATGAAAGTCAGTCAGGAATTTATGACCGAGGCATAGCCTCAGGCCCCACGGCCTCCTTAGGACCACGACCCCCATCTTCACCGCGAGACGTTAAACCGCAAGCTGGTCAGGTCTCCCGGACTGCGATCTGGCCTTAGGCCCCTCGGTTTTCCCTGACTTACCCTCTTTCGGGATTGTACGGTATGGTGTGTTAATATGTCCTCATTCACGTCGGATTACTGTCCATACCTTACATATCCCCAAATGAGATGCATCCTAGTCCCGCATGACGCTAAAATGCATCTCAAGAACTACGTGTGGCATGATTCTCATCTCGACGGGATACGTAGGAACGCTCGGATGCCTCATCTTGAGCCCAGCCCCAAGCTTTTCTCTTCTACTACCCCCTGGGAATAGTTTCCATGGAGGATCTTTGTGTAGCAGGGAGTAGGCTTTCTTAAACCCGATCATACAACCCCGCTCACACAAGGATTGTATGGGTCGCACCATGTGCCCACTCCTGTTCTCCTATCCTCCCAAATCCTCACATCATGATGCTAAAATGCATGGCCTTCAAGAACTACATATGCCTTGATTCCCATCCTAATGGGATACGTAGGAATGTCCGGGCATTTTGTCCGTTAGCCCAGCCCAAAAGCCAAAATCTTCCCCCCGGGTCAAGACAAATGGCAGGGTGCACACTTTTTCCCCAACTCACATCGAGCAAGCCTCGACCCGGCTGCACATCCCCCTGGAGATGTTTTCCTCTTTCATGGATGGATACAGCTATGCTTCACCCACTCCTTGACTAGGATTCCATCATTTTTTACACCTGGAGGGACCCCCAAGATCATCCTGGATACTATGCCCAAGGGCTCTCCTACCGATACGGGCCAATGCCCCTGAGGGTTTTCAAGCAACAAGCCAATACAAGTCCCGCGTTGCGAATTTGGTCAGCGGTTGACATTCATTTGTTGCTCCCATATCAGGTCACCATAAGAACGCGATGTTTCGAACATGGTCAATAGTGTCCTAGATCATCGGGTCCACCCCGAGATGTCCCAGACATCGAGTGCAGTGATTCATTCTACCCCATCCCGAAGTGACAAACTTCCCCCTGGGTGATGCTAGCGGTCGGGACCACGACCTCGATTCCCCATAGGGGTGTACGGTGTGGTGTGGGACTACGTCCTCATTCACGTCGAGATCAGTTACCATGTCGTATGCCTTCCCTTATGAGGCCCAGCCTCAGGCCCCTTGGCCTTTTCAGGTCCCTGGCCCCGTCCTCATTTAAGACGTGAAACTGCAGACCCGTTAGGCCTTCCTGACTAATGCCTAACCTTATCCCCCTTGGTCGTCTTAGACCCCTCCGCCCAACCTCTTACCCAGGGTGTATAGTGTGGTGTGAGACTATGTCCTCATTTACGTAGGGATCAGGTACCATGTCGTACGCCTTCCCTTACAAGCCCCAGCCTCAGGCCCCTTGGCCTCCTTAGGTCCCCGGCCCTCGTCCTTACTGCAAGACGTTAAACTGCAAGTAGGTCAGGCCTTCCTGACCAATGCCTAACTATCAGGCCCCTTGGCCTTTCCGGGCCCCGACCCAGGTCCTCTCTTATAGGAGTGTATGGTGTGCCGTGAGGTTATTTTCTCATTCACGTCGGTCTCGTAATGGCCACGCCATGTACCTCTCTCTCCTGAGCTGTTTCGTCGATCCCTTTTCGGTGTTTCACCAATGTGCCTAAGAGAACTCTGGTGTATTACCTGGAATGTCAAGCTCTACTCGGACATGTCCGCACCCACTATCCAAGCTCTGTGTATCCCTGCATCAGGGCTTCCATCATCTTTCACACCCGGAGGGACCCCCATGAACGTCCTGGATACTATGCCCAAGGGCTCTCCTACCGTTACGGGCCAACACCCCCGAGGGTTTCAGACAACAAATCGATAAAATCACGTGTCGCGAATATGGTCAGTGGTCGATGGTCGTTTATTGTTCCCACCTCAGGCTAATGCGATATGGAAGCTACGTTTCCACAATGGTTAACAGATTTCCTATATCGCCACACTAATCCATTAAGCCCAAAATGTCTGGTACACAATTTACATCATTCTCCATTCTCATCATTTCCATGTAGAGTCTCGGAACTCTTGGTACTATTCCTCCGTGCACGTCTGCGCGTTGGGGGAACAAGCCATGTCAAAGGTGTCCTTCGGGGCTCTCTGCCGACTCCCCATTGAAGGACGCCCCAAGTATTGCGATAAGGATCTCCCCCTTGTTTCCCACACAGAGTTTAACTCATGTGGGATTAGGGATCGGGTTGCTGTCTGCGCTAACTTGGGAGGTCGTTACTATCCATGGTCTGTTCTCTAAGACCATAAACTAAGATCCATCCGGAACTACGTTCACCTTGATTCCCATCCTCATGGGATACGTAGGACCGCCTAGACCCCCTGTCTTTGGGTCCAGCTAGAGTTCATCTAATTCGCCTCTCTGGTCCTGCCATCGGGACCCCGACTACGGGACCACGTGGCGTAGTGCGGGATTATTTCCTCATTCACGTCGGGTTTGCAAAAGTTTCACCACGCGCACCCCCGTTTTGAGAGTTATCCCTCCTATTACTTGTCCCGCCTGACATTAAAAGGCACCCTTCAGAACTATGTGTGGCTTGATTCCCATCCTCATGGGATACATAGGACCACCAGAATGTCTAGACTTCGGGTTCAGACCCACATCTTAGAGATCTCCTGATCTCCCGGTCACCTAGGCCACTTGGTCTATCCCTCTCCAGGAGGGGGATATGTAGGTATGATACAAGGTTTTGGGAACCATGCCCCCTTCTCCCGAGAACCCGCCATCTCTAGGTTATCCTCAAGTTGAGTCTCTTGACCCCTTGCAGTGGTTCACCTATCTGTTAAGAGTAATCTGATATAGGACCAAGAGTTTCAGATTCAACTTGATCAAGTTCCTTCCACTTGTCAAGCCTTGTGTGGCCCTCCATTCAGGCTTCCATTACCTTTCACACCTGGAGGGACCCCCAATAACGACCTGGATACAATTACCAAGGGCTCTCCTACCGTTACGGGCCAATGCCTCTGAGGGTTTTGGACAAAAAGTCGATAAAATCCTGCGTTGCGAATATGGTCAGCGGTCGATGCTCATTTGTTTGTCCCCATTTCAGGCTAACGCGACAGGATGCTGTGTTGAGAACATGGTCAGCATTAATCCTCTATCGTCACGCTAGCCCCTTCAGTCCTCGGATGTTGGTTGCATGATTCCCATCATTTTTCACCCCATCATGTCAAGGTGGAATATCGACACTTTTGGCGCTATCCCTCAGTGAACCTTTGCATGTCAGGGGGACAAAGCTACAATATGGCGTCCTTCGGGGCCCCCATGGTCCAATCTCTAAGACCATAAACTAAGATCCATCCAGGACTACGTTCAACTTTATTCCCATCCTCATGGGATACGTAGGACCGCAGGGACGCCCTGTCTTCGGGTACAGCCCATTTAGGGAGCCAGTCACTCCCCCTGTTTCACCTCTTACCTCTATATAGGCCCCTCGGCCTAAGGTCCCCCTCTTCGATTGGCGTACAATGTGTTGTGGGATCATGTATACATCAATTGTGTTTTATAAAACTACGCACATTCCCCGCCTAGCATCGTCTCTGCTACGTATGTGCTGCATGATGATAAAATTCATGCTTGGTCCTATCATACGACCCTAAACTGTGACCTTATCGTCAAGGCCGCATGACGAAAAACGGCACTGCATTATGGTGACCTCGTTGTAGAGGACATCATGTTGGGTATTGTTCATGTGCCATGCCATTTGTCAATGCCTATCACGGCTTGATCCTTGTGGAGATACCACGACCTACTACTGTAGGCCTGTCGCTTCACAAAAAAAAACCACTCACCTTAAAAGACAAACAAGATTTATCAAATTCCGCTTCTTTTAGTGCAAGGGCCACACCCGCGCTCCCCTTTTCCTCTAGCACTTGTATCTTACCATGTCACCATTAAAAACTACATATGGATTGATTCTCATCCTCATGAGATATGTAGGAGTGCCCTGGAACATCCCCCTGGGCCCAGCCTGACCATTGTGTTCGGTCCCTCGATTCGAACATTTCCCCAAAGAACGCATGGTAAGTAGGGCTTAGGTCCTCCTTCACGTCGGTTTTTGTTGCCATGTGTCCCCTGCTCCCTTTACCCATTTATGGTCTAAGGTCCATCAAGAACTACGTGAGGCTTGATTCTCATCCTCATGAGATACGTAGGAGCGCCCGTGCACTTCCCAACGAGCCCAGCCTAACTTTCACTTTTGGTCCCTTGACATAAAACCTCTCCCAAGTGGGTTGTGCGGTGTGATATGGGATTACGTCCTCATTCACTCCAGGTGTTTGAGTTACTCCACCATGTGCCTCTTATGTCTCCTCCCATCCATGGTCCAAATTCTACGACCCTAAACTAAGATCTCCCTATGGGAAAGAAATATTCTCCCTTTATCTAATACGTCTCGTTGTCGTATTCAGATGTGTTTTTGACAAAGAGCCCGAAGTGTGGTATTTTCCTAGGGACTTCTTCCTCATCCCATGACCATGCTTCGTGAACTCTCTATTTGGATCCTAATCCTATTCCACATCCAAAAGGACCCTCGGACGATATGGATACTAGAATTAAGGGATCTCCTTGAATGCTGGACCAAAGGGCCCTCCAATTGTTTCGGGGCAATGTCCCTACAGATCTCTGGAAACATTTGTGACATGGTCTCGTGTTTCGAACATGGTCAACAGTTGAACCTCATTTTTCTGTCCCCATTCTAGGCTAACACGATATGGATGCTGGGTTTCTTCCATGGTCAACAGTTATCCTCCATCATCACGCCGTCATCATCGAGATCTGAATTTCGAGCGCCATGATTCACACATTTCCACTTCCTCATGCTCAAGTGGAATTCCATCATACTGGGCTCTTTATCTTCATGCATTTAGGTGCACTACATGATCATGTTAGTGTCATTGGGCCGGTATTTACCGAGTGTCCCTTTGCCCTAACCTTCCCTTTTTTGTCTCGGGAAATTCCCACCACTACTTTTTGTTTCCCACACCGAGCTTGACTCACATGGGCTTAGTAGTTTTGGCAGGATTTGTACCAACACGGTCGGGCTCCTCATCGTCCCGCATGACATTAAACTATTGTTTCAGAACTACGTATGGCTTCATTCCCATCCTCATGGGGTACATAGTAACGCCCGAACACTCTACTTTGGGCCCAGCCTAATCCTCAATCTTGGTCCCTCGACTTGAAGAGTTTCCTCTGGGCGTACGTGGTGTGATTTGGACTCCAAGTCCTCATTCACGCCGGATTCATATCTACTGTGCCACAAGCTCCCTGGAATCTTCCCTTTTATTCCACGTCCTATCGTATGACATTAAACTACAGGAGTCCATATGTCATCAACGCACAACACAAAACTGTGGTTCTACCCTGAACAAGTTCAGGATGCCCCATGTTAATCATGAGATGCACCAGAGCGTATACCATAGAGGATTTCACCTATCAGTGTTGGTCTATGACTGCACTGTGCTTCCAGAACTACGTACTGCATGATTCCCATCCTCATGGGATACGTAGAGACAGCCAGGCATTTAACCTGGGGTCCAGCCCCAGGAATCGCAAAATCCTGTTCCTCCCCATTTCCATCCCAATGGTCTGATACCTCGGGGGGAACTATGTAGCTGCAATTTTTCCCTGAACATATTCAGGATGCCCCAAGATCCCATTGGGAAGCGGTAGGCCCCCTCTCCAGATAGGCCCTGTCCCAAAGAAGGAATGATCCATGATCAGACCAATGTGCCCATATGGCGTACTCCCACCAAGGTGGTGTAATTACATGAGTGTTGGATTCTATTCAGACAAACCATCACTCCATATTCCACGCTTTGCGTGCCCCTTATTCGGACCCTTGTCCCCTTTCATGTCTCACGGGACCCCCTAACGGCCAGGTCTCATGCCGCATCGGCTCACCTACCATCCTGGGCCAACATTCTGGAAGACTGGTCATGTTTGGAAGGACCCCCTAATAGTATGGATGTTTGACCTATGGTCTGCCAACTGTCCTGGGTCAACGTCCCGATAGATTGACCAACAACATTTGTGACATGGTCCCGTGTTTCGAACACGGTCAGCGGTCGACCGTAATTTGTTGTCCCCATTTCAGGCTAACGCAGTAAGGATACTGTTGATCCTCCACAGTTAACGGTTGTCCTTTATTGTCACGCCATCTCCATAGTGTTCCGGATTTTGGGTGTCGTGATTCACACCTCCCACATCCCTCTATTTGGATTTATTCTAATGCCCTTGGCGTTACCCCACACGTGCACTTGAGAAAGGTGGGAAAAGCAGGTCGGCTGCTCAGAGTGCCATACTCTCCAGCTGTGACCCCTCTCTCCTTCAGGATTCCCCAAATGGTGACTGATGTCCCATGTCGATCCCCTCGTACCTTCCGTTGTTTTACACTCTCGTACAGGAGCTCCTATTATCTCTTGTTTCTTGCATCGAGCATAGCTCAAGCAGTATTAGAGATTTGGTTGATTGTCTCCTCAATGCTATCGAGGTACAATGGACCCAAATGCACGCTTTTTCCCTAGTCGTTTCCTAAGAACGCGGTCTGCCTCGCCCTTCTTGTCCTCGTGGGACCCCGTTCTTAGGGGTGGCTTCTGTAGACCCCAGAAGAAGCGTCCCCAAAATTTTCCAAAAGACTCCATACATGATCCAAGATTGTAGAACATTTCATAAGCTTCGATTTGGTAGGTCGCAGGGCCCGAACGGAGCTATTGAATGGGAGTTATGGACATTTGAAGTTGGGCTGGAAATCTGGTTCATGAAGCCCATTCGCGAAGTCCCCTCCGTGATCGCGGATTGCCGCCACGAAGTAATGAGGTGAGAGGCTCTGAGAACCCGTTTGACGTTTGCGATGCGCCGCTAAGATCCCTTGAGAAGCACCGATGCGAAACACTGATGCGAAGCACACGAGCATCGCGGCCCCGCGAAGCTCCGGAGGCGGTACCTCTCCGCGAGCGGATTTGACGTTCGCGAGCGTGCCGCGAAGCAGCCGAGGCAGCGCGGGAGGTCTTCTTCGTGGCAACCCTTGACTATATATTCCCAGCTCTCCCCCCTTTTCCACAGATGGCGACGGCTACATCGCCCCTTGGGCGGCCGAGCGGAGCTCCGCATTGCGGCTCCGTGAGGCCATGCTCCGCGAGCAGCTTCCTTCACGTTGCTGCTCCGCGAGCAGAGGATCCGCGAGTCCAAGCTCTGCAAGGCAATTCTCAGCGATGCTTCTCCGCAAGACCATTCTTCGTGAGTCCATGCTCTTTGAGCCAATGTTCCACGATTCTGCTCCGTGAGACCATGCTCTGCGAGACCCCTTTTCTCTGTGAGAGACCATTGCTCCGGGAAGCCATGCTCCGCGAAGCTACTTCGCGAAGACCTATCCTTTGTGAGGATCCTACCTTCGCACCCACTGGTCCATACCGCGGGGGCTGCACCCCCGCTCGGGGTCACTGCTGGGATGCGGTCCCGGCCCTCCGGGCCGCTCCCTTCACTACCGTCACAGACCCCCATGCAAAATGGAGAGTTTCACATCGAACTTTTCGGTCCGGGATGCCGTGATTTTCCATTGCGCCCTTAGGCGCTCCCTCCTTCCACCTATGGAATACCATGATTTGAGATACTCAACCGCACACCATGAAATTCCTTGAGGCGACATATTTTTCTTGGTTTCATTCCATGTCGTGAGTTGAGATTCTCATCATCAATTCCTCGAGTACCTTGAGTCGAACCATTCCTCAGGAAACTCCTCCAAACCCTATCACTTGGCTCCTATGCCAGGTTGAACCAGAAAGGGCAACCCTTGCATAAGTCCCAACACCAACCATTTCTAGGAACCTTCTTCCTAATAGTCCTACCTACATGACTCTAAACTATAGTAATCCTTATGTGCCAAACATAGGATGCATCTTGCCTTATACGAGAGATGCCTTATGCTCCAAGCCTAAGATGCCTAATAGTCCTATATACATGACTATAAACTGTAGTACACCCTATATAACAAATGATAGGATGCCTCTTGCCCTATACAAGAGATGCCATATGCTCCTATCATGAGATGCCAATAATCCTCTCTACATGACTCTAAACTGTAGTGTTCTCCCTATCTAACAAATGATAGGATGCACCTTCCTCCAAGCAAGAGATGCCTTATGCTCCTAGCATGACATGCCAACAGTCCTACCTACAAGACTATAAACTATAGTAATCTCCCTATGTTCCAAACATAGGAGGCCTCTTGCTCCAAATAAGAGATGCCTTATGCTCCTAGCATGAGATTCTAATAGTCCTACCTACAAGATTCAAATCTGTAGTATGCCCTATGTTCCTAACGTAGGATGCCTCTTGTTCCAAACAGGAGATGTCTTATGCTCCAAGCGTAAGATTCTCAATGCCATGACTACAATGGCATGATTCTAACTCCCCTTGGCATTATCCCTCTTGTGCACCAGTGCATAGGTGAAGGCCTCAATACACCAATGGGTTGGGATGCCCTCATATCCAGACCTGAGGAATACATTATGGGCAGCTTCCTAGCGTAAGCCCCATTCACCAGAGCCTCTCCATAACGGCACCCAGGCAGCTTCCCAGCGTATGCCCCATCCACCAGTGCCGCCCCATAGCGGCATCCGGGCAACTTCCTAGTGTAAGCCCCGTTCACCATTGCCGCCCCTTAGTGGCACTCAGGCAGCTTCCTAGCATAAGCTCCATTCACCATTTGCCACTCCATAGCGGCATCCGGGCAGCTTCCCAGCTTAAGCCCCATCCACCAGTGATGCTCCATAGAGGTATCCGGGCAGCTTCCTACCGTAAGCCCCGTTCACCATTGTCGCTCCTTAGCGGCACCCAGGCAGCTTCCTAGCGTAAGCCCCATTCACCATTGCCGCTCCATAGCGGCATCCGGGCAGCTTCCCAGCGTATTCTCCATCCACCAGTGCTGCTCCATAGCGGCATCCGGGCAACTTCCTAGTGTAAGCCCCGTTCACCATTGCCGCACCTTAGCGGCACCTGGGCAGCTTCCTAGCGTAAGCCCTATACACCATTGCCGCTCCATATCGGCATCCGGGCAGCTTCCCAGCATAAGACCCATCCACCAGTGCCGCTCAATAGCGGCATCCGGGTAGCTTCCTAGCGTAATCCCCGTTCACCATTGCTGCTCCTTAGCGGCACCCGTGCAGCATCCTAGCGTAAGCCCAATTCACCATTTCCGCTCTATAGCGGCATCCGGGAAGCTCCTTGCATAAGCCTCATTCATCATTGCCACTCCATAGCGGCACCCGGGAAACTCCTTACATAAGCCCCATTCACCATTGCCGCTCCTTAGCGGCACCTGGTCAGCTTCCTAGCATAAGCCCCATTCACCATTTCTGCTGCATAGCGGAATCCGGGCAACTTCCTAGCATAAGCCACATCCACCAGTGCCGCTCCAATGCGGCATCCGGGCAGCTTACTGGCGTAAGCCCTGTTCACCATTGCCGCTCCTTAGTGGCACCCGAGAAGCTTCCTTGTGTATGCCCCATTCACCATTGTCACTCCATAGCGGCATCCGGGTAGCTTCCTAGCGTATGCCCCATCCACTCGTGCCGCTCCATAGCAGCATCCGGGCAGCTCCTTGCATAAGCCCCATTCATCATTGCCGCTCCATAGCGGCATCCAGGAAGCTTCCTAGCGTAAGCCCCATTCACCATTGCTGCTCCATAGCGGCACCCGGGCATCTCCTTGCATAAGCCCCGTTCACCATTACCGCTCCATAGCGGCACCCGGGCAGCTCCTTGCATAAGCCCCGTTCACCATTGCCGCTCCATAGCGGCACCCTGGAATCTCCTTGCATAAGACCCATTTACCATTGCCGCTCCATAGCGACACCCGGGTTACTCCTGGCATAAGCCCCATTCACCGTTGCTGCTCCTTAGCAGCATCTGGGCAGCTCCTTGCATAAGCCCCATTCAGCATTGCCGCTCGATAGCGGCACCCGGACAGCTCCTTGCATAGGCCCCATTCACTATTGTTTCTCCATAGCGACACCCGAGCAGCTCCTGGCATAAGCCCCATTCACCGTTACCACTCCTTAGCAGCATCCGGGCAGCTCCTTGCATAAGCCCCATTCTCCTTTTCCACTCCATAGCGGCACCCGGTCAGCTTCCTAGCGTAAGCCCCATTCACCATTTCTCCTCCATAGCGGCACCCGGGGAGCTTCCTAGCATAATCCCCATCCACTATTGTCACTCCATTTAACGGTAAGCCGTTCACACCCAATCCAGTTGTAAGCCATTGTGACCCAATCCAGCGGTAAGCCGTTGTGACCCCTTTTAACTGTAAGCCATTCACATCCTTATCCAGCGGTAAGCCATTCACACCCAATCCAGCGGTAAGCCGTTGAAACCCCCAATCGGTGGTAAGCCGTCATCAGAAAAACTACGTGGTCTTTGATCCATGTCAAGGCATGGCATGTAGGAAGCCTCTTCAAGGCTCAATCCCGAAACCATCATCATCCTTTTCATCGGACCTCCATCCTGGAGTATGTCCTAGCACCATGGGCCGCCTAACGCGTAAGCCCCTCTTCATTTCTCATGGACGCATCCTTCACGATGTGATCATCAGGTCCTTGCAATCTCCTGTTTCTCACACCGACCATGAATCACGTGGGCATAGAGTGAGCACCGACCCTAACCCCCCCACATTTTGAACTACGAGGTCTTTGATCCATGTCAAGGCATGGTACGTAAGAAGCCTCCACGAGGTTCAAGCACACCACTCGGTCGTTTATTCACGTCGATTTCCACCATTGTTCGGTATGACGTTAAACTGCATGCCCTCATCCAGCATGACGTTAAACTGTATGCCCTTGTCCCGCATGACATTAAACTGCACAACCATTCCGAACAACAAGGTCATTGATCCATGTCATGGAATGTTACGTAGGAAGATTCCACGAGGTTCAAGCCCACCCATCATCCAATTCACGTCGAGTTCTACCAGCATCCAGCACAACGTTAAACTAAATTCCAGTCTGACGGCAAGCCGTTGTCACATCCCGAACTACGAGGACTTTGATCCATGTCAAGGCATGGTACGTAGGAAGCCTCCCATAGGTTCAAGACCATCTCCCATCGAACCAAGGTCCCTCATTAAGTCGGTTCGCCGACACCAATCGCCATTCCGGACTACGAGGACTTTGATCCAAGCCATGGCATGGTACGTAGCAAGCCTCCATGAGGTTCAAGCCCACCGCCCGTCGTTTATTCACGTCAGGGTTCACTACCATCCCGCATGACGTTAAACTGTATTACATCAATCCTTTGAACTACGAGGACTTTGATCCATGCCATGGAATGGTACGTAGGAAACCTTCCCGAGGTTCAAGCTCACCACTAGTGGACCCGTAGGTCTAATTTTACATCAGTTCACCAATGAAACCCTCTGAACTATGTGGTCTTTCATCCATGTCAAGGAATGGTACGTTGGAAGCCTCCACGAGGTCCAAGCCCCCCACCACTAGGACCCTCTTGGTCCTCCCTATTCACATCAGTTCGCTGATGATGCCCATCTGACCAAGGTCCACCTTCATGCCGGTTCACCAGCACCATCCCGAACTACGCGGACTTTGATTCCCTGCCACAGGGATTCGTAGGAAGCCTCTTCAAGGCTCAAGCCCAACTTCACCGTCGCCCCTGCGATGGTCCCATTTCACTCCCCCTCCACTTTATTCATCCATCCATCAACAATCCTGATTCTCACCCGGGCCGCCACATCTCGGTGGGATCATGCCATCCACCTCCTCACTGCTCCTAGCGGCGCATGAGCCGCTTTCCATGTGTAAGCCCTAGCATATCTCCGGGTAATTGTCCTCTGTGTACACCCCGATTCATCACCCCTTCGAACTACATGGCTTTTGATCCCTTTCCTCTACACAGGGTATGTAGGACACCTACAAGAGGTTCAATCCCAACCAATGGGAATGTACCCCATCCCGGGGTGCACTTCCCCTGATCCGCCCTCAGGGGTTTTCAGATTAGCCATTACGGTGTGACATCTCCCCTCTACGGGGCACACCGCCATCGATCTGTCTCTATGGGGCGTTCTGATCACCCTTATTTCGTCTCTACAAGACGTTAAACTCGCGGCCTACCTTGTGATAAACATGAGATGCCTGAGGAAAACCTCGGATGGAACACCTTTGGAGTAACCGTCTTCGCAAGATGTTAAACATGCTGCATACCCTGTGTTAAACATGGTAAGTTGAGGAAAACCTCAGGTACATGCCTACGACATATGATTCCCCGCATTCGATGTGGGATGCCTCGAGATATGCACCATTGAGATGCCCTCTAATGAGGAAGAATACAGGTTCCCCAATGTCCATGAACCCAGAGATGCCCTGACATGCCTGATGTTGCCGTCTACTCCGACCAAAGGTCGCTACCATGTCAAGAACCCATGGAATGTCTTGACGGAAGTAGTGTAATTAACCGGCGTCCATGAAGATATGGAACCGGGAATGAGATTCACAAACAACGTATTAAATATATGATAGAGACCCAGACTAGGTGATGAGTTCTGAGGAGGAATCCACAGAAGGAAGAACTGACATCCCATCATCTAGTTTCGATCATGGAGTAGAGGTCCCTGAATAAGTAATGAATTCCACCTGCCTTTGGAAGGAGGGAATGCGGGGCAACAAGTTGCGCGTCCTCCACAGACGGATGCGTGTGCCCCGGCGAAAGCGTCAGAAACAAAGTGTACATGAAAAAAATTGTATCACTATATAGGATTTTTTTTGGTATTTATTATTTAGACATTTATCAATATTAGTTTTCATAATACGTAGAATTTGGGATGGTTTTGGCTTCATGTATATTATTTCATGACATTTAATATGGACGATCTATCCTATCTATTATTCATATGTAATTATAGTTGTTAATGACTTCCATTTCATGTCATTTTTTTCTCCTCAATGCGAGTCGCTGACCCAAGGCCTATTGAAGGCAGGACTCAGGGGTACAATATCTATCTTCAACCATTGTGTTATCATTTGAGGGACTAGGTAGTGCAACTTGAGATTAACATTTCAGGGTGTTCCAAAAACCCTTTATAGTATCATTTACCATTCATTCATTAGAAATTTTAGTCAACCTTCAAAATAAGATGGGAAATCAAATAAATTAACTAGGAATAAAAAGATCACTATTTGTATATTTAATTATCTTTTATTCATATGATTTAATGTTTTACCCACTAATACAATCAACACTATACTTGAATATAGAGAAAACATGTTGAGTTCATCGTTTCTCATTACATGAATAAAATATAGTAACCATTTCTCAATTTTATCTTATTCTCAAAATATTTCCATTAAATTTGATAACCCTAACATGCCTTTAGAATCCTCCACTTTCTTTAAGTCATTAAAAGACATAATACTATTGATAATATGAGTAGATAATAAATTCATTTTGTTATATTATATATGTTTCTGTAAAATACTAAGTGGATAATTATATATTCATCATAGTCATCTAGATTCACATGCTGAATAAATTCAATATTTTGTTACATGAGATGGTTTTTCTATAAAATATAGAATTTCTATTAAAGAACAACTTTTTGTAACATCCCGGTTCCGGGTGCATCACTACATGGGCCCCGAACCCGGTTCGCCAAGTGACCTCAAGTGCATTTTCCCAAATGCCAGAGGCTGCCGACTAGCAGCGAGGGCCCAGGTCTGATAGTGGGGAAACTATTCCCTCATTTTTAGAAGTGTAGCGCAGCGGAATACGAAATAAAACATACATCAAACAGCAGAAGTAGTAAAAAATACACAACTGAAATAAACAAATGTAGTGGATATAACCAACAGTATATAAATAATGATTCTACATGTCTAATGTTCAAAGAAAACAGCCATAACATGTTATACATCAATACAGTACAACTGAAAGTAGAGTAGAGAGAAACAAAGAAAAACAGCTAGCAATGGCATCACGATCCTAGGATTAGTCCCATGCCCTTCTACTCTTCAGCTACAATCATGTACTTGTATAGGGACTCTTGCCCCAATCCACACATGCATCAACGTAATCTGTTTGGGCTGAAAAGCGTTACCCAAATAGGATGTGAGAGATATATCTCAGTAGCCACCACAAAAGGCACGCGTCCAATAGTGTGTAAGCATGCAACAACAACGTTAAATAGTAAAATGCAATAAAGTAAGCAATACTAAATGTAACTAACTGAACAATTAAATTTCAATTTTATTATTCATTTACACCATTTATATATTAGAAATCACCACAGTAAATTTCTAAGTAAATAGTCCACGTCCTCAGAGAAGCAAAACCTTACCCTCAGGTAAGCAGAATCCAACCCGTAGGTATAACCCTCAGGCATAATAGAATTTTTTCTCAGGTGTAGGAAGTGTCTCCCAAAGGCACAGAAGTCAAGCCCTCAGGCACGAAACATGTCCCTTAGGGGAAATAGAACGTCGCCCTCAGGATAATACAGTCACTTCCTCAGGCTATAGAAAAACACCGCCCTCAGGCATAAGTAACCGGGCCATGCCCAATATACAAACATTCTATTTGAATACAATACCTCTCAAGGGAAAAGTAATTCATAATTTAAACAAGCCATACCCTCGGGTATCCTGGCCAAATGTCTAAACAGTGGAACGCACCCCTCGGGATGGTCCGAGATCTAGGCAATGATCCAAACCAACATTTTATTGTCATAATTAACCACCTATTCAATTCTAGGTGTTTTATATTGCAATGGCCTCAGCCACATGACACCCCAACATGTGTTCGTGGCATAAAAATGCACAAAACACCCGATAGTTGGAAAATTTAACACCATGACACCTACATTATATGCCAATGAACAATATACGCGAACATCGGTTCTAGAAACACCCAAGAACGATGTTGATCTGATGATGTAGAAAACCCTCTCAAACGTAAATAATTTTCATTTGCGAATGAATTGGTATAAACCATACCAGAAAAAGAGAGGGATTACCCGTGAAGTTCCAACAAGATCGTCCGAAGCGGAATCAGATTCCAGTCGTGCGCTCGCCGGATCTTAGAAGGTTCGACCATCCTCTCCTGAGCTCTCTTCCCATTCTAAGCCTTCCCTGTGAACAGGGGAGGCTACTGCCCATTTTAACAGAAAAAACAAAGTACACGGCATGTAATTCCTTCATTTTACTATTCTTCTGGCAGCACCGCCACATTGTTCATCTGTCGACATTAGTACACGACATGTACTCATGACTACACGGAATGTACTGTCGTCCTTCTGGCGGCTGATCCACCGCCATACTGATTTAGCCTGCCAACTAATTACATGGCATGTAAAGTACCACTACATGTCATGTAGTAGGTTCCTAAACCCTTCATCCCTGGCATGGCCACACGCTTTGTGTACCCATCCCACATGGCCAAAAGTACATGGCGTGTACTTTCCAAAATTTGAGATTTTCCCCATTTTCCATATTTTCCGAAAAACACTTAAGGAGAAGGGAAAAGAAGAAGCCTGTACCTCTAGAATAAGAACCGGGTTCTTACCAACATCCCCCCTTATAGCAATTCATCCTCGAATTTCACTTCCAAGGGTAGTGAGGATATATCCATGAACAAATCTGGACACTGAGCATGTATGTCGATCTCCCGCTCACAGTTTTTTTCATGCACTCATCCATGCTGCCATAACACCTGTACGAGATGAACTGACCGGCCTCGGAGAACCTTCGTGCTCCTATCAACGATACGAATCAGATTCTCCTCAAAGGACTCATCCATATGAAGCT
This sequence comes from Viscum album, assembly GCA_963277665.1. Lineage (NCBI taxonomy): Eukaryota > Viridiplantae > Streptophyta > Magnoliopsida > Santalales > Viscaceae > Viscum > Viscum album. Next base: position 64,059,784 of record OY728139.1, read on the forward strand.
CATCCTCATCTAGCTGAAAGTTGTGAGACCATTCTGAATGATAGTGGCGCAACTGAGATACATGGAAGAAATTGTGCATGGCCCGGTACCTCTACGGTTACTGCAAACGATAGGAAACCAACCCGAATCTCTCCAGAATCTCAAATGGTCCCACATACCATTGTGAATTTTTACCCTGTCTCATGATCCACTTGTGTCCCAGCCTCAGTGAAACATACAAGAAACCCTGATCCTCGACAACGAACTCCAAATTTCGTCTCCAGCAATTAGTATATGACATCTGATGAGAATGCGCGGTAGCCATCCGCTTCTGAATCAACTGGACCTACTCAGAAGTCTCATGCACGAGACATGGTCCCAGCAAAGCTGCCTCACCTGCCTCTAACCAGAACAAAGGTGATCGGCACGACCTACCTTATAAAGCCTCATATGGTGCCATCTCAATAGTCACCTGGAAAATATTTTTATAGGAAACTCGACTAGGGGTATATGCTTCTACCAAAAGCCCCCAAAGTCCAGGATGCATGCACGCATCATGTCCTCAAGAAAGTGTATAGTAAGATCTGACAAGCCATCGTTCTGAGGGTGGTAAGTTGTGCTCAGAAGCACCTGCGTACCCAGTGACCTCTGAAAACATTACCAAAAACGAGATGTAAAACAAGCGACCCTATCTGAAATGATAGAACAAGGGACCCCATGAAGACGTACGACCTCTCGGATATACAACCTTCTGATCTCATCAACACCGATGGTCTCCTTGATCGGTAAGAAGTGAGCTAACTTCATGAGTATGTCCACAACAACCCCCACGGTGTCATTGCCACGTGGTGACCTCGGAAACCCTGTCACGACATTCATCGCGACATCATCCCATTTCCACTCTGGAATGGGTAACTGCTGTAACAGTCCTTCTAGTCTCTGATGCTCCGCCTTCACCTGCTGACTGGTGGAACACCTCGTAACAAAACCAACTACTTCTCTCTTCATACCCATCCACCAGTACTGATGTATCCAGTCATAGTACATCTTGGTAACCCTGGGATGAACTGACTAAGCTGAAGAAAGAAAATCTCGCAGCAGCTCCTCACATATATCACCTAGAACCCACACTCGTCCATGGAAACACAATACCTCATCGTCGCCTATCTTCCAACCAGGAGGAGGGTCCTCACTTTCCACCGACTCCCGTAGAACTAGGCCTTCAGGATCAGGTAGTTGTCTCATCCTCACTCTATCTAGGAGGGTAGAAGTCACAGGTAAAGAGGAAAGATATGTCTGCCCCTGACTGTCATGCACCTCTAGATCCATCTTAGAGAACAAATCCATGAGCTACCACTCTCCACTGGCCTGCTGAACTTCCTGTATCTAAATCTTCCTGCTCAGTGCATCAGCTAATGCATTACCATTACCATGTGTATAGGGATGCTCAAAATCGAAGGACTGTAGGTATTCTATCCACCTTTGCTTCCTCAGATTCAATTCATACTGAGTAAAGATATACTTGAGACTTTTGTGGTTGGTGAAGACCACAAAATTTTCTCCCAATAGATAATGTCTCCAATAGTGCAACACATGATCAACTAAGGCCAACTCGAGATCATGCATCAGGTAATTCCTCTCATGTGGCCTCAACTATCGAGACCCGTATGCAACTACTCGATCGGACAACATCAACACTGCTACCAGCCCAATCCCTGATGCATCACTGTAAAATATATAGCTCTTCTCCTGCTCTAGGAGAATCGGGATCGGTGCTAATTTTAACCTTCCATTCAGGTCCTGAAGGGATTCCTCACAAGATTCCAACCAAACGAACTTCACACCCTTCTTAGTTAGACCCGTCAAAGGCACTTCTATTCTAGAGAAGTCCTGTATGAAGCGTCTGTAGTAACCAAACAGCTTTAAGAAACTCTGTATCTAAAACACGTTATTCGGATTCTCCCAAGATACTACTTCTCTCACCTTCTCTGGGTATACTGCAACTCCAGCCTCTGTGATAATATTCCCTAGGAAGTGAATATGGTCCATCCAAAAGTGTCACTTTGAGAGCTTAGCATATAGTTGATTCTCTCTTAGTGTACTCAATATGAACTCTAGTTGGGTGGCATGGTCGTGTCGAGTGTGAGAGTACACCAATATGTCTTCCACAAATAATACCACAAAAGAGTCCAAATAAGGATGGGACACATGATTAATCAGAGTCATGAAAACTGCTGGCGCGTTCATGAGTCCAAACGGCATAACCGTATACTCGTATAGACCATACCTACTCCTGAAAGCTGTGAGAGGTATATCAGATGGTCTAACGTGCAGCTGATGATATCCTGATCTCATGTAAATCATCGAGAAAACTCGTGCTCCATGAAGTTGATCAAAAATATCATCAATCCTCAGCAAGGATATCGGTTCTTAACCATCAAATGGTTAAGCTTCCGATAATCCACTCAGAGTCTGAGGATACCATCTGCCTTTTTCATAAAAAGGATTGGAGAACCCCACGGAAATGTACTGGGTCAGTTAAAGACCTTTGCCTTCAAATCCCCTAACTTCCTATTGAGCTCCTGTAACTCAGGCGTGGCCAACATATAAGGAGGAATGGACACCAGTGCTAGTCCTGGAACAAGCTCAATATAGAAATCCATCTTTCTCTCCGGAGGAAGACCAGAAAAGTCGCCCGGGATGACATCCCTGAAACGATCAACCACTGGAGGGAAATCTTTTCGACAAGTCCCCTGGTCATCTAGATATAATCTCACAATCTGGGTTGTGACTCCACCTCTCCCATGATGCTCTGGTCCAGCTTGACTTGCCTGAACATCCCACTCGCCCTTGTATAGAAGCTCTCCACCCTCTGGGGATGTGACACTCACCCTGCGATGATAATAGTCTACAAAGGCTCGAAAGGGAACCAACCAGTCCATTCCGAGAATGACGTCATAGCTCATCGTCTATAAGACATAGAGGTCCCAAAAAAAGCGACTCCCACCAACCTCAAGGGAAACTCTTTACACTAATGCACACCAGCCGTCCTAGTCCTCAACGGAGTGTCTAGCGTCATGATATAATAATAAGTAGAAACATATAGCCCAAGGATATCTACAATGGGCACAGATATAAAACTATGTGTAGAACCCATATCAAAAAGTACAGAAGATAAGACAGAAGCTACTAGAATAGTACCTATGACTGTAGATAGTCCAAGATCCTGCTCATGATGGGTCTGTTTCATTGAATATGTCTGCCCAGTGCCGCGGACCTGTGACACATCCTAGATACCCTTAGATGTCCTGCCTTGCTGCCTCTATGTTCTTGGTGTCTGGCTACCACAGGCACGACCAACATCTCTACCTGCACGCCCTGACGTATTCCAGTTTCCAGACTGGTAAGAAGCCACTGGTCCTGGTCCCAAATGCAGAGTCTGTATAGAACCCCTCTCACTGGCCACTGGTGTAAACACCCTGCAGATGTGTTAAAAATGACCCATCTTGCCGAAATCTCGGTACTCCACTAGGTCTCGTGGACATTGCGGTCCCTTGTGTCCCTCTCTACCACACTGGTAGCACCTGATCGGGCCACCTGAAGAAGCTTCCTGGCTGGTACTACCACCCTGAGAGAAGTCCATCTCTATCTTCCTCTTGCCAGTTGAAATTGTACAAATAATTGGTGCTGAACTGCCCTAGCCGACACCGCTAGCTTCCCGCAGGTTCCTCCCTGTAATCAACGCCTGATTCACAATAGCATGTATGGAAGGCAACCTGAAAACATTCACAAGTTCTCAGATGTCATACCGAAGACCATCCTCAAAACGTATGGCTCTCAACATCTCATCACCCACCAGCATGGGTGAAAAATGTTGATGCTCCGTGAAACAAGAAAAATAGTCCATCACCGACATGGAACCATGATACAGATTCATGTATTATCGTGCTCTATCTGCCCGTAGTGTCTCTGGAAGGAAGAAGTCATAGAAGACTTCCTGGAAATCCTCCCACTCCATATCCTTGAGATGCTCTAACTGGGTGGTAACATCCCACCACCTCTTGGCAGAATCACGTACTATGTATGTCGCGAGCTTGACCCCCCGCCTTGGAGGCGTCTCAGGATGCTCGAAAATAGTCTGCATCGAACCCAACCAAGAATCCGCAACCTTCGGTCCGCCATCCCATGAAAACGTCAGCGGATGCTGCTGTTGGAATATACGCATCAGCTCGGCCATTGATGTGGCAGCCTGCGGTGGTCCCTGATAGGTCTGCATAAACAACATAAAGCCTTCACAGAACTGCGCCTCCGTACCTGTGTCTGGGATAACAGCCGGCGTTGCATCTGGCTCTGCTGGAGGGTCCACTGGTAAACCATGGCCCCCATCTCTAGAGTGATCTTGTTGTCGGTCTCATGGTGAAAGAATGCGCGTTCGTCTCGGCGGCATGACACTACAAGTTCAAAAACACGCCTTAGATTCAAGTTTATCCAAGACCGAAAATAAAGGAACCACAAGGGAACAAGAGGGAGATGGCATTTCATGTTTTGCAAAAAAAGACTACACGGCGTGTATTCTTAATACACGGTGTGTACTTGGATTCCCTTCCCATGATCCGGTCCTTCGACACAGCTAATCCACACGGCTCCCATTGAAAAAAAAAACTATATGGAGTGTTTAATATATATACGGCGTGTATGGTGTTATTTACAATGGCCCATGTCATTTGTGACACGGCTGACTACTCAGCTTGAAACTACATGGTGTGTTACACCAGCACACGGCCTGTACACCACCCTATTTCCCAGTCACACAGCTAACGCCACACGGTCTGTCCTTGGACAAGACTACACGGAGTGTCCCACAGGTACACGATGTGTTAATGGAGAGGTGACACCGACCTATGTTGTTAGTTACACAGTCGATTCCCTAGGTCACACTACACGACGTGTTCTTCATTGACAGAGCGTGTTCAAGAAATGACTACACCGTCCTGTGTTGTTTGTTACATGGTTGGGTCTCCGGGTCAACCCTACATGGCATGTACATTTGGTACAGGATGTGTTTTCCCCAAGAATTTACCTACCCCATCTCGCAGCCCACACTGTTTGTGACACGGGAAGAGACTACATGGCGTGTACTCAGAGTACAAGGCGTGTACTTAAAAAGTTCATTTTTCTTCTCGAACAGAAGGCCATACATGACATGTTTAAAATAATACACAGTGTGTATACTGGGTTTTCAGATATTATGCCTCAGATACTTCCCCAGAACCTAGAAAATACCGAAAAACCAATAAGTGTAAAATTCCAACCTATGAGGGCCCATACTCCCCACGAATCAATGTTTGACATCTTATCTATGTTATAACAAAATAAACAGTCAATGATCCACCAAATTCTGTTAAATGGGGGACCATACACCACAAAAACCAATGTGTGGCGTTCATTCAATAAACCGGCTCATACAAAACTACCCTATAACATTGGACGTGATTATCAAGAAGCTATCACAACAACATGATTTTCTAATACATCAACTATCACAATAACATGCAATTTCTAATGCACCTACATGGCATGGAACTATGCATGGCATGTGATTTCAAGCTTTTCCCAAAATTATGCATGAGATGGAATACCCTCATCTCATTGGGTTGCAACTAAATAGAACCCACAAATAAATTATAACATCACAATCTCAAATGTGTCACCCAATGAGGAAAACATATCAACTATAAAATTTGTAAGATCAGAAAATTACAAAATATGAGGTAGACTGGCTTTTCCTTGTACGTGGGTTAGCTACCCCCGAGCATAGCTTATTACCAACTACCGTTTCCATCCTATACCTGACTACAGCTCCAAATAGTAATTCAAATAAAACAACCACTTTGATACCCCTTTGTAACGTCCCGGTTCCGGGTGCCACGCAATGGGTTCCCTGAACCCTGTTCGCCAGGCGACCTCAAGCGCATTTCCCTAGATGCCAGAGGCTGCTGACTAGCAGTGATGGTCCAGGTCTGATGATGTGGAAACTATGCCCTCATTTGTCAAAGTGTAGAGCAACGAAATACGAAATAAAACATACATCAAACAGTGGAAGTAGTAAAACATACACAACTGAAATAAAAAACAGTAGTGGATATAATGAACAGTATATAAATAATGATGCTACATTTCTCAAGTTCTATGAAAACAACTGTAACATGTTATAAATCAATACAGTACAACCAAAAGCAGAGTACAATGAAAGAAAGCATAATAGCTGGCAGCGGCATCACGAGCCTAGGCTCGGTCCCATGCCCTCCTACTCCTCAGCAGTAATCATGTACTTGTATATGGAATCTTACCCCTATCCACACCTCCAGAAACATAATCGGTTTGGGCTGAAAAGCATGAACCAAATAGGGTGTGAGAGATATATCTCAGTAGGCACCCACCAAAGGCTCGTGCCCAACTGCGTGTAAGCATGCAATAACAGTGTGCAATAGTAAAATGCAATAAACTAAGAAGTTCTAAAAGTAACTTAATTAACAATTAAATATCCATTTTATTATTCATTTAACACATTTAAATCTTAAAAATCACCACAGGTCATTTCTATGTAAACAGTCCATTTCCTCAGATAAGAAAAATCTTACCCATAGGTAAGCAGAATCCAACCCCCAGGTATAGCCCTTAGGTGTAACAGAATTTTCCCTCAGGCATAGGAAGTGTCACCCTCAAGAACAGAAGTCATTCCCTCAGGCATGAAATTTTGACCTCAGGTGAAATAGAACATTGCCCTCAGGCTAATACAGTCACGCCGTCAGGCTGTAGCAAAACACCTCCCTCAGGCATAAGTAATTGGGCCATGCCTAACATATAAACATGCAATTTTAATACCATTCCTCTCAAGGAAAATGTAATGCATAATTTAAACAAGGAATACCCTCGGGTATCCTGGCCAAACAGATAATCAGAGGAACGAACCCCTCAGGATGGTCATGGATCCATGAAATGATCCCAACCAACATTTTATTATCATAATTAACCACCTATTCAATTAATGTTGTTTAATATAGCAATGGACTCAGCCAAACGACACCCCAACATTGTTTTGTGGCAGAAAAATTCACAAAACACACGATAGTTGGAAAATTTAACACCAAGACACCTACCTTATATGCCAACGAACGATATACGTGAACGTCGGTTCCAGAAATGCCCAAGAACCATGCAGATATGACGAATAACAAAACCCGCTCAAAATTAAATAACTTTTTTAGGGAAAGAATTGGTATATAGAAACCCAGGATAAGAGAGGGATTACCCATGTGGTTCCAACGAGATCGTCCGTAGCGGAATCGGATTCCAGACATGCTCCTGGCGGATCTCCGAAGGTTTGGTCATCCTCTCCCAAGCTCTCTTCCCGTTCTAAGCCTTATCTGTGAATAGGGGAGGATACATACCATTTTAAGAAAAAAAAACAAATTACACAGCATGTAATTCCAAGTACACAGCGTGTACATCCTTCATTTAACAGTTCTTCTAGCGGAACCTCCACACTGTTCATCCATCGACATGAGTACACGAAATGTACTCTCGAATACATGGCGTGTATTGTTGTCTAGTTGGAGGATGATCCACTTCCATACTATTTTGGCATGCCTACTGACTACACGACATATAAAGGACCACTACACAGCGTGTAGTCGGTTCCTACACCCTTCATCCCTGGCATGGCCACAAGCCTCGTGTACCCATCCTACACGGCCAAAAGTACACGACGTGTGGACAAAGTACACGGCATGTACTTTCCAAAATTTAGGATTTTCCCCATTTTCCATATTTTCTCAATATCAATTAAGGAAATGAGAAAAGAAGAATCTCATACCTCTGAAATAAGAACAAGGTTCTTACACTTTTATTATGTTTTTAGTATTATGAGTTTTGTATAGTACAAAATCCAATTTTCATGGATTAATATAAATGTTAATATTCATAACAATTTTAGTATATATATAAATATAATGTTTTTTATAATATGTGAATCATGTTTTACAATCATTTAATGATGACATATATTTATCTATCTCCCACTAAAATGAAGACACATTTTAAAATCCATTATATCAATTAGTGGTCCAAGATCCATTTTTCACAATGAAAGATGTCCTCTATTGAGCACTTCTTCCAACTTAGATATGTAGTTTTAGAATCATTACAATCCTATCATATATGATGTTTATATGGATGAGATGTAAACTCTTTTTCTGAATCCGTCAAATAGATAAAATACACATTATTCCTTTTATAACATAACTTCTTGTATTTTCTATCTTTGTGTGACATGAAACTAATAATGGTATCCCTTTCCACCATACCATTCAGAATGTAATCCATGGTAACCCTTATATAGTAAAACCTACATGTTTGAATGATAATGGTCTTGAAATGTCTATTTGTTCAATGAAAATGAAAAAAAAAGATTTTTTAAAGGGGACATAATGTCACCATTACATCGCATGTTATATTACATTAGGTTTTTGGGGGTGAACATACAATCAGACACACAAACACACGCACCACACACACATAGGTTGGAAATTTATGTCATAGCCCCCAAATGGATAAACCATAGATTATGGTATCGACCCAAAAAAAATATTATTATATCTACACAGATTCACATACATCCCCCGAAAAAGATACATAAAAAACGTTTATTTAAATTCATATAATTATATGACATCAATAATACTTATATGAGTATGCATGTCTCCGTAAATTATCAACCCTTACATTTCAAGACATGGAATAATCATCCAAGCTAGTGAGTAGTCCAACCCTATAGTGTCTCACACTTAAAAAGCATTGTTATTAGATCATAATAGATGAATATTCATTATATAATAAAATGATCCATGTTATAACCATATAGGTCTGGTGACATTCCAATAATAGATAAATCAAAAATTGTAACGCCCCGACCCCAGCTACCCAGAGTCGGTGCATTACTTTGTAACATTGGCATGATCACAAGAAAGATCAAATCTCGAAAGACCGATTGGTTTAGTAGCCTTGGAAACACTAGATATATTTATAAGTTTTACATTACATCATTAAACGAAAAACTACTACAACTACATATTGTCTCCATAATCCACACTCATATCCCCACATAATATCCCTGCAGGTCATTCATAACTTACTTCATCACTTCCTGGGAAAAAGAAAACATAGAAAAGGGGTGAGCTCAAACGCCCAGTAAGGATAACAATATAGCGGAACATTCAAAAATAAGAATAAACATTTAAGGCAATGAATTACTAAAACAAAAGCCTTTTAAACTTGAACTTCAACATAGTATGGAAAAAGTAAAATGAAATAATTCCATTTACTTGTTCACATGGATATTCTACTAATCGAATAATCACATGCAAAATCAATAACCACTTTCATAATGTTGGAATGCATAATGCCAGACTATCATAACCACATAGCCAAGGCCTCGTGCCAAGACTACAAATAAGATTTTGTCAAGGCCTTGTGCCAAGACACTAGTTTGTCTCATGAGACCTACCGATGCATCGAGGAGCTATAGCGGGCTCCACCCGTCACTTATTAAGTCCAATGCATTCCCATATGAAAAGGTTTAAACATAACATAAACATTCGTATTAAAACTAGCATACGAAATGTCAATAATTTCACCATAAACTATGAATGGTATAAAAATAGCACATCCACAGTCAAACATATCACAAAACCTTCAATACAATATAGAAGTTTTGTATCATAATAAATCAACTTCAAATAATCTTAAAATCCATCAAAGGATGTTGACATAGATGAAATCAAAATTCTTTTTAAAAAAAATATCTCCTTTTATTTTGAAATAATTTAAGATCCATATAAAATAAAACCTTTTCTTTGAAAATATTCTTATAATCTTGTAAGGGAAGCTTTGAAGATTTTATAATGGCGAAAAATAGCTGCACCCGCCGTATAAGTTAAAAAAACATTCTTACCTTAATTCTGTCGAAAAGGTTAAAAAGTACCTTGTTTTGAAAATGACCGAAAGATTCCTTTATAAACCACTTATAAAAGTCAAAAAGGGTATAAATGACTTTAACTCATATTCTAGTAAATAGTAAAAATGTTTTGAAATGCATTTTTAAGAAACATGGATGTGGATGATAAAGAGATCCCAGTAGATTATTACGTATAAACAACCTCAGATAATGAAGAGATTGTGAAATAACCCTTACCTTGTACTTTTCCTTGGTTGGGGTAGGTTAACCTCCTGTATAATAGTGAAATAATTGTTACTAAATTATACAAGAATCATATACATTAATATGATATCATATATGATCTTTTAATATTGATTTGATAATAATATCTTAGTATTATCGTCGTTTCGGGTGTTAACTTACTCATTTTCTTTATATGTTTTGTTACATAAGTCATGTTTGTTGTATCTTATTCATATCCAGAATGATATCAAGTCCTTAAACATCATTTTTAAATCATTAAATGATAATTATACTTGAATGGATACGATGGAGAATGAATCTCATTGCGTTCGTGGAGACGGTAGTCCGTACGTACGCACGAACGCTATTTCCATTTAATTTTTATTTTAAAAGAATCGAATCCAAATGATACATAGGTATATTACTATTCCAGTATAATATTTTATATATGTTACTTAAGTTCATTAACACCATCCTTTATACGTTCCATGTGTGGTATGAACGAGTCATATCATTTTAAGGGGGCGGTAGTCCGCACTTCCTCAAATGAAATTATCGTATGTATATACAACATGAAACGAATAATGGTATGAAATAAAATGGAATTACAGAAGCTTATATATAAAATATATATCATTAATATAATATTTAATTACAGTGCCATCATAATGGCCACCATGAGAGGCGGTAAGATGTATTTGAACAATCATCGTTTCGTGAGGCGTTAGTTTGCCATCCACATAAACATTATGTTCATCATCCATTAGATGGAGTTGTGTGTATGTTTAGTTTGAATCCTTCTTATAACAACATCCTAGTATATTGAGGATACTGGTGTTGTTACAAAAGATAGGAAATAAAAAGATTTTGGGGTTGAAGAAGCAAAATAAATGAAAATAATTTAAGAGAAATCGTTACCTTTAATTTAGGTAACTCACTTTGGTTGGAACCAAATGACTTCTTGAAATGATTTCTGCCTTAAGGGAAAGCTTAAAGGAGGAGGAGAGGGATGTGGGGAGCTTAGTTGGGCAGAGTTTGGACGAGCCAAGTGGCTTGAGAGGTGTGAGGAATGAGTAGAAGTGTTCTCCTTTTATAAGGGAGAGGAGGGGCTCTTTAGGAAAGAGTGAAAGTATTACTTTATAATATAATTATATTCGGTTTATAATGGTCCAAAAATCATTGAGGTCGAAGTTAAGATGAATAATATTCTAAATAACATCAACCAATAAGAATTGGACAGGTTTTAGATAATATTTTAATCATTATAATATTATTTATTTCAATGATTTATTAATGAGGTAAACATTGTATCATTATTGTGTCATTAATAATTTAACTTATTTGATGTCTAAAAATTATAAATAAAATATCATCATGTAGGAAATCTTTTTAGCTTTCTAATTAATATTTATAATCGAAAATACAACATGTATAACCCTATGTAAAAATTGTTCTTCTAAAATATGTAAGCTTATGCCATTTTTATTTTTATTTTAACTTTATTAATATAATGTGTCCCTACCACATACAAGTGGCTCCAAGGGGTCCCCAAATTGACCCAAGGATGCTCATTGTCGGGTATGTGTCCACCAATAATGTTAGGACACGTTTTAGGGTAATTGTGTATTATTATAATATTATTTTTTAACCCTTAGTTACCGGATTTACCCTTTAACCATGGTAAATAAAATATTTACCACAGTAACTATTCAAAATGTATAAAAATAAAAGTTACCTATTTACACAATTTGAAAATCCTGATTCCAAATATGGAATCCATTTTCCTAAATTCAAAACACATAAGTGGCAGAAATTAATTTAAAATTAATTCCCGCTGTCAAAACAAAAAGCGTGTTTTTAAGAGATAATAACTATAAAAAGATTGACACTTGTTTATGTTCGGTTTAATTGTAAAATTATGTCCAATGACCAACATTATATTAAATGGTAAAAATATATTCTAAATATACTTTAAAACCACTCAAATTCACAATTTATCACTATTAATTATTTTGATTAAAAAAAGTTGTTTTTAATTAAAATTTAGTAATTTTCACTATTCATCTAAATATAAAAGTTATCCGAAAAGTACCAAAATTTCACCCTAGGCTAATTTCTATATTACGAATCCAAAAATGAAGTCCATTTTGAAGTATAAAATATATATGATTTCAAAAAGTAGGTATTACTATTCACAACGGCTAGTTTAATTAGTTGTGGTGTGTGTTAGAACTCGAGGTTGCGTACAACACACGCTATCGCATTATTCGAAGGGAAACGTACCGTGGAAGCTTGGGGTGTTTCATTTTAAATTTTTTATGTCCCCATTTAGTCAAAAAGTTTAAAATATTGTATTTAGAAAGGGTTCACTATTAAAATTTGATAAAAGTTCAATACTAAAAATGAATTTGTTCTTGCATTATATCTAAGAATCTCATAATATGGATTCTAAGGATTATATAAAGTTTAAAATTTAGATAATACTATTCATAACCTCTTTTGAATGGCTTCTTTTTTTTTTGTAAGTCATGGTGTGATTGAACTCAGTGTTGCGTGTAGTGCAAGTTATTCAATTATTTTGAAGAAATAACACACTATGAAATCTTGGGGTGTTACAAAAATAATTTAGGGGTAATGTACATTACCTACGAATAAGTTAACCATCAGGAGAACCCTTCATTGAAATATCATACATAATATATTAGTTCACATCATGGGGAATAGAAAATACAAGAACCAGTGATCTTATATTCTCATTATGGTTAAACATGTGAGATATCAACATAAAATTACAATAAGTGTATAATATTAATATTATAACATTTGAAAACCATACCTGACATATCATAGATGAAAAATTTGAGTAATGGAATATTTATTGGAAATTGAAAAGACATGAATCATAATGAATTGAAATAAAATGATCCATAAGACCATTAAACTAGAATTATAAATATATTTGTGAAATAAAATTAATAATAAAAAATATTATTTAATGGATACCCACCAAGACATTCATAACATGTTAATCTTGGTCAAAAAACTATTGTACCTACTTTAGGATTCAGATAACCATATGTATACCATCTTTTGGAATTTGTATAACCTCCCATGTATGCTCTTTTAGAAACTGGATAACATCCCATGATCCATCTTTCGAGCTTTGGATTACCTCTAGTGTACCATATTTTGGGATTTTAATACCCTCCCTTGTAACCATTGACCTCATATAACATTAAATATTGTGAATGGAATTGTGGAAAGATATATATCTCACTTGTAACAAAATATATAAATTTCTGTGACATGAAAACATAAAACATTATTCACATTATATCACTTGAGAATGAAATGGGTTTCATAAAAATTTCACTAATGAATAATATGCTATAAGAAAACAGGTTTCATAAAATTTTTTTATCATAATCGTAAATCTTTCAGTTAATCTTTAAGTATTTCATATCCATGATAATGATTATGTAACACTAATGGATGTAATCATAAATGGGAAATAATTTATAAAGACAACTTGTAATATTTCTTGAGGAAAATTAATTTTTTAACACTTATAACGTATATAATAAATATAATACTTTTACAAATATTAAAGAAAATATTTTCATTGAAAATAACGTCTTAATTTTATATAATATTTTTTTAAATCATTTATTTTTTATGGTTGTGGGAAATGTCATTCTTTTTTAACACATTAAAAAGATTATTAAATTCATATTTTTGAAAAAAAATAAAACGATCTTTTTTCCGAAAATAAAAAAATGTTATTTCAAAAAATATTTTATAAATTAATGAATGTGAAAAAATGAACTTAATTCATAATTTTAAAAATGATTAAAATATCAATATTATTTTTAAAACATGGACATAGAAGAGAAATAATTTTAAATAAAAAATAGTAATAATGTCATTTTTAGATAAAATCATTATTTTGGACCCCTGATTATGTAAAGATTAAAATATTATGTGAAAAAATATGTTTTAAAAAATTGAACCTAGTATAATAAAGTTCATGAAATTTTCTAGATATTGATTATAATATTTTATTATTGGAATATAATAAAAAATAACCCCAGGAAAAAATGGAATTGTAGCTTTATACCTTTATCACTTTGGTAACATCGGAATCATTAGACCCATGATTGAAATAACTGTATATGAACATGTGTATCCAGTAATTTTCTTAAGAGAAATAATAAAATTCATTCATTGTAGTTATATACTCCCCAAATAAGAAACAACTTGTTAATATGTCATGTATCCCTGATAGAAAACAAAAATCTTGTACTATAAATCTTGTGTTTCATCATACATGTTTGAACCTCCTATATAAAAAATAATGGTTTATTACAAATTTAATCCGGAAAAATAATCACATATATCATAAAAAATATTACTTAATAATAAAACATTGTTACCTGTTAATTAATAATTATATGTTAATGATTCAATTATAGTAATAACCTCATTGTTTTTCTTGTATTTTAGGGTCTGGTTTTTTATCCCTTTACATTGATAATAGTCCATAATATCATAAATGGTAACCATTATATAAATAACATATATATTAATTATTAAAGTATTTATATTAATCTTTTACTTTTATAGAAATAAAACGATTGCATCTTTCAGGACGACGACATTTCATACGTACACATGAACATTGTTTCCATTTTCTCAATAGATAGAATGAAATAAAGGAAATTATTAATTCACATTATTCAAATATTATGGTATCATATCTATCATATATATTCATTAAATATACCATAATTACCATCCATTTCAAAATAAAATGAAAAACGTATCACATCTCTTTGTGGAAAAGGTAGTTCTCATAAATACATAAGCGACATTATCAATTTAGAATGGATTGAAAGGAAAGAAAGAAGTTGTAATATTATAATTCAAAAATAATAATTATATCAATAATATCACATTACAATGTAATTTACATTATTTTATCAATTCTTGATAGACAATAGGGGAAAGCTAATTACAACTGTTCACAAGGTCATGGTTCACTGAATACATGTCCCATTTAATGGATAATTAGATAGATATAAGTTATAAAATTATTCTAATATCATATAAGTGTTTGTTAGATAATGATTTATTTATATTATTATATTTTGAGAATAATTTTATGATATTAAATATTGTTTAAAAAAAATTATCTATTTATAGTGATACATTTTATTGAAACAACCTCTTTGTGTTTGCACTAAAATCCTTCTTAAGAGGGTTTACTAATAATATTAATGAATCTAGGATAAGGGGTGGAAATAACGAACTATATTTATCCATTAAATAGTGTAAGTATATTTATTTGGTACTATAATGGGGTGTGTGTTTGGGGTTCTCTAATATAAGTGGGATAGAGGACATAGATGGATGTTTTGGAAAGAAAACTTTTTCTCACATTTTACTCGTGCAAAAATGTACCAAAATTTTTAATTCATGCACCATAGATGTTTTTACAATGAAATATAGATATAAAACTTTTTTTGATATGCTTTTAGGTCATTATAACCATTATCAATTTAGTTAAAAACCTTAGAAAACCCATTGTATCCTTAAGCATGGTAATATATTTTTACTCTTCTGAATATTAATTATGATAAAAAATATGTTATCCTCATTAAATATTTATTTTTATTATTATTGTATATTTTGACTACATTTTTCCAAATAATTTAAATGGATAAATTTATTTTAAAATTAAACACATAGATAAAATGAAATTAAGTTTTCCAAATAAAAAAAATATTCATAAGTATACATCATCTTTATGTCATCATTGAAAATAGAATTTATTATATTGACGTATATTTTATTATGAATAATTTAATTGAACTAATTATAATTCTAAAACTATATTAAAAATTTAAATTCCAAAATTCATTAAAGGAATATGTAGTTTTCAATAAACATTATAATGTTTCAACATTCATAAAAACTGTACATTTTTTGAAAATTGAAAAAAACAACACTAAAATAATGTTGGTATTTGTATTACAAAAGTAAAATTAATTTTTTTAAGTAAATTTATAGTAACTGAAAATAATTAATATTAATAAAATATCAGAAAAATAAAACATTTTTTGAAAAAATATATTTTCATATATATAAATAAATTACTAAAAATTATGTACATTTTATCAAAATGTTTTATATATTTAAATACCTTATACATAATTTTAAAAATGTTTTTATTACTATTAATAATTCCATTTCAAGAATATAGTTTATAATATTTATGTTTAAATAATAATATTAATAGTATATTGTTGTTAGTTATGGCTTGGTGCTATAAGTAATTCATGTTATAGAAAATATAAAATTTATTTAAAAATATTTCATAAAAACTAGGGTGTCACTGTATAACCCCTTTATAATGAAAATATCCAACAAAGTTCCATCATAAAAACACAAAATAATTGTTGATGCTTCTATCTCATTATATCCTCAAGTTCCCATGTATGTTTTTAAAATTTGATGTTTCAACACAAACTAATGGCTAGGTTAGTGGTATTATTTCATATCACTTTCTCTATATGATCATAAATCATCAAAGTTAATTATTTATAAAGAATATTTTGATCCACTAGAATGTTATTTGAGTTCATCTCTTGTATATAATTGAGTATGTACTTCCTCAAGAGTGGTGCATGGAATACATTGTGAACATGTGAAAGGATCACCTGAAGAACCACAAAATAAGAAATTTGTTCATAATAAAGTATGAATATAAAATGGGAAAATTTACTTAGAGATCATAATTACTTACATCTATCATCACAAACCATATTTGATGGATAAATTTTTAGAAACACCTTCTCACAAATATAAAACATTTTACCTCTCCAATGATTGAGAAAATAATATTATATTGGACTCTGATTTCCCTTAATTTTGTGTTGAATGAATCAAAATTTATTTTTTGTTCCCTTAGTTTGATCTGATCCGAATAAATTTCTTTCACTAACTTCATAAAATCATGTTGTATTTATACACATATTTTTATATAGGTCATTAAAAGGATCCATTAAAAATCTCGAGTGATATATATTTTTTAAGTATACTAAAATAGAGGATGTTATAGATCCTAAAAAACATTAAAATTAATTAGACAATATATGAGCATATTTGGTATAGTTTTAGAGGTTAATTTAGACTAAAAATATCCCTAAGTATGATACATATTGACGAGACTTACATTTATATACATATCCTATGAGAGACTTCACCAAAACATTTAACAAAGCATTGTGTCTCTATCAGATACAATACAATGTGGTACTACATGAAAAATTACAAATTCATTACTAAATGTTATAGAAAAAATGATCAATAGAAATACATTTTCTAATATAAATTTAATGTTCAATATTAATGAGGATATAGATTAAAACACTTATATCATTGTTTCCATTAGACATTTAGGGAGTCTCGTGAAAAAATCTATGGTTATGTTTTTCAAATTACATTCTGGTATGGGTAAGGGATGTAACAACCCATTATAATTTTACCATCCACCCTAAAATTCTAATATAACATGCACTAAGATATAAACTCTGCATATCATTCTTCTTTTCATCCAACCCAGAATACTAGTAGATATCACAATCCAAATTTTTTACTTCCACAATGAATAAGTAATGAAGAAATATACAATTCCTCTAACATATATTTCTTAAAATATTGTATGTATGAATCAAATTAATGGTTTTTAAACCATATCATTATATCATAATCCATTTTAAACAAGGGAACATGTTCCGTTATATTTTTTGGACCAATATATTCCTACTAAACATCTTTAGTCATCACATTTGAATATTTATAGACACCCATTATAAGAATAGATTATTTATTTCCCTCCATATATATTTCCAAAATAATCCATTTAAGATCAATAAATGTCTGATTATTTCTGATCCACGTCATAGATAGATATTCTTATCATTTCGACTTAATGAATTGTCCACCTTGTTCTCTTTCCCATGGTGTTAATGTATTGAGTATTCATAATCAGTAATCAGCTCCAACCATCCTTTTTATCCCATATTAAATTTAATCTATTTGAATATGTACATTAATAATTATTTTTTGGTAAATATATCAAACCATTATAAAAAATATATACAATTCCTTTATATAATTAATGATAAAATTACCACAGCTAACTCTAAATCTGGATTTCGGTAATTTTATCATAAACCATTAATTATCATGATGGATGAGTTATCAAAATATCATTCATTGTGAGAATGAATATTAATTCATTATTTTCTCCCTACTATAGAATATAAATCCATATCCACTACATGTTTATATAATAACAGATTCACTAACTAACATTCTAGTTTGTTCCTTTTAAATTTATCGGTCATTGATTTTTCGAAATAATCATTTCTCTATTCCAATATAACTTTTCCATTAGATTATATTGTCATATTATGTTCTCTAAAACCCAATGTTAATATAAACAAAAATGTAGAATATAAAAAATTTCAATCATTGTGGTTGGTCTTGGAAAATATTTATTTTCCACTTCCACAAGTCGATCCACTGTTAAACCCTCTCTTTAGATTATATGACCCTATAATGAAACTATGGTTTTAAAAAGTTAATACGTATGTAAATATTTTTATATTTATTATTCATCCTTAAGATAGATATTTAAATCATAATGTGGACTTCAAGAACTTAATTTATATTTTAATATATAATAAATAATTATAAAAATACTACCATAAACTGGTCAATATAATATTTAAAAACTCTTTTAATTAAATGCTTGAATGAAATTGAGGAATTATTATGACCAAATAGAATAACTATTTATTCATAGTTTTCAAACCTCATTAAAAATTATATCATGTGTATATACCATTTCATAAACCTAAATTGATGAAATATAGAATGACGATCAATCATGTAAATGTGTTGAACTTCACACAGTTGATCAAAAAAGTCATCAATATGGGGTAGGGGATATTTGTTATTTAGTTTTACCTTTTTTAGTTCTTGATAATAAATATAATTTCAGATTGATCTAAAATTATTCATGAAAAATGTATATGTTCTCTTCATAGAGACACACTTAACTGAATTAATCCCTTATCACGATTCTCTTAGACTTTCTTCTCCAATTCATTCATCCCAACTAGCGTCACTCAGTATGGTTTCCTTGAAATAATTGATTAACAAGATATAACTTCTATTGTGAATAAAACATTTTGATATAGTGTAATAGTAGTTTTATATTGTTTAAATACATCAAACAATCCATCAAAATTGGTATATCATAGATTTTTAGCCCTGTCCTGACCATCTATAATAAAAAGACCATTTTGAAAAGTTATAAATACATATAAAATGTATGTGTATTTATTAGTAATGTATATTTACCATCACACTGATAGATTATCAATGATTGATTTGGAATATGAAACAGAACATATCTTACATGAACATTCAGGTCATCTTTATGTAGAGAAATCAAATATATGCCTATGATAACATTAATTTAAACCATTGTAAGAATAAAAATAATTTTTGAAAGAATATTCACAAAAATATCAATAGGACCAGAATGATAGACTTGAGATATTATATCTACACCCTTATGTGTTTTAAATGACAATTAAATATCTATTAATTGTGTTTATATTTTGATACCCATATAAAATTCATCATATTTATAGATGTGCTTAGGAATATAATAAAATTAGATATTAGCAGCTCTAGAGTAGATGATAATTTTTACTTTCATGATATCCTTATTGTATAAATAATATAATACGATTATCTCATGATATTTACATTTTTATTTTGTCTTAAGTGGTTTTTGATTTTTATAATCATTATTGTACATCAGAATTGAGAATTCATTATCATTATAAAAATACATAGTACATTTGATATATAATATTGTGTGAGGTGAATTCTATGGAGCATTATCTATATTTACGTCAATATCGAACTTATTCCCATAAATTAAACAATATGAAACTCAATTAACATCATTTTTAAAATTAAAAACATAGTAATCCCATTAAAAAATTTCTTCAATGTTCCCTTACACACTTCAATATTAATGGAAGTCTCATATTCTTCTACCCATGGTTTTTTAGGTGTTATTTTAATTCCCTATTGATATTCATATAAAAACCATGATATTTAGGAGTAATCCCAATATCCATTTCCACCATGATAATACATCGAATGACTTCTTTATATATATTAATGTACCTTTTGGATAACTCTGTTCAGATACATGTATTTCTTCCAATGAATAATTAGTCAGCCTTATATTTAGGTTTGATGATAATGGAAATATCATACCACATATGGCTTCTAAAATATTACGCATATGTACCAATAGGTTCATCATACATATAAAATATATCAAGTAATTTTTTATACATTTTCATATGAAGAATATGATGAATTTAGTTATTTAAAAATAAACTATTAAACAACTCGCACTGATTGATGTTAATTTTATATTGTTTCCCTATATTCTTGCTATGGGTCAACCATTTATCATCTTCATCTTGAAAATAGTAGATAGTCAAACTGAATTTTTTATTCTCCAAACATTTGATAATGGAGAATATCTTTTATATAGTGCTACACCATTAGTTTAAAACTATTGGATCCGAGAAGCCGCTAAAATAATGTACGTATTTCTTTATAAATGAATAAATAGAATGTTATTACATCCTCTTTTCATTTTGAAGCTCAACATGAGTGAGGGGTTTCTAAAGGTTCCTAAGATGAGGAATATATTTTTTTTATTCTCGTTCCAATAAAATTTGGTCTCTCAAGATAATAAACATTTCATTTTCTATCCCATTTAGCATTAAGAAACATTATTTGGGTTTCATCCATCACCAAAATCCAAAACTATTAGTCCAATAAACAAAAATCATAATGGAAAACAATATAATCATGAAAACAAATTTATAGGACTCTATATGAAAACCCCTTATTCTCAATTAATGACACCATAGTTTTATCCTCGGTGTTTTTGGTTGTTATTAAAATCCTTAGTCATTATTAATAAAGAAATTTTGAATTTCCAAAATATATCCCTATGGAATTTGAAAGACTGTGTGAATCAAGGTATATTTTTTTCACTAAGTAGTGATTGAGTAAAATCTTAATTTACCCTTTTTAAAGTAATTACCCCTAGGAAAAAACATTATAGAGCCTCATCAACATGTAGAATCCCTAAAAGGATATAATTTCTTGGAAACCACTTTCTCTATACCTTACAGAAATATTACGTTATTTCCCTACACATTGACATATCCTAATGGTTCTCACTAAATTTTTCTTTTCCTAGTTTCACAAGGTAAATTTAATCATTTTTTATACCAACTAAATAGAACCATAATTTTCATAAAAATATATTAAATAAAAAATATATCAATATTTATAATATAATATATCGATCCATAGAATAATCATATTGGTCTGGTAACTTTGGAATGTTGTATATGAAAACAACTGAATCATACGAAAACTAAACCGTCTTACACTACGTTAATCATAATTGTGACCCTTCTAATAAATTTCCTGGACAATACATTTCTTTATAACTTTTGGAGGGAAGAATAAGAGTGATTGATCTTAAATTCTTAGCAGGGATAAACAAGGGAAATATCACGATTACTAGAGAATAAAGAAATGATAACATATGAATAAATTTAAAAAACGTAAAATTCATATAATAGATAATAAACATAGATCATAGAGTAAATTTTGGAAGATGAGATGAAAATATTCACAATATAATCCAATAAAATTATCTATGAGATCATAAAATTTTCATATTACAATGATTTGTAGCGTATACATATGTTTAGAAAATATTATTTCATGTATACCTACCACACCATTCAGAACATGTTAGGATTGGGATAACCACCCATGTAAATACTTCAAGATGGGTATAACATCTCATGTACCCTCTTTTGGTCATGGTGTAACCTCCAGTTCAATCTATTTTGGGCTTGG
This sequence comes from Viscum album, assembly GCA_963277665.1. Lineage (NCBI taxonomy): Eukaryota > Viridiplantae > Streptophyta > Magnoliopsida > Santalales > Viscaceae > Viscum > Viscum album. The sequence continues at coordinate 64,082,051 of OY728139.1, forward strand.
GATAAAATACTATGTGCCATCTTTTGGAATCTGGATAACCTCTCATGTACACATTACTAGGCTTTAGATAACATCTCATGTAATCATTGAGATTACTGAACATTAATCATTACCTAATTAATTTTATGGAGATATAGGCCCCAAACATCACAAAATCCATATAGTTTGTGATGCAAGATCATAAAACATTCATTATATCACAACTGGTGAAAAAAGGTTTTTATAATCATTTTTTCATTGTATGGTCCATCAGAATGAAATGAGTTACCTAAAAAAATTCAACACAATAATAAATCAAATAATAATAGGGTATGGATGGAATCATTGGATATAATTATTAGTTAATTTAATTTAACATCAATGGACTCTATCTTATACTGAAAATGAATTTTAATGACAACTGAATGAATTTATTGTTGAAAATAACTGTTATAAAAACCCATCTATTTATTACACATTAATTAATGATTTATTGAAATTTTTTTCACTAAATAAATAATAAATTATCTATTAGTATAGTGTATTTAGGAATTTCTAAATTACATAACAACTTTGACCGGAAAAAAACTATCTTTATTGAAAACATCATTTATATGATAGCACATAAAAAAAAGGGATAACCACGTGAAAAAAATAAAAAATATGTGAGATATAATTCTATATAGTGGAATATAAATGGAATAAATTGATTATGGTAATACATGTTATAAAATATGAATATCATTGGGGAATAAAATGAGTGATAATAATAAACCTGAACAACGAGGCATGATATAACATGATTACATAAATGAATCTTGGAAAATGAGGAAACAAATTAAAATATTGCATCATAATAATAGGTTAAGGATAAAATATAATACCTCATGAAAATAAGTTCCCATAGTGGAATCAGGTTCACTCCATGTCCCAATATGACTTCTCATGTGAAAAATCTTAACAAATTGTATTGGGGGATATAGAATTATAAGTGAACACTTCACTGTCATTTTATTCTCATGCTTATGTGTTCCAAATATATCTTACAACATGGATTCATTCTTCATAATAATTATTAATTGGTTAAACTATAGTTTAATACATAAATTGAATTCCCAACTCAAATAATTATATGTGTGTAATATTTAACAGCACTGATAGTAATTGGATATGGTATTCACTACACAATTACTTGGGCATGGAATATCATGATTAAATTTCATCTGCACAATGACATCAAAAAAAATTCATAAAATGGGATGATGAGGGAGAAATGATCCTCTCATAATTTTGAATTCAAATAGGCATTAATTGGGTCATGGAAAGTCAAGTTCCACTTTATAAATTAGAAATTGAATACATAATATAAAAAAGAGACAAGAATTAAGAAAGAGATGAAAAAGTTCCCTTATTTCAGAGTATGACTCTAAATTCTTGGGAGTGTATTATAGAGAGATTTGGGGAACCCTATAATACTATAGAGTGGGTATGGAAGATTAAGGATGTTATAACAAGATTTTTAGGGAAGTGAAATAGGATATTGAGTGGGTTTTTATAGGAAATGAATGGGGATTTCATTAATATTTCTCAATATTAGGTTTTAAACTGTATATAATAAAATAACCAAAACTAAAAACTTTACCATGGGTTATTACCATGGTTTCCCATGTTCTATATAACGTTATTACATAATAATACATATAATTAAATGAAATTGGGAATTTTATTTACAATCAATCCAGTCATTCTGATCATTCCCCTTAAGAAATTTCAACCTCAAATCTTTCATTTCAAACACTAAAAATGACGACGAAAAATATCTTTACTCACCTCTTTTGGATCCAAATTACATAATAAAACTATTGGTTTATCTAAAACACTTTGAATAGGTGAATTGTATTATTTTTTTGGAAATTATTCTCTATGATCTAAGATCTTCACATATATCTCTTCATAAGAAATTTATATCTCCAATGATACCACCTCTGGATTGAGTACCTGTGAGGGGTCTGATGTGGACTTCCTCAAGAGGGAAACATGAAAATCATCATGTAATTGATTTAGGTTACGTGGGTGTTCTAGTAAATAGAACACCACTCTTATGTGATCAAGGATCTCAAAGAGGATGATGAATCTTGGACTAATAATCTCCTTATTCAAAAATATATCCACTTTCTTCAATATATATATTCTGAGGAAAACCATATCTCCAAAATAAAACTCTAGGTCTATTAAAAATTTGTTATCATAGCTCTTTTGTCGAATCTGAGCATCCTTGATGTCCCTCTAAATGGTCTTGATCTTTTCTACTATTTCTTGGACCATTTTAGTAACTTGTTGTTTTTGTTCCCCAACATCAACATATCATTCATGTTTTTTTCTCTTCACATAAAAGGATTCATATGGAACCATTTTGATGCTTGAGTTGAAACTATTATTGTATTAGTAGTAAATTAGATGAAGATGTTGGTCCCATATTTCTTTGAGGTCAATTGAGTATGATGTCAACATATCCTCTAGGGTTTTGGTAGACCACTCATATTTGAAATTATATTTGGGGTGATAAGTTGTGATTATATTCAAATAAGTATTAAGATCATGTTGGATACTTTTTAGAACATAATGATGAATCTTGGTTATTGATCAGATACAATTGATATTGGTATTCAATACATCTATACAACTTATATGATGAATATTCATGCAAGTTAATCCAGTGTGAAATCCTATAAAATTGCAATAAAGTGTGATGTATTTGTAATATAATCCACCAAAAACCATATAGAATTTTTCCCTCCATATTCCTTTGAATTCCCTATAAAAAATTACATGGTTATGATTTCCCACTTCCGTGTAGTTATGGGTAATGGTTTCTTCATCCCCATATATTTTTTTATTTCCAACTTCAGTTGATGACATACAAGATATGTTGATGTATATTCCACGATCTGCTCCATCATATTATCCTTACAATAGTGTTCTCAGAGATCTTGAAAAAAAATTTTGTTTCTAGGATAGATATAGAATGATAATCTATGTTAATCATCCAACAACTAATTCTTTAACTCAGGAATTGATGGTACACATAATCATGACCAAAATCATACAACACCTCCTTTATTATCATTGAACTTAGAGGATTTCACATTGATTATAAATTCCAATTTTTTCTAAATTCCCCAATCATCTCTTTGGTCAACCTTTATCATCTCTATAAGGGACGATTGATCAATAATTTGTGAAAGGATTGATGATGTTAGCTCATTTAGGATTAACATGTTCATCCTTTCCAAATTTAAGAAGTTTGGATACCTTGAAATTATCATCAATGAGAGAATTGTTGGATCCTTTATTTTTAAAGAATTTTATAAAGTATTTTCCTTATCTGGATGGCATAGAATTGAGCATTCATATTCGGTGATTATCTCTAACCAATATTGATGGTTCATATTCTGATTTCTATGGGAATATATACTTTAGGACTTAGAGATATGTATATATCTCACACTTCATCCCAAAAAGATAATACAACCATAATTTTAAAGAAATTATCACTACAGTAAACTCCATATCATGTGATGGTAGTTATGTTCCTGAAAATTCAAATTACTTGAAACATTGGATATCACATTTTCAATTTATATTTACAAACATCCCAAACCCTTCTATGATGCATCACAAAATACAATGAAATGTCATCCACTTGTTAGTAGTGTTAGTAAATGTAAAGAGATGACCCTCATTTTCAACTCCATGATGCTCTATTAACATTTATAATTCCATGAAAACATGACTCACATTTGAGACAGATTTTTTAAATTCATTTAAAAGTGTGATAAATGTCTCACAAATCGGTGATAATACTCAGTTGACACATAGAAAATATTGATATGTATCACATATGTTTTCCTTGACCATACTTCAATTACATCTATCATTGAAGGGTCCAGAAATATCCTATGTCATGTGATGATATTCCCCAAGAATGATACTTCCTTCAACCAAAAATCACATTTATGGTACATTGCATAAATCTTCTCATTTTTCATGGTCTTTATCATCATGATAAGATTGTCCCCAAGATCTTACATATATTTATATTTTATTAGATTATTATCTATAGATACTAACACAAATTTTTCAAGGTAATCGCTAAATTCAATATTAATCAAGACCATGTATTTTGTAAGATCATTAGTGAGTCAGAATTGAATTACTAGGAACTCATAGTTCATGTACCTTGTTCGAAAAGAAGTCTTGAGGGTATACTCGTTCTTCAAAAAAAGGGTAATATCTTAACTACTGATCCACCTCTAAGAAGTATTATGCATCATATAGATGATCGAATTGGTTAAACATTCATAGGATAGGAAACTTGTTCCATGACTTGATCATATTGGGATCATGATTATCAATGCAAAGGCATTTCTAACTGTCGTTCTTCTTGTCAAATAGAACTAGTTCCCCCCATGGTGAAAAATGTGGGAGTTTGAACACTTCAACAATATTATCATATACTTGTTTCTTCAGTTCATCATGTTCCACAAAATCAATTAAAATGGATTCATGGATAATAAAAATTAAATAGGTATTACCTTGATTGAAAATTAAACCTCTCACCTAGGTGGAAGACAATAAAATTACTCAAGAAACTCATTAACATATTTTCACAGAATGGTCAAGTATTCAAGGATGATTATTTCCTTGGATTCAATAATTTGAGAAAGATATTTTTTATTATATGTAAATAATATCCACAATTTGAGATGATGGTATAAAATAAGACTCATTATCCTTCATTCACTTATATAGAATCAAGGTAAAATTCAAAAAACGGATGGTGATTTCCTTCTAAATGTAATTTATGTTTCCACTATATAGGGAAATCCAATCCATACCTAGAATTGCATCAAATTCCACCAAAGGGATCAAAGAAAGTTTCACTAGGAAGTTAAACCAATAAATTGTGATATGTATGGAATTATAATTATGGGATGTAATAATTTCACTATTTTTAGTTTTCAATGAAAAATATACTTCCATGATTTGTGGTGTTGTTTGAATAGTCTTACAAACATTTGTGATTTGAAAAAAATAATAAAAAAGAACCAAAAGGTATGTTAACTATTATTGAAAGAATTATAATGTAACTATCACCATTTTAATGTCAATATCCAGATGTGTGGATGTGATGGTAAAATGACATTAAATTTTCCTTGGTGGTTGTTGGTTGTCTCCAAAAATCCTTGGCATATGTAATTTGTTTTCAAAGCACCATTATTACTTGATGTCGAAGAATAAAAAAAATGCAATGATGGTTGACTTGAGAATTCCTCTCCTCCTTCTCATTAATTGGTTTCTCTTATCCTAAGTAGTGATATAGTTTTCCATCCTTCCCACATGTAAATAATTTCCCATACCCCTTAGGAAATTTATACGGTTATTCATTATCCACCTTTAAAAATTATGATGTTGAAATTTCATATCACTGTTATATTTCCCTATCGGACCTCTAGAATTTAACTTTACATTGAAATTATTTTTTTTCATGATTCTAGTGAGATTTACTGACCTATATCCCTATTTTTAGGTTACATCATAAAATTTCCTGAAATCTATAAATGTCTCGAATCTCCGTGTATTTTCAATGAATAGGTTTTATCCCACAAATTATGTAATAAAACTTGTATTCGGGGTAAAAAATGTAAGATCCATATTGTTCATGTCTTGTGAAGGTTTTCCCATACAACCAAAGTTTTTCAAATTTTTTCATGTGACAATGTAAATCCTATTTCATTTAAAGTTGGAGAGATTAAAGGATATATTTGTCAAAAAAACCTTTTCCCGAATTCATTCCACCCCTTCTAATTGATCACTTATTCAAGCTTGGTATTTTTGAAAAATTTACACCAATGATAAACATATTCCTACATATGATAAACATCTGGTAAAACCTCCTATTTTTTAGAAAATTGAATGATGGAGAAGATCTTCTCAATGATGTTGATCCATTTTTTTATAATTATGGGATGAAATGATCCATTGATTGTTGGAGGCCTTTATCTCATAAAGCCCTCAATAATTACTTTTTATCTCTCTGTGGGATTTGGAAATTCCTCATAATCCATGATACTACTTATAAACATATTCATCTGAATGATTAACACCCTAAATTTATCAATTCCTACTGTAATTAGGATGGGAATCTCTTTCAGAAAGTCATCACATTTCCCTCCACATTTTTCATTTACCTGGTTCCTCCTATTTTGACCATTTTTTAGAATTAATGGGAATTTAGAGATAAGTATTTTTAATCTATTTAATACATAATGGGGCAATACAATGAAATTAATAATAGAAATATTATGCTACATTTATTTCATAACATATGAATTTTTATGGATTAATCTTTGTTATCCATGATCTATTTACTCGAAAATATTCTTATTGGTGTTTTTTATCCCTTAACAATGGTTCATAATGATTTTTTGAGTTTACCAATGAATTTGTCCTGGTAGTTTCAACCAATGTCAGATGAAAGGACTATTTTCATGAACCCATTCCCAGGTGATTCTAGCTAAATGCATTGTTTTCAGGTTTTACCCCTTTGTAAGTCTATGCTACAGCCACATCAACTTGAAGTGTCTAGGCTGGGATGTATTTCCCTAAAAAATCATGTACTCTAAAAATAAAAAGTAAGTATTTTTTCTTAAATATATTCATACACTTAAGGTTATTTCTCGAGTATTATCATCATAAAATGAAAGATAACTAATCTATCTATTTGATACCAACTGTAAAAACCCATCTCTTTATTACACTCTAATTAATGATTTATTACAAAATATTAAATATAATAAAACCTAAAAGACTAATAAGTATAATGTAATTTTTAATTATTACATTTCATGACAAATTTAACCAGAAAAATATCATCTTTAGAAAAACTTAATTATCATTCTCACACATAAAATTGCACTAGATAACCTGGGAATATACACAAGGAAGGGGTGAGCTATAAAGAACAGTAAGGGAATGAAAATGGAATAACAAGAATAAGTAAATATATTCTAGAGAATAATAATTCTAATGGGGTGTAAAAGGAGTTATAATTATAAACATTAGGAGTGAGTTATGATATATCATGATAATATAAGGATAACATGGGAAATGTGGGAAAAACACATAACATTTCATCTGAAAAATATGACAATACTAACTAATAAGGAATCATGTTGAAAAAATTAAGTTAAAAAATCAGGTCCATTCCCAGTCCATACATGATATCTCTAGATACTAAATGTTCCCCAATGCATCATATTTCTATATAATTGTGGGGAAACCTATTACATTAATTTCAAGATCTTGCTTTATTGTGCCACATAGATCATAAACTGTGGTTTCATTATTAGTCACATAATATTACCCAATAATGTACAATGGAATTTTTACATTTTAATCCCAGTACAAATAAGTATAAGTGTATAAATGGGGACAACATTGATAGTAAATGGGAATTATATTCACTACAAAATTTTTTTGTCATGTAAAATGATGATGATTTTTTGGAAGCATAATGACGTCCCAAAAATAATAATAAAATGATTTGGTGAGAGGGAAACAAGATTATTTAGAAATAAAATTGGATTTAATTTCTTATATTAGTTACATGTAGTAAAATTATAAATTTTATATATAAGGTATAAGATAATAAATAAACATTAATTAAATAATAGAAGTAAAATATCCCTTACATATCTATATGACTCCAAATGCTTGTGATGTGATTTTATAGATCATGGGGAAATTTTTGAGGACTCTAGGGAGGGAAATGCAGAGTAAGGATGTGATCTAAGGTTTTTTAGTGATGATGAACAGGGTGTTGGGTGGGTTTCTATAAGAAATTAATCGGTATTTATTTTATATTTCTCCAACATAGATTTTGGACTCTATATAATAAAATAGCAAGAACCAGAAACCTACCCAAGGTATTTGGACCTAGTTTCATCCATATAAATGTTTTTTTATTTACATTATAATGTAATTAACAATAATTAATAACATAATACCCTTTATTATGTAGAGGTTAGTCAAAATCTTAAAAAGTTATTTTAAAACCTTAAAATATATTAATGGTTTTGGAGGATTCATAATGAATTTAGAAAATTAAAAATATAAACATATAGTCAACATATTTAAAAGTAAAAGAATATATGTTTGGGTTTTTATACCCTTATTAGTATTTATTATATCACTTTTGGTTCATTATGATGTCATAATACACACTATGATTATACGGGTTTTAAATTTTTACCCAAAAATTTAACTATCTCAAACAATTATGAAAAAATTAATATTTAATTATTTATATCTCATGATTACAAAAACAATATTCATTTTATATAAATAATTTAATAAATATTATCATTTTTAATTTAAATCTAAGATTTGACATTTGTTGAGAAATGTAGGGTTTTGAAAATAATATTTTTCACAACTTTATAAAAATTACATTTTACAACATAAAAAATATTTAAATATTTAAATATTATAATAAATTAGATAACATTATTTTTTAAAATATTTTCTATTTCAAAAATAAATTAATTAATCAAAATAAATTCGATAATTTAATTTTAATGTTACCAAAAAAATACTTGTATTTTATTGAATCAATATTGAAAAAATTTAATGTAACAATAATAGGATGAAAATATATTCATTATTATACAAAAAAAAATGTATGTAATACTATTTCAAGGTTATTGATCCATATAGTATTAATAAACCAACGATCTACCCAAGAGTAAGGTGTTCAACATTGATAATTTTATTGTGTGGTTTGGAGAACATGGTTTGGGTCGTGATCTCGATGGGATTGAGATTATTCCAAAAACAATTTGAATCATGATTATGTTATTGGATTTCAAGATTTTAATACTTAAGAGAAACTATGGGTGATTCTATATCCCTTGGAATCTATAATAAATGGGATTCACAAGTTATGATCCTACTAGTTGAGGCCATCACTCCCTTTGTCTATGTCATTTAGATTTATTAAAACCTTATATTTATACTGATCATATGATAACTATTTAAGGGATATATTATCAATGAAAATGAAGATCTATATTTTTTAAAATATTATATGATATAATAAAACCAAACAAGTAAATTATTTTTCTATAACCATGTTACATAGTATGATATTTAATTAAATAAAATTATGAATTTTATGTATAACTATTCGGGTCATCAAATCCATTACACTTTGAAAAAACTTATTTTAAATCTAAAATATCACAAATTTTAAACAAAAAATATTATTTGAAGATAAAATTTTAAAAATATTTATTAAAAGTTTTAGTCATTGATCATTTATGAAGGCCTAAAATAATTTTCTCATCATACATGATAAAAAGATGACTCCTTTAACATTTTTTTTTAAAATTAAATTAAATTATGTTTTGAAAATTAAAACAAGATTAATTTTAATCCATATTGTGAAAACTAAATCATGGGTAAATTTTTCTCTAAAGAGTCATTTTTAATAGAATAAAGATTCATTAGAACATTCTTTTATAACATGGACATAGAAGAGAAATCATTTTCAAATGAGGAGAGATATAAAGGTGATTTTCCTTAGAAAAATTATTTAAGAATATTGAATTCGTTTTGATATTATAATTAATGGAAAAAATGTATTTTAATGAAATAAATTTATTAGATTAAATAACATGTGTTTATTTATATATATATATAGTAATATCTTATTATAAAAACATAATAATAATTAACATCAATTAAAATTGTGGTTGTAACATAGCCACCTTACCACATTTGTATCATTTGAATCATAATTCACATGAAATATAAAACATTATATATATTTTTATATACCATTATTTATTTGATAGTAATAATTTATTTCATTCATTGTAATTGTATAGACCAAACAAAATAAACATGTTGTGAATATTGAATTTTTCACACATAAATAATGCTTGAAGAAAATCCATAACTTGATGTTTCCAAATTATTCATGTATACATAAAAATAGAATATATTATGTCAATTATTATTATTAATACATTATATAATAATAATAATATATATCATACCAAATAAGATTTACTTTTGACCTCTTATTACACTTTTATTGACAATTTATTGTTAAAATAGTGTTTCGTTTAATAATTGCATAGTTTTTCACATATGTTATGATTTTCTATTATTTTAATTTTAAATAGATAATGGTTACATAATATATATAATATGAAATATGATACTAATATAAAATTTATTTTTTATACATTTATTTATTACAATCAATTAATGTAAGAGAAAGAGAACAAATTGTACGTTTCAGAAGATGGAATACCGTATGTATGCATGGATGATGATTGAATTTTACGGATAGACCTATCAAAATAAAAGAAAATAATAATTCACTTTAATTATTAATTTAAATATCATATAAAACATATATATTCATTAAATATACCGTCCTTACAATCCATTTCAAAATAAAATGAAAACCTATCACATCCTTTTGTGGTAGTCGTATTTCAAACACATAAAAGAGTGATGATATCATTTTCCAATATATGGGAAGGTTAGAATATAGATGTGATGTTATAATTCCATTAATATAATTATTTCATAAATATCAAGTAAATATGTTTTATCCTTTTTTATATCAATTTTTAGGGATGGTAACGGAAAACAAATTACATTCAATTCACAAGGTGGTAGTCCAATATACACATGATTGGTGATTTGATTTCCCTTTTATAGAAGAGGAAATGGATATAGGTTTTTATATTAAACTAAAAAGAATTACATTTAATAATCTAATCTTGATATATTATTGAATGTGGCTGTAGGTTTTTTAGGTCTAGAAAATTGAATTTGAAATGTTTTGTTAGTTTTCCATATTTTTGAATTTTGTGTTTCCGTTGGTTGATATTTGTGATAAAATTGTAGTGGAATTAACATATAGGATTTTTTCATCTGAATAAGTTGTAATTTTTGTTTACAGTTCTCCTATAACCCATTAAATTTATTTTTCTTGAAAATAAACATATTTACTTTTAGGATATCGATACCACTTCTTCAGACAACATCGATAGTCTTGCAGCAAAATCATTCTTAGGAAGGTTTCCTAATAAAAATATAGCCTATATAGAATTAGGATTAATTGAATAAATAAATGTGGTTATTTATTGATATATTAGAAAATTATTTTCAATAATGAATACGAAAGGAGAGTGTGTTCCCATTTATAAATGGGTGAGAGGACACACATGGAATTTTTGAAAAGGAAAAGTTATACACTTATTTAACACAAGAAAAAAGGATACAAATCAGATCAAACTCAAACCAAACAAAATTTAATGTCAATAAATTGACATAAAATAGTATATGAATCCTTTTTTAGGTCACATTAACTCTTATAATTTCTTTAACACCCAGATAAACTCATTTTTTACTTAATCAAAATAAATAACTATTACTTGTTTTACTATTAAATATGGCCAAAAATAAATTTTTTAAATACTATATGATACTAATTATGTTTATTCTAATAATGGAATCCATTATTAAAAACTCATTTAAAATATGTTGAATAATTTAATTAAAAACTAATCCTATAAAAAGGATGATTTTTTTTTGCAATGAGGAAATTTTAATAAGTTTATAATGTTTTTATATAAAAATTAGGAATTTAATTGATTCCAATAAGTTTTGTGAGATTACAATTAGATCAACTCGACTAGTATATCTTTTAAAAACATTAAAAAAGTAAATTTAATATTATCATTTTTAAAAAAAATATTTTTTTTAATAAAAATCATTATTTTTCACTGTTTTTTAAAAAAATAAACTTTTATGAAAATTATCAGTAATTAAATCTGTGCAAACATTAATGTGATGATTTAAAAAATAAATCCCCTTTTCTAAATAAATTCAATAATATATTAAAAAATAACTGTTATTATTTGTTCAAAAAATTTAATAAACAAAACTGAGAAAATGTTTTTTGAAGCATTTAAAGACTTTGATAAATAAAATTACATATTTATCATTATATTTTCTTTATAATGATCTATATTAAATAATTTCCAAAAAATTATTATTATTAAATTTTACAATTTTTATTTAAATGTTATATATAACATGATTTAATAAAAAATTAATAGTATATTATGGTTCATTAAAGCATGGTGTTGAATGTAATCCTTTTTATCAATGAAATTAAATTTATCTAAAAATATATTCTATAAAATCCTTGTGGGTTACAAACACAAAATATTTATAGCCATGGATAATTTACTAAATATAGATTTCAATTCAATAATAATTTTAATACCTAATATATATATATATATAAATGTTGATTGATTATTCTAGGATCATGAAAAATATATGAAAAATTAAAGGAATTAGATAACTATATACATTATCACAGAAAGCATATAATTCCTTATATGCATCTGTGAAAATCTCTTGTAACCCTTTAAATATTTATCTAATGTATACTATCATTCATAATATAAATATTATTTCAATGAATTATATTCAAGGGAATAACTAATAAAAAAAATTCATATAATTTAATATGTGATAATCATTTATGAAGAATTAATAAAAAAATAAAGAACACTTATTAATTTAACGAACCTTATCTACATTCAATTTATTTAAATTAATATAATCACTTAATATTTATTGATGTTATGAACACCTCCATATTAATTATGTGGAATTGACATTAAACATTAGATATTAAAAAAATTATAAAAATAATATATTCTAATTTCAATTATAAATATAATTCACATTATCTACATATTAATATATTAATATTATTTAATACGTGATCAAATAAATCATCAAACCCAAGTTTGATGTAGTCTAAAATAATTTTATAATCAAAGCCCTTTAATTTGAATACTTTAAATTTGATCTTTTTTGTATAGTTTATAATTGAATATAAACTCTCTTATATATGGGATTATTACGTAATTTACCAAATAATTACAAATTACATTTATAATTTGTAAATATACAAATTATTTATAAATTATAATAAATAATATATAATAGTAAGGGAATGTCACATTAAGATTTAATTTTATGGATATTTATTCAATAAATGTTTCATAAAAACTTATTTATATAATTATAAACAATTTACATGGAATTAATCTATAAAAAAATATATAAATTGATAAATATAACAACATAATTTTTATTATATTTTATATAAAAAATATAAATTTTATTATTTAATTCATTTGTGAATTTTAGGGAATGAAGTTTTTTACTTTTATTGTTCAAGGTCATATTAAATGACATCACATGTTTTTAGGTATATTTTCCATCATAGGTTGATCATAGGGACATGCATAGGGTGAGAGATGATGCTATAATTCCAACATATGATTTATTTGTGATATATCACAAATAAGACACTATTATGGTCATAAATATGTATAATTATTATATCTGATGTGTGTAAGAATAATCATAAACATCAAAGGCCTTTTATGATTAATCAACATCATTGTTCTCGTAGTGGGTACTATAACCTACGAAATTTGGACCATCATATGGAAACTTCAATGAATTTGTTGGAACAATTATTATATAAAATTTCATTTAATGGAATAAATTTAATTACCCTTAGTATTATGTATGTATCACTACGAAACCTATATAATATGAGACTAAACCTCCATAAAAATATCCTATGTTTTGTAGGACTTTAACCATTTGATTATTGAGAATCACTGAAAATAAAAGTTGTATGTCATGAGACTAAATATTTCTCAAGTTGGATTGACAATAAAATGTTTTTGGGTTTAAAAAAGATATATCATATAAGATATTATAAGAAATGGAGCCAATTTATAATTCATTATCACATAATATAATACTAGAAGAATTTCAGTTTCTGATGCATTTTTTATTACATGCACTATGTTCATTGAGGTGATAAAATTTTATCCTTCTTTCTAGTAGCATGATAATTTCATTCTATATTACTCTTCAAAGATGAAAATCATGGTGTGATGCTAATACAACTATTTTTTTCATAGGGGTTTCAACGATTAAGCTAGGAAGTTAAATATATTGTAAACCATATACCATAATTGACCATGTGTAAAACTGAAAATCATATATATAATAATATTAAGAATGATGTGTGCCTTACACCGTAGAGATGTAGTAACCATATTAATAATCTATGGTTGATGAAGATTTTAATGGAAGTAAACTTACATACCTCTTCTGTGGTATATCCTTGTGATAAAATAAAATCATAAATCAAATAAACATGATATTTACCTACCTACTAAGAAACTAGTATCTCAAAATTTAATAATAGGATATGCAAAGAGCTTAGGGTGGTATGGATTTGGTAGAGACACACAAAAACCATCATAGGGTTTGGTCTCTTATATAAGACTCAAGGAAATCCCCCAAGCATTATGAATTTATTCATTCGGTGTCCAAGTAAGAATGTTGCAGAGACCTATTAATTCTGACACCAGGTAGAAATGACCATAGGGAAAATAATTTACTACATTAATTTATTATTTGATTATTTTGAATTCAAAGAGATTTGGGGCATGAAAATTGAACCTTTTTGACTTTTATGTCCTAGAGATGTGGGACATCTATGGCAGTCATCCTTTAACCACAACAGGACCCTAGTATGAACCTGTTATTTACATGGAATATGGGGATTGGTTATCATTTTCATGACCATATGTTGAATAAACATATTTGGATATTTTTGATATATTATCTTTATGTGGAGCTGGTTCAGGTTTCTGATTAGTGTATTATGGTGAAAATTGGGTCTAGATGACTCATAGTATTTTTCTCCTTCATTTATACTAGTAACGTTTTCTTTGAAGGGAGAAATATGTGGGAGTGTCTTGGCGCTTTTGAGGTAACTGGTTTACCCTATTTCATAGGTGGAGACATTAATTCCATTGTTGACATCATAGAGTTGAATGGAGGTTCAATTTTATATTATAGTGGTACGATGGATTTTTATAAATTCATCTCCAGTAAGGGGCACCTGAACATGGTATTTAGTGAGTGGAAATATTCCACATGTAATAACTATTGAGGGGGTAGTCTTATATGGTGTAGACATGATAGATGTTCGGTTATCCTTCTGGGATTAGAGATTTTTTCTTGGTCTTAAGTCTCTCACTTATCACGAGTTCTATCTGATCATTCACCACTACTCATGGAACTGATAGTGGGGAGTCCAGAGAATAATTAGTTTATGTGCTCAGTTAACTGAAATAGAATGTATTGGTTAATACAAATGATGAAATATTCCTTAGAGCATGAGGTGGGGGGAATATCATGGGATTGGATATCGAGGAATCTCAAGTGTCTCATGTATTCTATTGGTAGGTGGTTCCTAAACATGATAGCAGTGGATGGATGTGTGGAGGTGCTTTAGAGGGATATCATCCATTTGGAGGACCTACATAAAAAATTATGGAATAAATCGTCTTTCGTAGTATTATGTGACAAGTATTCCATTATAGCACAAAATATTTTGCTGGTTGAGAGGGGATACAAGAAATGGTTCAGGGTCAGGTGGCGTAAAAATAGTGACCAAAACAGTGTTTTTTAGGTCATGTTTAAAGTAACAAAAAAAATAAGAAACTCAGCATCAGGCTTGAGGATAGATCATTTTCAACCAATGTGAATTCCACCCACAGGATGATGTTTGAACACTTTGAGATTCTGTTTATAGGTGATCTCATAGGGTCACTGGGGGAGGATGTCTTGGTGTCCGAATATGAAAAGTTCATTGGGAATATTACCAGGAGGATGGGTGTTTGCAATAATTATTCCTTACAGTCAATACCTCCTGGTGAGGAGGTATGGTAGGTGGTTCGCAACATGTCTCTAGATAGTGACCCGGACACAATCAGTTTTCCAGGAGAATTCTATGGGGAAATGTGGGATTTTGTGGGGTATCAGTTATTGGGGTGGTGAAATATTACTTCTAAGTTGGTGAAATCAATGGGAGATTGTGTTTTTCCAAGGTGGATATTTTTTCAAAATTTAAAGACCCATCCTCAATTTGATAATACATTACAATATGTCTTTTCAATGTATCTTACAATATGTCCAATGAAGATGTATTCATTGGGCGGTTGGGGTGGCTAAAATTTATTTGGATGACAATAATAATATAGTGATTAGGTCTAATGTGATGAATCAGGTAGACATTGATAAGGTGTTTTAAATGTTGTAATAGAGTTTTATAATTTAGGCGATGAGGAAGATTGGTTTTCATGAATGGGTTTGAGATTTATGCTTCTCTTTCTTCTCCACTTCTTTGCTCACCATTTCTATATTGGGGAAGAGTTTTGTTTTTCCATTAATTTATGTTGTTTGTAGAAAGGGGACCCTCTAACACCCTTCATGTTTCTCATTACACAAGAGGCTCTATCGAAAAACATAAACCGATGCTTGATGAATTAGAGGCTTTTTCCTTATGATTCTCTAGATTCAGATGGATATTTCTCCAATCATATTTTTGCTGATGGAATTATAATTTTTTTTGAATGGTAAGAGGTCATATTTGTTTAATTTAATGTGACTAATGTTGATATATGACAACCTAACTGTCTAACAAGTAAACATCAAGAAGTGAAATGTCTTTTTATCTCATAAATGTTCAAGAAGAATGCTTTGGGTGATTCAAGACATTATAGGTATTCAGTAAAGATAGTTTCCTATGGTTAATCTCAGGTCTCCAGTTTCTTATTATTCTGTGAATAAGGTATTCGTTGAGGATATCATGATCATAATGCATGGGATGATTCTTAATTGCAAAATCAGGTTTCTCTCTATCATAGGATGAGGGTAATTTTTTAATAGGGTGATTTCTTCTATACCGATGCATGTCTTGTCCATTGTCAATTTGCTTAAGGGGATCATTTATCATATAAAGAAGCTACTGAAAAGGATCCAATAGTATGAAAATTACATAATAAGGGATCATTGGGACTCTTGGGGTTGAGTGGAAAAACTGAGGTACAAAGGGGGAGTTGGCCTTAGGTATATATGAACTACCATGCATTCCGTACGAGATCAGTTGGCATGGGATTTTGTGGTTGGGAAATCCATGTAATCCAGAACACATATAATTAAGTATGGAATGAATTAGAAAGATTGGGACTAAATGAAACTATCTATATTTGGAAAAAATGTCATGTTTCACCTAAAAATCTCGTAAGAGTATTCTCGTTAGGTGGTAGGCTGTGGTAAGATAATCATATGGAGAGACAACTGTGTGTGGGTGGGGGGCTATTTATTCAGGGAATTCGAGGGCTTAATATATTTGTAAGAGAGGAAAGTTTCCATCCCAGGTTTCTTTAATCCATTATGATCTTGTAGCATGTGTACTTATTCAAAGAAGTGGTGTTTCATAAAGAGGATGATTGATGTTGTTTCTCACTGTCACGATTATGGTACTTTAATGGTCAGTATTATTGTTAAGTCCACTAGGCTGGATACCCTGAGAGGGGGGGGGTGAATCAGGGTATGACAAATTAAATTACTGCCCGTTATGATCTTGTTTCGCTGTTAAGCAAAACACTCTTCTCTCTTTTTCCTGCTGCACGATATAAACATAATGTAAAGCAAGCACAGGACACAACAATTTTACTTGGTTCACCGCTAAGGGCTACGTCCAAGGAGCATACGCCGACAGGTTGCCAGTCGTACCAAATTCCACTAATCTTCACTAGCTGTGGATTACAAGGTTCAGGCTAGATCACTTCTATGCCCAGGCTCACTGCATTTACAATGTTTAGGGTCAGCTCACTGCTTTCCCAAGGGTCACTCCCTGTTTCTCTCTCTCTGGCTCACTGCCGGTGGAGAGGATCACCTTCTTCCTCTTCCTAAGATCACTGCTCTTGGATGGAATCCACTCACAGTTTATAGACCTGTAGGTCTCTTCATTTTCATGAAAGAATGCATCTTCTCTTGTATGTAGATGCTCTGTTGAAGTTTAACTTTCACCCGTTGATGAATATCTCTTTGCACCGAAGGTATCGGGCAAACTTCCAGCTTCCACGCAGCCCGAAAACACTGCTGGAACAAACCTTACTTGGCGCGCAAGTCAACCTCGGCGCGCAAGTATCGGCGCGCAAGTCACCCTCTAACACTTGCGCGACACAAGCTTCCACAACTCCAAACTTGCGCGTCTCTCTACCTTTTACGCCCAAACCACTATTGGCGCGCAACTGCCAACCGGCGCGCAACTTCTAACACCGGCGCACAACTTCAACCACTAGCGCGCACGTCCCACCTGCGCGACCACACACACCACTTGCGCGACCACCACACCTGCGCGACGGGAGCTCTCGTCTTGAACTCCGGTTAGAAATGGGGAGGGGTGGTCCGGTATTTATAGGCAATCTGACCACCCTGCGCGACGGCGCGCAAGTCACCTGCGCGACCCAATCTCGGCGCGCAAGTCTTCTCTCCTTTTAGACACTTGCGCGACCAACTCCCAAACTTGCGCGAACCAATTTCCTTAGCCATATTTTGATATTCTGATCTTGAAAAACATATGGCGCGCAAGTTTCCTATACTCCAAGTCCACGGCGTGCAAGTCCCTTTGCCAAAAACACTTTTCTTCATTTACCAATTTTCAGGCCCAAAAATTTGGCAAACACTGGAAAACGGCGTCACCTTCTATCTGTTCTTTTGTACCGCCTCCAGATCTTCCATTCCTTTTATCGATGTTCTTGAATCAAACATGGATCGTTGACCTCAGCTCTTGAACTCGACATTCCATCATGAAATCCTCTTTGTCAACAATCACAACTCAGATGTCCACTTTGTCAACAAACACAATCACCTCAAAAAGGCTTCAATGATACCTTGAGGGATTTTTTCCCAACAATCTCCCCCTTTGGGTTTGTTGAAAACTCTTCCAAACAAAGATACGTCATTGATTCTTCAGCCTCCATTCGCCTCATTGTGATTCTGATAGCGACCAAGGATTTACTCAACACATACTCTAAGCCCACATGAGCAATGCTCGGCGTGAGAAACAAGAGTAAATGAAAAGTTCATCAATGAATCACTTTATCTTTGACATCCACTGTTGACACCAAACACTGTCCAACACCACGCTTCTGCTTTTATCACGATCCTCAGCTGTCGTGATATCTATTATTTGATCGATTACTTCTAGCATCGTCGGATTTAATACGCTCCCCCTTTCTGCTCACAGCATCAACACCTTTTTAGCCATATTTCCTGTGTTGTCCAAGCTAAGCTCTGGCTAAGCACGTTCAACTAACTTCAACTCCCCCTATCTGGCTGCTCCACCTGTCAGCGTCTCCCCATATCATTCATGATTTATCAAATCTCAACATTGTCTCCCCCTTGAACAATCATTATTTTCTCCCCCTTTGTCAACGAACCCAAAGGCAGTCCTTTGCAGACATTTTAAGTGCGGGGAATCGACTGAACTCCCAGAGCCAGTCGATGCCTCTCAAAAGCTTCCTTGGGTAAGGCCTTTGTCAGAATGTCTGCAACCTGTAGCTCTGTAGGCACATACTCCAACTTCACGATGCCCTGCTCAACCTTCTCCTTGATGAAATGATACTTGATCTCAATGTGATTTGTCCTGGAATGATGGACATGATTTTTGCTAAGATTTATAGCACTTGAGTTGTCACACTGGATTCCGATCAGAGACTTCACTTCAACTCCCATATCTTCAAGCTGCTGCTTCATCCACAATAACTGTGTGCATGCTTGAGTGGCTGCAATATACTCAGCTTCTGCGGTGCTTAATGAAATGCAATCCTGTTTCTTTCTCAACCAAGCAATACATAGTCCGCCAAGATAAAATGCACCTCCAGATGTTGATTTCCTATCATCTGCTGAACCGGACCAGTCTGCATCAGTATATCCCAATAATTCTGTCTGAGACTTGTCGTTATATGTCAGCCCGAAGTCCACTGTGCCCTTGATATACCGAAGTATTCTTTTCACTGCAATCATGTTACTCTCCTTGGGATTACTCTGATATCTCGCTGCTTGGCATGTGGAGAAAACAATATCAGGCCTTGTTGTTGTTAAGTACAACAGACTTCCAATGATTTGCCTGTATTCTGTGATATTAACTGCCTTTCCATCCTCATATTTTGATAATTTCATCCGGGTAGAAACCGAAGTCTTCATTTCCTTGGAATTATCCATTCAAAACCTTCTTAAAACCTCCTTGGCATATTTGGATTGAGAAATGAAAGTTCCATTCCTTCCTTGTGTCACCTGTAGTCCAAGAAAAAACTTTAGCTCTCCAATCATTGACATTTCAAACTCATTTTTCATGAATTCGGAAAACTGTCTGCACTGAGCTTCATCTGATCCGCCAAAAATTATGTCATCGACATACACTAGCACCATCATCCTTTGATTACTATCATTGCTGAAATAGAGGTTGTAGTCAACTCCTCCACGCTGGAAACCAAGCTTCTTCAAGTACTGATCAAGCCTTGAGTACCATGCCCTTGGTGCTTGTTTCATCCCATACACCGCCTTCTTCAGCCTGCAAACTTTGTTCTCATCCTCATGAATGAGAAAACCATCTGGCTGCTCAATATACACCTCTTCTTCCAGAACCCCATTCAAGAATGCGGATTTGACATCCATCTGGAACACTTTGAAATTTCTTTGCACTGCTATGGCCAAAAATAATCTGATTGTCTCCAGCCTTGCAACCGGCGCAAATGTCTCATCAACATCTATTCCCTCTATCTGGGAGTATCCCTTGCACACTAGTCGTGCTTTGTTCCGAATCACTGTGCCATCTTCATTCATCTTGTTGCGATAGACCCATTTAGTCCCGATGACATTCTTGTCTGCTGGCCTCGAAACAATCTCCCATGTCTGGTTCTTCTCAATCTGATTAAGCTCTTCGTTCATGGCCTGAACCTAGTTTTCATCTTCAGTTGCATCAGAAAAACATTTCGGCTCCACTTGAGACAAAAATGATGCTTGCTGTGATGATTTCATTCTTCGAGTCTGAACTGGAGCTGTTTGATCACCAATGATATTCTGCCTATCAATCTCAGCTCGACTCTTTGGCTTCCTCGCAGACACCGACTTGACACTTTCCTCTTCATCATCAGTATCTTCTTCTGAGTCAGCTTCTGCCACTTCTGCTCCCCCTGGGTTGCTTATCTCATCATCACTTTCATCCAGGAACTGTTCACTGGGTCGTTGAGCAGTCTGTTCATTTTCGACTATAGTGACATCATTACTCTCAACAATTTTTCCCCGCCTCTTGTTGAAGCATTTATATGCTTTGCTTTTACCTGAATAGCCAAGGAATATCTCTTCATCTCCTCGTGCCTCAAACTTCCTATGATGTTCATTGTTGAGAATGAAACACTTAATTCCAATGATTCGAAAGTATTTCAACGTTGGCTTCTTTCTGTACCACAGTTCATACGGAGTCTTCCCTTGCTTCGGACATAATAGGGACCTGTTTGAAACATAGACCGATGTCAAAACTGCTTCCTTCCAAAATTTCTCTGGTAGGTCCTTATCAATAAGCATTGTTCTGGCCATGTTGTTAATGATCCGATTCCTCCTTTCTACCACTCCATTCTGTTGGGGAGTTCTCACTGATGAAACTTGATGCCTTATCCCATGTTTCTCGAGATAGTTTTCAACCTGACTGTTTGTAAATTCTGTACCGTTATCAGTACGAAACTTCAGAATTTTCTTCCCAAGC
Source organism: Viscum album (assembly GCA_963277665.1). NCBI lineage: Eukaryota > Viridiplantae > Streptophyta > Magnoliopsida > Santalales > Viscaceae > Viscum > Viscum album. The sequence continues at coordinate 64,103,844 of OY728139.1, forward strand.
ATCTTTTCTGATTCCCTCCTGTACTGCTTTATGCAACTGAACACCTCTGTCTTATGGGTAATGATGAATACCCAGGCCATTCTGCTGTAGTCATCAATGAAAGGAACATAGTACCTTTTCCCATCTATAGCCCGTGGTGAGATAGGTCCACATACATCAGCATGCACCAATTCGAGCACTCGAGTTTCTTTTTGTTCCTTTGGCCTGTATGTCTTCCTGATGATCTTCCCTTGTTGACAAGCATCACACGTATGAGTGCGATCACGTGATAGTTTGGGAAGGTCTCTAGCAGCATCACACTTTACCAGATCTTCCATAGATGGTTGACATAGATGACCAAGTCGCTTATGCCACAACTGATTTTCTTCTTCTCTGGATAAAAGGCATGAATCTTCTTCCCCACCTACCAGGTAAAGATTCCCCTTTGTTCGTTTTCCCTGAAGAATTACTATTCCATATTTTCCTTTAACAATACCCATCTTCTTGGTAAATAGTATAGAGTGCCCAGAGTCACATAGTTGACTGACGCTAAGCAAATTATGACTGAGACCCTCTACCACCAAGACATCAGTATGTCTCATTTCTTTGCCCCCAAACTTGGATTTTCCTGAGCCAACAATCTTCAGGCCTTCATCATTTCCAAACTTGACAACTCCTTCTTTGTAATATTTTATGCCTGTAACCAGATCCTTATTACCCGTCATGTGGGATGTGCAACCACTGTCAAGGATCCAAACACCAGAACGATCTGATGCTTTAAGGGCAATTTCAGCAACTACGGCCTTCTCAGTTTTCTTCTTCCTAGTCCATACATTTTCTTTCATACTCGGCATCGATTGAGGCTTCTATTCTTTCTCAGAGTATGATGGACCAGCTTCATCTTGCAAAACTGCAAATCTGTTCTGAACTTTTAACTCACTTGTCGGTTTACTGATCTGCTGCTTGCGATCATTATGATTCTGCTTTGGCACATTTTTCTGAATGGTCGGAGTGCAGTACCTAGCCATGTGTCCAAATCCTCCGCACCAAAAATAGTGTCCTTCAAAAAATGTTCTGGAAAAACGTTCTCTGTTTGGCTGCCATCTCTGTTCTTGTTCCCTTCGATATCTATTGTCTATGGAACACACATACTGTGAATGTCCCATCTTTCCACAACAATAACACCTGATATAAGGTGCATTCCTTCGTGTTACTTCATCACTACGAGTTTCCCCTTTGGATCTCTGAGTATTCTGATTCTTCTTTGTGCTCAAATCCACTTTCAATCTCGGGACAGGTGCTTGCAGTCTAACTTCAACTGCCGTAGATTTTTGTTTCTGATTAAGCCATGAATCAGCCTTAACATCTGAGTTCAATTGCTGCTTCTTTCCTGCTGAACTACTAGGCTCTTATTTCTTCTTTTCCATCTTCGTAACGACCTGATTTCCCAAGAATGTGTTGGTATTCAAAGGTTTTTCCTGGTCTTTAACTTTTCTGCGCAGACCGACAACTTCCTCTTCAAGCTCTTCAATACGCTTGACATGATCTTTCACTTTTCGACTCAAGCAATCGATCTCCCTTTTCTGCTCTTCAATCTCGAGCTTATGCTCATCAACCTTTTCTATGTGCTCTGGCCTGGAAGACTTAAGATTTTCAATTTCTTTTTCAAGCTCAGACTTCTCTTCTTCTTGTTGTTGCATGTAGAGTTTGGCATCACATACTATCTTATTGGCTTTCTTTGTTTTTGCTCGCCAAACATCTATCTCTTCAAGAGATGCTTCTAATTCAGCTTCCATGTCAACTCTCCCTTCAATTTCTTCTTCTTCTTCATCAGTTTCAGTTTCTTTCTTTTCTAGAGCGCTACTAGCAACAGCCACTATCGCATTTTGACCACGATCTCTACAGTTTTCTATCTCTTCAACTTCTTCACCCTCAGACTCAGCTGAACTGTCAATTTCTTGGGAAAGAAGATTCTTCTTCTTAAAGAAATTTCTCTTGAACTGCTTCTTCCCTTTCACATAGGCTGAATATTTTTTGCATGGGAATCTCAACTTCATCTTCATCGCTTTCTTCTTGAAACTTTTTGGGGCATCTTGCAGCAAGATGAAGAACCTTTCCGCATCGGAAGAATGCTAGTGGAAGTTTCTCTTTAAACTTTCCTTTTCCTCTTTGCAGATTTGAAGAAAGGAACGACATCACCTCATCTGACTCTTCTTCCTCCTGAGAATCTTCAATAGTGAGCCTCTTCATGGCCTTAAATGCCACCTCTTCAGATTTCCCCTTTTCCACAGCATCATTTTCATCATTTCTCATTTCATATGCAACAAGAGTGCTGTGTAGGTTATCCAATGTTAGCTCTTTCAGATCTTTATCTTCCAACATCGAAACTTTTGGATTGAACCAAGGTGGAAGCTTTCTCAAGATGCGCTTTATGATTTTAATGTCTTCGATAATTTCTCCAAGACCCCGCATGTCTTCCACCACAGCATTTACCCTGTAAAAGAATGCATCAACAGACTCATTCGGGTTCATTTTGAGATCTTCATACTTGTTCCACAACACTTGCAGCTTTGCCTCTCTGACTTTTGTATCCCCTTCATAAATATTCAAAAGTTTTTCCCACATGGCATGTGACGTTTTGCATGACATCACCTTTGTATAAATGGGATTAGAGAGGGCTCCCCCTAAGGCGTTTATTGCTTTGGAATCAGCATCCAAATCTTTGTGCTCAGCTTCTGATAATGCACCACTAGTAATATCAGCTGTGATACCATGCATAGCTGCTGAAAACACATCCATTCCCAGAGATCGGAAATAGTGTTGCATTCGATTCTTCCATATTTGAAAATTAATCCGTCGAAGATCGGAATACCTCTATGATTAGTGACCTCCATTGAGAGAAGACCAACTGTTAACCTTTCGCTTTGATACCACTTGTTAGGTCCACTAGGCTGGATACCCTGAGAGGGGGGGGGGGTGAATCAGGGTATGACAAATTAAATTAATGCCCGTTCTGATCTTGTTTCGCTGTTATGCAAAACACTCTTCTCTCTTTTTCCTGCTGCACGATATAAATAGAATGTAAAGCAAGCACAGGACACCGCAATTTTACTTGGTTCACCGCTAAGGGCTACGTCCAAGGAGCATACGCTGACAGGTTGCCGGTCGTACCAAATTCCACTAATCCTCACTAGCTGTGGATTACAAGGTTAGGGCTAGATCACTTCTATGCCCAGGCTCACTGCCTTTACAATGTTTAGGGTCAGCTCACTGCTTTCCCAAGGGTCACTCCCTGTTTCTCTCTCTCTGGCTCACTGCCGGTGGAGAGGATCACCTTCTTCCTCTTCCTAAGCTCACTGCTCTTGGATGGAATCCACTCACAGTTTATAGACCTGTAGGTATTTTCATTTTCATGAATGAATGAATCTTCTCTTGTATGTAGATGCTCTGTTGAAGTTTAACTTTCACCCGTTGATGAATATCTCTTTGCACCGAAGGTATCGGGCAAACTTCCAGCTTCCACGCAGCCCGAAAAACACTGCCGGAACAAACCTTACTTGGCGCGCAAGTCAACCTCGGTCCGCAAGTATCGGCGCGCAAGTCACCCTCTAACACTTGCGCGACACAAGATTCCACAACTCAAAACTTGCGCATCTCACTACCTTTTACGCCCAAACCACTATTGTCGCGCAACTGCCAACCGGCGCGCAACTTCTAACACCGGCGCACAACTTCAACCACTGGCGTGCAAGTCCCACCTGCGCGACCACACACACCACTTGCGCGACCACCACACCTACGCGATGGGAGCTCTCGTCTTGAACTACAGTTAGAAATGAGGAGGGGAGGTCCGGTATTTATAGGAAATCTGACCACCCTGCACGACGGCGCGCAAGTCACCTGCGTGACACAATCTCGGCGCACAAGTCTTCTCTCCTTTTAGACACTTGCGCGACCAACTCCCAAACTTGCGCGAACCTATTTCCATAGCCATATTTTGATATTCTGATCTTGAAAAACATATGGCGCGCAAGTTTCTTATACTCCAAGTCCACGGCGTGCAAGTCCCTTTGCCAAAAACACTTTTCTTCATTTACCAATTTTCAGGCCCAAAAATTTGGCAAACACTGGAAAACGGCGTCACCTTGTATCTGTTCTTTTGTACCGCCTCCAGATCTTCCATTCCTTTTATCGACGTTCTTGAATCAAACATGGATCATTGACCTCAGCTCTTGAACTCGACATTCCATCATGAAATCCTCTTTGTCAACAATCACAACTCAGATGTCCACTTTGTCAACAAACACAATCACCTCAAAAAGGCTTCAATGATACCTTGAGGTATTTTTTCCCAACAATTATCATGATTTTATTCGACAGGGAGGTGATAATGATGAGTGGGGGGTCACACTTGTGGTATAAGGAGGTCCGTAAGAAGATTACTTTTATATTTTGGAGGGCATGGACCCAAGACCTCCCATCGTAGGGCAATATACCAAAAAAGGGCATTAATCTAGCTTTCGATTGTTTTGTTACTCAAACCCTCAGGAAGAGTCATTGTTGCACATGATTATCAAGAATGAATGAGCTATCAGTAATTGGACTAGAATGGATAAATTAGGTATCTAAAATTAATGATGAACATCCATGTAGTAATTCATTGTCATTTGGTTAGTGGGCTCAAAGAAATAGAAATTGGAGTCTGTGATCTCCAGCATTATTATAATAGAGATATTCTGGGCACTCTGGGAGGCTCAGAATAAATCAAAAACTGATAATCATGAGACTATTTTGTTTTTAATCTTGATAGTGAAGGTCATGCTACATGAATTTGGATCACTATTTAAGTGTGGATAAAAATTTCTAATCTCATCAATATAATTAACAAAAAAATGTTTTGACCTAGATCTTAGTGTTATTGGGTTAGATGGAAACCTACATGGATTGGATTCAAGATTAATGTGGTTGGATCAGTTATGAATGTTTTGATGCATATAGGTGTTCTGGTGCATGATAGGAATGTTTTATTTTTATTTTATTTTAGTAGATTTTATGGGATGAGACGTTCATTAAGTGTGGAAGTGTGAGTGTTGCCCATGGGTCTCATGCTTTGCAAAATATTTTTGTTGGTGTTTTTAGAAGAGGAATCAGACTCTGATGTACTGATTTGTGCCTTATAAGGGAAAGTTCAGGCACCATGGCTTTTGACATACATCGTTTGAATATTCTTCTTGGAGATTGTTAATGGATTTTTTGTTCATCATATACCTAGAGAGGAAAAAGTTGTTGTGGATTCCCTTTCTCAGGGAGGGGGTCCTAAGGTACCCTTGTTGGGTTTCTCCAACATGGGGTCATTACCTATGGAATGTAATTGTTGTGTTCTTGAGGATTCCTTAGGTCTCCATAACATTAGACCTCATTGAACTAATGTCTTTATAGAATGGGTTTTTACCCTATTTTGAATAAAATATCAATTTTTGGTCGAAAAAAATATTATCATGTGATTATTTTTTTATGTATATAATTAAATTTAAAATTGAAAAGAGAATTTTTATGTAATTTTTTTAATTATAACACGTTATAGTTGTATCATTGATGTTTTATGATAGGATTCTAAAATATATGTCTTAGGGTCTTAATGTTATCGTTACAACATGAAATAAATGATGTTATGACTATAAGTTATTGGATTCTCAAAATGGGATTAGTCATTGTCTCATAATGTTTCTCACTAGGAAATCTCAATGGTATTATGTAATGATTATAGACATTCCAAAAGGATTCCACTTATTTTCAGTTATTTGATATTATTATATGTGAATATGTGTATGGTTTAGTAGATGATATATTATTAATAATGTATATCATGAATCAAATATTTGATGTTTTGAATAGTGTAATAAACTCATATGATCATAGTGATGTGGGATACATTGGATGCATCATGAGTGAAATTATGTTAATAGACAAGTTTAAAAAATTACATTTTTATTGAAGATGAAATATATTCCCCTTGGATTTAAATCTTACTATATGATTAAATCCATATCAATGTTAGTTCATTGATGAAATCATTTAAATTTATTTAATAATGATAAATAATTGAATATATATATATATCATTAAAAAGATGGAAATATACATCATTAGATATAATGTGAAGGGATTATTTTTCACAATAATCATTTCTATAAGGGGTTTTCATTGATATATTAACTTCTTTCCCTATGAGTTCATTGATATTTCATTGTATAGTAATATAAGACTTTAAAAACTCATCTAAACCCCTAGAGAATGAGGAAGGGAGGGTCACATGCTATGGGTTTTCAAGTAACTCACTTAAATTGTATTTGAATTTACCAATTAAATATATGTGACTCTCAGCATTGAGGAATAAAAATAATTCATATTATGATTATTTCAAAAAACCCATCACCTATTTTTATTATTATAATATATGTTAGTTAAATATTAAATAAATATTATTTACTAGTCAGTGATTATATAAAATATATTATTTTATATTATTTTTATTCACAAATAATAAATCATTTGTTATTATTTAAATAAATATTTAGTTAGTAATGTTAAACTTAAATTAAATATTTTTTCCTGAGATTATTTAATACTATATATTTATTTATTTAATGAAGGAATAATAAAACAAAATTCATTTATTTTAATATAAAAAAATTATACAGGGTCTGATAAATTCCATGGATGATTAAAAATCCAAGTTATGGGTCAAATAGAAATTATATTTAAATGTCCATGAGTTTGAACATGTAGTTTAATATCATAATAATATAATTACATGAAATCATGTGGAATATATTTGAGAAAATATTTAAATATATACCTTATTAAAATTATATAATATTTTACCAAAACAATATTTTCCAAATTTATATCATTTCGTTGCATTATGAAGAGTGGTGTTCCCAAAAATCCTCTCTCGGTAATTATCATAATACTGAAGTGAACTATCTCACATATTCTCTCAATAGAAAGAAAAAATCCAAAGCCTCTAACAATTGATTGAGACAATAAGTGATGGAATATTTTAGAAATAAATACTTATTAATATAGTTAATCAAAAAAATTTAAGGGTCTGTAGTTCTACAATGAAGGAACCTAGAGATAGAGTACTGAATTACAATTAAACATAGATCACTTGTGTATACCACTACATTATTTCAACATTAGATTCTTCATTTAAACATTAATAAAAATAGAGGTTATAAAATTTATTATCAATGATTATATATTTGTAATACTAAAGTAAATTATTGTATGTAAAAATGATGAATTGATATCCTTTGTTATTATTATTTAGAATTTATCATCAATTTCAACAGAATTATCAATTAAACCGAATGAAAAAATTAATAGGGAAATAACCCAACTACTCTCACAAAACCTACAAACCTTTTAGTGGTTTCAAATTGGTCACATTATAACATATAATTGTTTTTTTATTTTCAATGAATTATATTATTCTTAATGATATTTTTATTCTATTTTATATTAATTAATTGAAAATTACTGAAAACATGATCATTAAAATTCATATGACAATGAATGAAAAAAATCATAAATTTTCGACACTCAAAAATAATATCAAATGTTTCAAAGGATTATGGATACAAGAAAAAAAAATACATGTTGGGTAACCATGTTCATCCAAGCCAAGAAAATACATATGAATCACATCTCTCAATGTTGAAATTAGTAAAAAACAGCATTACATGTTGAATACTGACCGCCAACTCAATCATAAGATGACAAGGTTCACTAGTGCACATATATTCTATGATTCATGTAACCCCCATAATGTTTTGATATCAAGGAGGTAAAGAATATGTTCAGTAATTACTATGAAAATTAATTATGGAATGTTGTATGAGTGACATAATTTCACATGTTTTACATGGCATGTATCAAGTCATATATTCTATGTAACTATTGATTATCACCTCAAGAAACACACTAAGTCCCTCGACATGTAGTTTTGGTGGAGGGTAATTAATTTCGTAAACTGTATTAGGTTTTAAAGATCATGTTATTTAGGATTCCTCATGCATGTAACCACTTATATTGATGTGTCGTGTGAGTCAAAAATAGGTTAAATTAATTCATTAATGATAAACAGAACTACAAAACCCTTAGTTAGTTGTAGACTTCATGTAACTGTTTTTCCATTGGAATAACTAATTGAGTGATTTTGGTGGGTCATGTGAAATATTAAATTTTTTTAATTAGTTCCTCTAATATTATATTTATAAACAAGATGTATTGTTTTCATAAATACATTATAATTTATGGGAATGGATAGTAGTACATTACATATATATTAAAGGAATGTTGTGTGATCTTACATTCCAAGTGAACTACTTGGATTAAACCACTTAACAACACACAATGTAATACCATGTTGTTTACTTTATGTATATGTAACAAATAAGAACATAATACATGAAAATGAACCCACATAGAAAAGACCAACACTACGCAAGTGCAATTATAAGTCATGTAATGAAGAAGGGAACACATTATTTTCCCTTTAATACAAGTTATCTATATATTATTCAAATTGTATTTTAGTTTAAATAGAATGGTATAGATCATGGGTTTTTATAAGTACACTATTTATACATATTTAATTTCAAATTAAAATAAATTTGTTTTATTTATCTAAAATTCATTATATGAAAATCACAATTGAACATTTTAATGATATTTATGATGAATTATTGATTATTTAATATCTAATTAATATAACTACACATGATATTTATTATCATAAAAATTGATTTATATTTATTCAAGATGTACTATTCAAATATTTGGAATGATAATGAGCCTGAATGATCATTATATATGTTTTTTTCATGTCTAATTAATTAATTTGTTTCATTTTATTTTTTGATAAATTAGATATTATATTAAATATGGGAACCTAAATATCTTCTATACTTACTTATTATGTTTGAGTCGGTGTTTCCATGGCTTATTTAATATAACCATACACCCATAGTACTCCTCACTAATAATTAAATAATTATATGTTAAGGAAAAATCAACAGACTAAAGGAGATGGTTCATGAGGGATCTAAGGTGAATCCAAACAAGGGGAAAAATAAGAAAAATTATGAAAAATAAAACTCATATTGGGTATTGTATGGTATATTCATTCTCAAATGGTAATGAGTAGGTTCATCTTCCACCCAATAAATTGACTCGTAGATAAGGCTCATGATTATATCACATAATTAATACATTTTTTTTAATTGAATGGTCATTTGTTTATAATTGAGATTTATTTTTTATTTTATAAATAAACATAGTAATATAAAGTAAATAAATTAACAATATATAAAGAACAAATAAAATAAATTAATTATGAATACATTAAATTATCATAAATTTCTAATTTATTATTTAAAAACCAAAAAATATTTACATTATTGTAAAGGAAAAAATATTGAATATGTATAAATAAGATAAAAAAATCCCTCTATGAAATTATTATGAAAGTTATGTGCACATATTATTCAATATGGAATCCAACCATACATCATAGTGTTGGTCTAGGTATTTTTAGCAAACATTGATCTTATGTGGAGTTCTAATGAATTTTTTTCTTTGTCTTAATGAAGTTATCATCTTGAGTAGTTTCTTGGGCAAGAGATTGTTTAACATTTATTAAAGTGTAGTGTAAATCCATATTTAATTATTTTAGGACGGTTGAGTACACTCAAATGATCAAGGAACTATTTGTTAATAAATTTAAGAATCACACATACATAAATAATAATGAGTAATTTAACAAGCCTCATTTATAGGTTATGATAATGGGAACATAGATACATTTTTATAGAATATCATCACAACAATATATTATAACACCAAAAAAACTGGATATTAGGATTTGATAAAATAGTTGATGAATATTAAAATTAATAAATTTTTTCAGACATATTTATGATGATAAATTATTAAAATATTATTTTCTTTATTATTGAAAGTTTAACAGTAAAAGATCAGAACTATAAATAACAGAAAATTTATAAAAAAAAATCACTTTTGAATGAATTGACGCTTTATTAAGAAATATAATAATTGAATAATCTTGAACTAATATAGCCATTTTGGATAGTTATATGGTCTATCATATTTAAATGACCCCTCAGAATCATAAACATTGATAATATAGTAGTTGTATATTAAGCATTAATATTTTTATTTAAATTGTTTTGTCAAAGTCCAATTGACATAGGTGCAAGGATTGATGTCCTGAACCAGTATGATAGTACCCTATGAATCTCATTTACTGGATTATCCAAGGGAGATAGAATCAATTCCCTTTTTCCTTTCCCATTACCTAGATGATAATCAAAAAATAAATCATGTGGATAACCATTTATAGGATATGGTCAACCTTATTTAGATCATGATCCAAATAATATTTTATGAATAACTCCAAGAAAATCATACAATTATACACCTGACCTCTTTGGAATTCACCATTGTAATTATGGGATATGTATCAATGTTCTAAAAGTATGCATTTTTATTTTTTATTTCAATTCAACAATGATAAAATTTATTTATTTATATTATTACAATAGGAAATGTGTTGGAAGAAATGATATTTTCATATGATGAAACAAAAATTGTGTTGTTTGGAAACATATTGTTTCAATCAATGCAATCTTTTTTCGGTAGAGATGAATTTTTTCATAAAATTTATTTGAGAAAACTATTATGACGAAATAATATTTATCAAATATAAATTATAATATAATGTTACGAAGTGATATCGAATTTATATAATGGTCAAAAATTATTATTATAAAAATACATATTTTTCATTAATTGGGGACACTTTGTTTAAAATTATAAATTATCATATATAGAGAATTATTTTATGTAAATAAATATTAATTTCTAAATCAGTTGTTCTAATTTATCCAATTTTTAATTTATCATAATTCTATGAGGCAGTAATTTTTTTTCAAAATAAAATAAAATATAAATATACATAATGTGTTATGGCATCATGAAAATTAAAAAGTAATTTAATAAATACTATAAATAGTATCAATAAATAAATTATTTTGCTTTTAAAATAATCAATTTTTTACTTTCATTGATTAGTTTTATAAAACCATAATTAATCGACCAATAATTTATTCTACATTCTACAGGATTAAAATAAAATCATTCTAAAAATCACTCGGAACTAGATAACTGAATATTTTATTTTATTTTAATTAGTTATTTTACTTATATAATAAGTAATCCCCACTGAATTTGGTGGAAACCACGTGGAAAAAACATTGGAGTATGAATTTACTCTAACCATATCTCTATAGTTCCATCACAAGGTACCCCCATTCCATTAATAAGCTAATCATATTATTTTTAAATGTTCCCAAAAGGTAGCGTATCCACTCTTTTTTCTTCTTTAATCAATGAAAATCCTTTATATAATTCAATTTGAATTCCAATTAATGAAGTTGGTATATATTTTTTACAAATCACACAAACTACCATTAATATTCCATTTTATTATAGAGACCTTTTACTATTAATAAATATTTATTCTAATAATTAATTAGCATTTTTATATTTCCATAATTATCCATGGATTTTTCATACAAAAAAATGTGTATTGAATACCCATAGACATTTCCCCTCAAGGAAATTCACCTAGATGTATCTATTAATCATTGAATCTATCTTTCAATTTTATAACCCAAAACCATTAATTGTTGACATCAGTTAGATGAAAGAAACCCTTATATATTATGATCTATGTTGAAAAATAATGCATATACATGATATGAATATGTTTAGTGAACCTAGGATAATATATCTCTATAATGCGTCTAGTAATGATTTTATCTAATCGCATACCATTTATGTTCCATTAATGGTTATTTGATGCGAACTATCTTATGATTTATCAGTGGTATACCTTGAAATTGGTTTATGGTGTAATGTTTTTTACTGTTTCCTCATTCTTATGTTTCTTTCATGTTAACATCATATATCATGACTTCATGTTTTTTATGGTTATATTTCCTTTTTTATCTCATTGATATTATTTTTTACTCGTATTACATTCATCATTTTAGGCTCTAATTACTCCCCTATAGTGATTTTTATCTCACCCCATTCCAATGAAGGTTCTCAATTAATCCCATGCAATTTCAGTAAATCCACGGAATATAAGAGAATTATTTAGAGTTTTTAATTAATGACAATATAGTCAAAATTTATGTTATTATGTCATATACCAAAATTACCAAATACATTAAGCCTTACAATCATTTGGGTTTATAGTATTTTTAACTTTTAGAAATAAATTAGGAATTAAAAAGTATAAAATATATGGATTTTTGTAGTTGGTATCAATGTAATATATAGTAGTTTTTTGCATTAGGATTATAAATGTGTAGTAAAATACATATTGGTCCGAATTTTCATGAGAAATCAACCAAATATTTTTAAAAAATAGAGTATGTTGTTTCTATGAAAATACATTCATGTATATATATTAATAGTGGATGTGCCTTTGAAGAGTGATAATGTATAGTAATAATCCATAAAAGGGTGCATTGAGTTAAACTCGATAATCATCTAGTGCATGATAATGGGCATTTCTGAACTAATATTTTGAAAATACAATGGTATTAGATTTTGCAAAATCTCAATAACATTACAAACCATTATTAAGTGAATAAAAATTCACATATTGTTTTAAAATATAAATTTATGTATGGATAATGAATATTGAATCCAATAAAAGAATAATTTAAGGAATATAATTTTTTATGAGCTATAAATGTAATTTTTAAAATTTCTATATTTATGTATTTTATAGTTTGAAAATTATCCTCGCTATGATAATTTTGGATGAAGTAAATGATTAGAAGTAGAATAAAAAATGGTTTCTCATCAATTCAAGAAAATTAAATATATTTTTTTATTAGGGTTATATGAGATTGTTTATGTCATGAAAATATATAACTATTTAACCATTTTCTACAACATGGATGTAGAGATATTAGAAAGTATAGTAAATGTTGAAATTATTTCATCCATATTATAAAAATCCTACCCTTTCCAAATTTGCAAGATTGATTTCCTCAAAAAAATGTCATTATACATTAATCATAATCTAATGTTATTCTATGTATGTATTGTATTTCCTTGTATATAACTGGGAAAAATATCCTAAAGAATAAAATCACTCTCTCTATCAAGAATCATCCTCAAATTCTATTCAAGTGAAAGGATGTTCATTAATATTCTTTTATCATCACCACAAGCCTGGATATTATTATCCAATTAGAAAATTGAAGTTATTAAAATTATTAACACTAATGAAAAAGGACTTCCATGAAAATATTCCCAATGTGGTGGAAATTTTTATTAATTGTTTTTCAAAAAAAAACTTTTATTCTTCCAAAGCGAGAGGTTGAGTCCTCAATTGAACTTATATGTATGCCTTTTCATATATCCATTACTGTATAAATAAGGTTAAATATTGAACATGGAATTATATGAATGACCATTAATAGAATATGTATGAAATGTTTATGAACTAATGTTCTTCAACATGGTGTGTATTTTTCTACATCATCATGAATACGTATGGGTCAATTCGCCTCTATATTGTTTCTCATGAACTCAAACTTGACATGATAAACCATAGGTATCCTCTATCAATGATTGGTGAATTGTTTGATCAACTACGTGATCCAAATACAAGTATATGGTGGATCTTCATTTGAGGTATTATCATGAATTGATAAAGAAAGCAGATATCAATAAAATAGCATTTCATAGAAGATATGGTAACCATTTTTTTTATTATGATTCCAGTTGGACAAACTAATTTTTTTGAAATCATCATGGACGTGATTAAAATAGTATTTAGGGGTTCCCTCAACAAAAATTTTTTATAGTTCTAATAGATGAAATTTTTATGTTATCTAAATGAAATGATAATCCTGAGGAGTATTCAAATTATATATTAAAGATATTTAAAAATGTAAAATTATTCTAGAAGAAATGTAAATGTGCATCCATGTATGGAGAAAGTAACTTTACTATGGCTTGTTATCACGAGGAAGATATATTTTTAGATCCCATAAAAATGAGTCAATTTAAGGATTTCCAAAACAAATCTCTATGGATGAATTCTGTGGATTCCTTAGAATAAATGGGTAATATAATTAGTTTTTGAGAAAATTCATATGATTAACATGCCCAATAAAAAATATAACATGAATGGGAGTAAATTATTTTATAATTATGAATTTTAAGAGATCTTAAAAGAGTGGAACGAGTTTTTAATCACCCCACATGTACACACATTTTCCAATACTGAATAATGATTTTTTATTTATAGTGATTCAACAAAAAAGGTCGTGTTTTTTTTTGTACCCATGCAAGAGGAAAATGTGAGAGACTATAAATTCTCTAAATTAATAATCAATGAATATAACTCCCCAAACCCTAATCCAAAATGTGATGTAGTGATCTTTTTCTTGAAGATTTGTCGACATTTTTTCTATGTGAAGAAATTTAAAATATATATATAACATAAAAATCCTAAGTATATATTAATAAAAAATATCCAATTATTATCCAATGAATTGTGTTATATCAGATAAGGGATTATGATCGATCAATCTGTTTACATCATTGTGTTTCAAAAAAATATGGCACATTCTCTATGACAATAGGATCTGGTAACCCTATCCACGATGATAAATTCAAGGGACACAAACATATAAGACATAAAAATAATAGAATTAAGAATAATAAAAGGAACATTATGTTACAATTATCCAATGAATTATAAACCATCTACTAGAGAGGGGATCATGGAAGTTTATAAAGATGATGTGGTGATGAAAATAAATTAGTTAATCACATATAGTTCATTATTTTAAGGATTGAGATAAAATAGTTGGATCCGTGATATGTGTCCCATCAAAGATGTTTCCAGTGAGGTAACACCTCGATGACCTAAATATCTAATTATTATCTATTAAAATAAAAATTACTAATATGAATTGATATTTGAAGGAAGCCATTATGTGGGATAAAATGAAATGGATATCATTGAATTTGTATCATGATTTATGGTATGCCAACTTTCTAAAGTTAAATGACTAAATTCTGATGGTACGGTGAAACCGTTTCACATACTAATATAGAAATTATAAAACAAATCAATGGATAATATTGTAGCAATTCCCATGGCCCCAAAAGGCTATAACCACATCTAGATGATTTCTTATTTCCTTACAATGTCATTATATTTTATAGATATCAATGATGATTTATCTCTAAACAATATATATATATATATATATAATTATATGTTATATATCTACATTCATATTCAATCTCGTCTCTATAAAATAATAATCTATGCTTTACATTTAGGTTCAAGATAATATTTTAGTAGACATTGGATATATAGATAAGATTAATGGATACTTATAACCCTCATATGGATATTCATACTAAAAGAACCTTTTAGACTCTCCTGGATATTTAGAGATCATGATCAATGGATTTCCAGAAAAATTGGATCAACACCATCCCCTAGTGGAGTTCTCATTTAAAAAAATTACACTTGTATAAAAATTGAACATTATATATCTTGGTATGGGAAGATGGATCAAACACTAACATGTTATTATATTATTGGAGTGATAATGATGAGGAATCCTAATCTCATCCAAAACATGATAAGTAATGTTAAAACCATTCAAGGTAATATGAAATCATCATAATGTTGAGAAAAATGATATGTATAAAATCATCGATCAAACCTATAGTTTGGGTTTGGAGATAATATATTCCTTCAAATATCTTCATTGATGAAAATCATGAGGAATGAGAAGAAGAGAAATACAATTCCAAGAAACCACATCCCCTTAAGGATCCTATATTGAATCAGGATGGTGGAAGATTAACTATCACTACCATATGACCTATCTAAAGTACATTATTTGTTTCGTGTATCCCTATTTTGGAGTTAAAAATTATATTTCATGAATTGGTGTAGATACCATAGTACTATAATACTCAATCAATTATTAACATAGACTAACAGGAATTCTCGATCCCTATAGGATATCAACTAACATATCGAATCACAAAATAAAAAAGAGGGACTGAATTTTCCAAATATATTGGAATTCGAAAATGATATAATTTTGTATATCAAAACTATGCATGGAGAATGTACCAGAGGTCAGATAAGTAAAATGGTACACATGAAAATAGATGAACTGCATAATAAGACATCAACCAAAACTACCATCAATAAGAATCAAACATCTCAAAAACCATTTTAATTTGTAGACCTCATCTCCACTGGTCAATATCTTCACTCTACACTCCCAAGGATAAAGAAAAACCACCACCTCCATGTGGGAATTTTTTATTTCATACACATATAATAATAAAATTTACAAATTCAAAAGGGAATAGGTGGCGTGTGAGATATAAATTATATTAGGGTCTAACCAAGGGTTCCAAAAAATATTCCGTAACAACAAATAAATCATGAATTGAATTTAAATAAAATAATTTTTTTCATAACATATCATTTGAATATTTTAAAAAATATATTTTCTTTTCAAAAGATAGAAAGCATAGAAATCATCAATTAAAAAAAATATCTAAAATCATTTATTAAAATCATATTGCATGACTAAAATAATTTTTTATTTAATTAAATATACAATCAAATATAAAAATTAATAAAAATGGTCATCTATCTAGACGACCATTAGTTTCTTGATATGGGATCCTAACACAAATAAACGTTGTGATCAAGGAAAATCATGTGTGTTCACGTCCCTAAATTCTACAATGAAAAGAAGTCATCAAAATCCCATTAAGGATAAACATGTTGAAGTATGTTTTTATTAGAATTTTCATCGTCAATAAATTAATATAGGATGAAGATCCTAATGTGATTTTCAAAAATTACAAACTAACTATCCAAGATCACATATTCTCAATTTGTTGATAAAATTTTAAAATGGTCTCATTTATATTCAATCATCATTTACAGATATATTTCCCAAATTTATATTTTAATATACATATTAAATTTCAAAACCAAGGAATATGTTTTTCTTCATTTATAGAATTTTCAATGAAAAATGATTATTAGTATTCATCATCTCAATTGATTTTATTTTTTTAAACAAGTCTCAACCCATTTCATCAATTTGATAATACAATATGTATCTCAAAAAGAAATACATCATTCTAAAAATTCATCCCATAATTCCAATTGAATTGGTAATTGGGGGTTTATATCATAATTCATTCTAGTTCATATTTCATAATATAATCATCCCAAATTGATGTTTTTTTAAATCAATTGAATAGTATTTAGAAATTATAATGAAAATAAAGCTTTCAATTGTATGAAAAATAAAAAATGTAACCACCTAACATTATTATTATAATAAATAGATCAAAACATACAATCGGAGAACTTTTAATGATCAATGGATAATAATATCAATGAATTGAAACATGATTAATCAACTATTAATAAATATATTATTAATATTGAAATAGAGTATATATCGAAGAAAAAAATGATTATCAAATACACTCTATGGATGAGAGAAAGGATGATCGGAATAGAACACACAAGAGGAGATCCACTTCATAGAGAGGGATTAGATCATCCCCTAGAACATTGATTTAAAAAATGTATAAGTTAGGGGATTTAAAATCAAATTTTATGATACTCTATAGATGGACAAAATTTATTAGGGATGAATTGCATGATTAAAATATTAAAACAGGTGGTCAACATTTATTAAAAAAATCAATGGAAATAAACAACATTCATTATTTTCTAAGGATATCTAAAAAGGTAGAATACCATAAACCCAAATCATTTTTCCATGACAGTGATCAATTTTGGGTTAATGATTTGGATTCAGTGTTAAAAAATAATTTGATTAATCTTAATTTTCTATTTTCCATGACGTTCATTATTTGGAGGGGTGACCACATAGTTTTAAAAAACTGTGTGCCCCCTTCCAGTGGAATTTAAAAGGCTGAAAAGTTTTTATGTCCATAAAGAAGGATTTCTTATAACCATGCACTGAGCAATAACAACCCCATGTGACTCCCAAATTATGAAAATTATCCATAAAATCCACCGGAACAGAAACTGAAATAAATTTGAAAAGGAAAAGGATTAATGAATAGCCAAAATAATGTAACAGGTTGTTATACTAGACACATAAGATGTATTGAATTCGTTGGTGAAACAATTGGATAATGAAATATCATATGAGGAGATTCTATGTAAGACCTCATATCATATATAATTGGCTCTACAAAACAAGACAACTCACTAGGTCAATATATTGAAATAGAACCATATTTTGGATGATGAAATATAAGAACTGGATGTCGTGATGAAAAATAAGTACCCTTGTTTATTTTAGTAAATGAAATGAGAATTTCAAAATAAATATTTATGAGGGTGAAGAAGTAAATTACTCAATAATTTATAAATCAAATTCAATTTTAGAATGAATAAATGATTTATTATGTTATGTAGTAAAGGAAAAAACATTCACTACATTGGTTATAATAGAGCATTATATAGTTTTTTATATTTAAAAGATTTATGGATCATAAATATTGATAATATAGATGTTTTGTAGTGACCATTATTATCAGTATATTAGGGGTCTTGATACATTTCAATTGAAATATATTGAAGGAAGGATGACCTTGACTTGTAGGATCACACCCTATAAAGCCCATTTATCAAAGAATACAAGGGATATAGAATCAAAAAAAAATTCATTAACCAAGCCCAAAATGAGATTCAAAATATAAATCATTGGAAAACTATTTATTGATGATGATAAAGAATATCGAAATAATGTTTCAAATAATGTGTCTCAAACCACCCCATGAAAATATCATAATCTCACATTCACACCATGACCATGATTTTTATTTGTTTTTATTTATTCCATATATTGGGTCTTTTTGGTTGAGTTTATCCTTGATTATAAAATATAATTGATTTTTTTGTGGTTTCGTTTCTCCTCTAACCCCATTAATGGTTATTGTGAATGTTGTGGGGAGAAAGTTGCATAGTGGAGGGTTTGTGGAACCCACGATGTACATATATTGTGTCTAAATACTCAAACAATAAATCGGTAGCATATAATAGTTTCTGGGATGTTATTAAAGAGATTATGAAAATAAATTATGTATCACAATTTGTGCATGGATTCAACAAACCGTGCAACCTAAAACATGCATGTTGTAGAAATTATCAATCATCATTCGCACAGTTTATACATGCTTTACAAAACATTGAATCAAAACCATGATTCCCATTATTGGTTAACAAATTTTATCTTAAATATATTATTTCTGTGATTCCAACTATCATTTGGATCCCTAACTACTAGAAATCATCTAGATCCCCCCCCCCCACCATCATTCCCCATCAATTTAGACTACTTTTAGGGAAATATCTCACAATTGGTTAGTGGTTATTCATGGTTTCTTCTTCTCCTCTCCCCATAAATATATTAACATTCATCTATTGGCTTTATTATAGTTTTGACTAACCCTATATGTTAGGGTATCAAAGTGTGTAGTGTTTATTTGGATTCTATAGAGTGTGGTGGGTCTGTGAGGCTTAGATATGCCCTCTCTTAAGGTTTCATTGAGTTATCACAACACTGAGGTAGGTGTATCCATACATTTTCTTCCAATATCAATCAATTTAATGCTTTTTATTTCATAATTAATTTAATAAACATTTTCAAACCCTTATTATATTCATATGTAATCCATTTTAAGGTTTTATTGTTGGTATACTCGACTAAAAATAGGTTTTTAAATGATTATTGAGTAACTTGTTTTAGTTTATATTACCTAGTACGACTGTTTGAATTTCCTAAGTACTCTTAAATAGTAATTGGGTATTTTATGAGATGTATTGAAAACATTTTTGTATAATTGGAATTTTATTTATTGAAATTTTTTATATTTATATGATTTGGTTTTTTTATGGTCTGATTATTATGTCAAATCATTTGGAAGGGTTTAATGGCATAAATCTTATGTTTTTCGTTTCATAATGATGTAAATGGTGGGTTATGGTTTTTATTCAATTGGTGTTTTTTGGGGATGGTTTTGAAATATCCCCATGGTTGATGGATATTCCATTAGATGTTGGAACATCCTTTAATGTACTAGGTGAAAACATTTATTTTTCTAGAAATGATGATGGAATATTGAAAATAGTTTTACTTAAAAATCATGTTTTCCAAAAACGGGCATTTGGATTCTATGGAATGGGGGTCCTCAGGAGCGTATTAAATGTATTGTTTCAAATGTATTACTCAATGTTTTCTTTTGTTTGACCTTAAAAAATTATTTCATGTGTTTGTGGAAAGGATAAGGGCCTGTTTGGAAATTATGAAACATTTGGATGTTTGTTTCAAAGGCCCGTTTGCAACATTGAATTATAGGGTGATATTTTTCTCAAATTTTTTAAATTATTTTTTTCATTTAAAAATTGTGTTCCCATTTGGAAACTATAAATGTTCAGTGATGCATTTAAAATGTTCATGTGTTTTTGCAGCTTGGTTTGCACCTTATTTTATAAAATGTGTATGTATGTATATGTGGAACATTTATAGGAGGGATTTCCCTTCCGGTTTATCATATATTTGTGTCAATGTTTGGGTTAGTCCTAGGCAGTGTCCACAGATGAGCTGAGTTACTTGTGTGTTGGCCTCCAATTTACACAGTATTGATATTACTATATGGATTCATGATAATCTTATAGATGATCGAGTGACATTATCTTTCCAGCCTTGATTAAATAGGTTGATACCCTTTTTAAATATAGAAATTACATGAGGTATGTTCCAGTGGTTATCTATGATAGGCTGGAATGTTGGTTATAGAATTAATGGATTCACGGTATTTCATTAGGTTGTTTCGAACCATGTGATCTAGGGGTTGTCTAGATATTTTTAGGATCACCCATGGTTATTATAACTATTATTATATTTTTTAAAACTTTTTTCTTTTCTGTTATACTAGTTTTTCATGCCTGCATTGTTTATATATTTCCCTGGAAAACATCCATTTATTTTCATTTCTTTGGGAATTGTTTATAAAATTGATTTTGGTTTTGGAAATAAATGTGTTTGGAGTGTTTTGTAAAATGTGAAAATACCATATTTTAGTTTATAATCGTATTTTAATTTTGTGTCATTGGAGAAATTTGGGGAAAGGGAACACATGGATTCATTTGTTGACTTATGGGATCCCAACTGATCATTTTTCTACTCATTCCTATTTATTAATAATTTGGTTCCAGGATCATTGGTTTTTTTAGTTTTCCTTATCAGTTTCTTTTCATGGGAGATATTTTGATCTTGTGGTAGGAGGAGGCCAAAGGGTCACACATAGATCACATGAGCGGGTTCCTGTTTCCAGTTTTGTTATTTTATACATGGATTTTTTATCTTCATCAGCTGTGTAATTATTTTATAGTAGCTTCTATCTCATATATATTTTTGGGGCTATGTTTATATTGGTATTAGTTTTATTTATATTGAAATCATTACCTTGGTTTAATTATTTGATTCCCAACACTAGTTTCCATCTTGGGGGGGGGGGGGGGTTGGGAATGCCCTTCGGGACAAATCGCGGACTGGGTCGTGCATGTGGTCAGATGGCGACCCATCGTGGTTTGTGAAAAAAATGGTATCATAGGAGGTTCTTTCTATTTGGTATGTCTGTTAGAAGGAGATTATAACAGTCAAGACTCAGGAGGTAGGTGAGGAAATAGAGTTTCAACCTCTTGATCACACTGAATATTTATTTACCACGCGTTGTCATGGGTTTGATAATATTTTATTTGGTTTTTTTGGATTGATGGAATAAAATATAGGTTAACCGGTTTCATGTTGTGGCCTCACATGTGGTGGTGACCCATGTGAAGTCTATATTCCATGTTAAAGGTCTTCCTAGTGTTATGTCAAACTTGGAGCATGGACCACCACAATGTTTCCATGTTAGGAACATGTACTAGTTCATCATTCCAGTGCTTTATTGTTGGTTGTGTTTTCTTTAAATATCATTTGATGAGAGTGTGCATTAAAAATTAATGTGGACTTCAAATGGTGAAAAATATTTCACTATAATTGTTTTAAAATTGGTGAATTGGATTATTAGAAGAGAATGTGTTTTTATTTGGGAATTTTGGGGATATGATTGGACTAGACATGGAAAATAGAAGTTTTTCCCATGGTATTTCTTATGCCACGTTATGTATAGAGAGTACATTGTTAACATTCAAGTGGATGATTTAAGTAGGGATTGGATGAACACACATGTGATGGTTCATATGATTCCATGGGTGGGTGAATCTGAATGTGAAAAAAATGATTTAGGAAGATGGTCATCCTTTAGAAATGGGTTTTTGGTATTTTTAAGTTGGCCCTGGAAGAAATATGTTTTAAAATATAAAGGTATGTGGTGGTTTTAAAAAAATGAATTTTTGGGAGCAAATTTGGTTTAAAAAGAGTATTTCAATATTTAAAAGTGGCATGAAAATGTGTTGATTTGGAAAATTAATAAGAACTATGAATTCTTCAATGATGTTTTTGGTCGTTCTTGAGTTTTTTGGGATTCAAAGAAAGTTGTTTTGAGCTCATATTTTTTTTTCTGTTTCTATTTTCTCTTGATACCTATTTCAATTTGTATTTCTTATGTTGTTCAGGATGTGACACCCTCCAAAAAACCTCAATTTTCTAATGTGTAATGCCTAGTTAAGGGGTTTTCTAGGATCTTTCCAATCTTTCATAGTGTAAGAAGACCATTAGTGGTAGATATATGGATCCAATAGGTGGAGTGTGTCTTCAGGTTATTTGGAAATCTTGAGTTTGTTGAGGTTTGCACAATATCATATTTGACTGAGGGTCGATCTCTGAACTAGCAGATGTTGGATGTGTCATCATCATTGGAATTTAGGGTGTATTTGGTGGTGGTCAACTCTCACAAAGGTTTCACATCTACCGAGGATTTCATGTCAGATGATCCTTTCTCTAAAATTTTATCCTCATTAGTTTCGGATATTATCTCATTAAAACGTTTGCGTATGTTTTATCAGTGTGGTCAAAATAGATATTCTATGTTATCATGTTTCATCCCTCTGAAAAAGTACCACCATTTTGAAAATTTGATTCATCAATAGGATGATGGAGTTGGGACTGGAGGATGATAATTCCTGACTATGAGGTAAGAGATGCTTCCACCATTAGAACCCCATCCATAGATCTCGAGGTGAAGGTCATGCATAGTCAGAAGTTTCTAAAGTTCTCTAAAACTACGACATTATTTTCATTTTAATTTTTGGGATGGAAATAGAAAATAATTAATTGTTCTATTATTTTCTCCATTATGTATTCATTTTTTGTTATGGAGGTGTGATGAGATTGTTCAACCACAATCCCAAAAGCCTTATCTGCTCCAATGTCAGCTTCCAGATCATTAGTTTTCCTTGATGTGTTTTTATTCTATGAATTAATAGACCCCTTACGGTTCTGGGTTTAACTTTAGTCGTGATCTTTATGTAGTTTTATGGGATATGTAGTTAATGGGATGTGTTTTTGGACCCCTTATTTGTTCGATTTCCTTTCTGTGTGTTGTCCCCATAGGTAGAGAAGATTGCTGGAGTGAATAGTTATCACATCTGGAAGTGTTTTTGTTCACCCTTGTGCCGAGGGTTTAGGCTGTTGTAGGAATTTTCTCCATTCTTGTACCTCTATATGTTGGGTCCTCTCATGGTATATTCTATAGTTGTGTCCTTGTGATGATGTTACTTTTCATATACTAAGGAAGCTAGTTTAGCTCGGGTTAAGTGTTTTTTAATTTATCATTGAAGTAAGTCCACTTTTTAGTGGGTGTGAAGAAGTTGGGTATGCCTAGGTTATTAATTATTTTTATCCCGTTCTAGTTGCGGTGTGTTCTAGTTTCAATGTCACTTTGTTAGGGGAATTCTTTTGGTGGGGGAACCCTGTAATGTTCCCCCCTCAATATGAGGTTGTGGTTCTTATTGAGTCGGTAAGGTGTGACAGATGGAGAGTAAGGTCTCCCTTTATTCTTGGTTTTCCTTGGTTTTGTTTGAGCATGGACATAAGTTTTTTTTTAATTTTTGTCTTGGTTACTTTTAGGGGGAAGAATGTTTCTTTGTTGGGTAGAATTTCCACACCCTGACAAGGGAGTTTAATTATTTTTATATTTTTCTCAATGTTGGGTATTTTGATTGAGGTGCATCTTCAGTGTTGAAAAAATTCATTTTGTTTTGTTGGTTTTTGATCAATTTTATTCCTATTCATGGTTATTGTGAATGTTATGGGGTGAATGTTTCAGGGTGAATTGTTTGTGTCGCCCACGATGTCACTATATTGGGTCTAAATATTTAAAGGATCCTTGGGTAGACTGTAATAGTGTTTGAGATGTCATTTAGGAGTCTCAGACAATTTTTCATGTCACACAGTTTGAGCAAAAATATTCCAAACCATACAACCAAGAACCTTCAATTTTTTGAATGTTTCTACTAGCATTGGCACAGTTTGCGCACAGTTTAAAAAACCGTTCATAAAAACTATGCATCCAATTATGAGAATAATAAATTTTAACCTAAATATCTGATTTACATGATTAAAATGTTCATTTGGATCACTTCCTATTGGTAATCTACAAGAGATCCCCCCTTCATTCTCTCACAATTTGGGCCACTTTTGGGGTGATTTCTCACCATAGGTTAGTGTTTCTTCATGGATTTCTCTTCTCTTATCCACTTCACAATCTAAATAGTTATCTCATAATTTTTTTTGGAGGAACATGGGATGTTAGGGTTTATGTGTGGGATTTTCTTCATAGGATTCTTGGGTGTCTGGTTGGTCTATGAGACTTAGATATCTTCTCTCTAAAGTATGCACTCCATTCACACACAACTATGGTAGGAATTTTCATGAGTTTTCATAAAATTTAAATAAATTTTATTCTTGGGATTTCATAACTAGTTTATAAAACATGTTTTTCTCCTATATTATAATTATAGATAATCCATGGTAGTATTTTTCCCTTGGTAGAATTGCCTAAAAAGTGGGTTTTAAATGATTTTTTTGTTAATTTTCTATTATTATAATACCTAAGAGGCTAGTTTAAATTTCATATATTATTTTATATATGTTTTCGGTATTTTTAGAATTTTTTAGTAATTATTATTGTATAAATTTAATTATATTCAAGTGATAGATGTTTTTTATGTATTATTTGGTTGTGTTATGGTTGGATTATATTGTACAAACATTTTTGAAGTCTTTAATGGCTCCAACATTATGTTTTTTGTTTTATAATGATGTAAATGGTTATTTATTATTTTGAAGCAATTGTTGTTTTTTGGGAATGGTTTTGAATTTCTTTAGTGGATTGAAGGGCTATTGGACGTGCACTAAATTGATGATGGTACCTTGAAAAATGTGTTTCTTTAAAAATGATGGTTTCATAAAATGGTCCTTTGGATTCTAAGTAATGGCGGTCCATTAGAGTGTTTTCAATAGATGGTAGGAAATGTATTCCTCATTTTATTGCTCAATATGGACATGAAAAATACTTTTCAGTGTATGAGGAATGGATGAGGGCCTTTTTGGAAATTATGAAATGTTTGGGCTTGTGCTCAAAACACAAGAGACTATTTCACACATTGAAGTATAGGGTTATGTTTCTATCAACTTTTAGAGAGGGTATTGTTTTGGATAAATGTGTGTGCCCGTGTAGAAACCCTAAATTCTTCTTCAGTTTTTTTAATGTTCATGTATTATAGATGCTTGGATGACACCTTGTTTTATCAAATACATATGTATGTATATGTGGAAACATTATAGGAGAGATATGCCTTTGGGGTTATTGTATATTTGTGTCCATGTTTGGGGTAGGCATGTGCAATAGCGGCAACCGAGTTGAGATACATGTTCCTTGGACTCCCACTTACATAGTATTGAGATTACCACCATGGGTTATTGAGCATCATATAGATGATAACGTGACATTAGCTTTCTATCCCCTATTAGATGGGGTTCTACCCTCAAAAGTTGTAGATAATCCATGAGGGTTGTTCAGCTCGATGGCTATGGAATGAACTACATTAACAGTCATCAATGATGAAATAATAATCCAACTAATGTAATTATTGTTATAAATTAATATTAAATTAAATGTGAAAATAACATAAATATTATAATTTGGTTGTTTAATTCATCAGTTTATTCATTTGTATCTATATATGTCGATGTGAAACAATATTGGGAATTTTCCCAACCGATTTTTTTATATCATGAAAACTATATAAATTCCATTCGGTCATTCATTTTTCTATCTCACTGGTATATCTTACTTAACCCCATAAATTATAGATTTATGAAATTAATTAATTATGATATCTTATTAGAAGAATATTTTCAAATGTTATGGGATGATGTTCAATTTACATGGATGGTCTCATCGTGTGAACGTAGGGATTGTGAATGATCATTGACAACATCCTACATATTATAAAATGGCGTATCCAAAAATCCATATATGAATTTAAGGATTTAAGTTGAATTGGTATTAATAAAATCAATGTGATGAAATGTTCAATTTATTGTATACATATCTTTTTCACATACATATATCCATCATCTCATCTGAGGATATATAATGAAATTTTATTCTATAACAGTATATATTGAGATCGAATTTCATATTCCATCTATAGAAATAATAATGTTATACATTTACACCTCAAGAACTAAAATGTGTAATGATATTTCTACATTACCAATCATAATCATGTAGGATGGGTACTTTAATTAATCATAAAATATCTCTCAATATTGATTGTTTATTCTTTTTAAATAATGAATAAACTTCACATTTAGTTCTAATTGTTCAACCAATATAAATGAGATAATCTAATGTGATTTTACATTTTTTTAAAATAGAAAAATATTTATTAATGTTATTAAAATGGTACCATTAACCATAAAATATCATGCATTTTCCCCAGAATCCTCTAAAGCATGCACATTAGTGAAGAGTTTCACCTTACTCTTCTACCATATTAGATTAATACCCAAACAAGAGCTCTCATATCTTTTAAGATTCAATTACTAAGAATACCTTTATGTATTAACCTAAATATATGAAACCTTTAATTTATTAGATTCACAGTGGCAACCCATTAGTGATAAAATATTATAAAACATCTTCATGTATCCCACCATCATACGTTGGAAACATATTTTATGGGGAGTCATAGACTTCAAATTCATAAGTCAAACATTTTCTCATTAGAAATATTCTAGTGAACAATCCCATGATAAAAATGATAAGATAACTGATCTGACATCTAGTGTAATTCATGTAGTATCCTTTCCAATATAAAGAATGAATATCCCCTACCTATATGGTGGGGATAAAATGACTCTCATTTTATGGGTTTATATTATAGTCCTATTTTGTATTCACCATATGAGAAACTTATTCATATACAGGCATATTTATAGAAATATTATATGAGTGTGTCATCAATAATTTATATATTTTAGACATATATATACTTGATATTTCCTAATAACAATAAATTCTAATAAATATTTCATTTTATAAATAAATTTTAATTCATTCTAAATAACATAAATACTAAAATTCTCAAAATATCAGAACTCTCACAATATATCTCACATAAATTCATTTAAAAAATATTATTCATAAAAGATATATTTTTCTCTAATATTTTATTTTTATATTCTAACATATTTCTATTATATCTACCACCATGTCATAGTTTTTCCATTAAATAGACAAGATCCAAAATCACCCAGATAGGTCTCTATTTTCTAAATGAACATAATGATATCTTTAATCATTACTAAATGTGTTTCATTTTTTGCATCAAAAATATCTTCTGAATGATGGAGGATGTTCTTAACGACAAATTTGTGATCCACCGCTGACAATCAGTCTGGTCTAGAATCTCCTATTATCACCAATTATTGAACCATAATATCCAACTTTACACAAAAAGAGGTATTGAAATAGGAAATCAAGAAAATTATTATTTTACTTCTATTAATCATATAATCAATTAAAAATGAAAAAAACCTCATGAATCTATTTTTATGTTCACTCAAATTAATAAATCATAAATATCATGAACAAATGATTTTACTTTGTTCACCAAAAATGGATACATCTAAAGAGTACATATAAACATTGGGTTATTATTCCAATTAACCGCTACATCATAAGTATGTGATTTGAATATGTAGAAAGAGATCACTTGTCAAAAAAAATATAAAATATAATCCCCATATCTATGAATTTTTTAGATATATATACATTTTTTATCGTTGATATGCAGGGTAATTGAAAAAAGCTAAAAACCCAAAAAAATACTCATAAAAACAACTATAGTGTTCTGTATGTCTATCGATCATTAATTACTAAATATTGTAATTATATCCATATATGATTAATCATTAAATCCAAATATTAATTTAATCTATTACTAATGAAACATATCTTTTAAATACTAGATATTCAATAAACAATAATATTGATCCTATTTTTTGGGGATCATTAAGTATTCTTTCCTTTATATATTTATTTTATATCCTATTCTACGCAAAAAAACATGCATGTATACTATATAATAAGTGAATTAAAAATTTTAAATTAATATATCTGGTAACTTTCAACTCTTCATGCATCATTTAAAATTCATTGATAATATTCCATACAAACATTATAAAACTAAAATCTATAGTTAATAGATGGCCTAATAACCACAAAAATATCATGATATATACACATAATAATTTATGAAAAAAACATTGGAATATATAAATCATATAACAACATACTCATTCATGTAATTATGAGTTAGGTTCTCCCTCAAATAATTTCAACTTCCAAAAGGTCACAACATATTATGAAAATTGTAGAGTGCGTAACTTTTAATAGAGAAAAACTAATCTGATATTCAAATTTCATGGCCTTATAAATTTTTCATTTTAACAAATAAAAAATTGAATCCCCTAAATAATGATTTTAAATGCACCAGTCCTGGTGAAACTCCATAAACATAGTGACCACACTAGTTTTCTAGAATCATTAAAATCAACTTGAACACCATTTGGTAAGTGAATTATTAATTTTTTATCAAATAATAAACTAATATAAAAAAAGATAACATCAAAATTATTTGTGAAAAAACATTTTACCATGTGAATTACCTTTCATGTGGCCAGGAAATTCACTCAGGAACCTATTTTTTGTCTCATAGTGTGTAGAATTAATCACCACATCTTAAAAAAGTACATGAAAAATACACACCTATGAAAATAAACATTAAAATATTATTTCATTGGAAAAAATATGATTTCAAAATGCAAATTACTCTTATGTTATTTAAATGAATACAATGAATCATACACACTTTTTAGAGTATAGGGTTGTCAGATGATCTTCTTATTTCCTGAAATATCCAAAATAAACTCCAAATTAATCACACTTATTCCAAAAACATTAAAAAAACTTATTATTGGAAAAAATATACTCTAACCTATGGTTTAAAAAGAATTCAAATTTATAATTTTTCTAAAAAATTACTATAAATAATATTAATGAGTTCCTTCAATCACACATCATAATAATTATAATACTACTATTATTTCTTCCTGAAATTTTTGGATGTTTCTTCCCCTTTAAAAAAATCAGAATGAATTATATTCTTTTATTTTATATATTTATTTCACCATTATTCAATATCATATAAAATAAAATTAAAAAATATTTATATTCTAACATGATTCCTAGATCATTGAAGGAATCAAGAAAAAAATTGAGTGTTAGAATGATATCTTATATGAAATATATAGATCTCATATTTAACTTTTATCAATTTTCTCTAGATATTGTATCCCACTATCTTATTTCATTTATTAAATGATAATAACCTATAAATATAAAATGTATCAAAATATAATATTAAATACAATGGGGAAAGGGTCTTTACACACCTCTTATGTTTAAACAAATAACACTAACTACAATGTTAAACATAATCTTCTCAATAATATTTTCATACAAGGGTTTGTTGAATATATATACTATATGATATAACATAATAATTTATTTTAGAATATGTTTTTCCTCCACATTATCTATTATGAAATATACCATATTTCAATATTATATTTGAAATAATGTTATAACATATTCATTAATTAATCAATATGATCATTTGTTATCATAAAAAAATCAACAAGGGTTGTTTCACCAATTAAAAAATATATTGAAAATAATATTTATCTATAAATTTTTTTCTATACTTTACAACAAAATTAAATTATGATTTTTATTCTAAAATTTTTTTATTACATCACCATCCATCATAGTTTATTCCAATATAAAATGATCCACCCATTGGTGGTTTTCAATCCATAATGTCACCGGCTTAATTAGTATCCTAAAATAAATAAAAATTAGATATTTTTTAACCATAAAATCAATATCAAAATTAATTGTTCCCCAAACATAGCCCATTTTCTATTTAACTAATAATTAATTTATTTCCTATAAAACATTGAAAAAATGATTCTAAACATAGAGTATATAAAATGTTTGGCTGGGTTTCAGCTAGACAGAGTAAACTCACAATGAATCTTTTCTACAATAATGAGGCTTCTCCCTCAAAGACCTCTTGATTTTACAATTTAATTCCATATAATATTGGAGTTTAATTTAACATATAATATTAAATTCAGATTTTATTTAAAAAAATATTTTCAATATTTAACTTATGAGATGAATATATTTCTTTCTTATTAATGTATTATCACCACTAAAAAAAGATTCAATTATATAATAAATAACATCTAAAATTATATTTTCATTTAATTAGTAATCTCATCAAATTTGTTTTAAAGTTTTCCTCTCAAGATGATCTAATCCATATAATAAATCCTAATAATTTTTTCTCTTCTAGAATATTCACATAAAGGCTGTGATTAACACACTTATCATAGAATCTAGATTCTTTAAGAATGTATCTGATAATGTTTTCTAAGAATTAGGTTCTCCCATTAGATCATAAAATTTATTTTCTATAATGAATAAATTAAATTATTAATTTATAATAATAAATTCATAATTTTTTGGAATGTATATATCCACATTTTGGAGTCCATTTTTAAAATGTATCTTCACTAACATCATAAATAATTTAAAAATTTTATGAATGGACACAATTAGAAAAGTTATAATATAATGCATTCATATCACATGGGTGAATATTTTAAAAATATCAATGACTTTAATTTATTATTACCCATTATATACTATCCTTAACTTATTATAATTAATTTTTCAATATAATTAAATTTTTTCATGAATAATAACATTGTAGAAGTATAAATATGGTGTCTCAGAAATTTCAAAATCATTTATGATTTTTCTATTAATCACATTAGATTAATTATTTGAGGATTTTATCTAAGATTCATACATTTTTTATTCATTAAATGAGTATGGTTCAATGTTAGATAAAAAAGAACTATAATACTTTATATTTGTTCTTTTATTATGGGTTGAATCGAATTCACCCTAATAATATTTTTTAATTTAAATATATATATTCTCCTCTTTGACTAAGTCCCTGAATAAATATCTTATTCAAAATTATCTAAAACTTATTTAATTTTAGAATAATTATTTACATGAACCTTTTTTAGTTCTACTGAATCAATATTTATTTATTTATCCCCTTCAAACAGTTCTTCAATAAAAATATCTCTAGATTTTTCTTTGTCTTCTTTGTCAACAAAAATCTTGTCACTACTCTCAAAATTTATACTTGGAATTTTATTAAAATACATATAAGAAACACTATTTTATTAATTTACATGATCTATTCTTTTATCAACAACATTTTTTCTACCCTTACCAACTAAAAGATTAATATCATTTTAGAAAGAAAAATCATATCCCATGATCTCTTCTTCTTGGTGGAATAGAAAATTCATACAATTTTTTCTCTCCTAAAACAATTAAAAACATTATCAATGTCTCATTAAACAATGAAATATCAACAATAGATCTTAACTCAGTAAATTATCTTAGATATGATAATGTACATGGATTAGTGATCAATTTTATATACTGTATTTTTCTCTAACTATTATAAAAAATATATTTACTTTTCCATATACAAAATATCGATTTTCATTTCTCATTTATCATTCTCTGTGATAATAATAATTATTTCCATGTATAAGAAAACCTCCCCAATTGAATCTTTCTTCCAAAAACTAGTCACTATGATGAAAAAAATAATTTGTAATGAAAATTTTCTATACAAATTATATTTCAATTTTTCAATTACTCATTTTCCAAATAGTTATTTTTATCACCTTTAATCTTTAATTTTATAATATTTATGAAACGTATTGTTCTATAATTTATTCTATTAAAATTATTTAGATTATTGTTTTTACCTGATATTTGATAGGGACACCAAATATCTAGAATTTAGGTACCATTATTCAATGATTCTTCCATGATGATTTTATCCAATGTTTCCATCTCTATAGTCTTTATTTACATCTATGATACTCCAAAATTAGTGGATGTATTTGTTGATATCTTCTCACATTCTATAGTAAAATCCATATGATATAACCATTCATAATCAATGGAGTAAAAAATTAACATTATTTATTAGGATTTAACTAAATATATTCTCCTATGAATTTTTTAGAAGATCAATATCAACTCTTTCTACAATTTAAAAATTTACACCAAAATACAGTACAAAAAAATTGGGTTTTTATGATGGTGCGTTACAAGTGAACCTTATTAATAAAAGGTCATTTTTATGGGACTACATCACTAATAGACCTTGAAGAAATACAATGTTGGGATGTAGTTATTCGTGACGAACCTTTACAAATAGAAATTAATTGCAACAGATAAGATAGCAGTCTAAAATTATTTTCATCCCCTTTTAAAAAAGATTAATTATAATGGCCTTTTAAAATTTATACTATTCGCAATGGACACTTAATCCATCCCAAAAATTAGTATTTTTTAAAAAATAAAAAAAATTACAATAATTAAAAATATTTTTTTTTCAGAAAAATAAAAAATATTTTAAAAAAATTTAAAACAACAGATAATAAGTTTAAAAATATTTATATAAAATGTAAAATATTTAATGAAAATAAATATTTTTTATAAAATTATTGATTTTCATTAAATTTTAAAAAAGATAATAATTTAAAAAGTTATAAATAATTTAAAAAAATTTAAATAAATAATAAATAAATATATAATGATTAAAATACATAAAAATAATACAGTAATAAAAATAAGGGAAAAATATAAAAGTAATACATCATTTATAACAGAAATATTGTTTCCCTGTAATTGAAAAAAAAATTTAAAGTAGCACAAATAATGAACTGATGGCCTATGGAAGAGGATTACATAAAGGATTGGGGGGATGAAACTTCATGTTAACGCCACGTGCAAGACATATCATATAATCCAACATCTTCTCATCTCTTGAACACTTTATATTATTCCTACACCCCAGTTTCTCTAAATCTATGAATCTACTATATAATTGAATTTTGAGCTCTAAACCTCTCCTTGTATTTTGTAGCAGACAATGACATCGAGAATATATCTCCATGATCTCCCTTCGAGCACACTGATGAAATCACAAAAGTACCATAATAACTCAAATTCTTTTGTCGATAACATATACAAAATACACTTCTTTTATAGACACCATGAAAATTTTCTTGTATCACAGGCCCCACATAAAATCCTAAATCAATGGTGGAATCATGTTCATTCACGAGTTGAATCTCCCGGGAATGAGAAATCGTAACCTCATGTGTTTCATTAAAATATAATTATAAATTAGAATAATGATAAAATTTATATTCATGATTTTTTATCAAATAATTACATACCAAAATATGGAATTCGTAGTTTCATACAACTTCTCTTGTATGGGGATCAATATAAATCTTCTAATAAACATTCAAATTTATTATATATGGCCAGTAAAATCATATATAATATAAACAATTATTGTTAATGTATATATATACATTAATATATGAAATCACATTCCATCTATAATAGATGTATGTAAAATATATGACTTCAAACACTACGTGTGACCTCCTTCCTACTTAGATCAGATATCCAGATGATGACCTCCACCTTAACATATCTCATATCCAATAGAAACATAAGACATCCCATACAAGAACATAGATATATTATGGTCTTTAAATGGTGGAAGACCTGTCAAAAACAGCTACAAAAGCTTTAACCACATCTCACTTTCTAAGGATCTGTAAAATAATATAAGAGAACTAATGTATAAATGTATTCCATCACTCACATATAATATCTCTCATGATATAATCATTTGGAGGAAAAAATTACACATAAAACTTAAAAACAATATGGTAGTAATTAAATAAATTTTTTAAATGTATATATTATTTAATATTGGTCAATCTGGAGGTTGAACATATGGTGATTCATAGTGATGGTAATGAAGTCAAATGAAATCCATGGCTCAAAAACATTATTTCTTAGAATCATACCTTTATAAAAAACAACTATATGAAAAAAAACAAGGAAAATAAAAAAATAAACAGATTATTATTACCAAATTTATTAAAAAAAGATAATAAAAATTAAATTTCTTAAAATATTAAACATACCTCCTTAAATTAGGATCAAAATATAAATATCGGTGTCTATTAAGAACATAATATAGAATCATCAATCAAACAGAACCACACCCCATCCTAATAGGTGCACTATCCTATAAATCAGATGAATCGAAAACATCAGCACAATATCTTGTATCAGAAAGAGAATGAAATAGATTTTATATTTAATATCCAGCCATAAGAAACAAATAATCATACCTAAAAAATTTTTAAAAACAAAACTAATAATGACTTCAATATAATAATATTACCCACGAGTAATTTTTAATGAAAATATCAAATATAAAAAACATATAATTAATATAATATAATAATGACTTGTAAATAAATACTAGAACATAGCAATTTAACATGAAAATATTTGATAAAATATATATCAAATATAAAAAAATAATAAATATCACACAAACTATAATATTTTTACATATAAAAAAGGTTTATATGGATTGAAAATATAAAAAGAATTATAAATACTTGAATCAATGAAGGAATTAAAAATATCATTAAGTCCATCCATATGAAACAAATAACATTACAAATTTTTTTTAAAAAAAATATAAAACATAAAAACCTAATAAATACTTGAATATAATACAACACTTGTCATATTATTTTTCATTTTCATCAAGGACAGTTACATCATCCACATCTTCTTCATCGTCAACATCCATATGAATTTCATTTTCATCCTCCCATATCACTTTATCAACATTATCGATATAATTTTGAAATCTCCCAGCCCTGGATGCACACACAGGTTAACCGAGCCAATTGATCATATGACCTCAAGCATGTGTCCACATATACCAGAGGCTACCGACAAGCTGCGAGGGTCTGATAGGTCGATCAAGGGGAAACTATATCCTCTTTTATTATAGAAATACCCTAAATTAAATTAATAAAAAATAATATAATAATATATAATCATAAAAATTACAATTATCTCAAGATAATCAATGAGTGGAATACACCATCTGAATAAAGTAGAACACATTCCATGATAAAGTGACCAGTTTCTAAAACGAAAACAGAAAATAATGATAGTTAAGACTCCCCTGTGAGTTCCAAACCACATAAAGTTCCCACATCCATGTTCCATCCCCAATTAATACATCTAACAAAAGGCCATTTCTGTTATCCATTCATTCAACGATAATGTATATTCAGGTACTGATCTGGAAGGCCAAGTATGGTGCGAGTAAGACATAGTAGGACCCAACCAAAAAGTTCTAAAACAAATATCAATATAAGTGCATGCAGTGGAATACTGAAATATGTACAATTCTTACAGGAAAAATTTATCACATTATTATATATTCTGTGTTTAACCAGATATAAAACTATGTTCCCAATGTCACATGAACATAAATATATATTATACCCCATATTGTAGTTCAATCTATCACTATTGAAATAAACAATTGAATCCATATCTTATCATTCTTAATACATATCCAAATTTCCATGGCCCTATTCACCATTTAATATAACCGAATTAAATTATCCTGTTGTGATTCATAATACACAATTTAATGTCAATGATACCATTCACCCTTTAAATATGCATCATTAAAGGAGTATGTTTCCATTTATATTAGATGGAAAAAATTTCATGTTACCATTTTCCATTAAAAATTCTTAATTTACCAAAATAAAATATTATATATTTTCTTATAACCTATTAAATTATTCAAGAATTAATTAATCGTACTCAAAATTTTAATACCTCATAATTAATTTACAAAAAATGATTTAATCTTAAGATCAATATGTCACTATTAATTTCACAATTATTAATCTCAATTCAGGAAATAATTATACTATAATTAATTCCACAATGAATTATATCAAATAATAATATCAATATAAAATAAATAATTCAATGATTAATTATCTCAAATAATGATATCAATATCCTAAAATTAATTCAAGAATTAATTGTTTCTGAATCACATAATTTCGTAATTTTGTCACAAATTAATTACCAAAAATCAATTAATTAAACAACTAATATAGTTCTATAAGGAATATTTAAATTACACTATTTTCATACATTTTATGAAAATAAATACTATGGGAATTAAAGAATATACCACATACCTCAATTCATCCATGAACAATTCCCTTATAACAATAACTAATAATTGAGTCAGACAATAATGTAAAATGAGAGTTGTATCTTAAAACAACAAATCAAGATAACAAATGTCATGATCATTTAAATACTAATATATATGTACAATATTAGTTGTATATCCCACAAAATAAATATATATCTTAACAAACATATGATTACATCCCTGAAAGAAAGAGATAAGAAATTGATATGAACATAAAAAGAACTGGGAAAAGATTGACATACTTGTAGAGGTGAGGATATTAGATCAGGGATTCATATCACAAAGAAAGGATATCTAGAGGGATTATAATTCATCCAGATTGATCCTAAAATATGAAATACCACCAAGGGTCGAATGGGTGTTGATCTGAGTTTAATTAACATGTTTGGGTCATTAAAGTGTTATTTTTATGCTTAATTTTATTCCGAAACATGGATTTCTAGGTAGGGGCACTTGGTTTTCTCTAACCATGTGCCTAAACTATTACCCTCATTTATAGGGATGCATGGTTTCCCCTTTTAGGGAGCATGTTTTCTAAACCGTGTGTTATCCGGGAATATCCCCATGCACATGGGGTCAGACAATTTTCTCTAACCCTGCACAAACCATTCATATCCCATATTTCTTTATTTTTTATCAAAATTTCATACTACACACCACATGTTATAACAGAAAACAATTCATAGAAAATGTCAAACAATTTCTTGAAATTAAGTCTGGGACTACTTTAGAAAAGGTGAGGATCTTTTTATATACCCACATTGTAAAAAATCATTCTCGAGTTACACTTCCATTCATGAATAAGGTTCTGAGGCAAAAACATATTAGTCAAATGAGCCATCATATCATCTACATATTACCATTTCTCCTCCCCCATATTCCCATGATTCCATAATACATGAACTATTGATACAATCATTCCCCACGACACCTTTACAAATTGATCCAACACACATATCATATTCTCTTTAAAGGACACATCTACCTAATTCTCAAAATTATTCACATCAATCACATAATAAGTGGTAGGATGACATTTCCAATGTTGTGATTCATGGAAAAAATTATTTATATCAATTTATTTATAGGTAATATCCAATTGGGGTGACACTAACCTCGTTTTCCCAAAAACATCAAATGGTCTGATGAACCCAGGTTCCAACTTACTATGTCTCTATATTTGGTGGTGACCCAATCTATGAGACAACCTAAGGAATAAATTTACAACCTCATTAAACTGTAGGGGTTATCGATGTCTATCTGGATATGACATTGTCTTCTATTAGTCGTATCCATATGCTTATTAACTAACTAAACCATCTCAGACGTCTCCTGCATGAGAATCATTCCAAAAAACTCCGACTCACCTTATTCCATTTAAAATATGGTAGATATAAATGGTATACCATAATGATACTCCTATGGTTCCATCTGTATAGGTTCATGGTAAATAATTTTATTGGAAAACTTCACAAAAGTTAGGATCTTTTCTTAATATCCGATAAAGTCAAGTACACACACCCGCAACATATCCTCAAGTACATGTATATTAAATTCTAAATATTTGTATATCTAGGGGTGTAAGGCCATAATCAATAATATATTTGCAACAAAATCCTTCTACATGACATTCTATAATCGTGAAGAAACTCATGATTCACCATATGAAACTATATTCTGTGGAACCCCATGGATACAAAAAATATTCTAAACATATATGTATCCCAACTTATCCAATGATAATGTATCCTATAAATACATTAAATTTTGTACATTCATCATTCGATACAAAATAAACTAGATAAAATAATTCTTACATTGAATCTTTAGGATACTAAGCATAAAATCCATTTTCACTTCATCCTATTTCCACTTCATAATGAAGAAAAAACTACAGGATACCAACAAGATTTTGATGGTCTTTCATCACCTACTGAAATTTATATCATCTTGTCAAGAACCCTTTTATCTCATATTCTATTTACTTCCTCTGAAACTATCATCCTTGGTCATGGTATATATTTTCTACACCTGTATGTAAAACCATATTTTAGGAATGAAATTACTACATCAGGTCCTCTGTCTTACTCAGTAGAACAAAACCATGATTCTTAACATAAATGATATCATCATCATCTGTCAATCAGTTTGAATATTTCCCCTAACATTTATTATTTCTCTCAAAAAAAACATTTTATACCCTAATATGAAATTCCATTGATCCATATAAAATATATATACTCCACTGAAACTAATACAAGTGTCATCAACTCCTAACTCTCTCTAAACAACACCTACATACAACCCTGAAAATTCATCATCTTGAT
This sequence comes from Viscum album, assembly GCA_963277665.1. Taxonomy (NCBI): domain Eukaryota; kingdom Viridiplantae; phylum Streptophyta; class Magnoliopsida; order Santalales; family Viscaceae; genus Viscum; species Viscum album. The sequence goes on from OY728139.1 coordinate 64,143,207, forward strand.
TCAACACAAAACTCTTGAACATATTGATTTACTGTTTCCCTAAAAAATAGTAGGATACATTGTTTCCATTCATGAGCGTATATTCTATATCAAAATCAAATGATTTCAGATTATCAACCCATATCTTCTAAAAATGATTCAAATATATCTATGAAAATATATACCCCATTATGTATGATTGTTAATCTCTATAAACATCTATCCTATTAGATAATTCCTTCTACAAATCAAAACAAAAACCAAACATGCCATATCAAGGTCATATGTGGGATAGTTCAATTCTTGTGACCCCATCTATTGAGACCCATATACAACAACTCGATCTCCCAACATAAAAAAATCACCATGTCCCATCCTAGAAGAATAAAAATACACCATCTAATTCTCACATAGATTGGGTAGGATCAATACCAATGATAATGTAAAATCCTTCAATCGCTCATATAAGGCCTTCAAAAAAGATTCTAAATAATTAATCATTTCTACTTTATGGTCAGACCCTATATTAGTTATTAAAAACATGAAAAGATTTTCCTGAATCTCTAATAATATGCATCTAACAAATGAAATATGTAAATAATGAACAATTTCAAGTGACTCTACCAATATAAAACATCATGAACCTTGTCTAGGTCCACTAACACACACTCCCCCAAAATTAAGTGTCCCTATATTTTTAATTTTTCATTTATAAACTGATAAGTTGATAACTTTTCATATAGTTGATGTTCTCTCGGTGTACTTTGGATGATTTCAAGGTGATGGTAATGATCATCATGGGTCTTGGAGTACACCATGTTTTAATCCACAAGTACTAAAACAAACTGATCCATGTATGGGTGGAATTATTTTTCTTCAAGACCATAAACACAACTGGTCTATTCATCAACCCAAAGTACATTATGGAGAACCATTATAGGCCATACCTACTTCTAAAAAAATCCATAAAAAATGTATTAAGTCTAAACTCTCATTTGATGATACCATAATATCATGTCAATCATTATGAACACACAATCACCTCTGAAATTTCCAAATAATTCATCTATATAAAAAATAGGATATTGGTTCGTCACATTCATTTGGTTCAACATCCAAAAATCATTGTACAAGAGTATAGTCTCATCATACTTCTTATAAAAAATAAAACATTGAACCCCAAGCCAACAAATACATATAGTTAAATCCCTAATCCTCCAACTCTTCCAACAGAGTCATGAGCTCTTGAATATCTATGAGAGCCATTATATATGGTGAAATATGACTTTTCTTATCCCACATCATGAGATCTATATTATATTAAAATTCTCTCTCAGGAGGATTCCCTAGGAATTCATTATGAAAACATGTTGAAACAATTCCCCACAGGTTGAAAAATATCCTTTTTTACACCTCAATAATCTATAAATAATATAAAAACCATGTATGTGAGATTGCACAGTTGTTGAGTAATTCACCCTTCTCAGCCATTCTGAATATCCAACTCTCCATAGTCAATGTAATGGTCACCATTATGAGATTTAAATGTAACCCTCTTATGGTAACAATCAATGCGGGATTGGTATGAGGCAATCCAATAAATACCCATAATTAGGTTGAATCCAATCATATCAAGAATTTAAAGATCATAGATAAAATGGTACTCACTAATCTTGAGATAAAAACCCTTTCACAAATAGATACCTAAAGTCCAAACATTAAACGGTGTATCTATAGTCATTTACCCGCTCACAAATTCCACCATAAGGCTCAAAACATTAATTTTTTTTGATATAATGGAATGAGAGGTACGAGTATCAAATAATTAACAAGAAAATATAGACAATACATGAATAGTAACACTGACTATGGATAAGCTATCCTCACTATTCTCTAGTGTAGTCCACACTACATATTTTTATAACTCCTCTCAAACATATGATACAATCTGACTCCCTTGAAAACACACCACTATGATGATATGGGTTCTCTTTTCTATATGCACCATGTATTATTCTTCTACAAAAATTGTCTTATAGAACTGAATATGATAGACTGATATGATATTGAATTTCCCAATCCTGCACACTAATTATATCTAGATCCTCCATCACAAAAGACTATGGTTGAATCAGGTAGAACATTTTTAGATTACCCATCCTTCCATAAGATCAACACTCCATGGATGGGGGAGAACAATTCCTATGATAATGTCTTTCCCTAACAAGACTAATAAATACCACTCTAGTAAAGTACAGTTCCACTGATCCCTTTGTCTCGATAATATTCATTCCATTTATTTGACTAATGTTGTCAAATCATCCCTTCCTTCTCTTGAATGTCACACCTTCTGATTGTGTATAAGATACGACATGTCTTCCACTAGAATCATCTAACATGTTCCCCTTAGCTATAAGTTCCAGATCCACCACCTTAGAAAATATCATTAGTCGAAAGATGCTAAATTGGGACCTAATCACAAAATTAATTTCATCATACAAAAATATTTTTTTATATATGTCATGTCCTATTAATGTTGTGGAAATGAACCACTTTTCAAAAAATCATCATGTATTGTCCATCACAAACATGCTCGCCCAGAGTGAGCCACTTGAACTCTACTTTACTCTCCTATCTAATCATTTATACATTGATATGATCCACGATCATATCCAAAAATTCAAAACATAGTATACCATAAACTTTTCAAGTCCTCACATGAATGTCCCATCACTTCTTCACTGATCCTTGTAGCATATAAGTGGCCAACAGTAACCTATTATCAGTAGGATTCTCCAAGTGGTTATGAATTGTCTCGATGGAATCATCCTAGAACTCAATCCCTCACATCCACCCTCCCCAGTAAAAGTTACAGGATGCTCTAACTAATACTACCCGATCATATGATACATGATCTTATCAACCATCCCAGGTTATCTTCCCTTGCATTTCATAAAGCGAACAATGCTTACTCGAAACAACTCCCATGCTTCCTCACTTGGCACTATCAGTGACTCAAGTTCCACTACTTGTATATTATCTCAATACATCTCACCATTTCATCTTATCAACATGACTCGTCATGGGGGGTATAAATATTCAATGAAAAATCATGTCTTTTGACTCATAACACCGCATAAACACATTTATGTCTGGAGAAAACATACAATACTTCTCAAAAATTATTTTCCCCAAATCCCACCTCATGGTTAAAACTAAGTCACTATCACTACCCTTAGACATAATAAACCTAGGATTTTTTTATCTAGGAAAAAACATTCACATTGTTCAATTTTCATATTTAGACACAAAATTATTCTCATTAATTCATCATTTTACTACTTATAATTTCATATTAGGCACAATTTTCAAATCAATTTCACATTAAATTTGAAAATAGTTCATGTTAAACAGATTACCCAAAACCCATTCTGACGTGTGTTCCTAAAAAAGATGCTTTCCACAAAATAATCTTATTTTCCTAGAATGAATCATGTATACTCAACCCTCATTCCATACGAGGCCACAAGTCTATTTTGAATGATATTTAGAAGCAATTATCACATCCCAAATAAAGTGCATCACCCAATGTGAAATAATATTAAACTATAACATAAAATAGTAATAACAACATTCACTCCTGAGGTACATTGTTTTCCCCCCACACATGGGTCTGAAACTCCCATGAAAGATCGCATTATCGAGGCCCAAATCTTCCAAATATACTATCTACTTTTTCCAAAATAATAAAATAAGGGAAAAAAATAAAACTCCATTAATAACATATTTTAACATCACATCTTATGTGCAACACACTGATGCCCCAAGATGGTTGGTAACATGCCCTCAAGCCTTCCTCCCCATATTCCCGAGGCTCTGGAATAACAACTAAAGTCCGAGAAGTCGATGATAGTGAAAATATATTGTCTTTAATCTGACTAAACCATAAACAAAAATAAATAAAAAATAAGAGAATAATATATAACCATAAACAATTCCAATATTTAAGGATAATTAATGAATGAAATAAAATATCCAACTAAATTAGATAACATGCCATGATAATATAGGTTTCAAGTGTCTAAAATTAAAACTAAAAATAAAGACAACCACTACTCCTAATCAGTTCCAAACCACATATAGTTCCCTCATCCAAGCTTCATCCCTAATACATACATCAAACATAGGGCCGTATCATTAAACCAATCCTATAACAAAAAATTACATTCAGATACTGATCAGGCCTCCCATGTAATCTATGAGTATGACTCCATAGATAACCACCAAAGGTATATTAAAAATCCTATAAATAAGAATGTATGTAGTTGTATAAAGAAATACGTAAAACTTATAAATAAATAATTTATCACATTATTAAATATTATCTATTTAACTATATAACCCTTGAGCTACCCAGGACACCCAAAACTCAATACCCACTTCAACTGGTGTCATAGTCTAATATTTCCCCAAGAGATATCACATTAAAATTCCCATGTTACCATTTTTAATACATATATGAATGTCAGTGTTCCTATTCACCATTTAATATCACATAATTGAATAATCAATTAACCATTCATAATAATTAACTTAATATTCATATAACCATTCTATATTTTACATCTCACAATTTAATGAGCATGTCACCATTCATAATACATAGAAAATTGTCCATTTTTTACCATTCAATAACAGAAAATTGAACACGTCATAATATTACATATATCTCAAGAACTTATTAATTTATTCACTAATTAATTAATCACACTCACAATTTCAATATCACATAATTATTTCACATAATTTTTGTTTAATTATTAACATCAATATCTTAAAATTAATATCACAATTAATTATCTCAATTCATGATATCATTATACCATAATTAATTTCACAATAAATTATCTTAAATAATAATATCAGTATCAAATAATTGATTCAATGATTAATTTTCTCAAATAATGATACAAATAGAATACAATTAGTTATTATTGAATCAAACAAATAAATAATTCCATTATAAATTAATTCACTAAAATTCATTCATTAATCAAGAAATTAAATTTCTAAATAACATTTGCAATTCTACAATTTCTATAGACTTAATCATAATAAAGACTATTGGAATTGATGATATTTCCACCTACTTCAGATTGTGGATAAACAATCTCTCAATGAAAATATCTACAAATGGAATGGAACAATGACATATACCAAGATCTAAGTCAAAAAACCATAAATTAATATTAAATAAATAAATATCATTTAAATCTAGATCACCTTCTATAATTGTAGATCTAGACATCACCAAAGTGATTTATATTTATCTAAATAGAGGATTAATTTGTTGAATTAATGCATGAAAAATGGTAGAATAATTTAAAAAGAACCAGTATAGGATTCACCTACTATTGTAGTCATGGATCTTCAATATAAACACCAAATCACGATGAATGGAGCTTAGGATTTTATGGAATTTTGTTTAGAGAGCTCGAAAAATGTGGTAGACCACCTAGGGATGTACATGGGTGGGTTTGGAATAAATTACAATGTATTAGGTAATTGAAGAATGAATTTCAGATTATTTGTATTGCCTTCAATGGTTTGTTGGGTAGGGGAACACATTTTTCCCTAACTATGTGCTCGAACCATGCTACTACTTTATATGGGTGCACAGTTACTCAATTAAGGATTAATTATTTTCTAAACCGTGCACCAACCATTCATATCCACTCTTCAAGTTTTCACATTGTTATCTCAACTAGGCTGCACATTTTTCCCTAACCATGTTCTAGTAATGCACTATCCCTTTTTTTAATTTTATTTCCAAATTCCATCTAAAATAGCCAATGTTATAGCCCAATAAAAATTTCTCAAATAATTAAAAAAGAGTACCTACTATCAAGCTCAAGACAACTCCAGAATATGTCTCAATCTTACACAATAGGAAAAAACGAGTTAGAGATATATTTTGGGAGTTTCATTTTAAAAATTAATATTTTAACGTCTATAGAACTATTTTCATTTTCAATAAATTGGTTTTCATTTGACTTTATTTTTTTCACACTAAACCAATCATTCAAATATCTCAAAACATCACAATAATTTTTATAATAAAAATATTGTGATTGAAGTTCAAGAATCAATTGTTCATTTAAAGAAAAAAGGCTACCATATTTAATTTCAGTAACTCCATGTCAAGGGTTAACTCACAAACCTTGATTAGTATCAAGAAAATGAAATTTAGACATTGTTACATAATTTGGTCCCATATTAAATCACACAATTATTTCATCTATCATATCCTAAAATTCAACTTCAACATCATTATAATGATATCATTTCAAAAAATACCCCTGTTCATTTATTTCATTGAGTCCCCATATATGGGTTTATAAAATAGAACCCCATTAACCATACAATTATTAACAAATTTACCAATTTGATATGAGGTTTTTTCAGAACATGTAATAAACTATAAATATTATTTTCATTTTGTGTTTCCTATATATAATAAAAAATATATATAAAATATATCATTGAAAAATTAATTTGTTATTCCATCAAACGATACATAACACACCAATATTTAAAACCAATATGATGAATTTTGTTGATGAAATTATTTAAGGGAAATAGATGTATTTTTTATAATTTTTATGTGTTCTTCAAATATTATTATAAGAAACTAATATAGAAAATGTATCATCTATATGAATATATCAAATTATTAAAACGTAAGAACATACTATAAATATCATATCATTTTATTACAATTCAACAAAACATATTTATGAGCTCTGTGGAGTTATTCAGTAGAAATCCATCATTAATGATAAACACTAATACATAGCTAAGGGTAATTAAAAACTAAAAAATGATGGTATGTGAAATCATCAACAATGGTCTCATTAAGACCCATATATTTATGTTTTTAGGGATATTCCTATTAAAAATAATAACAACATTCTTATGGAATTACCTCCTACAAATATTCTTCTATATTTGACCCTTAAAATTATGATTTATTACATTCATTATTCTTTACCTCTATTATACATCTCAAATGGGTTCATTAATCTAAATTATATCAGTCCACCACATTTAGCTTCATACATAACATTAAATATTAAATATTTCATGGAGTTAATGAATATTGGGAGGAATATGTTCTTCAATTTCAAAAAATGTTTAAAACATAGTTTTATAACATACTCAATAGAGCATAATTTAATGTTTTCGAAAAATATTTTTTAATAAATGTGATATATTTTTGAAAAAATCACACACTAAAGAATTAAATATCCCTTTATAACAATAGGTAGTAATATAACCATTATTACATGGATGTCCTGACATTATAAACTAGTAATATTACTATTTATGAAATAATGAGACATATTTAAAGTTTAAACGTTTGGTAACCTAAAATATCTAATACATTTAAACAATATTAAACAACATTCCTTAAAAAGATCATAATATTTTTTTTGGATTCATTATATTTTATGATATTTCATATTTAAATAATTTATGTTCAGAATGTCTTCAAATCTGGGGATGATCTAACTATTACATTAAATTGTCATTGGTTTAACCTATTTTATAAAAATTATTATAAAATAGGTTATAAAAAATCATACTAATATGAATTACATCTAACGAGTTATGAACCAACATATCAAAATAATATGGAATCTTCTAAAAAACGCTACATTATCCTATTATGATCTATCCAAAAATATATTTTTTTCATTTATGGTTGGTCCAAAGGAAATAGGATTTTTATACAAGGAAATAGATTTTACCTAAATTCTATGAAGAAAAACTATAACTTCATCTCTTTCAATTCAAAATTTTGAAAAATTCTATATATTTCTTTGAAAAGTGTTGTCTGTAGGAAGAATTCTCCAACTATGACCAATATAACTATTATTTATCCAATTAACATGAATGAACACATTGTTCTTATCCATTCATTATATATATGATTTTAAAACATTTTTTCATCATCCATATTACAAACCATTGGTTGGAAAGTCACAGATCATCCATATTCATGCAATCTTCATTGTAAAATTATGATCTACATTTGTATAATATGTAGTAACACCATTATTCCATAATGAAATTAACTAAACAATTGTGTATTCAAATAAAAATCAATATTTATTTGTGTAAGTCAATGAATTTATAGAACCAAATATATATATGGCTATTTCTTCAGAATTGAAGGAGGTATGTTTAATGGAGTAATGAAAATAGTCCAACAAGAATATTTACCACCGTAAGAACCAACTTGACAAAAACCACTAGTAAAAAACCAAATAGTATGTTATGAGGTATTTAAAAATAATAATGCTACATCTGATCAAAGCGATTCCATGAATCAAAATCAGATTTATAATTTAATATTATACTGAAATAAATATTTTATTTCTACGATTTTTCATTTTGTATGGATTGTTAGACCTAAAAAATTATTTAAATGAGGTGTAATTGGAAAAAAACTCAACGGTTTAACAAGAAATTTGGTCTTTATTTTTTGTTCCTCTTTATTCCCTGATTCTCTACATGATATAGAATTAAATATGGATTCACAATAACCATAATATTATATAAATACATTTGAACATACATGAATATTCAGATAACTAAGACCCAAATTATAGACCAAAATCTTACATTCACAGAAACATGCACGTAATATATTTCCATCAGGCATCAAAAATTTCACCCAAAAAAATATATAAGCAAAAAAAAAATTTACATTCCAAAATATTATATGATTTCCATAAATTTCGAAATAGATCAAGTTTTTTCATTAGGAACCCCAAATATAAGGCCTCCACACAATGTTTAAAAAATTGTAATGTTGGGAATGTTTAGAGACAAAATATGGAATATCATTCTGAGTAAGACAAACCAATAATCTAATGTAATAAAATCTGAAATAACAGATTTGATATAAAAAGAGTTAAATTTTCTACTGAATTATGTTCAGCATGTTAATATCAAATAATATAACATTTCTAAAATCCAAAATGTAATAGATGAAGTTCAATATTATAAATTTTTACAAATATCCTAAAATAACATTTTTCACACAGATATTTAATATTTCCATCATAATAATATATTACGTCTACTGCAAATAGTAGACCATGGAAAAGCTCCATGGCCTCCGAAAAATATTATAAAAAGTTTAAACAATACATAAAGGATAGATACAGGTATGGGGTAGTAACCCCCCCAATACAACATACAAATATCAAATATACCATTTCCTTCCATGAACCCATCCACAAAATCCACCCCAAACTTTTGGATGTATTCAAATTTTCCATTGTTTAGGAGTCTTCCAAGCACTACTTGCATCTGACGTATACATTAGATCATCAATTGAATCATCCATGTGAGGGACACGTTGATCAATAACTAGAGCCATTTCACCTCCATGCACATCTTCTATCTGCACCTCACCAGTCCACGGATGTTCAGAAGAGGGTTTCCCTATATACACGTCTCCAGAATGAACCTGCTCGGGTCCAGATTCATTTGTCACTATAGAAGACAATGATGCCTTACCTTTTCGACTCCTTCCCACCTTATATACATGATCAATGTACAGATAATTATCAGTGTCCACCAAAGTAAATAATTTGGGATTCAAAATATTACCACCACCTACAACTGCATTTGAAGGTCCTTGAAATAGAGCCAAAACAGACACATGCTGAGGGGATTTAGAACCTATGGTAACATCCCAAATCAGGACACAACTAGGCCCCGAAAGAGAAATATGCTCTTTAGTGTCATGATGCTACTTGATCGCAATATCCACATTGTCAAGAACATGAAGAACATACCGTATCAACAAAAGGTAGAGACATGTCAAACTCAACCAACATGTGAGAAAAATTTCTATACCTCATGGTATTAGTTTTCTTTATCAACATTAAGATGAGGGCCAAAAGCCTTGGAAAAAACCCAGAGGATGTCTGGATGCCAAAAGACCCAATTCAAGCTTTTCACAGGGATCCAAGACTGAGAAATATTGTTCTTGGACTAAAAGGGATCGAACCATGGATCCCAATTCTGAAATCTCTTAATACTAGGCATGAGGTTAACAAAAACATAACATTAATTTTTCACATTGAGAGTTTAGTTACATCCTTAAATATGGTAATTAATAAAATTTATTTTATTTATTATTATTAAAAAAACTATTTAACACTGTAATTTATATTAAATCTATGTCTTTTGTTATGTTTATGATTTTGTGGTAAAAATAGCCATGACATAAATTTTTCTTTATGTTGATTTTATTAGTACATTGAATGTGTGGGTAATTCAATTAATATTTTTATTATGATTTATTATATAAAATATAATTGGTCACTCAAAAAATGTGTCATATACAAAAATTTAGACCAAATCTATGATCGGTATGTGGGGTTCACCCTATATAGAACATAATATTTTTTCACATTGAGTGTTTGGTAACTCATACCTGATGGTATTTCCATATAATATTTATATGATATGTATTTTTTAAAAAAATTAAGTATCTCCCTAATGGTGTATCATATCAAAAATATGGTACCACCGTGTGACTGGGGATGTAAGGGTTACCCTTGGAATAATGTAGCATTTGTTTGTGTTGGGTGTATGGTTATATGACAGGTGAGCATTATACATTTAATTATTTATTATAATTTATTATAAATATGAATATATATCTCTAAAACTATATATCATATTGTTAATTAGATACCACCATTTGGATTAGTTTATGGGGGATTCTATAGAGATTACATTAATTTTTTGTGGATATAAAATTTGTTAGCATCATGAACAATGTTAATTCAATTAATTTTTATTTTTATATTTTTTATGAATAATTGATCTGACTCCCAAATGGTTTTTTGTATGGGGAATATAATACCACATTTAGGTCTGGGATGATGATATTACCTGAGACACGACCGAAATTTTTTGTGGGCTGGGTGTTTGGTTACATTTCATCTGAGGGTAATTCATTTAGAATTTTAATTATAATTTATTAAAATATGTTGAAGTATCTTTCAAACTGTGTATTTTATGATAAATAGGAGAACACTATTATGTCCTAGTTTTGTGGTTTACTGTGAATACATCATAATAAATTTTCTGATTGAGATCTTGGTAAAATCTCTCAAGTTGGTAATTCAATTTAATATTATTATTATACGTTTTTAAAAAAAATAATGGTATCTCTATAATGGTGTAGCATATCAGAATGATGATACCACAATGAGATCGGGGATGTTGGGTTTACACGAGGGGTGACATAACATTTGTGTGTGTTGGGTGTTTTGTAACATGAAACAGGAGGGTATTGTTATTTATTATTATTATACATATGTTATAACATTTATATGAATTATTAGTACAAAATTTCTTATTTAATTAATAATTGAAACAAATTATTTTTATTTTCTAATAGTTTTAATTTATATTTTTTTTGCAAGGTGTGAGATAATATAGTATTTTTAAAAAAATTACTTTTTTAATAGTTCATAAAATTATATTTTAGGTAATCGTAATTATTTATTATATATAACTATAATAAATAGTAATAATTTCTAAAAAAACTAGAATTTTATATTTTTTTTCATTTATAATTATTTACACATCATTAAATTTTATTTAAATTTTTAATTCACTAATAATATTTTGTAATATACATTAACATTTACTAGTTATTAATAATATTGAATAATTGATTATTAATTTTAATAAATTATTTAATTATTATTATTAATTATTCAAATTTTTATTATGTTTTCATAATTTATATATATATATATATTTCATGATTTTCTAACTCATATATCTATATCAAATATATTTTTTCATTTTTAATCAATTATACATATGAAATAAAAATAAACACAGATATATATATATATATATAATCAACCCTATATGTTTTTTATAATGTATATATATATATTTAAATTAAGTTTTAAATATATATATATTACAAGATTTAATTAACGAATATAATTTTCAATTTTTTAATAAAAATATACGTATCAAAAAAAATATTTATATATATATATATATGAAAAACCATATATGTTTTTCTAAAATGCATTATCTATGCGTGTCAATGTATATATATATATATATATCAAAATATGTACAAGTTTTTTTAAATCATATATATATATATATATGCATGTTCATAAGTTCGTATATATATATATATATATTAAATATCATACATGTTATTATATATATATATATATTAAAAACCATACAAATTTATTTAAAATGATTATATATGTATATTGAAAGGGTACTATATATATATACAACAACATTTCATAATTAATATAAATACAACAAATATATTTTGAAATTTATAAACACTTATGCATTTAAAATTTATATATACATAGCTACAAACATACATAAAGACATATACATATATATCAACAACGGTACATATTTAAATAAACATATATATATATATATAGGCACAAACTCACACACATATATCCAAATTTAAAAATGATAAAAAAATATAAAAATCAATTGAAATAAATCATGTAGACACGATTTACATGAAAATAGAGATTAAATTTTTTTAGAAATCCTAATACAAAATAAAGCAATAAAATCAGATAAATTTCTAAACCTATATTATTTGAAACTAATTAATTTAAAAAATTGAACATAATGAAAAAAATAATAAATGATATATGAAAAATTTGTATTGAGATGATTCAAAGGAAGATAAATGAAAAATTGGTTACAATGGATTATGTTAGACAGGGATTATCCAGTCATCCAGTTTTCATCGCAGGGGGATAGGATATGGAGAGAAAGAGTAGGGTTAAAGAGATTAGGGGTGTGAAGAATTATATTTTAATATTAATTGTGATAGTTAATTAATAATGAATATAATTCTATAATATGCAAATTTTCTGTCAAAGGTATTTTCGATGAGATTTAATGCATGTCAAAAATAAATCTCAGCCGATAGGAATTTCTGACAGACAACTCTGCAAATCATAAATCAACGTCACCACAACTTTCTTTATGGGTGGTGGGAAGTCCCAATAAAATTATTTGAGATAGATGATTTATTTTAACACAAATAATAATAATCATCGAAAGAATAAGTCATTCATTGCAAATATTTCATGTTAACATACTAATTTTTAATGCAAAACTATCCATAAAAAATTCCCCATTATAGATATATAATTTTCTCAAATATATATTTTTTAATTATAAAACCATACATAGAATTTTTTTTGTTTAATATGTAATGGAATTCCCAACTCTGATTTACAAATTCCCATTGATTAATCTCTTAATTAAACATCAACATACATATAATATGATATACAATGTATAAGGAAACTAAAACATTTATAATTCATCAATGGAAATATCTAGTTCCAATCATTAGTACATAATTTTCAAATTATTGAATGCCTTAATGTATTTAGGTAAGATATTGATTTTTGATAACACTATATCTTCTTATTCATTTTTATACATTTAGTATATCTAGATAATTCAATTAATGCTTCCAATTAATAACCAAGGCTAGTTTTATCCACCCAATGTGTACATTGTAAACTCATTATTTCATAAATTGTTTTTGTTCCATGATTTTCCATTTCATTCAAAACACTATCATTAAATTTTCCCAACTAAGGACTCTTCTACAAATAATGAATATTTTAATATTGAACTACTTATTTTTTTCACAATGATATGAATTATTATTTATGGGTTTCAATTTTCCTTGAATTCTTAAGAACAAATATATTAAAATCATTATTGATATTGATCAATTATTTATTGTTCAATATGTAATTCAATATTTCCTCAGATTTCACATTACTCATCTTACTTTGTTCTACTAACATTTAAATATAGTCTTCTTATTCTTAAATTTAATCAACATAATAAATTATTTTATAAAATGTATAACTTTCCATTCTTAATTATGTTTAGATCAAGATCCACAAGGGTTTCTTCTAATTAAACATTAAGGTTTATTACTCTCTCTGGATAGCCATTGTATTCTACATCAGTTTTGAGTTCTCTAAAAATTCCATCATTTCATTTTTAATTTATAATATGATTTTAGTCTCATTGAATTCCAATTTTACTTTATTATGATCCATTTTATTTTTATTGAACATCAATTTTCCATGAAACATATTAGTACCTTGATTTCATGGATTTAAATTCCTTAACAATGTTTTTTTTGTATTTTATAATTTTACCACACTATCATATCCATAAAAAATCTTTTAACAACTAGTAAAGATCCTAACACCAGCTCAACATTAAATTCATCTAAATATAAGTTTCCATAAAATCTACTATTACCTATTTTGAACATCCATTACATAATTTATTAGAAATCAACACTTATATATTTTTTGATTTTAGTATTATAAAAAATTTTCTACTAAACTTATTTGAATTTTATTTCATTATATAATTTTCATAAAGTGATATTATACATCTCCCTAATTTTATATATAACAAACAGACTATGTATGTCATTAAGAAATAAATCTCAGAAAATTCACTTCCTTAATTGTTGGAACATTAGGGATGTATATTAGTTGTATCCCTATTATAATTTTTTCAGAATATTAAAAAAATTCATTATGTGTTAGACAATATATTACACCAATAAATTCAATTATATAGTTAAATAACCATTCAATGGATGAATTTATTGTTAAAATGGAGGAGGTCCTCTTAGCAGGATTGTATCCTCTACCTCTCTACACAGAGTTTTCAGGGTGGAGATTTGGAGGGGAGGATTTTCTGTGTCTTCTCTGGTGAATCCACCTCCTTCCACACTCATCTCTATATCTAATTTTATCTTTTACTATCGAAGGTATCTCTTTCAGTTTGGTTCTTAATGTTTTTTACTTTCATCGATGTATTCTGACATGTTGGAGGTTAGTTGTCCCGGTGATGGTAGCGATGTCAAATCCCTTGGTCGCTAAAACCATGGATCTAACCCGTCATTCCTCTAGGAATCTTCATGAATAATCTAGAGTAAAATTACACATGGGGTTTTAGTTACAATGTTCGGTTATCATTAGTTTCCCAGGTCCCCCTGTGTCAAATTACAATTTATCTTCTGAATTTGGGTTCTTGTTTGAGATATTTCTCAATCTTTATTACTCAATCCAGGTTGATTTTTTTTCCAATGAAATATTGAAGTGTTGTTTGGTCGATGTCAATATGTGTTTATTTTTTGTTGTTCATTTAGGGAGGAGGTGGTAGTTGTTGGGGTTTCGAGCCATAGTGATGATCTCACTGTTGAGGCCTTACTCTATTCCACACTCTACTCTTAATCCAAGACACAACTTCACTTCTATTATTAGAAAATATGTGGGGGTTTTTGAGGTGTTTTGGAATATTTTTTTGGATGGTCAATGGAAATCCAGTTTGTGTCTCTTGTGATGGATTCATCATTTTCTTCAGGTTCAGTCGGGATGATACATTTAGTGGGTTTAGTTTGGTGTCCCTGTAATAGTGGTTTAGTTTCTTAATGGTGAAGTTGAACTCTACCAGATGTGAAAGATTCAACTTTCTGGAAGACACAATATATGGAGACATCGTTTGGTGTGGATGGCGAAGATGATGTTGAGATAATGACCATGGTGTTGTGATGATGAAGGTGGTGTTAAAATGATGGAGACAATGTTCTGATGATGCATCAGTCTCGATGATGTCAGATTACCCTGGTGGATGAGTGGTTTGTGGGATTTGTCATTGAACCGATCGATACATGGGGAAAATTGGTTGGGGGTGTTAATATTAAAGGTTTACTTTTTTTATTTTGGAAACAGGGGTTGTTGAGCGCCAATTGAATTGGAGGTTTTACAAAAACCCTACAACACAAAATCAATTGGCACTAAACCCATTTTATTTTCTAACCCCAAGCCACCCCTCCCCAACCCCCAATATATTGGTAAAGATCTTATATATATATATATATATTTAATTATAATTAAAATATTTATAATAAATATAATCACTAAAATACATATAAAAAATTTATAATTTTATTTATTATATAAATAACAATTATAATATTATAATAAATATATAATAATAATCAAAATAATTATTCTGATTATATAAATACAATAAATATATAATTACAATAATTATATAAATATAAATATCAAAAATATATAATTATAATAATTGTATATTTATAATCAATATATAAATATAAATATAATAATAATAATAAATATATAATTATAATCAACATATAAATATAAATATAATAATTATATAAAATAAAAAGTATATAATTATAATAACAATAAATATATAATAATAAATAAAACAAATATACAATTATAAAAATAATATAAAAATAATTAATTTATAATTATAAATCTAATAAGTTTATAATTATAATATATATAATCTTACCAAAAAATACAATTATAATAATTATATAATAATTATTATTATAATTTTATATTTATATATATAATAATAATAATAATAAATATATAATTATAATAAATATTGAACTAAGAATTTAAAAATTATATATTTATAATAAAAATAAAATAATAATTAAAATTATTTTATAATTATAAATATAATAAATATATAATTATAAATATAATAAATATAAAATTATAAATAAAATTATAGATATTATAAATTTACAATTATAAATATAAATATACAATTATAATAAATATATAATTCTAAATAGAACAAATATAGTAAAGATACAATTATAAATATAATTATAAATATAATAAATATAATATTATATATATATATATAATTATAAATATATTTATTATATTTATTATTATATATTTATTTCATTTATTCTAATATATTTATAGTATTTCTAATAATATATTTATTAAAAATATTTTGTTGTTATAATTATATATTTATTGTATTTATAATTATATAATTATTGTAATTATAGTTTTTTATTTATTAAAATTATATAATTATTATATTTATAATCATAAATAAAAATATAATTACCATGATTATAGCATTATAAAAATTAAAAAAGTTATGTAATTATAATTATAATAATTAACTAATTATATATTAATTATAATTATAATAATTATATATTTATTATAATTATAATAAATATAACTATTATAATTATTATATATATAATAAATATATAATTTTAATAATTTTAATTATATAGTTATTATATATATATATATTATGTTCATAATTAAAAATTTATTATATTTTTAATTATATATTTTTTTAAATTATAATTGTATATATATTATAATTATATAATTATTATATTTATAATTTTATATTTATTATAATTATAAATTTATTATTATAATTATAATTATAATTATATATTTTTTTATAAATATACAATTATAATATTTATATATTTATTATTATATTATATTTAAAATATTTATAATTATATATTTATTATATTTTAATTATATATTTAATATATTTATAAATATATAATTATTATAATTTTAAATTTCTTATAATTGTATATTTAATATAATAGTATATTTATTATAATAGTATATTTTTTACAATTATTATTATTTAATTATTATGGTTCTATATTTACGATAATTATATATTTGTTATAATTATATAATTATTATATTTAAAATTATATAATTATTATAATTATAAAATTTTTGTAAATATATATTTATTATATTTATAATTTTATAATTATTGTAAATATATTTCTATATTTATTATAATTATATAATTATTATATTTATAAATATATATATATTATATATATATATATTGATTATTATTAATATAATTATAATAATATATTTATTATAAATATTCCATTATTATAATTATATAATTATCATATTTATAATTATATAATTATTGAATTTATATAATTTTAATAATTATATTCATTATTATTATATATTTTCTATAATTATAAAATTATTATAATTATAATAAATATAATTTTAAATTTATAATTTAAATATTAGTGATTATATTTATTATAAATATTTTTAATATATTTATAATTATAATTTTATAAATATATATAAGAAATTTATATATATATGATAGGTTATGGAGGGGTGGCGTGGGGATATAAAAAAATGGGTTGAGCGCCAATTGAATTGGCAATGTAGGGTTTTTGTAAGAGCGCCAATTCAATTAGCGCTCAACAAACACAATTTCATAAATAAAAAAATTAAACCCATAAATTTAATATAAAATAGAAAAACCCATTTAACCAATTTTTCCATCACATGGTATTGCCTTTTTTTTAATTTTTTTGTGTCGTAATTATGAATTTTGAATGTTCTCTATTGTTAAATGTGATCATGTGAGGATTCCACTCTATCCTAAAAGTGTATTTTATGGAAATAACAAAAAAAAAGATTTGGAGGAGTTAATTAACCTATCAAAATTTTCTATAGAACTATACTTTTTTCACAAAAACTATCTTTTAAAACCTCTAGTATTAATTCTTTTAATCTATTGAAATAATCATTTATTTTTCCCAATTTATTTAAAATTTATTCTATTGAGGAAAAATCCATCATTTTCATATACTTTTAGTTAAAAAATTAACCTGATAAGCCCTTTTAATCGTTTCCATCATCATTTAAGAAATTATTTATTATTTCCATGAATAATCTACTAATGGAATCAATTTTATAGATCTTGTTTACTACTTCTAAATAAATATCTTGTATTAGAGATCATTAATATGATCTCATGATGTTCTTGCAAGTATTATAATTCCATTCTTGTTATAAATCTTTCCCCCACATGTTTTTAATATTGTTCTTGAGAAAGATTTTCACTCTATAAATTCACGAAATAGTTACTACATGTATTTACTCATTTGTACCCCACGGTTGCACTATACCCCCAAAAAAGGTGAGGTGTATTTGAGACCCTGTAAATATCTTATATTCTATAATTTTATATAATCATACAATTATTTTATTAAATACATATTTAATTTCAAATATATGTTCAATCAAGAGAAATTAAAGTACAGATCACAAACATGAAATTTTATTTGGTACACCAAAAAAGGGATACATAAAAGGAAAAAAATATTGATGATGTGTTATATTCAAATAAAAAAACCAGAAGTATTTGATTTCAATACTTAAGATGATTTCACAAATCATCCATTATTATTAATCTATTCTTATCGTACAAACGTCGTCCAAGAGGGATACATAATATATCATTAATGAACAGTTTCATATTAAAAGATAAAAAAATCAATACTAAAACGGTTTTTATACTTGTATCTCATGTATTTACTTATAGTCATTTTAATGATATGCATAATATATCCATCTTCAACTCCTAATATTCCCATAGAAATGAAATATCACTTGTCACTTATTAATAAAAATTATTCCATAAACATTAATTACTATAGTTTGTTATTTTATTTTAAAAAATTATCTCATTATTCATTGTGTGTGATATCTCATTATTTAATAGAATCCAATATATACATTAAAAAATATTTGATTTTATAATTGAAAATCCAAATGAAATAAAACTTCTAACTATAATTTCTTAATTTCTAACCCCTAGATAATTTTTCATCAAATCACTGCCATTGAATTCATGTAGGTAGTAAAAAAATATCTATTATAACCACCAAAATATCCTAAGATCAACAAATCATCACTGTTTTGAACATCCCATTTTATAGAAATAATGAGCGTCAATTGTCATTTTTGGCATTCTAGTTTATTTTTTCTCTTAATTAAATTGAAATTTTAAAAGGTTTCTAAAGATATTTGAAAACCTAACGGTAAACACCTATTGAAATAACAATGAAATATGTTCTTTAATTGTCATGAACCTATAGATAAATCACAGTTGGTTGTTGTGTTGTAAACCCTTCAGTAACATTTTTCAAATTAACGGACCAAGGTTTGATTCTCTTTGCATGATACATGGACTACAGATATAGAATTATTTAAATATTTATCAAAATCCTTCAATACGTGGACAATTATGATGATATGTGGATCATTTCATCCAAAAACAACTTAAAATTAAACAAGAGTGCATCATTTTTGTGTTCAACCGTATAAATATGTAAATTATCATTCTAGTGGAATATTTAATCAACCAAGAATCCCTTATTGCATGATTCCTATATCTATACATATAAATTGAAACAATAATTTCAAAAAAGAATAAAAAACATAAATCATAAGTGATAATCATCACACAAACTCTTTTATAGTGTGAAAAAATGTTCTCCCAACATGAATAACTCTTATGATGATCCCAATGATCCCTATGAAACACATTCCCTTTGTGTCACACATAGTTTCATGACATATAAAAAAATGTTCTTGGGACGTTTTTAATCAACAATAGATTCTTAAATATTAAAAAATAAAATAAAAAAACTATTAATGACATTAAATCATACATTGAAACCCATGTTTTCCACATTTAAAAAGTATATACAAAAATAATCATTTGTTTTGGATCCATAAGAGAAATATCTATTTTTATCCCAGTCCTAGACAGAACACTTTTTTGTGAAATACTTCAATATCATGTAATATATATTATTCAAATCAACATAATCTTTCAAAATTATTTATTATAATATTTTATATTAATTAATATGTCATAGTGGATTCCTTTTCACTAGGCTAATCCAATTTTCATCACTTTGTTAATCAACACTAAAAAATTTAAAATATTCATTACAATCATTTTTAATAACATGATAAATCATTGAACAATCAAAAAAAATCACGAAGAAAATTTTATTTCCAAATCCAAAGTCATCTGGTAAAATATTTTACTTGTATTTCATATCACATGAACACATTTATTTTTAACCCACTACTAGTTAACATTGTATATTTTATAATCCAAAAATTTTAAAACAAACTTATCATTCTACTGAGGCATCTTATTGACTCAATTATCACTCTAAATGTCTTATTACCATATTTTTAGTCATTTCATGTTCAAATTACCATATTCCCCATTCAAGATGAATTTTACAAAACCCAACTCAAAAACGTTACTCCAATAACATTTTTAAAACCCCAACCCTGGATATAAAATCATGTTATATGAGTCAATATTCTTCATGGCCTCAAGCACACTCCTCGACAGACACATGCTACTAAAATGTTGTAATAAAAAATAATGAACCATTTGGGAATTATTTTTCAATAAAATATTTTTAATGGATACATTTAGAAGTAATATTTTTAAAAATAAATTATTTTAAAAAACAAAAAAGATAAATTATATTTGTTTCGGAAAATAAATTATTTAATTAAAAGGAATAAGTCACATGAAATTACCGGGTAAAAAACACTAACCCTTGTTCATCATATACAATTCCATATATTCAACATAGAATTATATATAACCACTGGAAAAGAGGAATGTCTTATAAATATTATTATCACAACCAATCTTGCTGACATGTCCACCAAATCTTTCTTTTAGAGAGTGAATATAAATATAGTATTTTTTTCTTCAATGACTTGAATATTCTTCAATGCATGAGTAAAGAAAATATAAAAATTATAATGAATAAAAATTAATAAAAAATATGGTTACCTAGTGCTTTATCTGTCATATACATATCATCTAAAAATAATGAAGAACCAAATGTCCTTGAATGTGTGTAGAAACACCTCTATATCCTCCTAGAATTGTTAATAATATATCTCAAAATTAAGACACCACAATATCTTTTGAATTTTGAAAATCCTCTTCCTTGATGGTGGGTGCCAAATCCACCAAGTTATTTCTCCTATGATTTCCCTCTTTCTATGGAATGCTCGCATCATGGTAACATGGCTGAAAACTGATTTTCTCCGTAAATAGAATCATAATTCCAATTCCAAAATATAAATAATCATTAATCCCATTAATCAATCCAAAAAAATATCACCATTAATTTGAATAATGGGTGTTCATGATTACCATAACAAGAACATTCTTTTAGGGAAGTCAAACATTAATGTGTTGATGGAAGTGGCTACGAATCACTTTATCACTAGTAATATCGATATGGGGGTGCACTATTTTTTCCTTACATTTATTTACTCAAAATGTGATGCTCATGAAAAAAATGTTCAATGGAATCATATATGATACTTCAATACAAAGAATACAATAGGACTCTTTGGTAATGGAATTTAAGAATTTATTTTCATGAATTTAAAAAGAAGGGTTCTGGGTCACTCTATTATATGTTCATAAAATAATTCATATTCATTCTAGACAATGATGAGATTTTTTACTTGGGATACACAACAGATTGTTTCACATGGTGTAATATTGAGATGGGTTTTCACTACACGTGGGGCCTCCTTGATTGTTTCCAAAAAAACATAAATGTAATCTCCAACCATATTTGTCATGACCCCCTCCCCACAAAGGGTACCCCTCCTGGGCCGGCAATGTGAGAAGGTAGATAATGACCCCCGAGTCCCGCCTCCAGTAGGCCCCGGGTTGGCGACTAGCACCGAGGGTATAATACACACACAAATGGGAGGCATTTCCCTCTAAGAGAACACATCCAGAAGAGAGAGATAGAATAGACTCCAAACAACTCCAACTCATAACGGAAATATAAAAGAAACCCAAGTACATATATGAAATTTCATGAAAAAGTACTACAACTAAAAGGGAAAACTAAAAGTACCCAAAAGAAAGTAAATCGGCAGCGACCACAAGCCCGAACAGCTCCTCCTCCAACCGCAAGCTAGTAGTAACCATCATGATCTCCAACCTGCTCCAAGTGACCTGAAAAACAGTTTATATGTACATAGGGTGAGTATAATAGTATACTCAGTAGGATCCTCCTCAAGCCTCTCGCGCAATAGTAAGGAAATCGTGCTAAAGCCCAGTGAACAACAAGTGAACCTAACTCGTTACCTAAACAGGAATACTAAGTTCCCAACCTCACCATGGGTACTCTCACCAAGTAACACATACAAGAATATAGCATATAGCATAGAATATCAAGGGTACCCCGCTACTACTTCCCCACTAGTTTGCCGCTTTTCCCCAACGACATACGTCCTGTGCATCTCTCTCCAAAGGCCTGCCTGCAGACACCTGGGCTAAGCTCCACAATCTGCACCTCGTGAACCACATAGGCTTGCCCGCAGACACCTGGGCGAAGCACCACACCGTCCTCACAACCAAAGGTAACCAGGTAGTTTCTGGGAGCCACCACAGCTCGCATAACATGTATCATACGTCGGTTATAATACCTCAAGCCATTACAACCCATACTCCGAGTAAGGATCCTCAAGCCATCACAACATATACACGTTTCACCTATAATAGTCCATAGGGTACTATATCCAGAATATATGCGTGTGAATAACCACAAGCCATTACAGCCCTCTACACACATATATGGGGTAACTAACCGCTTGACTCATGGAACAAGTATCTACCAAGGGAAGAGAGCGGGGCCAAAGGGGGTTGTCAGCCATTCAACCTCCCATCAGAATGTTGGGAAAAACACCCCCCAGGGCTCAGAATCCTAGGGGTGCCAGTTTCCCTTACTGACAGGGTGGAGTAGCGTATTGAAACACAAAAAGTATAGAATATATATAACTAAAAACCACACTATGGGCATTACCTAGTCATAGGCACAACTGCAGATAACGTCTCTCAGACTCCAGGCTGCTACTTCTAAGACTAGGTATCCTATAAGCACACAACCATTTGAAGAGCTTTATTAGATTACTCCATTCTCATTTTATCAATTCCATTGTACGTTAATTAATTCTTTAAACATTAACTAACCATGAACAATTTACCACATTAAACTAAATTGGCATCACATTCAAAAACTGCTCCTTTTTAGGATTCACATAACTATTCAATTCCAGTTTCTCCATCCTCGTGGATTATCACCATTTAAACAAACTTTCATTATGGAATTACCTTCCCCATATTCCCAGGAATTCTAGAAAAAGCATCCTATGCTACTAAACACAAAGGGCTCAACACGGTGAGTAGATATACTACACATCGAGTCTTTGCCGCCAATAGAAAGAGAATAGACCCATCCTCCATCGAGAGGCTAAACACGGAAAGCACGTGGCATACCCTGAGTGTCTTCGCCTCCTTCGGAAAGAGGGTAAGAAAAACTAGCTGCCTTGAGCAGTGGGGAATAGTAAAGCAGATAAACAATCAAACCAACAACATAAAACCATCAAATTCATCTCATACCATCATCCTTGGTGTCCTCCCAGACACCCACATGCATAAACCGATGTATCTCGCCACACTAGGCCTCATCCGATGTCACAACCACAAGTCCCCATGCCTCCACATATCACAACAGCCATCCAGGATCACATCAAATCACAAGCAGCAGGAAATAAAAGATCACAAAATGGGCTCTCGACCCTTTAACAAGGCAGTCATCCTTCGTACAAGATGATCACTCAGAGCTCCAAACCACAAGGCATTCGTCCTTACAAGCAGGCGGGTAACTCAGAACCCTTTTGAAATTATCGAACTAATAGTTCTTTAATCCATCTTGAATTAACAGATTCATTAACATGCCTCTTTATCATTAGCCAATTATTTAACAAATAATTATGGCTTTACGTTCTTTATCAATTTCTATCATGAACGAGAAACTAATTAAAGAAAATCATAGATATTACTCTCTCTAGGAAAAACATGAGGCAAACTGTTATCATGGTAAAAAGTAACAACATGCGATCAACCAATTCTTTTAATCCGGTTCAAGTATTTAATTAGGACAATTTCATTGTGATCCAATGGACTAAATCATGCTAATTCTACGATTGCACATACAAAATTAGAGAATCCATGAATCCCCTACCTCGAAGAGTTCTTGACGTCCTTTATCCACACAACGGGTCACAGTCCTCTTCTCCTCACGACAGCTTCATCCACCAGAGGATGCCACGGTACGACAGTACCAACCAACTCCAAGAAAACCAATTAGAACCATGGAGATTACATGCTAATATGGAAGGAAGAACAAGAGAAGGTGATGTCTGAAGGAACGATGATAAAACATACCTTATATGGAAGAACGATCGACACAACTAGGTTGCATCAACAGAGCGGAACTGATCTGAGTAACGTTTGATTGTGAAAATCCTACGAGAATGATTGCAAGGTTCTAGCGTCTCATAGATGAGAACCAGGAAGAAGAACAACGAAGAATGATATCTGGTTCCCTTTAAAAAAATTAGAGAGGCGACGGTTTAAGTTCCGATTTATTCTCCATTAAAAACGGATCGCATTAACCCACGCGGTTTGACCAAGTAAAAACATCCCGGCCTTAGGAATAATTAATCTAGAATTTATGGACTTTGAATCGGCCTTAAAGTCCTTAAAATAAGGTTTTAAAAGTATTTTACGTCAACGAAAATGTCAAATTTACGAAGCTGGAAACACTGTTCACATACTCAAAATTTGGCAAAGTATTGAATCAGTAGCTCTCATGAAGTCTGGAAACACTGTTCATTCGTGAAATTTGTCAAAGTGTTATCCGAGCTACTGCTGGACTACGGCTACCAGTATACCGAGATATCAGTACGCCGTGGCTATCGGTAAACCCAGCTACCGGTAGGATGCGGCTACCGGTAGACCGAGCTACCGGTAAGCAGCAGCTACCGGTAGACCGAGCTACCGATAATCAGCAGCTACCGGTAGACCGAGCTACCGGTAATCAGCAGCTACCGGTAGACCGAGCTACCCGTAATCAGCAGCTACCGGTAGACCGAGCTACCAGTAATCAGCAGCTACCGGTAGACCGAGCTACCGGTAATCAGGAGCTACCGGTAGACCGAGCTACCGGTAATCAGCAGCTACCGGTAGACCGAGCTACCGGTTGGCAGCAGCTGGGGGATAAGTCACCTTGACCTCCCAGAACACCTCCAACACCACATTTTCACAAAGTAATGGACCAGGGAGGTCCAGACCATTACATTAGATACCCCTCAAAACATTCTCCTCCTCGAGAATTAAAAACCAACCCAGAAGAAAAGAGGGGTCCGAACAACTACCCCATAAGATACCTCTCAGGGGAAAACCACCATGAGTTGTTCAAAAGATGGAACAAAACTACGACATCCGAGAGTATGGAAACAAATAATCCATAACCAAACAATTCAAACATAAAACTACATCAAAGGTACATAAATAAAACATGAAAGGTCTATCCATAAAGGAAACGTCATTACATGGAAAGAGTTAAACATTAAACAACTCTGGGTACTGAGCACGTATCTGTGACTCACTCTCCCAGGTACTCTCCTCCATGCCACCGTGTCTCCATAAGACACGAACTAAGGGGATAGAACGCCCACGCAACACCTTCTCCTTGTGGTCTTGGATCTCCACAGGTCACTCCTCGAAGGTTGCATCATCGTCAATATCGATCTCTCCCCAATCGATAACATGAGATTCATCATGAAGATAATGACGGAGCTGTGATACATGGAAAACATCATGTATCCGACTCATCTAAGGGGGAAGTGCTACTCGATACGCCACAGCTCCAACACGAGCTAACACCTCGAAAGGCCCAACAAACCGGGGAGAAAGCTTACTTCCATGACCAAACCTTCGCTGCCCACGACGGGGAGTCACCTTTAGAAACACATGATCCCAAACATTAAACTCTAACGGTATCCTTCTTTGATCAGCATATGATTTCTGACGATCCTGTGCTGTCTTCATCCTCTCACGAATCACCTGAACCATCTCTGTTGTATTCTGCACTAGTTCTAGTCTGAGAATTGCTGACTCTCCGACCCCAGTCCAGCACAACGGAGAACGGCATGGCTGGCCATACAAGGCTTCAAACGGAGCCATACCGATGGTAGAGTGAAAACTATTATTGTAAGAGAACTCTACCAAGGGTGAGTTCTTCACCCATGAACCTCCAAAATCAAGAACAAAAGAGCGAAACATGTCTTCAAGAGTCTGGATGGTTCGCTCTGTCTGACCATCCGTTTGAGGATGAAAAGCAGTGTTAAGGCATAATTGAGAACCAAAAGCATGCTGGAGACCTCTCCACACCCTGGAGGTAAAACGAGGATCTCGATCAGAAATGATTGTCTTAGGAAATCCGTGAAGCCTCACCACCTCTTCCAGATACTGCCTCGACAAAACTTCCACTGAGCTCGACTCCTTGATCGCTATGAAGTGGGATGATTTTGTTAAACGATCCACTACCACCCATATAGCATCATGTCCTCCCGGATCTCGAGGTAAACCTGTAACAAAGTCCATTGAGATGTCCTCCCACTTCCACTAAGGAATCTCTAAGTGTTGGAGAAGACCACCAGGAACACGGTGTTTGGCCTTCACCTTCTGGCAGACTAAACATCGAGACACACATTCGGCAACTGTACGCTTCAGCCCAGGCCACCAAAACTGACTCCTCAAGGATCGGTACATCTTCGTCACACTAGGATGTACCGCAAAGGGTGAACTATGGAACTCTCGGAGAACCGTCTCGCGCATCACCTAGGGAACAAAAATCCTGCCATGATACAACACTCGGTGCTGTTCATCCTCCAACCAACCATCAGGGGCCTCACCACATACAACTCTGTCTCTCCAAACTGCCACCTCTAGGTCACCCAACTGAGACTCTTCCACCTTCTGCATCAGGGATGACTGCACCGTCATCTAGAAAAGACTACCTCTACAACCAACTTCTCCCATATCAAGATGCAAAGATGATATCTCTTCTATCACTCTCCAAGAATCACCAGATTCACGCACAACATCATTACGTATCTTCCGGCTTAGTGCGTCTGCTACAACATTCCCTTTTCTATGTGTATACGATATTTCAAAGTCGTATTCCTGCAAGAACTCCATCCACCGACGCTTCCTCAAGATCAAGTCATGTTGGGAGAAAACATACCTCAAACTCTTATGATCGGTGAAAACCACAAAGTGCTCACCAATGAGGTAATGTCTCCACAACTTTAGAGCAAACACCATGGCTACCAGCTCGAGATCATGGGTGGTATAGTTGCATTCATGGGGAAGCAACTGCCAAGACCCATAAGAAACAATTGACCTCTTCTGCATGAGAACACAGCCTAGCCCAAAATGTGAAGCATCACAGAAAATATCAAAATGGACTCCCTCCGCTGGAAGACAAAGGACGGGAGCACTTACCAACTTCTCCTTTAGAAACTCGAAAGCTGTCTGACACTGATCAGTCCATATGAACTCTTGATCCTTAATGGTCAAAGCAGTCACAGGAGTCACAACTCGGGAGAAATTATATACAAACCTCCTATAGTATCCTGCGAGACCAAGGAAACTTCGCACCTCTGACACAGTCTTGGGGGCTGGCCAAGACACCACTGCTTCTATCTTCGAAGGATCCATAGCTACTCCCTGTTGGGACACAACATGTCCCAAGAAACGAACTTATCGAGCCCAGAACTCACACTTGGACAACTTCCCAAACAACTGATGTTGGCGAAGAACTCCCAAAACGGCTCGTAGATACTTTGCATGATCCTCTTCAGATGTGGAGTACACAAGGATGTCGTTGATGAAAACCACAACAAACTTGTCCAAGATTTCACGGAACACAACATTCATCAACCCCATGAAAATAGCTGGAGCATTCGTCACTCCGAATGGCATTTCAACAAACTCATAATGCCCAAGACGACAGCGGAAAGCAGTCTTCAGGATATCCTCATCCTTTACACGCACTTGATGATATCCTGACCGCAAGTCTATCTTTGAGAACCAACTTGCACCCTTCAGTTGATCGAATAGGTCATCAATCCATGGGAGAGGATAGCGGTTCTTTATTGTCACTCTGTTTAACCGACGATAATCGACGCACAACCGCAAACTGCCATCAGCCTTTTCACAAACAAAACTGGTGCACCCCACGGTGACACACTTGGACGAACAAAACCACACTGCAATAGAACGTCGAGCTAAATATGCAGCTCTTGTAAATCAGAAGGGGCCATCCTATACGGAGACATAGAGATAGGAGACGCTCCTGGTTGTAGCTCGATCCCAAACACGATCTCTCGTCGAGGGGGTAAGGATACATCCTCTTCTGGAAAGACGTCAGGGTACTCCTTTATGACCCTAGGAAATGCCAACTGTTCAACCTCTGAAGAACTCAGCGTCATCCCAGCCATCATGGATGATAAGGATGGAACTCGTCTATGACTCATCCGAGGATCTCTCTCACCAAAAGACACCACTTTCTCTCCATCTTCATCAAAGAAAACGACCTTCTTCCTGTAGCAATCCACAACAGCCTGCACCGAATACAACCAATCCATGCCAAGTATGACATCATATGGTTGTATTCGCAAACATAGGAAATCTCCCCAAGGGCGGTGTTTCCCCAACACTAGCTCACAGTCTCTACATACTTCAAACAAGTCAGCTCAACCTCCAACTGGCGTAGTCAACGCCAAGGGCACTGGAAGTATCTCTACCTCAAGTCCCAAAGCATGGACAAGGGTAGGTGATATGATGGAGTGTGTTGCTCCTGAATCAAACAAGGCATACACAAAGGTAGAAAACAAGCAAAGGGTACCTCGAACGACATCTGGCTTGCCTGGGGCTGGTAAAGCTAGAGCATGAAGCTGACCACGACCTCCTCCATGGCCTCTCTGACCCTGATGACGACCACCACCACGACCACGCTCTTTTATCTGAGGACGAGGAGCGTCATGGGGATATCCTCTGCCTGCTCCATATACCCTTTGGTGATCTAAAACTGGTGCAACCTGCTGCTGCTGCCTCGGCTGGAACTGCCTCAACGGAGGAACCTGAAGTGGAGCGCCCGGTGCGCGATGACTGCTCTGAAAAGTCGGGCACTCCCGCTGCTGATGACCACGACCACCACAAGAAAAACAAGCGCCTGATCCCTTGGCATAGGTCTGAGAGTTTCTGCCTCAGGAGAAACGAGATGGGAAGGGCTAGGACCTACCCCCAGGTGAACGGAAACTCTTTGGTCCTGAAAACCGGGAACCCCGGACCATAGCTCTGCTTCATGAGGAATCATGACGATTCCCCTCTCGTGACGATCCAGTCCTGGCCAAAGTCCTCTCAACAACCTTTGCCCTCCCCAGAACCACAAGATATGTCTTCAGCATAAATGGGGTGACCTGGCGCTGGATCTATGGACGCAAAGCCTCCTCAAAATCCCTCGCCCTGGCCTCATCATCTCGTAACAGGTCTGAAGCATATCGTAGAAGGTTCCTGAAACGGAATCCAAACTCTCGAACACTGGAGCTCCCCTGTCGCAGGGTAAGAAGATCTTGGTGACTGGACACCTTCGCAGTCGACGAAAGAAACTCGACTCTAAACCTATCTCGAAACTCCTCCCATGAGATTGCTGACTCCTCACGGTCACCGAAGAACATGAACCACCACTGCCTCACTGCTCCACGCAGCATCGTCACAACCAAGGACACCCAGTGTTTCTTCCGAGCACGAATCGAACTGAAGCCTATCTCGATCTCCTCCAACCAGTCTTCTGTGACTTCATCTGAAACGGATCCCTCGTACTTCTGTAGACTCTGGCGCTGAAACTCTCAAAGTTTCTTCCTCCAAGTGTCATCGTCGTTAACCTCTACTCGGCGGCGATCTGCTGGAACAGCCTGATGGGCATCTTCTGCGCAAACCTGACGAGGACGTCGACCTGGAGCCATACCTGCAAAATAACAATTGTTTGAGCTCATAAGCCTGGGATATGGAAGACTCAACATTAATTAATTAATTGTTTATTTATTTATTTTAGGTTACCTATCCCAAGGTCTACCCATTCAAAAACAAGCGCAAAGAATAATGATGCATGATCCTTTCCTAGGTCTCTACCCTACAACCGATATCATTTTGTTTAGTAGCCATCGTAAGCTTAAAGGTCCGTGCAACAGATCATAGGGGGCCCTAAACACCTATGTCTCTGCTAGTCTCCAGTGTTTACCCTACTTTCTAAACATGAATGTCACTGTTTCCCTACCATCCCATGCATCCTCACCTGTGCCTAACTCCAAACTCCATCCTATCCCTCAAACAGAGCTCTGATACCACTCTGTCACGACCCCCTCCCCACAAAGTGTACCCCTCCTGGGCCAGTAATGTGAGAAGGGAGACAATGACCCCCGATTCCTGCCTCTAGTAGGCCCCGGGTTGGCGACTAGCACCGAGGGTATAATACACACACAAATGGGAGGAATTTCCCTCTAAGAGAACACATGCAGAAGAGAGAGATAGAATATACTCCGACCAACTCCAACTCATAACTAAATTATAAAAGAAACCCAAGTACATATATGAAATGTCATGAAAAAGTACTACAACTGAATGGGAAACCTAAAAGTACCCAAAAGAAAGTAAAACGGTAGAGACCACAAGCCCGAACAGCTCCTCCTCCAACCGCAAGCTAGTAGTAACCAGCTTGATCTCCAACCTGCTCCAAGTGACCTGAAAAACAGTTTATATGTACATAGGGTGAGTATAACAGTATACTCAGTAGGATCCACCTCAAGCCTCTCGTGAAAAAGTAAATAAAGCATGCTAAAGCCCAGTGAACAACAAGTGAAACTAACTCGTTACCTAAACAGGTATACTACGTTCCCAACCTCACCATGGCTACTCTCACCAAGTAACACATACAAGAATATAGAATATAGCATAGAATATCAAGGGTACCCCGCTACTACTTCCCCACTAGTTTGCCGCTTTGACCCAACGACATACGTCCTGTGCATCTCTCTCCAAAGGCTTGCCCGCAGACACCTGGGCTAAACTCCACAATCTGCACCTTGTGCACCACATAGGATTGCCCGCAGACACCTGGGCGAAGCACCACACCGTCCTCACAACCAAAGGTAACCAGGTAGTTTCTGGGAGCCAACACAGCTCGCATGACATGTATCATACGTCGGGTATAATACCTCAAGCCATTATATCCCATACTCTGAGCAAGGATCCTCAAGCCATCACAGCCTATACACGTTACACCTATAGTAGTCCATAGGGTACTATATCCAGAATATATGCCTGTGAATAACCACAAGCCATTACAGCCCTCTACACACATATATGGGGCAACTAACCGCTTGCCTCATGGAACAAGTATCTACCAAGAGAAGAGAGCGGGGCCAAAGGGGGTAGTCAGCCATTCAACCTCCCATCAGAATGTTGGGGAAAACACCCCCCAGGGCTCAGAATCCTAGGGGTGTCAGTTGCCCTTACCGACAGGGTGGAGTAGCGTATAGAAACACAAAAAGTACAGAATATATATAACTCACAACCACACTATGGGCATTACCTAGTCATAGGCACAACTGCAGCTAACGTCTCTCAGACTCCAGGCTGCTACTTCTAAGACTAGGTATCCTATAAGCACACAACCATTTGAAGAGCTTTATTAGATTACTCCACTCTCATTTTATCAATTCCACTATATGTTAATTAATTCTTTAAACATTAATTAACCATGAAAAATTTACCACATTATACTAAATTGGAATCACATTCAAAAAATGCTCCTTTTTAGGATTCACATCACTATTAAATTCCATTTTCTCCATCCCTATGGATTATCACCATTTAAACAAACTTTCATTATGGAATTACCTTCCCCATATTCCCAGGCATTCTAGAAAAAGCATCCTATGCTACTAAACACAAAGGGCTCAACATGGTGAGTAGATATACTACCCATCGAGTCTTTTCCGCCTATAGAAAGAGCATAGACCCATCCTCCATCGAGAGGCTAAACACGGATAGCACGTGGCATACCCCGCGTGTCTTCGCCTCCTTCGGAAAGAGGGTAAGCAAAACCAGCTGCCTTGAGCAGTGGGGAAAAGTAAAGCAGATAAACAATCAAACCACCAACATCAAACCATCACATTCATCTCATACCATTATCCTTGGTGTCCTCCCCGACACCCACATTCATAAACCGATGTATCTCGCCACACTAGGCATCATCCGCTGCCACAACCACAAGTCCCCATGCCTCCACATATCACAACAGCCATCCAGGCTCACATCAAATCACAAGAAGCAGAAAATAAAAGATCACAAAATGGGCTCTCAAACCTTTAACAAGGCATTCAGCCTTCATACAAGATGATCACTCAGAGCTCCAAACCACAATGCATTCATCCTTACAAGCAGGCGGGTAACTCAGAACCCTTTTGAAATTATCGAACTAATAGGTCTTTAATCCATCTTGAATTAACAGATTAATTAACATTCCTCTTTATCTTTATCCAATTATTTGACAAATAATTCAGGATTTACGTTCTTTATCAATTTCTATCATGAACGAGCAACTAATTAAAGAAAATCATAGATATTACTCTATCTAGGAAAAACATGAGGCAAACCGTTATCACGGTACAAAGTAACAACATGTGATCAAACAATTATTTTAATCTGGTTCAAGTATTTAATTAGGTCAATTTCATTGTGATCCAAAGGACTAAATCATGCTAATTCTATGATTGCACATACACAATTAGAGAAGCCATGAATCCCCTACCTCAAAGAGTTCTTGACGTCCTTTATTCACACAACGGGTCACAGTCCTCTTCTCCTCACGACAGCTGCATCCACCGGAGGATGCCACGGTACGACAGTACCAACCAACCCCAAGAAAACCCATTAGAACCATGGAGATTACATTATAATATGGAAGGAAGAACAAGAGAAGGTGATACCTAATGGAACGATGATAAAACATACCTTATATGGAAGAACGATCGACACAACTTGGTTGCATCAACTGAGCGGAACTGATCTGAGTAACATTTGATTGTGAAACTCCTACGAGAATGATTGCAAGGTACTAGCGTCTCATAGATGAGAACCAGGAGGAAGAACAACAAAGAATGATATCTCGTTCCTTTTAAAAAAAATTAGAGAGGCGACGGTTTAAGATTCGATTTATTCTCCATTAAAAACGGATTGCATTAACCCAAGCGGTTTGACCAAGTAAAAACATCCCGGCCTTAGGAATAATTAATATAGAATTTATGGCCTTTGAATCAGCCTTAAAGTCCTTAAAATAAGGTTTTAAAAGTATTTTACGTCAAAGAAAACGTCAAATTTACGAAGCTGGAAACACTGTTCACATACTCAAAATTTGGCAAAGTATGGAATCAGTAGCTCTCATGAAGTCTGGAAACACTGTTCATTCGTGAAATTTGGCAAAGTGTTAGCCGAGCTACTGCTGGACTGCGGCTACCAGTATACCGAGCTATCAGTATGTCGTGGCTACTGGTAAACCCAGCTACCTGTAGGATGCAGCTACCGGTAGACCGAGCTACCGGTAAGCAGCAGCTACCGGTAGACTGAGCTACCGGTAATCAGCAGCTACCGGTAGACCGAGCTACCGGTAATCATCAGCTACCGGTAGACCGAGCTACCGGTAATCAGCAGCTACCGGTAGACCGAGCTACCGGTAATCAGCAGCTACCGGTAGATCGAGCTACCGGTAATCAGCAGCTACCGGTAGACCGAGCTACCGGTAGGCAGCATCTGGGGGATAAGTCACCTTGACCTCCCGGAACACCTCCAACACCACATTTTCACAAAGTAATGGACCAGGGAGGTCCAGGCCATTACAATATTAATTATAATGTTTGACATCTTATAAGATCATTCTTTGACCATTCTCCCATAATTGTGGTTTTAATATTTAATATTTAAATAGGGGAACATTTATTTCTCTCAACATCAATCTGTCTCCCCTAACCACCAATAGGCGGTGAGTTCTTCAAGAAAAAATAGAAAATAATTATTCTATTGAAATAGTATTCACAAAAAAATGTGTTGCCTCAAAAGAAACATTCATGACTAGGTCAATGACCAACATAAACAATTAATATATATATACCTAGTCAAAAATGATATTTTTGTATTGAACAAACCATAGAAGAATAATATAATGAATATATTATTAGAAATCCTTCATTTAGAAAAATCAGATGGAATATCTTCCTCTTAAGAAGGAAAGGATGGAAGGAATGATCAATATGGATTATGTGGTTGATGGAATGTGGTGATAAAGATCAATATGAATAAATTATAAAAAAATAATTGATTGTGACTTTTCGGTTATGGTTTTTCAATAAAAGAGATTCTCTAACTAGGCCATTGAAATTATTTACAGGTGGTTCAGTTCAACTTGTCTCGCCATTTTATTATGGGGGAAGAAATATGACTTCTTCAGAGTCACCTATGGGCTCTGAAAAAGGGGATATGTTCTATCCCAGTTCCTTCATCATAATGATGGATACTCTTATATGTATCATCACTAAGTGGATTAAAATGGTAGGTATCATCCACTATCACTATGGGAAAAACATTTTCATAATATATCACCCCATTTATACTGATGATACAATTCATTTTATCAATGATAGTAAAAAGATCCATTGGTGGAATGAACAAGATCCTGGAGAAATATTGAAATTAGAGGATTAAAATAGTTAAACATGAAATTAGTAGTGTTTAACTCTTTATGGGTAATTGTAACAGGTTGGATGGATCCATAGGATGGTATTTGGGTTTGAGTCGATGAAGAATTATTATGGAATATATTGGAAATACCTTATCCTAGAACCATATCCATATTCATTACAAAAATAATGTAGTAGATAAAATCACTAGAAATATATTCCATTATAAATACAGATATCTATCCTTTGGTGTACATGTATTTCTAGTAAATATCATTCTTACCTGAATCCCCATGCACATTTTAACAAGACTTTCTATTATGAAAACTACCATTATGTGTATTAATAAGATCATAGTCTCCATTATCTAGGATGCTAACTCGTATAACATGATGCGTTGGGTTTCATGGATAAAGAGGGGATGGAAAACTAATTATGGAGGCATCAAGGTTTGGAGTGAAGTTCCCAGTCAGGATCCAAGTATCACTTAGAGGGCGAGGGGGTGAATCAGTGATATATTTTTCTTTTTTTGATTCCTTTGAATTGAAACATCCTTCACCTCCTGTTAAATATTTTATTCTCTGTTGAACACACACAACCACAAGAACACAATATTTACAAGGTTCACTACTCAACGAGAGTAGCTACGTCCTTGGTATGGTACATAATTAATCCAGTAGAACAAAATCCACTATAGAACCATCTTGTGATGTGGAATACAAATAGTATGATATACCCTTACTCTCATGTAGCACTTGGAAAACAATCCACAAGTGTGTGTGCACCCTCTTAGCACAAATAGGGAATTACAGTATTTCAGTGCTTCTTCACAATTGAATAGATGTAATCTCTCAAAGTAAAAAGCTTCACTTTCCTACCCAGAAGCTGGTAATAACTTCCATACGCACAACTGAATATGTGTGAAGACCCCATATTTTCCCAACAGCCCTTAGGAAATCTTGCATGCAATTTAGGTGTGTTGAATGTAAAAATCCCTTTTGGCACGAAAAATTTTTTCGCACTACTTTCCTTTTGCGCGTAACATTTTCTTTTTTCACGCCACTTCTCAATTTTTCACGCAGCTATCCTTTTTTCACGCAAACTTATTTCTTTCAGTGCAACTCACTTAGCATATAATTTATGCGCACCAGAGCTGGGGATTTCTTTTAAGTGTCGATCATTAAATAATGAGAAGGGGTAGCCTCATATTTATAGGCATTTTTGACCCTGCACGAAAAACACTAATCCGCATGTAAAACCTCCTTCATGCACGTAAAAAATCTTTTATGCAACTTCAAATTTTTCACAATGCTTCAATATTTCGCGCACCTCATGCCTTTTCTAGTTTTCATCCTTCTAAGAATGAAGCACCAATTGTGCGAAAAATTCCACACCACGTTCCATATTACACGCAAATCCAACATTTTGTGTGACATCATATTTCACGCTATGATCCAATTTTTCGCGCATTCCACTACTATTTTTCATGGCCTTCATTTTTCTGAGAATCCCGCTAAAATTTCGCGCCTCCCGAAAAAATTTCGCACAACCCGCATATATTGCGCACACCCCTTTATTTTGGATCAACTGCTTCATTTACATCATTCAGTTCAACTTTAGAATATAGAGAAGTATGTGATATAGCATTTGTTGTTCTTCTTGTTTGAACCCTCTGATTTTTATCTCTAATAATATTCTGAGCCTCCACTTGTTTCCTCAACCTAGGATGATTTGATTGAACTCTATCCTCATCACTTGATATTTCTGAATCAGATTCCTCTTCTTGAGTATGATTAACATAGTCTGTAGCATTATCTAAATTGTTAATAGAATCATCTATATCCTTCTGGACTTCCACATAAACATATGACTTCTTTTCATTATCAACATTTTCAACAACTTTTACATCTGAAGAATAAATAATTATTCATATTTCTTTGTTGAGGCATCTATATCCTCTTTCTTCTGGAGCATAGCGAAGAAAAATTTCTTTTCTCCTCTTTGCTAAAACATTCCCAAATTTCCACCTTTCTTCTTTATAATAGATGGAATCCAAATAACTCACAAGTGTTTCAGACTTGGAGTTTTTCCATAGAACATTTCGTATGGAGTCATATCTAATTTTGGCTTATAGAAACATCAGTTCTGAATATACACAACAATGATCATGGCTTGCCTCCAATAATAATGAGAAAGACTATTTTCAGGTAACATAGTTCTCCCCATTTCCACCAGACTTCAATTATTCCTTTCAGCAACCCCATTTTGTTGAGGTGTGTATGGTGAACTGAAATTATGCCTAATTCCATGTTTCTCAAGGTAACATTCAACCTCTTCATTTTTATATTTTCCACCATGATCAGTTCACATCTTCTTCACTGAGTACTCACATTACTTCTCTGCATTCCTCCTGAAACTCTTAAACATTTTTAGAGCATATAACTTATGTCTCATGTACATAACACAAGTAATGCAAGTAAAGTCATCAATGAAAGTAATTAGGTACGTATCTCCATTTGTAGATTTATTTCTCATTGGTCCACATATATCATAATGTATGAGTTCCAAGGATTATTTTGAACGAATTTCTACTTTCTTATGAAAGGAGTTTGCAATCTTATCTTTTTCACAAATAGTTCATCACCAATCTCTACTTTCTGTCCTTGAATCATGCCTTGAATGCAAAAATCTAAACCATCTTCAATCTTGCATTCTCCATCCATTGCCAAAAACACATCTTCATCTCTCGATTTTCAGGCCCTAAATTTTGGAAAACATTGGAAAACAGCGCCACCTTAAATTGTACTTTTGTACCGACCTCAGATTGTACATTACTTTGTTACATCTCTCTTAACTGCTTCACATAACCATTCTTAAGCTTTTATCATGAGTTCCACTACCGTGATATGTATCCTTTGATAGATCAGCTTTAGCATCGTCCGAGTTGCAATGGGAAGTACTGAAACATCACATCATCCCGCAGCATCATTCCTTCCAATCAAAACTGTATATGATTGGCATGATCATTTCTACCCTTTCATTTATAATTCTTACATCATAAGTTACCCTGGCTTATGATATTTGAGAAATACATATCATCAAATCATTTTCTGGTTTGTGATCCTTCTACAAAGTGAATTGGTTTATCTTCTTTGACAACAAAATACAACACTCTGCAAAGGCTAACTCTTCAAACTTCCTTCTCTATTCAACTTGTTCCCAACATGGAGTGCATGAGATGAGATGCATAGCCTATAGGAAAATATGTAATGGAAAATTATCAAAGTTTTAACACTATAGGTGGATATCACCTCAAAAATAAAATAATGACACGAACTTTACCAGAAGAAACTCCTCCACACTATCGATTTTGATACAGCCTCACTTTCAGCATCATCAATTATATTCTTGGTGGATCATCGATAGGGAAAATTAATTTTTTTTCATCTATATTGGGTCGGATAATCTGTCTGTACTCTATGATAACATATCCCAAATATAACCTTTCAGTGTGCAAAACAACCTCTGAATTTCACCCAAGTGGTCTTGAATGATGGGAATGATAATAATTTTGATCTTATTAAACTATTAACTACCTTTGACAAATGCATATTCTTTGGATCATCATCATGACTGTTCTATTGGAATAATTATCGCTGGGTTATGATGGCTTCAAAATTTCTAGATATGTGGGTGATATGGTTTAGTGTAATAAAATCACTTAAAAAGAGAATTTCATCATGTGTAACGCCTCTAATGAGGAACTTTACACAAAATATCATTTCATGTGGACTAGAAAAAATATCCCATATAAGTGATCATAATTTCAAAACATTGATTTTTTCCCACTAATAATTTATTTTTTTTAAAGTGATTCAGTGTTCATGGCATGTTGTATGTTCTTGGAGTTACCTAGCATTTATTATCATGATT
This sequence comes from Viscum album, assembly GCA_963277665.1. NCBI lineage: Eukaryota > Viridiplantae > Streptophyta > Magnoliopsida > Santalales > Viscaceae > Viscum > Viscum album. The sequence goes on from OY728139.1 coordinate 64,182,665, forward strand.
TTAGGTGAAATGTTTCTTGAGATTTGGTTTCATGTAGAAAAAGAGATATAAAATTGAAAATAAGACTACAATATAATTATATCTGTGGTATATTAGTGCATATGGAATGCGAAGAATAATGATTTGGATAAACTCACATCTTGCTCAAGCTGGTATTTTGTTTCTAGGACCAAAAGCATTCTGAACAATTTTTCTCATGTCATTTAAAACTAGAATAATGAACCCTCTCTCAGGTTTCTCCCAAACATATCTTTTACTATCCCCCATCCTATAATAACATTCATGGACACTGTATTAACTATTACCATCACCGAAATGGGACCATAATGAACACAAATAGTTCATATAAACTGTCAAACATGAGGGGTGGTGGATTAGTACATGATACAAGTGGGTCATTTATTTTAGATTTTAATACATTATATGGGGATGAAAAACTCCACTCATACATTTTCCATGGATATACATATGATTACCATGTTTTTTAGTTAGAAGAATATTAATCAAGTTATAGTTGTGATGGACTCTAAACTCCTCTATAGCTCCTTACGTGGAATTTTTGAGAACCCATGGAATGTGTATTGTCTTTTAAATATGTCAAAGAGGTACCTTAACAAATATATTTAGGTCCTTCACATACTGTTTAAGGTAAATAATGTCTCAGATGTGTTGGATTCTCAATAACATCACGGTGTGGATGTTTTTTGCTTCCCTTGATTGGGTTACTTTCCTTGTGATGGGAGGGATATCATTCCTAAATATTTCCTTAGACTACATTATTTTAGACCCCCATTTCCCTTTCACATCTATTATAATCATCCTTTCTCTCCTGTTACTTTATTTTCAAATTATTATTGAAATTATTGATTTATTAAAGTTCATGTTAATTCAAATATAATATAAACTATAAATTCATTAAAGAATACATAAACACATAAATTTTCCATAATTTCCTATACTAATGAATATTAAATGATTGAATAAAAACTTAATTGGTTGATATATACCCAAAAGTATTCATCGCACACCCATTATAATGTAAAATATTATTCTATAAATATATTTTAAAAAGTAGTCATTTCATATTCACATTATTCAACATAAAACTTTTAACCACAATAATTATAGTGGTGACTCCTTAAAACCCTAGTCATCACAACCATTATTTTATAAAATACATTCTATCTATGTCCCAAATTTATAAAAAATTAATCATTTAGATTCTCAAAATAATTTACATAAAAACCCATTCTTACCCAAAACAAATATGTGATTTAATTTATAAATCAACATATAAAATACAATCAACAGAAATGTTCCACTATTCTATGGTAATTTACAAAAAAAATATCATTCATTTAATATAAAATTATTATAGAAATTATCATCATCCTAAGAAATATATTTTAAACACCTATCTTTTAGATCTTCAAAACATCCCCAAAAAAATTCTTTTTTTAAAGAAAAAACTAAAATAAAAATCCATAGTTTTAGGAAAAGATAATATATTATAAAAGTAAATTTCCACAAATCCATTTTTATAAAAATATGAATTTTAAATGAATGAGAAATCCTAATTTATCAATGAAAAAAAAATATATTATGAAATTTATTTTATGTTAAATAATCCTCCTACATAAATGTGTTTTTCTAGAAAAATCACTTAAATAAATTATCCATGGTTATATAAAATTTTTAATCACTAAAATATATGTCAGGATAACTGATAAATATTACTCCATATACATATTGGGAAACATCTTATATCCCTATGTCTGAATCCATGATATATAACTTGTCCAATTTATAGTAAAAAACATGATTTTGATCATACCTATGACTACATATCCAACCATTTATCGATACTTATAATCAATCAATGGGATATAAGAGACATCAAAAAAACATAAATTTCCAAAAAGAGTCATCAAAGGGGATAATAAGAAACATATAGTATATTTAGCGGATTTTGTTTTATTTTTTTGTGGAATATATGCATCTTTTACATGACAATATAATTTTCATTCATGGTCATTGGGACATCGTACTAGGCCATGAATTCACGAATACCTAAATAACACAAACAGGTGAAATCATTTATACTGGTCAAGGTTATATTGGTGACCATGTTAAACCTACATCATCTAAAGTTCCAATAATTCATACTCAACTTGAATGGTCTATGTAAACATGTAGGAGAGTTTTATTTTATTAGAACCTCATTAATATTTTTAATAATATTAAAATTATAATGAAAAATAATCTTGACGATATATTCCCTCAATCTAGATATATAACTATTTTAATAATTTACTTTTGAGACAATTTAAATATTTATTAAAAAAATATATATATTTATTAATCAATATATATTCTATAAAACATCAATCTTTACTTCAATATGCATAAAATTTTGAAAAAAATAACATCTATCCTCTTCTTCTACTTAATTATATAAATCTTACAATAGAATCCCTTTAATGGAATAATTCACTTTAATAGTTTATTATCATTTTTCAATAAAATATACATTAATTATTTTTCATTTGAAGTATTTTTCTTTAAAAATATACTATATGTTATATCACTCTAACATATTCAATTTTAAATTTCTTCGTTTACATAATTTTTTAATTGATATTTTTAACCTAGATAATTTAGAATTGGAAAACTCCATACATGTACTGGATTTTCCAATTTACACAATATAAAATCCAAACCCATCAAAAATGAGATATTTAATTTTCAATCCCATAATACAATCAATAATATAAAATTTTTCATGTTTAGAATATACGACATCAGTGGTCCCATCAATATTTTTTACTGAACCATTATCTAAACCAATATATACTATAGAAGGATTAGTTTTTTTCAAATAAAGGAAAATATTTTGTTTTATAGAATTAATAGTTTTTACATAAAAAGAGATACTCATTCGAAGTAAGATATATATATAAAAATATATATATGTCTATTTTTTCTACTTATTTTGATTAAATAATCAAGTAGGTTGAACCACTAACTATATCAGTATAGTAAGAAATGAAAAGTAAAATGGTTAGATAATCTATCAATTTATAATTTTCCCCATCCTAATTTTGGTGCAACTATATTTTTTCCTCAACCAAGGAATTTTTATTCCAGGACTATACCACCCCACCCCTGATAGTGTAAGGTGTTTTCAATGACTATTCATTAGGGTATTAAAACCGACCGATATTGTTCTACAGCAGCGGAGGAGGAGGGTATATAAGTTACCTATACAATAGGATCTATCAATATGTATTATAATCCACATAAATATTATATTATTCTCTTATTAGTGTCTCTATTTTTTGTAATTTTTTGGGTGGTGTATATTTTTATAAAAAAGAGATAAATCAAGAAGGAATTTTCCATTTGATATACATAGTGTAATTATACATTCTATTAACATAGAATGATCCTCCTTTTTCCAATACACTTATACAACATTAATTTGGGACTTTTTGTTGTTACATTATTTGAATATTCTCCATGTAATTTCAATTTTTTTAAAATATTTGATGCAGTTATGGTCTAATAATTTTCTTTCATAATAATTGTTATCAAAATATTGTTCTAAGAAAATGTTGTTTACAATTTATGAGTGTTTATAATTTTCATAAATGCAAGTATATTTTTTATTTCATTGATCATTGATGTTTCACTCAATATAATTATTATAAAGTCTATCAAATAATCCATTTTAAAATATAGGAGGTTTTAGAATAAAGGAGGGTGCATACATAAAACATCTGTAAGGAAAAATTCAATGAGAAATAATTTTTGATATTTCAAAATGAGGATGATTACAGTTCAACAAAGTGATAGTCTAATACTATAGATTGGATAAGGATTGGTGAGTATGAAAGAAGGTAAATGAAATTACATATATATGAGAAATATTTCCAATATCTATTTATATTTGGAATATATGTTAATTTTATGATTTACGGTGAAAAATATATAGATTTTTATTTTGGATACTTTGAAAAAATGATAAAAATAAATTCAATAGAAAAAATTCCTTGTAGCAGCGGTGGAACTGTAGAAACGGAGGACAATGTAGTGGTGGTAGCTCACTATAGTGGTGGCGGGTACTGTGTGGTACTGTAGCCGTAGGGTAATGTAGAAGTATAATTCACAGAATGGGACTTGGGCAAAAAAATGGGCCTACGGGCCTTATAATGGGCTAAATTCCCACTAGGCCTTCAGGCTATGTAATGGGTCTCCCTCTACCTAGTTAAAGAGGTATTTTGTTTATTTAATATAAAATGATGTTTTGGCCACATCCATTAAAAAAATTGGTGTGAAACCATATTAGTGCCTTTAGTATCCTATTAGCTCGTAACATAATGTTGGGATACCAAATTGGTTATTTTGAATATGTAAATATTCTCACTAAATTTTTATAATAATTGTATAATCAATGCATCATCAACATCCTGAAATATCCTAAATTATATACACCTCATCAATGATGGTATTTTTATGGCACTAAAAAAGTTCATTGTATGAATAAAGATTAAAAATATACAATGTCTCCGCTTGATGATGATTTTTTGGTGGGAGGATGGATGGTGGATCATGTATTAATTGGGAGATTAAATCCAATAAGGAACAATTAAATAGGTAAGAATTAGAATGTCAAAATTTTATATTTTAAAAAGAATTGGAACATCAAGTGTGAATTTTTGGATAAGAAGAGTGGTGAAAATAAATAATAAGAAAATTTGGTAATTGCTTTTTGAAATATATACGTGCTATATAGTAAACTACTAACATCTATTAGAGATATAAAACAACATAATGATGAAATTATAATATACTTAATTGAAATCATAGTTCATGATTTATTGATGAGAATTGTTTTATTAGTATGAACATATCTTAAATTATTTATCTAAATTTTTATTGATCATACCTTGGTGATCATTTTATTTTGAACCATTAATCTTATGATACATTTTTTTATTGTTTTAACTATCCAAAGAGTTTTATATGTGAAAGGATATAGGATATACAAATCCTATATTAGATAATTTGGTGAAATATGATGTAAGAATACTATTGATAATGGAGTGATGAAGATTTTAAATGGTTAATTTTTTGTTACGAAGGTGATGAAGATATCATGGAACATGTTTTTTATAAGTGAAACGTTCATGTAGGATAGTATATTTATCCCATAGTCATCCCTAACAGAATTTTTGATAATTTCAAGAAACTGGATATATTTATATATGATTCATAGACATTATCTCTAATGATAATTCACTTAATAAGACAATAAATGTATCTATTCTATTTTTTTATTTTTTAGTAAGACACAATCGTCAATGTTTGGGACATCAATTATGAGGACAAGGTGATCATAGATTTAATCCATTCTGAAATGTTTCTAGCACTTATTATATCCATGGAAATAGAAATTTGATATGTATAATATATTTTTACTATTTATATATATGTTTGGTGTACCCATTATATGTGAATTTTGTTTCTAGTCTTTGTATTATTCAATGCATTGAAGGATAGTGAATATAGAACGGTCATGTTTTTAGGTTAAAAAATGGTTAAAAATATTTATGTGAATACTTTTTTAGAATTTTCAAATTGAAATAAAACAATATGATAGTTTATGGGGGTGTAAACTCTTCAATATAAAATATTTTTTTTTAGGATTAATACGAAAATATTCATATAATATTAAAAAATATGAATACTGTAATAGTTTCCAATACATTCTATAAATATGTAGTGAATAATTCTTGTTATTTGACTAATTAATAACATTCAATTATGATTCATCTAAAGTCCCAAATAAATATATACACTTTTAAAGCCACAAGATATTCCTAGTTCAATAATTTTTTTGTCCTATGGAATAATTTTTAAAAATGATAGAAATAATAAATTTGTATTTGAGGTGGATGAAATATATCTTATTAGGATATCCTAAAGGTGTAAAGGGATATCATTTTTCAGAACCCAATATTCAAAAAATAATCTTCAGTAATGTTTTCAATTATTCATAACTCAATGGGAAAATGATGACTACTGGTGACATAGTGGGATATCAAATAAAAAAATTCATTTGATGATGTGAATAATGATTCCAAGTAAAAACATGTAATATTTAAAAAACCAGATATAATTGTTATTTTACTCTATTGGTATTGAATAGAAGAGTTTCCACATGATCCAATGGCTTATAAGTCATATAAATCTAGGTATGTAAATAATTTAGATGTTAGAATATAAGATATTAAAGGTAAAAATTTAAAAAAATTCATTATCCCTTCCATCAAAACCATCTAAATAATACATAGTTCTCATCTATGATTTCCATGGAAAGGATAATAATATGGGTGATCTTATGTGCTCATTAAGAAGTACCATGAGAGTATAATATGTCATATAATTAACATTATATAATTTATGAGGATAGAATAAACAATCAATAAGAATTTATAATAATCTAAAACAGAGTTAGTGTTATATCCATGATAAAAAATGAAAACTTGTATAACAATAATCATTGATCTCATACTAATAAAATTACTAATGATTGACATCAAAATAATTTTGTATAGAATATATAACTGGACAATATAATGATATGATGATAGTTAAACAATGATACCTATTTTTGTTTGTATCATGAGACCTATTGATATATCAAGGGGACATATAATTCCATTCCACATCGTTCACTAGATTATGTAAAATAAATTCCTCATAATATTTATTAAGAGATTTCATAAAATTCCATTAGTGTTACAAGCCATAATTTTATCATTGGTATTTACCTTTTGAAAATATAGTAATTTCATATTTAGTAATATAATCTTATATATTTCACACACACCAAATCATGAAACAAACTAAATTTTATTATAATATGATCCTTAAATTTAGAGAATGAAAATATCAATAAGAATTGATTATTTTGCGATGGGATATAAAAATATAAAATAAAAATATAATAATCATCAGAAAATTTTGATATTTTTTACCCACAAGAATAACCTCACTCAATTTTTTTTTTTATAAATAAAGAATAATATTACTAATGAAATATTTTTTTAAGTGATTTTTTATATAAACATAATAGATAATATACATACATAAAGAATGAATAAAATACAAGGTACTTATATAAATTAGGAAACTGAAATTACTATTAAAAATATGGCCATTGAGAATAGTAATTTGATGGTTATAAGTAGTATCATGGACGATATAATTGTATCATTCCTAATAGAAGTGTAAAATAATATTTTGTTGTCCTATAAACATAAAATATTTGATTTAATTACATATATATATAAAATTTAAATATTTAAAATATAGATAATTTTATATAAATGATAATATAAATAATATTTTTAAAATTTATGATAATATTATTTTATGAGACCATAAGTAATTTTTCAATGTGTATAATGTTTTTTCAAAATATTAAATTTTTTATTTTTCTAATAAATGATGATTTTATTTAAATATTAACATTTTTATAGATTTAAAATTATTTTTATAAAAATGATTTATTTTTTGAATCTAAATTTCAATAAAGTTGAAGTGAATTTTCTTTATTTTTCAAAAATAAGTGAATTTATGTGAAGTCTTAAAAATGGAATGATATAATATTTAGCATTATAATCAAAATACATGACTTTTCAGTTTTCAATGATGTATATATCAACTATATGGAACCAAAATGAACCATTTAATATATATATAATCAAGAATCAATATTATTTACATTCTTGATCCAAAATAATATATTATTGAATATAATATTAAAAAAAACCTATCTCCTACCTTATAAATACCATCTCACACCACCCCTCACTTAAAAATTTATAAGCCTTGATGATTGAAAAATTTGAAGCCAATTACCTTCATAATATATCCTATACCCCAACCTACATCATAGTTCCATGGCCATAATCCAATAACTATTTAATGTAGCCTTTAGTGGTTTCCAAAGAGTAGACAACCAAATCAATATATGTGACTCTCAATGAAAATATTTAAATTTTATTCTTCATGAACAACCCCTTTATAATCCAGATACACATAAATATAGTAACATCAATATAAAAAATATACTGAATTTTTATTATTACATTCAAATATCCATATTATAACATCCATAATTTCAATCCAAAAATGGATACATTATTTACTATACGGTTGGTTCAACCCATCTAGAATCACAATACAATTTTTTTAAACATCGTCATGGATTTTTATCGAATCAATATTATTTTAAAAGATGAATATAATAATTATTGGGTATATTACATAATTTTTTTTAAATTGAATATATCTACATAGTATTAAAAGAAATAAAACTAGTCCATGATGGTAGATATAAATTCCAAAATAAGCTAACCGAGAACCATTATTGTTTTTAGTAGAAGAATCATCCATATATGAGGACACAAAAGGATATTTCAGGGCATTTTAATTTATTTATGACTATGGATAGAATTTACTTTCACATTATGATTGGATTAACACATGTAAATAACGTCAATAATTATTCAGGACAGATCCGACCTTCGATAAAAAAAACATGCCTTCTAAAGAGTAAAATTAAAAATTAAATATCATTCAGACGGTTAAACTAAAAAAATTGAATTATAATAAATCAAATAATGATGTACATGATTCTTAATTTTGTAATTAATTTATTTTAATTTACTATTGACAACATTATGTTAACCTTTATAATGATTCTATAACACAAGTTAAGTGATCTCACTGAACCACACTTTTTATTTTGGTAATAAAAATTCTCTCTCAAACCAACATTATATCACTTTTTAATGTTATGGAATACTTATCCATTTTGTACATATGTCCCACATGAATATGATTATCCTATTCTACCATACTTTTATGGGGTAATATATTGATTATTTTCATTTTCAAATGACTTCTTTATGAATCCTCCTTTGATTTTTGATGTTTGGAAATATTATGAATTCAATTTATTTTGATTGGAAATTGTTATATTTAATCATTATGATTAATTTTATTTGAGTAAAACATAAAAATCTACATGTTATGATGGGTTTTCCCAGGTAACACTCCAATTCCTTGAGTAAAATTTCAATCTCAAGAGATATAATGTATGAGATTATGGAGTGGTCCATGTCCATGATGAGACCCAGTCCACCATGTGATGTGTTCTTAGTGTTAATCCCTAGCTTACCCTTTAATATTGTTTTATGTCTTTCATAAATTTCTTATATTCCCTTGATCTTTTGATATTTTGTTCATTATTTTATACTCCCATGTGATTATTCCTAATCATTATCTTTTATTACATCACATTATGTCATATGAATCAAATGTAATACTTATTTATTTGGATTATTCCCCCATTGTGAATTACCTCTGAAAAATTTCATTTATATATTCTGAAGGATATATTATGCAGTTTTAAAAGATTAGTTGTATTTTTGATCTCATTATAGAGATTAAAATTAAAAAAATTTATTTTAATTCCATGTTGTTGTTTTATGTACCAAGACTTCAAAGGAAAGTGGGAATTTTTATCATTTAATTGCATTTAATGTATATTTATGTTAAAAATAATGTAATAAAATGAAAATGTATTGGTCAACTATAGTTCATGTCAGATGATGGTCAATTTATTTTCTGTATTGGGAATATAATACCTTAGTTAATAAATTTGGATGCATCTATGAATAAGAAAATATCCTAGATTTTTTGTTAAGTATAAAGTGAGTGGTTCACAAGAAATTACATCCCTATTTGGACAATATAGGTGGTTAAAATATTAGATATGTTTTACCTATGTATAATAACCCCTAATAGGGTTAATTGGGAATTGAATCTATTTTCACCTGGTGCACATAAATTAATCTTTATTTTCAAAATGGTTTGACACACCATGGGAAATGATTTGGAAAATTCACAAAATCCTTACAAACTATTATTATGTAACTGAATAGATTATAATGTTAGAAAATCTCATATGAATTATTTCGATGGATAACCTATATTAAAAATTATATATTTATAATATAATATATTTTTTCATTTATAAGTTATTTCTTTTATATTCACAGTATCCCTTATAAATTATTATCTTGTAATCTATTCGCATCCTATTTTTACTTTATTTTATATAATGGTGAATATAAGAAAAACTATGCCCACAACCAACACAATAGGTAATGTGATGATTTCCATAATGATATGACTAACCATATGGGAGATTGATCTGGAATCTTCATTGAAGAACAAGGTCATATGAATCATTCTATTTTTTATTACTTGAATAATAAGTAATTATATATGTGTTGTATGAAATCAGAAATTTTTATTGAGTCCTTTATTTGAAAAGGCATACTACCTTCAATAGATACTAAAATCCACTCATTAGGGAATAATGTTTTCTACAATTTACAAGTTTTTATATATCATCAAATTTTAAGAATAAGAGAAATCCATGATATTTTCAATCATATTTAAGGGAAAAAGTGTAATAATAGAAACTTGTCAAGAACATGAATTGCAAATAACAAATTTTATCCTAAGAATGGAAATTTTTTAAAAAATATTTTTTAAATAATGTTTTCCATAGAAATTCTATTATAAAATGGATAGGTATTACCGTATATAGATGTAAAATGAATGTAATTTTATTGGGGTTTACGAGAAAATTTTACAAGGCTTTTATGGTACGCCTCTAACTTCTCTGTAGAAACATAATATATGATGGAAAATTTATTTATATTATTAATGTTGATTCAATAAAAATATTTAGAGTTTACGAAAAACAATATATATGAATTGATTCTTTATTACACAATTAAATACTATATTGATATTGGGTACTCCTAATGATCTCATGATAGGGTAGATAAAATATGTATAATAGAGTTTCCATTAGGAGGATCCACTGATAAAACATGTGAAGGAATGAAATCCCAAAAACCAATGTGTTTAAATTGTATGAATAAGAATCCTTGAAACTATATCTAAGGAATAAATAGAAGAATAAATTGGGTAACCATGTCACACCAAGCTTATCAATACTTTAAACAGATGATGAAACCCACTAATCTAGATAAATATTACAAGGTTCAAATAAACACACATCATGCTATAAGGTATTTCTGAATTAACGAAATTTTGAATTATGTGAACCAATTCCCTATGTTGTGGTTTGTTTTATAAAATCAATAAAAAAACCTCTATGGAAAATAGGGTAAGGAATGTAATATGATATCACTACTACTAAGGTGGATTCTGAAAACTATGTTCTAATTTATATGTTGGTTATTCCTTTACAAATAGAAAACATAGTCTTTATCCTGTTTTTATTCATTATTTCATATCAAGAATGATTTGTATAATTATTCAAAGACCCCACCATGACATGGGAGTTGATATATCCTTGGGAGAAAAAAATGGGGAAACTTTTACATTTAATGTAAATAACTCCACCATAGTTAATATTTGTGGATTAAACCTTCCATAAAAGCATATATTTATTTCTTTGGTACATTTTTTTATATTAACTATGTATTGATTGTCATTATATAATTCCAACATCAAATACAAGTAGACTGAGATCACTATTCACATATTGAGTAATCCTCTAATTCAATACAAATGTAAGAATGATGTTTAATCACCTTTGGAATATATAACACTAGTGTGGATTTTACTTCCATATAATAAAGAATATCTATATAAAAGGATTAGAACCCTGGATATAATCATGCCTAATGACATTTACATTATTAAGGATTATAAAAATGTTTTATATGATTAATAGTATATTAATAATCCGCACCATGTGGTCAAGTTCGCAATAGTATTTATATGTGGATTTACTCATAGAAAAAATACAACTAAGAGAATAACCCCAATTATGTAGGAATAATTGAAGTAGTATTAACCATATAATTAGTAAAATGTCTTTATATGCTAGACAGATTCACTATGTCATTCATCAATCATCTTCATAATGAAAATTTAGGGTTCAATGTGCATCAAAATTGTTTATCATAAACTTATCAAAACACAATAAAAATAATGTATACCCTATCAGGGATAATAAATTATTCAATCAACTATGTGGGTCTGGTATTTCTCTAAGGATTACTCTTGTTCTAGATATCACCAATTTTATTTGAATAAGGATGATATACTGAAAAATATATTTGGAAGAATGTGTGGTTACTATTAGTTCATATTGATGTCCATTAGACTAGTTAATACTCCAAAAATCAACATGAACTAAATGGATATATCTTCATAAATTATATGGAAAATTTTATGTTATTATAGATAATATTTTTATACACTCAAAATTTTAGGATGATCATGAGTAGATTTCAAATAATATTATAAAGACATTGTGAAATGAGAATTTATATAAAAACAACAATAAATATTAATTCTAGATTGTAGAATTTTCAATCATAGTAGAATTTTATAAATAAAATAGGATATCTGTGGACCCATCTAATATAAAGGAACTAGAGGAGTGTATCAACCCAATATTTTTTCCTATGATACATAGTTTCCTTGGTATAGATTAGTAATATTGATGATTTGTGGGAAACATATCATGATTATAAAACCATCTATCCAATATAACTTGAAAGGTTGTATTATTTTTTTGAAGTACTAAATGAGAATAGACATTCAAGGACATAAAAATGAGGCTTACCACTACCCCAGTCCACATGCATCCCCTTTGGTAAATATTATAATGGATTACATATATGATTTAAAGAGAGATTTGAGGTGTGTAGTAATGACGAATGGTAATATTACATTTTATTACTCAAGGAAATTGAATATACCTTATAATAAATTCCCAAAACATGATTTGGAGTTCGATGTAGTGACCTTCACATTGAGAAGAATACTAAATTATCTAAACAATGAGCACTATCAAATATATATTAATTACATGATCCCAAAATGTATATTCACATAAAAAGATATTAATATAAACTAAATAGATTGTTAAAGATAATCAAGAAATATTACTATTTAATCCATGACCATACTGGGAAATTTAAATAAATTAAAACATTCCCTATGTATAATTTTTCACAAAACATTATCAGAAATATGAATTGAGAAGTATCCAATGATCGTAGATAAGTATTTGATGGATATGGGATCCATAAAAGAAGAAATAAAATCATTACTTTATAAATGATTGTTCAACCATCTCTTCTGGATTAATAAGGTTATTTAATGAGATAATTTGGAAATAATAATGAAATACGAAACTATATAAAATTTAAAATCCTCAAAGTATATAATTATATATATATATATATATGAGATGTTTCCAGAATATGTGAACCATAAAATCCTAATATAAATAAGATATTATTTAATGATGAACATAGATGGACCATCTCTATCCAACTAAAGAGAAAAAAGATTTTTAAATACATATAAGGGAACTATTAGTTAGAAAATATTAAAAATGATTTCATTGAATAAATATCAAAATATTTTAGATTTCATTTGGTGGAGGATAAAATGAAAAATTACCATGGGATGATGCAACCATTTCTCATTCCGATATTGAAATTGTAAAACATTACAGTGTACATTAAACTGGTCTTAAAGAATAATAAATATGAAATAATTTTATTTTGTTTTTGGTGGATTTTATTACAATGAATAATCATTTCATTGATATTATTGAGTACATATCACCCAATAAACTCGAGAGGATAGAATTAAAAGAATTGGTAAGGATATAGGGAACACCACTTAAAACTTTATATAATTGAGGCCCATGATTCACTTCCATGTTCAAGAAGAGTCTACAATAATCCCAAAAAACCGATTGGAACTTCTATTATGGCTTCTACCCACAATATTATGGAAATGATGAGTGGAAAATCCAAAAACTGGAAAAAATATTGAGAGCATGCCTAATAGGCTTCAAAGGAAGATGTGATGATCACCAAACACTAGTCCTACTTTATTCAATAATATTTTTTTAAAGAATCAAATTGAAAAATATAATTATATTTATGGTAATAGATGAAAAAACTACATTAAAGGATTATATTGGTGAACACAAGACATTGTGAAAGGAAATTTTTAACAAAATTTTATAAAAGGTAAATACCATTCAACATAAAATTTCACATTCTATGAGTTTAAAAATTTGCTATGGTGAAAATAATCGACAAAACATGGAGTCTATGGTTCGAGAGAATATTTTCCTCTATATTTATATATGGAAGTGAATAACAAGATTTGGGAAGAAGGTAATGTTATTCCCCATGTAAAATGGGGTATTTGAGATTCTTAAACACAACATAGAAAATTCATATATAATAAAACTCACAAAATCCCTTTCTCATGTACATGATGTATTCCTTAAATCTATCTTGTGTAATTAAAATCTAGATACCCCATAGATTATGAATTAAATGGTGGAAATGATGTAAAATGAACTCTCTTTTTCAAATTGGTTGGTGAATATTAGAGACTGTAATGATAATGTTTTATTTGAGAAGAAAACATACCAAATCAAATTACTATTATAATCCAAAGGTAAAAGAAGTCTACATTGGTACTAGATAATTCCATTAAATAGTTGTAACTCAGCTATTTGCACATTACATAGTATAATGAAAACTTTTGTGTTAAATTTTATATAGGTAGAATAATGTAACGAACCAAAATTTTATCAACAAACTTTTATTTCTAAACATATAACTAATTCATATAAAGTAATTTAATATTATATAGTGTACACGTACTACAAGATAAAACAAAAAAAAATTATTTTTATAAAAACCATGTATTTAGAAAATAAAAATGTTCTTAATAGTTGATATTATTGTAATGGGGCACAAAATAAAAAATAAGTAAACATTAACAATAAGATAATTGTGATATACTCGACCCACCAGAATAACCAAACTCTTGAAACATTATATAAGAATGATTTTGAATATTAGTGATGAAATATTAATCTTTAGAATGAATAGACACATACACACAAATATATATATTTATTAATTTGTGATAAAAAAATTGAATTTATAATTAATGAAATTATAGGTATTTATAGAATGTAGTGAACTCACATCACTATTAAAAAAGGACTGTTGGGAATAGTAGTCCATTTTAAATTTATAGTAACATTACCCATAGAATTGTAATCTTAACTATGACTTTGTAAAAAATATATTAATCTTATTTTAAGATAAATATGTTATATGTTTATACCATCGTACAACAAAATAAATAGTTAAAAAATAAAATAAAAGTTATTTTATTTCTATAAAACATAAATGCAAAAATTGCAACATTAAAATTAATAAAATGAACTAATAGAATGTTTATTTTAAATAAAAGGAGTTATAAATTAATATTATGTTTTAATATAAGGATTACATAATTCTATGTGACAATAATAGTATTTTCAAATGTTTATAATATTCATTGTAATAATAAAATATTAATTATTCAAATAAATAAGTTTTTATTTCAAAATTAAATTTCTTATATATCAGAATATAATTTCAATAAATGGATTATATTTTTGACATTAATATATTTAAAAATTGTTATGGTGTTTTTTGTTATATTTCTAAAATATTTTAGTTTGTCTGAATAGTGAAATATGCTAAATATAGTATTTAACATTATAAGATATATACTAGAATTGTTTGGTCATGCATGATATAAGAAACCACTAGTTTGAACTCATTTGAACAATTTATATAATGTACATTCTTCTCTTTGAGGATAGGTTAATAATTATACTTTTCAATGCTCTTTTTTTAATAATGTGCTCTAAAAGGTATAGAGTGGTTCGAGAGAGTCTGGAGCTTCTTCGAATCCCAAGGCTCCAGTAGTTTTACAGGATGATTAATAAAGTTAGAACACTTTTAGTGTTTAATTTTTTATTTATGCATGTGAGGTTCTTAGTACAGAGTAGGGGGATACATTGTTTTCACTAACTATGTGACCTCATCTCCATGCACGTGCAGTTACTACACACTATTTGATAGTTGCATTTCATATAGGATTCAAATGGTAAGTCAAACAGTGCACTAAGATTGTATGAGGGGGTTCCTTGGGATATATATGTAGCATGGATGGCACACCGTTTGGCCAACTGTGCATCCAAACCATTTGACAACATAATAAATTGGTTAAATAATATTATTCCCTTAAATGTTTTAAATCCCTCACACCTCCTTTTCTCCTCTAGAAGACTGCCCCTTCCGCATTTGACCTCTTATCCTCAATAAAAAGTATGATTTTATATTTCCCCTCAATCTAAGGAATTAATTGATCATATTTTATCTCACAGGAGTCCAATTACTATGATCTCCAATCCACTTCCATATATTATGTGTATATCTTACCTCATGTATTTTTTAAGTGCGATCTAATATGATCTATTTGAAAGGAATTTTTCAGTTATTCTTATTTCTCTCATTCTACATAGATTCAAGGGATAATAATGGACTATGAGTATACAATGTAATTAATGTGTCTATTCATGGTATTTTCCCTCAATTTCGAGTTTTATTTTATCATGCTTCACGGTGATGTACATAATACCATCTAGTTTCACCTAATATCTCTTTATTAAATTAATTTAAAGGTTATTGTAATATGTAATGGGACCCTAGCTACCCATGAATGTAACATTTTAATTTTTTATGAGTTTCCTTGTAATAGAAGAATATTAATGATAATTTCATAACCAGAATGACATGAAATATGTTTTGGCATCTATACATTATGGAATAGTAGAACTGATTGAATTAAATTAATTGTCCATATTTTTAAAATAATATATGGGTATGGTATGATTTATCTCAAAACATAACATCACCATCTCATTAAACTGTGAGTGATACAACTGTCTCGACATAAGGAATACATATACGGGCCCTTCATAAATCATAGTTAAAAATTTACTTAAATCATAAATATTGGGGGAAATAAATTTGATCTTTTTTATATATTGACTTGTACGAGATCACCTAATAGATTTATAACTTATAAATGAGTGATAATAGTTCCCTAGAGGAGATACATTGGATGTGATTGATGGGATATATGGTTACAAAATCATGGAGAGAAACATGGTCACCTATGTGGTACACCTTAGAACAGTTCATGGTGTCACACTTTAGACCACATTAAGAGATATACATGTGATGCCTTTATTGATCTCCCTAGAGATACTCTTATGGTGTTGGGTATTTGTAGTGTTACTGTATAAATACATGGGTTCCTCTATACATTTCACCTTGGAGATACCTAGTCCGACACTTTAATAAACTATATAGATTCTATATATGAAATCCTAGGAATTCCAATTTAGTAACGTAAAAGATGAATCTTCTAGGACAAATAACATGCTTGGGATTGATACACAATTGATACTTTATTTGTTAATAAGATTTGGTATTCATCCTTTCATGAATAATAGTGAACCCTTATACACTAATATTTTCATCCTTACAGATTTCATTCTATTCATAGACATCCATGTTAGGTCGATTCTAGTAGATTTAGTCGAGTTTCCATGAGGAACCCGATGTGAGGTTATTTATTTATTTATCTATATAATTACATATATTATTCTTATACACAATTCTCATTTTATTGTGCATAGAATATATTTTTCTATACACCATTGGGGTGGCCTAATGAGTATACAATACACCTTCTAAAGGCCACCCATGGTACCCAAGTATATATTTTTATTGCTAGTGTAGATAATGTGTATCATCAAGCTTCTAAATATTTATTTCTATTACAATGATGGAGTATGGGGGAAGATACCAAGCTAATGATCATGATGATAATAAGGACACATCTTGGCCATTTTTTATTCTTATATAGCATAAGGTATATGCTTATTTCTCATGTATCTCATGTAACTATTATATATATATACATATAGATTACTAGATAATAATCATTTCTTAACTATTTATGATTCATGTTTTTCATTTTTATTTATATCAGATGTTTTATTAATATTATTCCGCTGATATGTATTCATTTTTTCCACTATCTACCATTTCAATTAACCATTGTTCTACACTCTAAAAATGAATGAATAATCTCTCCCTATACATTCTTTAGGCCCTCATTGCTTTTATGATGCCACTAACATATAGGGAGTTGTTCTTGTGGTTATGTGTCCAACTGTACTAGGAAACCACATAGTGAATTATCAGGAGGGATGCTAAAAAGAGGAATCATAGGGCATTTTTCTTTTCCAATTACAGTTTGACTATAAAAAGATACTATGATGTATTGTAATTTTTTATTCAGACTATATCTAGGAGTAGCAAACCCATGTATGGGGGAACAAAAATTATATGGGATGATTTATTATTGTTATCTGTTTCCCCAATTATATTTGTTAATATTTCATCAATAGGAGTTACACTTGTTTTGTGATGTTATTATTACAAATATTATAATCATGGAATTGTTTTAATTGGCTTGGAATGGAAATGAGGTGTCATATGATACATAAATATGAGAACACTAGGTCATATATGTCACAAATTATTTCATAACACATTTACCATATGCAGGCATTTCATACTCCATATAGTTAGTGAATGGATTATAATAAATGGAAATGTACTCGTGTTTCTTGCATGGATAAAATAGTAAAATTAATTAATGAATTTTCATCAATATAAATATTGTTTTCCCATTTGAATTCACGATGTACCCGTAATTAACCAATTATTCCACATTTAATCCATGTTACATTGGTTAAATGGATTGAAATGTAACATAATTTGATTATATGAATACCAATTCTAATTTATTATGTTTGTACTTTTTTAAATTGGGAATGGTGATTCATCCAGTCAAATCATTTTACATGACCCGTTACATCATAATATTGGATGTAATGGTCATGTATCTTTTTCTTTTCATATGAGTTTCTATATATAATGATAATAGTTGATTATATATTTCTAATGGTGGTGAAAATAAGTTGACTATTATATCTATGTACTTAAATATTACCATGAACTCAAAAAAAATTAAAATTTAAAAAGAATACTTGTACCCTTAAATGAGGATTCAAATTTAAAATTGAAGGGTGTTTTATCTTTTCCATTTAATTGAAATCAATATAATTCACCCTCTACATTGTGATACGAAACCTTCACCATGAGACAAATATAGTATTGGTAATCAATTAGGGTATCTTGTGGCCCATTATGATCCTTATTATCACTAAGACCAATCTACAACTGCATGAAAATAGATGTAACACTTATATAAGAAGGATAATTATCTATCACTTCTATATTAAACTATTTTATAAACATCTATTAAATATTAACTAGATACTGGGTTTTTTAACACTATAGTTATACCACCACGAAGTCCTCAAGTCATGTTTTTTGAGGGTGGTGATGGCCATGCTCTGTAGGTGGAGGTATCTAATCCAAAAGTATTAAAAAATATAGTCATGCATAAGGAATCTCATGTTGATCTTCCATTGGGAGCAGATTCTCAGTTCCGAGATAACATGTTTCTATTCATGCAGTCTAGGAAGGTAGCTCCTCAATCTTCCACTACCAAGGAAAAATTGATGCTATAATTCCAAAAACAACATTTTTCTTTCATTTTTAGTGGATGAAAATCCCCAGGATGCTATGACATGTCTATCGATCATGTTATTGATCATTGATCATATAAAACTTTTTACATATTATAGGGACAATATCTCTAAATATATGCTCTGTGACTCCACCAATAATTGATGGGATATCATCTCTATGATAGGTATTTATTTCTCTATGGTTGGGGTGGATTTTTATACAACTTTCTATGAATACTTATTACCATAAATTTTAGGACCAGACCATGCAATAGATTTCTATCACATAAAGTAGTGCAATATGTCAGTTATAGATTATTCAATTATTTTTACTAATCTTAATAATTTTTTATTGACACTTATCAGTGATAAGTTTGATAACTATGAAATGGTTTATGGGTGGGATTTCATACACAATCTTATCAATAGTGTATTTAATTATGTTGACCACTATTTCAAAGATAAAAAACTAATTCCATATTCTTGAGTGGAACAGAAGGGAAATCGGTAATGTCTGTCTGTGTAGTTCAATACCGAGGAAGGGAAATGGATTCTCTATAAAAAAAACATATCTTCATGTCTAATCATGTTAGAATAATATATCAGATGGCATGTACAAATATCTATGTGGTGTTCCACAAATATTTTAGTTCTGGATATAAGAATCCCAAGTGTATGATTGAACAAATTGAGTGCTGAGAATGTGGATGTATGGGTCACCATCATTGTTTTTATTGAACATTCTCACATGTACCTAGTGAAAAAAGATCTATACTAACTCGAAATTTGGGAATATGATTTGTAGCTCATCATCATACTAGTATCTAGTCTACTATATGATGAATAGACTTATGGTGTGGTCTTGAAAAATTTAGTCATACTTCAGAGGTTCATCTCTATGAGAGAGGGTCTATTCGGATTATCCACAGTTAATCTCAAGGCCATGAATTGTGACAAATATATGTAGTCTATCCTGCACCATATGACTATATTCAGGGGGCTTATATTGTATAAGGTACTATTATAGTATCCTCTACACTATTTTCATAATTATTTGATTCAGGTAATACACACTCTATTTTATATGCTACAATTTGGGAAAGTTTGGGCTAAATAGTATATGATATCTTTGGTGTGATACATCTTGACACACCATTAATGGTTTGATAAGTTAGTGTGTGATGATGAAAGGAGTTCCACCATGAGATAAAATGGTGTCGATTCATGTATGATTTCTTTTCTTTTTGATAAGATAGGTCTTTGAAGCATTTTATAGTTGGACTGGCTAGTGTCATATCATGATATCCATTAATTGTATAACCAAAGTCTGTATTTTACATCACCTAAGAGTAAAATATACGTATATATGGGTGAATGGGATATCTAGTAATTTCATGTTGTACATAAGGGTCATGGACTAGGTGTGGTGAAATTCCAGAAGGATATTATCTTTTTGAGAAATCATGGAATGTAGTGTATAGAATTTACTCCCATGGTGGATTGTTTCGGGTCAATTTTCAGGAAGGATTATTTTATTACCTCATATGATGGATTCTGTTTTTATCATTGAACTAGTGCCAAGATCATTATAGATGTAAATTTTTATATAATTTATGTCCCCAACAAAGATATTAGAAAGAAAGATGTTGTTCTAATATTTAGAAGTAAAGTGTTTTGTACTACCCAGTAATTCTCTATGGGGTTCACCAATCCTTTTCTACAAGAAGTGTGATGGTACCATCATATTGTGAATGGATTAATATTAGTTTAACTAGTATATGATTAATAACCGGTATCCATTTCCTCAAATAAAAGACAATTTCAACAATTAAGAGATATAGATTTATCTAGGTTATATTTACGGTGAATTTACCATCAGGTGCATGTGAGAACACCAAAAATACTTTGTTAAATATTTTGGGGTAGATAATACTAATAAGAGTATTTTTTTATATCATTTGGACTTGATATAACCCCAATATTTTTCATTAATCTAATGAGTTATGTTGTTAACCCATATTAGGATTCATTTTTTGTTGTGTTTATTAATGAAATATTTGGGTATTATCATACTCAACACGATCATGATTAACATCTTTAGACTATATGAAGTGCCCAGATCAGTGTGAATCACTGAGAGGGGGAGGGGGTGAATCAGTGATCCTTTAAAACTTTTTACTAATTGATTCT
This sequence comes from Viscum album, assembly GCA_963277665.1. Taxonomy (NCBI): domain Eukaryota; kingdom Viridiplantae; phylum Streptophyta; class Magnoliopsida; order Santalales; family Viscaceae; genus Viscum; species Viscum album. The sequence continues at coordinate 64,204,536 of OY728139.1, forward strand.
TAATCAATTAAACCTCTATGGCTGGTTAAAGCCTCGATCCACTCTTCTTGTATCTCTCAACCTTTCCCGGATAATGCAGTAATGAAAAGGCACAGGACACAAGGATTTACAAGGTTCGGCACCAAAGGCCTACATCCTTGCCATGCTCTCCCAGCATGGATTCTCCATTATAACCTGTTAAAATTACAATGGTCGATACAGAGTCCCACTGTATCTCTCCTGAGTCCCACAGGAGGGTCTTTATACTGCGTCCCACAGTGTTACCAGAGTCCCACTGGCCTGCTCCAGAATCCCACTGAAGACTTCTTCTCCCTAAGTCCCACAGGGTCTTCTCCTGGCTCCTCGAGTCACACGAGTAGCACTTCTTCACTTTAAGTTCTTCAAGTAACTTCAGCAGCCTGGGATAAAGGCTGCTGGCCTTGCTCTTCTTCTGATCACTTGTGGTGATCAGGGTCTTCTCGTCTAGCTCGGGCTTTATCACCTTCTTCTAAGGATGACCCGGCTTCTCTCTTCAACTACTGAATGCTCAGACAACTGATGTCTTTATCTTCGGTATGGTCCAGTCTCAGTTGCACACCAATGATTTAGCACTGTTCACGTGTGCACGTGCGTGCATGCATGCATGCACTTCTCCTTTCCTCTTCTTGGTGCAGTAGACCCACAAAGGGTGTAGTCACTTTAAGCACACACCTTCTTCACAATCTTCACACACTTAATTCTATTTGTTTACACACTTAAAAGTGTGTTGTACTTTGTGTGGGTCTTCTCCTCTTCTTCTAAGTGAGCACACACTTCTTGTGCACACACATAGGTTCGGCCTTCTTTGTCACTTGTTTATGTACACATAAATTGTTCTTTGTTTTGCACACACTTGACTTTGGCCTCTTCCCTCTTCTTGTTGCACACCCTTAACCCGTAGGTTGTTCTTCAATTTTGCATACACAAAATGTGTCTTCACTTGGTGCACACACAAGGTCACAACCCTCGGCCTCTTCAAATGCACACACGGTCAAGTGTGCTCTTCCTCCTCACTTAGCACACACAAATAATATTTTTTAGCACACAGTTGATCTTGGCCTACTCCTTTATTCTTCCACACACTTGGGCCGTAGGTGGTTCTTCAAGTTTGCACACACACACAAATGTGTGGTCTTCACTTAACCCACTTGCACACACAAGGCATGCCTCGACCTCCTCTTTCACACACCCGAATACCAACACAAGGGCTACGGCTTCTTTGCATTCTTTTGCATGCAACCAACCCGTAGGTATTCTTCCTTCACTTGGCACACAAGCACAAGTGTCTCGGCCTTCACTTGCAAACACCCGAACTCAAACTAGTCGCGCAAGGGGGTGTGTCCTTCTCTACTCCAACACTGCCTGCCACGCAAGGTTCAAGCCACAAGGGCCGCGCAAGCCACGGGTGCAAAGCACCGCGGGCGCGCAAGTGCAAACCGCGCAAGGGGGCGCGATGCACAGAGGGGGGCGCGCAAGGTCGCGTTGCCCTTCCTCCTTCTTCTTTTGCACAAGAAGTGAGAAAAAGGATCTCACGGAGCCAAGGGGTGGCTCCGGGCTTCACTGCCGCGCAGGGGGCGCGCAGGCTGTTCTTCACGAGGCAAGGCACTCGTGGGACTTCTCAAAAATTCAGCAAGCTGCACAGAGGGCTCGGCCTCATTTTTATAGGCAGAGGCTGAGGTGGTTTATCCGCGTGAGAAAAATCTTGAACCACCGAGATTTTCGGATCTCAAGTTTCTGTAAAATCTCATTTTTCTCCTCAGTTTCCACCGCGGGTTCTTTCCTTATTTTCTTCCTCGTGCATGCGATTTAGAACGCATGCACGACCTCTGTTTTGGCACAAACCATGCACAGCAATAATCCTCATGGCCTCGGCACTTCGTTTGCCTTCGGCCGAACTCCAAAATCTCCATACATTGCATGCACTCCCATTTTTACGCATGGTTGTGTTCAGTACATCCAGACGAACTCAATGGAGCCTTCGGCGTTGGAAATGGTGGCCCGGAGCTCGAAATCGGTGCTCGGGTGGCCTCTGGTTCGACGGCGGCTGTGGGTGGCTTCGGGGTGTCCTCGGCGAAGGAGATGAGCCGGGAGCCGTCGGATCAGGTGATCGAAAGACATCGGACGACCGGATTAAATCGGGGGAGCGGCAGATCAGATGAGCAGTCCAGATCGAGCGCGCGATTGCTCGGACGGCGGAGATTTGCTCCCGGTGAAAAATACGCGTCCCACATCGAAACGGCGCGGGATTTTGCCATGGCTTATAACCCTGGCGCTGCCTCAACCCGCCAGTTGAATCTTCTCCCTCCACAGTGCCGCCCCGCACCGTGTTCTCCCTGCGGGCGCGCTCTGCGCCCACTCTCTGCTCCTGCGGGCGCGCTCCTAGCGCCCACTATGCTCCTCCGGCGCGCGGGTTTCACCACCGCGTGCCCTCAGGGGCTTATACACGGCCCCCTGCGCTCCTCCGGGCGTGACCCATCGCCTCTGTGGTGTCTGCGGGTGCGCCCCTGCCGCCCTGAGCTCGCCCCACGGGTTCCCCCTTGGGCGTGGCGCCTTAGGCCCACATGAGCCTTGGGGTTGAACCCACAAGGTGCTCACGGGCTGGCAATATTTTTTGGCTAAGGAAATGTAAAGACTTTGTTAAAAAAACAAAGTTCTCCTCCATATGAGTATAATCCAAATGCCACATTCCAAGCCACTTCTAAGCCATTCTTCTCCTTCATCTTCTTCTTGAGAATTCAAACATTAATCTTCTTGATAAGAAGCAACTCCTCAATTTATAATTCTTCTTCATCATTTGATTTTCTACTTAGGAGAGAATTCTCAAGGATCTTCATCAACCGAGCTCCTGAATCACATAACTTCTTCAATTCTCTTTGTTGATCTAATCAGAGATCAAATTGGGACTTCTACAGATTCACATGCACTAAGTGTTAGTGCATGGACTTCTTCAGCTCACTTCATCCACTTAGGAGGTGTGGATGGATCTCCTTTCATCTCCTCATGCATTGTCAATACAATTCATGGTCTTCTATCATTGTTGTGACTTTGTATCATCAGGATACAAGTTCTATGAACTTAAAGAGCAGCTCAACAATCGTCAAATGTTACTAGAGAATGTTTCAACCACATCTCCTATGCCACTTAGTGAATCTCCCAAGTGACATGCATCTTGGTACCATGGCCATTCTCTTTCATCACCATCACCATCACATCCTTTGACATTCACATCTTGACTCCTTGACATCCATTCATTTCAAGACAACTTCATGCCTCATTGACAACAAATGCAACACAATGCACTTCAATCTCCCCCTTTGTATTTGTTGTCAATACACTCCTTTAGCACATATGAATGGGTCAATATGTGTGCCAATATTTTCTCCCCCTTATTGGAAATCAAATGCAAAGGTGTGGTGTGGTATTATTTCACAAATATCTCTTCCTCCCTTCGAATAGCATCTTCTTGAAAAGCACTAAGAGAGGGATGATGTCACATGTTCACTTGAGCAATGAACCTTTAGTAAATCAGCTCTAAGTCTACTTGGGCTAACCCGGTGTAGAAAACAAGAGTGATGTGACCAAGGAACTCAATGCTGTCCACATTCACTATAACATGTGAGATCATGCTTCAAGGGGCTTGAAATTTTTCAGATATTCAATGAATTGCTAAATCCTGCTCACACTTCACAAAACTCATTAGAAAGTTCAGTGCAATGATAAAGCTCCCCCTTTCATCCATTTGTCTTCAATCCATACTCCCCCTTAATTGACAAGATAGCCTCAATTAAGAAACAAGGGATGAAAGTATGATTGGAATACCATCACTTTTCTCAAGATGGAATTAAATATCAGAATCCCATCTTCTCCAGATTGGCTCCCCCTCAAGGGGTGCACTCCATTCTGTCCAAACCATCCTCCAGCTGAGAATGATCATCATCTTCAATTCCCTGCAATGTCAGCACATGTAAATACCAATAGTATAAGGGAATAAGTTGGAACCTCCTTGGTTCATCAATGTGAACAACAAGGTTGAGAAGATTCTCTCAACCGAGATGTCCCATTTTCACCATTCTTCACACTTGCACATTTGATCTTCATTGATGATTGTGCTGGTGTGGTTCTCAAAACATCTTCATGTGAAACCTTCTTCTTCCCTTTTGCTTTAGCAATTGCCAGAACTTCATCTTCAGCTCTCTGCAGTTCTTTGGCAAGTTGCAACTGATGTGGCCATATGACAAGTAAATCATTTGGAAGGGTGGCCCCAGTTCTGGAAGTTCCACATGGTTCTTTTGATGCTGTTAAGCTACCTTTCTTAGGCAACTTATTTTCAATCAATCCCTTCTTCTTCTGGATTGATTGTCTTTTGGAGTTCAGTTGGTATCTATTTAGTTTCATGGCTTCTTTACAAAGATCCATGATATGTCCTTTCTTCCCACAGTAGGAGCATGTCTTCTTGGTGGCTCTTCTTGATGCATCACCCTTCTTGGATTCAGACTCCAAGGACTTCTCTTCATTTCTCAAAATCTTCTTGGGAGCATCTTCCACTTTCTTCTACTTGCTTCCCAAGGAATCTTTCTGAGCCAGTTTCTGTGATCTTTTCTTCCTTTGAGCTCTGGATACAGTTGGAGACTGACATGTATCTTTTTGACCACTTTTGCACACATCCCAGATGTTATCAATTAATCCAAATCTATTTGCAGTAAACAGATGTCTCTGGACCTGTGGATGCTGCTTCTTTTCTTCTGGCTTGCTCCCCCTTGGCATGAGCTTCCTTTGTGCTTTGACATTTAGTGGATTGTACCAACAATCCTTTGCACAGTGCCCATACCTGTTACAACACCAGCATTGTCCCACGAATCATGACCTCTTCAGTCCTTCTGATTGTAGGGTACTTTTCTTGACCTGTTGTGCTGTTTTAGGAGAGCTCTGCTTCTTTACTGTCTTCATCCATATTTGTTTGGAATTATTCTTCCATCCTGCACTTTTAGTAGAAACACTTTTAGAAGCATGAGTACAAGATGGTATGGATGGTACCTTCTTTCTAGAAGATGTTGCACTTTTATTGGAGGATGTCTTTCTCTTAGAATCATCCTGCTCAAAGCATACTTGAGTAGCAACATGTCTTCTTTCAGCTGACTGGGAGGATTCAGCTATTGGTGATTGCTGATTTTTCAATATCACCTCCAGTTCTAAGCATTTCATATTGAGGGAGTTCTTCTCATCCTCAACAGTTCTTAGCTTTCCTTCCCAATTCTCCACCAGTTGTTTCATCTGGTCTTCATGCACCTTCTTCAATTCTTGCAATGAATTGTCCAGCTCCTTCACCCTTTTGACTTTGTCTTCTAGTTGAGCATCTATGACAACCATTGACACTTTGTGCCTCTTTTCCAGTGCATGGAAAACTTCTTTGACCAATAGTTTAAAGAATTCTTTCTCAGAAAGGCTTCTCTGCAATTCTTCAGCAGTGTCTTCATATCTTTCATTGCAAAGAGAAACAGTTTCATCTTTAGCCTTCACCAGCTTTCTGAGAGTGTTGGTTATGCCAACCCTTTTTGCCAATTGGACTTCTAGAGAATTGGCTTCATCTTCTAGCTGTAATTTTTCTTCTTGAAGATCAAGGAGGCCTGTAGCTATACACATTGCAATTTCCATGGGGACTCTCTTCTGAAGATATTTGATTGCATTTAGAAGATCATTGTTTCTTCCATCTTCATCACAGCTAGAGCAGGCTTCATCAGAAGAATGATAAAAGGAATTGTCATCTGATGTGACTTTCACATTTGTTTCCATAGAAGGAGTTTCTCTGATTGCAGCAACCTTCTTCCTCATCTTCTTTGCCTGTTTCTTCTTTCTATTTTTCTGAGTCTTGGCAGATATCTCCATTTGAGGCTGGTCACTCATTTCCTCAAATCTGCACTCCATAAAGACTCCCTTGGATCTTTTAGAGGGAACCTGGCTCTGATACCAGTTGAAGTGCCCAGATCAGTGTGAATCACTGAGAGGGGGAGGGGGTGAATCAGTGATCCTTTAAAACTTTTTACTAATTGATTCTTAATCAATTAAACCTCTATGGCTGGTTAAAGCCTCGATCCACTCTTCTTGTATCTCTCAACCTTTCCCGGATAATGCAGTAATGAAAAGGCACAGGACACAAGGATTTACAAGGTTCGGCACCAAAGGCCTACATCCTTGCCATGCTCTCCCAGCATGGATTCTCCATTATAACCTGTTAAAATTACAATGGTCGATACAGAGTCCCACTGTATCTCTCCTGAGTCCCACAGGAGGGTCTTTATACTGCGTCCCACAGTGTTACCAGAGTCCCACTGGCCTGCTCCAGAATCCCACTGAAGACTTCTTCTCCCTGAGTCCCACAGGGTCTTCTCCTGGCTCCTCGAGTCACACGAGTAGCACTTCTTCACTTTAAGTTCTTCAAGTAACTTCAGCAGCCTGGGATAAAGGCTGCTGGCCTTGCTCTTCTTCTGATCACTTGTGGTGATCAGGGTCTTCTCGTCTAGCTCGGGCTTTATCACCTTCTTCTAAGGATGACCCGGCTTCTCTCTTCAACTACTGAATGCTCAGACAACTGATGTCTTTATCTTCGGTCTGGTCCAGTCTCAGTTGCACACCACTGATTTAGCACTGTTCACGTGTGCACGTGCATGCATGCATGCATGCACTTCTCCTTTCCTCTTCTTGGTGCAGTAGACCCACAAAGGGTGTAGTCACTTTAAGCACACACCTTCTTCACAATCTTCACACACTTAATTCAATTTGTTTACACACTTAAAAGTGTGTTGTACTTTGTCTGGGTCTTCTCCTCTTCTTCTAAGTGAGCACACACTTCTTTTGCACACACATAGGTTCGGCCTTCTTTGTCACTTGTTTATGTACACATAAATTGTTCTTTGTTTTGCACACACTTGACTTTGGCCTCTTCCCTCTTCTTGTTGCACACCCTTAACCCGTAGGTTGTTCTTCAATTTTGCATACACAAAATGTGTCTTCACTTGGTGCACACACAAGGTCACAACCCTCGGCCTCTTCAAATGCACACACGGTCAAGTGTGCTCTTCCTCCTCACTTAGCACACACAAATAATATTCTTTTAGCACACACTTGATCTTGGCCTACTCCTTTATTCTTGCACACACTTGGGCCGTAGGTGGTTCTTCAAGTTTGGACACACACACAAATGTGTGGTCTTCACTTCACCCACTTGCACACACAAGGCATGCCTCGGCCTCCTCTTTCACACACCCGAATACCAATACAAGGGCTAAGGCTTCTTTGTTTTCTTTTGCATGCAACCAACCCGTAGGTATTCTTCCTTCACTTGGCACACAAGCACAAGTGTCTCGGCCTTCACTTGCACACACCCGAACTCAAACTAGTCGCGCAAGGGGGTGTGTCCTTCTCTACTCCAACACTGCCTGTCGTGCAAGGTTCAAGCCACAAGGGCCGCGCAAGCCACGGGTGCAAGGCACCGCGGGCGCGCAAGTGCAAACCGCGCAAGGGGGCGCGATGCACAGAGGGGGGCGCGCAAGGTCGCGTTGCCCTTCCTCCTTCTTATTTTGCACAAGAAGTGAGCAAAAGGATCTCACGGAGCCAAGGGGTGGCTCCGGGCTTCACTGCCGCGCAGGGGGCGCGCAGGCTGTTCTTCACGAGGCAAGGCACTCGCGGGACTTCTCAAAAATTCAGCAAGCTGCACAGAGGGCTTGGCCTCATTTTTATAGGCAGAGGCTGAGGTGGTTTATCCGCGTGAGAAAAATCTTGAACCAACGAGATTTTCGGATCTCAAGTTTCTGTAAAATATCGTTTTCTCCTCAGTTTCCACCACGGGTTCTTTCCTTATTTTCCTCCTCGTGCATGCGATTTAGAACGCATGCACGGCCTCTGTTTTGGCACAAACCATGCACAACAATAATCCTCATGGCCTCGGCACTACGTTTGCCTTCGGCCGAACTCCAAAATCTCCATACATTGCATGCACTCCCATTTTTACGCATGGTTCTGTTCAGTACATCCAGACGAACTCAATGGAGCCTTCGGCGTTGGAAATGGTGGCCCGGAGCTCGAAATCGGTGCTCGGGTGGCCTCTGGTTCGACGGCGGCTGCGGGTGGCTTCGGGGTGTCCTCGGCGAAGGAGATGAGCTGGGAGCCATCGGATCAGGTGATCGAAAGACATCGGACGGCCGGATTAAATCGGGGGTGCGGCGGATCAGATGAGCGGTCCAGATCGAGCGCGTGATTGCTCGGACGGCGGAGATTTGCTCCCGGTGAAAAATACGCGTCCCACATCGAAACGGCGCGGGATTTTTCCGCGGCTTATAACCCTGGCGCTGCCTCAACCCGCCAGTTGAATCTTCTCCCTCCACGGTGCCGCCCCGCACCGTGTTCTCCCTGCGGGCGCGCTCTGTGCCCACTCTCTGCTCCTACGGGCGCGCTCCTAGCGCCCACTATGCTCCTCCGGCGCGCGGGTTTCACCACCGCGTGCCCTCGGGGGCTTATACACGGCCCCCTGCGCTCCTCCGGGCATGCCCCAGCGCCTCTGTGGTGTCTGCGGGTGCGCCCCTGCCGCCCTGAGCTCGCCCCACGGGTTCCCCCTTGGGCGTGGCGCCTTAGGCCCACATGAGCCTTGGGGTTGAACCCACAAGGTGCTCACGGGCTGGCCATATTTTTTGGCTAAGGAAATGTAAAGACTTTGTTAAAAAAACAATGTTCTCCTCCATATGAGTATAAGCCAAATGCCACATTCCAAGCCACTTCTAAGACATTCTTCTCCTTCATCTTCTTCTTGAGAATTCAAACATTAATCTTCTTGATAAGAAGCAACTCCTCAATTTATAATTCTTATTCATCATTTGATTTTCTACTTAGGAGAGAATTCTCAAGGATCTTCATCAACCGAGCTCCTGAATCACATAACTTCTTCAATTCTCTTTGTTGATCTAATCAGAGATCAAATTGGGACTTCTACAGATTCACATGCACTAAGTGTTAGTGCATGGACTTCTTCAGCTCACTTCATCCACTTAGGAGGTGTGGATGGATCTCCTTTCATCTCCTCATGCATTGTCAATACAATGAATGGTATTCTATCATTGTTGTGACTTTGTATCATCAGGATACAAGTTCTATGAACTTAAAGAGCAGCTCAACAATCGTCAGATGTTACTAGAGAATGTTTCAACCACATCTCCTATGCCACTTAGTGAATCTCCCAAGTGACATGCATCTTGGTACCATGGCCATTCTCCTTCATCACCATCACCATCACATCCTTTGACATTCACATCTTGACTCCTTGACATCCATTCATTTCAAGACAACTTCATGCCTCATTGACAACAAATGCAACACAATGCACTTCACTATAATTAATACACTAAGAGAGAATCATCTTTATAGTAAAATTACTAAATTCCACTTTTACATCAACAAATCTTAATTATCGGGTTATATAATTTAATATGATGGAGTATATGCTGACCCGAAGAAGTTGAGAATTTTTTATTCAAGAGTGAATCTCAAGAATGTCTTCTATATACACAGATTCATGATGTTGGATTTGTATTAAAAATATACAAGACTTACCATGTTTCAAGGAATATACTACTGGTTTCACAAAAAATATTTTTAATTTATTATGTTCTAAAACATCCAAGACATCCTTCTAAGAGTTCAATATGTGATTAATTGCAACAGTAGTCCTAATTCAACATGATATTGGAAGATTATATATAGTTTGATATGATACATTAGTAATTAAGCCACAATAAGATTTGATGTTGGGGGATAACTTTTTACCATACAGTCATGGCTAGTTGATACATCATGAGTGGTATTACCCTAAACATCACATTGAGAATGTTAACATGGTTTATGAATTATATTTGGTAGGAACTACATATTGGGATAAACATTTTCTGTTTACACAGACCATAAGTGTCTCAAATAAATTTAAACATTGTGTGACTTGAATAACATGCTGTTTATGTAAGTATAATACCTCATATGTCATCTGATTTTGTGATTTCTTTTACACTCGAAGAGTGTAATGCAGTAGAAGACATTGTTTGATTTGAAACACAAAAACAGTACATCCAGGAGTATAGTAGTGAGTGTTAGTTGATGGATTCATTTTTTTTATATGAATCTGAAGTTTCAAGAATTTCTTAGAAACCATATTTTATGAACTTTTAGGTTGACATCCCCCCCTAGATTGGGTGAGGATTAGACACATTTCAAATCCTAAGGTCGTCATCTAGAGAGAGAGTGTCTTAGCTTTGATCCCACCACCCTGTTGGGTTATTGATTACAATGATATCTTACTATTTTGTGGGTTTTTTGGGTATCTATTAAAATAATGGAAGTGTGGATATTTGAATAAGAAGCTTCCTTATGGGAAGTACACCATAGTATTTCTATTATATTCTATGATTTACACTATCATTATTGGTGGATCGGAATGAAGTGAAATATTTTAGGTTTTATCACAAGGTGTTCAACATGTTAGTAAGTGAATTTGAACTTTTAAATCCTCTATAAATTCATAAGTGTAAATAAAGTGAACTCATTATGTAATATGTGATGAGTTTCCAAAGATCCCCAAGAATCTGTAATGTAGTTCGGGTGACCGTTAACATGTTGAATTAGGGTGAACAATTGATACCTATTCTGGGTAAATTCTTAGTCAGTGATATTAAAACTTTTTATATTTGTGAGATGGTATGAATTCAAGGGTTTCACCGTTATATCATATCAGATTAAGACACTCAGGTCACAACACAGTTCTATAAGAGGTTTCTAGAAGCTTATCGTTCAATGGAGATTTTGGTTATAACATAACACCCTCAGACCAAAGTTATGTTTGATAATATTATACATTGGTTAAAGTGAATTTTTGAGGGATTTTTTCTTGATTAATGAGGTTCATGGAAAAAAATATACACCTCTCATTTATTTTTCCAAATACAACTACTTTTAAGAAACCATTTAGACGGTTTCTTATGATTCAATTTATGCTTGGTCATGCCTTTCACCATTGTATTTTTAATAGAATGATGAGGTTACACTAGTGGGACCTCATCCCATTCAATATAATTTTGAGTTGGTATAGGTGATTTAGAAATGTATGGCTACAACTTATTCTAGGAAGATGAATTATACCATTTTTTATTGATGAATTCTTGGTTTTTGAGGTTAGATATCCACTCATTCTATGAGTTTCTCTATGACTTGATTATAGACGGATTCAGATACAGGTAAGGATACCACCTCATTACAATGGGATATTTTATATCAGGGAGATAGTTCGACCAATATCCTTTCACTTTTAGATAACTAATAAGTCTTGTGTAGTCAATTATTTATTCCGTATATCTCGATATTTATATCATCATTATAACATGTCAGATTAATTTGATCCAATATATACTGATCTAAATGTTGATTCATATGTTAAAGATCATCTAATATACATAATTCATCATATCACGAAGGCTCTCTGTGGGGGGTTAGTTCCTATAGTCTAGGTGATATGGTATAAAAGATGAGTATATGATGAAACCTTAGAGAGATAGGCCGATGTACATTCCGTAGATCCCAAAACATTCCAATATCATCTTTCATTTCCTTAGGAATGGAAAATTGATTGGAGCTTGATTTAAGGAGGGTATGTCGTAATGTCATTGATTTTCAATGATGTATAAACTCATTCCCTACTATTCAAACCTCTCACCCCATGTTAATAACATTCTCTAAATGCTATGAAGTAGTTTAGATATTTATATGGATAATTTCAATTGCAAAACTATATTTTTTGGAGAGGTATATTGAGCCACGTAGTTAGTGCACTGTTAGTGATAACTATGTGGCCCAACCGTGTGAGGATCTCAGTACACAGTAGAGGGCTCACATTTTTCCATGACTATGAGAATCAGTTTGCATGCATGTGTTAGTTATATAGACATTGTGATAGATAAGGTTTAAATGGGTTGGGTAAATTTGTGAAACCATTCACCGAGACCATAATATTGGGTTATTTGGGATGAAGATACCGCATGGTTCAAAAATTATTTTTTCAATCATTTGGAAATATTGTTTTCACCTTAATGAAGGGGTTAATTTCCATTTATCCTTTAATGTTTTTGAACCCTCAAAATATTCATCACTCCTTAATCATACAACCCCTATAATGTGATATATCTTCTCTTAAATCCCAAGCCATTATTTTCAATTTCTCAACCATCTAATCTTAGAATCAAGAAACATTCATCTCATTGGATTCCATATGAACTTTTGGGCCACATGTATGAACTTCAAGTGTCACATCCATTTTAATTATATAATTAATGTCATGGTTATTATTATTTATAATGGGACCCCATATTTTTAGTAGTGTTATATTTGTCTTATTTTTTTGAATTTCCGTGTAATAAATTAATGGAAGTTAAAACTTCATGATACTAATGGTAGGAATGTGTTTAGGCCCCTGTGATTTATCCATTAGTAGAAGTTCTTGAATTAAATGAATATTCTAACTTCTTAATAATGCTTGGGTGATGGAATGAGCTAGTTCTTACCATAATGTACGCATCAATCGAATATGAGAGACATAGAAGGGTCTATATATAAGGACACAATTAATGTGATTATCGTAAATCATAATTAGAAATATAGATAAATCATATGAATTTGAAGAAATATTGCATCTTGTTTCATGGATTTCCAATGACAGGATCACCAAGCATATTTCTTACTTACACGTGTGTGATTTTGGTTCCATGGATAAGATACATTGGAAGTGCATTATGGGATAGATGGTTACAACAAACATCGGTGAATCTTGGTCCCCTATTTGGTACAACTGTGACGGGATCAATGGTTTAGGCCTTACACTACCCTAAGAGTGGTATTTGGGATTCTTTTAGAGACCACATCAGATAGACTATTATGGTGTTTGATATTTTATGTTCTCCTACGGAGATACCTTGGTTCCTCTATAAATGTTTAATGTATGTTCTCATTATTCTACATTATTAAATTCATGATATACCTTATATGTTTTTTATAAGTTACATTTTAATAAATTGAAGGGTGGTTGTGCCATAAAAATAACATGCTTGAGTTGGGTCCACACATTATACTTACCTTATTTCCAGGCTATGTTGGTAATAATTAATTTAAGATAGATATCCCTTATACATCTATATTATTCTCAATATAGATCTTCTTGAATTATGATATATTCATCTTAAAATAAAGTAAATATTGTAGTTCTAGTTTTCTTGAGGAACCCAGCCTTAGGTGATTTTTTTTAAATTTCATTACATGTATTATTTCCCTAAAAATTTATCATTTTCATACAATGACAAGAATTTTATAGAAAATTTTGGAGTGCCCTAATGAGTACATATCATATGATTCTCTAGAAAAAATGGTACCCATGTATACTTAATTACTATAGTTGTAGACAAAGGGAATCATCCAGCTTCTGATGCTTAACATCCAATACTATGATGTAGTAAGGGATCACAATATTCTGATTATTCTCTTGATTCTACTAGAGGATGTTTTTTTTGTGTTGATTTATTTTATTGTATCATGTTGTATATCCATGTTTCCCTCGTATACCATCTACCTCATTTTTAAATAGTTATATGACATTTTCATCCCCATTTTGTATTAGTTATTGATTCCGCTTCTCCATGTTTATTTATACTAATAGTTTTGTTATTAATATTCCTATAATATATATTGAATTATTATTTTTGCATACCATTACCATTTACCACTTTTCCACACTATAAACAAGAGTAAATATTCTCCCCATATACACACCCTAGGAATATGCTGCCAGTCAACAACCTCTATTGTACATGGATGCATTCTTGAGGTCATGTGACCAACCATCATGAGGAACCTCTTAGTGGAATTAATGGGATGATAAAATTTACTATATTTATTAATACCAATAGATACTATTTTATTTTATTCATAAATAATAAACTAATAAATATAATGTTAAAAAATACACCTCTCCACTCCTTATAAATGCCACCCCCACCACTCACCCTCCCAAATTTAATTTATTATTGATTTAAAATAGTCTAACCAATCCAAATAAAATATTCTTCAAATATTAATAGTTCCACTAGATTCATCCAAATTCCTCTTTAAGGATACATAATTGTTAAGATAATATAATACCACCAAAGGAAGATTTAAGATTCAGAACTCACCTCTTTCAATTTTATTTTTCATCTAAAACACCCTTATGGTTACCATATACCTAAATATTATAACATAGGTATCCTAAATATTACTATATGTAATTATTATATTGGAATATCCATCTGATACTCTATATTATTTCTTTCCTAATTTTTTTTGCAATATGGATAGTTCAATGCCTCATAAACAAAGTAACTCATTATCCTCCAACACCTTCAATGATGGTAATAGAAACCATATTTTGGTAAAATATGATAATAATAAGTAGATTATAACATAGTTAATTGAATGGACTTGATATATATACATAATATTATATAAAATTAATCTACTTTTCAATGGTTTGTAAATAATCTTAAATGATCTCATCGAATAATGGTAATGTTTTTAATAATAATATCATCTCGTTGTTGGAACACCAGAGGATATTTGGGACCATTAAAATATATTGATGTCTTTGTAAAAAAATTATTTAATTTAATTTGTTGCATCCCTAATTTAAAAAAAACATAAAAAATTATCCATGGGTGATCTGACCATGGAACAATAAAATAAACACCCTCTGTTGAGAGTACATATACATTATATCTGATTGTAAGGGTTATGAATGTAACTAATAAAAATATAATAAATGAAATACAGATTTAAAATGTTATGAAATATGTAATAAATGAATATAATTTTATTATCAATGAAATTTATAACATGTTCGTAATGATTATAGAGAATGATGTACGGGATCCCTCCGAACAACTATTTTTCTTTGGCCTATGACCATTCTATCCCTAACTCACATTACCTATCACATTAATGTTATTTAATGGTTATAATATATATATATATATATATATATATATTTCCAATATATATACCAATGTTATTCTCCCTTCCTTTTATGGGGTAATACTTGAATTATGTTAATTCTCAAATGACTTATCTATTAAATCTCCCGTGATTATGAAATCTGGGAAGATTATGTAACCCATTTATTTTCATGCGTAATTATTATATTTATTACTTATTATCAATACACCTATTGAAAAAAATTACATGTTTTATGGTTATACTTATATATAGATTAAATTAATTGGGGAATATTTTATTCTCATGATACATTATGTTTAGTATTAGTGAATGGGCCTTTCTTCGGATGGGACTCATCCACCATGTGATGTTGTCATTACTGTTAACCTTGACTTGTATTATTTTATATAAAAAATTTTATGTTTCAATGAAATAATCATACCATTCACTTTATGTTATCCTCCAAAGTTATTATTAATGAAAATCCTTATTTATGATATCACGTTCTATCATATAAGTCACATGTTATGATTCATTATCATTATTATTCCATTACTTTGTTTTATAGCTCACCAATTAATTTTATGTATTCCTTAGGATATTATTTAAGGTTTTTTGAGCTCAATGTAATTTTGGAGAAAAATGGGAGGAATAAAATAATGAATTTCTATTCCAGTTTCATTTTTTTTCATGTACCTAGTTATCCATGTAAACATGGCATTTTGATCCTTTAGTTGTATTTAATGGATATTTATGATTAAAATCAAGTATTAATATGTCCTAAATGATTTATTCCTTATAATAAGTAACCTTTATAAGAATAAAAGCATAATTATCAATATATGGAGAGAAAAATAAACAAATCCTTAATCAATGAAATAATAATTTTCCCATAAGAACATTACTTATTCAGTATAGATATTATAGGGTATTTATCAATTTAATAGGAAGTAAAAATATTAATAAAATATAGTAGAGATGGTATGTTTAGTGTGTTTTGATATACACAAAAGATAATGATTGGTTTTAATAGTATGTATTAGTGGGAGACCAAGGAAATGGTGAGAATATTATTTTATCATATTTTATTAAGATATTTTGAACATTCTGAAGTTTGTCTCCAATTGGTGTCTAGTCAGGTGTACAATATTATTCCCACTCATCGTGTAAAAAGGTGATGATTGATTTAATGATAAAACCCACACTTTGGGATTATTATAACATGGTGAAACTATTCTATATCCATTTCCATGAGCCATTATATAAATAATTATGCATTTTCTATGAAACTTCAAAAAAATTTACTGTAATGAACATAGTATGGTTTTTAGACAATGGAAAAGTTAAAGTTTTACAATGTTTTTTTATTTTGAAATCAAAACAATATGAGTGAAGATTATAATTTTATTCATGTTATTTACTTAAATTTCAAGTGTAATATTTCAATCAATTATTCATGGTGATGTATGCACTGGAAAAAATAAAATAATTTTTGAATATAACATGAGTCCTGAAGAACAAATATTGTGATGAAAAACCTGAAATTATTTATTAGGTAGAAATTAAATAAAAACAATGTGAAATATTTTACCTAAAAATTATATTTTAATAAAATAAATAAAGTAATTTATTGATATAACATATCAAATAGTCATTATATACATCCCATAAAGGAAATTAGTTTTATAATAAAATATATTTTTCCCAAAAATTTGAATATTGTGTGAAAACACGATAAATATAATCTTGACATAAATATATGTATTTGAGGACCCATAACCACATAAATAGAAATATTAAAAACTAAATAATTAGCTATACTCATATATTTTTTCCTTTATATTTTTAATGAAGATCCCTTCTCTACATGATTTCTACCTATTTTCTGCATCTGGTGTTTAAAGTTTCAGCATTTTAAATAGTTTTATAATAGTGTCGATTGTATTCATTATTCATATATTTTTTCATAATTAATATTTAATTAATTTTGCGTTTAGATTTATTTATAGTTATTAATGTTGTTTTAAATTCATTTCGTGGGGTTTTGGTCTTTATAATTGAAGATTAAACAAATAGTAATCAGGTATCGGTGGTTCTTGAAGATCAAAGGGTGTTTTATTCAAAGACTAATTAAATATTGATATAATATTTATATAATAAAAAAATTATTTAAAAATTATATTATATTACATGAACAATTATTTCCCCATAGTGATTCATAATATAAATTGATAGTATATTCTTGTAGGTGGTTAAATCGGCCCATACGTGAGCGTACCTAGATTCAATGAATGGTTATGTTTTATTTTTGTTGTAAATTTATTTTAACCAAATAATTTTGTGCCTATTTAGTGTATATTATTATGATATGTCATAATTAGAAGAATATTTTATGTATATAATAATATATCATAATTTTAATAAATCATTTCTCGTTTAGTACATAAATTTTATATGATTGATGTAAAAATGATCATTTATTAAAAATAAAAATTATAGGTTCCCTAGTTTTTCATTCCATAATCGTAATTATATCAAAATAATCATATTAATGTTTTAATATGATCCTTATATCTTACCTTAAACGATATTGATGGAAAATAAGACACATGGTGTTATGGAGGATGTTTGATGCACAATGCATGAATGATTCATTCATTTTTTCATTATAAAATATAAAATGGTTGTTAGTATATATTTTCATACGATAATAATATTTATTAAACTAATTAAATCATTTAATATTTATAAAAATATATTATATTTAGAATGAAAAATTAAAATATGTTAGTTTATGATTTAACATACATTAATGGATTTGGTTCTCTTATAGGATTCCATGGAATGGAAGGGATTTGGATGAAAAATTAAGAACATATTATTTTGAGATTTAAATTGTATAATATAAAAATTAAATAGGGAATAATTTAAATAAGACACAGAATATTTAATGTGTAGTGATCGACCCATTTTATAAGTGTTGATAATGGATTTTTTAAAATATTTCAACTTAATCTAATAGAGAACATGTTACATATATCATCTGGCTACAGAAATATAAAATTTTTAGTTGGTAGGTGAGTTAAGTTATATAATATCTCATATAATGAATTATATAACAAAAATATCAACATTATAGATATTTAATCCATGAATTATTAATTTTTTCATTTTATATGTTACCACGGTAACTAGTTTTCACCAAAGGTAACTCAAAAATTATGAATAAAAAAATTAATTATCAGGTTATTTGTATCAAAAAACAATAAACTATAAAAAAAATTTTCGATTCAATTTATATAGGAATTAAAAATAGATTTGTAAAATCATTAAGTTAAATTATTAACAAAAAACAATTGTTTAGAAGAAAAAAATCTTTTTAAGAAAATGCTTTTATTTATAATTAGTAAATTCTTTTTAATTTGTTAAAAAACAATTATTATAGTAATAAATTTTTCTATTAAATTTATTCCTGATTAAAATAACTTTTTCATGTAGATTCTGTGATAATTTCAGATATGGGGTATATATATTACAGTTGGATATTAGGAATTACATCACCCCCTAAATAATTTTTCTCATGAAAATATATCATCTGTCTAAATAATGTCGAAATACATGCCTTATTACTTCGTCCGGCTCCAAATTTTTCTATTTAGGTTTATAATTTCTTTAAATAACACTCACCAATCATGTTATCTAATTATATAATGCATGTTCATTGGTGTCAAGAATCTAGATATGTTCATATTTATAATTATAGTCATCCTCCAACATTTTTCTATTATATGTGAGTTCATCCATTAGAATAGAAATTTAATTCCTAAGTAGTGAATCATAGAAGACGTCATTAAACATATAAATTTAGTGAAACATGTTTAATCAATAAGCTAAAAATCTAATTCATTCCATTATTTCAAAAGGAAAAAATTCATCGAGTTTAAAATTTCATTTTGAAGAAATATTACTAATTCCATCCATGGTTAATCTTGAAGAATACATGAACCAAAACATTAAATTTTTATTCTTTCCTTTAATTATCGTCACAACTATTTTATCTACTTTGAACGGATCAAATATGAACCTGAATAGTCTGTGATTTAGCAATCATATCATCCATAAGATATAGGTCAGATAGATTTATTTCTCCATATTGATCCCAAATTTAAGAAGTGTGATACCTATTCCATTATAATGTATTATTTTTTTCCTTATACAAGTCTATATTTAAGATATTATTGAATGAAATTTCAATAAATTAACATAATGATCCCTATACCTTCTATTTCAAGAGAACACGATCATAGCTTGTCTTATAATGTCTAGAGAGTCTATTTATACTTCCAAACAGTCTAAGTATGATATGAGATGTTTAAATTAATCCATGCATCATGATATCATGTAATAATATTCTATAGTTTTAATTTGAACCGAGGTACATGATCAAATAAAATCGATAGAGGTTCCCCATAGAGCCTTATGATTTCACTAATATTGAAAAGGAAAAGGAACTCAATGAGAATGTATTCTAATTTTTCTATTAAATGTAAAGAATTAGTAAAATGATTAATGATGGCCCATATACCATTTTTAATCTTTGGATAATTTTGAATTATAGGGAAATATTCACTTATAAAATTATCTAACTTATATATAGAAATATGGAGACGTTTTATGACTCCAATAGGATGTATTATTTAGTCTTATAGATGTTATCATAACAAAAAATGTTAACAATTCCATTAATTTCTAGAATTATACCATCCCACTATAAATGTTCTCTTAAATATCTATTCAGTGTTATTATATTAGGGTGTATAATGAAATTTACTTTATATGCGTCATCTAGTATATCCCTCATCATATATGGTATGGATATAACACAAAATCTATTCCCAAAGATCAACACTGCATCTCTATATAATATATTTTTCAATTTAACATCATTTTCCACTTTAATATTCATTTTTAGGTCCTCATAATATTTCTAGGACTTCACTATAATTTCTATAATGGACTTTTTAGGGATTTATAGGATAATAATTATGTCTTTTTATGAAAAAAAATATCTATATATATATTTAAAAGAAAAATTTATATAAGAAGATTGTCAATAATTATCATGGTAAGAGCTATATAGTTCCTCCTACTCAGTGCATCTTCCAAATTGTTTCCATTACATTGTCGTAGTGTGTTGAGAAACTATTTCCCTTGAGTATTTATGAGTATCTTATTTACATCATATTGATTTCATTTTGTGAGAACATACATGATAAATTATATGATATATATATATATATATATATATATATATTTCATCATTCAACCTATATTTTGGGTGTCCATATTTTTAGATAAATATTTATGGCATGCATATGATGACCATGAGTCAGATAGTTTTATGAATGTATTTTTAATTTCCTTGATTTATAGGCAATCACTCTATAATTATTCATATAGAAACATACAATTACATTCATCAAATCAATATAAAATATTTTATATCCAATATTTTGATGATGGTATAGTTAATAGAGGTGAATTAATCATTCTCATGTTTATCTCTTAAAAAACCCTCATATATCATTGACCACGTGAAGCTAACCCCTTTATTTGTTAACTTATTCTATGAGTTGGTAAATATTAAAAAATGTTGAGAAAAAAACTAATATTAACCTATAAAACCAAGTAAAATTTGAATATTGGTTATGTTTATCGGTGTAGTCCATTAATTGAAAACAAATTATTGAAGGGTTAATAAACATTCTATTCCTCAAGAAAATATTTTAACGAAAGGAGACAACTTTGATCCAAAATTCAAATATACTATATTTCCTATGAAATTATTTTTTTGAGTGTCTCTTAAATTATTTATAGAATTCTAACAAGTTAAACATAGATCTTAAATTATATCATGTAATAATCATGTAACCCCACTATAACATTATCAATATAATACATTAAAACATTATTAATTAGATACATTAAGGAGAATGTTCATTAATCAATCCTAATTTCATTACAATAACTAAAAAATGTATATAAATTAATCAAAATTTCATCTTAAATATAGAAACCTTCTTCACCCATTAATAATAATATCCATTGTAAAGACGAATATTAAAAAGGTAATGGTGTCCTTAATGTTGATATAATAAATCATTAATATTTGGTATATGATACTTATAATTTATAGTAATTGAAATAATCTACCTATAATCAAAAAATGGTCTTTTAGGATCTTCCTTATTTTCATGAATAAAACATGGTCTCCCCATATTGAAATAATGGGGTGTATAAATCCCATTGTCACACAACAATTGTAGATATTTCTTCAACTCATCCTTCTCTATTTTATTATTTATTTAGAAATTTAGATATTGTCCTTGAAATAATAGTGAGTTCTACAGAGAACACAACTCAATGAATAGGTGGATAAGTAATTATTTTTTATTGAAAAACGTAAATTTATTTTTATACAATTATTCCATCCTCCATTATTAGGATATATTCCTTATATATATATACAATGGTTGATCACCCACCCTACCAAGAAATTAAATAAGGTGTGTTATTGGTGGATTATCCAAACAAGATTTAGATGATGAAGATTCATCTATAATGATAAGATGTTCACTACCACCTTCATGAATAATATTTTTTATAAGATGGAAAAAATTAATTCTCTTATACATTAAATTCTAATCAATGAAAATGATTGTATCAAATTCAACCATATTTGTAAAATTTTTATTTCATAATAGATTACAACTAAGCACTAAAACTGGAATTATCTAAATAATATTTTATTTAATAATATTATTATATAGCTTCATCATTGATTACTATCTTACAAGGGCTCTAGGGAAATATATAATATTTATATAAAACAATGATGATATAAAAGAGAGCGAAGATCCAATATCAAATAATACATTTTATATCATTAAGGTTATATTCAAGGTATCAACCACCACATCATTAGGAACATATCCATTAGATTTTCCAATCATATAATTTTTTTTCTTCATCCCATAGACAATTATAAGGTATATTTCATTGTGGTTATGGGTATTTATTCAAATAATGTCACTTCCCCTTACTGTTATATCATTAAAAAATATGAATTCACTATTTCCTTTGTTTTCACGATGACAATGTCCTTTTTCTATACTAATTTTACAAAATTGTGTTGGCTTACTATAAAACCCTTTGATAGTGTTCCCATATTTATCACTTATGAGAGTAAAATACTTTATATCATCTAAATTATTATATTTTCATCACATGAAGTCTTGTTAGCCTATTCTTCTAAAAATTTCCTTGAATGTATATGTCCTGAATAAGTCAATTTCCTTCCAAATGCAACTTGAGACTATATCACAATATCAAATAGTGGTCCGAGCGACCAATTTCATTGAAATGATTGATTATAATCCATTAATGAAATGGAGAATATTGCATACATGTCTGTATTCATATTCTACAATATATTAAGAAAGCTAGTAAATTTATCTTCACCTAGAGAAACACTTTCCTCCCCTATTTCACATATGATTTAGGAATGTATATTTCATTTATATTCTTTTATCCAGAGAAAAGTATTTTTCATAGAAAATATTTTTAATATTTTCCCAATCAGTGAACTATTCATCATATTCCAATTTATTATTGTGAATTTATGACCACCATTTTCCACATATCCCATCATAAGATAGGTATCATCATGAATTTTTCATTTCCACTACTTTCCAATTTGATAATGATTTTCTAAAGAGATATGATTCAATGGTCATATAGCAATGGAATAGTCATTCAATAAATTATATATGTTGTTATCTAATACATAAATGTAATATTGGCATGAAATGTTATAAAGAAGCACATAACTCTATTTAGGATATATATTTTTAATAAAATACATCAAACAACCAAATATAGATATTATTATATTATCCCTACACATATCTTCATTGAATTATATTGGTGTAATTTACCTGAATTGACTACATGTGTTAATATGATTTACATTCCTCCAATTAATCACCATTATTATAAAAATAAATATATATAATATAATCATCATATTTAATTTTAACAACATATTTTTGTTATGTTTTCTATATTTTTCCTTAGAAATTGTTATGGATTTTCTTGTTAGTTATTATTTCAGACTGGGTTTCTCTAAATCTATACACCAATTTCCATAATAATATTTCTCTGATACAAATAGTAACATCCCAAACACTATAAACCCATATCCCATTTTCATACTACAATATTATGAAAAAATTAATGTGTTCCTTTGGGATGAAACTACATAATTGTCTCAGAAAATAAAAATGATATATATTACCTATTAATTCATAATATAAAACATAAAAATATTAAGATAATGTTTCTAACCCTTAGTTCGTATCCAATAAATTTTCTCATAGTTCTCCTCTAGGATTATTATGGAATGAAAAATTATTAATGATGGTCTTAGATAAAACAAATGTGGGTTTTCATAAAGTGGAATCCATTATGACATGAACATGGAATAAATTATATGTTATCAATAATGAAAAAAAGGATGTTATTGTCAACCCAATCTCAATGAATGTTATACCGATTCTAATAAATGTAAACATGGTTTATACAGTTCATTGATCTCATTCAGATTTAATTAATGATTAAAAACATCAAATCATTTTATCAAATTATTTTTTTCAAGAAACTATACAAATACATGAAGAGGAATGCACAAATACACATTTTTGGTCTCATAAGACCTATCGATTAATAAGGGAAATATAATTGTGGAACCTTTTAATCAACTACTTTTTTTTAATTCATTATAAGTGTCTTCAAGATGTTTAAAATAATTCCATTAGGAAGCATTCATAGAAAAAATTCATGGAAATATATATAATAATGTATACAAAAAACAAATACATACCAACTCAATGAAAAACATGGATATATAGGAGACATTAATAAATACACTTATCACATGTGAGGTATTTTTTAATGTATAAAGATGTTCCTTTATCAAAGAAATAATTTGGAAGAATTATATTAATTATAGTGGGTTACCCATTAAAAATTGTAATAGTGTTCAATAGTTTTCACTTATAAGAGACCAAGGTAATAGTAGGATAAATCCACCATCATTGTTTATTAATTTTCCATTATATTCCAAACCATATCGACTTTTAATTCTTAGCAATGTGATTTTTATTAGGGTCAATCATCGTGCATCAGGGTGATGATTTATTATGGTCTCAAGAAACCATTCTCATGGTGATTACCTAATAGTGTATCTATTTCAAAACCACGTCAATAGTATAGTATCTACAGTGGGAACATTTTATAGTAAACTAAACCCAAGTTGACATTACCAAAACATAGAATGGTTTTCAACCAGAGAAAAGGTCATGTTTTATATTTATTTTGGTGAATCATTAATCAAAAAACAGTCTAAGATGGATAAAAATATTGAATTTTAATACCATAATTATCATTAAAATAATTTAAAATTTTTTATAGTTAAATTTATTCACTATAATAAATAAAAGGGTTTTTGAATTCATCATGAGTCCCAAAGAATAGAGATTTAGGCATAAATCTCCCACTTATAGCTAGGTTAAAAATTCAATAATTACTAAATGAATGAGAGGGATTAGAATTGATCTATAAATAATTTTAATAAATAAATTTAATTATTAAACTTATAAAATGTTAATAATATAAACAACATAACTAAAAATTTGTGAGTTATAGAAAACATTTCCCAAAAAGAAGAATTTGAGATGAAAAATCACTAGCTATTCTTTGGACATCTACAAACATAATTTTTATTCCTATATAAAAAACATATATATCCTAATCACATAATTAAAAACTATAATCACATATAATTTTAATATTTATTTTTCATTACTAATAATTCTCTATATATACTATAAATAATTTCTAAATCAATGCCTTATAATCATGATCTTTTATAATAGTTTCACAATATTGGTGTTTGAATATTTTTTTAAAAGAGGTGACATTAATTCGATACCCAATTCATATCCCAAGGAATATATTAAATCCAAAAACCAAGTCAAACATTAGGTGTAAAAAGATTACACTAGCAGGTATTTAGGGGGATACAAACTAGGATAACAAATAAAGACAAGACAAAGATCCATTTTTAGCAAGTTCTATCAAGAGGATGCCGGCAATCCAAAATTTATGTACAAATATATAGAATATGAGATCCAAAACATCTGAGATAAACAACAGACCAACACCCAAATTCTCAAAACCATATGATCCTCATAAAATCATAGATCATTACAGTTTAGTTGTCTGATGTGTGTCATACTAAGAAGGATGTAGCCAGTCGTATGCCAAAATCACATTATTACAAGTTGCATAAATTTAATATTATAATTTATTGTGGTTATTTATAATTATTCTAATTATATTCATGAATGAAATAAAAATTATTATTTAAACATTTAGTTAATATTATTCCATTATTTTTGTTCCCATTTAAATTCATGATACAAATTAACATTTTTGTTCAAGTGGATAGCCAAACTAACACAACCATGAACTGAACTGGATTTTATAAATTATTATTATTTTGTTCTATTGTAATATATTTATAGAGAAATCATGATGATCATATTTAGTATTTCATACATTGATATATCATAATTACAAAGGAATTATAAAATGAGATAATTTATAGGAAAATAGTACATAATATTCAGTTAATATTATCCCATATGTATGCTTGTTTTAAATGAGTGAATTAGTGATGATTGTTTATTGAAAACATCATTAATAGATTTTTTTAATTTTTTTTAAAAAACATAATTTTTTTTATTAAGAATAATATTTATCCTATGATTCAATGGACAGTTCTATACTTTTAACGAGGTTAGGGATGAAATAAACATATGATGTTGTAGAGGAGACATTTTACATAATACTCAAATGTCCCCTTCAAATTTCATATGTGAATGGGAAAATTTGGTTAGTGATTATTTAAAAAAATTAAAAATATTATAAATAATAATATGATTGATGTCATCAGATAATTTTGTTAACTATAAATTTAAAATGAAAACTTAAAAGGAATATTTGTTAGTGAAAAGTCCAGATTTATGTGGAGAACTGTGGGTTTCTCTTGGGGGAGTCATGAGAAAGAAATATAATATGATAATCCTTTTGGCTATAATATTATGAGTGTGAAAGATTATTATTGTGTATGGATGTTGGGTAGTGTTTCTGGACGAACCATAATATTGGAGGGGTGGTGAGAGGACTCTCTTATAAGTAGTTAAAGTGGAATTTTTTAAAAAAAAATTACATAATAAAATGGGATAAAATGTTGGGAATGTAAAATGGCTATAAATTTAGACAATGAATTATTTAACGGTGAGATAAGATCAATAATCTCTCAATTACTCAATTATATTTTTTATCATGTATCAAGACATTTACCCTCATAATTTTTATATTTACTATTTTAGTATTTAATATGGTAACTACATTTTACCTAAAGAAAAATAGTTTTTATTTCTTAAAATAAAGTGGTTTTTGTTATATAATTTAGACCTATTAATTATAAATTTGAAATAAATGTTATTAAATTTTATTTCTGTCTATTTAAAATGACAATTATAATATAATAAACTCATCATATATTAAAATATATAATGGGAAAAATGATGTTGAGTTCTAAAATAGTATCCATATTTTTTTAAACTAGAATTTTTATTTTAAAATATAAAATATCCAATATAAAATTCATGTTGTTTCAATAATGTAATTTTATAAATTTATATGTCAAAATTTTATACTATTTTTTGTATAAATGTAGTAGTATACGGAAAAATTCTATATTACATTATTTACCTAAAATGAAATTTTTTTAAACAGAAGAAATATAATCTTAATCTATTATAATTTTTCAAATATCATCAATGAATTACATTTTTCAAAAAATAAAATAATAACATTCTGAAATTAATCATTTAAATATACTCATGAAAATAGGCTCATTAAGGTATCCATTGCACCATAGTTTTGGACATAGTGTTAACCAATTATAGTAGTGACAAATGTATTACCAAACCACTTTTCTATAATCTATTTTAGGAACATGAAAACCAAGTACCATTTTAGTCAAAATCATAATGGATAAGTCAGGAAAAAACAACAGCAATATGAAAACTTGAGTATTAAATAGAGATAATTATTAAATAATGCTTATTTATGGAGGCTTATAACCAATCATCCATTAGAGATCTAGACAAAAGATACTATTTATCCAAATTTATGATATAAATACATGATTAATTTTAATCCTTATAATATTGAGATCTAATTTTGTTATCTTATGGAATGGAAGACTTTATGATGCAATGTGAGGTTAAGATCATGTTAGATATAATGGACTAAATAAATATATATCATCAAATTCATTTAGTCAATGTTAAGAACTAAAAGAATGTTATTAAATTCACTAAAATATTTTCTATTGTTGTTATACTGATGATACTCTGGTAGTTCTGACAGTTTTGAAAATATACAGTTTATATAATGATAAGTAATATGTGAATATATTTTTTCTCCAAAGTGATATTTATGATGAAATATATATGATTATATAGTATGTTATAGTACAATATATCACGAATAACTTTGATTTAAATTTGATAAAATATTTGTGTAGACTCAAATAGGTGTTAGGGTGATTGTATAAAAGATTCGATTGTTATATCACGATATTTTGATAAATAATACACCATTTAAATATTTTTTAAGCTTCATGAGGTCACATGGTAGTGATTTATTTTATTATTTCCTTATATGTGTATGAAATGTGGGTTTTATTCCTAAATAATGATACAATTTTCGAGAAAAAGTAATATTTGTGTAGTGGGGTTTATATTTATGACTTTGAAATGAAAAATTATATTCGTGGTATGCATATTTACCATGATATAGATAATGGGTTGAATTTTCTGTCATCTAATAATTACATTAAGAGTGTCTTGTAATTATTCAATATGAACAAATATAAGTCAGTATCTACCATATTTCTATTAATTTCATGTTAGAATATATGACGAGTCTAAAAACTAATGAAATAAGGGTTTAAATATCTTGAGTACAATATGCATATACAGTGGACTGTTTGACATCATATATAGTTTTTAGTAGACCATTTATTACATATATAATGGAAATCGTTTTTAAATACATGGAGAATCATGGTATAGATGATCAGAACATAGTAATAGAATCATGAGATAAATCATGGAGGTCACAGATGCTCTATTGTATTATAAAAAATGATAGTTAATTATTTGAGGATATATATATTTTGATTTTATTTGAAAATATGACTAGAGGATATTATTTACTGGCTATGTGTTTACTCTTATAGGATGATCTATGAGCTATATTTCAATTTTTTAGTCAGTTTTGGTGTTATAAATTACATGGATATTTCACATAGAATCTATATGATATTAAAATTTTTAAATTAAATGATAATATTGATGGAGGTTCTTATGAAGAAAAAAGTTATTAATTCATTGTTTTTTGACTGTTAGAGCACTATGCACATTTCAAGGAATCTGTCTTTCCATACTATTATGAATTTGAATAGTTTAAAATATCATACTATTCAATAGGAAATATAAGAAGGAATTATTAACATGAATAAAATTTATAATATAGAAAACATGGTAGATGTGTTGAAGAATGAAATTATAATTTATATATTTACATGTTTAAGATCCCCATGTTTTACCATAGAGACATGAAGCGCTTGGTTTGTCAAACAAAAAGGGTGTTTGAGATGTGACTAATTTCCAATTAAAAATATTGGAAATAGACATATTAGTAACAAATAGTATTTTATATCTGCCATGACTCTTTATTAAGTGTGGATTCCACCCACTATTTTTTTTCAAGGTGGTTAGCATGACTACTGGTGTGGGTTCTCAATTCCATATATGGAGTGTTAAAATAATTGAGGAAAACATAGGGTACGTATCCTATAAAAGGGGTTATTATATAATAGGTTCTGATTAGAATAAATTATACAGCCTTATTTTATTATATTGTTTATTTTTGTGATGTTTTGTGTTTTCCATTATCTATTATTCAAGACTGAGAAATTACAATGGTATTTTTTCTTATAAGTGAAAGATATTTTTTTCCCGATTTAACTACAGTGAGATACTCTAATTTTCCCAAGTATTTTACCCAAATCACTTGTATGTTTTTACATGGCATATCATCTGTATATTTTATATATGTTTTCCATTTATTATTATCTTTAATTGATCAGTATAATAATTTTCCAATCAATTTTCATCTCATTCCTTTATTAAGATAAATAGTGTGCGTAAGGGATGGGTGAAAAGAAGAATATTCATTTACTAATGAAATCATCAAATAAAAATGATATATAATAAATCATCAAACCATAACACATTCATTTTTCCCATTTCAATGGTTTTACCCTCAAATTATTCCTTCAATTATTTTTTTTTGTTTATTTCAGCTCCTCTCTATCAATTTTTTATGGTGTGTGCTCCCACTTGATTGTAATCTCCATTTCAGTACACTTCCGGTTATTTATATCATATATTTATTATTAATGGTTCAATCTATATATTATGATCCCAAAAACATATAAAATTTGTTTTTTTCTATTATCCTATTGTATAGGGACACATTTTTGTCTCTACCATCCATCTAGCCAAGCCATTCATTTTTTTGGCCACTAGATACTCTCTGATTTGGTATGCCTTCCAAATTTAACGCCAATAAAATTTTCCATGGGGTATTACCTAGAAATAATGTGATAGAGTTTAATTAAAATATCCTATAGATAAATTTATTTATTTATAAATATTACCATTCTTACCAAAATAACGAATTATCCAAATAGTCTTGTTGGTGTCAGTTTTGTATTTGGTGATCCCAAGAAACATTGGATTTGGATTCAATGGTGTTCATTGTGGAGACATTTTGTAATGGAGATGGGTTACCTAGTGGGTAGTGTTCCTCACTAATGGAAACTCATTCTATTGGTATTGAGGTTAGTGTTTCACTTCTTTTATTCTACAATTGAACATTTATCCCTCATTTCTTACATATTCAGTATTATTCATCTTAGTTTTCTTCTTAATTTCTCCATGTGTGTATCAATTGTTTCGAGGTGGTCCTAGTATTGATTTTTTTCTATCTATATGATTTTACATGATTTTTATTCAGTATGGTAGTTCTTGAAAGAAATCAACGGTGTGAATGTATTTTTTTCACCCTCTAGTGATGTGGGATAATGATTAATGTGGCCCTCATGAAGCTTGGATAATGATTTTTAAGTAAATGAAATCCAAAATCTTATTTCCAATCATATAAGAAATGTGGGGAATATTTTGTTTTATTTACTAAATATTCAAACCATTTTATAGTGGGACTTTTAAATTCATCTAAACCACTACAATTTGTCTTATTCTGTTGTAATGATTTGTGAGGTCCCAAAATGTTAATTTATTCCAGTTAACAATCATAACAACTATTTTTTTGGATTATTTATAACAATATTGATATTTAACTAAATAATTATCCATATTTTAGTCCATATATTACATTATTTCTTTAACTGGTAAAGTTAAATAGATTATTTTGACATAATGATAGCTTTTTAACAGACCCATTTTTTTTGAAACCGTGAAATTTTGTTGAAAATATTTTAGAAAAAAGTAAAATTAATGTGGAAATTTAGAAACCATATTTGATTTCAGTATTTTATATATAATAAAGGGATACTAAAGAGGAAATTATAACACAACTTCATTATTATGAAAGGATGATTTTCCCAATATCATATTTTTTTAAATTATGTTAGTTTCAAACTCTAGGTGGTTACCACCATACATGATTATTCATAAATGTATACCAATGTTTTATAAAACCAAATAAACATTATAAATATATTCTTAACAATATCATTAATTTGTATCCATCATTGATAAATTTGAAGCACTATTATTATATCTGCATCCTTGTTTTTGTGTGGATAAGGCAACATAATTATTAAAAAATTAAATTGGATTCTTGAATATAAAATGATATTCCATCAAGGCGAGGTTATATATTCAATTTTCATTATAAATTGTAATTAATAAATAGTTTAATGTTTATTTCTATGATTATTATTATTTTTTTACAAAATTTACTCATAATGAGAGACATGAGATCTTTTATAATATTTTAACTATCATTGCATGTTTATGATTCCTTCACATTCAATATTAATCAAATTAAAAATGATAAAATTTGTGGATAAAATTTCACAATACACGATTTATTTTTTCACCTAATTTCCCTTATTTATCATTTGATTAATGGTTTCTACCAACCTTCCCAATGGTAATATATTCAAATATTAATTCCTTCAATAGTGTCTTTGTTAATGATATGCTAATATAAAATAGATATGAATGAGGCAATAGTGAGGGATCATAGGATTGTTGATGCGAAAGAAAAAATGTAATAAGGGATGCATAAAAATGGATCTATAATGGGTTGATGAAAATGGATTTGGTGTGGTGGATATCGGCATACATGATGGTGGTGATGTAGTATGGCATGGGTGGCCATTCAAGATACATAGTTTAACCTTGGATGTGATAGGCACTATGTTGTGATCTGAAGACACTAAGAAAAGAAATAGTGTAAGATTAAATAGTGAGAAATATTTATCAATGATGAAAACATTGATACCTTGAGATTCATCCAAATATCACATTACATGATTATTTTTTTATTAACATGTGTTTCAAGGGAGACATAAATATCACATTACATGTTACCCTGTAACTTATTTCATGTACCAACTTCATGTGGTGGAAAAGGTTTTTATATAATGATATCTATCATATAGTGTGTGAATCTGGGTTATGTTTCATGATTAGTATAAAACATTTATAGAGTAAATATGAGTCCATGACCAGAAATCTAGCTAGCTCTATATTCTATATGAACCAATAAGCATGGCATGTCCTATTGAAACTCTACATGATATCCTTAAACAATAAATACATGGTTATCCCACAACAATCATATGAAATGTCACCCTTTAAATATTTCATGTAACTTTTTTCCACATAAAATTACATCAATAGAAAAAGGATAGACACTACTAGTGGCATATATTCCAATTCACATCGACTAAATGTTGTGTACTAGGTATTCTACAATGTTGTTATATCTTATAAATTATGTATGAGAATTTGGAAGGTTTAATGATAGTTTAAAACATTTTTATATAAATAATGATTATTAATATATCATAAAAAACTATAATTTATATATGGATGTAAAGTTAGATATAATTCATTTTCATTATAAGTTTTATATTGTGGCTTCAGTGAGATATTTATCGAAATAATAGGGTCGATACTATAATATTGACATCAATATACTAAAGCATGGGTCCCCCAAAACAAAATTTCTTTTGGTAATCCATTGATTAACACAATGTTGGGAATCCATCTATGAATAATGGATTTTTAACTACCTCATGAGATATGATATAATCCCTCTATATATAAAATAAATACTAACTTGATCAATATCATTTTTAATTTTCATGGTGGAATTTCTCCCTAGAGGTTAATACTCCCTGTATTTCCATTCAATCATCTTTGAGACTTCCTTCCTTTGAAAGAATATCATTTTGGTGTTAGGGATTTTGTATAAGAAGATTTATTCATGTGATTTAGGTATTTTTATACTCCGGGTGACCTCATTCATCTTCAATAAATGATTAAAGAGTATAAGAGTGGTAATTATTGTCTTTTTTCTAATCCTTAATGATTTAGCCTCATAAGAATATATGGAGTTTCTACTATTCTATGAATACAAGTTAATTCATTATTCATGTAAGATTATGAAATTTCATAGTGGTTATGTTTTTACACAAAAAAGTATAGATTTCATGCTCATACTGACTTTTTCTATAGTGAAAACACAAAATATAAAGGTGGATTTTGAGGATATGGAGATATTAGATCGCGAGAGTAAAAAAACATAGTGGTGAAAATTACTGGAAGTATTAATATCATAAGGTTTTTTGTATAAAAAAATAATTATAGCCTAATATATAGGTGAATTATGGAATGTTATTGAAAATTGACACTCCAAACAATTAGTCTTGATCATTATATGAAATATTCATTCTCTCATTCCTAAATACATGGATGAAATAATCATTTAAATAAACTCACAAGAAATTTTACATTGTACACCAACATTGTGATGCATATAAGGAGGATAAATGGGGATGTTTTTGTATCATAAATACACTAATATTAATTCATATTCATTATAGCTTAATATTTTCTAACACAACCTCACCAACATGGAAGAGATATGACAAGTCCACTACTTAATCACATCTCTAATATGAAAAGATCTAGTGACTGGAATCAATTATGTGTATAATTCATTATTTTTGTCCTTTTTCCCAATTCATGTATACATATTTCACTCATGAACACATATCACAATAAAAAATAATATATAAATAAATCTACCTTTAATGTATACAATTCCTGTGAAAAGAAATAAGATCCACCTCTATAATTTTTATATAAACCATAATAGAAATAGGTTTTACATCCCCAATTAAAAATAAAAAGGGGAACTAATATATGAAACTAATATAAATAGGTAATAATGGATGAATGGATCCTAAAAATGAATACCTCAAAATATCAGCACCTCCGAGTATCACTAATTTATGCCAACACTATATCCACCAAGGTTAAAACAAAGTGTTTATTCTAAACCAACCACACCAGCTTCATGTCCACAAAGTCCACTATTGAACCATATAACATCACCCAAATACAAAACAAGTGGAAACAATCCCATCCCAAGTTGATTATAAACATTCTCAAAACGATTCCTGGATAAATGAAATCATATACAATGCATCATGCCTTCCTAAAACATCAGTATAGAAATGTATCAATGAGGGATAAAGGGAAAACAATATAGATACACTCTATGATTAGATTTATAAATAATATTGAGAATTCCCAATCATATCACTCTAATTGGTGTAGGTTTGAATCTCTAGAGCTACTTGGGATGCTTAATTATAGAAATATAAAACAATTACAAAGATGATAAACATCATTAAATTTCATATCAAAGGTGATATATGGTGTGTTGAGGAAGAATAGGTCCAAAATAACTATATACTATTAAGTCATCTCTAATAACATATTAGTATGAAAATCCATGATGTAGATCTTGTTTAATATTTAATTATTCCCATTAGTAAAGGTATTACCACATACTTCAGTACATTTAGATCATACTATAGTCATGAATCCAAAATTCAAATTTCAAGAAAGCCATGAAGCATCATTTTAACGATTCTATATAATTATGTTCCCAAATTAAATAGAAAACCAACCCCATATAATGATGGATGGGTACTTTTCCCTTATATAAATATGCCTTTAGGGGAGTATCGTCCCAATGAATTCTTTGATCCTCACGAATGAACTACATATTTGGTCTTAGGAAGATAAAACCATAAACTATTTAAGTGATCATGAACATAGTGTTTTATTTAAAGACATATTTTACCATTTTGATCTATGAAAAAATACATTAGATTTGAAATATATTTTCTTATACAGACACCAAGTAGGTAGATGGGAAATGAACCAACTAAATAAAAAATGAGCCATGTATAAGCATATGAGAGCACCAGTATAAGGGTTAACACATCCTATATGAATATACATAATCCCCACATACATATTGGGGTGTGTTCTCATAGTTCCCATATACACCTTTGTGTGTCACATAGTGAGTACCAGCCATGTGAGGTCATACCTAACATGATAGGATCACCTTTCATATAGTTCAAGACATCATTCCTGGGAAGGCAGGTCATTGATCACATATCCCCTCACACAAGTCTATCCTAAGTTACATGAATTAGTTTTTTCTTGGCCCAACTGATTGATAATGATTAGACAACATTGATAAGTAGATCCACCTCAATGGTCTTCATAATAGTATCCAGATGGCTACCACTTCCCAGGTTATGTTCTGACATACATAAAAGTATTCTGAGAATTCTCCATATGTCCATCATGTTTCATCTATATCTATAACACCTTTGCAATGATTTTCTAGAAAACATGTCATCACACAACAAGATCCCCCATTGTTTTTCCTTCATTCTTACAGAAAAATTCCTCTCTAAGACATACAATATCATCTTCAACATTATATGTGAATTCCCAGACCATTTCTATTTATTATCTCACAGTAATTTCCCAATGATAGGTTTAGGTGCCTATTTCTACTCACACTACAACAAATAATAAGAATATGATAAGGGGGATATAGTAGAGATAGAGATATATGAGATAATTGATGAGAAAATAGATTATATTGGGGCCCTATTCTCTATTGATCCACCAAAAAAATTTAAAAAATGAAAATATTTAATTTATTTATAGATAATATATGACTTAAAAAATGATTGGAATGAGGTTTATTTATTAAATAATGATAATTGAATAATTAAAAATGTGAATGAAAAAATATTTTAAAATTATAATTTACGCAAATTCCCACCACATAAAATAGGAGTTTAAAAGCTGAAATTCAACATGGTATTCACGAAAAATATAACAACAAATAAATAAAAATCTCAATATTAAAGTGGAATTCAAATTGATGAATTTTTTTTTCACATCTACTTCATCATCTATCTCAATTAAAGTTCCTTGGTTCCTCCCATCAACTCCCATTTGTTGGAATTCACAAATCAAAATATTAATGTGCAAACCCATTAGACTTGGGGATACAGATTACCAAATAGTATAAATATTTCTTGTTACATATTTAATTTCCATTAATTAATTAATTATTTACAATAATAATTTATCTCTTTAATTAGTCACCCTTTCCATTATGACCATACCCTGGGGACACTGATGTGAATAAAAAATATTCCACAATTAGGGTAAAACAACTATCCTCACTACTACAATTATGGATTTTATCAGCGCTAAAAATAGCCTTTAACAGCACTATAAAAGTGCTATAAATGACGGCAAAGATAGGGGGGTTTCCCCTTTATCAGTGCTCATAAAATGGCTGATAAAGAATGATTTTATCAGCACACAAAATATTATGATAAAAGAATTCTTTTATCAGCGCCAAAATAAATCACTGATAAAAGGGTCATTTATAAGTGCTTTGTTTTTAGCACTGAAAAACACCCCTTTCATGAGTTCTTTTTCTGAGTGCTGATAAAAGTTAATAAAAATAAATGAAATAAAAAAATCATGCCAATCAGGGGGGGCTTTTATAGCGCTTGAGCCCCCCTTTTATAGCGTTTTTCCACCCCTCTCCTGCACCTGCATGCACCCATACACCCTTTATCAGTGCTATAACTAGATTCAACCATGCGCACTCGTCGCTGACTCTACTCGGATTTAATCTCAAGACCTCCCCCAACGTGCCTGAAGCCATTGCCACTCCCCTAAATTGATTTGTTCTCCTATTAGTGATATATCTATATATATATATATATATATATATATTTAATTATATGTATTCGTATAGTATTATATATTAAGATTAATATATATATATATAGTTATATTAATACAAATATATAGTTATATATATATAGTGATATTAATATATATATAGTTATATCAAAATATATATGTAGTTATATTAATATATATATAGTTATATTAATATATTGTTATATAATTATTCATATATTTTTATTTTAAAAAAATGGATATTAGTTATTATTTTCATAAAGCTAATATATTTTATATGTAAATATATTTTATTATTAATATTTATAATTAAATGTTTAGGTGTGAATATATAAAAAATATTTACATATAGTTATATATTTGATCAT
Organism: Viscum album; assembly: GCA_963277665.1. Lineage (NCBI taxonomy): Eukaryota > Viridiplantae > Streptophyta > Magnoliopsida > Santalales > Viscaceae > Viscum > Viscum album. The sequence continues at coordinate 64,241,590 of OY728139.1, forward strand.
AAATAGCAGTTTATTATAAATAAAATTTCAAATACATATTATCAATATGAATATAAAACCATGGTATAAATTCAGTCCCCACCAAAAAACCCAATAATACCTATTAAACAAGGCTTAAAATCCACAAAATGATAACAAATCGGGGTACCACAACAAAAAAATCTGTTTTGGAGGACTTCTAGGCTTTTTTGTTTTTGAAAAAACCTCGATCGGGGTCCCTCTAGGTGGTAGTAATGTAGAGATAGTCGCAGGATTTGATTTGATATGTGGTACTGCTCAAACAGACACTCGGATCAAAAGTTATGGTCGTTTGAAGTTTGAGTTGCGTTTTCATCATATTTTGGGTATTTTTTTAATTTTTTTTATTTTTTAGTCCACAAATTATTATTAAATGAATATTACTCCATAATAATTAGCAAATTATTAATTAAATATATTTTTTAGTTTTTTTATGATCCATTTTAAATAAATATCTTATATATTAAGTGTAACTATATATTTATACATATTTAAAATGTATTTAAAATTATATTTAAAAAATATATATAATATTTATATCAATATAACTATATCTGTATATTTAAATATTAATATATTTTTTAAATGAATTTTTTGGAAGTAGACCCTTTATCAGTGCTTTTTAAAAATGCATTGATAAAGACCCCCTTTATCAGCGCTACAAAAAAAAGAACTAATAAATTGGTACCCTTTAACAGCGCTGAAAAAGTCGATGTTTAAGGGGGTACCTTTATCTCCGCTAAAAAAAGCGCTGATAAAGAGGCACTTTTTTCAGAACGTTTTTTAGCACTGATAAAGGTACCCTTTATCAGCGATTTTTTAGCACTGATAAAGGTAGCTCCATTTATCAGCGCTTTTTCGTTAGCACTGATAAAGGGTGGCGCTGGCCTTGCCCTGTTTTGTGGTACTACCTAGATGAAATAGTAGCCTATAATTTTCTATCTAAACCATAACATCCGAGGAAAAAACCCAATATTTATATAGAACATGAGTACCTAGGTTATGTATAATAAATTGTACTTAATATATTATTATTGAGGTATTTTAGTTATTAAAACACTACACCGACTCAGCTGAGGGGTAAACACTACATTCTAGAATAAAAAAATCCTTCATAACTATTTTCTAAATATGTTAGGTATTTTTTGATGAACATTTTACCCATATGAATATTCATATACTCAAAAAAAATAAATACTGATCTAAATTTCAACTCATAAAATTAAAAGTATGTATATTATCCCATCCATAAAATCATTTCTTCCATAAGAGACATGAAACATCATCCTATACAGAATTAATTAATGAAAACAAACTATTCAAATATAGGGCCCCATCACACAAAATTAACTTTTATTCAGGGGTATTTGCTCAATATAAACTCATTATACCACCACTGAAGAATAAAAAATCTTTTTTACCAATGAATAACCTGAAACCAGTCCATCTAAATACTATAAAAAATAGATAATATATATATTCTCATAGTGAGTCTTTTAATTCCTATTCATGATGTATCATTTCCCTCTAACAATTTTATCTTCCACATGGTCCCAAATAAAACATAGAAACACGATCACTAAATTGTTCACAATCATGATCACCATTAGTTGTAATGACTCATTCCTCACATTTATTGATAATTATATACGGTTATTTCATGAACAAAATCTATCCACATTGTAATCCAACACTATTCAATTTACCATATTATAATCTAAAATCAGATGATCTATCATGATATACACTCATTATGATCCACATAGATTCTCTACACTTTATTTTAATATATATCCAGTGGAAATTTATAATACTTATTACTCGAGTGCAATATGATCCTTGCTCTTTAATCTTTTTATGATAACCAATGGTAATATTCCATTTTCATTTAAATATCACATAGGAATTCACATGGTATTAAATATAACCAAGTTGTGTTATTTTTACTCCATTATGAATGATAATGTAATGAAAGCAATGAGACAAAAATATTTTTCAGGCTACTCAATAGCACATAACTTCTCATAGGGTGGGATAATCCATCATAAAAGAATGTGGAAGATCCAAAAAATTAATATAGTCCCACACTATCAGCACTTGATCCTAGTATGATATCCTCCATAAAAAATCAATCTAAAATAATAGAATCTTGAAAAATTACCCTTAAATTTTGTAGAAATTTTTTCTAAATATCAGTGACTCTGAGATAGATTCAATAATATTTACACAATGTGGCTCACACTAAACAAGAACCATAACACACAATTATTTCCATCCAAATATATAATTAAGATACTAAATGAATAAAATTTTTCACCATTGATTATGGGATTTCTTCTCTCCACCTTCAGAAAACTCTTTAGGTTTATAAGTTATGAACATTCAATTATAATGGGTAACTATGTCTACATCACTAAAATGTTATTCTACCAAGGGTGTTGGGACACAACCATCAATTGAAGGTTAGGAATGTCTTTGTACACATGATATATTAAAATTATCTACTACTAACATCTCAATCACCCAATCCATATACCATTTATAGAGTCCGCTATTAGATGTGGTAAGCACCATAAAACAACTACACCCATATGATTAATTAACTACCTTGATAAAAAACTTTAGAAAACCGATGCGACCCCAAGAATCATAGTCCCATAGAAAAAGATTTTACAACATAATTTGTAATTTAATGGTAATATAGAATAATTCCATTAAACACCTATCCGGATCCTCCAATGACTATTTCGTAAGGTGACTTGGACCCAGTTTTTTATGGACACTATAATAGTGTTCATAACTCCACCCAAAAATACATAAACATCATCTGTAGAGTGTATGTAAGTACACATGTCAGTATCACGCTATTTAAAAGCATTAGGTCAATTTTTAGAATAGAAATTGAAATAATCTATTCAGGGAGTGAAATATCATCCAATAATGTAGTGTATAAATCAATGCATACACCATGATTAGTTGAAGACGTAAAATTCCAAAGAATGGGTTCTTATCCCCACAAAAAATGGTATCCCACTCTCTATGAGGGATATAACTCACATCTCTTACACAAATACACATCATTTATTGGTTATTATTATATATATATAGATCAAAAAATATTAATCAATTTCTTAATGTCGCATTGTAGAACATCAACCATCGAAAGCATCTACAAACAATCAAACATACTCCAGTATCATTATTTCATTAACTGGTAAGTATGAGGACTATAGACACCTCTTCAAGTACTCTTTTATGTATCATTTTATTAACACAATAATATTCCATCATAGTAAAATTCAATTGAAAATAAAGTCAAAGAGAACAAATATTAAAGAAGAAAATACAAACACAATGCACACAAGGATTACATGGGTTGGGAATTCATCTTACATCAATGGGAAAATGAATAAGTATATTTCATTCCACAAAAAATATATTACATATATGTTGTAGGATTTAACAATAAAAAAAATAACATACATATTCTAATGAATTAATTAACCCTATTTACATAGCTTTAGTATCTTCTAGAACTTATACTAATGATATGTGACTTCAAAATTTCAACCTCTATCACATAGATTCACCCAATGTTTCAACCACTATAACAAAATAGAAATATGATTCATTCCACCATTAGTATCACTATTAGTTGTTTATATATGTCTTCAGTAAATGTGAACATGTGAACCAATGCAAGTAATATTTTGTCTCTTTATGTTTATTAAGTTAGCGTTAACATACATCATTTATATATGACCTAAAAATCGCTCAAGCAACCTTTATTTCCATGTAGCACTAATTGCATTAACTACTAACTTCCCATGAATAGTTTTCATCATTTTAACTTAAATATTGTGATTTTAATTTCTTTCTATTCACTAAATTCAATTATCAAGTATTTTAAATTCTATAATTATAGTATATATAACTAATAATTTACCAACAACCTTCACTGACTATAGACTTTTTTTCAGAATCTTGTAGATGATGATTCCATTATCATTACCCTAACCCTTACAGAAAATAACGCCTATTTTGTATATGTAAAATATTAACCTTTGAAGCATTCATGCATTCCAAATCCACAATATTGTATTTAATGGATTTAATCTATCGAGTTTATTCTACAGATCTAACCTTTAGTGACCCCTCACCATCAAATAATTTTTCAATGAATACAAAATTATTTCCTCAATTAATAATTTTTTCTAAAAATAATGAAAATATATATGAAATTAATTATTTTTATGAAACTAGAATATAGCTGTTTGTTTATGTACTGTACCCATATTAGATAATCAATTTTATCATTTGGTGATAGATCTCATATAGATTCTGACACATAACATAAAAAAATTCTCACAATAAAACATAACAATATCTCACATAATAATTTATTTAATTAGATTATTATTATAATAATCCACCCAAATAATTTTTTATTGGTCATAAAAAAGTCTAGAGGTCCAATATTTGTTAACCCTAAATCTGTAGAAAATTCATTGTTACCATCCATGCTCCTTCTTATCTTTTATTCACCCATAGAAAGAATCCCTTCTCAAACTATCAGAACCATGATACACTCTCCAACTATAAATATGTATGGCATAAGAAATAATCTATAGAATATTCCATTGAAAAATATAATCTAGCTACAATACTAGGACATTATTTTGAATTTTTCATCAATAATATAACTCATTCAATTTTTTATGGACTTTCTCTATTGGAAATCTACATCTAATACTCCGATCTACAAGATTTTAAAATTAAGGATCATTTAGTAAAATTTAAATCCAATGTAATCACTACATGATCCTCTATTTGGATCATTAGGAGAGTTTTATGTCACTGTTATAATTATATCTTACCGAACATCTAATCTATGTATCGAATAAATGTATATCCCATTCCTCTAATAATATCTTTCCTCATTTCCTAAACATTGAGGATAAAAAATACATTAAAAATCAATTTTTGATTCTCATAAGAACATCCAATGATCACTACAAAAGAGTTAGAAACCAATATAATAAAACATGAATCATGAAATTTGGTTGTCCATTATTAATAATTTTCACATCTTAAGTCAATATCTTTTGCTGATATTAAAATTTAGATAAAAAAATGTCTAATGTTTTTTTCTAGAGAATCCTTATATTGATACTTCCCAAAATTGAAAAATGTGTTATATCATCACTTTCTGTGTTTCAATCCATTCTTTTCCAACTTATATAATCACTTCATGTAATATTCTAGATCTACATATTAATCCAAAAAACGCTTATTTCTGAAGACTACTTCTAGTCTATCACCATCAAGAATCCCCTCAATTCATTAATGTCACTTTGAATTAAAATGTATTTAAATATCAGAATCCACTATAAATTCAAAAATATTTGTGAGAAACAATTATCAATCTCACTAGTATATAATCACATAGAATCATCACAAGGATTTGGATTTTCATGTATCCACCTCTCCATATATATCGTGTTTGTGATAAAAAATCATATAAATCAATATTCTTATCATTTTGCACCCAACATCACAAGTATCCTTCAAAATATTTTAAATGTGTACACTTCATCAACAGCCATTATCCACCTCAGCATGAATCCACCTACCCTTGAACAAATTTTCTTGATCTATAAGTAATTATTTATTGATAAACCATGTCAGTTGATACCTAGTGAAACATATTGAGTTATTATTTCTCATAATATGACCCACATGTCCTAGAAAATTATCATCGACTTGATTTAAATCATTCCTGAAATCTCCATTAAGGATCATAAAACATTATTATGATTACAACCTATTTAAAAACCATTCACATTAATAAATATAATTTAATTATATTTTCTTTATTCCAATTGTCATTTTAATCCAACACAATTAGGAACCCTATAGTAAAAACCACATCAACACCCTACAAGATATAAATATTTCATGTTTGGATAATGAAACATCCTCTTTCCCATTGTAAAATTATCATATAGAAACATTATCTACCACTGATTCTATAATACATGAGGGATCATCAACATCCATGATAAATTATTTAACAAAAAAAAGGTCCAAAATAAAACACAATGAGTGAAACATTCCTCATGACACATGTTTATCAATTGGATGTTAAATATTACTTAAACCACTTTGGTTTAGAATTCAGATTTTAGGGACACTCTTTTAGTAAACTAAAAAAATATGATACTATTAGAAACAAAAAACATCCAAAAAAACAGTATCTATAACTGAAAATAGAATATTATCTAGTAAAACTACTACTTATATGGATATAAAATATTCTAAAATCCCTCATGTAACACCACCGCTCATATGGTAAAATAATTTCAAGTCATTGATAAACTACTCTACCGACCACTATACTACCACTGAGAAAAACCCAAAGGGTATCAATCATTCCAATGGGTATTGAATTTTGAAATGAATAAAAGAATCAAATAAATTTCACCTTAACTAAATGGATTTTGATGATTCAATATGGTTTCCTTATAAATTTTCCATTCCTCTATTTTTTCTAAATCACACAAACTCTATCTTACTGTGAAATTATATTTTCCCTAAGGATTATTTCCATAAGGAAAATTTCCCTTCTATAAGGAAATTTTATCCTTACCTATATTTTCATTATTCTTCTTATAGTATTTCTAAATCTACCTCATTTTATTCCAATTTCTAAAATTTGGTATCACGTCTAAAACCTCGAAATACATTAAATCCTAGGTTATAGGTTATTTTATTTTTAGGATCATATTTATCTGAAATTTAGACTCTAATTTCTCAAAAAAATTGACTCTGAATTCTCTGAAATTCAGACTCTTAATTCTCTGAAATTTAGACTCTTAATTCTCTATAATTTAGACTCTGAATTCTCTAAAATTCAAACTCCCAATTCCTCTAAATTATAACACTAAATTCCTATAATTTTAGACACAGAATTCCTCAGAATTCAGACATAAAATTCCATTGAATTTAGACACTTACTTTTTTAGAATTCAAATTTTGAATTCATTGGATGACAAACTAAAAAATCTATAGAATTCAGATTCCGAATTCTTTGTAAAACAGAATACGAATATCCATGATTTATAATCTCAAAATGATTACTTGGTATTACTTTGAACATCTTTTTTCATTGACTTTGAAAATTAAATTTGGTTAAAAAAACTTTATTATTTTTACACTTTTTATAGTCATGAAATGATGTTGTACAATCTATTTCTAACAAACGGTTGTTTTATAGACACGTGTACAGGTCCCTCCAAGATTCAATAAAAAATATGAATGTCGAAGGATGGAGTCGACCATTGGAGAATTTCCTATAAGTAGAATCTCATTTATACAAGCTCAATATTTATAGAATTGTTCCATTACTCTATAGATTTCATGCTACTGATGTGATTTCTAGAGATAGAGAGACTCTCATGCTTTTTTCAATTTTTAACATCTTGTTTAGATTGTTTCAGGAAACTCTGATTATTGTTGAGTACAATACAGGGCTTCTGGGGATAGGAAGACAGGGGTTCTAACTACCTTAAAAATTGAGTGCTTGTGGGGATAGCAAGAAATATTCTGATATTCCTATTGATGTCTTACCCTGGTGTGGGTAAGACAGAGTTTCTTGGAAGTATAAATCAAGGGACCTTTATCCATGTTTTTTGGATACCCTAATTTTTGTGTTAAAAGATTTATTTCTTGTTACGTATTTTGTTTCAAGTTTATTTTCATTTTATTTTTACAAGGAAGAAAGTTAAACTTTATTATACATTCCTAAACTTTAGTAATCTCTGATAAGTGGGAATCTAAATACTTTAAGGTGGAATATTTTACTTGTAATGATTCCTTATGTTTCATTTCTAGTAAAACATTTTGGGAACCTAGTAAGTTTGTTTAGTAGAACTAAAAGAGGTATTGTGAATTTAGAATGTTTAACTCTGTTAAAAATAATTTTATTTAATATTTATAATTAATGATTTAAAATTAAAATCCATACCACTATTTGAATTGAGCATCTGAATAATTATTTTGATCCTACAATGTGTATCATATGAGTTTTTTGAAATACTTATATTCACATAAAAAGTTCTATTCTCATTATTTCTTTGTTCAAAATATTATTTCTTAATATTTCCATTGATATTTTTATCTTTTTTTTAAAAAAAATTACTATTAACATGTTTTTTTGGAATGTCATTATTTTTATAGATGGATGTAATGAATATTGTTCGATTGAAAATCTAAATCCTACAAGACAACCTATATTTTATGGGAATGATTATGTGTATAGGATAGATCATATGAAGTCTTTTGTCATCAACATCAGAGTAGACAACTTTGTCATACTGACTGGAGATTACACGATCCGTGACAAGGAAGTGAAGAACATTACCAAACATGAAAAATCAGAATATAAACTAATCTATAATGTATATAATATATTTTTGTGTTCCAGGACTAGGAATATATATAGTTATAATTCTTATTTTTAATTAGAAAATTGTATCTGGATGAAATTTGAGTTTACACATTTTGTAACATCAAAAGTAATAGAGACTAAAAGAGAAATGCTTAGAGAAGAATATACTGTTTTTTTTCTTATAGATAACCAGTATGTATACTAAAACAATGGTTGATGACAATAGTTAACAGTCTACAATCTATGGGTGAGAAAATTCTAGAAGATGAATCACTTATGGAAAAGATTATAGATATCATTCCTAACGAGTGGGATTCTAAGAGAACAATTATTGATGAGAATAGGAAAGTATCCTAAATATCTATTGATGATATTTTTGGGATTATTCATAAATATGAGATGATAATGAAAATATATTTTGATATTATTAAGAGTAATAATGGAAATGGATGTGTAGACTTTACTACTACTAAAGTCCAAACTCCATAAAAGGTTACAAGATCAAAGTGAAGAAAGTCACTGTGTTATCTGAATCTAGTGAATGGGGACACAGTGAGAATGATATTTCCAATGTTCCTCAAAGGCTAAATAATTTAGTTGGAATGAAATACATTCAATATATATATGTGAAGAAACAATTATAATACAAGAAAAACTTGGAAGCCATTTGTTATGAATGAAAAAGAGAAGGGAACATAAGGCCATATTTTCCTATTCTTAAGAAAAAGGATAGAAAAAAAAGAATTCTGATAGGAATAGAAAAATTTACTATAAGGAAAAAGCTAAGACTATTTTGAAATCCAATGACACCAGGAGAACCAATGGTGGTAACTCTTCAGTTTAATCTTCTAAGTATGATTCTTTTAGTCAACAAATTCACATGGTCTTGATGAAGCTGGGAAACCAGTAGATCAAACATCATTTAGATGTTTTATAGGAAATTAACTATATTAAACAGCTAGTCATCTAGACTTAATGATTTTATTATTCTTATGTGAAAAATATCTATCCAATAGTAATGAATATCATTTAAAGGAAGTGAAAATAATTTTTATCTATTTAATGGGAACTATGGATTTATGACACATTTATAATTCTGTAAATGATTTTTTAAAAAATGTTTTTTGGATTTCGGCATCGGTGGATGTTGAATGGATATGAAAAGTATTTCTATAACATGTTATTTATTAAGATATTCATTAGTTTCTTGGTCATGCAAAAAAACTTATTAACACATTCCACTACTGAATCTGAATATGTATGAGCCATAAGTTGTTGTGATCAAGTGTTGGGGACGCAACACACACTCGTAGATTATGATATAAGTTTTACCAAAACACATATGTTGTGTCATAACACTAGTTCCATTTCGATAGAAAATCCCAATAAATCACTCTAATGAAAAAAAAATTCATATTCGGAATCACTTTATCAGAGATCACACACAAGAAGTGGATGCCATCCTTCAATTTATCAGAAATCAAGATCATGATACTAATTTTTCACAATATCTTTGACCTCTGATAGATTTGAATACATTAAACAAAAGATAACAATGATAACTATAAAGTAATCTTCTATTTTAACTATTTTGTAAAAACTTATCTCATTATAGTAATAAACTCATTTTTATAGGGGGAGTAAATTTTCTTGATTATTCAATTTTTTCCTTAATCAAATTATTTCCACAATCAAATTTTTTTTGTTGTAAAAATTTTCATAATCAAAATTTTTATAGGCAGTGTTTTTTAATTATTTTTCTTATTTTTCAGTTCTTAAATCAATTTTTTTCAATAATCTTATTTGTTTATTTAATAAAATATATTGATTCAACAAATTTTCATTCTTTAATAAAATTTTCTGGAATCTAAAGATATTTAAGATGAATTTTTGTAATTACTGATAATTTTACTAGAAATTTGGGTGGTATGTTTCCTTTCATAAATGATCATAAATAAAATTCTTTACCAATTTTTAGTTTTTTATCTTGTATATGATAATTTTCTGTATTCACTTTTCATTAAAATCTCATTTTTTTTAAAAAACACAAAAAAGATCAGAACCTATCCAAATCCTTCTTCAGATTTTATCTCAACCGTCATATCAGATCATGTTAATTTCAACCGTTTGATATTTTTGGGAATATAATCTGGTGCCTCAAAGACCATATAAAAATATTCTGATGGTTTTCCCACATCGATTATCTTTCTTTGGCATGCTTAAACCCTACTGGTCTACATAAGGTCCATTATTATTTACCCATTTTTTCCAAATTCTTAATTCTATTAAAAGATTCTCCTCAGAAAAAATGTCGTTAGTCATAAAAATTTATGAGTGGTAGATCAATAGTGAAAGGATAGTTTATTTTATGTTCCTTACTATTTATGACTATTATTTCAAAAAATATCAAGTTGAATAGTTGGAAGAGCTTATGTGTATCCAAACCGAAGGCACTTGATCTGGTTTGTCCGGAGTTGCTGGTAGAATTATATGAATCTATATGTTTCATTAATGAAATGGTTAGAGACATGTTTTTGTTTAAAAGTTATTTAAAAACCAATTCTCCTTATTAAAGTTTGTCTGTAAACAAAATTGGAATCCCATATGACTTTGAAGCTGAGTTCTGGACCCGCATACTACGAGATGTGTCAGGATTTTTTTAGATGGATAAGGCTTTTGAGTGTCTTGGTAAGACAGAAGGGAAGAATATGATGATTTTCTATCTCTTTACAAATTTACAGATTATTGAAATATGGTTTTTGTGTTTTCATATTACAATAAAAAGAGACAAGGACTCTTTAAAGTAGAGTGATATATATATTCTACATTTTCTGGTGAATCTCATGAAAATTAATTTGGTGAATTATGGTTCGATTACAATCATGAATATCAATAATGGGCCACTGAAATAAAAAATAACCATATATCTGGTTATTAATTCAAAGATCACAGTTCTTTTTTTATAATTTTTCAAAATATCATATAGTTCTAAACCTTGGAATTTCATTGTTATGATGTTAATTGAAGATACACTAATGACAATGAAGGTTAGTTTCTCTAGTGAATACAATGAATTCTACGTTCTGTCTGAATCATAAATTGATGCTTTATCAATTAAAAAAGAAGTGGCTGAGACTTCCAAGAAATTTGGAAAGAAGAGAAAGGTGAAGGAACCATATGTAAAAGAAAAAACTCATACTATTTATGAATCCCAATCATCTCCTCCAAAACATAAAAATCAAAAGACTTATCTGGATGAAGTGGTTTATATGTAAGTAGAAGACATGAAGAATATGAAGTGGATCTATGTTTTGGCTTGGATCCTTATAAAGCTAATTCATTGAAGACTAAGGATTATGGGAATTTTTAGAAGTAAAAAAAGGAGATGAAAAAAACAAGAAGATGTTTGAAGTTGAGATTCATAAATCTCTTATGAAGGCTACTGAGAAATATTCTAAGAATCTTCACGTAATGGAAACATTATTCAATGAACCAATACCCATAGATACACCATGAATGAATATAGTGATTTTGGGACATAATGAAGTAGAAAAAATTGTGCATGGAGAGGAAGTGGAAGAAGAATAAGAAGAAGGAATTGCTGATAAAATTGATATGATAAGACATGTGGAATAATATCATGAGAATAAGAGTAATTCTGAAAATGATTCAATCTGAACATCTCAGGATGATTTGACCAAAATTATTTCACAAGTAAAAGAATATTAGGATAAGGAATACATGAATAAACTATCTGATGACAAATGAAGAAACCACGACTTCACTCAACCAAAGGATATAATGGAAGATGATGAAAAAGAAAAACTTGTGGAAGATAAAATAGTTCAACTATTAGATTGTGAACATGAGTCTCCAAAAGTATCATAGATCATTTTGAGAGATGATAAGGGAAGAAAATGTTTTTTGATACACCGAGGAATGATGTGGTAGAAAATAAAGATGTTGGTGGTCCATCAAAGAGAAAAGGTGAAGAGATAGAGAAAGAATCCTCATCAATCAAACAATATTATTCAGAATCATCTTCTTTGGGACATGAAATTGTTGTACCATCGTTTAATAAGTTCATTGATATCATTCCCTTGTTTCTGAGTATAGAATTGAGTCACCAGATACATTAGAATTCGATTAATCAGATGTATGATTTATTTTCCGTAATTATTGATAAGTTCATTAGACTTGAGGACGATTTTAAATATTTCATCCTTGGGTATGAATCTTAAAATAGGTTATGTAAGTAAATTAAAATGTGTTCAAGGAATACAATAGTAGATCTAAGAGGCTTTGATGAATTTTAAGAAATTTGGATGATGCATTTGATACAAAAGAGAAAAAATAAAATATATCACTTCATGTTTTAATGAGTTGCTCAATCTCAAACAAACAACCTAGAAACAGGAAGTCAAAGATCTGAATAGGAAGATTAACTTAGTTTATTTCAATGTTAAAATAGAAAGAGATATGGGAATTGATTTTGGGTAAATTATTGGTATGAAATGTGATGTTTTGAAAGCTCAGGAATAATTTTTTAAGGCTATGGAAGAAAAGATCAAATCCTTAGAGAAGAAAAATAAAGATCCGGACTTGCTGCTCAAGTTATTTGAAGAAGATCAAAAGGATCATAAAAAGATGAAAACCATAGTGATGAAGTTATTTTTGAAGGATAAAAAAGGATTATGTTTTCCCCTAAATCCATTATTTTATTTTCTTTTCTTCATTGCACAAATTCATTCAATCACAATAAAATTTATGGTTGTCCCTTATGTGTTTTGTTGTATAGTACTAATATTCCGGGTACAATTTTATGATTCCATTTATTTAATTTTTAAAATAAAAAATGGGGAAAGGAATGATAAAAAGAATACTAAATAAATAATATAATTCCCTATGTTATTTGGAGTCAATCTAAGGGGGAGTTCTTATCAAAAAAAATTTATTTATTCAAGAAAAAGTAAAATATCATTCCAGAATTCGAGAAAAAATACTTAGGGACCCTAAGGGTGAAATAGTCATATTCACCATGATTCATAAGTAAAGGTATATATGATTTTATTTTAATATTCATACAAAATATTCTAAGTCCTTATATTCTATATCAAAAGGATGATTTTACTTTCCAAAAATGGGGAGATTTTTTAGTCAATAAGGTTTATTTTTTACATTTTCATTCCTCTATGTTTCAAAATTCACAGACATTATATCCAAATGAAAATTTATATTTTCCCTAAGGATTATTTTTATAAGTAAAATTTCCCTTATCGAATGATATTTAATCCTTACCTATATTTTCACTCTTTATTTTATAGGATTTTGAAATCAAATTCCTTTTTTTTCTAAGTATAAAATTCAGTTTCACATATATAACCTCAGAATGTTAAAAAACCTTGGTTATGGAGTATTATAATTTTAGTATCCAGATTATTTGATATTCAGACTCAAAATTCACAAAAATTTAGTCTCCAATATATTCTGAAATTCAAACAAAAAATTATCTGAAATCAAGACATCAAATTCCTCAGAATTAAGACTTTGAATTTCCTAGAATTAATACTCTAAATTATATATAATTTAGAATCCGAATTCCTTAGATTTAAAACAAAAAATTATTTATAATTTAGTCACTGAATTATTTAGAATATTGAGTAAAAATTCATTTGAATTAATACTCTGAAATATATATAATTCAGGTTTCCAATTCATTGGAAAATAAAATCAAAATATCGATGATTTATAGTCTCTGAATGATTACATGATTAGAATTTGAAATTTATTTTTCTCATGACTCTGAAAATTATATTTTTATTAGAAACCTTGTTTTCTATACACTATTTATAGTTATGAAATGATGGTGTACAATTGTTTTCTAACTAAACATTGTTTGAGTGACATTTGAACGTTTCCCTCCGAGATTCAAGGACAAGTATGACCATCGGTGGAGGGAGTCGACCATTGGAGAAGTTCCTATAAGTTGGAGCTCATTTGAACAAGCTCAATATTGAGAAAATTGTTCCATATAACTAGAGATTTCATGCTATAGAATTACTTTCTAGAGAGATAGACTCACATGAATTGTGTAGTTTTGAACATCTTGTTCGTATTGCTTCATGTGAATTTAATTGTTGCTGAGTACAATCAAGGGATTTTGGGGGATAAAAATATAGAGGTTCCAACTACCTTAAATATCAAGGTCTTGTGGGGATATCAAGCGATATTATGAGATTCTTATTGAGGGCTTACCCTATCATGGGTATGATAGACTTTCTTGAATTTATAAATCAAGGTGCCTTTATCCAAGGTTGTCGGATACCCTATAATTTTTGTTAAAAGATTTCATACTTGTTATCTATTTTATTTCAAGTTTATTTCAACTGTATTTTGAAAAATGAAGAATGTATAACATTCTTATACATTCTAGTACCTTTTTTCTCAGATAAGTATGATTTTATACTCTTTAAGGTAGAATATTTTGCTTTTAAAATTTCTTTATGTTTCATTTCTAGAAGAACATTTCCAGTACCTAGTATATTTTTGTAGTAGAACTAAAAGGGGTCTTGTGAATTTACCTTGATTGAATTTTTTAATAATAGTTTTACATAAGTATAGAAATTAATGTTTTTAGACATACAATTAACCCCCAATTGTAATTGAGCATGTACATTATTATTTTGTTCTAAAAAATTTAGTATATTGAAATTGTTAGGTTGAACCTATGAGATATATTAATATTAAAATTTTAATATTTAATGAATAAAAGTGTGGATCAGTGAAAATATTTTAGGAAACTCAAATTGTTATGACATAATTTGTTTATTCATTATCTTTTTTATGTGATAGTGAAGTGAAGATTAATATTTTCTATGCATCCATATTATTGGATTTGAGGAAAAGTATCCACTTTTCCTTGGTACTTAAATCCTAACCCCAAAATTTTCTATTTAATAAGTAAAAATTCACTAAATCATTAGTGAATTATGGGCATGAATATGTTATCTAAAAATAATTATGTAAAATAATGAAATTGTTATAAAAAATATCTGATAATTGAATGATTTATTAATTGTTCATTCTAATTCATGAATGAAATGGTCTTGTTTAAAAAATTACAAATATAAAAAAATGTAGTGTGAAAATAATAAACAATCCTTGGAGAAGATAATGATTGAAATACACCCCCAACATATTAACTTGGGAGTATACAATAAAAGGAATCCTCATAACTATATAGTATTAATTAATTCAGATAATTATAGAATCCCAATTCTAGTGTAGGTGCATGTCCCAAATTACAATTCTCAATTGATCAAGACATATTCTTTTCCAAATCTTTAATTATATACCATCAAATAAATAAATTTAATACCACAAAAATCTAAAATATACAACCTTTTGCGCTTGAGGATATTAAGTAAGATAGACTTTAATCCCTCCATAATACTGGAGAGATCTTTATTCATTAATTCTTATAAAATCTAGTTGACTAAGATACTCAGGACAAGAACTATAATTTTTTCCCAAACATCTCATTATATTTCAAATGTACTATATTGGATTATTATGCATCCATCAATTTTTATGTTGTGAAAAAATTACAAAATACATATCGTCTCTCTATTCATATATGTGTCATTATCTTTAAATAACATATTAAATATATACCAATTAATATTACCCGTAATCTATTAAACATTTGTTCAATGAGATCCTCTATGTGTGACATGATTAAACCACCAAGATAAACAATAACATTACCATCATGTTCACAACATGATACACTCATTCATTTTAAGAATACATATTTTATTTTTTTGGAAAAATGGTAAAATATATTTTACGTCTTTCACAATAAAAATCAGGAACACATGGAATGAACTCATCTATCATTATTAATATATCATCATAGCAATCACCATTCATTTTTTTGGATGTGGCTTCATTGGGATTCCAATACGCATGAATTAAACCCATGATCTTAACAATGAAATCATAATGACTATCCCAATATTCTATCACTCTCCCAATATGGTTTAGCCATTTGTGTGGAAATGAAACTTCATCCTGATATTAGAAAATAGAATGACGTGAGGTGACTAATTTCTAGGTGTGTTACCCATGGCTGATGTGAGGTTATTGATGGTAGTGTGTTTTGTCTCATGTGATGGACACATGAGCAAGGAAAAATATGATAGTTTTTATAAATGATTAAAAAAACCTGATGATAACATGTACCACATGGAAAGAATTGTGATTATAGGGTGTATCTAATAACATAAATCATGAAATAAAATATTGGAATAACTAGAAATTATGTCGACTTGTTTTTTGGCTACCTATCATATATATATTTACTCAATCATATGCAACATTAATTCATGTTGGGATTTTTATAAAGAACTTTAACCAATATCTAAGATACATTTCTATAATTTATTACATTGGTACTATGTTTAAGTGATCACATCCCAATAGACCAAGCTGTTCAGTAGCTTTTTATATCTATATACATTACATATGTATTACACAAAAACATTAAACGAAATAAATCAAAATACATTAATTATAATTACCTTAATTTTACTAGATTATCTATGAATATAAATAATAATATATATCATGGATTCATTGGAAAAATAAAAAATAATAAATGGGTGATCTAAGATATTCAATTGTAGAAATTATATAATGAAATCTAACATTAATAAACATATACATGGAGGCATAATTAATAAATAAAAAAAATTCAATTAAGACATAATTCGCATATAATGTTGCAGGTATAAAAGAATATAAAGTAAACCCCTATAAATAATCCCTCGATAATGGAAATTTACCATTCATACAATAGTAGTCGAATAATCACATGTGTTATCAATATATAATCTCATAATGTTTTACTCCATAATGCGAGACATCATAAACATACTATCAAGGGATTGTCCAAGAAGTCTAAATAAATGGTTATGGACCTTGTCAATGCAATGTCTAATTTGCCTCTTGAGGCCAACCAATGAATCTAGTGGATATAGTGGACCCCAAACATCATATACCAAGTCTGATTCGTTCCTCGTTTGAAAGTGGTGAAACATAAAAAACAAAAATATTTTTATTGATACTAGAATAATAAATAAATTTCCCCTTACAATAATCATAATAATAAACTATATTGTCTAATATGATAAATAATATCAAAAAATATTATTCATAGTCAAATAGATCATAACAATTTCCATTTAATATGGTATATTGTATCATAGATGATCAAACTGAATTAATCATTGATGAAAATAATCTAATAAAAATATTTGGAGATTCTTGGCATAAATACCACTTTAGATTAAAATAATTTATTTAAAAAGATAATAAATTATTAAATAAAAAAAATCTATGGAAATAACATTAGAAACCTAAAAATTATTCAGGATTTTTTAAGAAATCTATAAATTGGAATAACATTCTCGAACCATATATATTAAATAACATTGCTTTAAATTTTTTTAAAAAAAACTATTAATAGTGTATTTTTAATGAAATGGTGAACATTAACCAAAAAAATTAATTAAGTGTACAAGATATAAATACACAAAAAAAATTGTAAGTACAATATAATATAATAAAAAACAGTTTCACACAGAATGATATCATGAAATAATAGGTGGAGTAGAAGTTTAACCCACATAATGGAATTTGGTTTATGAATTACCTTACCACTTTGAAAACAGTCAAATAATAAGCCCATTAAAATCAATAGTCATAAAATGAAAAGTTGAATTTGAGAAGGATAAATAGAATCATGATATCATATTTTAAATGGAATTATGTACACTACAAACATGAAATAAGGTTTGAATACATAATTTATTTCATATTAGTGAATGTTAGATGAGAATCCTTTACAACATAGTAATTAATCGAATCGAATAACCTATAGAAATAATTATAAAAATAATAATTAAATATAATAAATATAATTAGATTTATGTTATTATATTTCAATGGAAATTTTATAATCCACACAAAAAAAATTAGTGGGGAATAAAAAAAATCTCACAGAAATAAATTCTGAGAGAAGAAACTCATACCTTATGTCTGAAGGTGTTCGACACTCGTGATAAATGTTTTCGATAATCAGATTATATCAATCAGTTTATAAATTATAAACCTATTGAACATATATTTAATTTATAATAATTTTATTAAGTTATTTAATCACCAATTTTATTAGTTATAATATTTAATTTCATTGTTCCGAGAGCGTTCATTTCTGGATTTTAGGGTATATTCCCTTTAGAATAATTATTGGAGTTATTTTAAAATGAAAAAACATATACATAATTGAAATTATTTAGTATTAATGAAGATGAAATTTTTTTAAACATTCTCAAATATCTTTTGGAAATGAGGTATGTGGATGATTAATTAGATATATTATTGATTAAAATGTATTAATTTATTTTGACAACTTTTATGATCATCGTGAACCTCTGTCATTTTATTTAATATTTTTTTTTATATTTGATCTAGAAAATTATATAAGATATAATATGATTTAACCAAAATAATGGGTTTATGACCATCCGTGAATGTGGAAATTGAAAATGAAAACACTTTTTCCATGATGGTAGTGAATTGACACATCATGAATGATATGTTCATTTTAAAAGATATATGAAGAGGATAAGGAATTTGATGATTGATAATCCATTATAAAAATAAAACTATAGTATCTATATGATAATAATGTTATTATTCTAAAATATATTTGGTATTTGAGTACTGGATAACAAAATAAATGAGATCAAAAGAGGAAGAATGAGGATTTCACGTCTTGAATATCGTCTCCTTGGGAAACATCATAAAATCCTTTGATTCGGTAATTTAGTTAGACTACAAGATAATGGATGTGTGGAAAAATATTTTGAAGAAAACTGGGAATAATTTATACAGGCTTTATGACTTATCTGTTTTGAGGATAAGGGATGGTTTTCATGAGTAAATAATGTATCCAGATCATGTGATTTCAAAATAACAAGAGATTAACTCATTCATGCAACATCCAATACTCAATTGTTGATTTTGTTACATATAATGTTAAATATCAAAATATATTGTATTTCACTATTCACAAAAATTCAACAATTTTAGAAAAATTCAAAAAATATAATAAATCCATTTTTTATATAATGATTTAATAAATTAACCCTTTTTATAAATATAATTTTCCATATATGATAAATTGAGTTTTTTAATAAAATCATCATTTATTAAAAAATAATGATTTTAATATTATAAGTGATTTTATGACACATTGAAAATTTCTTTATGATCTCATAAAATTTCTATAAAAACATAAATAAAAATTATTAATTTATTAACAAATTTTGTGAAAATGAAATTTATTTTAAATATATGTATTTTTAATAAAATTGTAAATAAATATTAACATTTCACAACAATAGGAACACTTAATTTATCTTTTTAAAATATTTAATTAATTATTCCATGATATAAATATATCATTTTTTAATTTTTGTTGTCCCTAAATATTAATTATACTATAATAGGTGAGGTTATTATTCTAATGTACATATTATTATTCTTCAGAGTCACATCAATATTCCATTGGTCAAGTTAAAATTTAAAATAATTTTTTAGTTCATTTAAGCTTGGTGTGAAACATATGAAATCGAATAAATTGAATTTATTTATGAATATACATACTATAAAATATTGGTGTGTTACATTCTCACCTCCTTTAATAAATTGTGTCCTTGAAATTTAAACTTATTATTGTTATAAATGGATTTTTCATTTTAAAATACCCTTATAGAAATGTAACATCATAAAAAGGATTAATAAAACATTCACTTAAAAGGAGTGAAAAGAAAATGTGAGGGTCGCAACATAAATTTATCTATCATTATGATAACGTCTATGGGATGTTAAAACAGGGGAATGTAGAAGAAATATAACAATCATGTTCTGATGGATAGTGATATAGAACATGGTAATTAGAAATTATACCCTCACCAAACTATAAATTTGTGATTTTTTAAGAGACAATTGATTTCATAGTAAGAAAATTAAATAGGTAAAAGTCTTATTCCAAAATCCTTTTCATAGAGTTGAGAGATTCATTTACTATATATATAGTCACATGTAAAATTAAACTAACATTATATATTTCAATTTTATTAGTATAATATCATAATTTGGGTTTTCGTCAATGAATATCAACATCATTTCTGAAACTAAAAGATGGATATTAAAGATGAATATTTATTCTTGAAGAACATTTAAAAAAATGATTCATAAGCCATTAATTTGGAAAATAAATATTTTAAAAAAATATAAATGGTTTGGAACAATTTATCAATATGATAAATCATACGTTATCTATACTGAAACTTAATCAATTCTATAATTATTTACCTTATGACTGATAAAAGATACAGTATTCCGAATTCATATCTATAATTTTAGATGGATGGTTGTTGAATTAAAAATAGAATATTAACATAATATTTTCCAAAATAATGTATTTCTTATTTTCACATAAAAAATATAATAATATATTAATCTCTTTGAAACATTTATGAAACATGTATGCTTCCATGACTAAAATATCAGTTTGTTGAATATATTATTTAAATCAAAACGTCTAAAAAATCCATCATCGCCTAGTCCATCAAATCACTAACCACCTTCTTGGTTACAATACTATCCCATTAATATCTATTTATTATTATCTTAATATAAAACACATATTTAAGGTCTCTATTCCCAATTTGCATGTTTCTTAAATTATCAAGTTGTAACTGAACCACTTCTCATGATTACTAATGCAATTAATCTCATGCTTCTAATTCCTTATTGATAATGTAATATGGTACAATCCTTATATATATATTTTTAATTATAACTAGATTATTGTTTATAAAATAATTTTGAAATATAATTCATTAATCCAAAAAATACAAATACTTTTATTATTTCAGAGTGGTTATAGTAACTACATAATCTTCGCCTTGATGCATTTTCACCTTATGAGCTATATTCCCTGGATGATTGGGCCATTCATTTACATAGTTACACATATACTTATAGTTGATGCATTATATGTATTTTATTCTTTCCATTTCAATCAGAATATTGTTTTCCCTTCTCCACACAATTATAGCTATCTCTAATTCCCTTAAAGCAAGTACAGGGTGTTTTATTTCACAATTATAACATGTTAGAAAAAATTTTTCATATTCTCTTTATCCATCATTTTTTTATCATAAACATTATATCTTAATTCTTTTATAAATCATAAATCGGGGATAATTATTCCTCTTCCATGATAGCACAAGAAATTATATCATCATATGATTATAATTTCTGGTAGACTAGTACACTTCGAATGATTGGTTTAGTCCCCAAAAATAATATTCAATTATACTCTTTGGATTATGTATGTAGTCTGAATCATGCATGTCAATCATTGTAATGTTAATGATGTCCCTGTCTATTTTTTAATGTTAAAAATCATGTCAAATAACATTTAATAATGTCTTATGTTTAAATTTCAAATATTATTAATTTTTATTATCTATGTTTAGAAATAAGTTCAATATATTCTCTTAATGTTTATAATATAAGACAAGAATACCAAAAACAAATCGCTATATATGAGTCACCACTACCATGACTCACTGAAAAATGTATGAGCTACCAACATATGAGTCACTGAGAGAAATGAATCACCAACACATCACCTTGTCAATTGGTTGAGTCACCGATACATTTTTTAGTCACTGATATTATGAATTATAGGCAAATAGACTCACCGAAAACAATGTTCACTGGCACATCAACATACGGACATAATGAAATAAGGATATATGAACTGACCAACCGAAGAACATATCGACAAAAAGGAATATCAATAGAACAACCTACAAGTAAAAAATAACACACTAACAGAAGGATATATTTTTAAAATGTCCTACTGACAAAAGAACATATAAACTAAAGGTCATACCATTAGAAGGACCAATCGACCGAAAGACATACCGATAGAAAGAATACTAATAGATGGACCAACCAATAGAAGGACCTATTGGAAAATTGACCTATAGATGAACATTTAGAAAATTTTATTTACTTGTAAATTCAAACATTTAACCAATAGTCATATTGGGTAATTTAATGATAGTAGTTACTTATATGACTTTTCTCAGAAATCATTAACTTCAATATCATAGGTAAGAGGTACAACACATATTCATAACATTCTTGTTGTCGACATCTACAGTATATAGAGAAATCACCATGGAAAAAAGATTAAGCTACCATATAGATAAAACTTATATGGTGGATAAAAGAATATATGAGAATAACACTCATTCTTGATATATATTAATAATGAAGTATTTTGTTTGAATAAAAAATCCAGACATCCTTGCAACATCAAAACTATTGAATGAAACCTTCAAGGATAATATCACCTAACTAGAAACCTAAACACAATGGTTCCACGACACTCTATTTTGGGATCTGTTTCTAGAGGTGGACAAGAACTTCACATCTTCTACACCTATGAATCCCAGAAGCAATAAGTGCATCACATATAGAAATCTCAACATTTTCTCATTATTTCTATTCTATTTTTCACATTCTTATTACGTTTAAATTAATGTGTGTGTATGTATCCCAAACACAAACTATCCCCAAAGAAAAGATGGAATATACAATATATCATAACTCTCTAACTCATTTATTACAATTTTGTCCCACATATAACTATAGAAGATGTAACAATGCGTCCCGGGTGTATTTTTTCCCAAAAAAAAGTGGTAGTGGTCTATTTGACCTATATTTCCTTGTATGCATATGTGAACCCTGATCCAGGGGGAAGATAAAGTTTATTTATATAAAAAAAATTGGTAGGTGATCACCATGTGTGGGGTGTACTATTTCCCTACTTGAGACTGGACATAATTTTTTCTCTATTGTGTTTTTCAAATTTAGTTTTCTCTATTTTAAAACATATTTTATAAAACTAAATATTAGATAAATAGTTTATCATAGTATGAATTTATTATTGTTTTTATTTAGAATATTACTTTCAATATTTATATCAAGCATTCAAATTGTTGCAACTTAGAATTAATCAATATATTGAGAAATAAATTGGACATTCGAAACCCTAATATATATATTGCTAAATTGTCTTCCTAGGATATTTAGATTTTAAATTGGGTTAATTTTTAAATAAGTTTACTAACAAAACTTTTGAGAGGAACTCAATATACCCCCTCTTGAGTTTTGAAATATAACCAATATTTGGTATCAAATGGTTTTTTTAATTATATATTTTCAATGTCTTCTAATATTTTTCAAATCATTTCAACAGTTATTTTAGTTTTGTTTTAATGATCAATAAATTTTTGTTAATTCTAATTTTTTATCTCTATCGATGCCTATTATATATCCCT
The DNA here is from genome assembly GCA_963277665.1 of Viscum album. Lineage (NCBI taxonomy): Eukaryota > Viridiplantae > Streptophyta > Magnoliopsida > Santalales > Viscaceae > Viscum > Viscum album. The sequence goes on from OY728139.1 coordinate 64,265,551, forward strand.
TATTATGTATAATATATAGGAAGGTGATACTTCCAACAGACCTCCATTTTCCAATGGAAATAATTATTCTCAATTGAAAATTAAGATGATAATGAATTTATAACGTATGGGTTTTGATATTTTGTCTTCAATTATAGGTCAATATAAGATTCCTGCTACTTCTCGAAATCCATTAGTTGACCCAACTATGGTATCTTATAATAATATCTGTAAATAATGAAGGAAATATATTGTGACATAGAAATTGAATAATTCAATATGATTTCTTCATGTAATACAGTCCATGAAATTTTGGATACTCTATTTGTTTCACATAATATAACCACTACTATTAATTAAATGAGACTCAATACATTTATTATTAAATATAATATCATCACAATGAGTCCTGGTCAACCAATCCTAGACATTTATCTCATGTTTAGTGAAATTTTATATACTATAATCTATGTGAGAATAAATGAAATTTCAATGGAAACCTTCAAAAAAATTCTCAAATATTGACCAGAAATATGGGGTGGAACATCAGTGTTAATAAAGAAATCATGTGAAATCAACACTTTTCGTGTATAGGATATGATAGGTAAGATGATGATGTATGAGGAAACACTTATATTCAACTAAGAAGATATGTATGAACCAAAAATAAATTTATTATCTTTCATGACCACTACTTATAAACCAAAATAAAAGGACAAGACCCAAACTCATTATGATAGATCATGAAATGTAGAATCACTATCTAGAAGTGATGAGTAAGTGGATTAATTATAAATAATTCTTTAAAAATTTATAAAAAGAAGAATTTATTTAGTAATCGTACCTAAAAAAGGAAAGAATTCATTAAAGGGAAATTTTAAATAGGATTATAAGTGAGGTGATTGCTCTAACGATATTGTATGTTAAGAATTGAAGATAAGAGTACATGCGAAGGATGATTTTCCCATGTTAAATTTTAATAGTAAATATGAGGACAAATATAAAAGTTATAAAAAGGAATTTAAGATCAAATAGAGCGATTATAAGGATATATTTAATGATTCAGTGTCTTCACATGATAGGAAAGGTGAAAAGAATAACATGTTCATTATGAAAAAAACTTCTGGGGTATCTATTGAATCACTTGTACAAACTTCCAACCATTCTCGGCATATATATGATTCTGAAAACACCACCAATGAAGAAATATTTGAGAACTTCAAAATTATTTAAGACACATGAAATTAATTAAAAGATGAATATAATGAATTTATGAAACAACATGCTCTAAACTCTATAGTAAAATCTAATATAACTACATAGATATGAAAAAATGATCAATTTAAAAAAGAAAATAATGAGATAAAATTATAATGAGTAGTTAAAAAGGGACATTGAACGGTTTACCAATGGAAAGAACACACTCACTCAAATTAATGGAAAATAGGTTATACCAAATATCTTACTATTATTGGTTATAAACAACGAAAAATAAACATTTATAAATATAATTATGTATCAAAATATACAAAATTAGGCATTATAACTAGATTATAAAAATCTATAGGAATTTTTAGTACTGAAAATCATTCAATTCTTCTAGTTATTAAGACCAAATTGTTATTATTTTTCATATTCATTAAAAACTATTTATATCAAACCAATGAAGAAAGTATGGGTTTCTAAATCCTTAATTACTAATATTACTAGCCCTAGGAAATTACAGGTAACAAAATCATTTCTTGTTTCAATTAGTTTTTTATGTTTCATTATCAAAGAGATCATGTAAATGTTTATGGTACATGGATAGTGGATGTTCCATACTCATAATTGTGGACTACATGAGCTTCAATAATATTATAAATTTAGAGGGTGGGTGTGTCACTTTTAGATACAATGATAAAGTAAAAAAATTGGCCTTGGACAAATTAGTAACACAAATTAAATTTTAATTTTCTTGGACTTTTTATTTAAGTATTAAAGAACATTCTTCATTGTGTCACTCAGTCATGTATTGATGGATTGGATGTTAAATTTTAAAAGGAATAATTTAACGTGTCTAATTCTAAAAATGACTTCATATTTACATTTATTAGAAAGGATAATTTTTATTTTTTTGAAATTGGATTGTTTAGTTTCTCAAAATTTGTCTTTCTTAATTTTCATTCATATAGAATCATGGAATTGTCATAGGATATTATTCAACTATAAAATTCACTCACTTATATGTCATCCAAGGAAAGGTTTAGTAAAAGATTTATCCAAAGTATAATTTACATTCAATAGAGTCTATAATCATTTTCAAATGTAAAAATATCACAAAATATATTTCAAAAAAAAAATCATCTTCTCAACCACTTGAGTTGGTTCACATGGATTTGTTTGGAACATAAAATGTTTAATTTTTTAATGGAATGAACTATGTATATATTCTTGTAGATGACTTATCTAGGTGTAAATGGACCTTATTATATCCCACAAGAGTGAATCGTATTTTTACATCCCCATGTATGCTTGATCCGTAGAGAACCTAAGTGGTCTAAAGATAAAATTATTTTAGATTGAACATGGATATGAGTTTGAGAACCAAGAATTTAATTTTTTTCCTCACATAATAGTTATATCCATAACTTATTTGATCCACCCCAAAATAATGGAGTTGTAGAAGGAATAAAACAAAAAAATTAATATCCTGTAGAATTATTAATGAGTATGAAATACTTATTTATATTTAGTCTAAAGACATAAATATATATTGTTATATAATTAATAGAGTTATAATAACAATAATTCTTAAACAAATTATTATGAGGAATAGAACAAAGGGAACCAAAAGTCATCTACATTAATGTTTTTTTATTCAAGTATTATATTCTCAGTACAAAAGATATTTTTGACAAATTTTCATCCAAATGTGTTGAAAAAAAAATCCAAGGTTAATCAACAGTTAGTATAGTATATAGAGTTTTATTAGAAAAGAATCAAATGCGAGGAATAAACTATACATGTTAAAAAAAATTGAATCTAATCCGCACAAACATAAACCCCCTCTAAAAAATTTTGAGGATGATACGTCCAATATGGATATAAATTCTAAACCCCCTAATTCTACTATTATGTAAGGGGATATAGCCTCCAGATCTGGAAAATATCTAGACTCTAATCATAGTGAACCTGAAACTACAAATGAATCTGAAATAACAAGACCTTCCTCTTTGATATCTGTTATAACCCTTAACAACCATCTCTTAGGTGTTGTAAATGGAGACTTATATAAAGGGACATAGACTAGAGCTTATATTAAGAACCAGGTTGAACATGAAGCCTTATTGTCACAGCATGAACAAAAAAACAATAATTATCTAATAATGATTAATATTGTATAATGGTTATATAAAAATAGTTGAATTAGTTTGATATAAATAATGTTTTTAAATTACTAGATAAACTTAATGACACCTTGACCAGGGAAAATATGTGCATCATCAAAAAAAGTTAGATGATGTAGGCAGCATTGTGAGGAATAATGCTAGACTAGTTGTACATAAATATAGTAAAGAGGTAGGAAATAACAATGAAGAAACCTTTATACCCGTTTCTAGACATGGATCCATTAGAATCATGCTATAATATACAACTCATATAATGATCAAACTATATCAAATGTATGATAAACATGAATTCTTAAATTAGAATATAGTTGATGATGTTTTTTTTACAAACCCTTATTTTTACAAACCCTCATTTTCCAAATCATTTTTTAAGTTAATAAAGAATTTATATGGTTAAAAATAGGATTTAAGATCTTGGTATGATATGATAAGTACATTAAATATTTCTAAAGGTTTTACAGAAGGTATAGCTGATCCTAACCACTATAAGAAAAATTCTAATTCTTTTTTAGTAGTTAAAAACTATGTTGATGGAATTATTTTTGGATCTTCAATGAAAATGATACGTATTGATTTTTCAAAAATGATGCAAATTTAATTTAAAGTGAGTTAAATGGGTGAACACAAATTCATTCTTGGATTTCAAATAATATAAAATAAAGAGGGTATAATTTTAAATCAATGTAAATATACTAAAGTTATTATTACTATGTTTGGATTTGATATTAAAAATTTAATGTTACTCAAATTATTACCACATTTAAGGTGGACCTAGATGAAAATGATATGACTTTTGATCAAAAAAATTACAGATGGATTATTGGAAGTCTACATTACATGAATTCTAGGTGATATGATATTATATTTATTATCTATATGTGTTCTTGTTTTTAAGGGAACCACAAATAATATCATTTGTATTCTGTCAAATGAATTTTAAAATACCTCAAGTATACTACCACCTTATGGTTATTATGACCTAGTAGAAAATCATTGAATTTAGTTAGTTATTTTGATGCTGATTTTGGTTGCTGTATTTTAGATAGAAACAGATCCTATAAAAGATGTCACTTTTTAGACAATTCTTTAGTATCATGTTGTAGTGAAATAGAAAAATTATGATTCCTTATATACTAATGAGTCTAAATACAAAGCTACTGGTAGTTATAGTTCTCATATTTTGTGCATGAAACAGACTTTTTTAGATTAGATATATCAGTTTAGACATTTCTCTATAAAATATGAAAAATAAAAGTTCTATTAACATAATAATGTATCCAGTTTCTTACTCTAGAACACAACATATTGATGTAGGACATCACTTTTGAAAAATTATTATCAAAAGGGTGATATTACTCTTGAATTTATTATAATAGAACAACATCTTTCTCATATATTTATGAATCCATTAAACTAATAATGAATGAGTTACATTAAACTTATATTATGAATGAATAATTTTTGTCAACCTACTATTAATACATTTCCATGAATGGTTAGTGTTGATGACTCACTGGTAGAACATCGGTGATGTCTTACCATCAATAGAAATGTCATGCTAACAGTGTCATTTTGACAGCATCATGCTGATAATGTCATAATGATAGTGTCATTCCAAGAGTGCATGATCGACACCAATAATGTCTCACTTATGGCCACTCACCGATAAAACTGGCCAACTATTTTTTTTAAATCACGTTTTTTAACTTATTTATTTTTATTTGAACAATTTTACTCTATTTATTGTTTATAAAACCCTAAATGATAAAATCTATTCAATCCTACCTACTTCATACTCTCATACATCTAATTCTACACTACTACATATATTATCTCTTTACGTTCAACCCTTTCACTTTATTTCCTTCGACTATACCCTCAATATGGTTAGATTAAATCGCTTCATGGAAGGATACAAAGATGAGTTGCTACTCAGGAAGAGATAGATATAAGAATTGATCAATTGTGATCCTATTCATCTAGGAGGTAAAAACTCTGAGGTAATTATTAAGAGAGATGTGTAGTCTGATTAGTTATTGATATGTAAGTGTCCCATGTTAAATGTTCAACAGATACAAGGATGGTTGGGATGGTTCTTAAATATTGATTGTTCTTATTACACAAGAATGGTAAATAAATTTTACCTTCATGATGAGTTTGTTATGTAATATAGTAACACATACAAGATTAAATCTATTGTGAATGGAAGAAGAGTATCATTTTCTTAAAGGTGTTTGGTATAATGTCTAACGGTACTTCATGATGGGATTTATAATGACTATCAGTGTAGTGTTCCTCCCACAAGTGACTTAATTTTCAATGAGATAGATTTGGGTTAGCTAACTAGTAATAAAGATCCAAGAATACCAATTTATACTGAGTTGGATGGAGAAAGAATGTTGTTATTATCGTTAATCCAACAACAGTTGTGTCCTAGGAAAGGTGACTTTTTTCACTCATGTATAAAGTTGTTGATCTTATATACTTTCAAATGAATGGAAATAAGTTAAAACTATGCAGGTATTTTATAGTCAATATAAGTGAAATGAAAGAGCCTTATTATTTTAATTATTATATTTTTTAAAAAATATTTATATATGCCATGCTAAACGCCAAATGATGTGTAAGTGAATATGAAGAAGCCATCTCTATTTGTAGTGGTATCTGCCTATGTAAGGATATTTTCTAGAGAACTATGATAAATTGGAATCCCTAGAAGTAAGAGTGAGTTAGTGATGATTATAAATTATTTGATAATTTCTACCCTGTTGGTCATCCATCTAGGCAAAGAGATGTTGTTGATCCTATTCTCTACCAAATGGTGAGGTTGTATATTTTGATGAAGAAGATGATAATGAAAATAGTAGAGATGATGAGTCTTTTATTGATGATAGCATTGACTATGATATTGGTGAGATTCTTTAGAGAATGAATTTTGGGTATTCTGGTCCAGATTTATCTTTACCATCCAAGGATACTATTCTAGCTCAGGATTTTGTTGATGAGATTGGGGAATCCATATTATTAGAGCATGAAATCCAATATGATTATTTAGATGAGGAAACTATATATGAAGAAGAAAACAGTGTGGATGTGAAATTTGGAATTTATGTTGAAGGTGGTGGAAATGAGTAAGAGAATGAAGAATCTGGTGATAAAACTAGAAATGTTGGAGTATATGATGTCGATTTAGAATATGGTGGATGTGATAGTAGTTAGGATCATCTGGATGATGATCGAGGTGCTAATATTGAACCTATTAGTGTTTTGGCTCAGGAATAGATTGTAGAACCTCCTAAAGGGAGTGGTGAAGAAGGGGATGTAGTTGAAGTTCATGGAGATGTCGAAGGACAAGAATCCCCCATACAAATATTATTTTATACAAAAAGGAGAACATAAATTTATAGAGAGCCTCCTGAAAATAATGTGAGAATTGATATGCTCATTTGTTTTGATGCTAGTGTGGCATCTGAAAGGGAAAAGAATCCTAGTTATATTTCTCTAGGATTGGATTTTTATAAATCACATTCTAAGGATGGATTACATTTTCCAAGGAGACTAGTAGTTGGGGAACCTAATTATTCTTAGACACCTCCAATAGTTTAATATGATTCTACTTATTCACAAATAGTGACTTCAGTACTAGGGGAATATGTCACTAAAAATGATTTTTAAAGGATTAAGGAAGTGTAGATCACTCTTATTAGAAGTTTATCGTAGCCTCAAAATTCTCTTTTTCCTACTATGAGAGAAAAAGATAATTCTATTAAGACAGAAATAGTGTTTTCTCAAGTGGGACCTATGATGATCTCACCTATTGAAAATATAATTAAGGATAACATAGAGCATGAGGGATGAGTTCACTAAAATCATTTCGATAATAAATAGATTGACTATTGATTACAGAAAATCCTTAGACAAAGTGAAATATAATTTTAAGGATTTAGTTTCTATAAATGTTTTTGATCAACCTAAGCACACTGATTTTGACATGAATTAGTTGAAGTGAGAACTGAAAGATATATAGAATGGTGCATCTATCTTAGAAGCTTTAATTTCACACCCTTCAGATATTGAGATGGTAAGGAATGTGATTAGAGAAGGGCTTGAATCCATGATGTGTGTAACTTACTAGGAGAGTCTCTCCATGATTAATAATAACAATAATCACATCCATGACATAGTGAGACTCTATACCAAATGTTCTACAAATTAATAGTATGAAATTACCATGAAAATGTTTCTTTATTTTAAGAGAACATACACCATGAATAATCAAACCAGCCACTTGAATTATTTAGCATAGAATATGAGACATCCTCTAGTGACACATGTTTTCAGAGATCAGGAGAAGATACTTAAAGAGTTTACTCCTACACTTGGGATGTTTTTAGAAAACACGGAAGATTTCACGAATGATTTTTAATATTGTGGGAATATTATCATAGATTTCATCAACCATGTCAATAATTTCCATCGTTTCTAGAGTACGACTGTTGTTGTACTTGCTTCTTCACCTCTTAGACCATCACTCCAATCTTATACCTATCTTTTTGTATTCATTCATTATCATGAACTCTCTCTTACACAAGATTTTCAAAATATATGTACTTTTATTTTTAGGGATATTACTATCCCTCTTGTCTCCTCTAACCCAATGTTTTCCTTTTCTATTCATTCTATAGTTCTTATTCCTACTTTTAGAATTCCCTTTGAACCATTACACAATACATCTACATCTACAGCTCCTACACCTATATCGTCTGACAAGGTAAATCTAATTATTGAATCCTATTTGAAGAATAAGTAATAAGGATCCCTTTTTTAGTAGGATTTCGTTATAGTAATTCTGTTCTGTTCATCTCTAATGTCATTTCAGTTGATTATGAGATTTTGAATCTCGTAATTCCTTTATTTGTGCTCTATTTATCTATATTATTATTTAGTCTTTATTTATTATTGTAATTTACTTTTTTTTGATAATCCCAAAAGGTGTAGAAGGGATTATTCATCATTTAAGCTTTGGATAATATGGAAAATTTAAAGGGGGACAATGTTCTTTAATTTTTTTAAGTAGTGGGTAGATGGTAAGAAGAATGAATACATTTTTCATTATGAATAAACTGACGTTGATTTACAATTCCATGATTTGTGATCATCCAAAAGAATATATTATTAGGAATCTCTAGTTTTAATGCACACAAATCATGTCAAATCATGTTTAATCATTTCTAATGATTTATGTTCAAATATTACTAATTACGATTTCCTTTGTTAAGATCTATGTTTAACATAATGTGTTAATGTCTAAAATATAGGAAATGAAAAAGGAGAAAAATGCCTTAGTATGAGTCACACATATCATGACTCACTGAACGAATTATGTTCTACCAACAGATTAGTCACTAAAAGACAATGACTTGCTAACACAACATCCTAAAGAAATGTTTTGTCATTGATACATGTTTGAGTGATCGATATTATGACTTACCGATAGTGAAACTCACCAATAGTAATTACTCACTAACACAACAACCTACCACTAGAAAAAAATAAAAATAGAATAACCTACTGAAAAAATAATATACCAATAGAAGGACATACCAATTTATGAAACTACAGAGAGGAGAAAATGCCAGCATAAGGACATACGAATAGAAGGACCCACAGACAAAAGGATGTCACAATAGAAGGACCTACTGAAAATAGACATACTAACAGAAGGGACTTCTGAAAAAAATACTTATCGGTAGAGGGAACTATCGAGAGGAGGACGTTCCAATAGAATGAACTACCAATCAACAATTATAAATTTTTCATTACAGTAAAATTCAAAATTTTAACACACATTCATATTGGTTTATTAAAGGCAAATACATAATTATTTTAATTTTTGCAGACAATTTTAACATCATTTTTAGAGGTAAGAGGTGAATCATATATTCCAAACATGCCTATTGTAAACCTCTATAATATATAAATAATTTCCCTAACCAAAAAGTTCAAACAACAAAATAGATGGAACTTACGAGGTGTAGAAAATCATATACAAGAAGAAAACTCATTCTTGCTTGCTTTTATCAAGGAAGGATTTGATGTGAATAAAAATGCCCAACAAACACGCAGTAAAAAACCCTAGTGAAGAGAACCTTATAAGAGTATCTCACCTCACTAAAAAATAGAACACAAATCTTCCAAAATAATTTTTTTGGTGTCTGTTTCCAAAAGTGGACTCGAGCTTCATATTTTCTACACCTATGAAGTACATAGGCTTCAAGAACATCACAATGATAATTATATGAATTTTATCATTATTTCATCACTTTTGTGAAAATTCATATTAATTTTCAAGTTGTGTGTGTATCTGTATCACAAACACAAATTGTCTCCTCTACTATGCTTGAAGATATAATATATCTTTACACTTTCACTCATTTACACTATTTTTCAGACGTATAACTAATGACGAGGTCCCTTTGTGGCCTGGATGTGTTTTGTTTCCCATGATTAATTATGATTGCGGTATTGTAGACATGGATAGCCTTGTTTGCTGTTCTGAGCCCCGATACTAGGTGTGGATCATGTCTATTAATATAAAATGCTCAGTGGAATGTGATCTCCATGTAGAGAGGACTAAGTCTCTCCATGAGAATAAACCTCTTCTTTTTGACTGGTGTATTTTTAAAATTATGTTTTCACAATTTTCACACATGTTTCAAAATACTAAATATTATTTTTATATTTAATCATATTTAGTATAAAGAACTATTTTATATTTTTAAAATTACATTCAAATGTTATATCAGTCTTTCAAAATTTTTAACATAGAAATAATCAATAAATTGATAAATTAATTGAACATTCCAAAAACTTATAAATAAGATACTTTGTTTAACCATGATAATTAGATTTTAAATTTGGGGTATTTTTATGTGAGGGTTGTATTAGAAATTTTGATATGAACTCAACTTACCACCTCTTGAGTTTCCTACTCTGACCAATAGTTATCCTCAAACTTAAGAACATGTTATTTTTACTTTTCATTACAACTCATAAATTGTATCTCCATATTTTATTATTGTTCTATATTAATATATTTTCAAATTAAATGTTCTCTGACATCAATACATTCCATGTTTTTCAATTTATTATTACACCATAGTGTTTTGAATCAATGAAAACCCTTGATCCATATTTCCTAAGCGATAAAAAACTACCCAGATAACCTAGTCTCTTTCATTACATCCCAAAGTGATACATATATCCTATAAGGAATATATCCATTATTCAAGTAAAAATGGATTTATAGACGCATTGAATAATGGTTGTTGTTTTAACATGAATAATTATAACATTGTTAAAAAAATTATATTATGCTACTTCATAAATGTAGTGTTATTTCACATAACATGAGTTAGTTGAGCAAGTAATGACATAATTTATTCAGATCCAACTATAGTTTTATCTCTATCATCATTATCTTTCTCAGAAGGAAAATCTCCAAATGGTTTGTGTGCATTGATATAGTTTTGTTTCCTTCATCTAATCTACATTTGTAAATAATGGTTTACCTTAGATTAGACCATAACATCATGAAATGTAATTTATAATCTACAAACAGTTAAAAAAATAAAGTAAAATTGAATCTTTTGGTATAATTAATCTCTAAATAATAATATTGGTTACATTGGCAATGTTCTCAAAGTATGTTATACATTTATGTTTCCGAAATCCTTTTTTTCCTAAATCTTGTTTCCAAAGGTTCTGTTAATCATTCTATGATACCAACTATAAATACCCCGACCTAGGTATTTTGGAGATAGATTAAAACATTATTATAATTTTACAAATTACAAGCGATCACATCCCAATGGACTGAATTTTTTAGCATCTCTGAAATTCTATATTAAAAATCTAGATCTAAATTACAACATTAAATATAATATAACATAGTAAATATATGTTAAACACTCCTTTCCTCCTTGATTATCCATGCATGTCAATAATAATATACATCATGGAATCCTCATGAAAAGTAAAACAAAATTAAGGGGAGATATTTTATGGTCATTAAGGAGATAAACTATAAAAAATTGTGAATAAATAGAAACAACTAAAATTTTAATGTAACCATGGACATAACAAGTAATCTTTAGAATCATATAAAATAATGATATTTAAATGATAAAATGATATTTAATAATAACCTTGGATATTCTAATAATATTATAATCATGAGGGTTATCAATAAATAATCTCATAATTATGGAATATATAATGTGGGACATCATAAACATACCATCAAGGCCTCAACAAGGAATTCTATATAAATTGGTAAGTTATCGATCAATACTCAGTCTAGTTTCTCTCATGAGACATTCAGATGTGTGGAGGAGATATAGAGGGTCCCTCTTGTCACTTACTAAGAACAATTAATTCTACATATGGAAGGGGTGAAGCCTAATCAATATATATATTAATATTGAAAACAACAGAAGATATAATCATTCTTATAAAATAAAAATAATCATAAACCATCCAGTGTAGCATGATAGATGGTATTAAAAGAGAACGTCAAAAATCCCACTGATGATAAAAAATAATAAAATATGATAGAAGGTATCATAATAGTTCAAAATCCATTAATAATATTTGAAAATACTCTAATAAATTCATTGAGATGTTCACGAGAAAAATAAAAAAATTTATTGATATCTTTTATTTAAAATGAAATGAAATTATAAAATAAAACATTTTCATTGAAAATAACATTTTAATATTGTACAACAAAACTCATGACATTAAGTAATCATTTAAGGTGGAATGTTTTTAATATTTAATAAGAAATAAAATAATTTTAAATTTATAAAAAGTACCCCTTAAAAGAGTTTTTTTAAAAGAAACTGTGATCCTTTAACAGTTGAATAGATTATGAGTACTGACTATAAATACAAATAAAACAATTTTAGGTACAATATACCGAAATAAAATTTTTTTAACAAATAATCCAAGCATGACATAAGCACTGGAGTATTATTTTAACCCAAAGAACAAAAATTTGGTTATGATTGCCTTTATAACATTGTAAATAGTCAAACAATATTTCATATAAAAATAATTGTCATAAAATGAAAAATTTATGGACATTAATTTAAATAGATTCAGTATGCCATATAATAAATTGAATTTTGTACACCAAACACAAGATTTAAGAGTTAAATAATGAATATATCTCACATGAGTGAAAGTGAAACTATAATCACTTACCATATTGTAATTAGTAAAATTATATTCCCAAAAGTAATCATTATCAAATTAATAAGTAGATATCATAAATATAATGATATTAATTATATAATATATGAAAAATAATTATATTGTCCACAAATGAAAATTATTAGTGAATAAAACATATTTCACATATAAATAAAATGTATGAGGAGAAACCCTTACCTTATATCCAAAATTGTTTTGCAGTTGTACATATTGTCATGAATAGGTAGATTATATTAATTAATTATTTAATTATGATCCAAATAAACAAATATTTGATATATTATATTTTTATTTTCTTCATTTATGTCCAGTTATATGAGTTATGTTGTTTAATTTGGTTGTTTTGAGAGAGTTTCTTTCTAGGTTATAGAGTTGTATACCTTTTGTATTAATATATAACATCTTTTAAAATGAGAAAAAAAAACCCAAAAGTGAAATTATTTAATATTAATGAACATTTCAGAGTTTAAATGGATTGATATACCATTTTTTATATGGTATGAGGATTATTAATTAGATAATATGTTGATGAAAATGTCTTAATTTTTTTTTATTTTTTTATGACCACTGCAATCTGGTTTCATTTTTTTAGTATTATGTTTTAAAAATGGATATATAAAACGATATTATTTATAATATATATATATATATAATGAAAATATTATTTAACCATAATAATGGTTTAACTATCATCCTTGAAGGTGGTAATCCAAAATGAAAACACATAGACTAAGAAGGTAGTGAATTTACACATCACAGATGATGTTTTTGTTTTAGAAAAATAAATTTAGTGGATATGGGATCATAGATAAAATTAGTTGATTCATAATATAATTCATTTAAATTTATGATATTATAGATACCATTATAGTTTTTATATGATATTTTAGTAGAATATAGGAAAATAAAATAAATTAAAATGGAAAAGGAGAAGATTTTACCTCTTAAATATCATCTCCTTGGGAACCTCAATAAGAATCTAGAATATGGTATTTTGGTAAGAGGTGAAGGGTTTAGATTTAGAAGTGAATCTCTGAAAGGTAATTGGGAGGAATATTGATAATCATCAAGGCTAAGAAGGTGTTATGAGAAGTAATGGTGATGGGTGGTATTTATAGGGGAGGAGATGGGTGTTTTTTGATAATTTTATTCATTTTATTCATTTTAAAACATGAATATCTGTAGTATGGAATACCTTGATTAAATATAGTAAATAGAGCACAAAATATTTATCTAATGATTTATTTCCTCATTCATACATCATCCATGAATCAATAATTCATTTATTTACTTATAATGGTAAATTCAATAAGTTACCTTGTTTTACTATTCACTAAAAAATCAACTATTTCAGTAAAATACCAATGTTTAAAACCATCCATTTTCATTATAGATATAAAAAAAGGACTCAATTTTATGAATTTTTTTTATAAATATATGGATTTTACTTTAAATAAAAATAACCATTTATAAAAAAATATCAATTTAATATTATAACATATTTTACAACTAATTGGAAAATTATTTATGGTCCCATAAAATTATATTATAATTATAATATAAAAAATATTAGTTTATAAATATATTTTACGAAAATAGTATTTTTTAAATCATTATATTATTTATATATTTTTAAATAAAAATTATGTTTTCTAAAAATTCAAACACATAATTTGTCATATTTAAAATATTTTTTGACTTTTTAAATGATATAAATATATCCTCATTTTTTCAGATACATAAATAGTATTTATGAATTAATTGGTGATGTTTTTATTCTAATTTATATACTAATGTTATGAATAATAACATTAAAATTTGAATAATCAATTTAACATCTAATAGTATTTCAAGGTTCTTTTCTGCTCGGTGTGCAATAGAAGCTACCAAATGAATTGAATTTATTTAAGAAGATACATAATATAATATATTGAGGTGTTATTTTTATTCAAAAATCAAATACTCTCGGATCTAGTAATTAACCAACCTATTCATGGAATGTTTATAATCCTACAACTTTTTGGCTCACTGATGATTAGGAAGACCCTTTTCACCGGCTTGATCCCTAAGGTTTTTTAGTTGGCCCTATTCGCCGTAAATAAATACAAAATTACTTAAAAATATATATTCATTACTTTTACATCAATAATAATTTTTTAATAAAAATCATAATAAAATGATTAAAACCATGAATATGTATTGAAGGGAAATGAATATAATTCAAAAATTAATGAAATATATAATATTAAATATATAGTTGAATTGTTTCTTATAATTCCCCCTATAAATATAATCCTGATTTTCCCCTATATTATAACATCAACACCATTAGAAATTATAATACATCCAAAAAATATTTAAATATAAATGTAAAAAAATTAATAAATTCGAAAAGGGAAATAAATTTAAAGAACCACATACGAAGACTCTGTAAGCTCCCCAATTTTCATGGAAATAAACAATCTATTTTTATTTGTCTATTTTTAATTGATATATTCTATCCAAATATCAAACCATATTTTTATATTTTACACTACTTTTTAGGATCATTATAATTTATATGACCGTAATTCATTCTGTTTCCCATTAAGGAATAAAACATCATGTCATGTATTGCTCATACATCAAATTTTAATCTATACTATAGTATTTAAATGCATATATGTTATCTATTGTGTTAATATAAATTTTTGGAAAAATCAATATATAATAACTATATTTTTTCAAATTCCTCAGAGGATTTGGTTCAGTAGTTTTAAATGTAAAATAATTATAAGGCTAAAAAGATATTATAATTATTAAAACATTACAGGATATAATAATGCAGCTCAATGAAGATACCATCTTTTATGTTATCAAAACACTCCCCATCTATCATTGTAAATATCATGAACCAAAAAAATCAATAGAAAATCTATAAATCCATATTTTCATTTTTTTAAAACACTTATAAAAATTAATAAATATATCATCTAACAACATATGATCTCATCATGAAACTAATTATAATATTTATATCATGGTCATAAGTCAGGTAATAGTGATTTTGACCCTGCTTGGACACATCCAATGTTTTTTATTTTTTTCAATTCATTGATGAAGTTAAATACTAATAAAAAATGAATGATACACATTATATTTCTCCCTAAAATGAATTTAAACAAGTAATTATCATCATGAAAAAATATGGGATGTCATCCAAACTGACACCCGACCCAATATGATACATCACCTAGAGAAAATTCTCGATCCCCATACACTGGAAACTAGTTTTGAGAAATAATGAAGTCACCCTATGAATTATTTTTCAAAGACAAAATAAGGTCAAATTAATAAAATGAACATGTTTTATAAATAACTATAACTTAAACTGGATTAATATAAAAAGTGATCCAAATAAAAAAACTATTTAACAAACAAACTCAATAACAACACAAAAACATGACCACTCAGACCCCATCGCCATGTCACCTCTTGGTTACAACCAACCACCAGAACAACTTACCCCAATGTTGAGCAACAGAACTAGAATTATGCAATTGAAAAATATCTCAAGTTTACCGAAACCAAATTTTACATGTAGGATGTGATAATAAATATCAAAATAGTTAATAACCAAAAAATCCATGTATTACCATTCCCAAATAGTCCATAAACAGTTGTTCAAAAAAACATTCCATAATTGGTTCATTATCATTTAATGAAAACAACCCCAACGTATACATGTTCTCTTTTTTAAAACAACACCCAAAACAGTTTCCTTTTCAAAAATAGATTCACATTTCAAAAACCTTTTTAAAAAAAATGTTTAAGTGAAAATCAATACTATGTAACCAAAAAGGACTGAGAAGAAATTAGAAGAAACAAAATAAAACTAGAATAATATGTAGAGATATAATTCAAATAAGAATTTGAATTAAATATAGAATATTCAAAATGATTCATGAGTATTTTGGGAACATCTCTAGAGTGATCCATGGACATGCTTATTTTGGACTCACCTTTCGTCTTATGGTGTACCTCTTTAAACAATAACCATATGGCTACTCTAAATTATCCAATCTAGTAGAAAATCCCACCAAGCCCTATCAAGTCATAGGGGTACCAAACCCTCTAATTAGGGTCAATAATAACCTATCACAATACCCTATAAAAGATTCCCATGAATTGCATGATTAAAGAAATAAAAATACTTGTCAAAACAAGGTATATCAACCATAACCATCATCATTATCATGCACAGTCCATTAGAGAGGATCCCATCCATATTTATAATTCTCTAATTACTAAAGTGTTCTTATATACAAGTTTCTAGAGAGGATATCTTCCAAATTTACAGTAGTCTCAAATTATAGGCAATGTATCACAACATATATAAAAATCCATTTCTTTTAAATAATATTTAAATACGAACTTTTTCTCACCCTAGTAAGGTTTCCAATACCTTTTCCAAAACATATCATGTTTTGTATCAGGAAATAAATTTTCCAAAATCAATGTTTAAACCATAAAAAACATACAATATAATTAAGGTTTCTAAACTGTCCATTGTGCAATTTAATAACAAAAAATGTTCCAAGAAAGTTTACCTTCCTAAAACACACCCAAACCAAACTTATGTCAAGAATTATTTAAGAAGTTTCCACAATTTTACATTAATGAAATATTAGAGATATGTGTAGATGAACTAAACCATTTTATTTTTGAAAACCAACTTTATAATACACGAAGACATCGTATAACATAAAAAATATCTTTTAAGGAAGTATAACTTGTTTTTAACCTAATAGAATAATCCACACACATGTGTCACACCATAGAAGTATTCCAATTCCACATATAACACCCAAATCACACTCCAAAAAAACAATGAAAATATAACCATTGGAAAAAACCACCCCATATCACAAAAATTCCCTCTAAAGCCCCAATTATCAGTTTTTAAAACACCTTCAATGTGTTTAAAAAATGCATAATCATCTGAAATCATAAGAAAACATTTCAAGACATTAAATTCATAAATCATTTTTAAAATCTCATTTTCAAGGAAAAAATTCTTCCAAAAGGAGAATGTGGGTTTTTTTATTTTTTACAACATGAAGGCATGTAGAGGAATAAATATAAATAATACAAATACAACATCCTTTATAATTTTTTATAAATATATATAAATATGTAAAATAATAATAAGAATATTAAAATTGGTGAAAGAACTAAATCTTTAACCATTCAAAGCATGAACAACCACTTTGTACATTCATATAATAAGCCAAATGAATATATAAAATTTATTAAACATTAAATAACATATTAATTGATTAAAAAATGATATCTAATATCAAATCCAATTTATATAAGTATTATTTAAAAAATAACGGTGAATATCATAATATAATTTCTTAGTGAAAGGAGATTGAGACGAAATCCATTAAACTGATTCTGAATTGTCATGTGTGTATTTATATTCCTAAATAATAAACAGATATTATTTATATACTTGATTTAAAGAAATAATGATTATAATTACTTGAATTTTCATTATTATAGTGTTATAAACAACTTATTAAAAATTATGGCTCTCTTGGGTGTTTTGAACATGCAAGGATTATGTGATAAAACCCAAATTTGTTGGTCAACTATGGTAAAACAGATCATGATATATAATTATAAAAAATAATAATCATTATATAATTATCATATTTATAAATAAATTATAATTTTAAAATAACTCAGGAAATATATTTCTATGAAATGAAAAATCATTACAATCATGGAGAAGGTAGGCCATACGTACGTAGGTGTAACATTCCCATTTTTCAATGTTCACTCTAAAAAAGGAATGTAAAACATATTATTCCATAATGACCACAATATAACACAGACCATATGATTTAATTATGTATACTTATATATATAATTCTTGTGATTTAAAATTAATCACATCATTTCGAGGAGATGGTGGTCCACGCATCCACAAATGATGTTATAACATTCCAAGTGTGTGAATGGGTAATAAAGAAATTGATATATACTATATATTGATAAATGTAATTAATAAATTAATTTAAATTTTAAGCACATTTTCTTAATTAAAACATCCTTTATATTTTCAATGTAAGCTGTGACTCTATCAAATCGCTTGGAAGAAGTGGTAGTCTATATGTTCGTAAATGATTTAATCGTATTAATACATAATTTAAGACATGTTGGTGTGTATATATAAAAAATAAAGAAGTAAAAACACATCAAAAATATCATATATATCATATAAAATAAATTTGTCCACCATAATTCTTAACGACGATATGTGGTAAATGGAAAAATGTATGGTTCCATTACCTGATGTGGCAGTTCACCATACACAAACGATAATTTTGTTTCACTTTAGATAGAAGTGTATATGATTGAAGCTAAAACCAATAAAATAGATACATATCAGAATATTGATAATACTTATGTTATTAAATAATAGAAAAATCATAAGTAATTAAGTGGTGGAGAAACAAATAAATAAAATATTAATATTGAAGAATGTTACCTCTTTTTTGGATTACTCTATTAGGTTTTCACCATTGTAATGATTGGTTGGATTTAATCACAAGGGGAGGCCTCTTGGGTAAGGTGAGGGATTTTGGGAGATTATTTGGGAAGGGGTTTTCCGAGAAAACAGTATTTATTGTTTTTAATAAATGAGAAGGGTTAGTGCATTTTTGTAGTAGAGGGGGAGTGGGATACTCTTAAATTTAAAAAAGTTTAAAATATTAAGAGGTCTCCCTTACATCATGAAACTCCAATTATTGAATAAATTTGATAATTTATGGGATATGGTATACTCATGTCAACATAATGGGGTTTGGAAATGTATTTATGTCAATTCGAATTCAATAATTAAATTTTAACCACTACTTAAACAAAATATAACAATAATCACTGTAATAATATTTAATCCCTTTCACTAATAGGTTTCATCAAAAAAATGTTTACATTATTAAAAAAAATAAATTATTTTTATTAAAATTATTGAACCCCTTTTTTATAATTTCAATCACATAAATATACTAAATTACTTTAAAATTAATCTTGTAAAAGCGATGTGACATCGAGTTTTTAATGTTAAAATGTTTGATGTGTGATAAGATTTTATAAATAATTTTTTGTTCAAATTGATTAAAAAGAATTTATTTTTCTAAAATTATATAAAATTTATCTAATATTTCATTAAAAAAATTAAATATATTGTTTAACTATTAAATTAAATGTAGAGAAGTAATTTTTAACAATATTTCATTATCATTATCTTTTCCTCAAAATATAAATGTTCTCGGGAAAATACTAAACAAATTACCCAGAGTAAAATTAAATATTTATATTTCAATACAAAAGGTGATTTTATCAAATAAAAAATAAAAAATGTTAAAAATGTGATTTAAAATGGCTTTTTCATTAAAAGCCAGTAAAACGACCATTAAAAAAAATAAAACCTGTTATGCATAAAATTATATTTATTCTTCTTTTTAGCATATCAAATTCACGTTTTTAATATAAAAATCATATAATAAACATTTTTCAAAAAAATAATGTTATCAATATTAATTACCATTTGTACAAAAGTATATTAGATAACTACAACATAAAATAGTATATTTTTGAATATATTTTTTGTTCGTATAACATAGACTTGCGTGAAACACAAAATTTAAGGGAAACTCATTGTTTTTTTGGATTTTAATATTTTTAAAATATTTAATTTTAATTTAAAATTAATATCCAAAACATAAATAATAATAATCATGAAAAATCATTATTATATAATTAAATGGGAAGTTACACCTATGGTAGTTCTTTCCATCATACTTTCTATATATTTATATCTAAATAACAAGATATGATAATTGTTTTTAATGTGAATATATAAAAATAATCTATCAATGGTCCATCCCCACCCTCCCTTAGTAATCACAATTATCTTGATTGTTTCTTTCTGGTGGTCTCATTTGGAAGGTTCCCTCTATTTACTATTTCCTAATGTTTTAAGAAAATTAATGTTTCAATGGATGTTTCCAATTCTATGAAATGTAAGGGGATTCATATTTTATATGAAAAGAACTATCATAAATATAATTATATAAGTATATGTTATCTTCTATATTTTTTTGTGAACTTATCAATATTGATACATGGTGTTTACCTCCTTTTTTGAGAATATTCCACTTATAACTGCTGATAAAAAAATTTTGGAATATTATGGGTGAGAAAAATATTCTGTATATTCCAAGACATTTGAACACTATTTTCAAAATGTAAAATGAGTGGTAAATGATAATGAAAATTTTTAAATGATTTACATAATATTTGAATAAAATATGAAATTACAAAAGATAATGTTGAAAATTTTTAAATTAGAGAATAATTATCTTATTATTGATGATTATGTATCTACTATTGATTTATTAACATGGGTAAATGCCATTTATATCACAATAATATGTCTTAGTGATAATATTAAAGCTCAAAAAAATTGTTAAAAATATATTATAATTCTTCCAAATAAATTTGACGAAAATGTTTTGTCAGTGGAAGATACAAATCCTAAAAATCAATATGGGGATGATTGATAGAGTAATATAATAAATTTTAGAATTAGGAGAGAATGTGTTATTAAAAATAAAGGTATGGTTGATTAGTAAATTTATTTCATATAATCAGTTATATAATATATTATGAATGTTATTAATGATGTATATGGTGACATGGATAGTGAAGATGAAGATAATAAATTTTTTATGAAATTATGTCTTTGTTTTCTAAAAAAGTTCCAATTGGTAGTGGAATGTACGATGTAATGTTACCACTTAAATGTTTTTGTTTTGGAGTTGTTGAAATTTTTTTAGAATATTTTTCATAATAAATGGATGTTGAAAAAATTGATAAAGGTGACAGAAATTCAAGAAAATACATAATGAATGTACCGTAAGAATATATGTCCTATCAAAGGGGAAATGATTAGAATTTACATAAATTAAAAATAAATTTGTTTAAGCATGATGAAGATGATAATAGCGAATAAGGGACTGATAAAATCAATGACGATGCTTCTAAAAAACTATTATTACAAAGTGAATGATGTAAAATTAACTAGTGATGATAACAGTAGTAAAAAATTAATAATAAACATATATGAATATAATTTTCTTAATGAAAGAGTATAAATAATTTATTTTAAATATTATAATATTTTACAAAGATAATAATAAATTAATTATTGGACATTATTCAGGAAAAAATAAATAATATTATCTTGAAGATAAATCCACTTTTCTAAAAGCTATTTAAAGTTAAAAGAAGTATTTTATTGAAAAGTAAAATCTCAATATCATGAAGGAACTAAAGTAGAATATATTTGAGGAAGAATTGTACCATTTTCAACAAATATATATAAAAAGATATAATTGAATTAAAAATTTCCAAAACATAGTTACCAATTTTTTGGAATATTATAAAATTTAGTATCCTAAGAAGGATCAATAAAATTTACCTCCTATGGATGATAAGAAAATTTATGATTCTCAAATGATAAAAAAAGTTAATAAGAACATTGATAGAGCTAAATAAAATATATGTTCAAAATATAAAGTTATAAAGGTTGAAATTTTGAACCAAAAACATATAATATAGAAGTATCTATTGACGCAAAGAATATTTCTAAGATAAAAAACCAGAAAAACATGTGGGGCTACTAAAATATATGTTTCCAAAAAGTGAAAAATATTAAGGTTATAATGTTAAAGAAAAATTAGGTACACAACATCGAATAAATATCATGTAATACAGAAAACTATGACTTTTACTATTAATATTAGAAATGTGGATGATTTTGGAATTTAGTATATATATGTTTGTTTAATCATAAACATTATAGTGAAACCAAGAGAAACTGGAGGATAAGTTCAAGGGAGAGTCAACCCATCAAATGATAAATCCTTATAGTGTTTTCCAAAGTATTGAAAATAGATTCTAGCCCACAAAAGTTATTTATATAATAGGTGATCAGCCATGATATATTGAAAAATAATTTCTTTTCATGTTAATGGGATAACAAATATTTTTTTATAAAAAATATCAAATGCCACATGAGAAGAAATAAATCATCAATGAAAAAAGTTCGATTTTAAATCTTATCTCAAATGTAAAAACTGAAAATGACCATGGATATTGGATTGTGGGTGTTTTCACTTGTCTTTGGATAAGTGAAGTTTTTTAGGTATGATAGTGAGTATAAACAAGGTAAAATGAATTTTTTAAATGATAAGTCACTCTGAATCAAAGGTGTTGGATATTTTATTATTAGGTTGGATCTATTTAATTCAAAATAGGATTTATTTGTTGATGAGTTGCAACATAATTTTGTGTGTGTTTGATGACTTTTTAATGGAAGTAAAAAAAATTAGAAAAGGATTATTTTTTGTAAAGTGGATTGAATATTGGAATGTTTTTATAAGGGGAAAATGAAACAATGGAGACTAGTTTCGTGTTTCTAATTCACAGTGTTCATTCTCCCTGATCATGATGGTAGAAGATCTTCTATGGCCTAAAAGGTTTGGTATACATGCGAGGAAAAAATGAGAATTCAAAAAAAGGGTAAGTTAATCAGGACATTCCTACCATTAAAAGAAGAACAGATTGGTTTTAGTATTATTTATAGAAGGGGAAGGTTTCAAACATAATTCAAAATAATGTTGATATAACTTTAATAGTAACACCCTAAGGATTATTAAATAACATCATTATAAAATGCAATGTACAAAAAATTGTGTCTCTAAAAAAGAACAGATTTTTATTATAATTATATAAACAAGATAGTCATGACCTATAAATTGAACATAAATTTTCTACTTTTATTATTTGAATTTTGACAAACAGACAAACATGGTTCTGAATAGTAAGATATTTAGAGTCTAATATGATCAAATTAATTTGATAGTGAATAGTAACATGACCCTTTTGAATAGTAATGTTACCCTTATATATATTAATATTACCCTTATGAATTTTAAACTATCCCAATGAATAGTAACATCACCCACGAAACAGTAAATAAAATTTAGGCATCTCATTAATTAAATAATGATAAAATTAAATCATTTTAGAATTAAATGAGTGTTTAATAATTTAATATATATGTTTAGGGATTATTGTGAGTCATACATAAATAAATATAATATGATAACTAATATAATGATTAAAAACAAAATTAATTTTTATAATATGTATTTACAAAGAAATATTTAATTTTCATATGATTTTAGTATTATTTATTGAGATTTTATTTAATTTTTGGTGTGTTGTAGAATCAAATATAATTTTAAAAAGTACTTTTGTTAAGTAAATGATGTTTTTAATTAAAAATTAAATTTCACATATTTTGAAAATTATTTTCATAAAATAGAATTCATTATCAAATTCTACACATAAAAAAATAGTTAGGGTAAAAGTTTTACATTTCATTAAAATAATTGAATTTCATGAGAATATTAAAATATGATAATTTATTATAAATGTTAAATAGATTAATTTTTTATTAATTGTTTATGTAAGGATATAGAAATCACCACAAGGTCAAAATCAAATGTACAAGTTACTATATTGAGTAAAAATAATCAACATTATTTTTTGTCTTGAGTAAAATAATTATATAATGAATTAAATAATGAGAAATAACCCATCTCTTCCACTATAAAAAACCACGCCAAACCCCATATTCTCTTCACTCATATAAGCCTCGAATATGGTTGAATTTCTACCCAAATACACTTCACTATTCTCTCCTCACAATCGAGAGATCTTGGTTTTACTAAAAACCAAAACTGATTTTTTAAGGAGGTTATCAAGGAGGGCTATTCAAGAGGTAAAATAGACATCCCATTCCTTTGATTTTCTTTCCAAGTTAATAATATTATTATAATATCCTCACCTAATCTATCTAAATGATAATTATTACTCCATTATAATCTATATACTATAATTATTTTTTAATGGAATATGCATTATTAATCTTCTTACTCTCTCTCTCTCTTATATTAAAATTGAAATCACCAACTAAGAGTTTCTGATTTATAACCTTCATCAATGAAAAACATTTGTATGTAATTTTCTTATCCATGATTGGTTGTGATACATTTTTCTAGATAAACCAGACTCTAATAAAGTTATTATAACCTTTTAAATTTTAATATTAATTCATACAAAAAACTACTTTGTGATAATAAAAAACCGCCAAAATAATCTTAAGGATTATCGCTAATATTTTACATAATATGTCATCCTTATACCATATAAAAATTTAATTATATAAAAATTAAATCTTTTGATGTGCATTAGTATCATATAAAATCATTTTTTCACAATTATATTCATTCCAAATGAACTCTATTACTTATAAATAAGAAAACTGATCATGAAAACTGTGAAAATGAATGCCCGAGAATGATGAAATTAAAGTATATAACTCCTCTATAAGGTCATTAATGAACATAATAAAATAGTAATTATTCTAATAAATGTATTATTGGTCCGAAGTTATTTAATTGATTGATAAAATTTGATTACGCATGACATTAAGGTGATGTGGATAACACATTTGGACATAAGGTCAGGGTTTTATCATCTGACATCCATTTTTTGAGATATTCCTTATTCATCACAAATTCATGATAATAGTGTATGTATACAACAAATTGATATATAATATCATTAATATCATTATATTAATGGTATTAAATGTAACCTATTATGATAATTAATTTTGGTGTATATGAATTTGTTGGTTATAATTTTTTTTGAGATTCTACTAGAACCCAAGATTTTTTTTCCAAATTCTGTTTATATGTCTTGAAATCATATATCCAAATCACATAATCCTTATTTGATGAATATATAATATTTTTAAAATGGTTCCTTACTCAATTATTTTCCATAAATAAGCCTTATTAAAGGTAACTTCTCAAATTAATACCCATTTTCAAGTAGACTATATAATATATTTTAAAAAGTAATTATTTCTATAAAATCACAAATATTATCCTGAAAACAAATCGTGGATCATTTCATATAATCTAACAAAAATATTCTTTTCCACTTAAAAATATGTTCAATATTTTCGTTAATCCACATAATTTTATTTTTGTTTCTAATGATTCATAATTACTCTTTTTACATGAGTTCACTTCAACGAGACATCATTTACGCCAAAAATATATTTTAAATGTAATTAACATTAATTTTGGGAGAAAAACATTTTTAAAATATTATTTTTTGTCAAATACAGATTATTTTCCCAAAGATCTCTTATTTCGAAAGTAAAAAAAGGATTTATCTTGTCTCTCTTTTACATATGTGACATATTTTCTTTGTTCACCACTTATTTATAATGTGTGTGGGGTACGTACTTCCAATTGATATTTCATGTAAATATTATCCATATTCTCATGATACTCGAATAGATTATTATTTTAATGTTTCATAGTGGTATGGGGCATTTTGGAATGATTAGGGATTATTTCATCTTGACTTTTTCAATGGTTTTATTTAAAAAGTATCTTTAACTATGTCAACGTACTTTTTTGAATCATGTACTTCATTGAGTTTTCTCTATTATATTACCATCTACCATATGATTTTTAGGATTTTTGAATCTTTTTTATGGAGGCTTGTTTAATTTGATACAATTCATGGGTTATAGTTGAAGTAATCATATTTTGTATGGTAGTATTTCAATATGAATGTTTATGTTGTTATGTTTCAACCTTTTTATATGGAGAATGTATTGGTATTATTATGTGATGGGAAGGGCCTGATATATCCCCTCAATGAATTAGTAGGCCTCACGAGACAAAAAAGAAATAGGTATTAATTAAGGCCTTACCCTAATATTTTCAAGCGTCTTGGAAAAATCCTTGACTGTGTGTTTATGTTCTCCCTAATTATGAATTCCCTCGTTATAAAACATAGAATTGATATTCCTTGTGATTATTATAATAGATTCAAACCCCTCATTATGTTTTATTAGGGAATAATTTATTTATCTTTTATACCTTTAATATTATAGTAAATATTATGTTTTATTGGAAAGTGTTCTTTAGTTATTATCCCAGAATTATTATTTATGATTCGTCTATATTACATACCCATACTGAGTATATGAGGTCATCCAAATAATATGATCCCATTCTCTAGATTATGAAGAAAAATAAATTGAATAAAATTTGAAGCATTCAGTTTATATTAATTTATATTGTATCATGTTTTATTTACTTTCCCAAAAGTATTATGGGTATTATGAACATTATCTGGTCTTATTTGATTGTTAAAATAATTGTTCCTTAGAAATTTGATTCTTAGTCATCATGAAAATGTAATAAAATATGGCACTGGATCCGGGATTTTTCGTTCAAGGAGTTATAGTTGGTATAAATGGATTTTTAACTGTAACCTTGGAAATTTGATTTAGAAAATAAGAAAAGATAACCCTGTGATATAATTTGAGGATATGTATAAGAGAATAACCTAGAATTTTTTTAAGGTATATATTATTTGGGTACTCCATTGAATAAATACTTGTATGGATACTACATGTGAACATGGTTCTAGGACAGGTATACCTAGGGTTATATATCTGACAAGGTGTCTGGGGCCAAACACGGGGTGACATGGTAAACGACAACGAGCCATAATATGCACTCGATTTGACACTCCCAGGGGATATACATATAATAATTCAAATTAAATTTACAAAAAATTATAAAGAATATATATATATATATAATGAATATCCTAGGTTAAACATAAGGAGTTTTATGTTGAAAATAAGGTGTTATTTTATACTATAGATGATACTACGATTTTCTCACTATGAATATTGATACTCACACAATTATTTCAGTTTCTAGTCAATGGATGGAACCCAAAGGAGTTAGGTTAACATTGAAAATGGTTGAAAATTTGATGGCGATGAGAAAACAAATAGGATGCTGATAGGAATGAATGATATCATTTTCAATCATAATCAGTTTTCCCTAGATATTATAATCAACATATAAATTAACCAACACCTGAACCCACTAAAGAATAGATGAATGGAGTTTGATAAGAGATCCATTTGAGGATACCATCATGAAAAGAAATCAAAATTTCCATCCTACAATAAATGTTGAAGGAGACATTGAGGAATATGTCTCAAAGGGAAAAATAAATTCATTATGTGTGGAAAAGATGGAAATAAAAAGAATAAAATCTGTGGAAAAATGAAGAGTATAATGGAAGGAAATAAAAATTATCCTTAGAATACATTTTTCTTCATATTCCTTTAATTTAAGGGACCTGTTAATTACCTGTGTCAATGCCCCTTCTATTGGATATCCACTTGACTATGTAATAACCTCTGTAGAAATAAATCAATGATGTATTTGTATATTATGATTGAATTGAAAATCCTCATTAAAAGGAGGTTTGGGGACTGACCTTATATCAATGATGACCATCATATGTATTTTCGAGGATATAAGGATTTAAAAAATAGACAACTTTCATGTCGGGTGGAAAAACATTGTGTTTATCACGACTCTAGAATTTTAACCCACAACCAAAGGGAGATAATGGTTTAGCTCATACCACAATCAAATATAAAATCCAATTTATCATTTTTATGTTAAAACAAATAATTAATTAATTTTGTGTACATTTTATGGAAATTAATTTTCATATAGATAAATCGAGATTATAGAATTATTTTTTATTAAACAATTAATGTTATTTCAGAAGATGTTCACAATTTTTGGAATCCTATTTGATTTTGGTAGATAGAATATTTTGAGAAATAAATATTTACTATTATTTTGGAGTCAAATAAGACTTTATTGTGAACTTATGATGATTTTTTTTATTTATAGAAATGGATATAATAACATGGAGATTATGTGATAGGGGAAATTAAATTTTTGGTATAATACGTTAAATGTTATTTATGTCATTTGGATGAGTAACTGAACAAATCCTTATGATTTTGGGCTCATAATCTGGAATATATTTTTAATAATGGTAGTAATTTTTGAAATAATCAACGTTGATATTTGAGTTTTACATTTGAGTTTTAGAGATTTAATTTTTTTTCATCATATAAAGGTTTATTATTTTTTTTGGGAATTATCTTATCTTATCAAAACAATTTTGGATTTGGTAAATCTTTAAAGATAAGAGGAATATATAATGATACTTTTTTGGGATATATGATCTATTAATGTTGATTCAAATTCTCCAAGCATGATAAATTAATCTTAATCATTCATTTCCAGGTGTAAGGAATGATATAAAAATATATCAAAACAAAACCAAATTATGATATTATTCTTACGACAAGGAATGTAAATAAGAATGATTAATTTATCAATTTAATATCTTGATAGTAATAGAATCCATCAATTATTAAAAAAATTGTAAAAAAGATGTTATCCATGTAGTATTCTTTCTGAGAAGTCAATTGTATTTTAATTGATCACATGATTAACAAATTTGTGATGGTTAAAATTTTAATGACCACATCCTCTATCACACCCCATAAGAAAATGGATGGTGATATTATTATTAAATTTATATATTTTCACATTATAGTAATGTTATCCAATATGAATTTGTAGTTTTGTAGTAACGTATTAATTTACATTTCCCTTTTATTAAGAGGATATTTTTGTAACCCTATTACTAAAGTGGGTTTCTCAAAAGGGAATTTTCATGTATGAACAGTTAACTTTTGGAGTGTTCTTTAAAATTGAAATGACTCAATTTATTGATGGAAGAAAGAATATAACACCCCAAGGATTTAAAAATAACATCAATATAAAATTAAATTCACACAACCCTGAGACTCTATGAAACAATAATTTGTTAATATAAATGTTTAAACTAGATAGTTACAACCTATCAATTAAATATATTTTTTCAAATAATGTGATTTTAAATTTAAAAAATAGACATACATGGTTGTGATTAGTACGATATATAGAGTTTGATTTTATCAACATAATTTATTGGTGAATATTCTCTTGACACTTTCGAATAGTAATGATACCCTTATGAATAGTAATATGACCCCTATGAATTAGTAAACTTGCCTATGAATAAAAACCACACCCATTAATGTAAATATAAAATTTAGGCAACTTATCAATGAGAGTTTGATATAATTATATAACTTTATATGCAATTAAATATTTTAAAAACCAATATTTTTGTATTGGTGTTATTGTGAGTCAGAAATATCTATTTATCATTTTTTTTATTAATAAATTTATTTAAAATAAAATTTCATTTTATAATATATATTCAGAAATTAATATTTTATTTTCATATAAATTTAACATAATTTTTTTGACCATTGTTAATTTTTGAGAGAGTTATAAAAAATGTAATAAATTAAATATATATATATTTAAAGTAAATAGGTTTTAAAATTAAATATTAAATTTCTCATATTTATAGAATTCTTTTCATAAAATATAGTTGATTTTTTAAATTCATCACATAGAAAAATTGATAGGGTAATCTTTTTTTATTTTTCTAAAATACATTAATTTCATGTGAATTGTAAAATATGATAATTTACTATAAATGTTAAATGAATAAATTTTTGAGAAATATTTTATGTATGGATGAAGTGGAAACCATTTTTTATATCTCACATGAACTATTCTCTATATTTAGTCAAGACAATCAATATTATTGCTTATATTGAGAAAAATAATAAATTAATTAATTAAATAATGAGAAATCACCCCTCTACTCCACTACAAAACTACCCATAAACCCCTCTTATACACACTCCTATAATAATATGTCCTTATAAATGTTCTACCCAAATACTCTTTCCTTGTCTCTCCCCACTTCTGGGTGTTGTTGGTCATACAAAAAGACCAAAACCCTTTTATTTTAGGAGGTTCTCAACGAGGAGTATTCATGAGGTAAACTTCTCATTCTATTTCTTTTATTTTCCTGAATGGTTATTTCTTTTATTATAATATCCTCACCTCTTATATCCAAATGATAAAGATAAATCATAAATATTTTATACACATGAATAATATCATCTTTTGGGAATACCCATCATCAGTCTCATTACTCAATCTGTTTTATTTTAAAAATTAAATCATCATCTCGGAAGTGGAGATTTACAACTTTCATGGATGTCAGCAATTCATGCATCAATTACTTATTCAAATATGTTCATGAAAATAATATTATTGTTAAAAAATAAAACATTTTTTATAACCTATTTAATTGTATGAAACTAGTATATATACCCAATACTAATTGAAACAACAAAACTAGTTTGTGATGATAAAAATTGAAAAAATATACAAACTATTATCAATAATTTTTATCTAAAACATCATTTTCATTCAATATTAACAAATAAATTTTTTCTCAACCCAACATTGAGGCATGTTCCATGACTACCCCAAGCCTGCCTTCAATAGACCAAGGACTGGAAACTAGTACCAAAAGGCGTAACCCTGATAAAAGGGAAGGCATTGCCTTCAAACATTTGACATAGACAGTATGAACACAAGCATTGATAACAAAAAAGTAATAGTATAGAAAATTGTGGTGAAAGTAAATGGGAAATTATACAAACCCAACTGAAGTACAATTACAAGTAAAAAGGGAAAACAGATCATGGATCACCAACTAGGGAATCCTACTTGAAGGGTAGGTATAGATCTCGAACAACTCATCCCTGAGGTACAACTTTTCTAGTCCAGCTCCGAGCATTCTCTCGTATGTCTCCCTCACCCTCGATCACTACTGACCATCATCTTCACATAACACAACAATGTTCTAGCGAAGCCCGTGCAGGGTTGAGTATAACGATACTCAGTAGGGACCCTGAGACCTTCGACGGTCTCCCATAATCCCATAAGGATAATCCATAGAAGAAAATATAGAATCACAAAGTAATGTCCAACCAGGCATAGGTATTTTCCCATATATATACCTATGTTATTATATACAACCAGATCCAACTATCAAGCCCAAAACACAACCCATTACTTAAGGTATAACTACCAAACAACTCTAATTAGGTATACTTCGTTACATATACCTGAGTTTTTAATATTCAAACCATCTCAATCAAGAGGTAACATAAGGTTACATATATCTTAAGAGATGAAGCTCAGAGTAAAATATTCTGTTCACTCTAATGGTAACTTCAAGCATACAATAATATGGATGTCTAGTTTCATGGCTAGATCTTCATATCTAAGTATCTTCTCTACGGACTCACATTATTTTCCAGTGTCGACCCTCATCTGTAGTACATTGCAGAACCTCGTCTGTCACCAATGCCAACCTTCCTCTGTCGCACGGTGACGACCCTCTTCTATCACATGATGTCGATTTTTATCTTTCGCTAATGCCAACCCTCATCTGTCGCATGGTGATGACCCTCATCTGTCGCATGGTGTCGACCCTCATCTGTCTAACGCTGCCAACAGTCATCTGTCGCTGGTATCTTCATGCCAGAACAAGCATTAGGGTTCACACTCTAAACACACTCGATTTTGGGAGATTATGTTTCTCATGCCAAGTGTCGATATATAAACCTCCACGTAGTCCAATGTGTATGTATCCTGAAGTTCATTCTCGTCATAAGTAACCCAATGAGACAGAGGATGCATCAATCGAACGCCCCAGTCTAAGAGTTATTGGCATTTCCATTCCGAGGTCCCGGTTAGATTTAGGATTAATCCAACCCGACTATAACCCAACTACATCCAAAACTCAAGAAGGGTATTCCAATAGAACCGAATCAATTCATGATTTCCATTTCTGCAGATGGTTCATCCATCGGACACACGTAGCCGAATTTATGGGTGAAAATGTAAAATTGTGTCAAACAGGTTCGGGTCGGGGCTGGCCCTGTCAGAACCACACGGCTTGACCCGGCCTGGGCAGACCGCATCTGGAATGGGGTCCGACTTGGTTTGCGGGTCTGACTAGGCCCACCAGAACCTGCTCGGCCCGACGGAACTGGCCCGGTCCTCCAGAACCGGCAAGGCCGGCCAGAACCGGCCCGGCTAGAGAGGGTATGTAGGGTCGGCTTGTCTGGATTTGGTGCCCAGCGGCTGGTGGCACCCTCCCGTGCAACATGGGGGGGTGACACATACCCTATCCTCCTCCCCCTAGTGTCCTGAATGGAACCATCACCTGGAACAAGTTTGGTAGCCCGTGGGACCCAGGATGGTCCCTCCTCGTCCGGCTGGCCGAGCGGCCAGCCGCGTTGACTCCGCTGGCAGCCGGCTACTACTACTCTACTACCTCACCCCCCTGGGTACGTCTTCTTCCTTTGCACAGTGTGACGGCTTTGTGCTCTACCGGTGGCCGCCCGTGTGCACCGCCGCGGCTAGGGGACGCAGCCGGTTATTCCACATGGTGCGATAGCGAGGCTCCCTTCTGATTACCTAGCGGCCCTACACCGCTGGTTTTATTCACGGCCGGCCTGATGCCAGCCGTTTTTGCACCACCACAGCCCATAGTCCACGGCCCACTCCCCTGGTGGCACCGTTTCACCGACGCCATTGTCAACAAGTGAGGAAAAGCAGAGGTGGTTGGGCTGTCATTGTTCATCCCACACCCTTCGTGTTATTGTGATAAAAATCATCTAAATGTAAACCAAGATTTAATAATGAATAATGGAAGAAAAATAAAACTTGAATCCCCTATCACGTGGTCATTGATAGATGAGAGTTCGGAGAAGATGAAGTCGAAGACGATGTTCTTCTTGGTTGACTCCTTTTTTTGACATGGTTGAAGTTTATTAAAGATGAAGAGGATGATTCTCATTGACACAAGGAGGTTCTCCCTCCATGATGCCTCCATCAAAATAATAAGAATAAGAATCTAGCAATTCCTCCCCTGGAGAACCCAAAACTCCTCCAAAATGAAGAGAAAGGGGATCCCCCTTTATCACCCCATTAATGACATCATAAATGAAGCCTTTAATTAATTAAGGAGTTGGATTGAATAAATGTGGGGTTTAGAGGACACACATTAATTCAAATGGATTTTAAATTCAAAAATAAAATTCAGTTTTTCAATTTTATTTTTATTTCACATCCATTTTAAAAACACCCACACGGGAGTAAATTAAACTTATGTTCTATCCCGAATGCGGCTAAGGTGAATGTCTCACTAAGTAATCACCAGCAGTAAGAGTTAAAAGGTTGCCTCAAATCTCAATTCCGAGCGCCGGTTCAAAATTTACCAAAACCCGCTCAAAAACACACTGAACACACTTATAAAAAATGAAAAAACACTTTCTCGGCACTATGGGTCTCAGAATCATGTGGTGTCAGGAACTGAGAACTCGGAACAATTCCATATAGTTTAAAAAATTACATGGGATTTTCCGTGTCATTACATTCTCCCCACCTTATGGATTTGCATCCCTGAAATCCAAAACTAAAAAACCAAGGAAACATGTGGGGGTACTGAGCATGAAACTGAGCCGCCCACTCCCATGCACTCTCCTAGAGGTTCCCATAATGCCACCATACACGCACATGAGTTATCAACCACCCACAAAGGACTCTCTCCTGTCGATCCTCGATCTCCAATGGATTCTCAGAAAAATTCAACCCATCATTGATTTCATTCTCACCCTAGTCTATGATGTGATTCAGATCATGTATGTATCTCCTGAACTGTGATATGTGGAAAATGTCATGCACCATGTGCAACTGAGGTGAAGGAGCCAGGTAGTAAGCAACCTCGCCTACTCTGTTGAGTACCTAGAAGGTTCTGATAAACCTCTGAGATAACTTGTTGCCTCCTCCAAATCTCCACAAACCTCATTGAGGTGGGACCCGTATGAAGACGTGGTCTCCATCCTCAAACTCTATTGGTCTTTGTCTCCCATTTGTGTAAGTCTTCTTCCTGCTCTATGTAGTCCTCAACCACTTTTGGATGATCTGCACCTTCTCCGCCGTAGCCCATACCATAGTTCGTCCTCTCATGGGGTTAACATTCTCCCTACCTTTAGAATATCCATCAGACGTTTGTCTTGAGGATATCTAAGAATGTCTAGCATCATATTCAGTGTCCCCTCATTGAGTCTCCCTGACTCGCCGAAGGATTGGGTGGTGACTGTAAGGAAATCATACCATCATGATCCACATAGGTTATCTGTGAAGCGGCCAGCTGCTCTGTCGCCTCTCCAAGCAGCTGATTACCAGATCTCTTGATGAGTGAATTTTCTACAACGTTTCCCTTTCTAGGAGTATAGAATATTTTGAAATCATAGTCCTGGTAAAACTCGAGCCAACTCCTCTATCTCAGAATCATGTTCTTCTAAGAGAAGATATACCTGAGACTATGGTGATCAGGGTTGACTGGAAAACTAATAATAATTTTGCTACACCATTCTATGTCTACATCCATAAAGAGCTACTTAGATTTACCTCTTACCAAAAATGATTAATCTGGTCTCATACCCTAGATGAACAACGTTCTTATCCTAATAAATCCAATCAGGGAATAAATGGTAAATGTTTCAGGCCAAGGATGACGTCATAAGCCCTCGATGCTACTACCAAAAGATCCAAACGTTATTATCTCTTTCAAGAGTTGATTCACACTATTGGCATCCATGTGTAGTCCCTGGGTCTCTTTCAGTAGGACTCTCGAACGTCAGGGTCAATTCATTGATTTTAACCAGAACCTCTCAGTATTAACAACAAAAAAGAATGAACTAAAAATTCACAAAGAAAAGTGTCTATTTATATTGTATCTCAATGTAGAAACACACAAAGAAACCACATACAACAACATCAAACCTCAATAGAAGCACAAAAAACTAAGGCCTCCAATCCTGAAGCTAGTCACACTCAATTCCACCTGCTCACGGAGCTAGAAGTGGTCCTCCTAGGGGTGGTAGAAACTCAAACTACTAACCACCACCTATGGCACATCCTGTTTCCCTTCCTATTCCACCACCTTCCTGACCCTTAGGCTCGAGCCATTGTCGCTGCCTCGGTGGATCTTTAATCATCTGCCGATCATCCTCATGGGGAGTCAGAAAATCATGAGCTATGTGTCCCTGTCACCTATAGGAAAAACAAACCAATCTTTGTTCATAACTCCCAAAACCTCTTGATCCTTACACCCTAGACCATGAATCCTCAGTTCGACCACCTGAAGGTCTGGTCCACTTGAGCTCCTACATCACCTACCTACTGGTAACTATAGAAAACTCCTCTACATGATGCCTGGTGGTGGGTCTTGCTGCTGGATTCTTCTCAGTAAGGAAACTCTATGCTAAGAGGGGTCTCTCTAACACCGCTTCTTGCGTCGGAATGCTGAGTGAGATCATTAAAGCCCTGATCTAACCCTTGATCCCCTGCTCGATGGTCCGAGTCATGAAGATTGGGTATCTTACTATGTCTTTGGAGTAGCGCGACGGGTTAGTAAACCTTGATGAGTACTCGGCTGGTGTAATACTAGCCTGATTCTGATGAAGAAGCACATGAATTCACACCGCATGTAGGGTGGATGGAATGATATCTCCCCGAGATAGGCTCTCGAAGGCCACCCAGATAAGTGTCACCTCATCATGCACCTGGAGCATGAATATAAACCATCTACATGTTTCTTCCTGAAGAAGAATTGAGGTAAGAATCACCATAAGGTCACCTAGTTTCCTTACCAGTCTATAGACACTCACTACAGTCTCCAACCAATACTCAGCTACATGTGGGTCCATCATTCCCTTGAACATGGGTGCCCTCTAGCATTGGAACTCATGCAATGCACTCAGACGGTGTTCACTCTCTGCTATTAGGGATTGTTTTATCAGTGGCCCAACATGAAGAGGTACCGTTCGTGCTTCTACTATGATGGGACCTCGTACTGAGGCCTCGTCGCTCCATGGGCTGTCATCTCATACACATCCTATAATACTGGCTGGATGCCTACATGGGGCCATCCTAAAAAGAAATAGGTGCGCTACCGTCAAAATTTTATACCTGTTTAGATGACTCAAATTAATCGCAAAAAAAAACATTTCAAATGAAACACAGATGCAATCAATGTTTTCATGCACTGAGTCGGAAATCAGAAGTCAGAGTCCTAGTGTATGGATATGACAGACACTGTACCAACACCAGTTTCCCTAAACTGATAACCACACCCAAAACACTTAAAACTATTACCGTTAAATGAATCAGAGTCCATGTTCTATGGTTGAATTGACTCCTCTAATACCACTTTGTCAAGACCCATCCTTGGGGCCCATGTCGTGACTACCCCAAGCCCGCCTTCCATAGTCCAGTGGCTGGGGACTACCACCAAAAGGCGTAACCCTGCTAAAAGGGAAGGAATTGCCTTTAAACCTGTAACACACACAGTTTGAACACAATTAGTGATAACAAGAAAGTACTATTATATAAAAGTGTGTTGGAAGTAAATGGGCCAGTATACAAACCCAACTAAAGTACAAGTACAAGTAAAAAGGGAAAACAGTTCCTGGATCTCCCATAGGGGAATACTACCTGAAGGGTAGGTATAGATCTCGAACAACTCATCCCTATGATATGTCCCGTCCTTTCCAGCTCTGAGCAGCCTATAGTCTATCTTCCCGAGCCTCGATCACTGCTAACCGTCATCTGCACAGAACACAACAAAGTTTGGGCGAAGCCCGTGCATGGGTGAGTATAAAAATACTTAGTAGGGACCCCAAGACCTCTGAAGGTCTCCCAAAATCCATAAAGGATAATCCATAGAAGAAAAGATACAATCACAAAGTAACATCCAACCAAGCTTAGGTATATACCCATACATTTACCTAAGTAATTCTTTAAAACCGGCTCTAACTCTCGAGCCAAAACACAACCCGTTCCCTAAAGAAAGAACAACAAAAAAACTCTACTTAGGTATACACCCATACATATACCCGAGTTGTTAATATTCAAGTAGTCTTAACCAAAAGGTAACGTATGGCTCCATTTATCCCAAGACAAGAAGCCCATAGTAAAAGAGTTAGCTCACTCTAATGGTAACATCATAGTTACAAGAATAAGGATGTCTAGTCTCTTGGCTAGATCGTCCTATCTGAGTAAATTCACTACAAACTCACATTAGTTTCTGGTGCCGACCCTTATCTATCTCACGATGATGATCATCATTTGTTATCAGTGATGACCCTCATCTGTTTCACGGTGCCGACCCTCATCTCTCCCATGGTGCTGACCCTCATCTTTCACAGATGTCGACCCTCATCTGTCGCACATTGTCAACCCTCATCTATCACATGTTTTTGACCCTCATCTGTGAAATGATTCCAACCCTCATATGTCACACGATGCCGACCCTCATTTTTCACACGCTGCTGACCCTCATCTATCGCTGACATCTACATGCCACAGATAGCCTCAGGGTTCCCACTCTAAACACGCTCGATTCCGGGAGAGTCCGCTTCTCTAGACATGTGTCGATACATTAACTGCAACATAGTCCCATATTGATGTATCCTAATGTTCCATCTCGTCACAATAAACCCATCGTGATAGATGGTGCCTCAATCGGACGCCCAGTCAGAGAGTTATTGGAATTTTCGTTCTGAAGGCCCGGTTGGATTTTGGTTCAATCCAACCCAAATATACCCCAACTATGTCCAAACCTCAAGTGTGGTATGCCAATTGAACCATATCACACCAATATTTCTATCTCTGCAGATGGTTACGTCAATCGGACGCATGTACCCCATGATATGGGTGAAAAGGTGAAATCTGGTCAAATGGGTCTGGGGCGAGTCCGGACCTACCGGACCGACCCGAGTCCAGACCAGGGTTTGACATGGTCCGCGGGTCCAACCCGGCCCACAGGAACCAGCCCGGCCCGACTCAATAGAACCGATCCCGCCCGCCACGGCGGCCCGACCCATGTGCCCTGCGATGGCGTCCTGGCCAGAGAGGGCCTGCGGGGGCGGCCAGCGGCTGGAAGCACCCTGTGGGGCCTGCCCTATCTGCGTAAGCAGCGGGGGGGGAGGGGTGGTTCCCCCTTCTCCTGAACAGAACCTGCGCCAGGCGCCGACTTGGTAGCCCGCGGAACTGAGAAGTGTCCTACCTTGTCCTGTTGGCCGAGCGGCCATCCTCGAAGGTTCCCATAGTGTCCGGCCCAGCTGGCTACCTCAGCTCCACTATCATGGACCCCTAGCCATGACTTCTTTCATTTGGGTGGCGCAACAGCGTCGCGGCCCTCCGGTGGCCTGGAGGCCGCCCGTGTGCATAGTTGCGACCTGTTCTTCCGTGCGGTGAGACGGTGTCATGCCCTTCCGGCGACCCAATGTCCCTACGTCATTGGTTTCCTTCGTGGTCGGCCAGATGCCAACCTCCTTTGCACTACCACGATCCATTGGTCATGTCCCACTCCCCCGGTGGTGTCGTCGCGCCTCTGCCGCTATCAACAAGTGAGGAAAAGTAGAGGGGTTTCGAGCTGTGTTCGTTTAGCCCGCGCCCTACGTGTTATGGTGATAACAATCGGCTAAACATAAACCAACATTGAACGATGAGGCGCTAAAATACAATCAAACACAAATCCCCTACCTCGTGGTCATTGATGGAGGAGAGTTCAGAGAAGAGGAGGTCAAAGACGGTGTTCTTCACGGTTAACTCCATCACTTTTGACACGGTTGAAGTTCGTTGAACTCGAAGAAGATGATTCTCCTTGACATAAGGAGGTTCTTCCTCCAAGAATTGTCCACCGAAAAAAGAAGAGGAAGAATCCACCACGTCCTCCCCTGTCCAACCCAAAACTCATCCCAAAAGAAAGAGAAAGGGGCTCCCCCTTTGTCACCCCCTTAAAGACTTCATTAATGAAGTCTTTAAATAATTAAGGGGTTGGAATGAATTAATGTGGGGTTTAGTGGACCCCATATTAATTAAGAAGGATTTTAAATTATAAAATAAAATTCCGTTGGTCAATTTTATTTTTATTTCACATCCCTTATAAAAACACCCGTGTGGGAGGAAACTCAACTTACGTTCTCACCTGAATGTAGCTGAGGTGATGGTCTCACTAAGAAATCATTGGTGCTACGAGTTCAACTGTTCCTCAGATCTCAATTCCGAGCATCGGTTCAAAACATACCAAAACCCTCTCAATAACTCACTAAACACAAATAGAAACTTCGAAAAAAGACTTCTTGGGCACTACTAGCGTCGGAATCATGTTCCCTTCAAAACGGAAAACTCAGAACAATTTCATATAATTTAAAAAACATTACATGGTATTTTCTTGGCCTTTATAAATTTAATAAAAAAATGATCATTTTTATGTTCATTAGTCTCATATATAATCAATTATTGAAAATTATATCCAATCTAAATTAACACCATTGCATTTAAATGAGAAAACTGATCATGAAAACAAATGTTCCAGAACGATGATATTAAACTCTATAACTCATTAATATGGACTTAAATATACATAATAAATCTATATTGAATATAATAAATGTTGAAAAGGTTATTAATTAATTAATTAATATAATTAATTTGATTATCTGTGACATTAAGGTCCTTTGGGGAACACATTCAAACATAAAGTAAGGGTTTTCTCATCTCACATCCATTTTTGTGAGATATTCCTTATTCAAAACAATTTATTTTGTATGGTGTATGAATATTTTCCATTATTGTATAGTATTATGAATATAATTATTTTAATGGTATTAAATGTATCCTTTTGTGATAATTAATTTTGGGGAATATGATTTGATTGATTAGAATGTGGTAAGGGATTCTACCCAAACCCCTTTTTTCCTTCAGCTTTCTCTTTCTCTACCATTACTTGAATGTGATGATTATTTATTTTTGTATAATTATTATAAATTCTATTTATATATTCCAAAACCATATATCCATATCATATCGTCATTATCTTTTTTGGATATACATGTTTGAAAATGGATCCCTTCTCAATTCATCATGATAAACAAGACTGATTAAAGGGAACCTCTCGAATACATAATCATTTCCAAATTAAATCTATAATATTTATTAAACAATAATTATTTTTCAAAAATAAAAAAAATTATCAAGAAAACACAACTTCTTTGATTTCTAGTTTTATAAAAACTAACATGACTTTATGAATTAAAATCTCTTTAATATTTTCCTTAAACTGCAAAAAAATTCTATTTATATTGATTCTTAAAAACTAATTTTACCTGATTTCACTATAATGGGACATAATTTATTCTAAAAATATGATTTTAGTGAAATTACCTTCCCTTTTTAAGATATACTTGTTTAAAATATTATTTTATGTAAAAATGCATATTATTTTCCAAAAGACATCTACTTTCCAAAGTAAAAAAAGTATTTTTCTCATCTCACTTTTACTTTTATGAGATATATTCTGTATTCTCTACTTATTCATTGTGTGTATGTTTTATGAAACTAAAATTGATATATTATATCATGAGTCTCATTATCATCATGATATTATAATTTATTAGGTTTTTAATGCTTCAAATTGGTGTAGGGGTAGTTTTAAATGTTTAGGTATTATTTTCTCATGATTTGTTCAATGGTCTCATTTAATAGTACCTTCATCTATTTCAAAATGCATTTTTAAAACATTTAAATAATTTAGTTTTATATCTTCTAATACCATCTACCATATGTTTTTTAGGGTTTGATGATCATTTTGACTATGAATGTGATAATTTGATACCATTTATGGGTTATAGTTAATGTATTCACATTTCATATTGTAGTTCTTCAATATGACTCTTTATGTTCTAAATGATTCACACTTCTCAACTAAGGAATGTATTGGACTAAGTATGTGATGAGTGGGGACCACTATAGATGCACGATGCATTGATATGTATCATGAGACAACACATAATTGGATATTGGTCAGTCATTACCCTAATATTTTCAAACATCATGGACAAGGCATTGATAGAGTGTTTATTTTGAATGATTTATGCATTCCATAATTATGAAACAAATAATTTATAGTCTATGTGATTATTATACTAGTGGAACATCCAGGGTTATTTTTTATTATGGTATTATTTATTCAGATTATATTCTAGACATTTTATTCTCAATATTATATTTTATTGGCATGCATTCTCTAGATATTCAAAATGCCTCATTATTTATTATTTCACTATATTACATACCCTTATGGAAAATATAATCTCACCCATTATTTATGTCTCCTTTCCATGGGTTATGAAGAAAAAAACATTGAAAATCTTTTAAGGATGTGGTTTATTTCATTTTATATTACGTCATGTATTCTTTACAGTTCCCAATGTACAATGGGTATTAATAATATAATCATGATTTTTAATATAACTAAACTATTCATTACTTTAGTATTTTTTTCCCTTGTAATAATTCCATTGTAATAAAATAATGCACTGGCTCTAAGCATCAAGGGTCAGGGTGTTACATTAAATAAAACCATAGATATGATTAACTATGATAATTATAGGCCAATGAGTAGTCAATAAAATAGTGGAGATATGAACATTATTACTCTTTTTGATGATTGATTTATATGATTTATATGTATTATTTTATGGAATAATCAATAAGATGGTGTAAAAATATTTAATCGATTAAAGAGATGTATAGAAAAAGTATGGAACTTTTATGAATAATATTCAAATGGATAAATGTGGATAATATACATTTGGGGAGTTCAATTATGATTTTGAAAAATAAATAATTCATTATTAGATAATTGAAACATATAAACCAGATCAGAACTATTTTTTTAAGTAAAATAGTCATTTAGTGTAGATGGAAAGATAAGTAATGATCGAACATGTTACTAATAGATATTTTTTAGGAAATTTATCAAAGTAAAATTTTATATACAGAATAATGTTTTTATATTATGAAATATTATAAAACTCTTTATGAGATATAATAAGAAAAAACACCATATTTGAAAAAACATAATGGTTTTTTTGTTTATTTTATTATATTAATCACTGCTGAAAATATTGGGATGTTTTATCAGAATGGTGTTGAGGGCAATTTTATAGATTATCCAACAAATGGTAGAGGATACAATTATTATAACAATAAACTAGAAATATTTTTTACATGGTAGAGGTGAAAATTATTGAACTTTCTAATAAGATTGTTTTAATGATAATTGAAAATTTAGAAGAATATGAAGATGGGGTTGATGTATATGAACAACTTTAAAAGTTATAAATGTTAGTAACAATATTTAATCTAATCAAGATTAATATTTAGATTCATTAGTATCAATTTATGGGGGGAAATTATGTTCATCATCTCTTAGGATAAAGAAGTAATTTAAATCATAATTTCACTAGAGATCAATGTTAAAAGGTATAAACTAGAATACCATCACTATTATCATCCCAAACATACAAATATTTAAAGGCTGAGCCCAATTATTTTCAATGAATATTTAGATAACCAATAGTGTATTTATGTTATAAATTAATATTTAAATCTTATTAAGATTAATTTTACATAAAACATATTCCCATGAATACAAGAATGTTATTTCTCTAAAAAAAATCCTGAAAAATTAAATAATGTTGGTAAAGGGATATGATATAAATATGGATTTTTTGTTTTGGTTACATGAAAAATTTTAGGAAATTATTTTTAGGAGAACTTGTATCTAGTGTAATTATTAGAAAAAAAAATTAGAAACATTAATTATATTTTTTCATGATAGGGATAAAAAAAGTTTCTGATGGATTTCGTGTCAAATTATTTTAATAGATATCTTGATGAAAAATATTATACGGAAAAACTAGGTGGATTAATTATTGGGAAAGAATAATTTCATGTTTGAAGTTAAATAAGGATTTGTATTGATTTATGTAAGCTCCAATGTCATGGTATTGAAAATTGGATACACTCATAAGGAATATGAACATTAATAATGGATGATCTGATATTAATCCATTTATGAAATAAAATAATGATATTTATCTCTATATTACTAATTATTTTGATGACACTATCTTCATAGGAAATGATGAAGAAACATATGAGAACCATTTTGTGTAGATTATGAAGATCATTTAAAATTCAATTCTAGGATATATTAAATTATTTATTGTCTTATACAACACTCAATAGTGGGTGAACATTGTTCTCCCAGAAGATAATAATTAAAAATAACTTATTAAAAAGTTTTAAATGGAAAATACAATGTATTTTTACATTGATATTTTTTGTTATATAAGTTATTATAATTTATAGATATAATTTTGTATGATCATAAATAATATATAATGTTGTTTCTAATTTTATTATATCTAATGGATGAAATTACTATTATAGTGTATGTTGTTACTCTTTGTGTCGAGTATCAAAGTGCCCTAAATGAATCTCATACCGTTGATGGAAAATTTATAAGATATATTACAGGAATAAATTATTTTCCGATGAAATATCAATGATTATATGACACCCAATTATTTTAAAATATCACTATGCTCGGTTTTTTATATAAAACACAAAACTGTGTTTAAATGAAATGTGATGTAATATATAAAAATTATTATATAAATGTTA
The DNA here is from genome assembly GCA_963277665.1 of Viscum album. NCBI lineage: Eukaryota > Viridiplantae > Streptophyta > Magnoliopsida > Santalales > Viscaceae > Viscum > Viscum album. Next base: position 64,309,838 of record OY728139.1, read on the forward strand.
CCAATATAACATAGCTATAAAATTGGTCTGAATAAATAATATTAACTAAATTATGAAATATATATTAATTCCGCACGCAATATAAATATTTTTACAAGTTATCAATACAAAATCCTTCAACTCGAATATAGATTTATTATTCAAGTAGAAACGTGTTTCTTCAAAAATGATTTTTATTTCTATTTGTTAGAATGTATTATAATTATAAATACTGCTTTCAGAAATATATTTTATAAAATAGAAATTATTTTTTAAAATTGGAATATTCACATTAACTTAGGGTTAATTATTCATAATTTTTAAAAAATAAATTTTTTTTATTGAATAGTAAAAATATCATTTTTTGGTAAACCAGTCATTTCTTTTTATTAAATTATATAAAATAATACTTTCATTACTATTTTAATATTATTTAAAATAAAAAAATTATTATGTATATTTTTTTCATAAAATTAGTTACATCTAATTCATCCTTATATTGTATTTTGATCTATATTTTTTTAGTCTTTATAACAATTTTTTTGAATACTTTTTTTTATTAATGTTTTTCCATTTTTAGTAAGAAAAATAATTCTTAATAAGATTTAATTTTAATAAAATATTAGTATTGTAAATATCAAAATATTAAATTCATTAATTTAATTATGATATATTTTTATATGGTTATCATAATATCTTCTAATTATTGAAAATGCATTTCATGATAACCATTATTTTGACATATTTACACGTATAATTTTAAATTAAAATCACACACATTGGTAAATTTAAATTGATAAAATTTATTCCATATTTTTAATGTTAATAATTATTATATAATAATTTCAATTTTATTTGTTTATAATTAATAGTAAAATCAATAAAAAATTGTTAACATGGTTATTGTTTAAAATAGTTTTCCAAGGTGTTAAGCTAAACAATTAAATGGAATAACATGTTAAACATTTATTTCAATTAAATTTTACAGGGGTTTCAAAGATTTTCCTCACCTCTATTCATTTATTTTTCAATTTTGGAGGCACATTCCTAGATATAGAAATCTAATTATTAAATTGTTTTTAATAGAATATCGGTCTCCCTCCCAAAAAAAGGCCACTATAAGGACCAATCCTTAAAACACTACGTAATCTTGAATTAAATAGATAATTTACATTGAGGATCTTTAAAGGTTTAGTGTTTTGGAGAATTAATCCATAACTATTACATTGCATCTCAAAAATTAAAATGTAGACACATCTAGTATGTTTCCATTTATTCAATAAATAAAAACTCATGAAAAAAGAGTCTTGTATATTTCCATGTTTTTGATAGCACAACTTCTCCTTTATCCCATCCTTGACCCTATTCATCTTTAAGTCCTGTGAAAAACATTTCAAAACATGGGATGAGAAAAAGAGCCCTCTATGGGTTATAAAATGAATAAAGAAAATATTAGTTCGTCAAAACATAAGCTTTTTAACAAACCTCATGAAATAATACGATTTGTGAATAACACATAGTATTCAAAAATAAAAAAGGTAACATGTGGCATCCATAACATACTTACATTGTATCTTTCACATCCATGTAGGGAGTAATATTTGGAATAACTATAATAGTATATTCCCTAAATATATTAGGAGAAACATTGATGTTTACCTCCATCCCATTACCCAATGCATGGGAGAGCTATCTCAGGCTCACCCACCCTAGGTTAGTCACAGAACCACCCATATATGTAAATAATTCCCATGAACCATAACATATTCATAGCACATAAGAAAAACATAAATAAAATATAACATTTCCACATTTCAATAAAAATATATAATTTAAATATATTGAAATAAAAAATCCATTTTCAAAATCCATTTTCAATACCAAAATGTGTAACAGATTATATTTTATTTATTTTCCTTTTAAAAACCTTACAGATTTTTATAGAAGCCAAATATCAAATAATACTCATGGATGCAGAAAAAATCGTTGTCACCACCTACGTTAAGACAGAAGTTATTTTTTTCCATTTAGTAACACACCTCAAAGAAAAATATTCCCTTTGAATGAAATGAAATATCAACGGTGTTTATACACCATATAAAAGAAAGTCTTGTATAAAACAAAATATTCCTCATTGAAAGGTGATTGAGACGAAGTCCCTTACCTTGTGTCTGACATAAACTGTTCATTATTTAATCTCCTAAATATTATAATAAATTTAATTTATACTTTAATAAGAAACATTTTAATGTTTATTATTATTTATATATAACTTATTTCCATGTTATAATCATTAATTAATAATTTATGTTAATAATGGTCATTTTGTCGATATTTGGTAATTGAGTCGAAAATGAACTTCTAATATTTACAAGTTGCCCATGTTGTTAAATGTTCATTATCTACAGAATTGTATCCATGATTTATATATCATAATTATCATGTATATGCAGTATATATATGTATTTATAAGAGTAAATTACATTTGGAGGGAAAAAATAAAATTTACTGTTCATGGAGATGGTATACCGTACATACGCATGAACGCTAAATCAATTTCTATTTTGTATTTTTAATGGAATGAAAACATAATTATTAATAGGTATATTATAATTTCAGTATAGTATCATATATAATTTCATTAACCCTATCCTATATATGCTCCATGTATGAATGAATGAGTCATTTCACTTTGTGGGGGCGATAATCCGCACTTCCTTAAATGAAAGTATCATGTTTACCAATTATGGAAACCATTAATGTTGATATAAATAAAAATAAAAAATGATTGAGATTAAATAAATATAATATATATAGTATTTAAATATAGTTCCATCACAATGGCCACTATAAGAGGTGGTAAGAGAATATTGAACAATAATCATTTCGTGAGACAGTAGCTCTTCGTCCACAGAAACAGTATATTCATTACCAATTAGATGGAGGTGTGTGTATGTGTAGTAAGAATGATTCTAATAAAACAATCTAGTATATTGAGGATATTTGTGTTTTTATAAATAAATAAATAATAAGAGTTCAGGGGTTGGAGAACGAAAAGAAAAGAAAATATCTTAAAAGAATATGTTACCTTTAAATCGGGAAACTCCCTTTGGTTTGAACCAAAAATTATTCTTGAAGTTCCTTATGCTTAAGGTAAGATATATATGTAAAAAAGAGGGATCTTGGGATCTTATTTTTGTAGATTTTGGCTGAGCGTAGGGGCTTGAGAGGTGTTAATAATGGGTTAGAGGTTAGGTATTTTTATAAGGGAGAGGATGACCTCTTTAGGAATGTTTGAAAATATTATATTATTATATAATGGTATTCAATTTATAAAAGTCCAAAAATCATTAAATTCAAAGATATGATAACTCATGTTCTAAATAAAATCATCTATTAATAATTATATAGGTTTTGGATATTTTTTTAGTTTTATAATCTTATATATTTAAATCAATCATTAATGCGGTAAAAACTACATCCTTATTGTTCGATAAATAATTTTATGTATTTGATGTATACAAATTATAAATAAAATACAATGATGTATGAAATAATTTTATTTTTAAGATAAATATTTATAGTCAAATACAACAATTATATGACCCAACATTAAAATTGTTTTAGCAAAACAATACATGTTTATGATATTTTTATTTTTACTTGAAATAATAAGCTATTAAAATCATTATCTTATCCAAGTGGAATTCAAAGACCAAAAGGCTCACCCAAGGATTTTTTTGGTCGACCATTAAATATTCAATATGTTTAGTAAAAGTGTTATGGTAATTTTATATTATTATAATATATATTTTTACTTGAAATACCCTACTTACCTTTAACTGTGGTAAATAAAAGTCAAAAGATACTATTCACCAAAAATTATTTTCATCTTATTGAACAAAAATTTGCTACAAAATAAAAACCATGTATGTCTGATTTTTGAAATTTAATTCACAGAAGCAGTAAAATGTTATTTAAATGAAATATTCAAAATATTAACAACTACTTAGTGTTTTCACAATACATAAAAAATTGAATTTTTTCAAAAAAAAAATACAAAAAATTCAGCCAAAGGTATATTTGATATTATAAAATAAAAAATGATATCTATTTTACCAAATTAAAAACATAGATGTGGGATTAATTAATTTAAAATTAATTCCCATCAACAAATAAACAGCGTGTTTTAAAAAAATAATAACAATCAAAAAATTGACACTTGTTTATATCCGATTTCAAAGTGAAATTACTTCCAATGACCAAAAATAGATTAAAGGGTAAAAATATTATATAATTACACTTTTAAACAAATTAAAAATATAATCTATGTAAATAAATAAATTAGATTAAAAGGTAGATTTGAATTAAAATATAGTATTTTTCACTATTCATTACAAATGAATTTTATAAGAACAAATACAAAAAATTTAACCAAAGTAGATTTTGATGTCCATATGCTAAAGAAGAAATTTATTATGTCAAATAAAACATATAAATGTGACCAAAACTAGATTTAAAGAGGGTTCCCCATTAAAAGGAAGTAAATCGACCTTTTAAAGAATATTAGATTATTTTTTAATAAAATTAGATTCATTCACATTATAAGACTCTATATTTTATTGGAAAAAATGTAACAAAATTTAACAAACATGTATACTAATATTGAAATTAGTTCTATTCATTCACACCAATACAAAGGCAAGGCATTAACTACCATTTAAAATAATATTATATTATTATTTTTTCAGTATGACTCGAATTTGTGTGTAACATTAGACTTCAAAGAAGCCCATTTTTTCATATTGGGTATCAATCGAACATAGAATCCCATTTAAAAAATAATAATATCTAATTCGCAAATATTAATAAATATAAAAATGTATTATTCTTTATTTACTTATGAAGTTACATGCACCCCATCTCATCCAATTTACACTCATCAATCACAAATTATAATTCAAGAACTTCAAAACTAACTTCATTATTTCCATAAAAAATCCATATAGTCCATGTATGGATCTTAGGTCAAATATTAAGAGTCTTTGTGAATAATCCTGAAGAGGTGTTTTTAAAAAGAAGTATCATTCTTAGCTGTGCATCATTTTTTATTTAACCTTCTATATGCTTAACATATTCCTCAATCATGAAGAGATAGTATAATCAGTATCTAAAATATTATAAAATTCTATTTTAATTATTAATTAACTAAACTCCATATCAACTATGATCAAATGTAAAATAAAACCATCATTCGTGAGTACAGCATACTACCACCTCGTGAACCGATATAATTCATTTCCCATCATCACCTATCTTGGCTGTAAATGATGATGGATATAATTTTTATATATGATATTAATTATATGTTTATAATTCTGAAATAATAATATATAATATAATTTCATACCTTACCATCCATTGAAATGGATAACCTCATTCGTGTGTATGGCGGACAACCTCTTCATGAGGAGTTGTGGTTCTTTTATTAATTACTAAATCACATGGGTGATATATGTAAATTCAATTAAAAATTTAATATTATATTTATGTTATAATGATAAAAAAATAATGATAAAATAAAAATTAATTTTTTTCTATGAGGTTTGTTTCAAAATGGAAATGTTAAAAATATTTAATTACAGTTTACCATCTCCATGAATGAAATGTAGTTCATTTTTCATTACCATATTTCATAGTTGTATTTAAAAGTATAATTTATTTATAAAAATAATAAAATAAAAAGGTGTAATCTTATTTAGATGATCCGATAGTGACCCCTTTGACCACGGTTAGCACAATGCGTCTTTTTTAAATTTTGAACTATGAATACCTAATACACCCGATAATGACATTATAGAATAACTAATTAAATAGGATATAGAGATAAATTATGTATATAATCAAAGTAGAAGTTATTAAAACTATATAAGGTTATTTTGAAATAAAATAATTGATACAAGTTTATTATACGAGGAACAAAATACATATATATGAAATTTTCTATATTATATGTATGGGTTTCATCACCACAAATCATTCATTGAGACCCATATTTTTTAATAAACAAAATTTATTTTAAGTATATTATATAAAAAAATTAAATTTATATCACAAATAATTCAAAATTATAGATCTTTTAATTTATATTTTCATTAATTCATCTATGGAATTTCTAATACAAATTTATCAAAGTAGAATGGATTTATTTTTAAATATCAATTAATTAAACAATAATTATACTTGAAATTAAATTATTGAAAATTATTTGATCACTGTCTAATAAAACTATATATTTTTAATATTTGATATTTATTAATTAAATTTCCATGTAATTTTATAATTTTATTCACATTTATAATTACAATTATTAAGAAATTGTTTTTATGATATTTCAATTTTATTTCTCTCTGAGATTAAAATTTTTTTATTCGATATCCATGTTTTCAAAAAATATTATAATAAAATATTTTAACATCCACACGTTATTTATTAAATAACATTTTCTCAAATTTCTCTATTATAAATTTTAATTGAATGGGTATTCTCATCATTTTTTTAAAGGAAACTTATACCATTTTAAGAAATTTGTGAAAGGAATTTTTTAATTAAATGGCTTGTATTGAATTACACATCTTTATGACCATTTAATTCATTGAATTTTAAATTATTTTATTCTATGACTATTTTTATATAAATTATTCTACTAATATATTATAAGATTATATTTTTTTATGATAATATAAAAATGTGAAATGGATTTTCTTTTAAAGAATTTTTAATGTACTCTTTTAATGAAATTTTCATCAATGTGACTACATTTAATTTTATGGATTAAATAAAATTCTGTATATATGTATATCAAAAATATAGATAAAATATTATACATTAATATTATTATGTAAGGAATTAATATTCATCATCTCTCAAATTCCATTACTATTAAATTTCCATTGATTAAGATATGAGATAAGATTGTGAAACTCATTTTTTCTCCATGACTTATTATTATGTTTATTTCTTATTATTGATTTATATTTTTTGGAACAAAAAAATATTTAACATATTATGATGATTGTTTCCATATTTCACTCCAATGCATTGGGTAAGTCAATAGAATCATAGGATTTCATGTGTGGGATCATAGAGTAAACCTTATCTACTATGGTACAGTATCCCCTATGTTATATTATTTAGAAATTTATGTTGGACTAATAATTATTTCCTATTTAAATTTTTGTTTCAACATTTACTATGATTATATAACCTTATGATACATTTTTATTTATGTTATATGTGATGCCACAGAACGTAAATTAAGAACTATGTATTCGATAGCATGTATGACAGAAAAAACCAAGCACATAAGATCATATAATATCTGGATACATTATTATATATTTAATATTTAACTATATTATATGTAATTTAATGTATGCAACAATTATTTAGTCTGTGTTACATGTAAGAGAGATTCTCATCTATATCTTGTGTTGTACAAATGATCGAGGTTCACAAAACAATGATATATTGTTAAAATATTATTATTTAATATAATGAGATATAAACTATCAAAAATGAATATTATTAACTAAATTATTAAAATATATATTTTATATAAATATAAAAAAAATTCTTGGGTAACAAATTTATAATAAATGAAAATAAGAATCAAATAGATATAAAAATAAATATTATTATTGTTATGATTCCAAAAAAAATTATCCAAATAAAAATTATTAATTTAAATTATTAAATGATATTAATGAAATATGTAAGATATCTACTAACCCAAATATATTTTATATTCATCCATTAGATTTGATATTAATAAGATAACAACAAACCGAATATTACACATAAAACATATATTTTATTAAAAATTGTTTTACTGCCTTTAAAAGGATAACATAGTTTAAATGGAATTTTTTACAAAGTTAAAAGGTATTTTTGATAACATAATCATTTTATTTAGGATAATGAAATCCATAATTTAATTTCATTTAATATGTTGTATTTTTCTATTAAATTTCATATTTTAATGAATAATGAAAAATACTATATTTAAATTCAACACTTCCATTAAATCTAATTTATTAATATAGATAAATTATCCTTTTAAATGGATTTAAAATATAAATAAATAATTTTTTATAACTTAATATAATATAGGTTTTTGGAATAAATTTCACCATGAAATTGAATAGTAAATCTATGCGATCTTTTGAAGGTTTTACTTAAAAAATATATTGTCTTATTTGGTAAATGGGATTAATTTTCATAAATAAATTTTCCAATTATATATTTTGAATTTGGAAAACTTGACTAATTATTTCAAATCTAAAGGTCCAAATTGTGAAAATAGGTCACTTTTATTTTTTTTTATTATGAGTTGTACCTTTTGTAATTATTTTTATTACCACAGTTAAAAGGCAAATCATGAAAATAAAAGTAAAAATAATATTATAATAATATAAAAATTCCCTAAAAAGATTCCTAACATTACTGTATGAGTCTTGTATGACTGAGAAAATTCATTGTATAATCATTTTCCCTTTAGAAGACACATGTGTGTGACTAAGACATTTATAACAATTAATTTAATGTAATGGATAAAATATCATAAACACGTCTACTATTAATAAGCTGGTTTTTATATGGAGATATATAAATGATATATTGAAATATAAATATTAATTATAAAGATAAATATATTAACTATATCCTGATATTTTATTTATATTTTTTAAACAGTAAATAATTAAATTTATTTATGTCACAATAATGATTAAATAACATATTTACTAATGAAGTAATAAAATAACTTATTATAAATATTAAAAGAAACATTATTTGAAATTTTTTAATTTAATCAATGAATTTTATGGATGACTATGAAATTTTTTGGATTGAGTTAATTTATTTTTTTTAAAGGATTCATGTTGTTATGAATTTTCCAAAATGTCATGTATGAATCGTGCCAAAAATTGACATAATTAATAACAAAAAATATAAAATAGTTTATTAATTTTTATAAAATTCCTAAAAACCAAATATTAATAAAAGTGGTTATTATAAGTCCTAATATGAAAATTTTTACATTTTTATGTTATTTTACCATTTTATGGTAATTACATTGACCCTGTAAGTGTAAAAAATATGATATCAAAGTAAGATTAAATAGGGTAAAATAATGGATAATCCAAAAAGATAAGGATTAAAAAATATTCAAAACATATATAGTTCTAATTGGTTGATTTTTATTAGAAAAAATATCATCTATCTTCTAAATAAATGATTTTAGAAAAAAATTTCATTGAAATTGAGTTTATATTAATTTAATATTTTAAGAGTTTCCAATTGTGCCCCTTCCCTCTCATAAATAAGTTACCCACGATTCTCTAATAACCACAATTCAAGAACCATTTGGTTTTTCTAATATCTGCCCAAACCTATTCCTAAAATCCCTACCCTTATCCTATAGTCCATTATTTTTGAATAATTCTTCAAAAAGGAAGATTTTTGGTAGAAACCAAAATAAGTTACCTGATTAATAGGCAAGACCACCTCTCATAATTTTTAGTTTCATTCCCATTATACACTCCCTATAACCACCTTATTCTATGATTAAATAACAAGAACAGTTTCATAAATATAATATGATCATTTTATGATATTTTTTCTACAAACACTAACACAGAACTCCACTTAATGGGTACTGAACATATTGTTTCTGTGTATGTAAAATTACATCCACATGAAACGATGACTGTTCGATTTTTCTACCCCCCATCATGTTGTCGTTTATAATGGAAATTATATTTACATATGATAAATATTTAATTTATATTTTCTCCTTAATTCCTTAATGTTTATTTATAATATACCTTATTATTTCCATGTTTTGTAAATATGATTATTTTTTTTGGGGAAATGTAGACTACCACCCCCACAAAGCGACATGACTCATTCATGATATACATGGAACACATAAATAATGATATTAATAAACATATGAAACGTATATAAAATAGATTAAATACTTTAATTTTAATATTTATATGTATCATTTATTATTCATTCATTTAATAAAACAATGAAATGAAAGTAGTATTTATTCGTACGTAAAACCTAATATCTCGAAGAACGGTGTACATAATTTATATTCACCAAATATTATGGACTATTATAAATATAGATATACTGATTATATAGGACTATAATATAATTATTATTTTTCTATAGATATTATATATTGTACCATTTCACCATAGTTAACCTAACAATTTTAATTTTGAAACATTTGTCGAATTTGGTTGAAACACACAATGTAAAATTAATGGATTAATTAGTAATAAAAAACATATATATAAGTGAAATAAATGTAATTATAAATATGAAAAATGTTCTGAAGAATGTTTAAATTTAACATATGTTTATTATATAAGTGGTTGAATGGCATTCACCCCAAATGAAACTCATAGTAATGATTTTCATCTCAATTTTTACATATGTGAGATAAGCATCATAATCACCACTTAATTTTTTGTGTGGCGTAACTATTAAATATTTTGATATATTGTATCCGAAATTCATTTATATTCATTTTATTTTGATGTTTCATTTGAATATTATCACATTTGGATCTATCGAATAATGTGTAATGGATTTCTTCTCAATTTCCTTTCATTTAGGCATATTGTATTATTATGAACCTAGTTTCTTTTATATGGTGTATATATTTCCATTGAAATTAAATATAATTACTATAATTACTCTCATAATATTTTAACTTTAATTAAATAATATTATTTCATGGGGTTATTAATTAAAATGTTTCATTTTGGTATGTGATACTTTTGGATTTTTAAATAATATTTCCTCAAGTATAATCTAAATGATCTCTCAAAAACATTCATCTGAAGAGATTATATAGCCATTTTTCAATAAACCCTTTAATTTTATCTATTTTCTAATTAGTATTTTCAATTATTTTTTCCATTTTCACTCATTGGTAATCAATGTGTTTTAGAATTTATATTAATGAAAACTCTCCTTTATTTGTCTCTTTAGTTGGAGAAACTATTTTCTTTCTAAAAGCCATTTCTTATTCAAAACATTTAAAAATTAATGTAATTTTTTTTGGTAATTTCTTTTATCATATTCTATTTAACTATTTTTTATGGAATCTTCTTTTCAATTTCCAATAAATTAATATTTTATTCCTTTTGCGATACAAAAGTAATATTCTTTTTACCTTATATGAAATGTACTGATTTATCCACTGTCATTTCCTTGAATCCTTATTTTCATGTTGAAATGTTTTTTTATTGCAAAGAGATGTTTTTAAAAGGAATTTTCAGTGAAAAATATTTTCAAAATATTTTTCAATATAAAATATATTTTATAGAATAGTTTTTTATAAAGATAATCATTTATGTCATCATCAACAAAAAACCCTCTATTTTACCCCACTTTGGATTTGTTGTACTAATACCATCATTATTCTTCATCGAGATGGTTTATTATTTATTTAGAAGAAGATAGTATTTCCAAAAATTTCATGATTTATATGGTAGTGTATTTAAAATATTTAATCAGACATAACCATCAAACATTGAATTTATATTATTATCCATTTCATTTTTCAAGGATATTATTAATGGCCAAACCATATTGCGTTTTACGTATGGTTCCTAAATTGAATATTATTTGAATAATTGGGGAATTATTGATAGAACCATATTACTCATCCAATATAGTTATTTGACAAGGCAAAAAATTTATTTTGGTTTTTATATGATCAATGATTTTGACTGAAAATGACAGGGGGGTGCCTGGACTTTATAAAACATTCTTATGCATCAACAAGTTTTCATAGAAAAATAATTGAGAAAATGAGTTTATACCCTTAGTTTTAAAATATATTTTTAATGTTATTGATGGTAATAGGTCCTTATGTTACTTATAAATGATTTACATTAAGAAATAATTTCCCTCATAGAGGTTTTAGTTATTATTCAACCATGAGATTTTATGTTGACATATCCATGGATACATTTAATTTTAGTTCATTAATTAATGACATGTGTTTTTTTTTCATTCCTTGCAATATTTATATTTCATTTTCTAGAAGTTTTAATGCAATGTATATTCACTTATTACATTTCAATATTGTTTATCCAAAATACTTGGTAGTTTTTTTAGTACATTATATTTACTATGTCACAATTATTATTATCATGGATTCATTATTACTTCCACTATATAAAACCCTTAAAAAGAATTTGAGGTCAAACTTATTGTGTTTCTTCTGATATGAATCCATGAAGTGTATAAGGAATGATATTCTAGAATATATTATATATAATAGATATTATCAAATAAGAATTTCACTTAGAATATATATGTGTGTGTGTGTTTTTTTTGTAATTAGTGTATTAATTTATAATATATTACTCATTTATGTATCTGTTTTACTAATACTACTAAACAGATCGGTCCTTTGGGGATTTATTCCATGTAATCATGCCAATATAATTTATAGTAGGCACTGAATTCATGCTACCTGCGGTCAGGTTGCTAAATTATGATGCTATGTGACTAATTAGGTGTATTATATTTTTTAATATCATGTTATACCATTCACTCACACCTTATGTTTCTTTATATTCTTAGTTACCCAATTTTATATTTAGCTCACCCCATTTGTATATGTATTCCTAAGGTTATTCAATGTAGTTAGATAATCTCAAAATAATATAGGATCTAAATAAGATTTATTTTTGTCTCACTTTTACTTATTTTTTACCCACTTTTCCAATATAACATGAATGGAAATCATTGGGTTGTAATTGATGGATATTTTTGTTAAAAATTAATAAATAATATGTGTAAAAGTAATGTGTCTCAAAATATGTTTATAGAGTAATTTAATAGATAATAAATGAGATCTTTGATATGAAAAATTATGTGTGAATCCTACAAAAATATCTTATGATACTTATAAGAATAGAAAAAAATTGATGAATATTTATAAAGGATAGATCTGTGTTCTTTTGGATATTAAATCCTTGTCTAGATACTACATGTATATGTCCCACTAGAACACTTTAACATATGGGTAATAACTGTTAAAATGGGATATCGAGTTCGACTCATTCGTCTATTGGTACTGAAAACAGGCCTTACTAAACACTTAATTTGACACTCCCTAGGGATATTCCTTGGAAATTCACAAACCTTTTTATAACCATTATAATTAAAATGAAAAAAAAGTTATGTTATAAAACCTAATAGTAAAAATCCCCATGAATTTCTTATATTGGAACCTAGGGAAACATATTTTTTGATGTAATTATCATTTATATGTTATTATTACTCTATTTGTATGTGTCCATTTTTTACGTTTTCTAGTTAATACATTGTCATCCATATTTTATTATTTTAGTTAAAAAAGGAGAAATCATGCCAACACGAAATGTGATGGAAATAAAATTATTTCTATAATTATATTACAAAAACTAATTGATGTTCATTTATACATCATATAATCATGATGAATGTTCTATGATGAATTATGATTTTGAACAAAAAATATTTTTTAATTTCAAAAAAATTGTGAAAAAAAATGATGGTGTTTTATGGAATTTGAAGTGTTAAATATGATAATTAAAAGAATATTTAATTTACTACATGTAAAATTTATTTAATAAAAACTAAAGAAACTGTCTTAATGGAACTGAAAGATGTTTAATTTCTGAAGAAATTATGGAAAAACAACTAAATATGGAATAAAAATGAATATTATTGTTAATAAGAAGAATATAGATAATGTTCAATAGGAGTCACTACTAACAGATCAATGTTGTAGATGTGGCTAAAATTCTAATTATCTGTTCTAATGCCCTAATCCAAGGATTAATTTTAAATGGCCTACATTATGACAATCACTAAAGTGAATAGTTGGACTGTCTAGGTATTTAAATTTTATAATCATGTTGTTGAGGTTTATTTATTAATTGCATCTTAAATCATATAAAAAAATTCTATATAAGATTTCATTATGGATTTTTAGAATATATCGAATGATGATATTGAAGTAGAAATGTGGTTTAAAAAAATATATTTTTAGAAAAACATATATTTGTGTAAAATATAATCATTTCCTGGTTCTTCTTGTTGAGTTAAGTAAAGATTGTTCATATTTTCTTAATTTATTGTAAAAATGAGTTGTATAGAATAAATATTTATTTGAAATATAATTTAATGATTAAACATATTTTGATGACATTCATCATATTTTTGGGAAGATAAATTGTATTATATTAATATGGTTTTAGAAAAATGAAAAATCACATGTTTGATGACCCCACATCATATCCAGAAGGTTTATTAGTATTGAAACTAGAACATATGGATGATAAGGGTGAAACACCTACCACTAGCCAATGTGATGTATTGTTAAGGGGGAAATGTTTTTTCCTTTTTTGGATTTTGAGGAGATTCCTGATATTTGGGGAAATATTTCATTTGGTTGAGGTATATGTAACACCTGGGTTTAATATGAGATTTAACATGATATATTATTAAAAAAACAAAATAAAATAACTGAATCTTGTGGTTATTTATGATGTTGTTTTGTTTTGTTATGGAATGATTTAAGTTCATAATTATATTTTGAGATTAATCTGAAAAGGTAATCATTTTGGAATTTTAGAACATTATGTTAACCATATCTAGTTTTGGATAATGTTCAATTATAAGAGGAATATCATGATATCATATTGTGGAATCATGTAATCCCTTAGCTAATTGTACTTCTTTAAACACAAAAAAACATATTGAATTTTCATTATTTTGAGAAATAAATTGGAATGAGGTGAAAAATAATTAAAGGGTCGAAATATACCTATAAATTATTTATAATTGCATAATTATATAGTATAGAGTTTAGAATGGTCGCTCAAATATAGGAAGAAGATTATAAAATTAATTTTTATTAATTTTTTTATTTTAGTGGTGTATTATATCATTTAAAAATGGTAATGTGATTTCCTAGTTTATAGATATATTTTTTAATTTTTTTTTCATTTCCCACCAATGTTCTTCTACATAAAAACCAATTCTTGTGTTATTACAAATGACCTTTATATTTACTTTCCCAATTCGTAATCTTACGTTTAATAAACTCTTTTCTATGATGTTGGATTTATATAATAAAATTTTTGGAAGCCAAAAATATTATTACTGAGCCCAAGTCCAACATTATATATCACTTCTCTTCAAATTTCATTTCCATCAATAAATTTGTTTTTAAAATTTTACTAAATAATGTATTTACATTTTCGTAAATAATATATTGAAGTAATTTTTTCCGATTAAATACTTTTTACAAAATTATATGAAATGGAATCTTCCTATTATTTTCTAAACTGGATAATTTTTAACCTTTTACGACTGTGTAGATGGAATGAATTTTAACTTATATGACATGTATATTTTTATCCAAAATTATGACCACTTGTTACCTTGAAGATTCCCATAAAAATATCAATGTTTCAAATAATATTTTTTCTATAATATGTCTTAAATTTTTTGAATTTGATGAAGTGATATCAATGTGAAATGAATATTTTTCATTAAATGTTCAATGTATTCCTTTAAAGACATTTTCATCATTGTTAAAATCCAATGATGATATATACTACATCTAATTTTTTATATGTATCTAACATATGTAACTACCTTATTATACCATGATTTTAGGAAGTAAACATTCCTATTTTTCCCTGAAATTCATTAATTATAAAATTTCATTTGATTATGATATGAAATAGGAATTTGTAACCCATTTTTTTGTCAATTAGTAATTATTACGTTTATTATTTATAATTGAATTCCTTTATCTGAAACACAAAAATATAAAACATTTTATGATTGGTACCCCTGGATTTTACTCTAATGTATTGATTAAATATTTACATTCATGAGGCATTATGTATAGTTTTAAGAAGTAAATATAATCCAATAAGGGAGTTTTTCCATCATGTGAATATTTATAGTATGATAGCCATGACTCATATATATTCTTTGATATATGTATCTATGACATTTCATATGATTTCATGATTTTATGACTCCATGTCATGTATGTTATACTTTTGTGTGATTACCCATGTTCTTTTTCTTCTATGGTATCAGTTTATTATTTTGAGTCACATGTTTTGTTAACTTATCTTTTTTAATCAGTCACAAGTATTTTTATTTCATATCTTTTTTATGATTATTCTATAAGATATATAATTTTTTGGAGAATAAATGGATTTAGGATCTCATTAGGGAGAATAAAATAAAGATGTTTTGTTATTCTCAATTTAACATATTATGAAGTCATTCTTCCAAATACAGAAGGGATCAAGATATTTTCTTTGTAATTATTGGGTTATTAGGTTAAATATTTTATATTAATACAATTAAAAGTAATGGGTCACTATAAAACAAGAAATATTGATAAATTTGGTTATAAAGATGAAGATTGTGAAAATAGTGTGGATAATAGAAAATCCTAATCAAGTGAAGCGTTTTCGTGGGTGAACTATGTGTTAACTATAATAAAAAAATGTTCAGGATTGCATAGTATATGAGAATATGAATATGTTTCTTCAAATAAATCTAGAAATAAATATTTTTTGAAGAACACATAGTAAGAAGATTTCTTTTTTGAGATAATGTTTCACTATCTCTTGGGTTGTGATAATTATGGTTTTATAAACCTCAATAAATATATAGCAAAAAATTTTCATTATAATTAAATTTATATAAACTATAACTTCATTAATGTAACACCCGAGACTTTTATGTTATATAAATCATCAAAGGAATCTTTTTCTACACAACACTTTCTTGGCTTGCATTACACGCAATCGCGACCTTCCTCGATAGCTTTCGTCGTACGCAATACCGAGTTTCACTAAATAACAATATGCAATTAAAACTAGCCGTTATGAATAGTAATAACCACTTTTTGAAATTTTATAAATTTTTTTTTTCAAAATGGATTTCATTTTTGAACTCAGAATATCAAATTTAGCCTAAGGTGAAATTTTGGTACTTTTCGGATAACTTTAATATTTTGATGAATAGTGAAAATTACTAAATTTTAATTAAAAACAACTTTTTAATCAAAACATTTAATAGTGATAAATTATGAATTTAAGTGGTTTTAAAGTATATTTAGAATATATTTTTACCACTTAATATAATTTTGGTCATTGGACACAATGTTACAATTAAACCGAACATAAACAAGTTTCAATCTTTTGATAGTTATTATCTCTTAAAAACACGCTTTTTGTTTTGACAGCGGGAATTAATTTTAAATTAATTTCTGCAACTTCTGTGTTTTGAATTTAGAAAAATGGATTCCATATTTGGAATCAGGATGTTCAAATTGTGTAAATAGGTAACTTTTATTTTTAGACATTTTGAATAATTACTGCGGTAAATATTTTATTTACCATGGTTAAGGGTAAATCCGGTAAATAAGGGTTAAAAAAATAATATTATAATAATATTAAATTACCCTAAAACGTGTCTTAACCCTATTGGTTGATACATGGTCGACCATGGGCATCTTTGTGTCGATTTGGGGACCCCATTGATCCACTTGTAAGTGATAATGACACTTTATTTTAATTAAGTTAAAATGAATACAAAAATGACAGAAGCATATATCTTTTAGAAAAACAATTGTTACATAGGGTTATATATGTTGGATTTTAGATTATAAATATTCATTAGAAAGATAAAAATATTCCCTACATAATGGTATTTTATTTGTAATTTTTAGACTTTAAATAATTTAATTTATTTATGACACAATGATGATGCAGTAATTATCTTATTAATGAAATATTGACATAATTGATGTTATAAACACCAAAATAAATGTAATTTAAGACTTTTTATGAATTACACTAATTTTCTAGGTTACTATGATATATTGGTGTTGATTTAATCAACTTGGTTCGAACATATAATTCTGTTATGACTTTCACAAAAAATCATATATCAAATAGTGTCAAAATTGACACAAAATAGTTTTTAAATAAAATATTATATTATTAATTGTTATTGTATTCCTAAAAATCTAAGGTTCGGAAAAATGACTTAGATAAGGATATATATTTTAATAATAAACAATTTGGGGTTCGTTTGGCATGTTATAGTAAGTGTATTAACCATATAGTGAAAGAAAACAAAAAGACATGGTAAAAGTTAAATTATTTAACTTAGAGTTAAATCTAATTGATAAGGTTAAAATAATACCCTAAACTTGTCTAAATCCTATTGGTTGATAGGATTTCGAACCTTACCCACTTTATCTTTGAAATAAGATCCTTTGGAACCATTATAAACCGATTTTGAATTTAATATAAAATAATATTTTGAGACATTCCTAAGGTGCCCCTCTCCTCCATTATAAAAGGGCACCTCCTCCCCCTCCTCCTCACACCAAATTGAGCACTCAAGCTCGGCCAACCCCTGCCATTTTCTCTTCTCCACTTCCCTAGAATAGTCCTAGAGGTCCTGTTCTTCTCCAAAGACCACTCTTAGTTCCTTAAGTGGAGGATTCAAAGAGGCGTTCCAAAGAAGAGGCAATATCCATTACCGATCTTTTCAATTTCTTTCTTCTTCAACTTCTTCTTCTTTAGTTGTTTCATGATGAAGTAATAACATCAGTATTACTTACATACTGATATGTTATTATAAATATGAAACAACCCTAATTCACCTTCTATCCATCCTACGGAAAAATGAAATCACCGCGCGTGCGTACGTACGGAATAACGTCTTCACGCCGTGGTGTAATCTATTTTTCCACCATCACTTTACAAGGATGGGTATAATGGTGTAATGAGTAACTATTTATGATTATTATAAAGTAATATTGATACTGAAATAATATATATATACTCCAATACATTTCCACGATCATAGGAACGATATCATCACTCGTGCGTACGTACGGAATACCGTCTCCACGATGTGATGCGACTCGTTCTACATGATCATCATTACATAGTAATTATATAAATGAATTGAATGAATAAATATGATATATGTTACACTAATACCATTCTGGATATAAGGTATCTATAACCTTGAATGAAGAATAAGAATTTATTCGGCAAAACACGCGTAAGAACAAAAGACAATAAAGACCCGAGTAACAAGTAACAATGAAATATTACTAACAAGAAGCTAAGAATATGACCATATATGATATCATATCAATATGTATGATTCTGTAATAAGTCAATAACATTATTTAAACCGTTATACAGGAGCTTCTGACACATACAAGGCAAATTGGACCTAAGGTAAGGGAAATATCACAATCTCATTTTTATCCGAGATTGTTTATTCGTAAGTATTTACTGGGGTGTATTTTATCATCAACATCCATGTTTCATCAAGATGTAATATTATTTCCATCCACCTACAGTTGTTTAAATCCATTTTTACCCTTCGGTGAGTTTTTAGTAATATGTATGAAAGGAATCTATTGTCATTTTTCGTACGAGGTACTTTTTGACTTTTCCGACAGAAGTACGAAGAATGTTTTTTTTAAACTTATATGGCATGAATGGATTTTTAAAAAATTATTTCCAAGAAGCTTCCATTACAAGTTTTCAAGTTTATTTTTAATCAACTTCTTTTATTTTAAAGTTGTATGACATGTTATGAAAGGAAAAATGTTTTTGAAGAAGAAAGGATATTTTCCTCAAGAATGGAGTTCAAGTGTTTTATCAAAATTATTTTCCATCTAAGATAATAAAGGGTTCTGTTTTTATCCCTATTATTAAATTGATTTGATCATGTTGTGATGGAATTATTTTTATGAATTCCTTTATCTTATATGAATTGTTTTATGATGTCGTGTTGTTTAAGAATCCCATTTTTATTACATGGGTTATGTGATGATGTAAGATTTATGATTATGTGGAACACATAAGAAAGGATTCATTATAAGATGGGTGGGACGTATATCTCCCTCCAATGCATTGGGTAAAGATTTTATATCTCATGAGATAGACATGGCTGGAACAGAAGGTTATTTCGGTTCAGTGATACAGGACTGAAACGAGGAGTGAACTCGGTTCAGAAAGGGACTTTGTCCACTAAGATAGTCTTGGCAATGAGTCATGACTAAAAAGAAATGATTTTCCATGATTATGTGTGCATGCCACAAAGTTTCAAGTTTTATGTTATGATTATGGGGATCTCATTTTCACTTTTATGATTTATTCCATGATAAGATATTATGATATCTTTTGCAGGTTTTGATTTTCAAAAAGATATGATATGATTTTTATTTCATTTATTTGCCCTTGCTGAGCATTTGAGCTCACCCTTTTATGTTTTCTTTTCCCCAGGTCAGGAGGATGGATATTAAATAGAATATGCTAAAAGGGACCCTAGATATGATGAAATAAATGGGAGACACTGTAGAAGATTTATGAACCAGTTGTTTATGTTTCCCAGTTTCTAAAGACACTATACCTATACGGTCCTTTGTGGTTTTATCATATGTTGTAATAAGTGTGCTTCAATTTTTGAAGTATTAAAAATGTATGTAAAGTATGGGTCGTTATAGTTGGTATCAGAGGAAAGTTATAGTCAACCTTTGGAAACTAGGATGTGAAAGCCTTAGTAAGAACCCTAAGGATAAGTCTAAGCATAGAACACAATATTAGTGTTTTAGAAATGTCCTTGAATAACCTAGGATAAGACCTTAAGCATGAAAATTTTATTCTTGAATTATGTGGTTTTCCTATTATAATTAGTGTTGCTCACACTATTCTTCTTGGTTTTAGTCAATGGCTGGAACCCGAAGGAACCGTGTTAATGCGGAATGCGATGGGCAATGCAATGATTGTCCCCCTGAGAAACCAAACGATATGGGAGCTGGAATGAAAAATCTTGTAGCCATGCTCACACAACTTTCTCAAGCTATGAATCATGCAGGACTTCCAAACGAGCAAAGGAAGGAGCAACATTCTGTTGAATCCTTCATGAGGCAGCGTCCACCTTCTTTCAGTGGGTCTACTGATCCATTAGTTGCTGAACAATGGATTAGTACTACTGAAAAGATATTTTCAGTTCTTCAATGTTCTGAACATGATAAAGTCATCCTAGCAGTGTATCGTTTGGAAGGAGATGCTGATCAATGGTGGAATCTTATTAAGAATTTGAGGCAAAGGGATGAAATTAAGTCTATGGAATGGGATGAGTTCAAGAACTTATTTTTAAAAAAGTACTTCCCTCGTATTCTCCGAACAAAGATGGAGAAAGAGTTCCTTGAACTGAAGCAAAGGGATGATGAATCTGTTAGTACCTATGAAGCAAATTTTACAAGACTTGCAAGGTACGCTTCTGGTATTATTATCCAACCTGAGAGTAAGATCGATCGATTCTTTAGTGGCTTAAAACCAAGTCTTTGAAGGGAGTTAGCCATAAGGGACTTCAATAGCTATGAGGAAATCGTTCGATGTGCTCTCAAAGTCGATATGGAGATTGGAGTAACCCATCAGTCACATGGGTTTGATAAGAAGAGGAAGATGGAATTCAAAGGAAACTCTAAAGAGAACACTGAAAAGAAGATGAACTTTCCCTTATGCTCAAAGTGTGGAAAGAAACATGGAGGGAGTTGTCTTAAAGGGAC
This sequence comes from Viscum album, assembly GCA_963277665.1. NCBI lineage: Eukaryota > Viridiplantae > Streptophyta > Magnoliopsida > Santalales > Viscaceae > Viscum > Viscum album. The sequence goes on from OY728139.1 coordinate 64,331,547, forward strand.
AAGTAAATGTTTTAAATGTGGAAAGGAAGGTCATTGGGCATTTGAATGCCGTGATAATGGGAAGAAGATGTCTAATGACGCAAACAAAGGAAGGGATACACAGAATGAACCTACTACACTTCAATGTTTCAAGTGCAAGGAGATGGGGCATTATGCCAATCAATGCCCAAATCCAAGGGTTGATGATGATGGTCGACGTCAACAAAATCTTAAGGCTAAAGACAAAGGAAAGTCACATGCAATTTCTATCAGCGATGTGGAGTACGATAACGAAGTGGTGAAAGGTACACTTACCATCCAATCTAAAGTAGAAAATGTTTTATTTGATTATGGATCCACCCACTCTTTTATTTCTGAAGAATTTTCTAAGGGTATCACCGTATTACCTCAACAATTAGATTTTGAGTTAGCTGTGACAACACCTAATGGCACATCAATCGCATCAAAAGTTTATAATTCTTCTCTGATCGAAGTTTGTGGGAAAGTGCTTCCTGCAAATCTTGTGATCCTTCCTTTAGTAGAATTTGATGTGATTCTTGGCATGGATTGGCTTTCTCTACATGGAGCTCATATCAATTGCCAAAGAAGGGAAGTCACATTTCATATTCCAGATCAATCTACGATCGTCTATCAATGCAAGGATGAACATAACCTTCCAGTGGAAATTCTTTCCATCTTATGGGTCATTATTCCACTAAATGAAGGTTATTTATCTCAAATGGTTGGAGAGAAACTTATGATTAAGAATATTCCCATTGTACGGGAGTTTGATGATGTCTTTCCGGAGGAATTACAAGGTCTTCCACCAAATAGTGAAGTTGAGTTTTCAATAGAACTCGTACCGGGTGCTTTGCCTATTTCAAAGACACCTTATAGAATGGCCCCAATTGAGTTGCAGGAATTGAAGAAGAAACTCCAAGAGAATCTTGATAAGGGATTCATACGCCCTAGTGTGTCACCTTGGGGAGCACCTGTTCTATTTGTTAAGAAGAAAGATGGATCAATGAGACTCTGCATTGATTATCGAGAACTTAACAAGATCATTATCAAGAACAAATATCCTCTCCCACGCATTGATGACTTATTTGACCAACTACGCGGAGCTCAATACTTTTCCCAGATTGATCTTCGTTCAGGGTATCATCAATTAAGGGTCAAAAGGGAGGATATACCAAAGACGGCTTTCCGTACAAGGTATGGACACTATGAATTTATAGTGATGCCATTTGGTCTTACTAATTCCCCTGCTATCTTCATGGATCTAATGAATAGAGTCTTTAGAGACTATCTTGATCAATTTGTGGTAGTCTTTATAGACGATATTCTTGTCTATTCAAAGAGCAAGGAAGAGCATGAAGATCACTTGAGAATTATATTGAAGACCCTGAGAAAGGAGAAGCTTTATGCCAAATTTACCAAGTGTGAATTTTGGCTTCAAAAAGTTGCATTTTTGGGTCAGATAATCTCAAAAGAGGGGATATCTGTGGATCCAGCAAAAACAGAGGTTATCGAAAGATGGTCGAGACCAACAACAGTAACTGAGATCCGAAGTTTTCTTGGTTTGGCTGGATATTATCGACGTTTTGTAAAAGATTTTTCACGATTATCTAATCCAATCACCAAGTTGACTCGGAAAGGAGTTAAGTTTGTCTGGACAGAGGAATGTGAAGAGAATTTCAAGGAGTTGAAAAGAAGGTTATCCAGTGCACCTGTGCTCACACTGCCTTGTAGTGGAGAAAGGTTTGTGATCTACAGTGATGCATCCAAGAAGGGATTGGGGTGTGTTCTTATGCAAAATGATATGGTGATAGCTTATGCCTCACGACAGTTGAAAATCAATGAGCAAAATTACCCAACACATGATTTGGAGTTGGCTGCGGTAATCTTTGCATTAAAGATTTGGAGGCATTACCTTTATGGTGAAAGGTGTGATATTTATACTGATCATAAAAGTTTAAAGTATATTTTCACACAAAAGGAGTTGAATATGCGTCAAAGAAGATGGTTGGAGCTGATTAAGGATTATGAATACTCAATCCATTACCACCCTGGGAAAGCAAACAAGGTGGCAGATGCATTAAGTCGACAAGACCATGCTAGTTTATCCATGATGAGGATCACAAAAGATCCAATATTTATGGATTTACAATGGATGGATCTTGGAATTATAATGGAAGGGGAAAAATCTTATCTTTCTCAAATGAATGTTCAACCATCTATACATTTGAAGATTAAAGAGGCACAGAAAGAAGATGTCGAGTTACAAAAGAAGGTGAGAAATGTTCCAGAATTCAACCTTGATTGTGATGGCATAATAAAGTTCAGGAATCGGGTTTGTGTTCCTTCCATCCCCGAATTAAAGAAGGAGCTGCTGGATGAGGCTCATAGTTCTTCATTCTCTATTCATCCTGGAAGCACGAAGATGTATAGGGACCTGAAAGAGTACTTCTGGTGGGATGGCATGAAAAGAGATGTTGCTGAATATGTCTCTTGATGCTTGGTTTGTCAACAAGTTAATGCTGAGAGACAGAAGTCTAAGGGGATGTTACAACAATTACCCATACCCAAATTATAATGGGAAAACATCACTATAGACTTTGTCACAGGACTTCCTAAAACATCCAAAGGCAGTAATGCTATCTGGGTCATAGTAGATCGTCTTACAAAGTCTGCACACTTCATTCCTATTAGAGAGGATTTCTCTCTAGATCAGCTTTCCTGGATATATGTAAAGGAAGTGGTAAGATTGCATGGAGTACCACTTTCTATTATATCTGATCGGGATCCGAGATTTACCTCGAAGTTTTGGCGAAGTCTTCAGCATACTCTGGATACAGAGTTGAGTTTCAGCACTGCTTATCATCCCCAGACAGACGGTCAGTCTGAGAGAACAATTCAAACCCTAGAAGATATGTTGAGAGCATGCTCTATGGATTTCAAAGGAGGTTGGGATCAACACCTAACTTTGGTGGAATTTTCTTATAATAATAGCTTTCACTCCAGTATTCAGATGGCTCCTTATGAAGCTCTCTATGGAAAGAAATACAGGACTCCAACTTGCTGGGATGATGTTGGGGAAAGAAAGCTATTAGGACCTGATCTCGTTGATGAAATGGCAGAAAAGGTCAGATCTATTCAACAACACATAAGAGCAGCTCAGAGTCGACAGAAAAGTTATGCCGACAACTGAAGAAAAGACCTAGAGTTTGAAGTGGGTGATAAAGTGTTCTTACGAATATCTCCCTGGAAGAGGGTTATGAGATTTGGAAAGAAGGGGAAGTTGAGCCCTAGATATATCGGTCCTTTCGAAATACTGGATCGTATTGGAAAGGTAGCTTACCATTGGTGCTTCCACCGAATCTCTCTCAAGTTCACGATGTGTTCCATGTATCTCTCCTGAGAAAGTACATACCTGATCCTTCACATGTACTCAGCTCAGAAGTTGTACCGCTGGAGCAAGATCTTTCTTATGAAGAACAGCCGATAGAGATTCTGGATCGTAGCGAAAAAGTTCTACGAAACAAGACCACTCGATTGGTGAAAGTTTTATGGAGGAACCACCAACTTGAAGAAGCTACTTGGGAGCTTGAGGATATGATGTGGGAGAAGTATCCTCATCTGTTTGTTACAAAGTGACGAATTTCGAGGGCGAAATTCTTTTTAAGGGGGGTAGAATGTAACACCCGAGACTTTTATGTTATATAAATCATCAAAGGAATCTTTTTCTACACAACACTTGCTTTTCTTTCTTTACACGCAATCGCGACCTTCCTCGATAGCTTTCGTCGTACGCAATACCGAGTTTCACTAAATAACAATATGCTATTAAAACTAGCCGTTATGAATAGTAATAACCACTTTTTGAAATTTTATAAATTTTTATTTTTCAAAATGGACTTCATTTTTGAACTCAGAATATCAAATTTAGCCTAAGGTGAAATTTTGGTACTTTTCGGATAACTTTAATATTTTGATGAATAGTGAAAATTACTAAATTTTAATTAAAAAAAACTTTTTAATCAAAACATTTAATAGTGATAAATTATAAATTTAAGTGGTTTTAAAGTATATTTAGAATATATTTTTACCACTTAATATAATGTTGGTCATTGGACACAATGTTACAATTAAACCGAACATAAACAAGCGTCAATCTTTTGATAGTTATTATCTCTTAAAAACACGCTTTTTGTTTTGACAGCGGGAATTAATTTTAAATTAATTTCTGCCACTTCTGTGTTTTGAATTTAGAAAAATGGATTCCATATTTGGAATCAGGATGTTCAAATTGTGTAAATAGGTAACTTTTATTTTTAGACATTTTGAATAATTACTGCGGTAAATATTTTATTTACCATGGTTAAGGGTAAATCCGGTAAATAAGGGTTAAAAAAATAATATTATAATAATATTAAATTACCCTAAAACGTGTCATAACCCTATTGGTTGATACATGGTCGACCATGGGAATCTTTGGGTCGATTTTGGGACCCCATTGATCCACTTGTAAGTGATAATGACACTTTATTTTAATTAAGTTAAAATGAATACAAAAATGACACAAGCATATATCTTTTAGAAAAACAATTTTTACATAGGGTTATATATTTTGGATTTTAGATTATAAATATTCATTAGAAAGATAAAAAGAATTCCTACATAATAGTATTTTATTTGTAATTTTTAGACTTTAAATAATTTAATTTATTTATGACACAATGATGATGCAGTAATTATCTTATTAATGAAATATTGACATAATTGATGTTATAAACACCAAAATAAATGTAATTTAAGACTTTTTATGAATTACACTAATTTTCTAGGTCACTATGATATATTAGTGTTGATTTAATCAACTTGGTTCGAACATATAATTCTGTTATAACTTTCACAAAAAATCATATATCAAATAGTGTCAAAATTGACACAAAATAGTTTTTAAATAAAATATTATATTATTAATTGTTATTGTATTCCTAAAAATCTAAGGTTCGGCCAAATTACTTAGATAAGGATATATATTTTAATAATAAACAATTTGGGGTTCTTTTGGCATGTTATAGTAAGTGTATTAACCATATAGTGAAAGAAAACAAAAAGACATGGTAAAAGTTAAATTATTTAACTTAGAGTTAAATCTAATTGATAAGGTTAAAATAATACCCTAAACTTGTCTAAATCCTATTGGTTGATAGGATTTCTACCCTTCCCCACTTTATCTTCGAAATAAGACCCTTTGGAACCATTATAAACCGATTTTGACTTTAATATAAAATAATATTTTGAGATATTCCTAAGGTGCCCCTCTCCTCCCTTATAAAAGGGCACCTCCTCCCCCTCCTCCTCACACCAAATTGAGCACTCCAGCTCGGCCAAACACTGCCATTTTCTCCTCTCCACTTCCCTAGAATAGTCCTAGAGGTCCTTTTCTTCTCCAAAGACCACTCTTAGTTCCTTAAGTGGAGGATACAAAGAGGCGTTCCAAAGAAGAGGTAATATCCATTACCGATCTTTTCAATTTCTTTCTTCTTCAACTTCTTCTTCTTTAGTTGTTTCATGATGAAGTAATAACATCAGTATTACTTACATACTGATATGTTATTATAAATATGAAACAACCCTAATTCACCTTCTATCCATCCTACGGAAAAATGAAATCACCGTGCGTGCGTTCGTACGGAATACCGTCTTCACGCCGTGGTGTAATCTATTTTTCCACCATCACTTTACAAGGATGGGTATAATGGTGTAATGAGTAACTATTTATGATTATTATAAAGTAATATTGATACTGAAATAATATATATATACTCCAATACATTTCCACGATCATAGGAACAATATCATCACTCGTGCGTACGTACGGAATACCGTCTCCACGATGTGATGCGACTCGTTCTACATGATCATCATTACATAGTAATTATATAAATGAATTGAATGAATAAATATGATATATGTTACACTAATACCATTATGGATATAAGGTATCTATAACCTTGAATGAAGAATAAGAATTTATTCGGAAAAACACGCGTAAGAACAAAAGGCAATAAAGACCCGAGTAACAAGTAACAATGAAATATTACTAACAAGAAGCTAAGAATATGACCATATATGATATCATATCAATATGTATGATTCTGGAATAAGTCAATAACATTATTTAAACCGTTATACAGGAGCTTCGGACACATACAAGGCAAATTGGACCTAAGGTAAGGGAAATATCACAATCTCATTTTTATCCGAGATTGTTTATTCGTAAGTATTTACTGGGGTGTATTTTATCATCCACATCCATGTTTAATCAATATGTAATATTATTTCAATCCACCTACAATTGTTTAAATCCATTTTTACCCTTCGGTGAGTTTTTAGTAATATGTATGAAAGGAATCTATTGTCGTTTTTCGTACGAGGTACTTTTTGACTTTTCCGACAAAAGTACGAAGAATGTTTTTTTTAACTTATATGGCATGAATGGATTTTTAAAACATTATTTCCAAGAAGCTTCCTTTACAAGTTTTCAAGTTTATTTTTAATCAACTTCTTTTATTTTAAAGTTGTATGACATGTTATGAAAGGAAAAATGTTTTTGAAGAAGAAAGGATATTTTCCTCAAGAATGGAGTTCAAGTGTTTTATCAAAATTATTTTCCATCTAAGATAATAAAGGGTTCTGTTTTTATCCCTATTATTAAATTGATTTGATCATGTTGTGATGGAATTATTTTTATGAATTCCTTTATCTTATATGAATTGTTTTATGATGTCATGTTGTTTAAGAATCCCATTTTTATTACATGGGTTATGTGATGATGTAAGATTTATGATTATGTGGCACACATAAGAAAGGATTCATTATAAGATGGGTGGGACCTATATCTCCCTCCAATGCATTGGGTAAAGATTTTATATCTCGTGAGATAGACATGGCTGGAACGGAAGGTTATTTCGGTTCAGTGATACAGGACTGAAACGAGGAGTGAACTCGGTTCCGAAAGGGACTTTGTCCACTAAGATAGTCTTGGCAATGAGTCATGACTAACAAGAAATGATTTTCCATGATTATGTGTGCATGCCACAAAGTTTCAAGTTTTATGTTATGATTATGGGGATCTCATTTTCACTTTTATGATGTATTCCATGATAAGATATTATGATATCTTTTGAAGGTTTTTATTTTCAAAAAGATATGATATGATTTTTATTTCCTTTATTTGCCCTTGCTGAGAATTTGAGCTCACCCTTTTATGTTTTCTTTTCCCCAGGTCAGGAAGATGGATATTAAGTAGAATATGCTAAAAGGGACCCTAGATATGATGAAATAAATGGGAGACACTGTAGAAGATTTATGAACCAGTTGTTTATGTTTCCCAGTTTCAAAAGACACTATACCTATACGGTCCTTTTTGGTTTTATCATATGTTGTAATAAGTGTGCTTCAATTTTTGAAGTATTAAAAATGTATGTAAAGTATGGGTCGTTATAGTTAATATGCATGTGTAATAGACTATAATATTTTGTGATAGTTTTTTTGAAATGTATCAAGTTGTTGATATTTTCAAAAACTATTATTGAGGGAATAATTTCATAATCTAATATTGAGAATGTGTCTCCAAAATACCACTCATCAAGGTGATGGTACGATATTTTATCTCATATCTATTTTTATATTTGGTTTGTTTTTTACAGGGGAAAAACTTTTCTAACATAATTCTTTCAATTGTTATGATTTTTTTACCTTTTTATCGAAATCATGTATTTTGGTGCAGTTTATAAAATTAGTATTCTATGCTTTTATCATGTGAACTATTTGAATAGTGTTTTGAAGTAGGTGCAAGAAAAGTATTTTCATGCAGTAATAAGTTGGGATATTTTTTAGTTTAGGTAAAATTATCATTAATAACATCTTGTAAAACAAATATATTTCAAAAAATATTTCTTTTAATGAAATTTTTTAATAACATGTCTTACATAGAACACTTAGTATAAAAAACTGTTATATATTTATAAAATATTATTATTTGAGGGATATTACCATGACATAAAATTATTGGGGATGAATAGGATTAAATAATTTATTATATATATAAAAGTATCTTCCTCAATATAAATTTATTCACTAATTATTAAGAAATAATTATTTATTTTTAGCATAGTCAAATTAAACAGATAAAATAAATATACTTCCAAATGAATTTACATTATTTTTTTGAAAATGTATTACTTTTAAATTTTGACACTATTAAAAATTAAATTAATAAAAACTAACTACATTTTCAAATAATAGTAAAAAAATTTACTTTGTTTGAATTTCTGATATTTATTAAAAATGATTAATTATCTAATGAATAATGACAAATACTGATTTTTTATTGAACCATTTTTTTTAAAGAATTCACAAAGATAATATAATTTTAAAATGGGTTCAATTTAAAATTAAGCCACTTATAGTTTAAATATTCAAACAATCATTATTAGAATTAATTTTAGGATTTAATTTTTCACAAAAACTTATTTATATTTCATATGGAAATTTTCTAAAAAAGAATTTGTATACATGCCATGACTTTTTATCTCTATATATTAAATCAATAACTATTTTATGAATATTATAAGGGAATAAATATATTAAATATTAAAATAAAATTTCAATTCATTTGATATTTTTCTATGAACATGATTTGAATAATAAAATTTTTTTCTAAAAAATATATTATTTACAAAAATTGGATTTCATCCTGTTTTCTGCTGTTATTTTTTAATTAAATTCTAAAAATTAAATATATTTAATTTAATTTAATTTATCCTATTTTAAGAAACTATAGGTTCAAATTTAGTAATATTACCCTTTTATTTTAGATGAATAATAATTTAATCATTATAAAATGAATCACCATGATAAAGGGTAAATCGTTATAATCTATATTAAATCCATGTGATATGGCCATATTTTATCATCATATTTCAAATTTCATAAATTTAATTATAACCTTAACACCTTATACTTTAAATTAGGTTTTTAATGGGGTGATTTCCTAAAAATGGAATAAATTTTATTTAAATCAATGAATGTTACAATATGACACTCTTTTAGTTTTAAATATCCATTATTTTTTCATATTATGATAAAAGAAAGCTATAAATGTATATAAATAGTATTTTTTTCAAATGAAAATATATTCATTTTGGTAGTTTATTTTTAATTTTTATGTTTTTTATAAATACCTTAAATTCATACACTGTGACAAAATAGTATGTATTAAATTAATGGGAAATTCAAAAAAAAATTCAAACTAGTAAACATTGCATAATTTAAGAATTATACAGTGATCCATAATTTTTCTATATGAAATATTTTTATTATATTAAATGAATAAATTCACATTAAAACATTTCATTATGATTTTTAAGTTAAATTAAATGAATAGTGTCAAAATCGCCATTGATGATATTTTTTCAAAATAATATATTATAAAATTATTTAAAAATTATAAAAATAATAAATTAGTAAATTTTGGATATTATATGTCCTAAAATGTAATAAATAGTGCATTTATGGGATAATTATCACTTTATAATAAAAACATTAAAACATTTCAATATTGAAAAAATAGATATTGTTGTTAAAATTAAAATTTATTAACTAAGGGAAAATTAAACTAATACCGTTTAAAATTATACAAAAAAATTGAAAATTATATTGGTTCATGGGATTAAAATCTAATAATACCATATCATATTATACTTGGTCATTGAGAAGAATTTGAATTGATATTGAATTTATATAATTTATTATTTTGAGAAATTGCAAAAGTACCCTCAACTAAATTATAAAAAGGAACCTCCAAACTCACTTTTTGATCCACATTTAGCCTACTACCTCAAAATATCTACAATATTTTCTCTTAAAATATTATCTATCCATATTTTATAGGTTCCGGTCTGCCCAAAATATAATCCATATATCCCATTAAGGGTTGCAAAAAGGAGTTGTTTCAAATAATAGATAATCTCTCTAACGAGTCACATTCTTTTATACTCTTCTTTACGTCATAAAAATATAAAGAATTTATTATAAAATAATAAACTTTGAATCCTAAATGAGTTAATGTATTATAATTATTATAATAACAACATTATACATCCATTTACCATAATATGAGAAGCGAATGTGTGACTTCTGCATACATATGGATTACGGTCTCCAAGTAGTGATACAATTCAATTTTTACTTCATAAGATTTTATTGATTTGTAATATTTTGTATTTAATGATTATATACTAATTTTATGACATAATTATTTTTCTTATATTTTAATAGCATATCTTCCAACATACAATTAAAACTATTACAAAATGATAATGTGGATCATTTGTACATGTAGACTACCACCTCCACGAAGAAATTAAATTTGTCTTTCCTTTTATTACATGTATTGTAATATTTATGGATTTGAAGAATATATATGATATATATAACGTAATTATGATTTGATAAATGGTTTATTAGTGACATAATTAATTTACATATATTAATATTTTTTTATAATCATAAATATCCATTTGAAAAACTTAATAATTGTAAAAGGAAAATATATTTGAAAAAATAAGTTATTAAAACATAAAATAAAACAAATACATAGAATATTTATTTTATTATCCATTGTAAAATATTAAAATTAATTTGAGATCCTAAAATTTCATTGGATAACATGGGTAATACATAAAATGGGTTATCTAAAAATCCTTGGAAGGGATTACGCGTGATAATGAAACGTCAGATGTGAGTCATATGAATAACATGATATCAAAAAATTAAAGGATCATGAGTAATTTCATGGAATTATAACATATATAGCATGGAATAATAAGATCATGGAATCAATGGAAATTTTCAAAAAATATTAAACATGACATAAACATAAGTAAATACTAGCTTCAAAGACAACATCACATGGGGGAATGTCCCATAATTGATTTGGTTCACTTCATATTCTTATACATGAATTCCCATGGGCGTAAAGATTTACCATATTTATTAGAGAACTATAAGGGCATGCCCATTATAACAAGTTCATGATCAATATATTATAAATAACATAATCAAATCAAATGGAATAACATAATAATGGCCTATATAATGAAATGTGATGCATAATATTTCAATATATATTATTAAATTGGAATTCCATAATGATGAAATTTATGAAATGATCATAAGGAATGTACTACAAAGTCAATGGTAGTGATAATAAACTAGATATATATGTGAGATTGATATATAGATAATGTAAAATAAATCCATATAATTAATGTTTTTCTTCATTGATAAAAATACTTATAAAATTTTAAGAACACTATTGAGTAACCTAACATTTTACCATTAAGTAACATCAAAGGATTCCAAATTATATAAATAAATATTAGTAATGATCACGTAGAAGTCTTATTTATGAAAATACTATTTCTACTCTGAATGAACCTATATAAATTCTAAATAATTCTCAATCATTAAAGAAAAACATTTTTTTAAATATTTTCTCAATCCTAAAGTGGATGCTTAAAAAATGTTAGATGTTACGAGGGAATAAGTGTTCCCTTCTTGTAGAATACTTTATAAAGACAATGAATCCATTAAAATTATTTTAAATAAAGTAAAAAAATAAACATTTTATCAAATTTTAGGAAAATTACTTATAAATTATTTAAAACATATATAAAAATAAGGTTATAATTTAATTTAAACAATAATACTAAGTTAATTTGAATAAATACTTATAAAACATGGATTTGGATGAAAAATGATTTTCGACTAATGAGAAAAATGATGCTGGATATTCATAAAAACATTTTATCATTATGTTTTAGTACAATAGAGAGGTAATAATAAATTTTACAAGAAAATTCATTATTAACCATAGGATATGAAAATAAAATATTTTTATTATAAAATGGTAAAATAATTTCTATCAATGTATATTCAAGTATATGTAATCCTGATAAAAATGAGATTGAAAAATGAGCCTTTATTATTTTGATAAATTTTGAAACATAATTTTCCAGGAATTATTTACATTAATTATGACATAATATTAAATTATAGACGATGTATTAATGATATATTATTTATAAGAGTTATTTATACACCATCCAAAAGAAAATAGGTTTATAAAAGAAGAATTTTATCAAAGAAGGAAGATTGAGATAAAACCCTAAATAATTTTGTGACATTTAGGTGAGAGTTAACTGATGCGGTTATTATATGTAACAAATACATATCCACAAAATAAATGTGTAAATAAAACATAAAATTATCCACAATAATTTTATGCATTAATTTGGAAAAATATTTTCAATGAAGTAGTAGTGTAAAGAACCATATTTTCGAGGTCAAATTTTTTATGTTATATGGATTTATTACGAGTCTGTGAAAATTGAAGGCGTGTGATTACGAGGCCCGGTGTGCCTGTAATGAATTTATAAAAAAAAATTATGTACCTTCAGTAAATGTGTAGATGGAATCTTCTAACTTATGAACCAGTGGTTAGATTAAAAATATGAGGGCACTGTAGAATCAACAACACCGTGAATCACTTAAGGGAGGCTTCACTTTAACCATAGTAATTCTCAAGAAAAAGATAGATTTTTGACTTTTTAAATGAATAATAAAATAACTTTGTTATTTTATTTTTTTATTTATTTTACTCTAATAGACAAGAGGTAGTGTAGGATAAATGATGTGTCAAGGAATTAAATGTCTTGACCCTTCAAATCCTAAGTAAAAACGTTGTTCGAATTTAGGAAGGTTCATATTAAATGAACCCCCATAAATTGCATGATCGTTACATACCACCCCCTATACTATTTATATGAATCTTGGGAGATGTTATTGGCACGACTTCGCTTAGAGGAGAAGCTCTGGTAAACTACCATGATGCCTAACACTTGAAGGATGAAGCTGGTTTCAGTGGGCGGTGATGATCATGATCTGAAGGATGACGTTCGATTGGAAACGTTAGTGACTTGTGATTGGAACATCGAACACCGACTCTTCCTCAATCATAGGCATTTTCCAAAAATCTAGAGGCTGAGATTTTATTTTGTTTAATCTCATGTAATTATTGAATTCTTATTCCTCTCTCAGGTGTTCAAGAAAAAGTGGAAGGTGCGGGATAAACAAACACGACTCGAACCCTCCACTACCTTTTTTACCCTTGTGTTCACCATGGAAGACTGACGGTGTGGTGGTACTTACCATCCAAGATGGAGGTGGAATGCTGTTGCGCACCACCGAAGGAGGTCATAGCACTATGCCATGTCGGTTTGCAGAACGGCGGGCACCGGCTGGCCAAGGAGGTGGTGCGGCCTGTCGTCACACGCCACTAGTGCGAAAGGGCCACGCCCGAAGCTACCATAGGTGAAGAAAGAGGCCACCCAGAGCCATTTTTGGGAGGTGGAGGCAGAGTAGTGTGTCATCACACACTAATGGATGAGGACACAACTCAATGCTGTGACAGGTGTAGTGCGGTGCGGCCCCACGCCATGTCGAGTTGGCAGACCCCCGGTTGACCAAAATGTCTGACCCATAATTGTGGTAGGGCAGCGCCCCACTGGCTGGAGGACAACCCCACAAGTGCGAGGCCAGCATGACATAATTGTACACCTCCAGGTAGAACGAGTTGGCACGAACTGGCCAAGCTGAGCGGACTCGCGCAGTGAGCTGGGCCCGCCTACGGGCTGAACCGGCAACCCACTGGAAAAACGCATGTGGGTCGTGCCCCACTCGACGGGTCGGGTCAACTGCAGCCCAGGCCCGTGAACTGAACCGGGCTGAACCTTTGTGGTCTGGACCATATCGGTGTCAGGTTGACCATGGGACCCGTTGTATTGGGCTGGTCTGACCAAGTCAGACCGGGGCCAGAACCAACCGGTCCCCATAAAAAGAAACACTCATAACTGATGAACTGGGTGTCCATTCGACACACCATCAGTGGTGATTGGATCCCTTTTGGGAATTTTTACCTTTTGGATTACTCCATAAATGTTTTGGAGAAAGATGGAGGGTATCTGGGTTGGATCGAACCCGACTCCAACCAGGCCCTCGGAACTAAAACTATTATATGTCAAAGACCAAGCATCTGATTGAAACGTCATCTGTTGCGTCGGAACCATTTCGGCCTGAAAATACATTTGGGATTTGTCTTCCTGGAGCTTCATGGTAGTTAAGGTATGACCAATGGATTGATGATCTATTCCTCTAGAATCACGCGTGCTGTGAGTAGGAATCCATTGGCTGGTAGTGAGGAAGAGGTTGGAGACAGATCATATAGAAGTTAGTATCGAGAAATCGTATGTGGGTCATCACTGATCATGTGTGGGTTAGATATTGTGTTGGTTAGTCCTACATGATCCTGTGTGGGTCAGTAAATATCAATTGTGTGTGGGTCATATCTTGTGTCGTTCAGCACTCAGTGATCCTATGTGTGTCAGTTCATACCGTTCCTATGTGGATCAAATACAGTGTGGTTCATTGCGGGGGTGAGTACCTATCAATTGTTTGTGGGTTAGACTCTTTATGGTCATTAGTAGTACCTCGTGATAAAATAAGATGATCTAGCTTCACGATTAATCATTAGTACTTTCATACTTCACTAATACCTTGTGTGAGCTGAGTATTTTACCTTGGTGGTAATACCTATGTGGAAATTTTACCTTCGTGGTGATATCTTCATGGTAATACTTGTGTGGTACATTTACCTTCATGGTTATATCTTTATGATGATACCTATGTGGTACTTTTACCTTAATTGTGATATCTTTGTGGTGTTACCTGTGTAGAAATTTTACCTTTATGGTGTTATCTTCGTGGTATTACATGTGTCTTAATTTTGCCTTTATGATGATATTTTTTTTTGTATTTACTTTGTGATATTCTTCCCTCATGTATAAGATGAGTATATCATGATAACTTATGTATATGTATGGGAATATACGTAAGTATAGTTTATGTCTATCGCTTTCTGATTTCATTTTTAGGTTTTTCTTTGTTGCTTACCCTTTTTGGAACTCTGGGAGACCTACAGGGGTCTCAGGGTAAATTTTGAGTATTCTTATACTCACCCCTGCATGGGATACACCCACACCATGTTGTGTTTTTTGAAGATGACGTACAATATTGATCTTGGATGAGCGATCCCGGACTCGGTGGTGCTCGGAGGTGGACCATTTGGAGTTACATGACGCCAGGACTACTGATCATGATCTGCACCTATTCTTTAGGTAGGATACATGGATGATGATCCAGGAGTTGTTTTCCACTTATCATCCATACATGTACTTTTCATTTGTTCTTGAATTCTGGTCCCTTTACATTCAACAATATTTTTTACTACAGTAGTTTATTTTTTGGTCGATTCTTGTTGTGTTCTCGGATAGTGTGTTTGTACAGGTTAATAAGTTATGGCCTTCTCGTTTTAGGGATATGCTTTTCTGGTGATAGTTGTCATCCACTCGAATATGGATGGCTGGCTTGGGGTTGTCACAAAACAAGCCCCAAGGGACAGGTTATGACAATGTTGTATCAGATGAGTATGCAGTATCGGAGAACTAGTACTTTAATATTTTCTATAAGGTAATAATGTTATGTTTTATGAGTTTGCTTTTCAGTTGGGGGAATCCAGTGTTGGTGCGGTGGATGACGTATCTATATTCCAGGATCCTGAATTCTGATTTCCAACTCAGTGCACAAAAACACATATTACGTGTGTTTTGAAATGTTTTTATTATGATATCATTAAGTCAAATCACCAGGTATAATAGATTGAACCTAGGACACATGTTTTCTTTCAGGATTCCTCCATATAGATAGCCAGCCAGGATTCCCGAGAGAGTACATGAGGACGGTCCACCGAGTGTTGAGGCCTTGTTGTAGTTCCCACTTACTGTGTTAGCACCTTCAGGTGATTTACCAACAACACCACTACCAGTTGGGAAGCAGTTTCCACCATCCCCACAAGTATATGGTAAATGCCGACTGAGCGCATTTCAGGAGTTTCAGCAGATAAGAACTTTGAGTATTAGAGGTGAGAAGGACCTGTAAGAGGTTAAGGAATGTCTAGAGGTTGTGACTAGATTTTTCACATGTTGGGACACCAACTAATCTGATGGCAATCCTAGCTGCCAGTCTCTTCCATGGAGTAGCTGAGAGATGGTTGAGTATGAAACTCTAATTACATGATGAGGAGACCCTCACCTAGGATTACTTTTAGGTCCTTTTCATGTTATATTTCCTTCTAGTAACATTACTCTAAGTGCATGTATAGGATATTCCGCACTTATAGTACGGAAACATGGTCACGGCCTAGTACTTGGTGATGTTCACTGATCTATTCCACTACTCCACTAACATTTTACAATAACCTTTCTTCAGTTCCCGGACCATTGAGCAGGGTATTCACTAGGAGATCAGAGCATCGATGAAATCACTCATCAATCTGATGTAGGTTATGGTGATAGAGAGAGTGCCTTTGGGGGAGTGCTTCCTAGATTAGAAGGCACTGATAGTGAGATCCACCACCAGACGTTTGGTAGTGGAGTCATCTGCAGTAGGCAGTAGACAGATGACGCAGGGGCCTAAGCGGGACATACTATCTAGTGGGTGACCTTAGGATATAGGGTTGGTGGTGTGGGGGCCATGGGACATCGGAGGACATTAGAGGATCAGGGAGTGCTACTCGTGCGGTGGGAAATGTCACATGTCTCATGACATCCCAACCCGGAGTACCGATGATCAGCATACGGTTGAGATTCTACCGAGCCAGAGGTAGAAATTAAATTGAGGAGTTCCACAGGGCTGCAGACGTGGAAGCAGAGCTGGCCATGCAGTAGGAAGTGGGCGACAATTCGATGTTCTATCACTGCCAACTCCAGTTTCCCCACCTAGACCACATAGAGTAGGAGGATTGGCACGAGCTCAGCTATAAGAAGCAAAGTCCTACTACCACGGTGTTCTTGATATGATTAGAGGAATGATATATGTCTATTCCACTCTAGCTACCGAACTTATAGACACAGGTGTCAGTAACTATTTTATTGTGACAACCCTTGTTCAGAGCTCCGAGATTCCGAAGTAGACTTTGGCTATATCGTTATGGATATAGACTCTTACGAGATAAGATTCGATTATTACACATTGGTGACAGCAGTGTGATCTTACTCTTGGAAGCGAGATCTTTCACTGGGATCTTCTAGTAATTCCATCGAGGCCTTACGACGTCATCTTGATTATAGATTGGTTATCTAGAGTCCATTCCTAGATTGACTATATTAGGCACAAAGTGAAGTGTGTCTTCGAGGATGGGACTGTGTTTTCCTTCAACGGAAATAATATAACCTTTGCATCACATGATGTACATTCCCAGTGGAGGGTGTAACTGATCCCATATGAGATGGAAAGCCTTACCCTCATAGCTGTTGATTTTGAGAGTTCGAGCTTTCCGGTAGTGGTGGAAATGTATGTCAATGTATTTCCTAATGATGTTCTATGACTACCTTCATACATAGAGGTTGAAATTTACATTGGAATGTACCCTGGGACAACACTGATATCTACACCAACATTTGAGATGCATCTCGTTGAGCTTTGTGAGTTACAGGTACAATTGGAGGACTTACGGAGAAAGGGATTTATAAGGCCCGGTGTTTCTCTATGGGAAGCCCTGATTTTTTACAAGAGAGAATATGGTAGTTTGAGACTGATTGTAGATTATTAGTGCACGAACCAGATGACCATGAAGAACAAGTATCCCCTCATGTGGATTAATGATCTATTTGATCAGTTGGCGGAAGATCGATGATTTTAACAGATATACCTCAGATCAGGCTATCATCAGCTCAGGGTACAGAATGAGGATGTGGAGAAGATGGACATTAGATGATAGTATGGCTACTATGAGTTTTTTTATTCCATTTGGCATGACCAATGCCCCTAAATTATTCATGGGACTCATGAAAAAGATGTTATAGCCATACCTCAATCACATTTTGGTGGTCTTCATCGATGACATCTTAGTGTACTCAGCGATGGAGGAGGAGCATGTATATCATCTACAGATTTTTCTGGATACACTCCTAGAGAAATATATTTATGGTAAGCTATTGATGTTCCAGTTCTGGGTGTGATAGGTTCACATTCTGGGACACGTTATCTCAGAGGATCGAGTTGCTGTAGATATGGAAATGATAGAGAATGTGTTAGCTAAAGAGCCACCCAGGAGTGTAACAATGGTGAGAAGTTCTTGGGGTTGGCTGTGTACTATTTGAGATCCATTCCCATAATTTCTAGAGTTGTGGAACCCTTGTCAATGTTTATGAAGAAGGGACAACCCTTCATGTGGATGGAGATATGCCAACTGATTTTTCAAGAGTTGAGGAAACAACTGACGACACCCCCCATATTGAGGCTACTAAAGGTGGGTGTTTAATATATAGTCTACTGTAATGCAACATGATCCAGATATGGGTGTGTCCTAATGCTGGAGCAGGAAATGATTTCATATCACTCTCAATAACTGAGACAACATGAGAATAACTACCCTACCCAAGACCTGGATATAGCAACAGTGGTCTTCACCTTGAATATGTGGTGACATTACTTGATGGCATAACATTTTATAGCCTACTGTCATCACTAGAGTCTCAAATATATCCTTTCTTAGAAGGAAATGAACCTGATACAATGGTAATGGTTGGAGTCCATCCAGGACTATGGCATTGTGATTATATATACTCCAGGGAAGGGGAATGTGGTAGCAGATGCAATCAGCTAGAGGTCTGGTCTGGGGTAGTTCAGTGAGGTGACCGAGCAGCTTGCCGCGTTATCTAAATCCTTCGTGGATAGAGATGGTAAAACATACCTCTATTATATGAATGTAAATCCCCCACTTTATCAGTGGGTTTAGAAGGAAAATATTAGGGACATTGACTGTGAGGCTCGACATGCTTAGATATCCTCAAGACATACACATGATGAATTTATTGAAGGTGGGGAGCACATCATCCTATTTATAGGATGCGCCAGGGTACCAGTGGTGTTACGGGAGGAGGAGTTGAGATATTTACATGAATTCACTCTAGCGGTATATCCAGAGTGTCTAATATGTACTAGGACCTCTGGTGTCAGCACTAGTGGACTGGGATTAAGAAGGCAGTGGCAGAGTTTGTTTCATGATGCCTCACTTGTCAGCAAATGAAGGTTGAGTATCATGTTCCAACATGATTAGTGCAACCAATAGAGGTTACAAAGTGGATGTGGGATGGTATCTCAATGGACACTGTGACAAGGTTGCCACATACATCCAGGGGATATGATTCCATCTAGGTGATCGTTGACCGAATAACCAAGTCATCCCACTTCCTAACCATCAGATATCGAGGATTATTAGTGGTATTGGGACACCATTATGTACAAGAGATTGTACGACTTCATGGGATTCCATCGATTATCATATCCAACCATGACAAACATTATGCATCCCAGTTGTTGAAGGGATTACAGTACCCATTATGGAATGAGCTACATTTGAGCCCTACCTTTCACCCACAGATGGATAGTCAGACATAGCGGACCATTCAAACACCAAAATACATTCTTCGTGCTTGTGTCTTAAATTTTTTCCACAGTTGGGAGGATCAATTTCTCATGGTGGAGTTTATGTACAAAAATAGTTATCACTCCACCATCGTTATGGAACCATTCGAGGCCTTATATGATAGACCTTGAAGATCAACTCTATGATGGAAAAACATAGGGGACTCAACACTTATTGTTGCAAAGTTGGTATAAGCTACCACGAAAAAATTTCAAATCATCTAGGAGCTGATTAAGAATGTGTATCGAAGGCATAAGTCTTTTTCTGATAGAAGATGAAGGCCCTTGGAGTTCGAGGAGGCAGACCACATCTTCCTACGGGTCTCAACTTGACGTGGTTTTTAGAGATCTGGTCGAGGCTGCAGACTCTCACCGAGGTTTATTAGCCCTTCATGATACATCGAATGATTGGAGAGGTAGAATATTTCTTGGAACTACCACTGTAGTTGGAGAGGGTGCATGACGTCTTCCACTTATCCCACCCGAGGAGATACGTGCATGACCCATCTCACATAACTGACCATGGAGAGATAGAATTTGATTATGGGGCGATGATTATGGAGGTTCTTGTAGAGATTGAGGATTGAAAGGAGCAGGTCCTTCGGGGACGATCGACACCTCTGGTGCATGTTCGCTGGTAGCATAAAAAACTCCTCGAGATAACATGGGAAAAGGAGATGCAAACTCGTGCTCAGTACCCCCACTTTATTCCTTAGTCTATGTTGTGGATTTCTGGGACAAAAATCTCTAATGTGGGGAGAATGTAAAGTACCATATTTTTCATTTAATTTTTTTAATTATATGGAATTATTTTTAGTACGTAAAAATTGAAGGTTCATGATTCTGTGGCCCTTTGTACCCAGAATTAATTTATGAAATTTTATAAGGGTGCATTCTGTAAATGCGCGGGGGACATTTTTTATATTTTGAACAATTGCTATGATAAATAATCTGAGGGTACCATTGAATCTGCATCCCTGGCATTTTCTTAAGGTATGCTTCACATCGATTGCAATAAGTCTTGAGAAAATGATAGATTTTGGACTTTTTAAAAGTTGACAAAAATTAAATTGTTATTTAATATCTTTCTTTCTTATCCTCTAAATATAAGGTGTAGTGTGGCACCAGCGACGTTTCAAGAAATTAAATGGAATGGGCGTTCAAATCATATGCAAATACATTGATAGTATTTAGGAAGGTTCCTGTTAAATGAAACCCCATACATTCCATGGAATTTACTTTCCCAACCCCTATCTTATTTATATGGAGTTTGGGGGAAGGTATGGGCACTACTACAGAAAGAAATGGATCCCTTGTAAAGTATCATGATTCCCAACATTTGGATGACAGATCCAGTTCTAGAAGGTGGTGACGATCACGAACTGAAGGAAAACATTCGAGTGGCAATGTTGGTGACATGTTTCGGGAATGAAGAATGTCGAATCTTTCTCATTCATGGGAATTATCCATTAATCATGATGTAGGGATTTTATTTTGATTAATCACAAGTGATTTTTGAATCCTTTTTCCTCCCTCAGTTTTTCAAGATAACGCGGATGGCGCGGGCCAAAAAACCCGGCCTAGATCGTTACCTACCTTATTTACCATTGAATTCTCCATTGAAGACCAACATTGTGGTGTTATCGGATGACCCTGATAGAGGCAGCATGCCATCACTCCTCACAGGATGACACAAAATACACTACACCACATCGGTTTATAGAATGGATAGCACTGGCCGGTTGTGGAGGTGGCGCATCGCATTGTCATGAACCACATGTGGGCATGGGCCACATCCTAATCAATGACTGGTGAAGAAGGTGGTTGGGCGGAATAAGCCATGGGAGGTGGAGGCAGAGTGGTGTGACATCGCGTACTGCTAGAGGTGGCCCCAACTCGATGCCCCGGTAGGTGTATAGTGGCACAACCCCATGCCACTCTGAGTTGGCGTACCCCCAGACAGCCAAAATGGTCGACTAGTAATTTTGGTGGGGTTGCCTCCCACCTACTTGAGAACGGCCCTGCAAGCCCAGGGAATATGGGTCTTAACGGTCCACATCTGGGCAAACCGAGCCTTTAGCATCAAACTAAGTGGACCGGACCCGCATCCATGTGGGATGTACCTGCTAGAGGGAAGGGCATAACCGACGGCATATCGGGACAACGCATGTGGTCCGAGCCCCACCCAACGGCCAAGCCCAACTACGGCCCGAGCCCGTGAACCAATCTAGGATGACCTTTACTGTGTCAGACAAGAGTGGGGGTAGGTGGACCCTAGGACCCATTGTGTCTGGCCGGTCTGACCAAGTCAGACCAGGCCCAGACCCAACCAGTCCCCGAATAAAGAAATACTCGTAACTGATGAACTGAGTGTCTTCTTAACACATCATCAGTGGAGTTTGGATCTAATTTATAAGGTAGTCCCTTTTGGAATACTCTAGTTGATTTTGGAATAATGTTGGAGTGTGTCTGGGTGGGATCAAACCCGAATCCAACAGGGTCCTCAGAACTAAAATGCTTTCAAGTCACAAACTTGGCGCCCGATTGACACGACGTCTGTCATGTTGGAACCCTTATATCCTGATCGTTCTATGGGATTCATCTTCATGGAGATTAATTATAGTTGATATATGACCGGGGTCTTGTAGAGCGGTTCTCCAATAATCCATTGTGCAATAAGTGGGAATCCAATTACTGGTTGTGATGTGGAGGTTGGACTCAGATCATATAGAGGATACAACTAAGCGATCCTGTGTGGGTCAACAGAGTTCTAGTGTGGGTAAGTTCTCAAGGATCATCTATGGGTTAGTGCATAACGATCCTATGTGGGTCATATCCTGTGTGGGATAACATTTAGCGATCCTGTGTGGGTCAACACATATTGATCCTATGTAGGCCCGATCTTGTGTGGGTCATTAAGGAGGTTAGTACCTATCAATCATGTGTGGTCCAGACTCTGTATTGTCAGCAAAAGTGCCTCTTGATAGAATTATATGAACAAGATTTTCCAAAAAATCATTTTTACTTATATAATTTACTAATACCTGGTGTGATCTGAGTCTTTTATATTCATGGTAATACATGTGTGGTACTTTTACCATCATGGGGATATCTTCACGGTGATACATGAGCAATAATTTTACCTTCATGGTGATATCATTATAGTGATACCTACGTGGTACATTTACCTTCTTGGGGATATCTTTGTGGTGTTACCTATGTGCTACTTTTACCTTTGTGGTGTTATCATCATGGTGTTACATGTGTGGTATTTTTACCTTCATGGTGTTACCTTTGTGGTATTAACATTGTGATATTCTTACCACATGTATAAGATGAGTATATCTTTATAGCATAGGTATATGTATGGGCATATAAATAATTAGAGTTCATGTCTATTGCTTCTTACTTTGAGTTTGAGGTCTTTCTTTGTGGTTTATCCTTTTTGGAACACTAGGAGACCTATAGGGGTCTCACGGTCCCTACTGAGTATCGTTATACTCACACCTCCATGGGATATGCCGCACATTGTTGTGTTTTGTGAAGAATATGTAAAACATTGATCGAGGATGAGGGGGCCATGACTGGATAGTGCCTGAAGGTATAGCATTTGGTATGACGTGACGGGGGGACTACTAATTGTGAGTTGTACCTACCCTTCAGGTAGGATCCTCATGGGATGATCCAGAAGCTATTTTTCACTTTTCATTTATACTTGTACTTTTTTTGGATTCTATCTTGGCCCCTTTAGTTTCAAAACACTTTTTACTAATGCTGTTTAATTCGTGGTTTCTTTTTGTAGTGTTTATGGATTGTGTGTCTGTACCGGTCAAAAAATAAATTCCTTCCTATTTTAGGGATACACATTTCCGGTGCTAGTCATCTTCCCCTAGCCTATGGAAGGCAGGCTTGGGTTAGTCATGATATGGGACCCGAGGGATGGGTCGCGAAAACTAGTATAACCAAATGAATTAAAACTCAAATTAGAATACCCTTACATATTAAATTCCATTTTTTCAGAACTATTTAACATTGTTTATAGAAGTTTTAAAAGTGTTATTAAATTTAAAAATCATATTATAAATTATAATATCATGTATGATCTTTTTATTCAGTCTTATTAGTAATTCCTTAATAATCATCCTTGAACACTATTGTTTTAGGTGTTAATTGTCTGGTCATCCACTATATGTTTCATTCTTAATGTTACAGATATTAAATATAGATTATAGATCAATTATATCCATAATATATTAATTTTATATACATAAATGACTTCTTTGTATACATCTTTATAATTACTATCAAATTTTAATCATGGATAATTAATCACATCACTTCGTGGAGATGTTATGTCATACATAAGCATGAGTGACCTTATAATTTCATTAATGGAAGAGAAGGTAAAGAATTTTGTTGACTATTAATTATAAATACTCAGTATAAAGTAATATATATCACATATATTCACTGAATTTATTATTTTTTACCATTGATGTAAATCGTTAATAAAAAATTAATCCCTTCCCTTAGTGAGGTTGTAGTTCATCATATACATGAGTGAAATTATTATATTACCAAAAACTAGATTGTAAGAAGGTAGATTATATAGTAAATTTAAAAAATTATAATTATATAAAAAATATAATATATAAAAAATATATGCATCATTATACCTAGTTGTCAGAAGTGGCATTGAAAAAATATATATGTTCATGAGGCGGTACTCCTTTGTAAACATGATAAATGGATTCATTTCCCATTTAGGGGATGAGGATATAGTTCTAATACATGTTCGTAATATGATGAAGTTTTTCTTTAGTCATGGTATAATAAAATTTTGATGTTGTGGAGGAAGAAATAAAATAAAATTCTTATTTACGGAATTTACCTCATATTCGGACAACATATGTTGGCATGCAGCAAAATCATTCTTCGAATGAAATTGGGACTAAACAAATTGTTATAATAGAAGGGGAGGTTAGTAGGGATGTTATTTTGGTAAAATTTGACACATATATGGTTTTATTTTAAGGTATTTTCAATTATATTTTTTTATCCTTGTTGCATGTATTACCTAGGATGGTTTTATGAAAATGGTGGTTTTTAAGACAAACATGAGGTGGGGCATTGTCAGTTCATGATTTGTGGAAATGGTTTGCAAGAATAGTGGAAACTATTCAACCTATAAAATGAAACTATAAAAGTTTCATGACCTAGTTCAAGATCATTTAGGATATTCGTGAACCTATGATAGTGGCACTGTCTAAGGTTTACAAAAAGGGACACAGGCATGCACCCTCCACTAGGAAATAATTCCCCACTTTTCCTCTTAGAAAGTGGAGCATCCACATTGGTGAATGGTATAAAGAACATACTGGAAAAAAATTAGTCTCACATGATCAATAAAAATTTAAAATTCCCAACTAACTATATATGATTATAACCACAATTAAAATACCCATTTGACTCCCCATCACATAAAACCTATCCTATGAACATACACTTCATTTGGATCCAAATATATGGTCAATTTGGGTGAAATATTAATAAATACTCCATGTAAGATCCCTCTTTCTTCTCTTCTTTTGTATTATTGGCCTTTTAACCTTCTATCTTATGTTCTCATTTCTCCAGCGTATAGGTTTACCATAATGTTGGATAAATATTTTATATCTGGTTTGGATATTGATGTTTCTTACACTCTATCTTTTATATGGGTTAACGTTGGTGTTGTTTTAGTTTCAAACCCATTTTTAGATGTTTCTAATCAATGGTAGGTGGTCACAAGATTTAACATATTTTTACGGTGATAATATGATTTATATTGTTTATAAATAGTTTCAATGGGTATTATGGGTTGTATAAAACTTGTTTTCGAAGAATATTTATGTGATTAACACTACTGGAAAACTAACCTTTACCAACGGTTTGGAACCGTTGGTATAGGCCTCCAAACCGTTGGTATAGCCTATACCAACGGTTTGGAGAACTGTAGCCAAGTTAGTCGTTGGGATAGGTCTATACCAACGGTTTTTCAAAAATCGTTGGTATAGACCTATACCTACAGTTTTGGAAACCGTTGGTATAGGTAATATGAAATCTATACCAATGGTAATGGAACCGTTTGTATATAAATTCCAAAAATAAAACATCCACTGGGATTTGATCCCAGGACCCCTCGTTTATAATCGAACGACTTAACCACTAAGCTAACATCACTTTTGTAAACATAATTTTATAAATATATATATGTATTATCATAATTATTTAAAATTTTTAATTTATATAATGTTCTCGGTTAGTAGGTCCGGAAAAAAATTAAAGAACCTATCCCAACCGTTTTCAAAACCGTTGGGATAGCCCTATCCCAACGGTTTTCAGAACCGTTGGGATAGGTTAGGGGTGGGTTCTAAAGGTTGGATTTTTTGGCTTTTTTTCCCAACGGTTGACCATAACCGTTTGGAAAGGGTGTGTTTTGAGCCTCTTTCCCAACGGTTTTGGTGAACCGTTGGGAAGGAGGCTCAAAACACACCCTTTCCCAACGGTTTTGGTGAACCCTTGGGAAAGAGTGACCCTTTCCCAACGGTTTACCAAACCGTTGGGAAATGTGGGGAAATCTATGGCTTTCCCAACGGTTTTGGTTAACCGTTGGGAAATGGTAGCTATACCAACGGTTTTTACAAACCGTTGGTATAGAAGTGTTGGGAAAGATCATCTTTCCAGTACTGTAATGGTTTGGTGATGATTTTTCCTATTGAAAAAGGGTTCTTTTTTGATGTGATCCTAATGATGGTGGTGGGATTGTGTTAGAGGTCCTTCATGTGACATAGGTATTGAGATTATATAAAATGGAAATCATGGTATCTAGGTGTGATGACTAGAGAATGTATATTTGGTGAGACTTGATGGTCATGGAATGGTCTCCATAATAAGGATTGACACAACATTTTGACTAATCATACATGTGAAGGGGATTAGAGGCTCAAGAAAGGCCATTTCATCTAGGATATTGTTTGATCACAATGATTATGAGTATTCTATGTCCTTACATACCCTAGCTACTTAAGTAATAAACATGGTTCTTTTTCTATGTATTCCATTTAGTATTTCATATTAATTACATTCTTTTTTTATTCAAAAAGAATATATTATTTAAATTATACATTTGTTTTGCATAAAAATTGGTATTTCAATTTTTCACTTAATATTAATGAATATAATCTCATTTAGAAGTATACTAATAGTAATTTGTATAAAATCCTATATTAATTTTATGGTGTATGTAGACATTGTATTGATTAACCTAGGTAAATATAAGGTTCACAATGTTGCTGATGGTGGTTCTATGTGCTAGTAGCCCATCTTTGGAAGATGTTTAGGGAGGTAACGTGAGGATTTTTACCCACTTGTTGCATGAAGGAATTTATTTATAGTTGTTTCCCCTTCCATTTATAGGCATTTTTATTATTTTTAATTTCATTGTAATTATAATGTGTTTGAATCATATTGTGATAGGTATGTTGTATTATGTTATTCCATGTTGTTTCTTTGTTTCATGATGTTATTTTTCATTGCTTATGGTTGAATCTCATGGGTGAAATCATTCAAAAATATGTTTCCTGAATCCTAGGTACTATATTCCCACATGTGGTGATAGGGAATTCCTTTTGGTCCCTACCACAGATCTGGTAGGGTGTCTGGTTGGATGGAAGCCCAACCTGGTTCCTGTCCAAACCATATGAGAGAAGTTTTTTCCTTATTTTAGTTCATATTATATGGTAGAGAATGGATAGAACAGAGATAGGAATCTTGAGGCCTAAGGATTTAGTTTAATGTGGGATTTCAATCCAATAGACCTCAAAGAAAGGCCAACAGTCACCAAAAATATTTGGGATTTGGTTTTGTAATTTTTTTTGATATATAGGTTGCAAACATTGCGTGGGAAAGAAGATGGAATATAGTGGTTTAACTCATTATGGTGGTTCTAGTGACTTCATATTGATATATGAAAATATTCATAATATTTTTTTGACGAAATATTTCTCTAGATGATGTATTGGTGGGTTCTTTGGAGATTGTAAAATTGGGTTGCATCATGCCTCCCTGTAGACATCTTGAGAAACTACAAGAAGTGGACCGAAAGAATTATCCCTTTCTAGTTCATCCAAAATAGGTGGAAACACATATATGGAATTTTGGGGTAATGGATTACGATTCAGCCTCTAGTCATACTCATGAAAATGAAGATGAGTTAGTTCCATAAAAGGAAAACAGTCACATGTTTCTAAAGAACATACCTTCTTCAAACAAATGTTTCATTGAACCCTATGTGATAGGGGACTGAGTTGAATAGATCAAGAGGTTTTATAGTTTTCATGACAATCATTATATGGTCAATATGAAATGTTCATTGATCATGATATAAGGTCCCAATCATAGGTTGTGGGATTCAATTGTTCAAGATGGGAAATATGGAATGATGTGCTGGAAAAAAAATTCATGTATGTCTTTAAAAATCATTATTTCTATGAGAAATTTGACCTAACATATACTCAGAAGATTACAGATATCATTCAATTTTATCAGAGTGTGTTGTAATATTCCACCTAATTCACATAGTTTACCTATTTTTCACCCGAGTTAGATTTGAATGAGTAGTTAAAGGTAATGAGGTTATGGTAGGATGTTCAATATCAAATATTATAGTTGAAGATAAATATGTATCTTCACATAGTGGATTGGTCCCTAATTATATTGATTGACCATGCCATTGAATCTATTTTTTGAGGGGATTTTCCAAAAAGGACCATGTTTGATGTGGTATGTCATAAAGAAAAAATAATTGTGATGAGAAATAGAAGAGGTGAGCTGGTAGCTAGGCCAACCATCCCTTTTCCCTCCATATTCATCCACTTTTTGTGGGTTATTTATATACTACAATTCTGGAAGGTCTGGCCACATGTATAGAACATTTTCAGTTTCCCAAATGCATTTCCATCATTTGAAGCTCTTGGGGACTTATAAAGATTCTATACAATTGGGGTGGTTTTCTTATCCAAAATGGAATTACCAGTACATTCTGGTATATAAATGAATATTAGTTCTTGGGTTATTTCTAATGGTCGTAATGTTGGATAATCTTATTGGAAGATTCTTCTCAAATAATATACATTGGATATTAATGGATCTCAAGAATTGGCATAGAAAAAAGAACCATTATTATATTGATCAAGTTCTAGTATAATCAGATGCATTCCCTACAATTGTTAGACATAGAATATTAATTAAATCATAATTTGGTTTTTTTAATCATGGGTTCTTAAAAATTCCTTTTTTCCCAAAATTATCATGGAATTGTTGAAATTTAAAGCTGAACATCTTCCTTGTATAATAGAGATGGTGACTCAACATGGAAAAAATATTGGGATGGGTTTCAGATGTTTATATTATTCTATAAGTCTATCATGTAGTTGAGTTTGTGTGGGAATATTTTGTTTTGGAGATAGACCTCATTGATGAGATCCATCATATAGACTAGATGATGATTTTGAAGTGGCACATCAATTCCAGTCATCAGTGAAAGAGATTTGGGGAACTAGATGAGATCAACAATGTTATCAAAGGTGAATGGGATCCTTGGTAAAGGCGTATTGGTCCTCCACTTCTAGAGTTAGGAAATATCATTTTCTAGATCATTTATCTCATATTATATGATGTTGTTATATGATCTGAGGGTGGATTTACTACTATGGTATATACGTCACATATTTTTTATTCATATTTATTCATGGTTTTTTCTGGATTATTATATGGAGTTAACCATACATTTGATGGAATTAACATGGATGATATATCTTCCATTATATCATATGGTTCCCCTTGAGTTAAGGTAATTAATTTTAAACATTTATGGTTTGGAATAAAAAGATCTCAATTTTTCAATGATCACACCATGGGACACTATTGTATTGTTCTCTAAAAAGACTGATGGATTCATAGGGTTGTTCATTGATTTCTATAAGTTAAATAAGGTAAAAATTAAGAATAAATACTCCCCATGAAACATTTATTACATTTTTATCTTATAAAGGGTTATATGTTGTTCTCTTTTGTTGAAAAAGGATCTATGTACCATCAAGTTAGTGTTACAGAGTTAGATGTTCCCAATATAGACATTCGAAGATGGTGTGGACACTTTGATTATTTGGTCAAGCCATTTGTTTTTAAAATTGAAATGGTAGTTTTCATGGAGCTTATAAACATGGTGTTACCCAATAACCATTACTCTTATTTCATTATGTTTGTATATTTCATCCTGGTCTATTTCAATACAGATTAAGAACATGGGAATAACATGTGGTAAATTTCAGGAACTCTTTGAAATCTTTGTCTATATGTGAACCTTGCCATCTGTGCCTTATATATCATGTAGGTAATGTTTTTGGGCCATGTTTTTTCAGAATGGGGGATTTTTGTATATGCTAAGAAGATATAAGAAGTGAATTCATTGTAGATACCATTGACTGTTTTCATGATCAAGAGATTTTTGGAACGTGTAGGTTATTATAGGTACTTCATCAGGTATTTAATATGGACAGTTATTCCCATGATTGTGCTCACCTAGAATGGGGTGAGGTTTTATTGGCGACTAGAATATCTTGTGTCCTTTTAGGAGCTTATGTACCAATTTATCATTGACCCTATTTTTATCTTACCAAAATTTGGGAATGGATACATGGTCTTTTGTGAAGCTCTAGATATGCGTCATGGATGTGTGCTGATGAACGGTGACCATATGGTTCTATATGGTTATCACAAAATCTATCCTCATTAAAGATAATATCCAACCCATTACATGAAAATTGATATATTTATTCATGATATGAAACATAGTTTCACTATCTCTTTTGGGAGAAATTTTTGGTTTACTCGGATTATATGTTCTTGGAAAAAATATTCACCCATAATGATCAGAATTATAGGTAGCATCGATTGATTGAACACCATAATGGGTTTTAAATTGATATTTTTTATACCCTTGGAAATGGGAATGTCATGGTGTATTCCCAATGAAATAAGATAGTACTGCAAGAATTAATGTATTTCAAAGATGAGTTGGATTTTTAGTGATCTTTCCCAGATACATTTATAAAATAAAGAGCATAGTGGAGGCATGTTTTTAGAGAGTATTCATTTTACGCCTTCACTCCTGGAGCTGGATTGGAATGAATTGTTGAGTGATGTTTCATGTCAGTGTTATATGTTGTTTCTAAATGGTCAGGTGGTTCCCAATAAGATGTCATTATCTTCTTAAGGATTTATTTTCTTCAAGCTTCACTTCATGGTGTCATTGTCTTTGTGATAAGTGGTGATGAAAGGCATCTACTAGTATTAATGGTCTATTCATCCATGTACCACTATGATTTTTTATGTTGTGTGGTGCTAGTTATGGTGGCTAATATCTGACGGGGCAAATCTGACTTCATATCTAGGTGCTACAGATTCAATCTTGTTAAAGTCGAGAAACGTATTTCATAATGATTCAACTCCTACCCATTCCAACCTAGAAGTGGGATGATTTTACTATTGACATTATCATTGCAGTACCTCGTATACCCCATGGAAACAATTCTGTAAAGGTGGTTAGTGAATGTTTGACAAAATCATCCCATTTTGTTTTAATCATGTATTCAACAATGTTTTATTAGTTAGGATGGTTTTACATTCATGAGATAGTAGTGCATCATGGTGTACTATTAGCTATCATTTTAGATAGGGACCACTACATTAAATATCAATTTCCAGAATCCCTTTTGATGATAATGTGATCTCATGTAAAGGTATGCATATAAAACAATCCTCAAATGGATGGTTAGATGATGTGGGTGAACATGGTCTTGGATGAAATAATTTGGGAATGTGTGTTGGTTATAAGATCCCTAAGGGATAATAATTCAGGATTAGTAAGATTTTAATATAATAATATTTACCAATGTTAAATTTGAATAGTTCCAATTAAAGAACTCTATTTTCTTCCATATCTATTGGCTTTTTTATAGATAGTGGTGGGTGATATCTCGTTGTTGTGATTTTTCCTTATGTAAGAGTAGTCAGACAAGGTTTTTTTTATGTGGGAGTGGTTTTTTAAAGATTTGATCGACCATAAGTGTTATGCCGATTAGAAATGTCGAGAAATTGTGTTCTCAGTTGGTGATCATGTGTTTCTAATGATGGACCCTTTCTTGTTTCAAAATCATATTGGAAAAAAACTATAGTTGAGGCATATATAGGTCACACCATTTCAAATTACTAAGAGAATTGGTATGGTGTTATACCATTTATCTTTTCCAACCCAGATAACATCAATCCATGATGTGTTTTAAATCTCAATATTGAATTAGTATAATCTATTCCTCTCTCACATGCCAAACATGGATGATTTTTAGTTGAAATCTAATATTTCTATGTTTGAGTGACTATTACGGATCCCAGACTCCTGATAGAAATTATTCGGTTTAAATCCATAAAATTTGTATAGATTCATAAGATTAATGAATCTAACGAACATGGGAGATTGGAGGGGATGCCTTGAGTGTAAGTGTATAATAAACATATTTTCATTGATGATACTGCAACATGACGTTACATGTGTGCATGGTATTCATAGTGGGGATAATTTTCACATATGTTGTTTAATTATGAGGTATTTTCAATTTTATTTTTGATATTATCATTCTTTCATGTATTAATTGTTATTTTATGGATAAAATGATTGTTTCTAAGTCATTAGATATGTGGAACATGGTTGGAACACAATTAATATAATCTAAGAGATATCCAAGTGGAAAATATGTAATATGGATAACATAAATGTCCAATTAACATGCCCTAGAGTTCAGCTATGTGGGATAACATTCACTAGTTAGAGTGCCACTACTTGAGGCACACAACTTGGTTCCTGATAAATCACCCACACCTAAGAAACAGTATAGGAAATTTTTATCTTTTTTAAAGGATATGTATGATTGGAACAGGGACTAGAGGACTGTGTGGGAAAACTATATAGACAAAAAAATATTTAAAAATTGAAATTCTTATACTGAACCTCCCAGATTTTAAACCTAAGTCACCCATTACTTCTGAAATTTATCTCCACATCCATTGGTTCATCCCCTATCCTCTTACACTCCCTTTGTCTATAATCTTCAATAATTATCTATGTATTATCATAATGTTCTTCAGGATGGGAGTGAGGATCTTTGTGCCATTTCTTCTCATATAAACCTTGTGGCCCTATCGAGGGATCTGGTTTTAGAGATACTATATTCTCTTAAGACTGCACCTTCATTTGCTAATTTAATGTTGAATTCTTCTATGGTTGTGAGAAATATAGAGATTTTTTTTGGATAAACCATCTCTACTAGATTATTTTAATGACCGGGTTTCTAAGATAATGTCTACTCTTGAGGTTTTACCATCATTAGTTGATTTAATGGGGAATGGTACCTTAGTTGGGGGTGATATAGTGATGGTTCTGGACATACCTAATCTAGTATACGAGTTTGATGAGTGAGGATTTATTTTTCTTTGGCTTCTCCTAATGTATTTCTAGTTTAGTCTAGTGTTTTTTATGTATTAGTCTATTTTGGGAGGGTTATGGCAAGAGAATTCTCCTCATCACAGTTTTCAAGTTGTTTTATTTCGTCATCAACAAATTCTTTTTCCAAATTATCATAGCAATATGAGTATTACCTTTATGCTTCTTCCCCTAATCCGTAGGATTATCACTTGTTACATCCATCATATTCTCCCTCTCCCTCTGTCCTAACCATCAGATCAGATACTAAGTCCTCTTTTTCTGCAATCTACTTTTTTATTAATGATGAAAACTTATTTAGGTGTTCTTCCTTGTCAAAATATTTCAAATAATTTCATTTTTTCTATGGAATAATCTAGGTATAGGACCACAAGGTAACTGTGACTTTATTTATAATGGGTTTTCCACAATATATACTCTTTAGATATGGTTCTCAATCACAAATAGATGATTACATATATCCCAATATTTTGACGGATAATGGGTGGTTCTAATGAGTTAAATAATGATCCTATAAATTATCATATTTGGATTTTTTTCAAAGAAAATTTATCACTATTGTTAATGGAAACTCCCTAAATCAGAACATCAATATTCAGGTGAATGATAACAAATCTCATTCCTCATATCTATTATTTATGCGATGTGTGATCCAGTGGTGAGGGAGGATCTGTGGAAGGATATTTGAACCTTAAATATAGATCATCATCTTAGTTCATTAGGGGGGAATTTTATACTATCATGTACTCGTATAAAAATATAGGTGGTCATATATATTCTTTTAGGGCCATTCAAATTTTATGTATTTTATGTCCCATAATAAAATTATTGATATGGGCCTCACTTGTTCTATGATTTCATGGTGTAATAATTGAAGAGGGCCTAAGAAAATTTGGGTTCTCTTAGATATTTTCTTTTTGAATGTGTAGTCAATTTTATTATTTCAATAATCTTGGGTGTCTCATATTCTATGAGAAATTTTGGGAAATAATTCTATTTTAGTCTTTCTAATGGATAATAATGGGAGGTGGGGGTGTTCTCAATTATCAAGTTAGTAGAAATAGAATGGAGGTTTTCTAAAAGTCATGGGTATGTCATGGAATAGACCCATGGAGGGTAGTGAAATGGTGATGTTGCAAAATAATATCAAATGACTTAAATAGGGAATCATACTTTAAGAGAACACTATTTCAAATGTCCAAGAATGTATTGATGTCATAAAAATAGTTATTTTTTTAGTCTGAACAATCTCTTCAAAATAATTAGGATAATTAGGTGTTTTCCTTACTCATTATCAAACATGATTTTCTATCCAATAGGCTATTAGAGGTGGAATGAGAATCTAGAGAGAGGAATATGGTTCAATGTAATTGGGAGGGTTATTATAATAATTTATTATACATTATTGAATCCATGAAAAAGAAAAACACAGGGAATTAGAATTTAAGGGTGGAATATGGTTATTTTTCTAGTTACATAGAGGTTATTGGTAACTGTTCTTTGACACATTTTTAGAATCTCTTGGCCAAGACTAACCTGGTTTTCCTATGGGGATACACAATAAGTGATGAAAATGGAATCTTATTCATCCACTCTCCAAGGATAGTTAATGATTCAATTAAATAATATGTTTTTTAGATTCTGAGGGAATATGAGATTAGATAGGCCGTCTTTCATTGAAATTAGAGTGGTTCTCCTAAAGAAGAAGTTTTTATATGTGACTTATTCATTTATTCATGGGATATTAGTAAACATAATATCATTGATGTAGTTTTGTATTTCATTAGAGGGGGATTACATCCCAAAATTTCATGTGATAATACTATTATTATCATACCAAATAGCAACAACTCAACTTTCATTGTATACTATCTGCATATATCTATGGGCAATTTTTCATATAAAAGAATGACCACCATCATGAAAAAAAGGATATCATTTATGATAGCTATGATTATATATGAGGAATAACATGGATTTATCATGAACATGATCATCCATTAGAATAATAGATCTTTTCTAATATGTGGTTGATGAATTCTCCAAAAATAGGGTAGGCTCTAACATTATGGTCACAGTTGATGTGGATAATGATAACAAAAGAGATGAATATAATTTTATCATTTAGACCATGAAGGTCTTTGTTTTCTCTAGGCTCTATATGATCTTACCTATATTTTTACACATTTTCATGGATTATTTTTTCAATTAGGGGTATAAGATTTGGATTCATTATGTCTACTTGAGACCATTATCAAGGTGATCATATTTCACCCTCCCATTTCATTATGACAAAAGATTTGTTGGGTAGAAAATTCAATGAAAATATTATGGAGGGGAAGGTCTTGATTTTTTATGGGAAGTTGGGTTTTATTATTATCCCTCACATATTCTTTTCTGAAGAAAAGTTGTTAATTTCTAATAGTGATTCAAGGTCCATTTAGTGTTTCTATAAAATCATGGATGAGTATGGTAAATGGAGTGGTTCTCGGGTTATAATGGTTATGTTAAATGCTTATATATTCAAGTACCTTACATGTTGATGAGTGATACCAATTGGGGAGGGTTTGGGAAGGAATTAATAAAAGTTACCTATAAATTTAATGGTTTCTCCCACTACTATGGAGAGATAGAGGTTTCATCATTTTGAGATTTTGGTGGACCACTTCACAGATAGAGTTCAAAATTGGAAAATAATTTTTCATTAATTTTTTATTTGTATTAAACTCATTAAAAGTGTGACATCATATATACCCAATCATGCCATTTATGTGCTTCAACTCCCCAAATAAGTTGTTAAATCTATATAAATGGTTCCAAATAAATTCATTTGGGATTATCATGATACTAGGAAAATCCATTGTGTAAGAAGATGTAGATTAGATAAACTTGGTAGTGAAGGTTTCATTCACCTAATGATGGTTGAGGATACATTATTCTACCATTGAGTTAATATTTCACGGGAAATCATAGATTGTTTCACACTATGGGATATAATTATGTGAGATCAATATAATTAAATAGGATCCTATTTCTCATTATATTAGGGGAATTATTTGGATTTATGGTGCTTCATGCGTGGATTTTTTCTGGTTCTCTATGATAACATGAGATGGATTTTTTTGAGGGGTGGGTAGATTTTATGGAAGGGTATGTCAAATGAAAATATTATTTATTTCCCTGGTTGTTCTATTCCTGAAAACTCTTTGATGGATTCTTGTTTTTAAACACAGTTCATGCCGACAGTTCTGAGTAGTGAATAGAGTGGTCATTCTGAGGAAATATACTTCTCCAATGAGGATGGATTGTGCATATTCACTCTTTATGTTTTCGGTATATCATAATGTAAGATCTACATAAATGTTTACATGTGGGCCAATATGTCAATACCTAGATGCGAAAATCCTTGTGTAGTGTGAGTCCAATCAAATTTTACATTTTTGTTAATTGCATTAACAATAATTATTTTTTTCTTGAGAGTGAAGTTAAATATTAAGGTATTAAATTATCCTCAATGTGTTTATACTATATTTCTTCACACATATATTATTTATTCCACCTCTTTGTTAATGGTGATGGGACAATATTCATCTAGAACATTTTGGGAGGATTATTCTTCATTGATACCGACATGTCTTCCCTGCATGTTTTTTTGGAGTAGTGGATGTAAGGAATAAGTGGGGAATATATCACTCAAATCCATCACTTTTTTCTTATTATGGATTTTGGTGTTATTTGGGAGGCCCACAATAATGAAAAATATAATTTTGGATATTATTCTAATCTTGGTATGAAGGTGAGATCTCAGTCTCATACTTTGGATCTTGGCGGTCTCATTAAATTGAAGGATAGATTTAATATCCCCATGTCTCTCATGAATCAATTTTCACCTAATCAGTTTCTTTCTCCATGTTGAGGCCACTAGGATTACTTGCGCAAACCAAATTGTGGAATGAAATTAAATAATAATGGGTATTGTTTCATTGGAATCATGCAAAGTGGAGGGATAGTTCTAAATATATGTGGTTCATTTTAAATTACTATGAGTACTTATTACCATATTTGATCTTATATTATTATGGATTAAAAATAACT
This sequence comes from Viscum album, assembly GCA_963277665.1. Lineage (NCBI taxonomy): Eukaryota > Viridiplantae > Streptophyta > Magnoliopsida > Santalales > Viscaceae > Viscum > Viscum album. The sequence goes on from OY728139.1 coordinate 64,368,901, forward strand.
TCTTTATGTCCTTCTAATTTATAGGTTTTTGATTAATATTATTCAAGAAATTGAGCTGAATTATTCATTGCATCATAAAGCTCTCCCTAGCCAGAGTGATGCCCAATGATGTATTATCAATCAGGTTTGTTCATGTAAATATATATTTGATAATCATGTTCTATTAAACATAAAAGGAATGAATGAATCTAAGATATAGAATTTAGACACTCTCAAGGTATTCATGGTAACAATATTATTATCAACTCTAACATAGGTTCATTATTGGATTTTTGTATAAACATTGTTTATGAATATGCTTTTGGGTTTTCATCATTTTTGGAAACCGTTAAATCTAATTCATCTATATTCATTTATAAAATTCATAATTTTTATTTAATAGGTGGTTCATGTGACATGGTTAATCGGATTTACACCAAGGGAATCCCTATTATCAATATTGGTAAAATAGGGCTAGTAAATTATGCGAGTCGGTTGGGAGGGGGATATATCTCCCTAGAAAGTAATTACTTAAAAACATTATCTAAACATACCTATAATGGGAATTGGAGTCTCAAGAATGTTTTTTCAATCTAGAAGATGGTTTAATCCCTAAGAGTACAAGGAATGTAGGAAGACACTAACCCTAGTGCATTAAGTATTTCTTGTGATTATCATTATATGTTTATCATTTGATTTGTAGTCAAATTTACATTAATTTTTAATCTCTGGGAATATTTTATTCCAATATTACCTTAATTTCAATCCCATCTCATCGAATTTAAAAAAATTGATTAAAATTTAAATATTTTGATGTGTCCAAAAAAATGTTTTGAATAAAGATAAACATTCTATGGATTAAGATATTTTTATATAAATATTTAATATGATATAGATTAAAATTACCTAATTTTGACTTATTAATATATTACTGAAGTAATTTTACTTTAAAATCTACAATTAAATAAAATTGGTCTTTTAAATGATTTAATTGAAAATTCAGTTTTTAATAGAAATCATTATTTTTTAACTATTCCATAAAAAAGGAATCATTTTCAAAGAATCCAAAAAAACACCGTTTTATAATTTGGATTTTATGATTTCAAAAACGCAGTTATTTTCTAATATAAATATTCTATGAGTGGAAAATTTTAATTGTAAAAACCTTTCATAAGGCGTGACAGATCCTATTTTTTGTTAAATAATGATTTTGAAAAAAAATTATTTTTATTTTAAATGACTATTAATTTATTTATAATCAGTAGATAACCATTTAATTGACCATATACTTTTCATATTTTAGTTATACCTATATAAACCCATCAACCTACGAGTAGGTTATAAATATTTTATTTAAATAATAATATTTTAACAAATTATCACGATTCATACAGAACCAATGTTGTGTGCATCACAGGCTATTAAAGAGATTAAATATATTTTAAAACAGATATATTATAAATTATAATGGTGATTTATTATCGTATAAACTTTTTGTTCGATGTTTTATACAGTATCAATCATGAAGTTTGTCTTATAATATTTTGCAGTTTTATATTATTCCCTAATCAATAAATTGTGTCATTGGAATTTAATCATTATCTCAATAATCAAAAGTCCGACACTTTAAAATAAAAATATCAGAAACTAATATTTTAAAAAGGTCTAATAAAACATTTTCTTTATAATGTATTGAGGGATGTATGTAGTACATCCACAATGACAAATTATTAGGTTTTTAGGTAGCTGAACATTGGTGTGAAATTGAAACATGTACGAAGAAGGGAATACTAATTCCCAATGAATAATTGATTGAAATTTAGATCATTCATCAGAATATTTTTAATTATTAATATATTTTATAGGGACATAAAAAACATAAATATTTTATGAGTTAAAATATAATTATATTCTTCCTAAATAAAGGTACTAGGATATAATTTTTATTTCAAGATCCATTCCCTAGATTTGATGGATCCATTTACCATCAAGACATAAAATAAAAAAGTACACATAATTGACATATATAATTTTATCTAATTATATTTTCAACCACACTCCAATAATATCTCTAATATATGGTATTACCAATAATATTATTCATGCTTATGGAACATAGATAAAATTATAAGGTATCATGTAATCCCAAAAATAATAACAATTTAGAACACTTATCTTAATAAAAAACAAATTTATCCAAAGTATTATTATATAATTTATTAATATCTGATTCCACAATACTAAATCCCAATATTAAAATCAAACCATTAAATTATTTTCTATCCCCAAATCCCTTCAACTTACATCTCCAAAAATGTAATAGTACTTTTCCCAAATAATATATTCCATTAAACCTAAATGTTATATACTTTCATCCGATTAAAACACATCTACAAATATGATTAGTCACTTCCAAATACATTTACCCAAAACGTAAAAAATAGTTTCTATAATATTTTTATCTTTTTATCAACCTTATACTCCCAAACACACAATTGTTTCCGTAAGTATTAAGTTAATTTAACATGAAGACTTATATACATTTATAATAAACAAATCATTAGATGTTTCATGATTCTTATAAGAAAAACACAATTGGTAAAAATAAGAATAAATTTTCATGAATACTAATAAAAAACATAAATCTTGTTACTTTAATGATTTGGTATAACATTGGTCTTTTCTTGGCCTATGAGATGACAATAATTTTAGTAAACTAACTGGGATAATTCAAAATTTACCCATATATAATACATTTAATTATATATCAATTCAATTACTTATAACATTCATTTCAAAATATAAAAAATTATCCCATTTATATGATATATTATTCAAGCTTCTTCTTTCCACCTTCTTGAAAAGAAGGAAACTAAATAGTGTTTACTAAATGTTCATTACCACATTAACATTAATAATCGTTAATCCTATTATTATTTAAAATGTTAATAATATCATTAAATATCAAATTTTGAGTTATATTTCATGATAGTTGATTGGGCATAATCAAAAAATAATTATACCATGTAATAATCCATTTTGTTTTCTCATAATAATGGAAGTGTCCATCATTACCAGTTTTAAAATGATTCATCCTAGTTATATCGATTGAATAAAATAAAAAAGTATATTATGAACAATACTTAACACAGGGGAAACCAAATTATTAGTTAAAATGGAATCTAATATTTATAAATCATTACAGATTTATTTCAATCTAATAAACCTTAGGTTTAATCTGAAAATTTCATGGATATTATCTATTCAAATCAATCATGATGCTTCATAAAGAATTTGTGAATTTCTAATGCATATCCCCCGGTAGTGTCAATATATGTGCTAGGTAATTCCCTTTATCATATACTAAGTTAGCATTGATTCATTCTTGATGTTCCTTTCTCATAGTTACGACCCCGTGGTACATTTTTGACATAATTATGACCACATGTCATATCTCGAAAGTGATGTAATTTCATGGAAACCACTCATTCAAAATGTTACTATAATTCCATTCTATCTTGTAACACATAGACATATCCCTATACTTATCCTTATAATTATACCAATTTTTATCACAAATGATTTTTCATCGTAGTTCCAAAGGTTATATAAACATTTTCACTAATACCAACTATAGAAATACAATACATTTACAATTATTTTTAAATGATTTATAAATATAAATATCCATTAATACAATATAAAGTTCATAAATTACTAGTTTATTTAAATGGATATTTTAATAATAAATAATGAAATAGGTGAGATAAAAAGCCCTCTAAGAGACTAAACTTGATGAGGAAACATAGTATGTGAGTCAATGTTATAACATAATATCATAAAAGAGAATGATCATGAGTAATTGAATGAAAGTAAAACATAAATAACATGGTGTCATATTATGTGGGTATCATAAGAAATGTATACGGAACATAAAAAATGATAAAAATATATATGATAGTCATAAATACAAATACATAATCACATGGTGGATGATGTACCATAATGGATTAGGGTCACTCCCTAATTCAATAAATTTCATATAATGAGTCTAAAAGTTTTCCCAATGTGGTGGTGTTCTATATGGGTGATCTCATCATAAAATAATAATGATCTATGTCAACCATATAATGTATTCCAATCTTATATAATAACTTAATAATTACACATTAAAAATAAAATGGGTTGACTAATAATGAATCAAATTTAATTCAAAGTAAATCTCATATTTTAGGCATTTTAGGAACGATCATAAGACCTATATTACCCTATAAAAGTAAAGGACAATAATTTATTAATTCACTTTAAATACCTAAAAGCATATTTTATAAGCACCCCATTATAAAAATAAGTGTTTTCAATTATGTAAAATAATTTAAAATAGATTAAAATATTCTTGGATAAAATATTCTTTTCACTTTTAGTATCAAAATATCACATCTTATTTGGAAAATGTTTTTGAATGATCAAAACAAACATTTATTGAGGAAAATTAAATTACATTTTGATATCAAATTTTGAAATCTACGACATTCTAAAACATTAATGAAAACATTTATTTAGAAGGTAACCATTGAACACGTAAAGAAGATGCTTTTAAAAATTGAGTTGTCATAAAGGTGGAAGAGTTGAATTTAAATTGAATAAGATAAAAAAAATTCCACAAATATATTTTTCTGAAATATCAAAATGTATCTTAAAAAAACTAATTCAATATTTTGTGTGGTTCAATTTATATAAATACAATAAAGTGTAAAGAAGACATTAAATCATCAAAGAAATTTTTTTTTTTTTAGAAAATATGGATATTTGGGAAAAATGATTTTCTACCAAATAGAAAAATGAAGTATAATTTTCTTAAAAAATTGTATCAATAATTTTATGTTTCTTGAAAAGAAAATTTTTACTATCTGATGAAAACATCATGAATAAATGGTGGATAAGAAAATTGAAGGGGTGTGATGTAGTGAGACCAAACCTAGTATCCTAGATCCGGTTTCTACATTTTTACATTGGCATAAGATACAATGAATTACATCCTAGAGGACTGAATAGTATAGTAGTATTGGTAAAGTAGATATAAACATAAATTTCGTAGTAAATAATAAATTAAAAAATATAGAAAAATTATTTTAAAAAAATTCAATTATTCAACTTTGTGTATCATAAATATCAATAACAATCGACTTCTTAATATCTTAGGGAAAATAAAACATTATAAATGTGTTAAATAAGGTTCTTATTAAGAATAATAATATATTCAAAGACATGAATAAATATTGAATAAACAATCTAGAATGGTAAAAAACTAAAATAAATTCCATTTAATCAATAACTAGATAATAATATTTGTATTAATAATGATGATCGAATAATTCTATAACAATAATCACTTGAACAATAAATATGACAATAGATATTCTATGAAATCGAATAATGATTAGGAATATCAATAACTAAATTAATAATGATGGAATGCATAATCTTGGACATCTAAATCATATTTTCAATACAGTTATCCAAGAAAAAAACTATTATAGATACCTTCTGACAGGAAACATATATTATTGGGTACGACATTGGTAAAAACCCAATCCAATTTTTCTCAACAGACCTACGGATCCATCGACTAGTTATAGTGGGCCCTTCTCATCAGGTAATAAGTAAAATTTATTTATCATCTGAAATGTGTAAAGCATAATACACTAAAAAATATTATTTATATTTTGAAAATAATTTAAATAAATTTTCTTATCAATAAACATAATCATAAACCATCAATAGTAATGTAAATGGTATCAATATAGTTCATACCCAATCAATCTACTCATAATGCATCAATATAAATAATAAATCTGTTTTCAATGGTGTTTATAAACATTAAAGAATTAGTAACATAAATGATATATTCATATATAAAAAATAATTTTAAATGATTACATGGGAAATTCCTCATGGAAAATAAAAATTCTATTATAATTTCATTTTTATTTTAAAATAAAAAAATAAAAATTATTATCAAAATAATATTCATTGAATATTAAAATTTAATATAACGATTTTCTAGAATATTACCAACAAAATTTCATTAAATATAATCTTATTAATTTTTAAAGAAAGATTTATATGATTCATTTTTATGATGGTGGGTAATTATACATATATCTTCTAAGATAAAAATAATAATCATTATCTACTATAAGAAGGTTAGAAAAGTTCCCTTTCAAAATAAAACAATAATATTAATTTCAAAACATTATTTAATCAGTCAAAATATAGTGATTTTTTAATGAATCTTTTATCATTGTTAAAATATTATTCCAAATATTTTTTTAAAATATGGTTTTGGAAGAAAATTTATTTTCAGCCAAAGAAATAAATAATGTCGTATTTTCATGAAAAATGTTTATCAATAATTTTAATTACTGAATATAGGAAAAATGTTACAATGACATGAATATGCTATTGAATAACAAGAGTATAATAAAATAGATGGATTTTAAGATAGAGATATAAAAGAATTCCACCAAGAGAGACATAAATAAAAATAGTCCAAAATAATGATAAGATTGGAAAATAAACCCTTAACACCTTGGTAAAACAATTTATCATACACCCCATGAAATAAATGAGATTTAACAAATATAAAATAAAACCAAAATAATTTATTTAAATATATAACATAAAAAATGGATTTATATACTTAATGAAAATAAATATTTGATGAATATGGATTATGTATTATGGAAGTAATAGTGTGTTGAGAAAACCATACCATGAGTCCTACTCATCACACACATTATTTATATAGATGAATAATATAATTATGTCAATTGCATACTTTTAGAATAAAAATTTAGTGTTTATTATTATTTTTCTCTTATTACCATGTTGTATATAATCACATAAGAAAACTTGTTTATGTCGTATGTTTTGATGATATTTAGCTTATGTTTTAAAAATGACATTGGTAGGTTGACTGTGGAAAAAATGATCATTCATTAAAAATATCCAGAATAATAATAATTAAATTTATATCACATTTATAAGTACATTTAAAATTTAATATCAATAATGAAATAAGGATATAAATAATTAACAATATTGAAATCATAGAGACAGTAGATCTTATGTATTCATGACCAATGTTCTCATTTTGAAATGATCCTTAAGAAAACAAGTTAGATAATTTTTAATATTTATAGAATTACTATCCTATCAAATAAACACTATTTTTTAAAAAAAATAATTATAAATGGAATCCATGTTCATTAATGATGATAATTGATTCACATTTCTTTGTGAAGGCTATAGTCCACACATACATAATGAAAAATATAATTTTTTAGTTTGAGAAACTAAATGATATATTCTCATTATAGAGTTATAATTATTTTAATATTATATTAATTATTTAAATTATATCACATATTTTCATTAACATGATCTTTATTACCTTACATGTCATATGATAGCGAAAAATGAATCAAATTGCTTCACAAGGTGGTAGTCTTCCTCATACACAAGCATCATTATTTCATCCTATAATGAATAGATCATAAGAAGGTATATATGACGCAGAAAGTACATAGTTATAATTATTTTCTATAAATAATATATATACTTCATATCAGTAATCATACAAAACTATCATACATTTTTATAGAAATATTGTCACCTCAGTTCATAAGGTTGTAGTGCAATGTACACAAAAAGGATGTTATCGTTTCAAATTTTATGATAGAGAAGATTTATATAGATCATAAACATAATATAATAACAAATTATTATAAAATAGATAATATTTTTATTAAATAATTATAAATTAAAAATATTCTATAGATGTAAATTGGAAATAAATAAAAAAATTATTGTTAGTAATTTTACTACTTCACATACCACCTCATTCTTATTAATCATTAATTATTTCTAGGATAGATTTTTGACAAAAAAAATGATTCCAGGATGAGGGTATGAATATTAATGTGTCATTTCGAAAATATTAGGTCGAACCAAATGGGTTTTAATTTGTGAATACAAGAATATAGTTTTTGTCCTTTTATATGTGAGGTGAGTGGGTAACTAATAATTTTTTAAAAGAAAAAGGTGTACACACATTTTACACAAGAACCATGTTTTGAAAAAAAATTATTATAGATAATTATACTTTATTATTTTGAATTATATCTATCCAAAATATATTATACATGTTTTTAGTTCATTTTAAATTAAATACGTTTATTTTAACACCATAGGTAAATCTGTTTTTACCTTAACCAATACATAATTTTTACTATTTTTTGATTTCAATATGGTCTAAAATTTTTATTAAATAATTATATAATATAAATTTTTGTTATTAAAATTATCTAATCTATATTCCAAAATTAAATTCATAGAAGGGAAAATTTTAATTTAAAATAAATCCCACATACGTAATGATAAATATGGTTTTGAAGAAGAAAATATTCAAACATTGACAATGATTTTTCAAAATTCCATATGAAAATTATTCAAAAGAATTTAATTGGATTAATATATATATATATATATATTTAATCTGATTTTAATTTTATAATTATTTTAAATATAATTTTACCTAGTACATTATTTATAATAATTTTTTTTTCATTAAAAATCAATATTTTTCAATATTCATCAAAAAATGAAATTTTTTATGGAAAATACAACAACATAAAAATAGATTTTTTTAATAATTATTTTAGAAAATTATTTTAGAAAATAAATATTCTAAATTCAGAAAAAATTAATTATAAATTATGTGTATAATGTGTGATAAAACCTCATTTTAGAAAAATAGAATTATTCAGAAAACATTTATATTTCATCAAATGCTACTAATATTATATCTAATAAATATATATCCATTTTGTTTATTTTACACATTTTTAATCCATATAATGTTAATAATTTAGTTTTATATATTTATACCCTTTAATTTAATGGATAGGATATAATGTTAATTATTATATAAAAATATTTTAAAATAGTATCATCTTTTATTTAAACTAGATATTGTATGTATTGCAATATATTAAAGATAATGATTTTTAAAAATAAAAAATATATAATAAGGTATTGGTTTTTTATATTCCTATTTATATATTGTATTTTATATTATACACACTATTGAATATAATGTTCATATTTTAAAATATCATGGTGTTTCATTATACCCTCATACAATAAAAAATATTATCCTCGAAATTTAATCATGATCTCAATAATCAAGGGTTAAAATTTTTAAAATTCATAAATTGAAATAAAAAATTATGATAAGGACGATAAAAAACAAGATAAGAGGAAAAATAGATACAGAGTTCCCATGAAATAACACATAACAATGATCCTATATGGGTGAACATAGGTGGAATGTATAGTTATTAATATGGAAAAAATCATAAATAATTACATATAATTATAGATTACATTGATCAAAATAAAATAAATGATCAATGTAATGTTAATGAATTCAAACCCATAAATCTATGACGATTTAAAAGAAAATATAATTCATCGGTTATTATGGGAATATGATAACATATTTTTATCATGTTATTTGTCCCATATTTAAAAAATTATAATACATTATAAAAATATTTCAATATTTTCTTACATGATAATTTTATATTTTATATGAAAAACATTAAACAATTTTTTAGCCAATTTCGAATTCATTTTTTACTCTAATAAATTAATATCTAAAATATGTAATTTTTAATCCTAATAGATATTAAATTTACTTTTAATGGATTTTAAGATCTATAATATAAGGATAAGTTATCCCATTGATATCATGAAAATATTATGACAAGTTGGTTGGAAAATGTTATACAATATGGATAAATCATAATATGGAAAAGTAATAAATTATTCTATAAAACAATATCCAATGGTAAATTTAAACCATTTTAGAAATGGACATCCTTTGTATAATTAAAAAATTTCATATAAAAAATTATAAAAAATTTCACTAAATTTTCAAAATGTACTTATCTTTAATTCACCATACAATATGAAGCAGATGTTGATCGTCACATTCCAAACATTTGGATACCTTTGTCATGTATTATACTAATATATAGTAATAAACTATCTTTCCATAAAAACTAATTGAAAAAAATAAATTCTTCCATATTATGTCAATAAAATACACATTATTGTATATATTCCTTATATTTAAAATGTTTTAAACTACATCAATGATAGCATAAACCAGTTAGTCAAAAATCATTATTAAGTTCCAAGGTAGTTAGTACTGTCAAATTTATTTTATATGTTTCAATAATCCATTTATAGAAACACCATTATCTCAATATCTATAACATAATAAGTGTTATAATTTCTTCAATTATGTGTTTTCCACGATGTTCGAGAAGGCACTAAATCATTTTTCTTGGTCACCAATTCCGTTCAACATATTCTTTCAAATAATAGAAGAAAAAGTACTCAAATAAAATAATTATAAATTTAATAATTGTTATATTTTTTATTTAAATGATAAAATAATCAAACAATATAATTCATGAATTCAGAGATTATAAAATTAATAATTACACTTCATATGTGGTAATATATTAAGCATGAATAAGATCTATGCTCTTATTTTGAGTGATATTCCCATGTCAGGTGATGAATTAATTTTTTTAGTACCATATCACTTAATTTTATAAGAATTAAAAATTTTAATTTTTTTCATTCCCTTGAAATCATGATAATGGGGTCCTTTTTATCTTGAATTTCAAAAAATAACATTCTATTTTAAGAATGTAAAAATGCTTTTCTTTCCATATGTATCTCATGTTTGAAACAAAATCTTTCCCTTCACCCGTTTATCAATTTTTTTCTATGTCACCCTCTTCTTATCTAACTTCCCATCAAATCCATAACACATAGATAATTATTTATCTAACTTGATAGAATAAGTCACTATTTGTTCATATGATGATAATTTTTGGAAGTATAGTTATCATAGATATATTAACTTAATACCATAAAAAAATGAGAATTAATACTCTATTAATTAGGTGAATTGATATGGTTCAAATTACATAAATTGATCTCCATTTAAAAAAAATTAAATACGCAAGATTATACCAAATAAATATAAAAAAATTTATAATCCCAAAACATGTTAAATACATTAAATATATTTAAAATTTTATTTATAGTTAATCCCAAATTCATAAACATGGTTTCTTTGGGGATATATTTATTTTAAAATCATTCATAATGGGTTTTAAATAAAATGTGAATTATCCTAATCATACCCCCATGTTGTGTCAAACGAGGTTCTTAGTAAGGAATGTTATCAGAAACCAGGTGACGAATAGGTCAAGCTTGATGTTCTATATTTGGAGTTATCAGCCCTATGTACTTCCATGTCAAAATTTCATCCACATGTTGTATCCTTATGTGGGTTTACTTTATAATAAAAATCACATCATATATTTCTTGAAAAAACATTAGTTTGTTCTACTATACGTTTCATCAAATTGTATCATAGGGGTACGTCCCTAATTAATTATTTAATAAATCTAGTTCCCAATATTTTTACTATAATTCCACATATACAAACTATATGAACCCTAAACCCAATATCCTAGAATTGTTGTCTAATTTATTATATTGGCCTGATATTTAAGGAATCTCATTCATAAAGGACAAATAGTTTAGAAGTCTTGATAATACATGTAAATATTTATAATTAAAATTACATTTTAAAACTTAAAATTGATAACTAATATTCTATGATAATTCCATTATTACCTTTAGTGTATCTTTCCATATCAGTCACAAAACACTTCCTCGTATCCAAGGGAAAATAAAACATAATATAGGTGTTATATTAGATGTTCCGAAAGGGTAATATTTTAAATGAAGCTATAAACAAATATGGATCAATAAATATTGAAAGTTAAATTACTAAATCATGTTCCATATAAATCATGAGAATAATATGGAACAAATAATAATAGTCAAATTCTTCCATATAAATAATACGAATATCATGAAACATTACCTTGTGTATTTTATCTACTCTTATAATAACATGGGATATCAATAACTGATATCATAAGGATGGAATGCCTAATTATGGACATATAAAAAATACAATCAATGACTTTTTCTAAGACATTTAATATCGTCGTGAACATGTGGTAAAATATCAATATACAATCATAAGGACTAATTAAAAACCATATTTGGTTTGTCTTCTGAGACCCAAATATTTATCAAGGGGAAATACAAATCCCCACCCAACACTTAAAAAGTCCTACGAATTGTATATATGAAATGGGTTAAACATAATGAACATTAACAATAATATTTAAATTTTCATTTTAAATATAAATATTGTACATAATAAATAATCATAATCATAAACCATATATGGTAATGTGAATGGTGTCAATATAGTACTTCCCCAGTAGAACCAATCATAAACCATCTGGAGAAATAATAATGATGGTATCATCAGAATATATCCCCATTAAATAATAATTACTATAAAATATGGTATTTTTATGTAATTTTATATTTAAATATGACATGAAACATTACTTTAGGAAAATAATCCGTTCTTTGAAAATATACCTTTATATTTTATAACATGAATATTTATAAAATATATTTAAAATAATTTTCTTGGAGAATGCATTTTGTAAAATAATTTTTTTGACAAAATTAAACACAAATTCTTCAAAAATTGACATAATAATATTGAAGGTTAAAATTCATGGAATTTATGGCCATGATGGAGATTAATTTTATACTTGTTTTATAAGTTCAAAAGAATATTCTTTTTTTACAAAAAATTTATAAAAGTTTCTTTTTCATAAAATGAAAAGAATATTTATTAAAAAACATTTTTTAAAAGTTAAACAAGGGAATATGTTTTTAAAAAAAAATAGATAATGAAAAAACAAATTTAAAACATTATTATAAAACATGGTTTTGGAAGGAAAATTATTTTTAACTGACGAGATAAATAATTTCTATTTTAATTTAAAATATTTTCTTATTAATTATTATAAAAAAGCGTGAAAGAACTAGTACTAATGTATAATGATTTTATATATCACTAGTGTATAAGAAGATATATTTAATTTTTTGATATAAATATCAAATAATTCTTCTAATGAAGTAATTAACAAATAAATCCCAAATAATGAAGAAATTGTGAAATTAACCTTTACCAATCTGGTAAATTTGGCATCATCAACCACATTAATGAAAAAAATTCAATTAAATAGAAAAAACCATGAATATAATTTTTTTAATGATACTAAATTCATAAAATGTAGTAAATAAACTATAAAAAGAAATAATTGGTGAATATGGTGTATATCTCACGGAAGTAAACATGAGATGAGACACCCTTACCATGAGTCTGACTCATCACATATGATATTTATCTTCATAAAAATTAAAATTATGTAAACAAATTACATAATTATGAAAATTTTTATTGGATTATTATTCTTTTTATTTAATTTATTTCCATGTTAAATATGATTACTTAATTATTTAATTTTATGTCAGATATTTCAACGATATTTTTCCAATCTGTAAAAATGACTTTAGTTAGTTTACTATAATCATTGAGGACATTATTTAAAAAGAATTAGAACAATTATTATGAAATAATTATCATATTTATAAATCAATTTATCTTTTAAAACATATCATGATTGGTGGTTCTAAAAAAAGAACTATATTAGAATCATGTAGTTGGTTGGTCAGATGTATGCATTTGTATCATTTCCATTTTCAATGATAATTGTGGATAGAGGATAATTAATATTTTATAATTACCATACATAAAATTTATATTTTTTAAATATACATATATATATCATCCCTTTTGTGTGGTGATGAAAATAGGTTCACATACCTTCGTGAAGGCGGTGATCCACAGAAAAACGAATAAGGTTATCGTTTTTTAACATGGGAAATAAACTTATATATTAAATTTTAAGAATTAAAAATATGTAATTAATTTCATAATTATTTGATTTATATCTCAATTATTATGTTAAATTTATTCATATATTATTCTACGAAAACACTTAGTTAAAAACAATTCACATAGCTTCCTACTACGGTAATCGACCAGACACACGGGCGACGTTATCATATCTGTTATGAAATTTAATGTTAAAGGGTATATATGATATAGTTATTTAAAATGTTTATTATTGTTAAATATATCATATATATACTCTATATCCATAACATTACCCATCAATTATAGGTTTTTGTGGAAAATGTGTCACATCGATTTGTTGGTTGGTATTTCATCATACACACAAGTGGTGTTATCATTTCACATTTTAATGAATATCAGATATATATAGGTTATGATGTTAACATTAATAAAATAAAAATATATTTTTATACTATTTTGAATAAAAAAATATATGAATAATATTTTTAGGAAGTGATATAATTAACTAAACAAAAAATTAATAGTTATGAATTTAACCTCTTCTCGGACCACCTATTTATAATTATACATAAATTATTCCTATAATAGATTCCTAAGCAAATAATTGATTCTAGAATGAGGGTATGGAATTTTTGGAATTTAATTTAACAACTCATTGATGTAAAAAAGTGATTTTATGTGTGAATAATATAATATTGTTAGTGGACATTTATAACTTCGGTAAGTGGCACACTTGTAGTTTATTTAAAAGAATAATTTATACCAATTATTTTCATTAGGTACAAGTGTTAAAATATATTATTATTAAAACATTAATGAAATAAGGTATAAATGAGGACATAAAATATATTTTACATGGGTTTTTATGTCATATTAATCAACCTCATTTATGTTTTATCATGGGTAAATCAATTTTTACTTCAACCGCATTAATTAATTTGTAGTATTTTTAATATTTGTTATATAAAAAATTAATATGACATTATTATAAATAACAATTTTTTATAATTAAAAATATATAATAAATTCATAAAATATTATATTCCCATAAGTGGAAAAGTATAATTAAAAATAAATCCAATATATGCGACTTGAAAGAGGTCATTCAATGAGAAAATGTTCAATAATTTACAATATTTTTATATAAAACATAAATAGAAAAATGATTCCAATAACCTAAATAATATTAATAGATATATAATTTTACTATTTTATTTTAGTTAAAATTTATAATATAATACAACATTGAAAATTATTTTAATGAATATTTAGTATTTAATAAGAATTAATATATTTTTCATTATTCATCTAAAATGATTCATTTTAGAAAAAACATAACATTTAACACTAAACTAAATTTTAAATTATCATTTTGAAAAACATTCATTTTTTCAATTAAATTTTATTATTTTTTAAAAAAAAAATCGTTTATAAATTATGTGTGAAAAGCTGGACTAAACCGCCATTTATAAATATTTAGTATTTTTAGAAAACATTTTCTTCATTTAAATTGATCTAATCTTATCTATAATCAATATATTATCACTTTATTTATGTTATATATATTTAAATCATAATATTTCTATGATTTAGTGATTATTATACATAATGTATTATATAATTTTGACATTATAATGGAAATTTTTATGTAAAAATATTTATATAGATAATCGTTTTTCGTTCAAAGCCTTTGTTGCGGGCAATGAAAGCTATCTATGAATTTAATTTATTTAAAAATAAAACTTTTCATAGAGTCTCATGGTGTTATATTCCCATATAATATTAGTCATTCATTTCATACACACAATAAAATATTTTGTTTGTATTTTTTAATTTTTGAATGTTACATTTATTGGACAAGGTTATAATAATTTCCATCAATGGAAATTCAGTCATAATCTGACCTAAAATGAGATTAATACATAAAAATTTATCAATATGGTATATTTTGAATAAAAACATATAATAAAAAACCTATATGACTTTTTAACTCAAAATATCATTACTAGGGTCATATTCATGATATACTATGTAGAGTTTTATAAAAAGTCCATTCAAAAAAAATTTGGTACATAAACGAAGATGGATCTAAAAAAACAATTTGAGATAAAACCCTTAAAATGGTCATATCATTGAGGTGATAGTTATTCAGTGTGGAAATGATGTAAATAAAATTTATATTCACAAAAATATAAGTTTAAATACTACATAAATAAATAAAAATTCATTTCATATAATATTTTATCATTATATAATCAACGAAGTAGTCTTCTAACCCAATAATATGAAATTATGTTACGAAATCACTTACCTTGCACTTCCCATTAGATAAGAACTCTTCAACATAATTTAATGGTGTATTAAAATTCCATTAACTAACACCAAAATCAAATTATTATTTATAATATCATATATTATCCATTTTTGACATCTTATTACACATTTATTTGTAATCGTTCATTATCACTATTGATTCGGGTGTTAATTCCCCTATTTTCTCAAAAATGTTTCCCCATTATGGTTATGGATTTGAACATAGGGTATTGTTTAAAATTTAAATAATTATATTAACGATGTAATTTTTTTAGATACATATTTATAATCATTATTTAATTTCTAAAATGGAGAGTGATTCAAATCACATTAATGAGATGGTAGGTAATATGTATGACACATAAAATTATCAAATTCTTAAATTTTCAAAGTGTCAGGAGGTTAATTTTATATTAATTTTATGGAATTAAATTAATATATATATATATATAATATTTATGAAATTTATCCTTTTTTACATTCCATTTATCTCTTTAGTGAAAAATGAATCAGATCACTTCATGGGTGGTAGTTCATTGTATATATAAACGATGTTTTCATTTATTCATTATATTGTAAGTTAATATATTATAGAATAAATTTTTTTTAAACTTGATTAATAATAAATAAATATCATATATAAACAAACATTTAATCTATATTACCTTATATTTATTAATTTTTTGAAAAAATTAATCACATCGCATCGCAATGTAGTAGTCTATCGTACAAATGAGGGGCGTAATTTTGTTACATATGAAATGGATAGTAAAAAAGTTATATGTTATATTATAATTTAAAAAGAATAATTTTATAATAAATATCATATATATATAAATCATTAACTATATATAATATATTATCAATCAATGAGAAGTGGTACTGGAAAACAAATTACATCTCTTTGTGAGGTAGTAGTGTGCCACACACATGATCAACCGTTTGGTTTCCCATTTAATGGAGGAGGATATAGTTGAAGGTGGAGAACATAACATGATAACCTTACAGTATATATATGATAATTTTATTAATATATTATCATGTTTTTAAAATATTTTTAGAAGGTAAAAAAAGAAATAATAAAACACTTAGTGAAAGGTCTAACCTCTTTTTTTGGAAAACTTCTTTTAGATTGCACGAAAATCCCTCCAAGTTTGGATTTATATCAAAAAAATGGATTTAAAGATGGCTTAAGGGAATTATATATGTGATTTTGGTTTCTATTGGCTGAACTAATTGGTATTTGAAGTGTGAAATGGAGATGACAATTGGTGTCCTTTATAAGTGGGGAGAGAACACATTTGCAAGTTTTAAGAAAAATTATTCAACCCATGTTTTTTAAGGAAAGAGGCTCTAAAAAGTTCAATTTTTAACCTTATAATCTATAAGGTAAAAAAATTATATTGAAACTATTAGATAATATAAATTATGATGATTAAAATAATTCAATACATTTTATCAAACTCAACTAACATAATTTCAACAAATTAATATAAAATAAAATCTGTTGATGTGTCCAAAAAAATATTTTCATAAAGAAAAAAATTATATAGATTAAGAAGTTTTTATATCAAAATTTTACATGATATTGATTAAAATTAACTAATCTTGGATAATTAATATAAAATTGAAGTAATTTTACTTTTAATACAACATTTAAATAAAAATGTCCTTTTAATTCCTTAAAAAAATCCATTTTTAATAAGAATCAGTATTATTTAACTATTATTGAAAAAGAAGAATAATTCAAAGAATAAATAAAATATAACCTAACATAAGTTTGATATGATGATTCAAAAATTAAAGATAATTTTTGATATAAATATTCTATGTGGGTGAAAATTTAATTTAAGAAACCTTTTTTAAAGCATGAAATAACATACATTTAGAAGAATACATCATAAATTAACATTTATTTGTCTTCTAAATTGTTTGTATTTTATTTTTAATCCTTAGATAACTATTTAGTTCACCATATAATTATTTTTACATAGTTATTAATATTCATACCCACCAAATTAATAAATAATTTATAATGGTCAAAATTAAATAATAATATTTTAATTAGTTATTATGTTTTGTTTAAACCCTATGTAGCATCTATCACAATTTATCAAATATATTTAAGTAATTTAAAAACAAATAGTTCATTATGTTTTATGATGTTTCTATATCATAAAATATTTTTGTTTTTTGTTATATGTTCTATCAAAAATAATTTTAATATTTTAAAATCTCATGGTTCTATAGTTTGTTATTATATACCTTTTATTTATTTTTTCCATCGAGAATTTCAAAATGTGTTTATGAATATGTACAACCTACCCCTCCATAATTGAATTTAATTTTTCTATCTATAATTTTATGAGTGACTCTGAAAATATATATAGTAATATATTATAATTTATTTCATTATTAAACTTTTTAATAAGGTTTTTTTAAAGTATTTTTTTATATTAAATTTACAATATGTATGGTATATATATTTCATTGATTAAAAGGATTGTTTTCGATCGTGTTGTGATTATAAAATATTGTGATATATCTATCAGGAATCTTATTAATTTTATTTTACATGGTATATTTCATAAAAATACTTGTTTTCCATTAATATTCATGGTATTTTATACTCATGAAAATGAAAATATTTTTTTATGTTAAATCAAATTCATTTTCTTTTTTGGTCGAAAAAAATAATTCAACCATTTCATTGTTTTCAAAAAAATATCATCATACTGGTTTTTAATATTCTTCAATTAATATTCATGTACATTTTTACTTATGTTTTAGTCTTTAGAAAATGGTTTTATGTAATCTTCTTATTGGTTTCGAAATAAATTTCTTTATTAAAATATGTGATTACAAAAATGGAAATTATATTTTACAGAATGATGTTTTAATAAAGGTTTTAATATTGTTTATATTCCTAAAATACAATAACCCTTGATTTAACTATTGAATTATAAGAGATATAATCCATGTATACAATATGTATTATTTATATAGATGGTTTATGAATAAGACAATAAAATGTTTATGAAACAAGTTTCTTTTCCAAATGATATATCGTGATTAAATAATGAAATATTTATGAAGCCTGTTTATTTACCATGGTTTATTCCACAATGAAATTTTCATCAAAAATGATCATTTTCATGGGTTCTAAAATGATAAACTCTTTATGATCTTTGGGAACCCACCAATTTATGAATTTAATTATGTGATGGGTGAGAACTATATATATCTCTAATTAATTTTATAATGATTGGTATCTCATAAGAAAAAATTACATTAATATAATGTGAACCCGGTTCGGTATCGTAACAAGTACACTATGATATCCAAGGGATGAACCTTGACTACTACGATGGTTTGGGACGTGAACCCATTATAGTATAATAGTCTTGGAAAATATCCTAGTCTTCTAGGTAAATAATGTTTTTTCCAATATATATATTCCAAAAGATCATGTCTTATTCCTATTTTATGCTCTAATGACTCATATTCTTCAATTACATTATGATTGTTGTATTTCGTACAAAACCATTTTATTCTATGACTCAAGAATTTGATAACTATTATTAAGGGTATGATTTTCAAATGTTTTTCCCATTTTCACATGAAATTAAGTTCATATAATTCAAATGTGATCATTGATGTATCTTTTTTCCCTCTCTATGCATTTGATCCCACACTATTCTCTTGTTTCGTTTCCCTACGATATGAATAATAATACTACGTAAGATAAAGGTTTGAATAGTTCTCTTAACTAGGAACATGGTGGGAGTCTATGTAGTTCTTTTATGATTTTGTTTTATATTTATATGATTCCAAAGGCACAAGACATATAAAATTACAGTTTGTATCATTTTATTATGTTATGAATATTAAAATACTATGATGTGATATCTATATATGACATTTATGGGTTTTTATAGTTATTATTAGACAAAGGAGTAGCTATCCTTGGGAATCTAGGATAAGCATCATTTTCATGAACCGTAGGGTTATATTTTTTTATAGGACATAATAATAATTGTTGGTAATGATTACGATTGATAATGATTTAACCCAAACTTTCATAAGAGAATGTGTCAATATTTAGACATACAATGAGTTATATTTCATTATTATGTGGTTTCTATCTTAAAATATCATTCATTTAATTATTTTTTTAGATTTAATCAGTTATTCAAACATGAAATAGTTGATTTAATGTTGAATGTGAGGATTTTTTTGAATTATTGTCCTACTGAGAAAATAATTTATGTAATCAATGAAATGTGAATCCTGGTGACCATGGAAAATCAAATTTCTAATTATATAATTAAGAATCCAAACTTTGGATATTTCCTTGAAATGAATAATGATTGAAATTTTTTGTTTTATAAAGACAATAGAGAAAGGATGATTCATCTTCTAACATCTCTAAAATGTCGATGAAATAAATAGATGAATTTGTTATAAGAGTTGGGAGACGTTTTTATTGTTGAAAAGTGGGACGCAATGTAATTAATTTAAAAGAAATAATTTAATTTTTATAAAATGTAATGGATGAGAATAATGGTTTCCCTAATTTATCCTTTATAGTTGAATGTTTTAAATGTATAATGTATATGAATTATTAAAATAGATTTTATATGGGAAATCTTTTTAAAAAATGAAGAAAGTTGTACAAGTAATAGTTTTACTGATGATAGTAAATATACTACAAAAGAAATATTAACGTATCAGTTTTTTTACTAGTATTAATTATTCCAAAATTAATATGAATTGTTAAATTTATGATTATTAATACTATGAAATTATATATATATAATATTTTAGGAAAAAATTACATTTTGGAAACATGATGAATACTGATTAATGAATTAAAAATAATTCATTATTAATGAATTGTTATTTTATTTCTATTCAAAAAATTTGTTTTATAAGTGTTATTATGGTGATATAATGTTTATAAAAACATGATACATTTATGAATTAATCCATATTATTTTTTTCATACAAATATTAAAACATATTTTGATTGGTAATAATAACCAAGATATGTGATATAGTGGTAAGGTGATATTTGTTTTAGGAATATGTGATTAATGGAAATACAATGCATAATACATGTCATATTTCGAGTTAATAGTTTTTTGTTAGATAGATAGAAGCTTTAAATGATAGTGTTTGTAACCTTGAAGTTGGTATTTATTTGAAAAAAATATTTAGGTCATATTTGATGTTGTTTATTGAAATTTTATATTACCAAAAATATTTAATAGTTTTGAACCTATTTAAAGAAAATAATTGTTGTGTTAATTATAGAAGAAAGTATGTTTTCATGAAATGTTAACTTAAATTGTATGCATATCATCCTTGTTTTATAATTTTATGGTGGATCATAAGTTCAAAGGCATCAAATCCACCTTTTAATGTCTGATTTTATAGTATTTTTATTCTCTATAGAGGTGTAAATACCATTTAGATTTAATGGGTGATTTTATGACAATTTAATTGTGAACTACTAGAAAAAAAATATATATGTAATTTTGATTTTTGAAAAGAGATTCTTTATCAAGGTGATATTTATTTATATATTTGTGGTCAAATTAATAATTACCTTTCAAGTGTTGTCTAATTTTGATTCATGATATTTTTCTGAATATCCTTACATTAAAAAATTATATAGTAATGTATCATGATGATTAATAATATTTGGGAGATGATTCATTAGTTTGAGTTATATTCATCCATTTAGACATACATGTTAATTGACATAAAAAATTATCCTAGAATAATTCAACTTTTTTATATGTAATTAGAAGTCTATGATATAGCCTTTGATATGAAAACATTATATAATATTGAGGTTATTGAGGTAATTTGTGTTATTCACATTAATTTTGTATTTATTTATATTGTGGTTTCAATCATTTAGATTATTTTATTGTGAAAACCACTTTTGGTTTTTGATAATTTCAACATGTACAGGGAATATATTGATATTGTTTGTTGATCCATTAGTAGTTTTTTTAGTACTTCATGTGTAAAAATACTTCACAAATAGTAATATTTTAGACAAAAATTATATATTATGTTGGAAATTGGTTAATAGATAAAATTATACGTTTCTAGTAAGTATATTTCATTATTTTATTTTTTATATGGTAATAAAATCACTCATCTATAGGAAATGGGTATTTGGATAAGAATGATGAACTATAATCATCATTTCTGATTAATTTTTCATATTTTGACCCCACATGGATTATTTGTTGTGTGTTTGTTTAATTTATCCATACAATTATATTTATCACTATTTAATGGTATATGGGAGTTATTTTGTCTGTTCTATGTCCATTTTTCCAACTCACAATAATTTTCATCCATACAGAAACCTTATTTTATTGTTACCATCAAACTTCACTTTTTGAAATTTTATACGGAATTTTAATTACCCCTTTTATAATCTTCAGTTTCAATAATGTCATTTTAAAATATAAATTATTTCATTACAGTGCTCTAAATAAAATCATGGTGATTCAATTTTATAAATTGGGTATGTTGAAGCATCCCATGATTTTTTAATATAAAACGTCCTGGTTCACGAAGCAACCAAGAGGTTCCCCATACCCGGTTGGTCACATGGCCTCAAGCACATTTCCCCAAACTCTAGAGGCTGCCGAATAGCAGTGAGGGACTTGGTTGTGATAGTGGAGAAACTATTCCACCATTAGTAGAGTACACATAGAAAGTAAAAAAACATGAAATAGAATAAGCAGTAGATATCCAACAAAATTAAACATTTGAAGACTAAAATAATAACCAACCGGAGCACATATATATATAATAATGATGCACGATATATGAGTCTAGGAAATCAGCCAAACAAGTCACAATGTTGTATACAAATAGTGAAAAACCAAGTAAAAAAGAAAAAGATAGCATCTTCTCATCATCTCAAGCCTAGTCTTAGTCCCATGCCCTCCGGCTCCAAAGCATGTCATGTACCTGAAGTGGAAGGGTGCTAAACCTTATCTATAACTGCAATAATATAATGTGTTTGGGACCAAAATCATGGGCCAAACAGGGTGTGAGACTAAATACATGTAGGCAACCACTTGACGATATGTGTCTAATAGTTAGTGAATATATGGTATGAAAATGTACATAAAGTAGTAAACAGTAACAATCCACAGTTCCAATATCAAGTAACAACTAACAAGGAACAGAGAAAAAATATGTAACACTCTAGGAAGTACTCACAACCATCTTCTCTTGTCCTACCTAACAAGTACCAACAACCCACTGGGCAGTACACTCAGCCTATCCTCTCTGGTTTGGTCAAACGAAAATTTTAAGAATCTCTATTGATGCTCACTCGGTCAATTCCCCTTATAGTCTAGGGGAGTCATGGACTCTCTATGGAATCTCACTTGGTCAATTCCCCTTATATACCCATGTTCAATGACTCTATGATGAAGCTCAATCAGTCAATTCCCCTTATTGCCTAGGTCATTCAAATACTCTCTAAGGAAGCTCGAATAGTCAATTCCTCTTATAGTATAAGGTAAGCATGATAATTTAAAGAAAAACAAAGACTCTTTGGGGAAGCTCACATGGTCTATCCCCTTAGATTTTAAGAATTCAATGACACTATGAGGAAGCTCACATAGTCAATCCCCTTATAGCCCAATGTAATCCTAAGATCTCGAAGGAAGCTCATATATTCTATCCCCCTAGAGAAAAATGCTCAAAGAACCTCTAAGGAAGCTCACTTGGTCAATTACCCTTATAGTATACTACACCTGGTTCTCAAGGGATTGTATAAGATAACGACATAACAATGAAATATGAAAAAATAAAACCTACAGAAATACTTTTCTAAATAGTCTACAGCATGTCAAGCAAGTCAGGATTCAAATTCTCTATCCTACATCAACAAGTATCGAAAACATGCGAAGCACCAAAACTAGATAACCTGACCAACGATCATAAACAAAACATGAAAGGTAAAAACATCGAAGGCATAGAAAAAACAACCCTATTCATATCCATTCAACCTCTACATAGGAAAATATGAATTATATAAATACAACAGGGGTAAAAAAGTAACACGAACTACCCTGTTCAAGGTTATTATTAGAAATTATACGTAATACTCAAATACTTTTAACAGAAAGGTTCAAACCACCTACCTTGGAAATAGGTGATCGATATAACTGAACCTCAACACATAAATATCCATAGAAAATCATAGATCTACAAAAAGTATGAAACTTTCAACCCATGACAACATAGAAAAGATGAGGAATTGGAAAACAATGCTCTAGGAGAAGGAATAAATCACTAAAGTGATTCCAATGCAACCGACAGTGTTTGATTCAGAGAACGGATTCATGCTCAGGGGATCATTGAAGATATACGACCGTATGGTTCTCTTAGTAGAACATGACCTAATTGGAGTGTGTTCTGATGATTAGACGTGACCCCAGTGCGTTTAGTGAAAAAATAGAAAGTACTGAACGTTTACTTTTGATGTACACGACACGTATTCTCTTTTTACGTACTCCACATTATGCAACCTCCATGTCACCCCAACATGGTAGTTTTTGTGGCTATGACACGGCCAGTACATGGCCTCCAGTGGAATCACAATACATAACGTGTACTCACAAATTACGTGATGTGTACTTCGAAAATTTCTAGATTTTCTTATTTTTCTCAAAAACAACAAGAAAAGTAAAAAAATACGTAAAAAGAAGATACAGGTTCCTAAAAACTATACCCCTTTAATAAATTCATCCTCGAATTTCCCTAGCATGTTGTAGAGGAAGAAACCCCGAACAACTCTAGCCACTGAGCTCGTACATCAGCCTCCATCTCCCAAGACTCATCATGTACTCTGTCGTGCAGCCACAACACTCATACTAGGGGAACGGACCGGCCACAGAGAAGCTTTCTACTATGGTTGAGAATTCATAAAGGATGCTCTTCCAATGATGCATCCTCTTCGAGATCAACCTCCTTAGGTTGAAAGACATGAGACGGTTCTGAATAGTAACATCGAAGTTGAGAAACATGAAAAACATCGTGCATAGCCTAGTACCTCTGATGTAACTGCAACCGATAGTCAACTGGCCCAACTCTCTCCAACACCTCAAATGGGCCGACATATCTCTGTGAATGCTTTCCCAATCTCCTGATCCTATTGTGTCCCAACCTCGGTGTGACATGTAGGAAAACATGATCCCTGACCTCGAATTCAAGAGGTCGTCTCCACTGATCATCATAATACTTCAAACGAGACTGTGTAGCAGCCATTCTTTTCCAAATCAACTCTATATGCTACATGGTCTCCTGGACAAGATGAGGTCCAAGCAAAGATGACTTTACATCCTCTATCCAATGTAAGGGTGATAGGAATGGGTTACCGTACAAAGCCTCAAAAGGTTTCATCTGAATAGTTTCTTGAAAACTATTGTTATCAGAAAACTACACAATATGTATATTCTCCTCTAAAAAACCTCCAAAATCTATAATGCATGCTCGAAGCATGTCCTCTAGCACCTGAATCGTAAGCTTGGACTGGCCATCTTCCTGGCGGTGGTAAGATATACTCAAAACTACCTATTTACCCAAAAGCTTTTGAATCCCCTTCCAGAATAGAGAAGTAAAACACACATCCCTGTCTGAAAAAGGGAGTGTGGAACTCCATGTAGACGTACAATCTCTTATATTTACAACCTTCCAAGATCATCAACTCTAAAGGCCTCCTTGATCGGAAAAATGTGAGCGACCTTCATAAGACTTTCAATGACAACCCACACTATTTAATTCCATTAAGGCAACCATAGCAACCCTGTTACAAAATTCACGGAGATTTCATTCCACTCCCACTCAGGAATGGGTAACTGCTTTACAAACCCTACTAGTAGTTGACGCTCCACCTTCACCTGCTGACAAGTAGAACACCTCATGATGATCCTAGAAAGGTCACTATTCATACGTTTCCACCAATACTGATGGTGTAGATCACGTTACATCTTGGTGATGTCAGGATGAATAGATGAAACTGAGGAATGAAAATCCCACACCATCTCCAAGTGTATATCTTCTAGCACCCTTAAAGCCCCTAGAAATGAACGATCTCATCCTCTCCTATAGTCCATCGAGGAATATGGTCCTCTCTTGAAACACTCTCCCTTAGGACTAGGCCTTCATAATTAGATAACATCCTCATTCGAACTCGATCAACACAAGAAGAGGTGTCAACTACACAAGAAATAAACATCTAACCCTAACTATCTTGTACTTCCAAATGAATCTCAGAGAATAGAACCATAATCTCCCACTCAATACTAGCCTCCTAAGCTGCCTGTATCTGAGTCCTTCTGCTCAACGCATCAGCCACTGCGTTGCCATTCCTAGGCTTATAGGAAAGCTCGAAATCAATGGATTACCGGTACTTGACCCACCTTTGTTGTCCCAAATTTAGTTCATGATGAGTGAAAATTTACTTGAGACATTTGTGGTCAGTTAAAACAACAAAATGATCCACTAGAAGGTAATGTCTCCAACCACGTAAGGCATGAACAAATACTTCCAAATCCAGATCATGCATCGGCTAGTTCCTCTAGTGTGGCCTCAACTGTCGAGACTCGTATACATCAAATCCATCTCCCTGTATTAGCACAAATTCCAACCTGATAATTGATGCAATGTAGTAATCAATATAGGTATTTCCTGTCTCTGGCAAGACTAGTATAGGTGCTAGTGTCAACCTCCCCTTCAGCTCCAGAAAAGTTGACTCACAAGATTCGAACCATAATAACTTAACACCCTTCTTAGTCAAACTCATCAGCGGTGCTGCTAAGTGTGAAAAGTCATGTAAGAAGCATTTGTAGTATCCAGCCAGCCCTAAACACCTCCATACCTCAAAGACATTCTTCTACTGCTCCCAGGGAATTACTTCTCTCACTCTCTCTGGGTCTACTGATAGACCTAACTCTGAGATGACATGTCCCATGAAGTGAAACTGGTCCATCCAAATGTGTCACATTGAGAGCATAGCATATAACTGATGCTCCCTTACTGTATTAAAAATGATCTCAAGATGTTTGGTATGGTCGTGTCGGGT
This sequence comes from Viscum album, assembly GCA_963277665.1. Classification (NCBI taxonomy): domain Eukaryota; kingdom Viridiplantae; phylum Streptophyta; class Magnoliopsida; order Santalales; family Viscaceae; genus Viscum; species Viscum album. The sequence continues at coordinate 64,396,296 of OY728139.1, forward strand.
GTGAGAGAACACCTAGATATTATCCACGAAGACAACCAAGAAGGAATCCAAGAAAGGATGGAACACTATGTTCATCAGATCCATGAAAACTGTAGGTTTGTTCGTTAGACTGAATTTCATAACCATATACTCATATAGACCATACCTGCTCTAGAAGACTATGAGAGGTATATCAGATGGTTTAACGTGCAACTGATGATAACCGGACCTCATGTAAATATTCGAGAACACCTGGGCTCCTCGAAGCTGATCAAAGAGATCATAAATCCTTGACAAGGGATATCAGTTATTGACTGTAAACTGGTTCAATTTCCGATAGTCCACACAAAGCCTGAGGGTGTCGTCTAACTTCTTCACAAACAGTACAGGTGAACCCCAAAGAAAAGTACCGGGTCATATGAAACCCTTTTCTAGCAACTCCTAAAATTTCTTCTTGAGCTACAATAACTCAGATGTCACCATCATATAAGGAGGAATGGAAACCTGTACCACTCCTGGAACAAGCTCAATAGAAAACTATACCTCACGCACTAGTGGAAAACATTAAAATTCCTCAGGAACGAAATCCCTGAAATGATCCACCCTTGGAGGAACGTCTAACTGTGAAGTTACCTGATCATATACATATAGACTAGAAATATGGCCTGTAACTCCTCCTTGACAACAATGATCTAGTCCTTCTCTACTTGCCTGGTCATCCCACTATCCCTTTAGAAGAAAACATCCACCCTCTAGTGATATAAATCTCACCCTACGGTGATTACAATTGACGACTGCCTGGAAGGGAACTAGTCAGTCCATTCCATGAATGGAATTATTGCTTTCCATCTCTAAGACATAGAAGGTCTCATAAGTATTGACATCCACCAACCTCTAGAGGTCACTCTGTTCACTGATGTATTCTAGATTTTCACATCCTCAACGGTTATTCATGCATCAACACAATGGTAGAAGAAATGATATATAGCCCAAGGCTCTCCACAATAACCACATATAGAACGCTATATGGAATCCCCTATATCAAAAATTGTTGAAGATTAAAATGAGGCTACGATGATCGTACATCTAACTGTAGAGGGTCTGGGATCCTAATCCTGCTGGGTCTTCTCCACTACAAAAGTCTAGCCTACTCCACGACCCTGTGACCCTGCCTGACCGCTCTGACCTGATCCACCCTGTTGTCGTTGAAGGACTAACCACTGACTACCCCGGTCACAACCTCCACCTCGACCTGAAAAGCAAGAAAAACTCTAGTTACCTAACTGATGAGAAACTGGTGGTGATTCCCCCAAATGCGGGGTCATAGAAGAACCCCTTTCTCTAGCTGCTAGAGAAAAAAATTGACAAAAACGATATAGATGGTCCATCTTGCCGCAAGATCAACACTCCATCTGTCTCTCGGGAAACATGTCCTCATATGCCCGCTCCTCCCGCACTATTATCACACCATGTGGCTACCAGAATGTGCATCCCACCTACACTGAACTCCCTCGTGCTGTCTCCCTGCAGTGCTTCCTGCTATCAGCTTGGGGAATACTAATTCTGGATGCCGAACTGCCCTAGCTCACAGCTCTATAATCCCTCGTATTGGGCTCAGTAATCAGAGCCTAGTTGAAAATAGAGGATATATAAGTCAAAATATTGTTGTTCAACTAAGAACAGATCTCTTTCCTGAGACCGACCTCGAACATCTTAGCCAGGAACAACTCATCACCTGTTTGAATAGGTGTGAAATGATGCAGCTCCATGATTCAAGGGGAATAATTCATCACAGAAAGAGTACCCTACTCTAGGATCATGAAATCCCAGGCTCGGTCAGCCCTCATGGTCTTTGGGAAGAAGTAATCATAAAGGATATGCTGGAAATCATCCAAATACATATTCTGTTGGCGTCCCACTTGATTGATGACATAACACCATCTCTTGGTGGAGTCTTAGAGAATGTAGGTCGTGAGCATATCCTCCTATCTTGCTGTACCATGAGATGATGTATGATCATAATCATGACATCGATCCACGACTCTGCAGCCTATGGTCCTCCTTACCCTGAGAAGGTGGGCGGATGCTGCTACTAGAAAACCCCCATCCAATCTGCCATCGACAGGGTAGGAGGCGGCACGCCCTAGGAGGTCTGCATGATCCTCCGAAACCCCTCCCTAAACTAAGCTTCTTCGCCTGAAACTGGTATATCTACTGTTGTAAAGGCTGGAACAATAGGAGGAGCTACAGGAATTCCTTGATCAGGCATATAAGGAGTCTGATCACTACCCTGCAACTGGTGGACAACTGGAGTATGTCTAGGTGGCATGACTCTTCAAGGTCATATGCCCACTTAGATTCAAGATTATCAAGGAATGAAGGATGAAGGAACATGAAGAAAACCGAAGAATTAAAGCATTCAAGTTAAGAAAAACATGACTACACAGTGTGTATTTCCCCTACACGGCCCGTTTCCTTATGTCATTCACATGGGCATGTATTCCAACCTAAACTGGTCTCGTAACACCCCAAACACAAAGTGTGTTGTTTTAACACACGACATGTACTTGAATCTTCTTCCCCTTCCCGATTACTTCTACACGGTTAAGACACATAGATCACCTAAGACAAGACTACATAGAATGGACAAGGAAGACACGACGTGTACTAACCAAGCCTGACCTGGCCCGTGTTGTTATTGACACTGCCTGACACACGGCTGACACTAAACGGTGTGTTTCTGATGGACACAGTGTGTATGTGAAAGGATAACATCGACCTGTGTTGTTCGTGATAGGGTCGGGTACGTAGGTAAGATTTGATGGAATGTAAAATCCTAACATGGTGTGTATGTGAAAAGATAACACTGACCCATGTTGTTCGTGACATGGTCAGGAACTTGGGTCAGACTACACGGCATACTAAACTGGTACACAACGTGTTCCTACAAGGGATTACCAATCCTGTTTCTCTTCCACACGGTTTATGAGAAGGTTATAGATTACACGGAATGTACATACGGTACACGACGTGTGATTAAGAAAAACTATTTCTTCCAGAATATAAGATCACAAGGCATGTAGTCAAAACTACACAGCGTGTATTCTAGGTTTTTTCAGACAGTAAGCCTCAGAAACTAATCTAGAGCCCACAAAAACACTAAAATGATCATTAAAATTTCAAAATTCTAATCCGTGAAGGCCCAAAATACCCGCGAATCAAATCTTGGCATCTTATAAATGTTATAATAGGACCACAAGGTGATGATCCACTAAATACTTGTCTATGAGGGCCTATAACATCTCAAAAAGAAATGCTTGGCTTTCATCCAGAAAAATCCTTACACAAATAATACAATTTCAAACAACATGTATTTCATCAAGTCATCTAACACAACAACATGCATATTCTACTCAATATCTATCACAACAACATGCAATCACTAATGCATCTTAGATGGCATGGAAAGAATGAATGACATGTCATTTCTAGAAAGTGCATATATGATGCATGATATGGAATACCCTTATCTCAGCGGGTTGAGATAGAAAGAAAACCTCAATATCATCAACAGTAACAACAAAATACATTTGAGTCACCCAACGATGAAAATCAAATCAACTATAAAATAAAAAATTCATAAAAATTGTAATAAACGAAGTAGATTGGCTTTTCCCTGTACACGGGTAAGAAACTCCAAGGCACAACTTATTAACAAGTACTTATTCCGTCCTATCCCTATCTATTGGATCTAAATAGTATGTCAAGAGAAAAGAATACCTTGAATACCACTTTGTAACATCCCGGTTCTGGAAGCCACCCAGAGGCACCCCATACCCGGTTGGTGACATGCCCTCAAGGGAATTTCCCCGAATGCCTGAGACTACCAACTAGCAGTGAGGGCCTTGGGTGTGATATTGAAGAAACTATGCCCTCATTAGTAGAGTACACAATAGAAGTAGACAAAAATTAAATAAAAACAGCAGTATATATCCAACAATAGTGAACAATGGAAGACTAAAATAATAACCAACTAGAGCACATATATAAATAGAAATGATGCATGATTCATATGTCTAGGAAAGCATTCAAACAAGTCACAATGATGAATAAAAATAGTTATGATCCAAGTAAAAAAGGAAAATAGAAGAGATCTTCAGCATCGCAATCCTAGGCTTGGTCCGATGCTCTCCAGCTCCATAGCATGTCATGTACCTGAAGTGAAAGGGTGCCTGCCCTTATCTATACGTACAACAATATAATCTATTTGGGCCGAAAAGAATGGCCCAAAATGGGAATGAGACTATATCCTAGTAGGTAACCACCCAAAGATATGTTCTTAAAAGTTAGTGAATATATGGAAGGTAAAAGTACAGAAAGTAGTAAATAGGAACAGTCCACAGTTCCAATATCGTTCAACAGCTAACAAGCAGCTAAGTACATATAGGTAACCCTCTGAAAAGTACTCACATCCATCCTCTCTAGTCCTACCTAAAAATTACCAAAAACCCTCATGGCTCAAAATGGGTGAGACACTAAATCCCAATAGGTAACCACCCACAGATCTGTGCTTAACAGTTGGAGAATATATAGAAGGTAAAAGTACAGAAAGTAGTAAATAAGAACAATTCACGGTTCCAATATCGAACAACAGTTAACAAGTAGCTAAGTACAAACAGGTAACCCTCTGTAAAGTATTCACATCCATCCCCTATGGTTCTACCTAACAAGTACCAACATCCCTCAAGGAAGTACACTCAACTTAACCTCTCTGGTTTGATCATACGAAAATTTTAAGACTCTCTATGTATGCTCACTCCGTCAATTACCCTTACATTCAAGGGTAGTTAGGGAAACACTGAGGAAGCTCCCTCGATCAATCCCCTTATAGCCCAGGTCATTCAAAGACTCTCTCAAGAATCTCACACAGTCAATTCCTCTTATAGTTTAATTTAAGCATGGTAATTAAAAGAAAAAAAACTCTATGACGGATCTCACACGGTATATCCCCATTATAGTATAAGATGGCAAGGACTCTTTGAATAATATCACATAGTCAATCCATTTATTTCCCAATGTAATCATAGGATATCTGTGGAAGCTGACACAGTCTATCCCTTATAGATTAATTCTCAAAGAATCTATGAGGAAGCTCAATTGGTCAATTACCTGTATAGTCTACTACTCCTGGTTCTCACGGACTTGTGTAGAATAACATCATTGAAATTCAATATGTCCAAAGAAAACCTAAAAAACTACTTGGATAAACAGTCTATGGCATTACGATCATGTTAAGATTCAATCTCTCCATCCTACAACAACAGGTATGGAAAACAGGAAAAGCAGCCAAACTAGCTAACATGACCAACGGTCGTAAACAGAACATGCATGGGAAAAACATCTAATGCATAGAAAAACAACCCTATTCATATACATTCAACATCTACATAGGCATATAAGTATGGACAGAAGACAACAGGGGTAAAACATTTACACGGAATACCCCGTTCAAGGGTATTGGTTGAAATTGCACATAATACTCAACAACTTTTAACGGAATGGCCCAAACCACCTACCTTGGCCTTAGTTGATCAATATACTTGAACCTCAATTCATGAATCTCATTATAATGAAATAGATCTATGAAAACGTATAAAACATTCAACCCACGATAACATAGATATGAGAAGGAGTTTGAAAACGATGCTCTAGGAGAAGGAATAAATCACCAAAGTAATTCCAACGCAACCTGTGATGTTTGATTTAGAGGACATGCACACGCTTGGGGGATCGTCAAAGATCCACAGCCATACGGTTCTCTCGGTCGAATGGGACCTAAAAGGAGTGTGTTCTGGTGAATAGAAGCGACCCTAGTGCGTTTAATGAAAAAAAAGTACATTGTATGTACTTTTCATGTACACAGTGTGTATTATCTTTTTCTATACTCCGATTTAGGAGGCCTCCATGTCACCCCTACATGGCCTTGTCTGTGGCCATGACAAGACTAGCACATGGCCTCCAGCGTCATCAAAGTACATGGAGTGTACTTCGAGAATTTCTAGATTTTCCTCATTTTCTCAAAAACAACCAGAAAAGGAAAAACATTCCTCAAGAGAAGATCCAGGTTCTTACATAAAATATTAAACTCTTGTTATTTTTTTATAACTTTCATTTGACACACAACAATGATTAAATGAACTATAATATATTATTAAAACATTATTATGTGATTGTTCTAAGATAACAATTATGTTTGAGGGTATTAATAGTAATAACTTATTAATGAAATATATCACTATATCCAACTAAATATAAATTTATTGATTAATACCTTAAAAAATATGCATTCAATTTTTGGAAAATTCTTAATATGCATAAAAAGTATATATCCTTAAAAATATATATTACTTAATTTATGATTTAACATTATTTTTAAATTTCGATAGTTTTCAAAAAATTCTGAAATATTACTAATTTATTTAAGTTATAATATAAAAATTATCTTAGTATTATTTTTGTTTTATTTTTCACTAATGAATAATTTTCCAACGAGTATTGAAAAATAATGATTTTTTAAAACATAATTTTCATTTCTATAATGTATAAATATCCATTTTCTTATAAAATATTTAAAATCTAATACATTATCGATAATATTTTTAATTTCCCTTTTAAAAAGTTAATTTTATAATTTAATTTGGTGTAAGAAATTTTTAATATATAAAATCTATTTTCAGAGAAACTTTTATTAAAATGGAATGTATTTATGTCTTAATAAATTAAATTAATCGTTATTATAGAATAATTTTAAGGAAATTAATGAATTATTTTTAAAAAAATTGTTTTCACATTAATTTAATACTTTTATAATCATGGGATTATAATAAAATTGTTTTACGATTAAAAATTTATTTTTCTAAAAAATCCTTCTCATATTGATTTGGGGGATTATTTTAATATCAATTGATAGAACATATATATATAGTTAATTTTATAAAATCTTTTACATATTTTTAATCATTACATTTTATTTTTTAAAAAAATTCTCCTTTTATTTATACCAATATTAATAGTAACCATGGTAAATTTATCACCCTAGTAAAGGGTAAATAAAGTTAATCAAGGATAAATATATGTTATAATGAAAAACATTTTTCATCAAAAAATTTATTTTATTAAGGTAATTATATATTTAACCTCTTATTCTAAAATTTTAGTTATCTAATAGATACACATTGGCGAAAATGACTAATATATTATCTAAATCAACGAAAGTTACACAATATCACTCCCTTTGATTTAAGTATTCTTTATATGTTCACATAGGGAAAAAGTTACGAACAAATCATAACATTCATTTGTATTATAAGGAAATGTTATTCGTTATGGTAATTTATTTTTAATTTATATTTATTATATAATTAACTTAAATTATTACAAAACACCGAACCAGTATTTTATCAATTAATAGAAAAATAAAATAATTTTTTTTAAGATAGTAAAAGTGATATAAATTTAGTACATTATAGTGTTACACTATTTTTATAGGTATATATGACATATTATGTATTTGTTAAAATATTTTATTATTGCTCAAACATTTTCATTTTTCATTTTAAGTCAAATTATATAAATAATGTAAAAATCAACAATAATGATATATGGTCACATAATTGTTTTTAAAATTATTTAATATAAAAGAAATTAAATAACACAAGGTAGATATTATATGGTTTATAATATAGTGTGTTTCTATTTATGGGACAATATTCAACTTATATATATTTATTAAAACCCCTTATTGTTGGAAATTTTGTTATTGTAGTTAACATTAATTTTGATTAAACAATGTTCAATGAAAATTATTTGGTTTAAATGACACCAAACCTTGTCCAAATTATATTATTTGATAGTATTAAAACCCTATTTGGACTTAACATTCAATACAGATTCATTTAATGGAATTTTCATTGACAATAAATTTATTATAATTTTATATTTTTGAGAAATTCCATAAGTACCCCCACCTCTATTATAAAATGGAAACTCCTCCCTCTATTTATTAGAACACATTTATCCCACTCACTCAAACAAACTCTACCAATTTATCTTTTAGAATTAAAAATAAAATTATAGTGGTGATATTTCTCCAAATATTCCATCCCTACCACCCTTTAGAGGAAATCTAATGTAGTTGTTTCCATGAAAAGGAAATCACCTCAACCGGACACATTCTTTTAAACTCTTCTTTACCTCTTATAAATATATTGTATTTACCATAAAATAATAAATACAATATTTGATATATGATAAAATTATATTATCCTTATATTAAAAATATTATACACACTTTTCATATATAATGAGATTTGATACTATTTGTCATGTGTATATATGGCTTACCGTCTCCACATAGCGATACAATTAATTTTTTAATAAACAAATTATTGATGGATATTATGATGGTTTTAATGTGTATATATTATATATATAACATAAATATAAATCTATTACTATAATATCCCATCTACCTACTTATCTTCCAAACAATTGGAAATTTTTAATGTCGTTTGTATGTACATGTGTACTAGAACCTCCACAAAGTGAAGTAATTTTTTTTAATTTCTATGTGACTTTGATGGTAATAAAGATATATTTAATTAATATAAAAAGTATATATATATTATAAAGATTATTATAAATGTATTATTTATTATTTATCTACATTTTTTTAATCTATTAAAAAATGGAAATAGTATACATTCATACATATGACCCATCATCTGCTTGAGAAGTGTAGTTATCCATTCTATCTCTTATTATATCACTAAATCTAAACATGTATATAATAAATATATATTATATATAATTGATGAATAAAATTATTTATATTATTAAACCATGATTAAAATTTAAAAATTAAAATTATAGAACCAAAAAATATCTTAAAAATGAACCAGATATAACAAAAAATGATTTTAATAATGAATTGTTAATATATTTGTAATCTAACATACCTCTCTAGTACATTAATTTATGAAACATTTATTATTTGAAGTGTTTAGGGAAGTCATGGTGACTCATTTAAAGTGTTTCAAAAAAATCCAATTTTTTCAAGGGTGACCTGAGACTAGTTGGTCGTGATATTTGGTCTCTAGTGGTGACTCACAGAGATGACTCTCAATTTTGAGTCAGGACCAGTGGACTAGGACCGTTGATATAGGATAGGTTAGTTGGAATGGTGAATCGCAGCAGTGACTCGCATCATTATGTCGAGAACTATGATTAATCCACCATTGAGTAAATAAATGGTGACTCATCCACTGCTACCTTTTCTAAGAATAATTCATCCACTAGTAGCACATATATTTAGCACACGTAATGGTGACTCTCTACAGTGGCTCGCACCAGTGACTCATTTTGAACTGTGTTTCAAATTTCTCGAATTCCCCATTTTTTCCAAGTTTTTTCCCTTTAATATTTTAATTGACATGAAATGAGTTTAATACCATATTCAATTGTTTTTCATGCCATTTAAAAACGTTAATATATTCTAAAAACCTAATGAATTAATTGACTTCTAAAATGTGTGGTTGTGGTTATGATCATGCATTACTGTATTTTAAAGAACCGTTTCTCCCACTGATATAGGGAATGTCATTTCAAATTATAGGATCCTTTATTCCTTGTGCAGTCCCATTTTATCTTTGTGTGACTTGAACCATTTTTCCTCGATGAGTCGTGTGTTTGTGATTCACCTTTTTGGATCCTTTTTTCTCTACAGGATTTTCCTACCCGTGAACCCCCTATTTTAGCACAATAATGGAGTGTTTATTGCATATTCTTCTAGGTAGGGATCCCTTTTTCTCTCTTTTATTTTGGTATTATGTATGGTGGGTGTACCAATTTTTTTTAGTGAGGATATAATAACCCCAAACTAATAATGGTAAATGTGTCATTTTAATATCAATATGTTGGCCAAGGGAAAAGTGATGTATGATATTCTTGTTATTTTATTTTTAGTATATATTGTGAATTTTATGGGATAAACACCCTAATGTAAATATTTTCCATTAGGGGTCTTTTTTATGTAATGAGTAATGATTCTGGAATGCCTAATTTTTAGTTTTGAGTAAAACAATTATTATTAAATCTGTTAACCACATTCACTCGGCATATAAATGGATTCACCAAGATCATATTGTTTCTATAGTAACCCATGAAGTTAAAAATTGGAATTGATGAAAAAATTAATATTTTAAATATGAATAAGTTTTTTTGGTTTTCATGGTGGTAAGGAAGTGAGAACCATATGTATTATGGTGAGGTTTAGAAGGCCTAATGGAATCACAGGTTGAGAGATGATTGATTGTGGAATGGATGGGTTGTGTTTTGTAGTTGGTTCTATGATTTGGTTGTGCTATGTTGTATTGTTGGGTGTGGTGTGGTTATGTAGGAGGGATGCTATGAATAGTTGTGATGGGTTTCATGTAGTACCAATGAGATGTAATGTTTGGTGTGGCTATGAATTGGGGGTTAGTTATATTGAGATTATGGACTGGGTGGATTGAAATTAAAGAATAATGATTACAGTGGAATGTATGGTTAATTATCTCAATGTTTCTCCATAAGTAGCATGCCCAAAGCATCACTAGGTGGGTTGGGATGACTTTTTTATGAAATGAATTGGTTTTAAATAGAGAATAAATAAGAAGTGGGTTAATTTACCATGGGAAATCATCCTATATGTGACATTTTCCGGGTTCCTTACTATGTGTTATACATAGTAGTTTCGTATATAGTAATAGGATGAATAAATACTAAATAATGTTGAGATGGCCTGAGTTAGTTTGGTAAATGGGATGGAGTATTTCAATGAAAAGTTACATGATGGGATACATGGTTGAATATGGGTAAAGCAAATGAATTAAATGAATGGGTGTTGAGAGAATGGGCATTGTGAAGTTTCTATAATTAATCAACATGTGGATTGACCATTATTGATACTAATTGAGGTAAAAATATTTTTGAAACACAATTTTTAGGCTTCAGTGTTCGGTATATATTATGTATTACATGTATTTTCCAAATGATTTATATGAAAACCCCACCCTAAAAAATCACCATTTTCTAAACAACCCCATTTTCATTTTGTATGGTGTCATTCCCAAAAAATTTTTATGGGAGGATGAATGGCCATACTCATGCTCTCTTTTATCTCTCTTCTATGAGGTGATAACACAATTTTCTGTAGAAAGAGTTTGATTCATGAGGCCCATGTGTGTGTGTGTGTGTTTTTTCCCATGTATCTACAGGATGATATGTGTTGTTTTCCATGATTTCTTTGGGATGGGATGATTCATGCCACCCATGTGTCTACGAGTGAGATTCAGTTTCGTGGACCAGGTGTGTGCAGAAGAGATGTGATTTGGTATGTGTCCTAGGTGTCTGTGGGTGAGATGCAGTTGTGAGGCCTAGGTGATTGCGGGTGAGTTGTAAAATGGTTATTTTGGAAGATGTGGGAGCACCAAAACATTTTCTATTATGTTTGGAGAGTGGATATTCTATTGGAAGGTGGTGTAGGGTACCATACTATTGATTTTCCTAAAATATTACTTTACTTTATTTTAATTACATGGTGAGGGTGCCTTTGTAGGCTTGAGATGGTTAGCATACTTTGTTAAGAGTTTTTGGTTCTACGATTTTCTCAGGGGAACATTATTTTGGTTCTCCCACTTGTGATCAAAGGAATTTAGTTACTTCTACTATGTATAATTTTATGTTCCCCCTATGCATATACAACTATTTTCGGGATTCCATAAGGACTATATGGACTATGTTGGGATTTACTTTCTTAAACACTGGGACAATTTTTTGTATCATTATTTAGCTTTTGTATTGATACATACCTTGGTGTTTAGTTTCATTTATATCTATTTTATTTCTATACATGCATGGGTGGTGGATTTTTTCTTTATTTTATATATATATTAGAGTTTTTTTGAGTTTGATACATCATATATCATAATCATGTTTTTCTATAAAGGGAAATGCCTCCCATTTGTGACACGTTCATACCCATGGTGCAAATCGCTACCTCGGGGGCTACTGGAGGCTAGATTTTGTGGTCATTATCTCCTTTCATTCATTTACATCTTATGAGGGGCATGAAAAAATTGTATTAGAGGCATTGGTCGATAGATAAGATGGATTTAGAGGATAGGAACAGTGATAATTTCATGGGTTGGTTTGGAACAATGTTAGGTGAACTTGGTGTGTGACATTAGCAAGGGAAGACTAGATAGGACATTGGATTTTTACCAAAACCCCTAGGATCCGATGAATGGAATCTTAGCCTACCGACTGACTAAGTGAGGAAACAATGTTTGTAGGATAAAGACCCTAATAAATATACATGCATCAAAATAACTTCTATCCTTTTTTTAATTAGGTGTTTTGGGAAATTTGAAATTGATAAAAAAAATTAGATAAATGAGCTAAAAAGTATTTTAAATAAAAAATACTAACTTCTCGGTCTTGGTACTTCTAGGTTTACATTTCCACCTATGAAACATGGTCGTCATCCACATGTGTATCGAAATGTATAGGCTCGGTAGGCCAACCCGTTGATTGGTAGCGGGTTGATCCACTGGATTTGGACGACCACTGGTAGAGGAATTTTAATGCCTAATGGTGGAAACCAATGGGAAAATATGAAGGTTTTCCTTCATACAAGATGATAGAGATCTGGATTAAGGATCTGGAGGTCCTCTTCAGCTTGATCTGGGCTCAGACGGAGTGATGGGTTTCTTTAGCAATTAGACACATACAGGGAGTTTTGCGTCAGTTGTGGATGTTGTAGCTAAGGGAGATGAAGCGGGTTGAACTTATGTGGGTATATTTCAATAAGTGGTTCCAAGAAAAATTCCTTACATTTACCATAAATTATTAGAAAAGATAGTATTTACTCTCCCTCAAGTTGTTGAGAATGATGGTACGACAATTGGGGATTAATTTCAAGGATCTCCTACATTTTTTCCGGTTCTATTTCTAGATGAGGAGTATCATATGAGACACTTAGTGGAGGAAATTCTTCCTTATATCTAGTAAATGTATTCCCAATTTATGTTGCTAATTTACTAGTATGTCATTAAGAAGGATGAGTTAATCGATAAAATTCACTCATAATGAGGTCTACTGTGAGATGGGATCCGGCATATTCCATCGAGAGGTAGAGATGTTAGTGGAGGATCATAGGTGATGGACATTTGAGGATTCATCTAACAGGGAAGAAATAAACGCATTTTACTTTTTAGACTTCTGGTTCAAGTTTCTCATATTTCCCTCATATGGGTTTGGTTCTGATGTGTTTCTTCAGTGGAGTCTATGGACATCTTTATAACAAGTTCCATGTTGTTGTTTGAGCGATGTATGGTGGAGGTGTGCAAGTTCCATGACAACCTCATCAGTAGTTTCTAGATAGGGAATTTCAAAAATAGGGATTACATGCTCATGATTCACCGAGGGAGATGGAGTGGGTATAATATAACATCTGAGATTACCTCAGGGACTTCTACCAGGGAGTGGTTGTGGAGGCGGTCATTAGCAGAATGGTAGAGGAGTTGAACATGGTATGTTTCACTTCTCATAGGTAGCAGTTCTAGAAGGTCCAACGATGGATAGAGGTATGATAATCATTCTTAGTATCATTTCTTGTGATTTTCTTGATTCAAGAGAATCATACTCCTTATCTGCACCCAGTCTAGCCCATGATGTGGGACTAGATAGAGATATTCCTCATATTCCCCTGGTGTTGAGTACGCCAGTCATAGGTAAGAATAAGTTATTTAATTTGTGCAGAGGATGTAGACTGATTATGTGACCACATATATCCAATGGAGATCTATTATTGAAATAGATACAACCATAAAATGCAATTTTTGTTTTCGATTAGTTGCATCATATGCATGTCTTTATCAACTGATTTCATATAAGAGTAATTTTTTTAACATGGATAGTTGGTGTATGGCCTTCATTGTTGAGAAGAGTTTCTAGGTGGGAAATCATCATGTGAAGACTGTTCTTTTCTTGTATTATGAGATGTCAGTTACATCTATGGACGCTAAGATAGTAGAGATACCTAGAGTTTTTGGGAGTTTATAGATGTTTTCCTTGAGGATGTTTGACCTCTACCCCCCATGTAATGTTGAGTTAAGGGTAGACTTACAGCCTAGTGCTTTTCTGATTTCGATGGATCCTTATTGGATGGGGCCTTATGAGTTGAGGGATTTGAGGAATTAGATTTATGACCTGATGAAGAAGGGATTCATCTATCCCAGTGTCTCACTATGGGGTTCTCTAGTGTTGTTTTCAATGAAGGAAGATGTTGGTCTGAGGTTGTGTATAGACTACCATTGACTGAATCAGGAGACTATCACGAAAACAATAGAGTAGCGGTCGGTGTGAACTCGTCTCTCTGGGGGGTTTCCCTTGGTTTCAGTGAAACCTCAATACCATCTCCTCATGTTCACAAAGACTGTTGGAAGAATCGGAGGATGCGCAAGAATGAATATATGCGGCCAATCATCCGCTTGCTGGCTAACGCGCATCCTCTTGCTGGGGGAAGATGTTAAGTTGCCAGTTCCGATCGAAGGCATAGGGGACAAGGTGCTCGACCAACTAATCAGTATTGGGGAGAACTAATCTAACTATTAGCTAAAGGTAGATTGCTTTCAAGCTACTCGACTAACTAGGATCGGAGTGGAATTCAGACTCTACCAAGGATATAAAATCATTTCAGTCGTATAAGAGGAAAATTTAGTGTTCTATGATTGATCTACAATTAAGATATCACCCATTGAGTGTAAAGGAGGGTGATATCCTGAATATAACTTTTAGTTTCATGTATGGGAAATTTAAGAGTGTAGTACTATTGTTTAGAGTTACAAAAGAACAATAATTGTTCATGGGGAGTATGAACACCATTTTCCAATAGTTCCTAGACTCATTCAGCATCGTATTTATCAATTACATATCAATCTACTCAAATTTAGAGGACGGTTATACCGAGAATCTCAAGAATGTTTTAAAAATACATTGATGTCACCATCTCTACAAAATGTCATTCATGTAAAAGTTCTAGACATGACAGATGCATTTTTCTAGATATGTGGTGTCCCATTAGGGTTTATCAATTTAACATTGATGTTCAAAAAAGTTCTTTCTTGGGAAACATCCATGAATGTTGAAGTGGTTTTCAGTTTTCTTGGCCTGACATGATATTATCAGAGATTTGTACTAGATTTCTCTTGATTTACAGCTCCATTTAATGCTCTGACCAAAAAGGGATAGGATTTAATTTGGATAAAGTAGTTACATGAAGAATTTTACTATCTAATAGTGGATTTTGTCAATGATCAAATGATTTATTTTCAAGAGGAATTTGTGATGTTCGAGGAGTTTTTTAATTCATCATGTCTAGGCTTAGGATGCATGCTAATGCAGTATTGGGGAGTTATCTATAATTGGTCATTGTATATATGTTACCATGAATGTAAATATTCCTCCTTTGATCTATAGTTGGAAGAATATGTGTTTGTGATGAATTTGTGGTGGTATTACCTCATTAGGTAGTGAATTCTAGTATTCACTTATCACATGAGTTTGAGGTATTTCTTTTCCTAGTGTGATCCAAACTTGTAACAGTTGAGGTGTATGGAGTTTCTCCTTGACATTGATTTCAAGATCCCATACACCTTAGTTAAGGGTAATTTTGTTTCAATTCCTTGAGTCGGAATTCTCATAATGATGTTGTTTCAGAATTTGTGGATACATAAAAGGAAATGGAGGAGTTGGAAGTCATGCGCATTGATTTTGGAATGGATGGAGACAGAGGTTGTTTGTTTCATATTTTAGTCTAGTCTTCTCTGATGTTGTAGGTGTAGGAGTCTTAGTGGGGAGACTCAATGTTAGTGTTGATATATGAATGCATTGACCATGGCGATGCTATTAAGGGATGGTCAGGGGATGGCCAAAGACGTATTCTGTTCCATGGGAGGTTGTATGTTCTAGTGTCAACACAAAAGGGAGTCATCCATGAGTTTCATATCTCACCATTAGCGGAGAACCTAGGACATTCCAAGGTGTTCCATGTCATGAGGGATAAATTTGGGTGGCTTGGGATGAAATCAGATGTAGCATAGTTTTTTGTGAAGTGTTTAGTGTGCTAGTAGGTGTATGCTAAGAATTTTGTTCCTGATTGTTTGTTACAACCTTTTGATGTCCCTAAGTGGATGTGTGATCACAAATTGATAGAATTATTCATAGGATTACCCTGGGATCAAGGATGTTATGAGGCTATCAGGTTAATAGTGGATCAAATAATGAAATCATCTCACTTCTTAAGCGATCAATGATTCAAGAACATTGGAATCCTTTTCCATGAGTTATGTATATGAGGTGGTCTAGTTTCATTGATCTCTAATATCAATTATCTTGGAATGAAAAACATGGTTTACCTCAAGAGTCTAGAGGATAATAGAAGAATTATTTTGGAACTTAGTTATTCCTTATAACTTCCTCCTACCCTTATATAGATGGGAAGATAGAATAGACTATCTAGACACAGAAAGACATGTTAGGGGAATACACCTCCCCTGGCGTACGTTGTTGGGGACCACATGTAAGTTATTGTTTCCCCACTTTGTGAATCATGTAGGTTTTTCCTACTGATTAATAATTCTCGAAGGTTCATCGAACTCTTCGAGGTGTTTACCCAAGTTGGAAAGGTTTCATTCCATTTGGAAGTTCTACTACATTTAATGATGATTCATGACGTCTTCCATGCCTCCCATATTTGCCAATATAATCAGTATTACTCTCATTTCATTGCCTGAGGTGATTCGGATATCAAATATGGCGTGTTTTACATAGAGCGGCCAATAAATATCCAGGATCTTTATGAGATGGTGCTATCTGGGAAGACCATTCATTTAGTTCATGTGTTGTGGAGGCATGGTATCATAGAGGATAGTACATGGAAGTGATAATTTCATATGTGTTCCCATTACTAGGGGTTTTTTTTGAGTTTTTTCATGTTTGTTCTACCTTGTGATGTAATGTTTGACACATATTTTATATGAGATGAGTTGTTTCCTTGTTTCATTATGTCTGAATATGTCCTTAAATTCAAAAAGGGGGACCAGATTCAAATTGATACATATTAATTCCAATGCAATTAAAACCATTCAGTTAATTCAGTGGTGCCAAGAGTGGATAGTATGTTGAAATTGAAAATTGAATTCTGGATTTCATGTGTATTGGATGGTGTGGTTGTTGTTCTTTTATGGCGTTCCTTGTGGTTTTGCGGGGTTTTCATATGACATAAGAGTTGTTCTTGGATGGGGAGGTTTCTACCCTATCATTTGAACAAAACATTGTGGTTTATTATTGAACATTGATGTCGGTAAGTGTGTTTCATGAGTTGTGAGATCCTTAAGAGAAATCTGATGGTGTGGATGTTAATACCACTCTTTCTTCATGTTTTTGTTTTGAGTTTTCATGGGTGAGAATTGTTTTAGTGTTATCTGATTTAATGACATAAACCTCTTTGGTCCATTAATTTATCATTATTTATTGTTTAAAGTGTTCTTTGAAGTCATCGTGACTCATTTCAATAGTTTTCCAAAAAATATTATCTTTATAATGATGAGTTAGGACCGGTTGCTCTCTATGGTAGGTCGCCAATGGTGACTCACACTAGTCGATCTTGACGGTGAGTTAGGACTAGTGGGTCCGGACTGGTGAGTTGGGACTGTGGAGTCAGAACATTTACTCACATCGGTGACTCATAAAGGTAGGTCTCAACGGTCGGTCACCAGTGGTGATTCATTCACCTTTGAGTCACCCAACACTGACTCATGCAATTGTATCTCATCTAATTAGAGTTTTCTACTAGTATCTTGTACCAAAATATCAGCCAATAGCGACTCACACTGGTAGCTCATCTAGCGGTAGCTAATACCAGGGAATTATCAACCATTATCTTGTGTGCTCATGTTTTCTCATGGTGAACCTGAATCCTTATTACTTGAGTATCTGTGCAGTTTTGTTTCACTTTTTTGGATATCTTTTCCCTTGGAGGATTTCCTAATCATTCACCCCATAGATTAGATCAATATGGGAGTTCTGATCATCTATTCTTCGATGTTGGGATACCATTATCATTCTTTTATTCATATATCATGTAGGTTGGGTGTACAGATGTATCATTTTTAGTGTAATACCGAATTAATAAATATAAATGAATCTATTTTAGATCAATATGTGGGTCAAGGAAATAGTTATCTATGATTTTCTTGTTATTTTATTTTTTGGTTATTTTTTTCCATTATGTGGGCTAAACGCCCCACAAAAAATAATGGTCATTGGGGGTCTTACTTTTATCACCGACTAATGATTTTGGAATGCATGCATTTTTTTTTCTTTCAAAAAATTATTATGAAATTGGTTAGCCACATACACTAGGATAATAAATGGATTCCCCATGATCAAAACCTTTTTATGAGAACTATAGATGTTGAAAAATATAAATAATGAATTGATGACTTGTTAAACAAGAATGTGTTTTGTTTGGATTGTGTGGTGGAACATTTGTGAGCACTGTTACATATTGTGGGTTGTTTAAAAAGGTTTAATGAAATCTATCTTTGAATGATTGATTGATTATGGAAAGGATGGGTGGGTTTTTGTCGAGGGGATGTGATTTGGTTGTGCTACGTTGTGTTGCTGATTGTGATGTTGTAATGTAGTTTGGATACCAATAATGGTTATGATGGGTGTGTTATAGTTTTAATGAGATGTCTATCTAGGTATTTCTATGAATTAGGAGTTTTATCTATTGATAGGATGTATTTGGAGGAATAAATTTAAATAATTATAATGGAAGTGGTATATATGTGTAATTCTCCAAGAGTTTCCCCTTGAGTAGCTTGCCCAAACTATCACTTCGTGTCTTAGGACTAGTTTTCTTATGACATGAATGGATGTTAAACGGAGTGTAAATATGATGTGGGTTAGTTTATCATGGTTATTCATGCCATGTGTGACTTTTTTTAGGTTTCATTTTATGTGTTATAGTTGAAAATTTTGAAAATAGTGATAGAACAAATAAATATTGCATAATGTTGAGATGGAATGAGTTGTTTTGGTAAATGGGATATATGATGGAATTGAAAATATAAACGATTGGTTGAACAGTTAACAATGGTTGAGGATAATGAATGTAATTAATGGATTTTGAGAGAACGATATTTATAAAGCGACAATGATTTATCAACTTCTGACGTCATCGTTGTAGATTCTAATTGAGGTAGAATTTGTTTTGAAACCCAAAGAATTGTATTGAGTGTTTGGTATATTATATCTATAACATATATTTTCCTTGTGATTTCCATGGGCACCCCACTCTAGTTGATAACTATGTGCCAAAATCGTCCATTATCATGGAAGAAGGTGTCTTTCCCAAACATCCTGGTGAGAGGATGGATGTGTGGCCACACACTGTTCCATTCTACAAAATCCGATCTATAGACCATGTTTATTTGGGATGTTTTTCATATGTGGGGCCTGGGTGTGGGTTGGTGAGTTGTGTTCCCTAGGTATATTTAGGACGATATTTGTTTTTTCCCTGAGTTTCTTTATGGTTTGATGTGGTATGTGGCCCAGGTTTCAGTGGGAAAGAAATATATTTCATGCATTGGTGTGTGCGGGTGGTATGTGATGTGGTATGTGGCTTAGAAGCCTGTGGGAGTGATTTGATTGTGATGCATATGTGTGTGTAGTCTGGCTGTAAGGTGGTTATTTCAGAAGATTTTTTATCACCCAGATAGTTTTCATTACGGTGTGAGAGCGGATAATTAGTGGGAAAGTGGTGTGGGGTACCCTGCTATTGAATTACTTAGTAGATTACATTACATGGATTCTGTTACTTGGTATGTATTCCTTATTCAAGATATAATGGTTATTATACCTTGTTAGGTGTTTTGGTTCTACTATTTTCACACAGGAACATTAGTATGCTTATCCCACTTGTGCATGAGATACTTTTGTTTTTCTTACTGAGTATACATTTATGCTAAGCCTACATATATAAAATTGTTTTCAAGTTTATAATAGGTCTACATGGATTGTAGTAGGTATTATCATATATGAATATGGGAAAAATTTTGGGTCACTCTTTATCTTTTCTATAGGTAATTACTTTGGATTTTTGTTTCATTTTTAACAGTTTTATTTCTAAACATACCTATGTGGTGTATTATTTCTTTCTTTTATATATGTATTTAATTTTTTTAGGTTCATATATATTATATCCTGATACTATTTTCCTATAAATGGTAGTGCCTCCCATATTATTATATCTTTATAGCTTTTGTGCTAGTTTCGTCTATGTGGCCAACTAGAGTTGAGACTCAAGGATCATTATCTCACTTTCTTCATTTCTAGCTTAACAGGGCTATCTTTAGAGAGAGGGGTTCATGAAAAATTGGGTGATAAAAGGTTAAATATAAATAATATATTGAATTATATATATGATTATGGTTCTATAATTAATTTATAATAAATCTATATTTATTATACAAGATATTATAATGCATACAAAATAATTCGAACCTAAGGTAATTGTTATTTGGCCGGAATTTTCTTTCATGGTACTTATTACAAATTGAACAATGTTATATTTTTGGGGGTTTATTTACTACCCCTTTGAGATGTTATATCATTAATATCCTTAATTTCGTGATATTTAATTAATATTTTTATTATATATATAATTGAGGATTTTGATCCATATGTTAACAGAAATGGTAATATTTTTTGTCACCATATTATTTTTAAAGGAAACAAGCAAAATCCACAAATTATATAATTTTTTTAACTAATACGGCATTAAAGGATTATTATGATTTTATAAAGACTTATTTTCATGAAGCTTCCTCCAAAATATTTCATGAATATTTTCAACAAAATCCTTTTCTTTAAAAATTTCATGAAATTTTGTGTAAAGAAAATGATTTTGAAGAAGGAAGGATATTTTCCTCAAGAATTCATTTCAAGTGTTTTGTCAAAACCATTTTTCATCTAAAATGACATTATATCGTATGTGTATGTTTCAAGTATAATGTCTCTATGAGTTACATGGTTTCACTTTTCTTATTATGAAATGATATCCATTTCTTTTATATGGATTATGTGATGATGAGATGATGTTAATGAAACCCATTTTATTTGTTGGGTTATTATGAATGATGAATGTTTATGTTGTGTAACAAGTAAGAATGATTTCATTATGAGATGGGTTGGACCTATATCTCCCTCCAATGCATTGGGTAAAGATTTATATCTCGTGAGATAGACATGGATAGAACAGCAAGTTAAACCAGTTCAGTAATACTGGACTGGAACGAGGAGTGAACTCGATTCAGAAAGGGACTTTGCCCACTAAGATGGTCTTGGCAGCAATTCCTTGGCTACTATGGAAATCATATCATGTTCTTATGGATGCCACAATTACATGTTTTATTCCCAAGCTATTTTATCATGATTTATGTTCCATTATGATCTATGCCTTATGTACTTCCATGTTTTAAGTCGTTGCTCATGATTCATAATGTTCATGTTTCTTTAAGTTCAATTGTATATGGTATGTTTTATTTTATCCATGCTTACCCTTACTAAGCATTTGAGCTCAACCTTTTTATGTTTTTATTTTCCCCCAGGATTAAAAGAAAGATTTTAGGCAGGGAAACAAAAATGGAAAGATCTTTTTGGGAGATGTTGAAGATATTTCACCAAGATTAGAAGATTACGTTCCAAGTTTCCGAAGACACTAAACTATTACGGTCCTTGTGTGTATGTTTTTGTTGTGTACTAAGTATTCCGCAAAAGTAATGTAATGTCTATGTACGTTAAGCTTCGGGTCTCTACAATGATCAAGATACTTTTCTATTTTGCAACAGAAGAAGATAGAGAGCATTATGGAGGTTGATGAAAAGTCTTAAATTTTCAATAATACAATTTTTTTTATTATAAACAAATTTCTCTTAGAAAGGACCACCCATGGTGTGTTTTATTTCTTGATATCTCGATGAACCAATATACGACATTAATCACCATTTCCAATGTGAACATTTCAGGGCTTAATGTACATGCATTATAGAACCAACAGTCTATGAAGGATGCACCGATAGGCTCTTGAGAAGATAAATCCATTAATTCCCCATGTATGTGAAAAATATCAAGAACATATTCACATTTTAGAAATATATGGTTTGATGCATCCCCCATAAACTCCATACATCATTAACATATAGAGACAAGGTAAATGATAGTTCTTTTTTGTAATCATTAGTAAGTACCACATGGTTCTAGATTCTCAATGTTGGGAAATTTTATTTACAAAGGTTCATTGTCCTCTGTACATTCTCACCCCAGCAGTCATAATGGTTCAAGGAGATTACCTCCCTCCATAAGTCTTTCATGGAGAAGGACCATGAATTTGAGGCTGTGAAAACACACTTATCGGGATTCGTATAAATATCAATGACGTAGAGGATTCCTTGATTATTTTTATCCATGGTGGATTTAGTGAAAACCCAGTACTTGTTTTCCTCCATAAAGGATATTTTTGGAGATATACAAGTAGTGAATATGAATATACTACCTACCCTATTATTACACCAAACACAAAATTGAATTTCTCATCAATCCATTGGGAGAGTGGTTATAGGTTCATGATATATACATAAATTCTCAACCATAAATGTTATGAATCCCTACTAATAACCTTTAGGATACCTCTACATTTGTTTGAAAACACCTTTCCCCAAATAGTATGATTCTCTAAAACCTCCCATGCCAGATTTTCATGTAAGCAATGAATGGTGTCTGAGAGGTTTTTTACATTGACATCTCCATCCTGAATTTTCATTTCCATCCATGTATATGATACCCAATTCCTTTTTCATTCATAAAGCGAACCCCATATGAAACCGGTTAGTATCCTATTAATTGGTCTAAAAACCAATTTTTTATTTTTAATATTTTTTAGGGAATTAATGGTAATGGTCATGATGACCTTATTAATCAATGTTATCCTTACTCCAAAAGATAAGAAATGGGTTTTATAATTCAGTACTTGGCCCATGCCCTACCTCACAATGTGGTCAATGTAATGAAAACAAATTATTCCTACGCAAATCGGGTCACCCATGTACTCCATCATCCATATACCTCTCTGTATATCAAGGTTGTTGCATAAGGAGGTTATACATCTGTCTGAAAAATGATTTGAGATGTGAATATTCCCATCACACTATTTATGATCTCGATACTACAATATTAGTATTAATAGAGAATCATATTTATTCCTTGAACCAATTGTTTTCTAGAATTAATAATTATATCCATATCATTGGTGAATAGGATGTGGTAGATACCATGAGGACTCAGCCTGATGCGATATAGACAGATGTATCCACTGAGAATTATTCTATTAATATGTTAACTGAGGAAAACATGAGTTAGATTAAAAATTCTCATGGATAATATACCATCTTACTTTAGGTCAAGTTTTATATTTATGAATCCATGGCTCTTCCCCATGAAAAAAATATCTATCCTTGAAAAGATTAAGGTATTATTATTTTTATTCTCACCAATGTACTATCTTAAAAAATTTATCATTATAATTTAATATTATTCGTCATCTTACTAGGCTTTTATCTCACTCTTTTCATGATGTAATCCTTAAAGTGAATTCATGTACTAATGATAATATGAAATTTAATATGGGGACTATATAAAATGGGATTAAATTTTTTTTAATGATTTATGTATGATTTATTTGTATAAATATAATTTTCTCAAGAAACTAAACCTTTTGATTTAGTATTGTATAATTATTACGTTTTTATCTTAACCACTATAAGAAAAAATATATGAATGACATGGTTTAGTATAGTTTGTGTCATGTCATGTTATACGATATTTTGAATTTAATTTAGTAAAATATGACCTAGGAAAATATTATAGATCAAATAGGTGAATAATTCCGAATTTATTTACACATGTATATAAGTAATTTTTAATGAATTATTGATTCTATATTATTAACCTTTTTAAATTTAGGTATTGGGCCGAACCGCAATTGATAAAAGTAAATGGTTAAATATTTATATAATATTAAATAATTCTTGTAATTTATTTTATTTTACAAGAGTTACACATATTAAATTATATCCTATAGGTTTTTTAGTAATATTTAATATCTTATATGATACTAATATGTATATACATCTTTGAGAACACATAGTGTTGTAATCATTTCATCAAATGTTTTGGATGCTCCACTATTACGATAAATGGGAATATTATTCCAATTAATATAATTATATTTAATTTGGTATATTTTTAATCTTTACTAGTCATATATTGGCTATCATTATATTAAACTCATATAAACTACCACGAAAAAAAAATCATTCTATAACATGACCCACTCTATGATAATTTATAAATAATAAAAATATTTTGAATCCCTTTTTTAAACACCTAAATGATGTGGTATTCGATACCAAATATTGAAGTACACATTTTTCAATTTTTTTTGTTAATGAAAGTAATTATACATGTGGAAATTCACCTAATGAATCTATACAATTATGTATTTCCAAATGAATTACCTCACCCTCAATTTGATCATGTGATTGCATTATTAATATAACTCATACCCATATGAACAAGAATGTCCAAGATCACTTATTTGTTGAATATAATATAATTAGAGGGTTAAGATAAGAAGATTCAATGGAAATTTGATAAAGTGTTAAAATTCCCTTATTTTTCACCTAACATTTAAATTTTATACAAAGAGGAATGGGTTGATACATGTTCGTATTATCTATGTAGATCTAACTATGATAAATGTCACGAAAAAGTATCAACTAAAAATGATTGATGATTTTTATCAAATTGAAGGAAATCAGTACATATCGAAAGTGTATATTTGTTTTAGATATCATTATTTATGTTATGAAGAGAATATATTCAAAATATATCTTTCGTTATGAAATATGGACACTATGAGTTCATATTGATTCTATTATGACCCATATATTACTTCATAATCATTGTATACATAATTAATATAGTCATTATAATAAACATGGATAATGTTTTTATGTAATTTATTTAATAAATTCCTACATACTCACTGAGAAAATAGGATTATTATGAGAATACATGGATTGTTCAACAGAAAATTCATTAGGGGAAGTGGTATACTATGTTAATAAAGTTTAAATGTATGATATAGAAATTAATATTATAGGGGAATGTTATCATGAGTGAAAAAATCCCAATAGATCATTCACTAACATAGTAAAATGGGGAACATTATATTCCCAAACTTTTATTGGAGATTTTTAACATTCTTGGAATTGACGGGCACTAATAATTGTTTTTGGGTCACATCCCAGGATTTACTAGCTCACTATTTTAATTAACATGAATTGGATTAAATTATATATGGAATAGAAAATTCCAGAAAATATTTATGTTAAATATGGAATGGATAATCACAAAACATATACTCGCAAAACCCTTAAGTGGAGAAGATATTATTATATATTGTGATGTATGAAAAAAAGGCTTCAGATCATACATATTAAAATTTTAAAAGTAGATCCTTTTCCTATAAAAATATAAATACCCATTCAGATAAATACATAAGTAATGATCAAGAGTTATTATATGTGATCTTTGCAATGGATATTTTGAATCACTCCCTTTAGTGAGAGAAGTGTGACATATTTTTCAACTACATGCGTTTAATGTAAAACTTCAAAAATAAGGATATTTTAATATATCAACAAAGATTAATGGAGTTAATTTTAATATATTGTTTCTTAATTAAATTATAACACAAAAAGTAGAGTAATTTATTTTATGTTTTTTGAAGAAATGAAAATGTTAACATATCAATGATGAGGATTGAGAAATTCCATACATTCATGTCTTTGTAAGGGATTTATTTTTAATTCATAATAGAATTGATGTGATATCGACTTTACCAAATGAATTACCACCAATATATCTATGAGAATATTCAAATTTAAAAACAGGATGATACATAGGTTCTTAAAAATAAATATAAAAAATGGAACCAAGGTTTCAGAAATTCAATATTAATATATATGGATTCATTTTGATTACAAATAGTCTAGTTTTTATATCATCACCACAGATAATGAATTAGATACAAGATATATCATATTGTATTTGAAATATAAAGATCATTTTTTGTGGGACAATATGATGATGATTAATATTGAGTATGCCACAAATTTCTTAGAATGCCAAAAAAGTAAACGCATAACACCAGATGGCTAAGGGAATGACGCAACAATTACCCACATAAAATGTAAAAGGTATTAGATAACAATATAATTTTTATGTTGTAATTAAATTTCTTATTAATCAAATAATTCCATATATATTTTTATTCATAGACAAAATAAGAAAACACACATTATTTCAATTTGTGAAGATATCTCTATAATGACCCGATATTTTGAATCCATTGGAATATATAATATATTATAAAACATATTTCACACACTACATCCAAGATAAAAAACCACTAATTATTAAGAGATAATAATTATAAAATCTAAAATAATATTGATGGTGATATACCATAAAATATTTAGAAGATAAATAATTAATATGAGTTAATATTAAAAAATGTTTATTTTCCAAAAGAGCCAATTTATTTTTATTATTCATGCAATTTTAAAATAAAAATTTGATAAATTTATAATGGAAACTTTACAAAAATATAATTTTTTATATTCCCCACATCATAATTTATTTATAATTTTTTTGATTCCCTAAAAATGTTGATTTTCAATAAAATAATATGTTTTTATGAAAATTATACAATTTATAAATATACAATTATGTAAATGTTTCATATAAAATTATAAAAAACTTTTAATAAATAAATTATTTATTAATGGAACAACATTATTTATTTTAAAATAATTTTTAACTTTCTAATTCATAACCTAAAATTGTTTTACAATAATTTAAAATGTTACATTAATAAAAAACATATTTTTTGGTATTTTCTTCAAAATAACTATTCAGAAGGCGAAATTAAATATATTATTTCCTATAAATACTCCTAAATATTATTTATTTTATAATAAATAAATTTATTTCATTAAAATTAGTGTCCAATATAATTATATCTTATATATAAATTTAACTCTTAAAAATGTTATTTTTTAAAATATTATTTTTATTCAATTAATTGTTTTATATGAAAGTTAACTTTTAAAAAATATTGATATTAAATTTTTTTGATGGAGTTAGAATTTTTAAATCATTAGATTAAAATTAGTTTTAAATAATCCAATTATAATTTTTTAATTAATATTAATTTCTAATGTTGAAAATCAATTGCCATGGAAAAAGATAATTTGAGTAAATGGATAAAAAATACTTAAATATCATTTAACATGTCCTAGACTGATTTTATTAGTGGATTTTATAAAATATCTTGATAATCACCCCAAAAATTATCTACTTTTTGGTAATTGAATGTTTAATAGTTTTTTGACATTATTGAAAAGGGATGAGTATTTCAAAAAATTTACATTTTCTCCTCTGGTAAAAGGGTACCAATTCCACTATTAAAATAACCCATTCAAATTATAATTCCTCAATAAAAATATTACTTTTTAACCACAATATAAACAAATCCCACAAAAAAAACTCATGTCGAATCATTGTTAGAAAAATCTATTCCATTTCGAGTTATCATTAAAGGATTGATCAAGTCTTCTACATAAGAATTACATACATCTTATACATTTCTTATTAATACCACACATCCAAATATTATGTAACAAATATAATAGGATGAATTAATTATCATTATTAATTTTTTTCTTGATATATTAATTCTACAACTCTTATTTATCAATTTCCTTCAACATTGAAAAACAAATGAACATCATTAGTATGTTTTAAAGAATATCACATTCACAAAGATGTGTCTTTTGGTTTTCATAATTACCACCAATAAAGGATTTTATTAATGGTTTTGAAGAATAATAATTATGGTGTATAACCTATAATTTTAGTTTTGAAATTTTTTTTAGTATCCACCTTTACCTCCTCTCAATCGTTGAGAAATGGGAACTCTAAATTGGCATACATGATGACTGTCACCTGCACGATGAAATGTTTTTTTTATTTTTCAATTAAATTATGATAATTTATGTAAATATAATAAATTTTTTTTACCATAATAAATTAATAAATAGATATCATTTTAAAATATAAACATCTTTAATCATACGCTTTAATCGAGTCAAAGTGTGTGCGTGTTTGGGGTTTATTAACCACATAAGTGAATAATGATTTAAAATCCTATTATGGTAAACTATAGAAAGCAATAGAAGTAATTTTATTATAATATATATATAATATATTTATTTTTATATGGTTTGGAAAATTTTATATCATGTATTTTACTAATTATTTAATTAACATTTTCATTTTATAAGATTATAAAAGTAATATGAACTTGATTCAATTCTCATGAATAGATAAGGATAAAATATTAAATAAATTAATATCATCTGATAATAAATGGATCGTATGAAATTCAATATTAAATAATAAGGATACTAGTAATTTATCTAATAAAAATATTTTCTATATTCAGGATGTTATGTGTGTGCGTAGAATGAATCTGTGATATGTTAAAGGATTTCTCCATAATTTACCTTCAGTGAGGTATAGTTTCTGTTTATGAAAATTTCTTATATGAGTGGTGTTTATAAATCGTAATTGATATAAATTTTAATTAATATTATTTTAATCATGGGATTTGACGTTTATTTCCATGTTCTCAAATTTATGGTGTATTTTGTTTATTTTTTACGTAGTTAGTAAGGGTTTCAACTCTATAGTTTTTTTAAAACTAATTTTTATTATAGGCACAAAATTTCATTTATATAGTATATGTAATTCCTATTTGATATCATAAATCATGAATTATCTTTTATTAATGATAATGATATTTCATTTCTATCTCCCTCATTCATGAGTTATTTATTCAAAGGCTTCTCTTGTTATGAGAGGTTTTCATGACTCAAATATTTTTCATGGGTAATAATCATTATTCATTTACTTATGTAAATAAATATTTATTTATTAAACACTATTATGATGATATATTTTATTTTAAAATTATTTTATGGGTATGTAATGTTTCATACAATAGTAATCATCAATGTTGATATAATGTATTCATGGAAAATTATTTTTATTAAGAATAATTCAAATTCTATTTAATGAATTTTCAATCCCAATATATGTTTTTAATTACCACCATTATTCTATAAAGACTTGTGGAAGCTAAATAAATTTTATCACCAATTATAATCTCTCATACATATAATCATTTTAGATTAAAGGTTCCACCATCAGTTTAATGAATTCATATTTCTACATGGTTATTTCAAAATATTCAAATGATTTTTTTCCTTCTATTCCAAATAGAAAATTTTATCAGCCACTTGACATATTCATTTAATAAAATTATTTTATAATTATAGTTATATTTATTAAATATTCCTTTCAAAAAATAAGTTTTTTCAAATTACTGTCCATTATTTTATTAAAAGAATTATGTTTTTTCATATTTTAATTATTAAGGGTTCTTTTTAAAAAACTATTTTCAAATTATTTTCACTTACTAATTTTGAATTTTTTTTTCATTTTAATGTCTCTATTATAAAATATTATTTTAAGATTGAATAATTTTCAATTTATTTCCACTAATAATTTTTCATAAACAATATGTGAAGTGCACAGTGTTGCATTTGTTGTCAATGAGGCATGAAGTTGTCTTGGAATGAATGGAATTCAGGGAATGTCCAGATGTGAATGACAAATGTTGTGATGGTGTTGGTGGTGAAGGAGAATGGCCATGGTACTAAGATGCGTGTCACTTAGGAGATTCACTAAGTGGTATTGGAAATTGTGGTTGAAACATTCTCCATGTAAATCAGACGATTATTGAGCTGTTCTTTAAGTTCCAAGAACTTGTATCAACTGGATACAATGTCACAACAATGTTAGAAGACCATGTATTGTATTGACAATGCATGAGGAGAAGCAAGAGATCCATCCACAACTTCTAAGTGGATGAAGTGGATTAAAGAAGTCCATGTACTAACTCTTAGTGCATGTGAATCAGAAGAAGATCCAATTGATCTCTGATTAGATCAATGAAGAATGTTGAAGAACATGTGTGATTTATGAGATTCAGTTGAAGAAGTCCCTCCTAAGTGTTGAACACATATGGAAGAGGAGATGAAGAAGATTAAGAAGAAACCTTTTGAATTCCATATCCTAAGTGAAGATCATATGAGGAGAAGTAATGGAATTCTTAAGAAGAAGATGAGAATAAATGAAGAGGAAGATGGCTTAAGTGGCATTTGGCATATTTCACTTGGGAGTACTTTGTTTTTATACAAAGTATTATTATGTCCCTTTGCCAAAAAATATGGCCAGCCAAGGCACCTTGAGGGTTCAACCCCAAGGCATGGGCGCTAGGGCACCACGCCAATGGGGGAACCCGTGGGGTGAGCCAGGGCGGCAGGGTGCACCCAAGACACCGCATGGGCGCCTGGGGCACGCCCGAAGGAGCGCGGCAGGGGCGTAGGAGCGCGCCCCCGAGAGTGTCAGCGTGCATAGAGGGCGCATAGTGCGCGCCGGAGTGGCAGGGGCGGGCGCAAGAGCGCGACCGCAGAGAACACGGTGCGGGGCGGCACCATGGAAGGAGAGGATTGAACTGAGCCGGCTGGGGGAGCGGATGGTTGATAAACCGCGTCAAAACCGCTCGCCGCTTCGATGTGGGACGCGGAAAAATCTCCAGGAGCGAATCCTGGCCGCTCGATCGATCGCGCGCCAGATCTCGACCGCACGATCGATCTCGCGCGAGATCTTCTGAACGGGGCCGTCTGATGTCTTTCGATCGCCTGATCCGACGGCTCCCCGTCCTTCTCCTTCCTCGAGCTCAGCCGAAGGCCACCCGCAGCCTCCGTTCGAACCAAAGGCCTCCCGACGACGGATTTTGAGTTCTCGGCTGTCTCTCTCGAAGCCGAAGGCACCATTGTGCTCGTCTCTCCATAAGGAACATATACATGCAATAAAATATGCATGCACACGTTGGATGGAGAATTTCGAGTATTGGCCGAAGGCAAACGAAGTGCTGAGGCCATGAGGATTATTGATGTGCATGGTTTGTGCCTAACCGAAGGTCATGCATGCGTTCTATGTCGCATGCTTGTAGAGGAAAATAAAGGAAGAAAATGGAACCCGCGTGAAATAAAAAGAAAAACAAGATTTCACAGAATCTTGAAATAACCGAAAACTTCATGAATTTAAAGATATCACACGCGGATGGACCGAGGCTCTCCTCGCCTATAAAAATAGAGCCCGAGCACTCAGAGTTTCTTGCTGAAGTTTTATTGAAAAACTGTGTTCCGTGAGGCTCTTCCTCGCGAAGTCGAAGCCCCGCACAAGTTTACTTGTGCGGCTGAGTCTCTTGCACACTACCTCTTTGCGCGACAAGAAGAAGGAGGAGGAGGAGATCCCTGTGCGCCTTCCCTTTGCGCGGCAGGAAGAACCCGGGGCAGTAGCACTTGTGCGCCCCGTGGTTGAGGTACCTTGCACCCGAGGAGCTTGCGCGTCGTTTGTGCCTTGTGCACTTGTGCGTCTGAAGAAAAGGAGAGGAGGCCGCTTGACCCTTGCGCGCCACCTGACTTACACCTTGAGGACTTGCGCGCCTCCATTGAGGCAGGAGAAGACCCGAGGCCAAGACTTGTGTATGCACCGATGAAGACCCGAGCATTTGTGCCTTGTGTGTAAGAATAAAGGAAGTACAAGTGTGTGCAAGAAGTGGAACAAGGCTTGCACCTTGTGTTTGCAAAGTAATTGAGAAAATGTGTGTGCAAACAAAACAAGAAGTGGGCCGAACCTAGGTGTGTACAAAGTGTACGCATTTAGAAGTTGAAGGAAGATGACATCCACACTAAAGTATAACACACATTAAGTGTGTGAACAAATTGAACAAAGTGTGTGAGTGAAGAAGGTGTGTGTGCTAAAAGTATTTACACCCATTGTGGGTTTATCACACCAAGGAGAAAAAGGGGAGTGCATGCAAGCATGCATGCACGTGCACACGTGAACAAAGCTAAATCAGGCTGTGTGCATCTGAGTTGTCCAAGACTTGAAGATCTTGAAGAGATTTGAGAAGGCCATGCAGTCAGTGCATGAGGATGCAGAGTTGCCATGCACTCAGTGCATGAAGTTGAAGTGAAGTGAGATTGGACCAGACTGATGTTAAAGATATCAGTTGTCTGAGTATTCAGTAGTTAGAGAGAGAAGCCAGGTCATCCTGAGAAAAAGGAGATAAATCCTGAGCTAGACGAGAAGCCCTGATCAACCACAAGTGATCAGAAGAGAAGAGCAAGGCCAACAGCCTTTATCCCAGGCTGCTGAAGTTACTTGAAGAGCTGAACAGAGGAGAAGAGCTACTCGTGCGACTCGAGGATCCAAGAGAAGACCCTGTGGGACTCAGGGTGGACGAAGTCTTCAGTGGGATTCTGGAGCAGGCCAGTGGGACTCTGGTAACACTGTGTGAAGCAGTATAAAGACCCTCCTGTGGGACTCAGGAGAGATACGGTGGGAAGCTGTATCGACCATTGTAATTTTAACAGGTTATAATGGAGAATCCATGCTGGGAGAGCATGGCAAGGATGTAGGCCTTTGGTGTCGAACCTTGTAAATCCTTGTGTCCTGTGCCTTTTCATTACTGCATTATCCGGGAAAGGTTGAGAGACATGAGAAGAGTGGATCGAGGCCTTAACAAGCCATAGAGGTTTAATTGATTAAGAATCAATTAGTAAAAAGTTTTAAAGGATCACTGATTCACCCCCTCCCCCTCTCAGTGATTCACACTGATCTGGGCACTTCAATTGGTATCAGAGGCAGGTTACCTCTAAAAGATCCAAGAGAGTCTATATGGAGTGCAGATTTGAGGAAATGAAAGAACAGCCTCAAATGGAGATATCTTCCAAGACTCTGAAAAACAGAATGAAGAAACAGGAAAAGAAGATGAGGAAGAAGGTTGGTGCAATCAGAGAAACTCCTTCTATGGAAAGAAATGTGAAAGTCACATCAGATGACAATTCCTTTTATCATTCTTCTGATGAAGCCTGCTCTAGCTGTGATGAAGATGGAAGAAACAATGATCTTCTAAATGCAATCAAATGTCTTCAGAAGACAGTCCCCAAGGAAGTGGAAATGTCTATAGCTAC
The DNA here is from genome assembly GCA_963277665.1 of Viscum album. Taxonomy (NCBI): domain Eukaryota; kingdom Viridiplantae; phylum Streptophyta; class Magnoliopsida; order Santalales; family Viscaceae; genus Viscum; species Viscum album. Next base: position 64,429,739 of record OY728139.1, read on the forward strand.
AGGCGTCCTTGATCTTCAAGAAGAAAAATTACAGCTAGAAGATGAAGCCAATTCTATGGAAGTCCAATTGGCAAAAAGGGTTGGCATAACCAACACTCTCAGAAAGCTGGTAAATGCCAAAGATGAAACAGTATCTCTTTTCAATGAAAGATATGAAGATACCTGTGAGGAATTGCAAAGGAGATCTTCTGAGAAAGAAATATTTTTGATAATGATCAAAGATGTTCTCCATGCACTGGAAAAGAGACACAGAGTTTCAATGGTTGTCAAAGATGCTCAACTTGAAGACAAAGAAAAAAGGGTAAAGGAGCTTGACAATTCATTGCTTGAATTGAAGACAGTGCATGATGACCAGATGAATCAGCTGAAAGAAAGTTGGGAAGGAAAGCTAAGAGCTGTTGAGGATGAGAAGAACTCCCTTAACATGAAGTGCTTAGAACTAGAGGTGATATTGAAAAATCTGCAATCACCCGAAGCTGAATCCTCCCAATCAACTGAAAGAAGAAATGTTTCTACTCAAGTGAGCTTTGAGAAGGATGATTCTAAAAGAAAGACATCCTCTAATGAAAGGGCAACATCTTCTAAAAAGAAGGTACCATCCATACCATCTTGTACTAATGCTTCTAATTGTGTTTCCACAAAAAGTGCAGGATGGAAGAATAATTCCAAACAAGTATGGATGAAGACAATGAAGAAAGAAAGCTCTCCTGAAGCAGCACAACAATTCAAGACAAGTACCCTACAATCAGACGGAATCAAAAAGTCAAGATTTGTGGGTCAATGTTGGTGTTGTAACAAGTATGGGCATTGTGCAAAGGATTGTTGGTACAATCCACTGAATGCCAAAGCACAGAGGAAGCCCATGTCTAGGGGGACAATCCAGAAGGAAATAAGAAACATCCACAGGTTCAGAGACATCTGTTTACTGCTAACAGATTTGGATTTCTTGACAACATCTGGGATGGTTGCAAAAGTGGTCAAAAGAATGATACATATCAATCTCCGAATGTATCCGAAGCTAGAATGAAGAAAAGATCACTGAACCTAGCTAAGAGAGATTCCTTGGGAAGCAAGCAGAAGAAAGTGGAAGATGCTCCCAAGAAGAGTTTGAAGAATGAAGAGAAGTCCTTGGAATTGAAATCCAAGAAGGGTGATGCATCCTGAAGGACCACCAAGAAAACATGCTTCTACTGTGGAAAGAAAGGACACACCATGGATCTTTGTGAACAAGCCATGGAACTGAATAGAAGCAGACTGGACTCAAAAAGACAATCAATCCAGAAGAAGCAGAAGGGATTGATTGAAAATAAGTTGCCTAAGAATGGTAGCTTAACAGCATCAAAAGAACCATGTGGAACTTCCAGAACTGAGGCCACTCTTCCAAATGATTTACTTGTCATATGGCCACATCAGTTGCAACTTGCCAGAGAACTACAAAGAGTTGAAGATGAAGCTCTGGAAATTGCTAAATCAAAAGGGAAGAATAAGGTTTCACATGAAGATGTTTTGAGAACCACACCAGGACAATCATCAATGAAGATCAAATGTGCAAGTGTGAAGACTGGTGAAAATGGGACATCTCGGTTGAGAGAATCTTCTCAACCTTGTTGTTCACATTGATGAACCAAGGAGGTTCCATTTTATTCCCTTATACTCTTAGTATATACATGTGATAACATTGCAAGGAATTGACGATGATGATCATTCTCATCCGGAGGATGGTTTGGACAGAACGGAGTGCACCCCTTGAGGGGGAGAAAATCTGAAGAAGATGATGTTCTGAGATTAATATCATCTTAAGAAAATGGATGAATGGGGTAGCTTTATCTTTGCACTGAACTTTCTAATGAGTTTTGTGGAGTATGTGTAGGATTTAGCAATTCATTGAATATTTGAACCCCTTAGCATGATCTCACATGTTTACAGTGAATGTGGACAGCATTGAGTTCCTTGGTTACATCACTCTTGTTTTCTGCACCGGGTTAGCCCAAGTAGACTTAGAGTTGATTTACTAAAGGTTCTTTGCTAAAGAGAACATGTGGCATAATCCCTCTCTTAGTGATTTATAAAGAAGATGCTATTCGAAGGGAGGAAGAGATTTTTTTTGAAAGAGAACCACACCACACCTTTGCATTTGATTGCCAATAAGGGGGAGAAAATATTGGCACACATATTGACCCATTCATATGTGCTGAAGGAGTGTATTGACAACAAATACAAAGGGGGAGATTGAAGTGCACAGTGTTGCATTTGTTGTCAATGAGGCATGAAGTTGTCTTGGAATGAATGGAAGTCAGGGAATGTCAAGATGTGAATGACAAAGGTTGTGATGGTGTTGGTGGTGAAGGAGAATGGCCATGGTACTAAGATGCGTGTCACTTAGGATATTCACTAAGTGGTATTGGAAATTGTGGTTGAAACATTCTCCATGTAAATCAGACGATTGTTGAGCTGTTCTTTAAGTTCCAAGAACTTGTATCAACTGGATACAATGTCACAACAATGTTAGAAGACCATGTATTGTATTGACAATGCATGAGGAGAAGCAAGAGATCCATCCACAACTTCTAAGTGGATGAAGTTGATTAAAGAAGTCCATGTACTAACTCTTAGTGCATGTGAATCAGAAGAAGATCCAATTGATCTCTGATTAGATCAATGAAGAATGTTGAAGAACATGTGTGATTTATGAGATTCAGTTGAAGAAGTCCCTCCTAAGTGTTGAACACATATGGAAGAGGAGATGAAGAAGATTAAGAAGAAACCTTTTGAATTCCATATCCTATGTGAAGATCATATGAGGAGAAGTAATGGAATTCTTAAGAAGAAGATGAGAATAAATGAAGAGGAAGATGGCTTAAGTGGCATTTGGCATATTTCACTTGGGAGTACTTTGTTTTTATACAAATTATTATTATGTCCCTTTGCCAAAAAATATGGCCAGCCAAGGCACCTTGAAGGTTCAACCCCAAGGCATGGGCGCTAGGGCTCCACGCCCATGGGGGAACCCGTGGGGCGAGCCAGGGCGGCATGGCGCACCCAAGACACCGCATGGGCGCCTAGGGCACGCCCGAAGGAGCGCGGCAGGGGCGTAGGAGCACGCCCCCGAGAGTGTCAGCGTGCATAGAGGGCGCATAGTGCGCGCCGGAGTGGCAGGGGTGGGCGCAAGAGCGCGCCCGCAGAGAACACGGTGCGGGGCGGCACCGTGGAGGGAGAGGATTCAACTGAGCCGGCTGGGGGAGCAGATGGTTGATAAACCGCGGAAAAACCGCTCGCCGCTTCGATGTGGGATACGGAAAAATCTCCAGGAGCGAATCCTGGCCGCTCGATCGATCGCGCGCCAGATCTCGACCGCACGATCGATCCCGCGCGAGATCTTCTGAACAGGGCCGTCCAATGTCTTTCGATCGCCTGATCCGATGGATCCCCGTCCATCTCCTTCCTCGAGCTCAGCCGAAGGCCACCCACAGCCTTCGTTCGAACCAGAGGCCTCCCGACGACGGATTTTGAGTTCTCGGCTGTCTCTCTCGAAGCCGAAGGCACCATTGTGCTCGTCTCTCCGTAAGGAACATATATAAGCAATAAAATATGCATGCACACGTTGGATGGAGAATTTCGAGTATTGGCCGAAGGAAAACGAAGTGCCGAGGCCATGAGGATTATTGTTGTGCATGGTTTGTGCCTAACAGAAGGCCATGCATGCGTTCTATGTCGCATGCATGTAGAGGAAAATAAAGGAAGAAAATGGAACCCGCGTGAAATAAAAAGAAAAACAAGATTTCACAGAATCTTGAAATAACCGAAAACTTCGGGAATTTAAAGATATCACACGCGGATGGACCGAGGCTCTCCTCGCCTATAAAAAGAGATCCCGAGCACTCAGAGTTGCTTGCTGAAGTTTTATTGAAAAACTGTGTTCCGTGAGGCTCTGCCTCGCGAAGTCGAAGCCCCGCACAAGTTTACTTGTGCGGATGAGTCCCTTGCACACTACCTCTTTGCGCGACAAGAAGAAGGAGGAGGAGGAGATTCCTGCGCGCCTTCCCTTTGCGCGGCAGGAAGAACCCGGGGCAGTAGCACTTGTGCTCCCCGTGGTTGAGGTACCTTGCACCTGAGGAGCTTGCGCGCCGTTTGTGCCTTGTGCACTTGTGCGTCTAAAGAAAAGGAGAAGAGGCCGCTTGACCCTTGCGCGCCACCTGACTTGCACCTTGAGGACTTGCGCGCCTCCATTGAGGTAGGAGAAGACCCGAGGCCAAGACTTGTGTATGCACCGAAGAAGACCCGAGCATTTGTGCCTTGTGTGAAAGAATAAAGGAAGGACAAGTGTGTACAAGAAGTGGAACAAGGCTTGCACCTTGTGTTTGAAAAGTAATTGAGAAAATGTGTGTGCAAAAAAAAAGAAGAAGTGGGCCGAACCTAGGTGTGTACAAAGTGTACGCATTTAGAAGTTGAAGGAAGAGGACATCCACACTAAAGTATAACACACATTAAGTGTGTGAACAAATTAAACAAAGTGTGTGAGTGAAGAAGGTGTGTGTGCTAAAAGTATTTACACCCATTGTGGGTTTATCACACCAAGGAGAAAAAGGGGAGTGCATGCATGCATGCATGCACGTGCACACGTGAACAAAGCTAAATCAGGCTGTGTGCATCTGAGTTGTCCAAGACTTGAAGATCTTGACGAGATTTGAGAAGGCCATGCAGTCAGTGCATGAGGATGCAGAGTTGCCATGCACTCAGTGCATGAAGTTGAAGTGAAGTGAGACTGGACCAGACTGAAGTTAAAGATATCAGTTGTCTGAGTATTCAGTAGTTGGAGAGATAAGCCAGGTCATCCTGAGAAAAAGGAGATAAATCATGAGCTAGACGAGAAGCCCTGGTCAACCAAAAGTGATCAGAAAAGAAGAGCAAGGCCACCAGCCTTTATCCCAGGCTTCTGAAGTTACTTGAAGAGCTGAACAGAGGAGAAGAGCTACTCGTGCGACTCGAGGAGCCAAGAGAAGACCATGTGGGACTCAGGGTGGAAGAATTCTTCAGTGGGATTCTGGAGCAGGCCAGTGGGACTCTGGTAACACTGTGTGAAGAAGTATAAAGACCCTCTTGTGGGACTCAGGAGAGATACGGTGGGAAGCTGTATCGACCATTGTAATTTTAACAGGTTATAATGGAGAATCCATGCTGGGAGAGCATGGCAAGGATGTAGGCCTTTGGTTCCGAACCTTGTAAATCCTTGTGTCCTGTGCCTTTTCATTACTGCATTATCCGGGAAAGGTTGAGAGACATAAGAAGAGTGGATCGAGGCCTTAACAAGACATAGAGGTTTAATTGATTAAGAATCAATTAGTAAAAAGTTTTAAAGGATCACTGATTCACCCCCTCCCCCTCTCAGTGATTCACACTGATCTGGGCACTTCAATATGTATTTTAAGATATAAGTTATTTTTATCTCTATAAATTATGATTTTCTAATGTCCTTTAATTTATTTTTTTGTAAATATTTTTTGAATTTAATTTTTTATTCAGATTTTTATAATGATATTTTGAATATTTTTGATTTATAAATCTATATAAAATCCAAGGATTACCTTTTAGGATGTGATGTTTTTATAACCTCTTATATGTTATTATGATATTATTTATTTTATAAAATGTTAGTTTTGATTTCTAATGATTTATTTTTTTCTTGTTTTGTGATTATATTTAGTTATATTATACCAGATTTAATTGTTATGAAACCTATATTGTTGTCATGGGTTCATTATTACATGTGAATTATTTCCATTTTTATTTATATGAAACCCATTATTCTTCAATGGGTTCATTAAAATATTTTTTATGAATAAATATTTTATTGTACATTTATGTATGGATGATTATGACTGGTGTCCTATATCACCATAATATTCATTGGTTTATGTTATACCTGATGAGATCAAAATGTAGAATAATATGATTTTTCTAAATACTATTTTTACACGGGAGGATAATACCAGTCCCATGAAATTACAAAGAATTTAGTTTTCATAATATTGTAATAATTATCATTTCTCCACATTTCCATGTAAATCATTAAATTATATTATTTTTAAAGATGAATTTTATTTACCTGAAATTTCATTTTTTCCATGAATATGACTTATTTGTAAAGTATTCCAAAATTTTATGTCATGCTAACATGTTATATCATTATAAATATATGTCTCATATAATTAATATTTTTTATGATTACATAATGAAGTTTTAATGATATTATAGTACTCTAATTTTAATATGATTATATTATATGGTATGTTGGTATTAAATTAAGAAACTTGTAACTGGCTCATTATATCCCCTATGTTTATGAAATATTATATTGTTATAATTTTTTCATTGCTAGATATTTTATCTCACCCATTTTTTATGTATCTAATCCCAATGTTGTTAATATAAATATTTCATGTCAGTTAGCTAAAAACAGTCTATAGGGGCACAATTATGGATATATATTCATAGTGGTAGAAAAATAAAAAATTTATGTGGCTATTATTGAAGAACATAATTCTTTCTGTCCTCGAGTTATGTGACAATTCATGATATTAAAAAATTAACCTGTAGTATCCTTTCATTATTTCTATATTCATATATTGTGTAAAAATATATGGTGTAAAAGGAAGTGAATAGTTATTTCTTGAGATTATTTTGGATATTTTGGATATTTGTTTAAAAAATATAAGAAAAAACCCCAAAAAAATTGATTATGGGGTGAGTCTCAATATTGAATAATATTCTTAAAATTCAGTAAAATATTGAGTAGATTTGTTCCCTTTTTAATAAAACCCTACCTATATTCTAAATGGGGATATATGATGAGTTATTTATGAAACAAGGGGTAACAACACTGAATATGGCGAAAATTAATTGAATCTACACCTGGTGCACGACAAAGGGTCATAACTAAAAACAATGTATGAAATTCCCATTGGATATACATTGGTTAATAACAATATATTTTCAATACATTAATAATTAATTATAATTTTAAAGAGGTTTTATATAATGTATAAGAGAAGCTAACCTAATAGAAGAAAGATTTAACCAAGAGAGATTTCGGTTAATCTAAAATATAATTTTTCAGTATCATAGATTAACAAATTTGATGGTTTGGTTTCGAATAATTCCTTTATGATTTAACTATTTGTCACCCATGATTAACTCGTTCTGTTTTTCAAATTGTATAATAAATGAAAAACCATATAAATGATGGGTTTGGTGGATAATATAGTAATAAGCTACTAAGTTGAATAGATTTGGAAATTGGAATCTCTATGGTTATTCTCACCTAATAATAATTAGTTATGAACAATTACTTGAGTATTTCTAAAAATAAAACTCAATAAATTATACGAAACCAGGTTTTATAGAAGATCATTCATGGAAGATGATGACGGAAGTAAAATCAAACATCATACATGTCAACAATGTGGGAAGAATCACACAATGAAATTTATTATATGAATAAAAAAGTGTTTCAAGTGTGAATTGACAATTAATATTGTTCATAATTTTTGATCTACAGTGAAGAATAAGATCAATGAATCACCGGAGAATAATCTTATATGAGAACAATTTCTACTATATTGGTATTATGAAAAATAATTCACTAACCTAACATCTAATATGGAAAAACAATAGAAACCTTATGAAATAAGGAAACTAGGGTAATCATATATTGTCCATATAGATAATAGTAGGTCTTGAAAAATAGTGTTAAATTTTACACTCTACCACAAATTTATATATGTGTATATTCACATACAATCTGAATCTCTCCAACTTAACAGGTCAATGGAATTTTCTAATAGAGTAACATAAATACCAGAATGATATTATATTATCTTATATTTTATTGTATCTCATTATGATGTTTACGGGAAAATTATTCATGTGAATATTATTAATTCTTAATTTAGAGAAATTTATTGTTATTTTTTGAATTATATAACTCTTATTAATTGGATTTATGGTAATTGTGAGAATATGAAACTAAAAATTAGATTTATAAAACAAAATATAATAATATATCATTACACATTTGACTATGAGTATTCTTCGAGAATTGATTCCGTTATTGGATTTGTGAAACCTACACATGGATGATGTTTAGCTTAAATGGGCAGAAGGAAACTCAATATTCAGACTTTCCTCTTGGAACATAAGAGATAAGATTCATAATCTCAAATAAATTAGTGATGATGATACCAAATTTGAAAATAAATCATAAGACTTTTAAATCATATGTATACCTTTATCTATCTCTGTCAGTATGAAATATTTTAAAATTTGACTATGAAATTTATTAATGTTGGAGAAATTAATGATCTGAGAATTAAGAACCTATAAAATAAACACTATGTTCTATAACATGTGTCACATGCTACACCCAATGTAAATAGACCAAAAAATAATAATATAAAATTACTGAGAGATAAAAAATAAAGATTATATTGGTATACTATTAAATATTCAAAATATAAATAATTTATTTGAGTAAATATTAAAAAAAGAAGTTTAAAAAAATATTTTCTTTGTATATTATATTTTATTTTAAATGATAAATAATTATAATTAAAATATAATTATTATACAATAAAATTAATTTTTAAATTCCTCACAAAATAATTTAAATCATATAAATTTTAGAGTTTTTTTATAAAAATGTTAGTTTTTTAGTTGAAAATAATTTTTATATAAAATTTATGTTTTAGGATTTTATCCATATCAATAATTATATGAGACAATTAAAATACCTTTTATATAAACAAATATTCATTTAATTGTTAAAATTATTCATTTGAAAGTATTCTTTGTTTTTATAAATCTATATTGAATATTGTTTGAACACTAAATTAAAATGTTACATTAATAAAAATTAATTACTACATTCATCCTATATTTTTTTATTAGAAGGTGAAATTATGTTTTCTAGTACCTTAAAATCCAACCAAATTTAATTTTTTATCAAAAAACAAATTCTTATAAATTGAGTATCCAGGGAAATTATATCTTTTACATAAATATATTATTATAAATTTAATTTTTAAAATTTTTTTTAACAATATTGAATGTGTATATTTTAAAATTAAATATTCCTACCTCTATAATTTTATGTATAAATATTTGTTCAAAATTTTATATAATTACATTAATATTATAAAAGTATCCAATATTAATTATTTTCATTAATTTTAATTTCTATGTTTAAAAATTATTTATAAAATTAAACAATAAATTAAGTAAAAGGATTAAATTAAAAAAGAAAATCGATAAATAACAGTTACAATATATAAAAATGAAACTAAGTGGGGGGTTTTAGAAATTATATTATATGAAAACCACATTTTTTAAAATTTTTATACTTTAACCCATGAATACTCTCATGAAAATATTTAAAAATGATTAGTATTTCAAAAAGTGGATATTTATCCCAATTATAATAGAGTAACATTTACACTATAAAAATTGTCACTTATCCTTAAAATTACACCTTTAAATTATCACATTGAATGAAAATATATCCTTCTCCAAAAAATATTATTTTTTTCACTCATTTATAGCAAAATAAAAAAATTATTAAAGGATGTTTCAATGATATTTAAAATTTCCAACCTAATATTATTTCCTTCTTATGGTTATATTCTCATTCTAAGTCATCCAAATATCATTCAACCATAGTAAAATTTTTAATGTAGTGTCAATTTTAAAATTATTTTTTATATTAATGGTAACGAATAAAATTATTAATTTCTATTATCTTAGAAAAACAATAAAACATTGTTAGCATGACGATTAAATGACCACCTCAGCGAATTGACATAGTTTAGTTTAACATAACAAACCATCATGGATGGCCAGAATGGTATAAATAACAAATACATATGGTATATATCAAGTGATATGATTATTAAATTTTAAATAAATATCCACCTTCACCCCATCTCAAACATTGTGAAATGGGAACACTAAACATATATACATAAGGACTCCATCCTCCATGAAGACTTGTATTACAATTTTCATCTCGTTTATCCTAAATTATCTAATAATATTACAATATGTTACACCATTAAAACTGAATAAATAATTTTCATTATAAATATTTTATAGAGATATTATTTCAAAATTAATATCTCCTTAACCATAATAAAAAATTGATTTAAAGATTGTTCATGGTTGGGTTGATTTAACCACCTCCATCACCAGTCCTTTAAAAAATGATTATGGATGACCGTGGAAACATAATTGAAAATTATTATATTATATTAACAAAATAATTATTATAATATATTTGATTAAATATTATATAATATAATTATCTTATTGTTACAATACAAATTTCATTCACTATGATTACCCAAATACAAAGACATGAATATAATATTCACTCAAACAGAAGGATAGATAATATAATAAATAAATTTAATATAAAAGTATATTTTCTAAATTAAATTAAAAATATAGGGATACAATTTCTAATAATTTATCTTACAAAATATGATTATTTATTGAATAAGCTAATGGCACACACAAATGAATTTTTCAAATGTTAATGGATTTTTTCTCAATTTGTGTACAATGATATATAGAACATAATTAGGAACTAATTATTATTTAAAAGGTGTTTATACAAAATTATTAATATAAAATTAAATGATATATATTATATTCGTTTTATTTTTATTGTTATTCCATTATCTTTTTTATGAGTTTTTATAGAAGTTTTACCCAGGTCGTACTGGTTATGTCTGAAAATTATCTTATTTAAGATACTTTTATATTTTTTGAACTTTATTAAAATTATTTGGTGTATATATAGACTATTTTATATATTATATATTAAATTTACTATAATTAAATATAAAATAATTTTAATTTTAATCACTCACATTCTATATTATTTCATTAAAATGTGCCACATTTTTAATAGATTTTCACGAACCAAATATCTTCCTTAGGTAAATATCACTCTTATTTATCTATTATCATTGATGATTGAACTATTATGACCTATTATGATGTAATTATTTACATTAAATTCATTTTTTGTGAAATTAATTTCACTCTAAATTAATCTTCCTTGGAAAATGTATTATTTTATAAAAAAATTTTTTTGATAACATTAATTAACATTCATTTATAGTATTTTTCATCAATATACATGTTTTTAATACCACTAATTCTCTTTTTTATTATGTGGAATCATAAATAATTTTATTTCCAATTATAATTTTTCATCCAATCAATCATTTTAAAACTAATTATTAATCACCATTTTAATAATGTGGATTTTCAATTATGTAATTAAAAATTACTAAAAAGTTTTCAATAATTTCGTAGAAATACATTTTTATCAAACATTCCACGTTTTCTATTGATATATTTTATTTATTTTCTATGTTTCAATATCAAATATAAAATTTATTATAATATTTGTAAAATTATTTTTAGTTATTTTTTTATTCATTGTGTTATATTATTATTTTCCCATTTTTTGTGATTCATTTATAAATGAAATTTTATCTATTTATTTTCACCTATTTTTCTTGAATAAATTATTCATTTTTCAAGTCTCCATTATTAAATATTATTTTAAATGTAAATTTTTAAAATATTTTAACTTTTTTTAAACTATTTTGTATATTCAAGGATTTATTCTTTCATTGTTTAATGTTAATATTATTCAAACTATATTATTTCCCTTAAATAATTTTTTCGAATGTAATTTTCTTTTATTTCTAAAAATGTTTTTTTGGAAAAAAACATTTCATCAATTTACTCACTATTACTTATGTGTTATTAATAGATATTTTAACCACACTATATATGTTATTATGATATCATTTATTTTTGAAATCAAAGAATATTGATATCTTATGATTTCATTTTTTCATATTATGTAATTATTTTGGATGATCATGCTTTTAGTTTTGAAAATTTTAATTCATGTTGTGATTTAATACAATTAGGATAATTTATGAAACCCATTTTATTTTAGTGGATCTTTTTAAAAATTGAATGATCTCCATATAGATTTTTAAAAAACAAATTATATTTCTAAGGGTTCATTAAAATATGATTATGATTGGTTATTTTATTAAAAACATTCCTTTGGATAAACATGTGTATGTTATTATATCACCCACTAATTCGTTGGTTTATATTTATGTATCATGCACTCAAAATTTTACCCTCGATGATTTTTCAAAACCAAAAATGTACACTAGATGATTTATCCTATTCCAAAATGGAAAAAAATAGAATTATAAAAATATAATAATGTACATTGGAGTTTTTCTACTAAGCCAAAGGGAATATGGATGGATTTTTTCAATGGAAACTAGTACAAAAAATGACTTATCGCCACGGAAAAGTGGTATACAAGTGTTATTTCCCAGGACCAGAGGTACATGAGAAGATTATCCCCTGCCAATGTTGGTATATGTATTTTTTGGTTTTAATATTATTATTATCATGGTTGTTCAACATTTCAATATTATTTGACATATTCTGTTAAATTATTTTGAATCACTTTATTTTGATGAAATTATATTTTTTTTATTATTATGCATTATTTTTGTAGAATTTGAAATTTATTTTCAAACTCATATGTTATATGACTTTTGAGAAGTTCTTGATCCGTGCAAGATATTTCATTCTTCCATAATAATGTTTTCATAATCTTATGTCAGTCTAAAATGATTTATGATTGTCATATAAGTTCTTTTGGTACTTTATTGTGAAATTTTATTATACCTTATGTTCTAATCCATGTTTCTGATCTATTACTATATGAAATGTTTTCCCATTAATGGATAGTTGTTAGATTTCATATTTTATTCATCGTACAAATGTAAATATATTTTAAGTTTTTCTTGGGTCACTCTATTTTTTCTTTATTACCTTTTAAGAAAATATATAAAAGAAGTAGTGAGGCTACTTGGGGAAAAACTTTTGATGATATCTTATCGACATAAATGGGTCACCTCTATGTTTTGGAGGATTCAAAAACGTTGCATTAATACTCTGTTGAACATAAATATAGATTATCACTGTATGATAAATTTTCAATATAAATGGACTAACTATAAACTTCAATACATGGTGAGATCTAACTGGACATAATTCAAAGGAGGCTTGGATCCACCTATTCTAATGATTGTGTTCTCATAATTTATTTTTAAATCATGTATTCATAGAGACCAATATGAATATATATATATTGGATTTGATGTTTAATTACTATATTTTGGGATGAATTTTCTAAACGAAGGCCACATGGTCAGGGAATTGGACATGATACGACATAAAATATTAATGACATTAGGAAATACATTAAATATGGTCATATTTGTTGAAAGTGTTTGGTTTAAAATCATTGAAGGGACATGGAGTTTGAAATTTGAGACCAAGAATTCTTTTAAATATCACTATGGAATAGATTCATGGAATCTAGAAGGAAGCGAAAAACATCAATGACCAAAAATATTAACAATAAAATTTCCTTAACATATATTTATGTCATTTTTACTAATATAGTATTATATAATTCACATGCACCACATTCTAGAATAAAATACATTTTTTTATATTAATTAAAAAAATTAAATTTATAAAATTAAATGAGAAAATAATCATATATTTTTATATTTGGATAAAAATATATAATAATATAATGATAATAATATGAAAATTTGTATATGCAAGATCTCCCAAAATAATCACACACACAAAAAACACTATACAAACGATAAGGATTGTTAATAAACTAATATGATTTTTTATATGATAATATATACAACCCTCATAATAATATTTCATTTAAATATTAGTAAATGAAATATGATGTTTTTAGGGGATGTAGGGAACCCACACTATAGGAATTTGAGGTATTTTCAATGGGTTATTTTTGAAGGGATCACATCAAAAATTCTCTTTTATGACGGGGTCCTGTCGCAAATAGCTTGTTTCAGAAAATAGAATCACAAATAGTTCCCTAATAATATATATTATATATATAAAAACATTTTGTGACGGTCCTGTCGCAAAATGGAATTTTATATGGTCTTGTTTCCCCATCTCAAATAGTTTTCCAATTACATATATTATATGTATAAAACCCTTTTACAACGGTCCTGTCACAAAAACATATTTGTGAGGGGTGGGTATTCCCACCACAAATAGTTATTTAAAACTATATATAAACCATTTGCGACGGGATCCCATCGCAAAAGGTCTTGTCTCAAATAGTTAATAAAATTAAAAAAACATATTCAATAATATTATGATAAATTAGTATTTGAAAATCATACTAATATTAATATTATTAATATAAATAATATAATGTAATATGAAAATTACACTAACATTAATAATGTAAAAATTATATTATTACAATAATTATAATAATATAATATGAATAATATTATAATGTTATTATTATAATTTTTAATATTTATAAAGAAATAATATTAATATTAGTAAAATAATAATAACAATTACAAAATATTAAATTGTCAATATTCAAAAAAAATATAAACAAATAAAATTATTTTTGTTATTAGTAAAAAACATTAAAAATTAAAATTTTAATAATAAATAATTAAATATTGAAATATTAAAAATAAAAGAAAACAAAAAAATTATGTTATATAATATTTGAACCAATATGAAATACTAAAACTGTAAATAGTTAATATTAAAAAAATGAATTGTATTGTAATTAATATTAAAAAAATCCACTCGGGGGGGGGGGGGAATTGTCTCTTGGATGAGGTGGAGGAGATCAAGGAGATGGTGGAGGAAACTCAATCCATGATCTATAAGTTAGACGATAAATGTATTCAATCTCATTGTGATGTTGTTGCTGCCATCGATGCATCCCCTCATCATACTTCTACTATTGTTTCTGTTGCTGCTGACGCCTCTTTTCTTACTACTTACGCAAACTCTATATAAGCTCACTCTGAGATTAAAACAACTATTGATATTTTGATCCAGAAGATGATGCCTCTGCATGATCTCTCCTCGAGAAAGATGCTGACATCACAAAGGTACCATAATATGTCCCATGTGGCATATGGTTGGTGATACCAACTACACGACCCTTTTCAATTCCATATTATGTCATAAGCATCCATGCCGCATCATCGAAATGGTGGGTACACCATTGATCAACCATTTCATCCTAACTCTCAGCCTATGTATGAGAGGTCACTACCTCATATGACTGCATCTGTTTCAATTAGAAATTAAAATAGTGAAAATATTATATGCAGTTAATTTTAAAACTGAAAAAATAATACTGACCACAATCTAACGCTTTCAATCACCTATAATCCTTTCAGTGGCTGGATCACTGTACATCTTTTGATAAATTTCGTACTCTAAAATATCAGGCTGCTCGACTACCTAAATGAATATAAAATAAACTATTAATATTCAATGTTATATAAAACATTTAAAAAATAACATACCAGATCCTCTCTATGTATACTAAATATACGGCTACTGGATTGACGCATCACCACCTATCACCCCAGGTTCTATTAGCCCAATAAAGATCTCCTTTTAAATATAACACCCAAATAGTGTGAACAAAATCCATTCAAAACATGATGTGAAATGTACTCTGGTCGGTGTGCTCTATACGACACATCAAATACCGCCACTAATTCTTTCCTCATAGCCATCCTTCTCAAATTTTGCGAAAACTGGTCAAAATTGTCACACATGGACACATCCCATGGTACATGAATAGTGTCACACATTCTATCATTTATGGGATAACATAAACCATACAAATAATTTATAATATTAGGTTATAAATGAAATAAATTTCAATTTAAATATTTTTTATTTATATTCCGGCTAATGATCGAACATGCCAAGCTGCACATCAATGAGAATATGTTCCCATATGTTCCGTGGATGAGAAAAATAATTGTGCAAGATAGTGATCTCCTGTCCAATAGATATATACACAAAATATTAAAAGAATAAAAAATAATCAAAAAATTAGTATATAAATAAATTAATGAAAACTAACTAAAATACACAGGTTATCATACCTCCAAGTGCATGGATTGATTCCAAGATGTCGACATCACTCAGGGATAGGGTCAGGAATCATAAGTCATGCATGGAAACGCCAACTCTGCTTAACCCCAAGACTGCCAGTAGGATAAGGTCCAGATAATACCAAATCCTCCTCATAGAAATGTATATCACCCTTCTTCAACTGATGAAATA
Organism: Viscum album; assembly: GCA_963277665.1. Lineage (NCBI taxonomy): Eukaryota > Viridiplantae > Streptophyta > Magnoliopsida > Santalales > Viscaceae > Viscum > Viscum album. The sequence continues at coordinate 64,446,023 of OY728139.1, forward strand.
GATCATCTTCCATCTGAAACAAAAAATTATTGTAGTTAGAAAATAGTTAATAAAAAATATTTATATTGATATATATCAGTTATGATTATAACCATCATTGGAATGTGTCAATGTTCACCTTCATCATCATTTCATATATGACGATGTGAGTGACATTATATTCCTCCTCGACATCATCAATATCCACATGAGATTAAGTTTTATTACCTCTTTCCTTTTCAAATTCATTTGTGACATAATTAACATCACCATCATTGTCAACCCTTAATTTTGGGGTGTCATAATTGATATTCATGTCACCTTGTGAAAAAGAAATATTTTCATTAGTCTCTTGAAAATTTTCCATTCCTTGTAAATCCTTAAAACCACATTCAATTTGAATAATCAAATTTTTCTTTGATTTGATTTTTATTATTCCCCACTAATCACTCATGTCACATGAAGTAGCATAATTATTTACATAATAAATTTTATATACTTTTTGATGAAATAAATATAGTCTATTTACTGCAAGAAGACTTTTATATTTAATATAAATGATTCCATGAGTCAGATGAACATGAAATACTCTTTAAGTATCCAACCACTGATATTTATGCATAATTTTGTAATTTTTTCAAAGATAACCAAATTCAATAATTTCATCCTGCATGAAATAAAAGTCAACATCAGTTTTCCTATGACGAGATCCTCTCACGAATACTCTACAGTTCCTTTTTTATTTTGATTCCCCATATGCATGTGTATGAAATCGAAAACCATTCACGACATATGAATTATAATATTTAATCATTTTAGGTGGTGGGTTATTTAATATATACATTCACTTATCAATTTCATTATCATTTTGAGACACATAATTTTTTTTAAAACAATTTTCAACATAATATATATTAAACAGAAGTGATATGTTAAACCATCAATAATTATTTTTACCAGTTTTTGAAACCATTGATATTTTTTTTCGGGAGTTCTTCATGAGCAGCTACCGTAATTTATAGAAGCTGTTTCATGATATGATTATCATATAACCTAAAAATAAAATATTTTTACTTATTGTACAATAAATTATAGAATAAGTGATAGAATTACTCATAGTAAAAATGATATCATTTCTTCACAGTTGAGCAGAACATATGTATGAGCTATGTCATGTTCATCATCTACAATATATCATTCATGAACTCCACCAAAAAATATCTATCTTATTAAAAACTGATAATTTATTTTTCATTTCATCATCTAAATGATTATTTTTCTGTCCCATGCAGTTGTGTTTTGAGGGTTATTGAGATTCAAAATAATGGGAGCATAACAATGAAATTTCATCATACAAAAATCTTCAAAAATTGAGCCACAACTGATTCATTGTTATGTACTTTTTTGTTCAAATTCTGCAAGAATATCACTAATGGGTACATCCATCGAACCTGTGTCGGGCCTCCAAATTTTTATTCATGTGGAAAATATATTATCAAATGTTCTATTGAGTTAAAAAAATCAGAAGTGAATATTTTTTCTAGTTTACATATAATTACAACTATATCTTCTTCATGTTTTCTTAGTGCATCACAGTCTGTTGTCATGACACAAATGTCTCAAAAAAATATGATTTGTCTATTTTCGAATCACAAATCATAGAATTCAGCAAACAACTTAATCAAATAAGCATAAGTATTTCCATTATAAGATGACAATCATGTATTTTTTATCCCATAATATTACCATTCATAACACATCTGCCAAAATTGGAAGCATAGCCATATAAAAGTCTCAAATCTGTAATCCACTGAAAAAATAACAAGAGACTTTATTTAGATAGTGTATATATGGATTCCAGCTTCATTTACCTCTTTGATCTAACATTTTGAAATAGTTCATGTTCTGGACACCTGCAAATTTTGGAAAAGATCTATTCTTGCCTTTACAGTATATGTGGTCTTACCTTGTTTATCCAAAACTATAGGAAAAAAATTATCAAGATGGTTCTTATTAATATGCATGACATCCAACATGTGGTGGACTAACAAATTAGACCAATATGGAAGATCCCAAAAAATTCCTAGTTTAATCCAATTGTGCTCTTTCCCGAAGCCATGAATTTTCTTTTGGTTTATTGTTGGTCCCAAATTGATGGGAGATAATGAAAATTATAATGATTTTAACATTGTACCTAAGATCATTTTTGGAGGTACATCCCTTTAATTTGTGTGTTTTCGAAAATGATATTTTTTCCTCATTAAAATAATGATAGGTTTGACGAAATATGTGATGACTGTCAAAATACTAAGGTTTCATTCCATTGACGAGAATAAATTATTTGTTGTCTCTCATATAGTAAGAACATGATTTCAGACAATGTGTAATCTAGCTAGATAACATTCTATTTTCCAAGAATTTACTAATTTTCATTATCAATTAAGATTTTAGTTGGAAATTTTGTTTCACATCAACATCATATGTACAAACACCATAACTCCATAATGAATTTAACTCCTCAATCAATGGTTTTAAATAAATAACATTGCTTGTTTCAGATTTCCTGGGATTAATAAGGTCAAAATATATAAGTCTAGTTCATATAAATCGATGGAGGTAAATTGGGAAGAGTTTTAAAGTCATGCCTACTTGAATACTGACTACCATAAGAATGAAACAAACACAAAATTTCACCAAAAATACCCAATAGCACATTCTAGGATTTTAAAGACAATGACATATTCACTCGGTAAAGTTGATTCCACAAATCACCACAAGATGGATGATTCAATCTTATACTGGTTAAAATCATTGTTTTGTTCCATGACATCATTGTCATTTATTATGAGACATAAATAAATGCTTCAACTTGGGTGTATGATAGAAAAATCTCAATTTTTTTAATAAAATCAATCCAGACTTCCCCGGTTGAGCTTCATTGTACCATGATTGTCAACATGTGGTACAAAATTCCAAAGAATCATTATCACCAGAATATAAGATGGAATAATTTTCACATGCCGGAATATTCTGATAACTATGGCCCAGTTTACAAATCAGCCTCTTTCCCTCATAATATTTTGTTGGCAAAAAATTATCATTCGGGTAACGGTGTTTTAACAAAATAAAATATCTAATCAACATAGTTGTTTGACATGACATTATCTAAATTTAATAGCCATAAATTTTGAAATCGCTTCTAATTTTCTTATCTTGCAACCATGATATACTACATCCGTAGTATACCTCATCAACTCATAAAATTCATATGGTTCCATATCAAGAGTGAAATAAATATCATCTTGGGTTTCATTTTTTTTGGGCAGATGGACCTCCAACATCATGTACTAAATTTTGAAACCTTGAAGGATCTGTAATTAAATTATTAATATCTTTTCTGGAACTGTGTTCACCATGTTGATACCAAAAAACATAATCTCATTGAAAACCAAAACACAATAGATGTCCGCCAATGTTTTCAAATTTGTCAGACATTCTTAGAAAAAAAAAATTACACGGACACTTAATTATACCTTCTGAATCAAATTATCGTTGTAATGATGTCAATGATATGAAAGCTTCAACACCCTCAATATATACGTGACTTAAACCAGAACTTTTAGGATTTTTGCACTGATTTATCCGTGCAAAATCATCTAATAATGACTATTGTGGAATTCATTATTATATATTTTCTCCAAAATATAAAATCATTATTTTTTGTAATAATTTGAAATAAGAAAAACACTATCCAAAAAAATAGAAGATTAATAACTATAGATTCATCTTAAAAATTACCAATAATTATGGGCGACACAATTTCCAGTGGACTGAATATTTATTTTTTATTTGACAGCTTATTTACATGAAACTTTGTCACAATAAATGCACAATGACAAATCTACTCGGAGGTACGCATATCCATTCACATTCATATGATAATGAAAAGCGTACCTCCGACCAGATACTTTATTGTGATTTCAGTGTGAGAATGATGCAACTAAATGATTCATTGGACAAAGGAGCCCACTTTTCATCAATGAATCATCTTCTTTCATATGTCACCACTTGAAACTATTATGAAAAATGTGGTCCAAATAATTCATATCCAATGTTGTGCATACGATATTGGATAAGAATATGTAGAAGCACAGTTTCCATAATGTTTTGAGTCGGTGAGAGTTGAATAGAGAAGATTCATCGAGAAAATGGAGTTCTACCAATCCACTAGAAATTATGCCATGTTCTTACAATTTATTACTACTACCCCTAAGAATCGATAATTTTTTATAAATTTTTTTAATTATTGATAATTATTGCTAAATATTGCATATTATTTCTTGATAATTATTAATTCTAATTATTTCTTCCTAATTATTTTCTGTTAACTATTTCTATCCAATTATTTTTAATTATTTCTAATTATTGCTAATTATTTCATATTTTTGTTAATTATTTCTAATTATTTCTAATTATTACTAATTATTGCTAATTATTGATTATTATTGCTAATAACTGTTAATAATTGATAATAATTTCTAATGTATTCAAATTTTTTCTAATTTTTTATAATTTTTTCTAATTTTTTCTATTTTTTGCTATTTATTTATAATTATTTCTAATTATTACTAATTTTTTCTAATTATTGCTAATTCTTGATAATGATTGCTAATTATTAGTAATTATTGGTAATTATTGCTAATTATTTGTAATTATGGATAAATATAGCTAATTATTTCTAATTATTGTTAATTATTGCTAATAATTTTTAATTATTTGTAATTATTTCCTTTTAATTATTTCTTAATAATTCATTCTTGCTAACTATTTCTAGCTATTGCTAATTATTGCTAACAATTGCTAACTATTGCTAATTATATCTAATTATTTCTAATTATTACTAATTAATACTTATTTTTAATAATTAATACTAATTAATAATAATTAACAATAATTAATAAAAATTAATACTTATTAATACTAATTATTAATAATTATTTCTTATTATTACTAATTATTAGTAGTTATTATATTTGTTAGTATGTATTAAAATTCATTAGTATTTATTAGTATTTATTCATATTTATTGCTAATTTTTGCTAATTATTTGTAATTATTGATAATTATTTGTCATTATTGCTAATTATATATATTTATTGCTAATTATTTCTAATTATTTCTAATTATTACAAATTAATGCTAATTAATCCTAATTAATACAAAACATTACTATTTGTTACGATTTGTTAATATTTATTACTAACTATTTTTTTATTACTATTTATTACTATTTATTAATATTTATTACAAATTATTATTAATTATTATTAATTATTAATAATTATTAATAATTATTAATAATTATTACGAATTATTAGTAATTATTAGTATTTATCACTAATTACTATTATTTTTAGTATTTATTACTTATTATTATTATTTATTACTATTTTTTACTAATTTTTACTATGTATTCCAAATTATTACTAATTTCCATTAATTATTACTATTTAGCATTAATTACTATTAATTATAAAAAATTGCCGCAGATTATCACTACTAATTTCTAATTACCACTAATTATGTATAATCATTACTAATTATCCTTAATAGTTCCTAATTGCTACTAATTATTAATAATTAGTACTAATAATTTCAATTTGTTATTTCAAATAAATACTGATGAAAAAAACAATCTAAATCCAATTAAATTACAACTAATTAACAATACTAAAAATAATATAAAAAATTAAATAAATAATTAACTAAATTGAACATAAATACCTTTAAACTTGATCTTTTATAGGTCTATATGACTTCAAAACTTATTCATAAAAATAATTCAACTGAGAAAAATGTTAGCTCTAAATGTAGAGTTTAGAGAGAGATATAAAGTACGAATTTAGAGGTAGAATTGAAAAATTTGATGGTGGTATATATAGGTTAGATTATTTTCTTAGGTATTATTTGCGACGGGAGTCCTATAGCAAATACCATCAGATGCATTAATTACTACTGTTGGTTAAACGAGTATTCATGACGGGACCCATCACTAATAGTGATAGGATGACACACTATAAGTGACGGGGTAGATCTCCTCACAAATAGTCTTTACCTCTGCCAAGTATTCATGATGGGGGGAAGGGGGTGCCCCCCTATCGCCAATAATATTTATCGCTGATGTGTATTTGCTACAGGGAGCACCCCCCCGGTCGCAGATATCATTCCCACAGTTTATCGCGCATTCCGCCCCACACATCACCTATCCTTTTGTGATGGAACCCCTAATCCCGTCACAAAAAAAATTATTTACGACGGGATTAGATTCCTGTTGCAAAAGGCCATTTTTTCATAGATCCATATGACCATCACAAATCTAACAGTTGGAATTGGAATCTGAAGATTGGATTATTAACCATAATATTGGAATATTAACATGACTATTGGGAATAATAACCAAACCATTATAATAGTACACTCACTTCTGAAATAGTAAAAAATAAATTTGGTATCTTATGAAAATATGACATATTTATACCAATATCTATATAATAAAATTTTTTGTGTGATAAATTTAGTGTTTGTATTTTGGTAAAACATAAATGATTTAATTAAAATTTTACAATAAGTAATATTATATGAAATTAAATTCATTTTCGTAAAATGATTTTATATATTAATATTATTTTTTATAAAAATGGTAAAATAGTGTTATGAGAACATATAAAATTTTCATATTGGATGAAAATGGCTCGGAATATTAGAAATAGAATTATTCATTTATTTGAGGGATTTAATTTAAAATAAAGTTCTCATGTTTAAAAAAATAATAAGATGGACTAAATTTTTAGTATATTAATTTTGGAAAAATGTTAGGTGAAATTTTTTATATCTGTCTAAGATAATTAATTTTTATAATAGAAAATTATGTATATATGTTGAAGAATACATTTTAATACGAATAAAATAATTTTTTAGTCATTGTTAATTTTTATACCCATTTGTTCAAACTCCCATTAATAATTTAACATATATAGTCACATGAATCAAAACAATTTATCATATTGAGAAAAAATCATTAATTAATGTATATAATATTTAAAAACACCTCTCTCCTCCTCTTATAAATATCACCTCTCCTCACCTCTTCTCCTCATTCCTTCTAATCCTTGGATTATAAGGACCATTCCTTAAACATTACATAATATTGAATTAAATGAATAATTCACATTGAGGATCTTTTGAGGTTTAGCGTTTTAGAATATTCAGACATGACTATTACATATCAAAAGATTAAAAATTAGACACTTCTACACAGTTTCCATTCTTTTCATAAAATAAAAACTCTTGAAAGAAAGAGTCATTTGTAGTTCCAGGATTTAGATAGCATGACATTTCCTTGATCCCATCCTTGACCCTATTCATCTTTAAGTCATGTGAAAACATTTCAAAACATGGGATGAGCTTAAAAATTTCAGTAAGGGTTATAAAACAATGAATGAAAACATTTGTTCATTAATACATACAAACCATAATCTTGTTTACTTACATCATAAAAACATAAGATTTATGAATAACACATATAAATGATAAATCATAAGGTTAATTATGGAATCCATGTCATACTTACATTGTAGCTATCACAACTACATAGGGAGTTACTTTAGAATAACCATGATAGTATATTCCTTTAATCTATTAGGAGAAACATTCACATTTACCTCCCTCATGTTACCCAATGCATTAGAGAGCAATCTCGGGCTCACCCACCCTAGGTTTATCATGGAACCACCTGTATACGTAAACAATGCCCAAGAACCATAACATGATCATAACACATAACATAAGCATAAAGGAAAGATAACATTTCCACATTTCAATAACAAAATATCATTTCAATATATAATAAATCCATTCTCAAAATCATTTTCAATACCGAAATACATAAAAAAGATTATATGGTATGTATTTTTCCTTTTAAAAACATTTCATCTTGTTAAGGAAGCCAAATATCAAGTAATACTTGCGGCGGTAGAAAGGTCGTTGTCACCACTTTCGTAAATAATCATTCCTTATTGAAATTTAGTAAGATTATTTGTATAAAAATATTCCCTTTAAATGAAATGAAAAGTCAAATGTGTGTGAATAGTGTATAAAACAAAATCATGTATTAAAACAAAATATGTCTCAACGAAAGGAGATTGAGACGAAGTCCCTTACCTCATGTCTGACCTAAAAAATTCGTTCATTAATCTCCTTAATAATAAAATTAAGTTAATTTATACCTTCTGAAGAACTTTTTCACTTATATTAGTTCTTTTATATCAATTATTACCATGTTATAAATATTATGTAATCATTTAAGTTAACCACATTCATTTTGTCGATATTTGGTTCTTGAGTCAAAAATAAACACCTTATATTTACAAGTTATCCATGTGGTCAATAGTAAATTATATTTAGAATGATATTCATGATTTAGATTTCATATATATCATATATATCCATTATATACAAGTATTTATAATAGTACATAACATTTCTAGGTAAGAAATGAAATGCATTGTTCATGGAGACTGTATGCCATACATACTCTTGAACGCTACTTTCATTTATATTTATTTCTTTAATGGAATTAAAACATAATTATACGTAGTTTTATTATAATTATAGTATAATATCATATATAATATCATCAACTCTATCCTTTATACATTTCACATAAGGAATTAACGAGTAACATTACTTTGAGAGGGCGATAGTCCGCACTTCCTCAAATGAGATTATCATGTTTACCCACAATAGAAACAATAAAGGAATGATATAAAGGGATAATACACAAGCATAAAGAATAAATAAAAATAATATATATAATATATAAATACATTTCCATAATAATTTCCACCATGAGAGGGGGTAAGAGAAAATTGAACAATCATCGTTTCGTGAGGCGTTAGTTTTTCATCCACAGAATCAATATGTTTTTCATCCATTAGATAGAGGTGTGTGTAAGTGTAGTTATAATACGTATCATAAAAACATCCCATTATATTGAGGAAACTGGTGTTGTTACAAAATATATAAATAAAAATAGATTAGGGGTTGTAGAAGTAAAATAAAAGAAAATAATTTAAGAGAAATTGTTACCTTTAATTTGGGTTACTCCCTTTTGTTTGAACCAAAGGACATCTTGAAGTTCCTTATTCCTAAGGTAAGACATTAATAAAAAGTAGAGGGATATAGGGAGTTTAATTGGGCAGATTTTGGATCATCCAAAAGTATTTAGAGGTGTGAGTAATTGGTTATAAGTTAGGGCTTTATATAAGGGTGAGGAGGGGCTCTTTAGAAAAGTGTGAAAATATTATTTTATTATAAACATATATTTTGTTTCAAAAGGACAAAAAAATCATTCAGGATGAATATAATCTGACTCATGGTCAAAATAAAATCATCCAATAATAATTGTATATGTTTTGGATAATATTTTAGTCATTATAATCTTATTTATTTAAATGATTTATTAATGAGGTAAACACTCCATCATTATTATGTCATAAATAATTTATTTTGTTTGTTGTATGAAAATTATAGAAAAAATACCATGATGTATTAAATATTTTTATATTTCCAATGAATATTTATAGTCGAAAAAATAACTTATATAACACCATGTAAAATTTAATTTACAAAGAGATATTTGTTTGTGTCATTTTGGCCTTTACTAAAAATTAATTAATCTAAATTGTCATTATCACTCCCAAGTGGCTCACTGGGGTCCTAAAATCGAACCAAAGATGACTATTGTCGTAAATGACTCAACCAATATTATTAGGATATGTTTAAGATTAATTTTGTATTATTATAATATTATTTTTTACCCTTATTTACCTGATTTACAATTTAACCATGGTAAATAAAATACATACTAAAATAAATATTTAAAATGTCTAAAAATAAAAGATAATTATTTACATAATTTGGACCTCTTGATTCCAAATATGGAATCCATTTTTCCAAATTCAAAACACATAAGTGGCAGAAATTAATTTAAAATTAATTCTCACTGTCAAAACAAAACGCGTATTTTTAAAAATTAATATCTATCAAAAGATGGACTGTTGATAAACCCCAATTTTAAAGTGAAATTTCGTAAAATTACCAACATTATATAAATGGTAAAAATATAATATAATTAAACTTTAAAACCAATTAAAAATATAATCTAATCGTACAAATAAATTATATTAAAACATAGTATTGAATTAAAATACAATATTTTCACTATTCAATAAAAATGAACTTTATCAGAAAAATTCCAAAAATATACACAAAGTAAATTTTGATGTCTTCATTCTGAAAAAGAATATTATTTGGCCGAATATAATGGATTAAAGTGTCCAGAATGGATTTAAAGAGGTTTTTATATTAAAAGGCGATAAATCCGCCTTTTAATGTAAATTATGCTTAAAATTAGATTCATTCGCATTTTAAGCCTCTAACATTCTATTGGATAAATGTAAATACATTTAACAATCCTGTATAATCATATTATAGTTATATTTTTTTCATTCCCAGCAATACAATAGCTATAAGATAACTACTATTTAAAATAATAATATTATTATATTTTTAGTGTTCAATGTAAGATTTCAAAGAAACCCGTTGTTGTTTATTAGATATGATATCGATCATAACAACCCCTTTAAAGTAAAATTAATATTTAATTCACAAATATAAATAAATATGAAAATCACTTACTCTTCATTTACCTGGCATGTTACATCCTTCCCCCCTTTTGGAAATTGCGTCCTCATAATTATTATTCACTTATCAAAATAAGTGGGGGGTATTTATCCCTTATAGCATTTTCAGATTCCCACGTTTCATCTTCAAGAATATAGTTTTTCCACAAAAACTTTACCTGTTAAATTACTTTATTCCACAACACTAACCCTCTACGGTCATGAATCTGGACTGGGTTTTCTTTATAAGAGATATTCTCTTCCAACTGAACTGCTTCTGGGATCAAAACATGAGATGGATCTGGTATATACATTCTCAACATCGACAAATGAAAAACATTGTGTAACTGGGATAGAAATGGAGGTAAATCCACTCTATATAAAACTGATCCAACTTTCTATAGAATTTTATATGGTCAAATAAACCTAAGACTCAACTTTCCCTTATTACCAAAACGCATCACACTTTTCCATTGAGTAACTTTGAGAAATACATGATCACCTACCTCAAAAGAAATATCCTTCCTCTAGTTGTCTGCATAAATTTTTTCCTACTCTGAGCTGTTATCATGTTCTTCTGAATCAACTGGACTTTCTATGCCATCTCTTTTACCAATTATAGTCCCATGAGCTTCCTTTCACCTACTTCATCCCAAAAATCTAGAGTTCGACATCGATTTCCATATAATGCCTCAAATGGAGACATCTGTATACTGGAATGTGAACTGTTATTATATGAAAATTCAACCAAAGAAATATGTTGGTCCCTACTTCCCTGATAATCTAGTGAACAAGCACGTAGCATATCCTCCAAGGTCGGAATTGTTCGTTCTGATTGTTCATCTGATTGAGGGTGAAAAACTGTACGAAAATTTTATTCAGTACCCAACCACTTCTGAAGGCCATTCCAAAAGATAGAAGGAATACTGGGATCACGATTAGATACAATATAGAGGGGAACTCCATGAAACCAGACTATCTCTTTTACATACAACTGAGCGAGTTGATATAGAGACAAAGTATCTCAAATACGAAGTAAATAAGCATATTTAGTCAATCGATCAAATATAACCCACATTTCATTATTACATCGATATGTCTTCGGTAATCCCACAATGAAGCCCATGGTTATATTTTCCCATTTCCACTCTTGCACCGGTAGAGGCAGAAGCAACCCATTAGGTAACTACCCCTCTGCTTTAATCTGATGACAAGTCAAACACTTCATAATAAAGTCAGCAATATATCTTTTTATTCCAACCCACCAATAATACTCCTGAAGATCTCTATATATCCTAGTACTGCCAGGATGAACTGAAAAAAGAGATATATGAGCATCTCATAACAACTCATTCTTCAACTATGAATCATATGGCACAAATAATCTCTTCCCAAACCTCAACAAACAATCATTATCAACGTTAAAATTAGGAAACACCCCCTTTTGACAAAACACTACCTTTTTCTACAACTCATTCTATTCTTTCTACGCTTGCCTTATTCTATTTTATAGAGATTATTTCACTAAAACGTGAAGCAAAACAGAATAATTTCCTTCCAAAATAACTTTTATGCCAAAGTTCATCAAATCTAAAACCGAAGGATCTCGTTACAAACGTAGAATAGTTAATGAAGTATTACTTTTTCGACTCAAAGCATCAGTAACTTTATTTTCTTTTTCCGGAGTGTAATGGATCGTGCAATCATAATCCTTGATTAATTCCATCCATCTCCTCTGTCCCATGTTCAATTATTTTTGAGTGAATATATACTTTAAAATTTTATGATCATTATATATTTCACTCTTCACTCCATAAAAATGATGCCTCCAAATTTTTAAAGATAAAACAACAGCAGCTAATTCGAAATAATGTGTAGTGTAATATAACTCATGAGGATTCAATGAACATGAAGCATAAACAATTCCCTGATCATTATGCATTAGGACACAACCTATTACTTTCAACAAAGCATTACTGTAGATAAAAAAATCGCCATTTCTAGATGGTCATGCCACAACTGGATCATTCGCCAATCTTTTTTTCAATTCATGAAAAAAATCATCATATTCTTTTGTCCAGATTAACATTAAACCTTTTTGAGTTAACTAAGTATTTAGACTAGATAACTATGAATCATTTTCAACAAACCTCCAGTAATAATCTTCCAAACCAATAAAACTATGAATCTCAGTTATATTTTTGGGTCTTGGCCATTCTTCAACAACTTTTGTTTTAGCAGGATCAACAGTTATGCCATTTTTTGAAACAATGTGACCAATGAAAGAAATTTTATGTAACCAAAACACACACATCCTAAATTTCCCAACAGTTTCTTTTATTTTATGGTTTGAATGATGAACCTTAAATGACTTTCATGCTCCTCTTTAATTTTAGAATAAACCTAAATATCATCAATGAACACATCCAAAAACTTATCCAATAACTCACGGAAAATTATATTCATAAGATCTTTGAATACAGAATGTGCATTGGTTTTCCCAAAAGGCATAACTACAAATTCATATTAGACATATCAAGTATGAAATGAGGTGTTCCGAATGACTTATTTCTTTACTTTCAACTTATGGTACCCTGATCTCAAATCCATATTCAAAAAATACTGATCTCCCCGGAGATGATCAAATAAATTGTAGATATGAGGCAAAGTATACGTATTCTTAATATTGATGTTTTTCAATGCTCTATAATCAATGAAATGTCTCATTGAACCACAATTATTTTTAACAAACAAGACATAAGCACCCCATGGTGATGTTCTAGGTCGATTGAACCCTTTATCTAATATCTCATGCAATTGCTTCTTTAAAAACAAATGTTCAATTTGATCCATTCGATAAGGGGGTTTGGAAATTTTCTTAGCAACAAGAACTATGTCAAAAGTAAATTCAAATTCTCGATGAGGTATAATACTAGGAAACTATCCAAGAAATACATCAAGATACTCATTTACCACTAGCACATCATTAATCTAAATAGTTCCTTTATTTTCAAATACATGTGCCTGGTAAAATTGATTTCAATCTTTTACTTGTTTCTCATCTTCTGGATATGTTATAAAAATAGGGGTTCATTCTTGTACACAAACTGAAAATCATTCTGAAAAGAAACCTTTTTATCTCTGTAGTCAATCTTAGCATAGAAAACAGAAAGCCAATACATGCCCAAAATAACATCAAAAACTACTAGAGGAAGAAACTATAAGGATTGAAGGTAGATTCATTCAGCACACAAGGACATGAATGATATTTTGTTTTATTTTTCTCTCAACATTTCCTCCATGTGTTTTTACCATAAGTTCAGTAATCATCTCTTGATATGGAATTCCCAATTTACTAGATAACATCTCAGAAATGAATGAGTGTGTAGACCCTGAATCAAACTACACATTGGCTTAATGTGAACAAAAAAATAGTGTACCTGATACAACTTCATTTGAAGGCCCAACATCTACTGAATTAGTTTCAAATGATTTCACCACCCCTTTCTGCATGTAGTATGGATTCTTTCATTTGGTTGAGTTATTTGTTGGAAACTCAATTGCATAATGAGATATTTCATTTCACTTAAATCATTTTACCGACTCTAAATCAGATTTTGTCTTACCATTACCCTGATCTTTTTCAGTGAAATTAGGATCCTTATGTCCCATTTTACCACATCGGTAGCACTTAACATAATTCAAAAGACATTCCCCTGCATTCTTTTTACCATAATTTTCACAAAATGTAAAATTTTGATTCTTACCATCATACTTTTTTTAAGGGTTCTTCCATTTCACCAGCCACCTTGACCTCTTATTATATTGTTTTTCAAAGAATAGATTATCATCGGAAAACTCCATTTCTACATTCTCTGCTAAACGAACAAGTACTTCATATCTTTTGAACTCATGAGAAACAAAATCCCTTAGATAATTTGGCTTTAATCCTGAGTAAAAATGATTGATTTTACTATCAAGATCTCTTATGAAATTTGGAGCACACCATGCCAGTCAAGTGAATTTTCCTTCATAAGAAGCCACTGAGTCATCCTCCTTCCTCAATTCCAGGAATTGTTTTTCCATCCTATGACAAACCACCATAGAAAAATATTTCTCAACAGATATACCTTTGAATTAATTCCAATCAAGAGAATAAATCTCCTCACTATCTTGGATATTTTTTACCATCGACCACCACTGACCAGCTTCACCTTTAAAAAGATAAACAATGATACTCTCCTTTTGATGTTCTGAAAAACCCATGACATCAAAAAATTTCTCCAGTGCTTTAAACCACCCTTCAGCTAGCACAGGGTCAGATGATCCGCTAAATGATGGAGGATGTTGCCTCATGAAATTCTCCACTACTGACATGTTCCTCTGTGGTTGATCTGGATGATCTCATACATGGATACCACAACCATTTATTGTCTGAGTTAATTGTTCCATCATTGCAACAAACTGTTCTGTTCCGATTTCGACCAACTCAATTTGCTGATTTAAAATTTTGTCTTCCTCCTATTTTCGTCCCAATATAGCTACCTTGTTTCCTCTACGGAAACCCATTCTGAACACAAAAAATTCTTAGGTAAAGAAACATGGTAAATCTGGAAATGCTATATGATTTCAATATTAACATAAATTACTTTATAGATATTAATTTAACAATTCCCTAACTCCTAAAGATATCTAAACTGACCTCTGATACCAGCTATAAGGACCCGACCTTAATCCTAACATAATATTGAATTAAATTAATAATTCACATTGAGGATATTTTCAAGTTTAGAGTTTTAATGATTTAGGACATAACTATTACATCTCAAAAAATTTAAAAAGTAGACACTTATATATAGTTTCTATTTTTTTTCATAAAAACCCTCTTGGAAAAAAGATTCATGTTTAGTTTTATGTTTCAAACAGAATGAATTTACCTTCATCCCATCCTTGACCATATTCATCTTTATGTCTTATGAAAACATTTCAAAACCTGGGATGAGAATAAACATATCAGTAAGGGTTATATAACAATAAAATAAAACATTGTTTCAATAATACATAAAAAACATAAACACATTTAACTACCTCACAAAAACATATGATTTATGAATAACACATAGAAATAATAAATCATAAGGAAACTTGTGGTATCCATATCATAATTACATTGTAGCTATCATAGCTACATGGGGAGTTACTTTAGAATACCCATTATAGTATATTCCCTAAATCTATTAGGAGATTCATTCATATTTACCTCTGTCATGTTATCCTATTCATTGGAGATCTATCTCATGCTCACCTAACCTGGGTTTATCATGGAACATCCCGTATACATAAACAATTCCCAAGAACCATAACGTGATCATAACACATAATGTGCGCATAAAGGAAAGATAAAATTTTCATATTTCAATAAAAAAATATCATTTCAAGATATAATAAATCGATTCTAACAATCATTTTCAATACCAAAATACGTAAAACGGGTATATGGTATTTATTTTTCCTTTTATAAACATTTCGACTTGTTAATTAATACCAAGGTCATATAATACTCGTGGCGGTGGAAAGGTCGTTGTCACCGCTTATGTAAAAAAAATTTGTTTTGTTGTTTAGTAAAATGATTCATATAAAAAATATTCCCATTGAATGAAATAAAAAGTCAAAGATTTTTATTCAACAGATAAAATAAAATCGTGTATTAAAACAAAATATGCTTCAATGAAAGGAGATTGAGACGAAGTCCCTTACCTCGTGTCGGACCTGACCAGTTCATTAATTATTCTCCTAAAAAATAAACTTAAGATAATTTATACTTTATTAAGAACCTTTTTCAATTTTATTACTTATTTTATAACAATTATTACCATGTTATAAACATTATGAAATCATTTATGTTAATAATGTTCATTTTTTCGATATTTGGTACATGGGTGAAAAATGAACATCTAATATTTACATGTTGTCAATGTGGTCAATAGTACATTATATCCACAATGATATTCAGAATTTAGATATCATATATATCATATATATCCATTATATACATGTATTTATAATAGTACAAAACATTTGGAGATAAGAAATGAAATGCACCGTTCATGGAGACGGTAATTCGTACGTACGCATGAACACTACTTTCAATTATATTTCATATTTTAATGGAATTAAACATAATGATACATAGTTATATTATAATTAGAGTATAATATCATATATAATATCATTAACTCTTTCCTTTATACCTCCCACATATGGCATTAACGAGTCACATCACATTGAGGGGGTGGTAGTCCACACTTCCTCAAATGAGATTGTCGTATTAATCCACTATGGAAACCATAAACACGAGCTATAAATGGAAAATAAGAAGTATAATGAAAACATAAACATACTAAATATCATATATAAATACAGTTCCATCATAATGGACACCATGATAGGAAGTAAGAGATAATAGAACAATCATCGTTTCGTGAGGCGTTAGTTTTCCATATACAGAAACATTATGTTCTTCATACATTATATGAAGGTGTGGGTAATTATAGTTCTAATCCATCACATAAAAAAATTCTATTATATTGAGGATACTGGTTTTGTTACAAAAAATTGAAAAATAAAAAGAGTTTAGTGGTTGGAGAAGTAAAATAAAGGAAAACAATTTATGAGAAATAGTTAAGCTTTAATTTGGGAAACTCCCTTTGGATTGAACCAAATGGCTTATTGAAGTGCCTTATACCTACGGTAATGATTCTAGGAGGAGGAGAGGGATGTAGGAAGTTTAATTAGTCATATTTTGGACGATAAAAAATGCTTGAGAGGTGTGAGGAATTGGATATAAGTGAAGGATTTTTATAAGGGCGAGGAGGGGCACTTTAGGAAAGTGTGGAAACGTTATTTTATTATAAACATATATTCTGTTTCAAAATGTCAAAAAATAATTAAGGTTGAAGATAAGATGACTCATGGCTGAAATAAAATCATCTAATCATAATATTTCATTTTTTGGATATTATTCTAATCATTATAATCTGATTTTTTTAAATGATTTATTAATGAAGTAAACACTACATCATTATTATGTCATATATAATTTAATTTATTTATCATCTAAAATTTATATAAAATCAACCATGATTTATGAAATCATTGTATCCTTCCAATGAATATTTATAGTCAAAAAAATAACTTATATAACACCATGAAAAAATTAATTTACAAAGAGATATTTGGTTGTGTCATTTTTGTCTTTACTCTAAATTAATTAATGTAAATTGATATTATCACAACAGATTTGCTCAATGGGGTCATAAAATTGACCCAAAGATTCCCATGGTCGTAAATGATTCATCCAAATATTATTATGTCACATTTAAGGGTAGTTATCTCTTATTATTATATTATTTTTTACCCTTATTTACCTGATTTACCCTTTAACCATGGTAAATAAGATATTTACGGAAGTAAATATCTAAAATGTCCAAAAATTAAAAAAAAATATTTACACAATTTGGACTTCCTGATTCCATATATGGAATCCATTTTTTCAAATTCAAAACATAGAAGTGGCAGAAATTAATTTAAAATTAATTCCTGTTGTCAAAACAAAAAGTGTGTTTTTAAGATTTAATAACTATAAAAAGATGGATTGTTGATTAAGTCCAATTTCAATGTGAAACTGCTTATAGTGACCAACATTTTATTAAATGGTAAAAATATATTCTTTTTACAATTTAAAAGCAATTAAAAATATTAATCTAGCCATATAAATATATTTTATTAAAACATAGTTTTGAATGAAAATACAATATTTTCACTATTCAAGAAAAATGAATTGTATCAGAATAATTCAAAAAATTTACACAAGGAAAAATTTGATGTCCTAATTCTGAAGAAGGATTTTATTTGGTCAAATAAAATGTATTAATGTGACTAATAATTGATTTAAATAGGGTTTTCCATTAAAATGTGAGAAATCGACCTTTTAATGTAAATTATGCTTAAAATTAGATTCATTCACATTTTAATCCTCTATCTTTCTATTCTATAAATGTACATTCATTTAACAATCATGTATAATCATATTGTAGTTATATGTTTTTATTACCTCCAATAAAACCACTAGGAGTTACCTATTATTTACATTAGTAATACTATTATATTATAATTGTGCAACGTAGGATTTCAAAGAAACGTGTTGTTGTATATCTTATACGCAATCAAACATAGAAACCCCGTTAAAGTAAAATTAATATTTAATTCAAAAATATTAATAAATATGAAAATATCTTATTCTTCATTTACCTGGGATGTTACATGGATGTTTCCTAGTTTCTACTAAATTCTATTCCCATTCTTCTCCCCAACTTCATAATACTATTTTTCTTACTAAAATTCTATTTCCAATTTCAGTGAGGAGTATTTCAATTATGATACACTTAGGATATAATAACCTCAAATTGCCTCTTCAAAAACCATTTCTTATTCTACCTTATTATATCATCCCTCATCCCACATGGAATAATATCTCTACTATCATTTATATAATAGAATTTTGAATTGTCAATAAAATATCTACCATTCACCACTTTTTCATCTCCTCTTATTCAAAATAAAGAGAAACTATTATCCATTATAAGTCAGTTCAACACCTTAGTGGATGATATGATTTCATATAATACTAATGCCTTCGTAGAATGACTAAATACACTATTAATGGGGTAAAATGAACATATAATGTATATTATATAATTTTTTTACATTAAATAATGAATATGTAACTATAATATAAAATAAAATCAAACTAGATAATGATGGTCAGTAAAACTGCATGAATTAATTAACTGTATAATACTATCATTTTTGCAAAGAGAATCATTACTATATTAGAGAACATATATGTATAATGAATAATTTTAATTTATATAACTACATTAATTACATTTAATTTGACTACTACTGTTGTGGTACCATTTGATAGGGACCGAAATAATTATTTCCAAGTGCTCTTACTATGGAACCATAAAACAAAGACTCCCGAAACCAAAATAAATTAAACATCATTTACCATTGAAATGATTATAAAAGAAAATAAGTTATAAAAAATGAAATATAAATGATGAATTTTTCAATATTATGTAATTAATAAATATAATTGTTTGATCCATAAAATTAGTGACAATGAAAAATGGATCAAGACCAAAGGCATGGGATCCCTCTGAATCACCCTTCTTATTTCATTAGGAAATTTATCTCTCTATTTACTGTTATATATCTTTTTAATGTCATTAAATGATTCCAAATTATATATATATCACAGTCACATTTATACAAATACTATTCTACAAACCGCAAATGTCGTTATACTAATGATAAGTCCATTTTTCCATTTCATTCCCCTTTTATTTTGATATGATGAATGATTTTTCAACCCATTTATTTCCATGAGTAATTCTTATCACTAGGCATTATGATTTATTTTTTGGAAGAAAAATGTATATTCAGGGTATTATGTTTGATCTTACATTGTTCTTCAATGTAGTGGATAATTTTTTGTTTCATGATATGCTATATATAGGATTATGTGGTGATACTAATCCAAGATGAGACTCAATCCACAAAGTAATGTTGTATTACTCGTTATCCTATAGACATTCTTATTTAGTTTTATATTTTTCTTCCACATTCACGTGTTTCCATGATTCTGTGAGGCTATTTTACATATTTAATTATTCCATATGATTAATAGTGACCATTTTCTATATAATGTAATATTTTTAATGTTGAATGATATGTTATATGTATCCACCCTATTTATTCACTTACTGTGTTTTCTAGATCAACCGTTTAATTTATGTAAAATTCATGTTATTATATCATATTTTAAGAGATAAAAGGGAATTGGTAGTTTATTATGGATAAAAAAATAATTTGTTTATGTTGATGATCTGTATACATAGTCTTATAATGACCCCATGTCATTTGATCATTTTTTTTATTTAATGGATATTTTTTTAAGAAGAATGTAATAATATGTTAAAAAAAATTTCACAATAAAAATGGAATCATATGGTGGTTCTAGTAATTTTTTGTATTGTTAATAAAATAATTTATTAATAACCTAACAGATACATCTATGTTTTGTAAAATATTATAGAATTTGGGTGATGTATAGAGCGAGTGGTCTCAATGTAATTAAATCCCTATATGGGTTCTACAAGTGGATACGGATCTCAAATAGTTATTCCTAGAGGTAATAAACACGAAACATGTATAGTGCTAATTAACTCAACCATTAAAATTTTCATGAAAAATATGGCTTTCAACATACATGGTTTGACACTCTAAGGGGACATGCTTTAGAAAATTCACAATCTCTTTACAAACTATTTTTATCGACATGAATAGATCAACAGAATATGAAAACTAATAATAAAAATTAACATTAGAAACATAGATTGAAACCTAGAGACCCATAATATAAGATATACAATTCATTTATATGTTATTCCTTATATGTTCATAGATTATTTATTAAATGATATTTAGTTAATGTATTCTATTCCATTTTTCCATAATTTTATATAATGGAGGGATCTATGAAAAACTCTTCCAACAAACAATGTGAATTAAAATTTTAGGATTTCCCTAATTATATTCCGGTACAAATAGTATATTAACTTGGGAATATTCAGTAAGTACTAAATCATCTAACTCCAGCTGTCAATAATAACATGAATAATGAATAATACCTTCTTTTTCCTAAGAACAAAATGTTGTCGTTGAGTCCTTTATTTCTTAACATCCTCTGCTCCTTCGTGCATGTTCGGAAAAAGTGATCAAAAAATGTTTTAAATCAATTGAGAAGATATTTTTTTTAGTTTAAATCATGAAATATAATAAATTCAAACCAACTATGTTTTATTTTTATGTTACTGACACTAAATTTTGGAAACTAGTCTGGAACATGAATTCAAATGAAGAAATTGATTATATTGAATTGGTGAGATTTAAGAAATTTTTTTCCAATAATTTTTTTCTCCATAATATTCATATTAAAATAGAGAGAGAGTTCCTAAGAAACATGAAAAATATATATGACCCTATAATTTTATACGATGAGAACTTAACAATGATTAAATTGCATACCTATTAATTTTTCTTGAACTATGATAGAATGGTGGGCCAGATCTTTAGTGGATTATACATGACTCTAAAAAAATTCATAGTAATTATAGAATTTATCATCTATTAATGGATAATTTATTGTTATCTATCATTAAATATAGGAATTAATGACTCTTATTTGTCTAACGGAACTAGACAAGAAAATCATAAAATGGATCTTCCTGCCAGAGTATTTTTTTATAAATATCAATCTATAATGAAAAATGTATATCATACTCATTATAATAGTGGTAATAAGTGTTCCCAAATCTATATTGAGGGAAATATGAGGTGTTTCAAAAGGCTTAAATAGGGGAATTGGGGTAATCAATGATGAATGGAATTTATGAATCACTCTAATGCGAACGAGGAATCGAAGTATCATATCAATAGTCACCTTGTGGTATTGATTTTCAAATGTAATAAATATGGGAAGTATGGGGCCAATTACGAAAACAAGGAAATTTAAATGACAAATAATGAAATCAACATATATAACCTAAATAGAAAATATGGGGATATCTTATTACTACAGCTAAGTTATATCCTGACAATGATATGGTGAAATGTATGGTGGTTATTTATTCAATAATAGTGAATGTAAAATTTTTTATAATACTATTAATTAATTAATATCTTATAATTTTTTTATAAATATTAAAAAAACATGGTCATTGAGTGAGTAGAGATAATAGAAAATGGAGAAACTATATAATCATAAGAAAATTACTCATCCATGTCAATTTTTGTGGAATAAAACATTTAGAAACCCTTTTATTACATCGTTTTATGATCTCTAATACTATGTTAGTAATAGATTATATATCCATATATAAAGACAAAATAAAATATAAAGATTTTGATATATCTCTATACATTCTTAATTATCCTCTGATTATAATAAATTCCCCAAAGGGTGGTTAATATCTCATGAAATTTTCAACTCATGTGTGGATAATATTTCAAAATGAGAAACAATAAATTTATAAAATTAATTTGGACATGTAAAGAATCATGATTCATTACATGCCTACAATGAGGGATTATAATAATATATTCCCTGATGTATTGTTTGGTCTTTCACCTGACTAAGTGGTTGAGTTCAAAATTGATCATATACCAAGATTTCCTCCCATATAGAAGAGACCTAATAGAATGGCCCCCATTAAGTTGGAATAACTAATGATTCAATTAAATTAGATTCTATAAAAGGTGTAATATACTCTCATTAATTATCATGGGGTATGTTGGTCCTATTTTTTTAAATATGGATGGGTTAATGTTCCTCTGTATTGATTATCATGATCTTAGTGAAATCATAGTAATGAAAATTTTTCCCCATACAAAGATCGATAAATTGTAAGATAAATTATGTCATGATCAGAATTTATATATAGTGTTTTTTATCAAGATATTAATAATTTTGGTAAATAAGTAATATATTCTCAAATATAATCTTCAAAAAAGGTGTGGACACTATGAGTTTGTAATGATACCCTTTGGACACACTAAATACCCAAAAATCCATATAGACTTAATGAATATCATCTTTATGGATTACCACAAAAACATTATTTTAGATTTTATAGATGATATCTAATATACTCTTAAAGAAATGTTGTTCATGAGAAGTATTCAAAAAAATTCTAAATTCCTACTAAAAATGAATATTTATGTAGTCTATATTAAATGGGAGTATTTGGTGGAGAAACTATAAGTTTTAGGGCCTTTTATCAGCAAAAAATAATATTTTCAGACTCTTATAAAACATATTCAATTGATGAGTGGCCTATACCATCCTTCTAATGGAAATAAATTATTTCTATGAGCTCTATGGTAATTTCCTATGATATGTGAATAAATATTCATGATTTTAATACCCTCTTACCAAATTGACTTTATGTGGGTAAAAGTTTTCTAGAATTATGTTTCCAACATAGATTTATCATTCAAGGACACTAATAGGGATGGTAAATAATCTTACACAAGATTTTACAGAACTTATACATTCTTTTCAAATTCCAATATTACTATAAAACCACTACCTCGATTTACTAGAATAGATATATTTCATGCTTTTGATAATCTCGTAAGCATGAAATAAATATAATAAAAGAATAAACATAATACAAATACATTTTACAATGATTAGTATAAATAAATACATCTTATCACGATCAACGTTGGTTTATTTCGTGGATTATTTTATTATTATAACATTGTAGTAAGTTCAAACACTATGAATTAGTGTATAAAGTTTAGGAAAGAAATAGTCAATCATAATAAGAGAGTGGAATTATTTATACTATTAAAAAAATTATTCAACTGAACTTATTATAAGGAAACCTCTATTTCTTATTTGTTATTCACAAAACACTATAGAGAAGATCTCTTTACTAAACTACATGAATTTGAATCCACTGGATAATATTTTTTTTAAATGATGTCTTCAACTACTAATATATCAATAGTATTAGAAGCACATCAACTTACTAGTCATCAATAATTTATATATATGGCCTCCAATAAAACTCATTGTCTTTTAAAAATGATAAACATAATAATATGTCAACACATCACATGTTGTCTTCTACATGATAATCAAATGATAGAGAATATACTAATTCATTAAATGAAGATATTGACCTCAAATAATGTGTGTAATTCATGGAAGTATATTCAATAGGAATTTTTAATATAGGATAAAACATGAAAACTCTCAATAAAATTTCAACTCAGATACAATATCTTATGAAATTTTAATCATCAGTAGTTTTGAGTTTACTACACACATATCATGTAAATAATTTCACATGTGTATTGATCAGCCTTTATTCATAGTATATTTACATTGTAATCCATTTATTATAATAATTCTTATTATTATATGTTTATTTTAAATTTAATTTATTCATATATTTAATTTTCTGAAATTAGATTTTACATTTGTGTGAATGAATTTGTATGTGTATGCCTTTAATCTTCTTCTTCCCAATCCCATTACAAATGAATGTAAGCATGGCCTTCATACACTCTTTTCCAAATCCAAAACTACTCTATTGCATTAAATGTGAATAAAATTTCTAAATTAACATGATGTTAATTACCTATCAAAAGAAATGAGATCACAAGTGCTTCTGATGTGTCTTCTCATAAGAATGGTTATTTGAATGTCATCAATTCACTTTTTTCATTTCCTTCATGTTATATTATTGTTTTCCAATCCAAAATCCCATTATATATGGTATAGTATTTTTATTATCATGAATGGTTTCTGGTATCACTTATCTCTTCTTTTTTATAATACAAGTGAGTATTTACTTTTCTACTCCTTCGTTGGCATGAATAGATCACACAAAGTCACATAGCCTTCTGGTATATTATTTTCATAACCAATTCATATTCAGTGTGATCTGGTTGTTGTGTATGTGATTTACATTGTGTGAAATAGCCATATCCATGGTTTCTTCTCCAAGAGACTTTTTGCAAATGGATTTTATTCCTAATGGTTCTTATCAACCACTTCATGTATCCAATTATGATTGTGATTCGTTCTTCACATGTGAAGGATTTTATTCAGAGGTTACATTCTTGTAATGTTTTTTTCATGGTTTCCTTTATAAGAAAAATTATATTTTTCAATTGGTTACTTATCTCCTTTGATAGCCTAGATTATCTCATGGATACCCTTCTTCTAAGAGGATCGTGTGAACTCTTCCCTATCACGTGAATGAATCATGAATTCTCCTCTATTTCAATAGATTCTCCCTATTTAAATAAATAACAATATGTTTTACTCTTTTATAAGAATCAGTTTATATAGTTACTTATTATCTACTAATTTGTGTGTTTTGAGGATATATTAAATCCATAAAATTTAGTTTATCTTGTGTTTTATGAATTTCTCTAAGTCTTGGCCTCTCCATGCTTCATTGAAATAATCTCGTGGATCATGTGATAACATCTCATGATAACATCATTGAGACTTTAATGGCTCGATCTAAAAAAAGAAATTCCTAGGATTATTAAGTAATAATTCTTATAAAATATATTATAATCTTGTGATGAATGATATATTTATCTTTATGCGATCGTGAGTAAGTTGCCTCTTTATTGTCTCATTGTCTGCAAAGTCAATTCTATTTTTTGAATTACATTATCAGATTCAGAGTTTGATTGAATTAATTCAATTTTCTGATCAATATATCCTCACATGAAGTATTAATGTTATGACTAGGTCTTGTAATAGATTCATGTGGCATCATTCAAGACAATGATTTCATTCATTTACTCATTTTGAATATCCTTTTCACAATCCTTAGTTTTGTCATATAAATATTGACATTATGATATGGTGTCATAAAATATTACATAAGGTTATCAAAGGTGAAATAATTTAGACATAGAATGAATAATATTGAAGATGATGGAGCTATTTTAAATTAGACTGGCATTGAAGATCTGATGTTGGAGGTCTTCAGGATTAGATGATGCTCATTTTTTCTATCTTTTGAATGGATGGGTGAAAATATCTATTATAATTCATCCCACATGTATTATTTGGTTCATTTGGGTCATGTTTTGTTTTATCAATCATGGTTTTCATTTCTCTTGATCTAGTAACATGGAATCTGTAAATATATCACCCTTCACACACTACAATGGGCTTCGGCCCAATGATCTATTGTCCCATCCTAGGAACACATGGGTGTACTCTACCTTCCTTCTACATGGTTCCCCCACATGATTTAGGCAGTTAGATTACTCTTACTCCAATGAGTTATCTCAGGCTAGCTCTATTGAGCATGGTAGACTAGGTCCCACGTGTACTCATGGTTTAGACATAGCCACAACTGTCTAGAGGGTTGGATCTATTTCTATATAATGAATACTCATTTCATTATAAATATACTAATAATAATATTATTGAAATTATAAGTTATATTATATTGAAATTCATATTTACTCACTTAATTTTATTCATTAATCCTAATAAAAAATCTATATATTTTTGTTGGACTTGTTAATTCCCTGTTATCCTTTTTTTTACGTCTTTTTCAAAACTTGTGGAAATAAATCTCCTTGAATGGTCTTATTTAATTTCTTCTTCATATAGTATTAAACGAATTTTAACAAATGAGATATGTCTTTGGATATTATGCCCACTTCATTAATTATTATTGTTTACATTGACAGTATCTTGAACATGGAATCCAACATCATCAAGTGAATCCATATAATATTTTTTAAAAATTTCTTCAATCATGGTAAAATATATAAGAAAATGAGATATATTGAATCCATAACAATTCATTATCCCTCATCATCATCTATCTTCAACAGTTCATAATTTAATCCTATATTTATCTTACAATGATTAATAACAAATCAAATAAGTGTTCATCCTACATTAACTTATGATTCCTTAATATATGTTGACAAAATATACAAAAAAACTCATCAAATGTACATAGGGGATTACCAATCTACACTATTTTAATTGTTGTAAATAACATTTCCTTAATGTCAAAGTCCTTTCCCCTGTATTGTCAATAAATTCAAAGTATTAATTCATTGTTTCTCTTCATCCCATAAAGTAAATTTTAAATCAATTATCATTATTATGAAATATGTCTGGTACCATTTAGTTTACATATAAACATTTCTTTTGTTAGGGAACACTATCTCTATAAGGGATAATTTAATGTATATAATGTAGAGTTACAATTTGGGATGCCTATTCTATCCATTAAGTTATATTCATGTGATTTAATTACAAATAATGATTTTTTTCTCATGGAGGGGATTTATAAAATAGATTTACCAATAGACATATTCTCATTCAGAATTTAGAAAACACATCATAAATTTCGCATTTAAGAATATTTTATGCTCACTTTATATGAGCTTACTCATAGACCAACAATCCCTTACGAATTAACATATTTGATATAATCAAAATAAGTTAATGACGAGGAATTGGGTTTCATCCACTTTTAACATTTTTTAGATGACCTTGTATTTCAAATATTCATGGAATATTCCTTGATAAAATATTCAATATTTTTTCTCACCCTTAAAGGGTCTTATCTAATCATTTTACCAACTAGATAGTTTCAAATTTTCCTTTTCCAATTTTTAATCTAGTTATACTCTTGAGTATGAACTTCACTTTTTATTCCCTACAACGTGGATACTCAAAAACTACACAATATTTAATTGAATTATATGGAACACATATAAGACTCTTAATTTGTACATTTGAGGTAAAATATTTCTCTCAACCCATAGACTCTTTTCCTTTTATCTCTAAGGTGTTCCTTAAAAAAGGGTCTATTTAGAGACATGATTCTCATCAAGAGTTTTTTAGATACATCCCTTTTGATGTTTGACTCTCTTAATATATGTTTTTTAAGAGATCTTCTTCTCGAAAACTGGGGGAGCTCAATCATGTGATTACTTAAAATTTATCAAATTGATCTCTTTTTCATGTAATGTTAAGATTCAGAAAAAATATCAATTTTAACTGATGTTAGACAAATTTTCAATTCCCTTTTTTCTTAATCTAATCATCATGTTATTTCCCAACATTATCACAGAGTTATCATGGTCTTTGATTACCATATCCTAGACTTCAAACTATGATTTATTAACAAAGATATGATATTTATGTGATTATTCCTAACCATTAATCTAATGAATATATTTTTTATGACCTGTAGTGTGTTATTCCACTGGGAGGCCAAACACAGGACATTATATGTATTTAGTTCAACAATGATTCTATGAAATTCTTGTTAACATTGAAAAATGTTTCAAGTGAATTAATTACATCCCTTATTTTTTTTACCATTAATGTCTCATAATCATCACAGTGAAATTATTAATCATTTATTGAAATAATTTTAATGAAATTAATCACATTTTATTATTTTTCTTCAATGAGGTCTAAGAGAACATTTCACATTTTTAATTTTTTTTTAACTACGTCCACATATTTATTTATTTCTTATTTATGGATTTATCAATAATAAAAACATATTTTATAGAACAGAAAATATATAAAATTAATTATAATAGAATAATACTTATATAAATTTCACAATGAGAGTATAAGTATTCAATAAATTTGATAGACTTATCTTTCTCATAATCTACATACCTTGACCTACTTTCCTAAAAGTGATCACCATCAAACAATTTGATAAAGGTTAATTGACCCTAATCGTATTTATTTGAAATATCTCAAAAACTATTTTCCTCCCACATCATACTAATTTATAGATTCTTCTATGAATCCTTCAGGTATTTATTAATGACTGTGAAGACTATGATTTCTACATGAGGTACTTGATTATCAACATTAAATCTTTAATTCAAAAATACAGTATAAAATCAAATTTGGATAAAATATTTATTCCAATAATAATCAAGAATTTCCCTCGATACATCTTGAACAAAACGTATGGATCATGTAATGGCATTGGGATGTGTGGGGGGTGTATCAACATACCCAAATTGTTTTCTCAATTAATACTTTCTTTTCAATTATTCCATCATACATACAATAATATTCCTCAGTTATGTGAAATTGATCAATTGTTTTCTCACAATAATAACATAAACATGATATATATATATATATATATATAATTAATGAATCATAATAACACAATGATTTTTATAAGGTTCGGTATAAATACCTACATATTTCCATGATCTTACATTTTTTATTTCAAAGATTCTATTATCACTTTAATATTTAAATGATTATAAATTCCTAAAATTAAAATAAAATGTTATGTCCTGAAATAATCAATATTCTTGATTATGTTGAATTTCTTATACTATTACCACAAGTCTATAATGGAACTTTTTATACCAGAACCCCTATTTTTTTGAAAGATATTCAATAAAAACTCTGAAGAATATCTCTCAACTATTCTAGATAACTTTTCACCAATATGATAATATTATTCCTAAAAATGGTATCCTACTAATACTTTTCCAATAATATTAATATAATTTATGCTTTGTCATATTCAATTATTTTAAGATAAAACCTCCACTCTAACTCCCTATCTTATCACAATGATCAAAAGAGTAATATGTCAACACCCTTCATGTTTTAATCTTCCTAATAATCAAATTATTAGGAAGATATTACTTCTATAAATGATGTTCCCATTCTCATTTTATGTATTAATGTGGTGCACACATATTCTTCAGGAATATTTTTTCAATAAAGGACTTTAGTAATCTTAATACATTGTAAACTCATATACATGATCTTTGGATATTCTATCCAGTTTCTGTCTCCATTTTCATACACACAATTCATGTATATCACATCACATGTGTCTTTATCAATATTATATTATATAATAATAACATTTTAAACACTTATTCATAATAATTCTTTTTATTTTATGTGTAACATATGGTTTATTTATTTTATTACATTATTTATTCAAATGATTTTTTAGATATATATTCCTGAATTCATGTGTTCATGCATGCATTCTTCTTCTTTTCAGTTTCTTTACATTTTCATATTGGCTTGGGTTGCATGAACTATTCTGTTTACACGACAAAATTAAGGTATGATATGAAATTCATGGATATTATTAGGTTATGTGAAGAACATCACCTTTCAAAAGTTATGAAACAACATATATCTCCTCATGTGTTTTCACATAAGAATGGTTCTTCATATGACCTAAAAACACCATTTAACGGACTTTTGAGTGATATAAAATTTTTCCAGTCCATAATTCCCATGTAACCTATATGGGAATAATTTGACCTAGAATGACTCATGGAATAACTCTTCACTATTTATGCCCAATCAATGTGAAGCTTATGAGTTCATACCATTCCTAGGTATGAGGAGGTCATGAAATGTACTACAAAATTCTATTATGTGATTCTTATAACCAGCTAACAATCTGTGTGTTATAGAGTGTGTGTTGATGTGTTCCTTCACATGATACTAGTTAATTCATGAATTCATCCTCAAGAAACATCATGTCATAGAAATTAATTTCTACCAGTTCTTTCCAACCTCCACTATTAACCAAGATGGAATCAGAGTTTCTCTTCACAAAAGCATGATTTTCATTATCATCTAATGTCACATATAACTGTTTTTTTTCTATGGGTTCCTTCATAAGACAAATGATATTTTAGATGGAATCCTTCTCTCCTTAATGAGACTATATTTTTTTCATTGATTTCCTTCATGTGATAGGATCACATGGAATTTTCTTATTCATGGTAATGAGTCCTATGGGCTCCTCCAATTTAATAGAATCTCTTGATTTATAAATAATGAAAAATATTTAATTCTTGGATGAGCATCAAATTATATATACGTAATGATTATATAATTACTAAGACATGCTGAGGACTCCTTAAATTTAAGAGGATATAAGAATATCTCATGAATTTCAAATGAAAATATGTCTCTACCACTTCATGATTCATTGGAATTACTAGGGGGATTTTGTGATATCTTCACAACAGAACATATTTTATTTTGAAATGTAATGGTAGATATATTAAATGTCCCCAAATAATTCATTAATAATTGGTTCACAAAATTGTTCCTTATTGAGATTGAATATGTGATTATATTCATGTGATAACGTCATGGTTGTTTTCCTACTATTGCATGATCTACGATCCTAGGGTGAGTATATTTATTTCATCATGTGATGAATCAATTAATTGTATTCAATTGATCAGTTGATCAATAGATCAACATGTGATGGCTTCATGTGATGATTGATTCTTATGAAATATTTATGCACATTCATGAAAGAGAACAATTTCATTCATTAAATCAGCTCAAATTTACTTGTTTTAATGCAATGGTTTGAAAATTATAGATGGAAATCATGTTAAGGACTCATGATCATTGATCAGTGCTTGTCAATGTTCTATAAAGAAAAACTTCAACTTATGGAGATTGAAGATGATGTTTATACTTTAAATAGGTGGTTAAAATGACATTATATGATGAAGACCAGGTTAATTGTATGATGAATTTTTTATGTAAATGTTATATGTATGAGTACAAAATATATTTGGGAGAACATCCCATATAAATTATATATTTCTTCTGGGCTAGAAATCATTAAAAAATAAATTTTTATGTCTCTCATGATGGTAAAGAGGCTTCCAATTCTATGACCCTTTAGAAACAACCACAGGATTTAGACTAGTGCGGTATTGGCCTAACCTTTGATCCCATGGGAATTCTCTACCATCCTTATACGTGGAATATCCTACATTATAAGGATACAATGAATCTTATTACGTCTGTGTTCTAGCTTTGATTAACTCCCTTAGGTGTGGTATACATGGTACCATTTGTTCCCTTGGTCAACCCTCATCCTCCACTAGCTAGTGGGATGGATATAATTTTTATATGAAGTTTAATCACATACATAATATACAATAAGTATAATATAAATTAATATCAAAGTCACCCTAAATTAAAAATCCTACAAACTCTATTAATTTATTTCATCTATCATCGATAAATTTATATATATATATTTAATAGAATTCTTTATTTGACATCATGATATTATTATTTTTCCATGGAAGTATTCTTCATGTCATCAAGTAATATATTTACTTTCATCATAATGAAAAATTATTCTTCATCTTGCAGTAAAAAATTTCATCAATAAAAACGTTTTTTTAACACAGTATCTGTTGAACAATCCTAAGATTTTACAGTGAATATTTATCAATAATGACATCCAATGAAATCAAGTAAATCCATAAAATTATTCTATAAATCATCAACAATAATAGAGAATGTTTGAATTAAATTATATCTAAGGAATTTGTTACATTTATCCATGCATCATCACCAACCATCTTGAGGAGTTCAAAAGCACTTCTAATCTTTCTATTTTCATGATTAATGAATAATAAAATACAAAATCATAATGAATTGACTATTTATTACTTTTTATATATAAATAAAAAATAAAACCACAATCATCAACCAGAAACATGGTAATTTCATGATAAATATGAATTGAGATTTGAAAGATTTAAAAGGAGGCTCATCAATAGAGTACTAATTGCACTAAAAATAAGTGGGGTACTTTTAATTTTATAATGTTATGCATAAAATAATTTTTTTGGCTATATATTGATGAAAATTTAAAAATAGATTGCCTAGACATTAATTTTATTTAATGTTATTGAGAAGAACTAACTGGAACATGTTATATAGTTATCTAAAAGGATCTTGGTGTTAAAGATATCAAATAATTATCTAAGTGGGAAAATATTTTAAAATCATATAGATCATAAGAGACTCAAATATATATTCACACAAAATTTCCAAAATATGAACCTATGATATTAGTTAAATATGATTATGGACTATAAATATATAATACAAAATAATCTGATTAATGAAATAAATGTGGAATATTCTCGTTGTGGAAATAATATGACACTAATTAAAATTATGATAATTTACATGGATCCAATATTACAATACATGTTGTTGACGGACATGGAAATCATAATATTAGGAAATTTATAATTCCATTATAAAATTATTTCACCACCATGCCTTCTAAATATGATAATGTATGATTAAATAGATAGTGGTGAAATATACAAGTTATATGATATAAGAATAGGTATGTTCAAAATTTATGAATATTGAGTTGTAAAATTTGGATAAAAACTATGCATACCATTAAATATTTGGATAAAAATTGATTTTAAGAATGATGCACATAGCTTGACCTTCTCCACCCACTCTGGGAGCACGAAAAAGTATCAAGATATCGGAGAGTACAATTGGATGAAAAATATGAAGAATTATATCATGAAATATACACAAACAATCCTTGTATGCACGTAGGTAAAGGATAAATGAAGATTTTAAATGTGGATAATATATTAATTACGCATACCTATGTGGAAATTTTGAAACTTATACAGGTAATTTAGTACTTTTCTTCAAAATAAATCAACATAAAATTATTCGATAGGGTATATAATTGAACATTTTAATAAACTAATCACATCATTTTAGTTCGAGATAAATTACCACTAGATCGTATTTCATGTATATACATCAGATAGGTTGCGAGGCTATAATGAGCACACCTATTATTATATCTAACATATATCAAAGATTGTTCTATATGATCTACATATAAGGAGGATATATTATTCATCACATATAATAATGTATTTACATTATGAATCACATTATTTCTTATCAAAAATCTATTTTAGGATTGCATTTAACGATGATTACACCCTGAATGATACATAAAAATCCATAAATTAAAAATTATACACTTCCAATTTGTATAATTTTTTTTCATAATAGGAACCCATTAAAATAAATTGTGATTTATTTTTATTAAAAATCTTTACAAATTTCAAATTGAATTCTTCCTTTACATTACCCATACTTAAGCCTTATTAAACCATTTTATAAAGTGGGATAACTATAAGAAGATGATTAAGAGACATAAAAAATAACAATTCTATTAGTCTATTTTAAAACATGAAAACCCATGAAAAATATTTCTTATAACATATCATTTACCTGAAAAGGTAATCAACTTTATTTTAAAATGTTTATTTTCTTACCTTTTGAAATAAAACTTTTTCAAAAAAAAACTGATTATAAATGATAGAAAATTCATGTAGTTACCTTGGAATATTATCTTATAGAACACATATTGAACCCTTAAAATTTGAAATAACCATAAAGAAAACATGTAGTGTAATTTATATTGAAAACATATTATTACCCAATAAATTTTAGATCCATAATGGGGATCACCCATCAAATCATGAGATATAAAACGTATGAAAATTTTATATATTAAGTTGTAATCAAAATCAAACTATTTTATTATTTTAAATTGGATGACCCATTATCATAGAAAACCAAAAAAAATCAAGAATAGTAAATTTTAATATTGACCCTTTTAATTAGAAAACACATGAAATTATTTCAGAAATATGTTGGAAAACTATTTTGGATATCAAAAGTACCATTTTCTTTTTAAAAATACATTTCTTTATACCAAAAATACTTCAAAAAATGAAAATTTTGTTTTTCCTTGAATAAAACTATGACAACCCCTCTTTTATTACAAACATAAACATGATTTATTACATAAAAATTCACTTGATACAACAAAGAAGATCAAGAGGTTTAGTTTTTTTGGGGATTAGAATCATTACATAAAAACCTGAAACTTGAAATACAACATCTTTATTGAAAAATTCCTTTACATGGCCACTACATTACCTCGTACATATCATTTCATGAGATAACCTAAGGAGATGAATAAGAAATGGGTGACCTAGAAAGCTCAGTATGGTAATACACATGGAATAACATGATGAGTACAATACATGTTAGACATTAGGCACAATAATAGAGCACAAGATAAACATGAACATAAAGGCATGATAAAGCATGATAATCATAACATGGAAATGTGTCAACAACACTTAACATGGAATTAGCATGAGCCAATTCTCAATGCACATGGAGAATGTGTAAATCCACATTGCACATGAATCATGAGTAAACCCTATTTTAACTTTAATTAGCTTGAGTAAACTCTCATTTCTCATGACGTATCATTATAATATACGTTACCCAATGCATTGGTGCACTATAAGGGTTCTCCCTTCTTAAACATTTCATTTCATGCATAAGTGTGCGACATGGATCATAAAACATGGATTCACAAAACATAATCATTTATTACACGATAAAGGAATGTGTAATTCATACATGAAACATTATAATAAATAATTAAATGTGCATAAAGGTGAATACCCTTGATGGAAAATGTGCATGGTATTCACTACACAATCGCATTGGCTTAGAAAATCGGTGTGATTTTGGCAGCGTAACGGCGTGACATAAGAATTCATAAAAATGGTTGATGAGAGAGAAAGGGGTTCCTCATCATATTTACATGTAATGGATAGTATGGAGTTAATATATATACATGTAACTACAATTGTAATGGAATTTAGGTTCATGATACAAAAGTATTGCTTGAATGTAAATGATGAGAGAAGTTCCTTTCAGAATTTCGGCATAGTAACGGGTGTACATTGGAGGAATTTTATGAGAGAGAAAGGGGTCTCCCATCATTAAAACATAAATAGGGAAAAATGAGGGAGGTGTGAAACCATACCACAACATTTTTAAATGAAATTAAAAGGGAAAAACAACATAACAAAAATTGGACAAAAAAGAGAAAGGAAGAAAAAACCCTTAATTGGAAGTGTGCTTCCAAAGGCTAGAGAGAGGATTGTGAGAGGCTTATTGGGAGCTTGGGGCACCTTGAGAGGCATCTGGATAGATTAGATCAAGGGTTGGACGAACTCCAAAGGCTTTTAGTGAGGAGTAAGTGGGATCTTGTGTGGGTTTATATATGAAATGTGACAGAATTCTTTATTATTTAGGTTTGGGTCCCCTTACATTAAATTAATCCAAACCACAAACCATCCCATGGTTTTTTAGCATGGTTTCTGGAAAAGGGAATATGAAAATAATATTTTATAAGGCCAAAGTCCGAACTTCATTAAATAATAGGGTTGCTTATGTGGAGGTGAGTCACACTCCCATGGAAATTAATTTAAAAAGACAAGGTGTTTAATAAGTCTTGAGGGGTCCATTAATGCATTGAAAAGTAAGTCAAACAAACCCAAAATCAAAATATTTTAATGGTAAATAATATATTTTTTGAGAGTAAAGATGATAGTATTTTATTACATCACTATTAGGTAATTATGATGTCATAAAACACATTATATATTTAAATGGTATTTAATTTTTACCCAAACATTTGATTGTCTCCAAAAATTATGAAAAATTCACCGTTGGATAATTTCAACGTCCTGATTTCAGAAATAACATTTATTTTATCAAAATATTTTTCTAAATATGTTAATTTTCACTTTTAAAATAAAAACGGACATTTATCAAAAATTCATCGGTTTTGACAGAAATGGATTTCAAACCATAATAAAAATTACAATTGCATTCATAAAATTATAAGATCAATTATATTTAATAAAAATAAATTTAATAATAATAATAATATTTTATTAAAATATTATTTAAATAAAAATACCTTAATTTAATAATATATAATTTTTAATAAAATAATAACTACGAACACTAATTGTACATTAAATACTATTTTCAATGTGTCAATAATGACAAGAAAGTGTATTCATTATTATATACAAAAAAAATAATTTACATGAACATAGTACTAGCGATTTGTTACATAACCCCTTAAAACAGCCGCATAAGACCTAAGGGTAAGGTGTTCGATGGTGACAGACTCTTCGGGTGGCTCGAATAACATTGCTCGAGTGTTAATCAATATCAACTTCCACTTTTCTCGTAGACGGTCCCGTTCGAGCTTGACATTGTGAAGCTCAGCTTGGGTTGGTCAAGAGGAAAGCCCAAAGACGCCACCTTTTCCGAGCTCTGACAAATGGGCTTCGTATGGATCAATTCTATTAGATGAGGCCATCGCTTCTTTTGTCTGATTAAATTGGGTCCGTTAAAGCCTTATATTTATACTAATCATGTGATCATAGTTCAATGTCTATAAAAGTAACAGTCACAACTCTTAACATAAAACCAAAAAAGTTGACATTTTATATAAACATTTTACAAAAAGGGACATTTAATTAGATCAAGAATAATTTCCATTAATGAAAATTTGGGTCGTTACAATATTACCACCTTAAGAAATTTCGTCCTCGAAATTTCCTTTTCCCACACTAAAATAGATGTGGGAAACTCACCATTATGATTTCCTCTGATTCCCAAGTCACTTCTTCAAACATTTGGTTTCGCCACAACACCTTAATGAGGGGAATTGTCTTATTTCATAGAAATTTTTCTCTACAATCTAAGATCTTCACTGGTTACTTCTCATAAGAAAGATCATCCTCCAACTATACCACCTCAGAAGAGTGTACATGTGAAGGTTCTGGTATGTACTTCATTAAGAGAGATAACTGAAAGACATCATTTTGTTTGGCCATGGTAGGTGGAAGTGCCAGTCGAAAGGCCACAACCCTGAAATGATCATGAATATCGAAGGGGCCGACGTACCTAGGAATTAACTTCCCTTTCTTTCTAAACCTCATGACCTTCTTCCATAGAGATATGCGTAGAAAAAACATGTCTCCAACTTTAAACTCAAGGTCTCATCGACGATTATCTACATAACTCTTATATCGACACTGGGCTACCTTGATATGTTGTTGAATGGTTTTCACCTTCTCCACCATTTCCATAACCATTTCTAGTCCAAGAAGCTTACGTTCACTGACCTCATCCCAAAATGCTGGTGTTCTGCACCATTTCCCATACAGGGCTTCATAAGGTGCAATTTGGATGATCGAGTGGAAACTATTATTATAAGAGAACTCAACCAGAGGAAGATGTTGATCCCATCCTCATTTAATGTCCATTTAGCATGATCTCATCGTATCCTCATGTTTTTGGATAGTCCGCTCGTATTGGCCATCAATTTGAGGATGATAGGTCATACTGATGTTCAGTTCAGTATTCAGAGCTTTTTGAAGAATCTACCAAAACCTAGAGGTGATTCATGGATCTCGGTCAGACACAATAGATAGTAGTTCTCCATGTTACCTTACCACTTCCCTGATATATATCCGTGCTAGTTGATCCAATGAGAAATCATCCCTAATAGAAATGAAATGTGCAGTCTTTGTAAGACGATCCACAACAACCCATATTGTATTGTTTTCGTTGGACGTCCTTGGAAGTCCGGTGAAAAATTTCATGGTGATTTTATCCCATTTCCATTCTGGTATGGGCAATGGTTGCATCATCCCCTTAGACTTCTGCCTCTCTACCTTTACTTACTGGCACACCAGCCACATTGATGTATATTCAGCGATCTCCTTCTTCATATTATCCAACCAGAAGTTTTCTCGGAGATCTCGATACATCTTTGTGCTCCCTGACTGAATAGAGAAATTTGAACTATGTGAATCATCCAAAAGTTCCTTCTTCAGCTCCAGACTTGATGGAACACATAGTCTTTTCCCAAACCTCACAATTCCTTCTTTATTAACATTAAACTCTGAGGATTTCCCTTTTTCGATAGCTTCCACTTTTTATTGAATTCCCACATAATCATTTTGAGCATCCTTTAATCTTTCAAAAATATACGGTTGAGAAATCATTTGTGAAAGGATTGATGATGTTCCCTTCTATATGATTTCCATGTCCATCTTCATCAAGTCTAAGAAGATTAGATCCTTCTCAATTCTCATCATTGATAAAATCACTGGATCCTTTCTACTTAGGGCATCTTCCACATTGTTCGCTTTCCCAGGGTGGTAATGGATTGAACAGTTATAATCCTTGATGAGCTCTATCCATCTTCTCTGGTGCATATTAAGCTCCTTCTGTGTTAATATATATTTAATACTCTTGTGTTCAGTATATATCTCACATTTCTCTACATATAGATAATGCCACCAGATATTCAAG
The DNA here is from genome assembly GCA_963277665.1 of Viscum album. NCBI lineage: Eukaryota > Viridiplantae > Streptophyta > Magnoliopsida > Santalales > Viscaceae > Viscum > Viscum album. The sequence goes on from OY728139.1 coordinate 64,485,497, forward strand.
GTAATGATCACCGCCACCAACTCCATATCATGCGTCTGATAGTTTCTCTCATGGATTCTCAAATACCTTGCGGCATATGATATCACTTTATCATTCTACATCAGCACACAACCTAATCCCTTCTTCGAAGCATCTCTAAAAACCACAAAAGGTTCCCCACTTGTGGGAAATGTGAGCACGGGCGCAGTGATAAGCATTCATTTCAACTCCTTGAAGATTTCATCAAATTCCTCACTCCAAGAAAACATTAATCCCTTTCATGTTAACTTTGTAAGAGGGTTGGACAATCATGACAAATTTCTCACAAATTGTCGATAATATCCAGCTAACCCCAAGAATCTATGGATATCTATTACCGATGATGGCCTCAGATATCCCTCAATTGCATCTGTTGTGGAGGGATCCATAGATATACCATTGCTTGTGATGATATGGACCAAGAATGAGAATTCCTTCAACTAATACCCACACTTACTATAATTTTCATAGATCTTATCTTTGCACAAAGTCTCCAGTGCAGTTCTTATATTCTCCTCATGATCCTCCTTGGTGTTGGAGTATTAGAATATCATCTATAAAGACTACCACAAATTTTTCTAGGTAATCTCTAAAGACTCTGTTCATCATGACCATAAAGATTTCTAGAGTATTAGTGAGTCTGAAAGGAATTACATTGAATTCATCGTGCCCGTATCTTGTGTGAAAAGAAGTATTGGGGGATATCTTCCTTCTTCACCCTTAAAAATAATATCCCGACCGCAATTCCACCTTGGAGAAGTATTGTGCTCCACGTAGCTGATCGAACAAGTCATCAATTCGCGAAAGAGGATACATGTTCTCTATCGTGATTTTGATGATTTCACGATAATCAATGCAAAGGCGCATGGACCCATCCTTCTTCTCGACGAAGAGGACTGGTGCACCCCATGGTAAAGCACTTGGGTGTATAAATCCTTTATCCAGATTCTTCTTTAGTTGTTTCTTCTCCTCTTCGAGCTCTAAAACAACCATTCAATATGGAGTCTTGGATATTTGTAATTCCCTGGGTATAAGTTCAATTGAGAATTCAACATCTCTTCTAGGAGGGAGACTGGGAAATTCCTCGGGAAACACTTCAGTGAATTCCCTCACAATAGGCATTTCATCAAGGATGGGTTTTTCCTTGTACTAAATCATCTATGCCAAATACGCATGCTCATAGGACATTAATATACATGCATTAGATGATGGAGCTAATAGATATTCATCTTCCTCCTTACACTTTTAATGAATCGGGGGTCGATTATCCATATGGAGTGTGATTTACCTCTCTCGAAAATTTTTGTTGGCTCTAATTAATGAAATCCAATCCATGCCAAGAATTGCATCAACTTCCACCAGAGAGATTATTACGAGGTTAACCAAGAAATTAAATCCACGAATTATAATAGAGGATGAATTATATTCATGTGATGGAATGATTTCCCCATTTTCCGTACTCACCGACATCTTAACTTCCATGATTTGTGGTGGTTCTGGGATTGTTCTACTAAAAATTCGAGACATAAAAGAATACATAGAACCTAAATCAAACAGTACATTCAATATTCTTGAATGAATAACTAGTGTACCGATCACCACTTCGTTGTCGGGGTTCACTTCGGCGGAAGGGATGGTATAAGCTCTTCTTTGCTGTCTTAGAGGTTGTTGGATGCCTCCGAAAACCCTTGGATTAGAGCACTGATTTGAAAAATTCCCCTGTTCATTGCATTTATAGCATTGAACAACACATTGAGATTTTAACGAAGTGTTCCTCTCCTTTGTCACAACAGCATGTCTTTCTTGCCGACAGTTAACAGCTATGTGCTCCTCTCTTCCACACCTGAAGCATTTCCTTGCCCCCTTAAGTCAATTTCTAGGGTGCTTCTTTCCACACATTAGGCATGTGGGGTGATGGATCTTCTTAGCACCGTTGGATTTATCCATCAGGACACTGGCATTTAATTCCACCTTATGCTTCTTATCCCCATGATACCCATGTGATTCTTCGATCACGATTTTGACCTTGAGGGAAATCGGACAATTATCTCATAGCTGTCAAAGTCACAGATCACCAATGCTTTCCACAGGCTAGGAATCATCCCACCAAATAAGTGGTCAACTTTTCATTCTGGGGTAACGACAAAGCCAAAAGCGTATCGTTCTAGCCTTGTGAAGTTTTCCTCATACGCTCCAACAGATTCTTCATCTTTTTGAATGAGGGAAAGGAAGTCCCTTTCCATCTTATGCCAGAGGGTGCGCAGAAAATATTTATCAAAAAACATCTTTTGGAAATCCATCCATTCCATCGCCCTGATCTCCTCCCCAGGATTCGTATTTTTTATCAATGTCCACCATTGATCAGCTTCACCCTCTTTACGATAATACACTAGGAGAACCTTCTCTTGTTCAGAACATTAAAGGATGGAGAAGATCTTTTCAATGGAGTTGATCCATTGTTCACGGATCGTGGGATCGGATGATCTACTAAAAGTAGGAGGTATTTGTCTCATGAAGATCTAGATAGTGACTTGTTCTTTCATTGGGGGGGGGGGGGGGTTGAACGTTCCTCTTAAGCTGTTTTTATATTCAAAACATGAGTTTGATAAGAGAGATGTGTGACAAAGTTCATGATTCCTGCTCCCATTGGATTGGGCATCTCATTAGTACAGTCCTCACATTGATCTTCACAACAGTTGTTAGCCCGAGTCCTCCTATTACAGGCCATTGGCTGGAATAAAAGGAATTTTAGGGGTAACACATAAAGGGTAATCCAAAGACAAAATTTTATGACTTATATATAAAATTTTATTTCCTTAACTCATGAGTCTATAGGCTTCAATCTAGGCTTTTCATGATCCACTTTCTAACTTATATTCTTAGGGGGTTTTCCCCTTAATAAGGGTTCATACTGAGGTTGTGAATTTATCAAAACAGATCCCCCAGGTGTGTCATAACCAATATTATAGCAAGGCCTGTTGTCGTGCAGCAGTTCCCTTTCGAGTCTAGCTCAAAGCGGTGTTTTCAGGTTTTACCCCTAGGATACATCTGTGCCAAAGCCGCATCTACCTGCTCATATCCAGACAGGGATGTATTTTCTTGATAACCCACTTACTCAATACTCACAAAAACATAGGGATATTATTCATATACATAGTCTTATCTATAAGGATTTACTAGGGTTTTCTATTCCTAATCCAAAAACTAACTAATCCTCTCCTCTGATACCAACTATGACAAACCTTCTTTTATTACAAACTTAAACATGATTTATTACATAACACTTCACATGATACAATAAAGAAGATCGAGAGGATTAGTTTTCTTTGGGCTTAGGATCAGTACATAGAAACATGAAACATGAAATGCAACATAGATATTGAAAACATCCTTTACTTGACCACTACATTCCCTCGTACATAGCATTGCATGGGATAACCTGAGGACATGCATAAGAAAAGGGTGAGCTATAAAGCCTAGTAAGGGAATACACATGGAATAACATGAGGAGTACAATACATGCTAGACATTAGGCATATCAATAGATCTCAATAGAAACATGAACATAAAGGCATGATACAACATGATAATCATTACATGGAAATGTGGCAACAACACTTAACATGGAATTAGCATGAGCCAAGGATCATTGCACATAGATCATGAGTAAATCCTCATTGCACATGTAGCACAAGTAAACCCTCTTTGCAAACGAATTAACATGAGTCAACACTCAATTTACATGACGTATCATGATACTATACTTTACCCAATGCATTGGAGCGCGATAAGGGTGCACCCTTCTTAAACATTTCATTTCCTGCATAAGTGTGCCACATGGATCATAATACATGGATTCATAAGACATAATCATTTATTTCACGATAAAGGAATTTGGAATTTATACATGAAAAATTATAATCAATATGTAAATGGGAATAATTCTGAATACCATTGATGGAGAAATGGGCATGGTATTCACTACACAATGGCATTATCTTAGAAAATCGGTGTGATTTCAGCACCGTAACGGCATGACATAAGAATTCATAAAAACGATTGATGATAGAGAAAGGGGATCCTCATAATATTTAAAATTAATGGACTGTAAGGAGGTCATATAGATACATGTCCCAAAAATTGTAATGGAATTTAGATTCATGATACTAAAGTATTGCTTGAATGTAAATGAGGAGAGAGAAGTTCCTTTCAGAATTTCGGCATAGTAACAGGTGTACACGGGAGGCATTAAATGAGAGAGAAAGGGATCTCCCATCATTCAAACATAAATATGGCAGTATGAGGGGGGTTCAAAACCATACCTCAACATTCATAATTGAAATTAAAAGGGAAAACAACTTATAGAAAATTGGACCAAAAAGAGAAAGGAAGAAAAAACCCTTACTAGGAAGTGTGCATCGAAAGGCTAGAGAGAGGCTTGTGAGAAGATTTTTGGGAGATTAGAGCACGTTGGGAGGATTCTAGGGAGAGTATGGTATATGTTGGATGAACTCCAAAGTCTTTTCGTGAGAAGTAAATGGGAGACTGGGTGGGTTAATATAAGAAAGGTGAGGGAATTCTTTATTATTTAGGTTTGGGTCCCCTTATATTAAATTAATCCAAAACACAAACCATCCCATGGATTTTGCCCATGGTTTTTAGAAAAGGGAAGTGGAAAATAATATTATATAATTCCAAAGTCTGAACTTCTTAAAATAATAGGGTTGCTTATATGAAGGTGAGTCACACTCCCATGGAAATTAATTTCAAAAGACAATGTGTTTAATAAGTTTTGAGGGGTCCATTAATGCTTTGAAAAGTAAGTCAAACATACCCAAAATCACATTATTTTAATGGAAAAACATATATTGGCCAAACATAAAGATTATCGTATTTTACTACAACACTATTGGGTCATTATGATGTAATAAAACACATTATATATTTAAACGGTATTTAATTTTTACCCAAAAATTTTACTGTCTCAGAAAATTATGAAAAATTCACCGTTGGATAATTTTTACATCCTGATTCCAGAAATAACATTTATTTTATCTAACTAATTTTGTAAATATATTAATTTTTAATTTTAAAATAAAAACCGAGATTTATAGAAAATTTAGGGGTTTTGACAGAAATGGATTTCAAACCATAATAAAAATTATAATTGCATTCATAAAATAATAAGATAATTTATATTTAATAAAAATTAATTTAATGATAAGAATAATATTTTATTAAAATATTATTTCATTAAAAAATTCCTTAATTTAATAAAATATAATTTTTAATTAAATAATAACTGAAAACACTATTTCTACATTAAAAACTATTTACAATGTGTCAATAATTACAAGAAAGAATTTTCATTATTATATACAAAAAATAATGTACATGAACATTGTACTGGCAATTTGATACATAACCACATAAAGCAACCACATAAGACCTAATGGTATGGTGTGTGATGATGATAGACTCTTGGTGTGGCTCGGATAACATTGCTCGAGTGGCAATCTCTATCAACTTCGATTTTTCCTATAGACAGTCTCGTTCAAGCTTGAAATGGTGAATCTCAACTTGGGCTTGGCCAAGAGTGAAGCCCAAAGATGCCACCTATTTTCCGAGCTCTGACAAATGGGCTTCGTAAGGATAAATTCTACTAGATGATGTCATTGCTTCTTTTGTCTAAGTAAATTTGGTTCGTTAAATCCTTATATTTATACGAATCATGTGATAAATGTTCAACGACTATAAAAACAACTATCACAACTCTTAACATGAATATAATGAAGTTGGCATTTTATATAAACATTTTACATAAAGAGAAATTTAACTAGATCAAGAAAAATTTTCATTAATTAAACTTTTGGTCGTTACAAAAAAATGTATTACTATAAATAAATAGAAACTTAAAATAATGGGTATGGTGATATAAAATGTCTTTTTTTGTAATATACATTAAAATAAAATATTAATTTTGACATTTGAAATGAAAATAAAATATTCCATGAAAATATTTATTTTTGTAAATAATAAAAAAGAAATTAATTATCTTTCCAACTAATTCTTGACCATATAATTATATTCATAAAATCAATTAAAAAAAATATTGAATGAAATGGTTAATAATTAAAATTTTAAAAAATTAAAATGTGATATTATGCTAAAGAGTCTATTTCCTTACGTATGATTTGTTAACGATGTAATTTTTATTTTTCAAGAATAAAAATATTTTAAATACATATATTATTATGAAAATTTATTATGTTTATTATTAATTTTATTTTACTAATTACATTTTCATAAACAATTACACAATCAGTAAAATTTATGTCTGATGTTTTCCCTATAATTGACATATTTGTCTTAAATGACATCTGTAGGTCGAATGTGGTAATATAGGTCATAAATAAAACATATCTATAATAATAATAATGAAAAATTAAAAATATTTATTAATAAATGAAAATTTTAGAACTAATCATTTAATATGGTTTTGAAAATTAAAATATATTAGAATCGTGGGTAAAGTAGACCATATCCATGCATGAGTAATGTTTCCTTTTTCCAAATATCATCATTGAATGATGATAAGTAATATTTTATATTAAAAAATTACCATAATATCATAAATATTATTTAATTTCACTAAATAAAATTTTATATATATCATATTTCAGATTTTTGTGATGAAAACTAATCATATCACATTATAGAGGCGATAGTCTACAGTTACGCATGACCATCATTATCATCTTTCACTGAGGTAAAATGTAAAAAATAATATATTATATTTTTATAATTATAGATATTTCATTAATACTAATATAAAATCATTTCTAACATGTACTTCTATTAAATATATGTGTATTACCTTCCATTTAAACTGTTAGTAAAAATGAATCACATCGCTTCATAAGGAAGAAGTTCACCGTACACCAAAGAGATGCTATCGTATCCCCCAAGGAATGGAAATTCAGAAGGTATACATGATATGATAATAAAAGTTATATAGTTATTTTAAAATGTTATAAATAAAATATAAATTTATAATTATAACAAACTGTGAGAGGTGATGATGAAAAATGAATTAAATCGGTCCGCGAGGCAGTAATCTTTCGTACACATGAATGATTGATTCATTTTTCATCTGGTAGAAAAGAATATAGATTTAGATAATTAAATAAGCATAATAATATATAAGTATAATTAATATACTTATGTTATTATATCATAATAATTGAATAATATTTTCATATTATGGAAGAAGAAATAAAATAATAATGCATAGTTATGCGTTCAACCTCATCTTAATACAACCTTCATAGGATAGCACCAAAATCACTCTTAAGATAGATTTATGGTCAAACTATTTTATATAGTACATGGGGATGGACATATGGATTCATTTTGGTTAGCGATAAGAATAATAAAAAATCTTTTTTGGGGTGAAGTGTAGAAGACAGTGGTTTTCATTTTATATGTGAGGTGAGAGGGTACAATTTGATTCTTTGAGAAGATAAATATATACCTGTGATTCTCATTGATAAAAGTATAAAATATAAATATATAGGATCTTATTTTATATAAAGATAAATTTTTCAATACCAATATGGTTTATAAAATATTTTATGCCATTTTAACACTTATATTTTTAGTTTAACCGCTAGTAAACCCTTATTTACTTTAAGCATTATAAATTATTTATATTATTTCCATTGTTTGGAATGAACAGACAATAAGATGAAATTATGGTACAATAAAATTTATTCTTAATAAAAGTATGAAAACTATTTTATAAAGGTATACTAATGGTAAAGTTGTAATTTAATTTAAAAGAAAACCTGCAAATGTGAATAAATATAGGTTTTTCAAGAAATTTATTTTTTGATTAGATGAATATTTTATCTTGACTTTGTGACAAGTATTAATATTTATATGAATAAAAATTAATATCTATATATATATATTGAAAATATATACATTTCATTAAATGTTTTCATCAGTAAGGGTTTATTTCAACAAAATAAAATGGTGAAATGTTATCCACATTAAAATTATTTAAAAAATGTGTTTTTAAACACAAAAAATATACTAAAATAAATTATAATTACTATTAATGTTTAATTATGTGTATTTAATATAAGTAAATAAAATTTAAGTTACTTTAAAAAATATTCTAAATGTTATGGGGCTTTAAAATTACATAATTTTTTAAAGGAATGGCATTTTGACTAAATTATTATTTTTCACTATTCAATAAAAAATACATATTTTCCAAAAAACCAAAAATATAAACCTATGTTAATTTTATTATGTTGACTTAAAAATTAAAATTTATTTTCAAAAAATTATATTTCCTTAAATTATCAATTAAACTATTAAAAAAAGGCATATAATAAAAGAGTTAATTATTCATATTTCATTTTTTGTTTAATAATGCACTAAATATTATTAAAATGAATAAAAAATATAATTTCTATATATTAATAAAGATCAAAATTTTTTATTCAATCATTACAAGGGTTACTATATTTTAAGATCCTCCAATATTCTCTACTGACCGAATCAAATGCATATTCAGATTATCACTCCAAAACCGATGGCCAATTTGAACACATTATAAAAACAATTTAAAGGTGGAGAGAATGCTCGTTGGACCTCAATGGTGGATTTGATTAAAATATTCCTCTGGTCAATTTATCTTACAAAAATATTTTCCACACATGAATTAAAATAGACCCATATGAATCTTATTATAGAAAGATGAGTATAAAACATGAATGATGAGATGTAGTTGATGAATGAAAGGTTTTGGATCATTAAATGGATTCATAAATGTTTAAAAATTCCAAAATAATTTAGAATCACCTCATGGGATCCTAGAGTTTATATATGGGATGTTCTAACAATAATCAATGATCGATAAAGTTTTAGTTCATAGATAAAGGGTTTCTTCTTATATCTTCTTGGAAGAGAGTCGGAAATTTGTGAAGAAGGGAATTTTATGTCATGGCATATCATCCCCTTTGATATTAATTTTAAAATAAGATATGTGTCATATATACTAAACCAACCACCATCCCTATCTCACGTACGTGATTCTTTACTCATATACCTCTTGAGGAAGTAAATAACGAATCCCTCACATGTAGTTACTTTTTGGTGTTATATCTTTAAAATGATCTATCTTATGAACAACAGTTGGTGATGGTATTAGACTATAAAGATAGTGCTTTATAAAAAAATACATCCCACGTTTTCATAAGAGGGAACAATCTGACAACACAAAATTCAATCAATGGAATTTTTCTTCTAAATAGATTATGATTTCATATTATGTAATATAATAATATATAATTCACAAGAACCACATGATATAACCAAATTAATTTTATTATAATAATTTAAAAATTACATTTAGAGAATCGAAATTTTTATAACAATGCATAATTTAACATTGGGATAAAATATATTAAATAAGATAATAATTATTTAGAAAATATTGATCATCTGAACCCTTACAATCATCGACTCATGAAAAACACAGTTGAAATGACAAAAAATGTTAGTTATCCAATATAGATATTGAAAATGAAAATATATAAAACCATGTAAAGAATATATAATTTAATTAGGAATGAATCAAATGTGAGGTATTCTATAGGATGTGGGTAACTCATATTACCATTACAAATCTAACTTTTGGAATAGTAATTTGATAGTCAAGATACTTATGTTGTATTTAGAAATGTAATATTACCATTGGGAACAATAACTAGACCTTTAAAATAGTATTCTCAACTTTGAAATTGTAAAAAAATGTTTAGTTATCTTATGAAAATATGATATATTTATATCATGGTATAACTAAATAAATGTAATAAAAATGTTAAATTAATGGTTTAATATTTTTAAAACACAAATTATTTAGTTTCTAGATCATATTATATAAAATTATTTAAAATAAATCAATTTTTTCATAAAAATGAATTATATTTTTATTATGTTTTCTTATAATGTTAAATTAATTTAACGATGTCATATGAAAAATAATAGAGGATCATAAAAGTGCTCATAACATTAAAATTGGTATTTTTGAATTAAAAAAGGATTTCATTAAAAAAGTAAAATTTTCATATATAAAAAATTATTTATATAAAAATTATTTATTTTCATGAATCTAATTTTTAAAACTAGTTAGTTTTAATATGTTTTTTTTCAAAAATATTTTATATCTTGGGGAATAGATAAATACAAAAATATATGGTAAATGAATTATAAGTTAAATACATAATCTTTATAGACATGAATATTGTAATAAACCATTACTTCTCACTCACATAATCCAGTCACTATATATAGTCACAATAATCAATGATAATGATTTACATGATCCAAAATAATAAACTAATGAATTTTATATTAAAAACACCCTTCCCCTACCCTTATAAATAACAGCCATCACCACCCCTAGTCCTCTCAACTTTTATGCCTTAGAGATTAAAACTTTTATTCCAAATTTCCTTCTTAAACATGTCCCCCAAATCCTAGTTATGTTGGTATCACTCAAGTACTAATTCCATGTTCCTTAAAAGATATTTCAAGGTGGTAGTGTTCATGAGGTTATATTCTCAATTTACCTCTTCTAAATTCATTTTTTCTTCTACCTTTGCCTTGAATTAATTATATAACATGGAATAATAAATATAGTAACATATATATAGTAAAAGTTTATATTTGTAATCTAATATATACCATACAACCATTTTTCACCTACTCTTATTCAAAAAAAATGAATCAAAATGGTTTACTTCTTCTTGGTTGACCACCTTTGTGTAGGTCGAGTTTTCTTTTTCCAATTTTTCATTCATGGATTGTTTAAATTAATTTTTAATTTATTAAAATTATCTCATTACATATTTTTTATATTTTCATATTTTTTATTGAAAACATTTCAATATTATAAAAAAATAAAAGTTGTTCATTAATGATCTGTAAAACCATATAAAAGAACTAAATGTATGATGAAAAAATTTTCTAAATGAATCATACATATATTAAAACACACATGTTTATTTGAGACTATTTCAATTTTTATAAGTACATGAATGCAGTTTCATTAAACATTTTTATTGTTAGTCACATTTCAAATGAACATCCAAAATTATCCACAAGTCATCTTACCATAGAACCATGTAATTAACACTATCGAATCAACAATGGTAAAAAATTATATATCATATAAATGATCAGAATTAAACATAATAAAACTATATTAAAAAAAATCTTTAAAATGGTATTAATTATGTAATTCATTAATCTAATTCCATTATCTAGGATTTTAATTGAAAGTGGAAAATTCATCTATACATAATGTAAGGGATCTCTCTAAACCACTTTTTTATTTGTGTGATAAAAATTATCTCTAAATATAACATTTTAAATATATTATTAATGTTAAATAATGATTAAAATTATACAAAGATGTCTCTATCATATTTACCTAGCTTATTCTTGACACCTTAAATTTTTTAATGCAATCATTAAGTTGATTTCTTAAATACATCCCTATTTGCTTCTAATATGAGGTTATATTTTCAACTCATTTCATTCCATGGATTATTTATTTTTTTTCCTTATAATAAAGATTTAACTTTTTATATCACATAATCAATTACATATTATATGGGTGTTCACATATATCTATCTAATAAATTTATTGATGATTTTTTTGACATAATATATTATTGTTTTTAGTAGGTGATAAAAATAATCAATGATGGGACTGTATCCACCATGTCATGTTGTATATGTGGTTAAAGTTAAAAAGTTATTTATTAATGTTATATGTTTATTCAACATTCCAATTTTTCCCATTTATTATGATTCCATCATCCTTATTTTTTCTCCCATATGATTAATCACGATCCTTGTCATAAGGAGAAAATGTTATTCATTTTTATTGATAGGTTATTCTTTTTCTTCAGGTTTTATCACTTACTATGAATTATAGCTCACCCCTATATTTTATATATTCACTAGTTTATCATATAATTTTTTAGAATCTGAAAGGGATTATGTATCTCCTTATAGAAATTAAAATAATGATGTTATATTCATAGTTTCTAATTGATGTCTTATGTACCTTGTATTATAAAGACACTAGGGCTTTTTAATCCGTTGTATTTATTTAATATGTATTTATATTAACAATTAGTTAGTAATATGAATAAAATGGTTGGGTTATTATAAATAAAATCCATATGTATATTAAACCCATTGATATCCTTGATTATACTTTTGTTATGGATTATATTATATGATATTCCACAATCCTATACATAGATCATGATGTGTTCAATATATATGTACTAAATTAATATATTATTTATTCCTTGTATGAAATTAATCCAAATGTGGAACAAATAGGGAAGGAACTCTCATATGAGGGGATACTAAGGAAGATACTAGAAAAAATAAAAAATATAAATTTAACCAAAAACCACTCCTTACATATGTACTTTGGAGAAAACATGTGTAGGAATATATAACATTGGAATCTGATGATATAATTAAACATATATTCCATCATTAATTTTGGATAGAGTATGTGATTTTGATTTAAATAAATATATTTCAAAATTTGGGGATGGATATAATATCCTATACTATATAATATGGAATATTTCTTCATTGTAGTCATATTTATTTTATTTTAGAAAATATAATAGTACAAAAAACCTCCACCACATAATAATAAAAAACAATTCATTACTTTATTAAAGAATAAAAATATATTTAGGGAATAAATAGAGTAAATAAAAAAAATCTAGTATAATGGGATAATAAAATTAAATGACTAAATTTACCTGAATATGAAAAATTGGATCATTTTCATCCAAATTAAATATCACTACCATGATAAAACTTTAAAATGAAACAAAACCTGAAAACTTCAAAAATAATGAATTATTTACATTTACATTAATTGAAGTGAATAGTGACTGAAAAAATATGAGGTATTTACCCAAAGTGTGAAATTTATAAAACATCTAATTTAATTAGATAGACAGGTATTCAAGTTGTATCTATGTGATTTTTGCACTGATTCTCTAAATAATAAAATTTTGATCAATTTTTCATTGATAGAGATTGGGATAGAGATATGTGGTGTGACATCAGGATCCTCATTTTAAATTTTTTCTAAGAAGGAAATGGTGAATTTTTTATGTTTTGTTTCAGGGGGTGTACAAAAATAGTTTGGAATATAATGTGATTGAATTTATGGTTTGAAGTAGTTTATTGTCTATATATAATGGCATAAATAAATAAAAGGTTTCTGGTTTAACAATATAATCTTTTCCCTTATAAACATACTACAAGTGTTTTTCCTCTCAGTCATGTTATCTTTTAAAACATTAGAAAATTATCATTCATTGATGATAGTTCTGAAGAAGATATGATATTATTCTAACCAATAAACAATGCCACAAATATAATGATGGGTTAGGTGGAGTCTCCATTGCAATGATTTTATGATTAATTGTGATGGCTCCGGTATCATTAGATTGATTAGTGGTGGGTGTGTTATTAATATTTCCAAAAAATATTTAATTATTGATTCTAGTATATTCAATGGGAATAGTGATTATGTTATAAAAGAGTCCAGGGTTTTACTTAATGTTCTAGAGGTTTTTGTTCCAAAAAAATTACCCTCATAGTGTTGGAAACTGATTCCCTTGTCCTCTTAAACACCCTACAAAATAGGTATAATGATCTTTGGTCCATTATATACATATCATCTATTTGTAGTTAAATAATTTCCCATAAATTTTTTGAAGGTAATAATTTAGTATATTTTCTCACATAAAAAGTTGCTAAAGACAACTATCTCATTATTTATTTGACCTGGATTTCTTACCCCTAGAGTGCACTATTTTCTTGTGGAAAATTCTGTTGGCTTCCACTTCTCCAAGACTCACTGCAATTATTGTATTTCATTATTTCTATGATATATTTTCTTAATAAAAATGAAATATTTGAATTGATAAAATTTATATTACCTTTTAAATATTAATCTAACCATTATCAATAGCAACCCAACAACTAGAATAGTAATATGTCCAATGGAATAATAACATTACCAATAAAATATTAAAATGTCATTATAATGATATCATCTATGAATAACTAAGAAAATATAAATATTTTAATTCAATAACATAATATTCAAATTAGGAACTCAAGAAAAGTATATCTGAATTTTATACAAAAGATATTTTAATATATATATCAATAAAATAAATATAAGATAAAAAAATAACTATGATGGAAAAAAATTAATAATTTTTATAATTATAACATTGAAACTTTTATTGGTGATTTTTTTGGTAATCATTGGAAACAAATTTGAGGTTAATAGTAAAAATAAAGTTTTTTAAAACAAAATGTTTAATGAAATTATATTGATTTATAAATGAATTAATTAATTTTAAATAGGTTATCTCTACCGAAAATATGTTTAATAAGATAAAATATTCATTTAAAAATAATCCACCTGAATTATAAACCTAAAAAATAATTTCCAAAAACAAAAAATGAAAATAGTTTCATTTTTAAAAAATAAAATTCTAATTTTTATTATTATATTTTGGTAAAATTAATAAATGTTTCCTTTGTGGGATTTTATATTTCAAATATCATATTTTTTTCATAATAAGATTTATATTGTTTTAAATATCAACATTGAATGTTTTTTAATTTAATTATTTATTCATTCAATATTCCAACCTAAAAATATCCCTCTCATAAAATATAAGTACCCATTCTCCCTTCCAATGGAAAAATTACTTTTCATATAATTCTAAAATCATATGACATGACCAATTAACTTGTCCTAGGTATCTACTTAATGATAGAAACATTTAATTTTCATTCAAACTCGTACCTTTAATTCCTTATTAAAGGAATACATTTTTAACAAAGAGGGAACCCCTGAATCTATCTTTTTTTATATCTTTTTTTATAATCCCCTAATATATTTTATTTTTATACATACTAATAAATTTCATAAAATAATCCATATTTCAATTATTATGAAACATAAATAACTAAATTGACCTATTAATATTATATATATTATATCCCCCTCTTCTTTCATGTATCATTAACCATTAGTTTCATCCTCTTATAGAGATGTTTTAAATGATTTACATATAACAACATAAATGGATGGTTAGTGTATATATTTTATTATTTATTATTTTTATTTTATTCTATTATTTAATAAATAATTATTTATTAAAAAAAATAGTTGAAATCATGAAATTAAAACAGGACTGAATTGTTCGATGAATATATTACATCAACCCATTTCATAAATAAACAAGAGGATTAACAAATAAAACCCAATGATTATAATTTATAAAGTGTGAATGTAATAAATTTAATTACATTATTTATTAATTTTTTAATAAATACATATTTATTATATAGAAGGAGATAATGTGAAAAAATATTATGGGACATAATGTACGGGGACTCACAAACCCTAAAATCCTTTTGTGTTTGCCTTAAAGTCTTCTAATATTTGACCATTATTATTCTATTTTATATATTCACTAGTTTACCATACAATTTTTTAGAATTTGAAAGGGATTATGTATGTCATTATAGAAATTAAAATAACTATGTTATATTTTTAGTTTCATATTGATGTCTTATGTAACTTGACTTCTAAAGACACCAGGGCTTTTTAATCCTTTAGAATTATTTAATATGTATTTATATAAACAATTAGTTAATAATATGTATAAAATTGTTGGAATACTATTAATAAAATCCATATATATATTAAACCCATTGATATCCTTGATCATACTTTTTTATGGATTATATTATAGGATATTCCCAAATCCTATACATAGATCATTATGTGTTCAATATATATATACTAAAATAATATATTAGTTATCCATTGTATTAAATGAATCCAAATGTGGAACAACTAGAGAAGGAACTCTCATATGAGGGGAAACTAAGGAAGATACTGGAAAAAATTGAAAAAAAATAATTTAACCAAAAACCACTCTTTACATATGTACTTTGGAGAAAACCAATGTAGGAATACATAAAATTGGAAACTAATGATACAATTAAACATATATTCCATCATTAATTTTGAATAGATTATTTTATTTTGATTTAAATAAATAAATTTCAAAATTTGGGGATGGATATAATATCATAGACTTTATAATATGGAATATTTCTTCATAGTAGTCATATTTTTTAGATTTTAGAAATTACTATAGTACCAAAAACCTCCACCACATAATAATAAACAACTATACATTATTTTATTAAAGAATTAAAATATGTTTAGGGAATAAATACAGTAAATAAAACAAAATCTAGTACAATGGGATAATAAAATTGAATGACTAAATATACCAGAATATGAAAAATTGGATCATTTTTATCCCAATAAAATATCACACCCAAGAGAAAACTGTAAAAAGAAACAAAACCTGAAAACATTAAAAATAATTAATTATTTACATTTACATTAATTAAAGTGAATAGTGAATGAAATAAATATGGGGTATTTACCCAAAGTGTCCAATTCATACAAATTCTAATTTAATTAGATAGACAGAAATTCATGTTTTATCTATGTGATTCTTCCACTTCTACTCTAAATAAAAAATTTTGATCTATTTTTCATTGATAGAGATATGGATAGATATATGTGGTGTGACATTAGGAGTCTCATTTTAATTTTTTTCTTTGAAGGAAATGGTGAAATTTTTTATGTTTTGTTTAAGGGGATGTATGACAATAGTTTGGAATATAATGTGATAAAATCTCTGGTTTCGAGTAGTTTATTGTGTATATATAACGGTGTAAATAAATCAATGGTTTATGGTTTAACAATATATTATTTTCCCTTATAAGCATACTACAAGTGTTTCTCCTCTCAGTAATGTTATCTTTTAAAAAAATTTAAAATGATCATTCATTGATGAGAGTTCTAAAGAATATATGTTATTATTTTTACCGATAAACAATACCACCAATATAATGATGGGTTAGGTGGAGTCCCCATTGCAATGATTTTAAGCTCAATTGTGATGGCGCCTATATCATTAGATTGATGGGAGGTGGGTGTGTTATTAATAATTCCAAAAAATATTTAATTATTGATTCTAGTAGATTCAATGGGAATGGTGATTCTGCTAGAAAAGATTCTAGGGTTTTACTTAATGTTCTAGAGGTTTTGGTTCCAAAAACATTACCCTCATAGTGTTTGAAACTAATTCTCATGTCCTCTTAAACTCCCTACAACAGAGGTATGATTCTCTTTGGTCCGTTATATACATATCATATATTGGTTTTTCAAGAATGTTCCATATATTTTTTGAAAGTAATATTTTAGTATATTTTCTCACATAAACAGTTACTGAAGACAACTATCTTCTTATTTATTTGACATGGATTTCTTACCCCTATAGTGCACTATTTTTTTGTGGAAATCTTTTTTGGCTTCCGCTTCTCCATTCCTCCCTGCAATTATTGTATTTCATTATTTCTATAATATTATTTCTTAATGAAATTGAAATATTTTAATGAATAAAATTTATATTACCTTTTAAATATTAATCTCACCATTATAAATATAAACCTACCCACTAGAATAGTAATATGTCTAATATAATAATAACATAATCTATAAATCATTAAAATTTTATTAAAATGATATCCTCAATGAATAACTAATTAAATATAAATATTTTAATTCAATAACATAATATTAAAATTAGGCACTCAAGAAAAGTATATCTGAATTTTACATAAAGTATTTTTTAATATATATATATATATATATCAAAAAACCAATGAAATATATATAAGATATTAAAAATAACTATAATGGAAGAAAATTATTATTTTTTAATTATCACATTGAAATTTTCCTTTGGTGATTTTTTTGGTAATTATTAGAAAACATTTGAGTTTAATAATTAAAATAATTTTTTTTAAAATAAAAATGTTTAATGAAATTATATTGATTTATAAATGAATTAATTAATTTTAAATAGGTTATCTATACCAAAAATATGTTTAATAAGATAAAATATTCATTTAAAAAAATCTACCTGAATTCTAAACATGAAAAATAATTTCCAAAACCTTTAATTGAAAATAGGATCATTTAAAAAAAAAAATTTCAAATATTATTTATTACATTTTGGTAAAATTAATAAATTTTTCCTATATGGTATTTTAAATTCCCAAAATCGTTTATTTTTATGATAATAATATTTATATTGTAATAAATATCAACATTGAATGTTTATTAATTTGTTTATTTATTTATTCAATATTTCAACCTAAAAATATCCCTTTCAAAAAATATAAGTACCCATTCTCCCTTCCCATGGAAAAATCACTTTTCATATAATTCTCAAATCCTATAACATGACCAATTCACTCCTCCTAGGTCTCTTCATAACCATTGGAACATTAT
Source organism: Viscum album (assembly GCA_963277665.1). Taxonomy (NCBI): domain Eukaryota; kingdom Viridiplantae; phylum Streptophyta; class Magnoliopsida; order Santalales; family Viscaceae; genus Viscum; species Viscum album. Next base: position 64,504,050 of record OY728139.1, read on the forward strand.
ATTTTCATTCAAACTCATACCTTTAATGCCTTATTAAAGTAATATATTTTTAATGTAGAGGGAACCCCCCGAATCTATCTTTTTTTATATCTCTTTTTTATACTCTCCAAATCGAATTTATTTTCATACATTCCAACAAATTTCATAAAATAAACCATATTTCTATTATTATGAAACATAAATATCTAATTTGACCTATTAATATTATATATACTATATCTCAATCTTCTGTCATGTATCATTAACCATTTGTTTCATCCTCATATAGATGTATTGTAAATGATTTACTTATAACAACATAAATGGTTGGTTAGTGTATATATTATATTATATTATATTATATTATTTTATTCTATTACTTAATAAATAATTCTAAAATATTAAAAATAAAAAATATTGGAAATCGTGAAATAAAAACAAGACTGAATTGTTCAATGAAAACATTACATCAACCCATTTCATCAAAAACCAAGAGTATTAACAAATAAAACCCAATTATTGTAATTGATCAAGTCTGAAACAAATAAAATTAGGTACATTATTTATTAATTTTTAATAAATACATATTTACTATATATAAGGTCCTAATGTGAAAATATATAAGGGGACATAATGTACGGGGACTCTCAGATCCTAAAATCCTTTTGTGTTTTCATTTTATTCTTCTAATATTTAACAATGATTATTCTAATACATTTTATATAAAATATTTTCAATTTCATTATTTTATTCATCTTGGGATATTCATTCTTTTATTTTAATGAAGTAATATAATTTAATTTTTTTAATGAAAACCTTTTTATAATTTCCCATAGAATCTTAATATGTTAAATTCTTCTTTTATATAAGAAAAATGTTATTTTATTTTCTAATGATACCCATTACTAGAAAAATTAACATTTTACCTTCTACATTCTAGAATAACCACATGTAATATTTTATATATTCCTTATGTAATCACTATTGAACCTATTGTTTTCTCTTAGGTTTATATCATGTTTTTGAATGATAAATGTTATAATTCATTTTTTTCATACATTATTATTATAATATATGATTTTTTGGTTGGAATCAAATGTAAATATCCAAAAATATTAAATTTTTAACATGGTATATCTCACTATATTATGTTTATTAGACATGATCATGTTTATATCTATTCTCAAATTCTTTTCAAAAAATATTTATATACATAAATTATGTAGAAAAATGTTGCATGATATTCTCATAATTTAATGAATTTATTTGGGAATAACGTTAAAATAATACAATATAATTCTTATACAACATAATAGGTATTTATAAAATGATTCTTTCAGTTTTAGTTTGATGAAATTTTTCTTATCATAGGATTATGTTGATTATCCTCACTAATTTGAAATATTAATCAATGTCTCATGTTACATTAATCTTATTCCTCCCCTTAATTTGGGTTTAATTAATCCATTCCATGATGTATTTCCCTAATGAAATAGATTTTGAGAATATAATATGAATGAAATTAGGTGGACTATAATAAAGGATGAAAATAATGGTTAATTTTTTATTCATGATTACATTTAATGAACATAATTTTCCCGTGATTCTAAGACTTTTGATTCTATATTGTGTTATTATTATATTTTTTTTTATTAAAATCAATTATTATTTAGTTATGAAAAATGTTTTACATAATATGTACGGTTAAAAGATAAAATGATTCTGATTTAGAGTCTTATTGTTGAAAAATTGTGCAAAGAACATCTTTTAATTTCCCTAAGATTTAAAAACTCTCATAAGGAATATGATAATTACATATGTAAGGATATAAATATTTATTTATTTGTTTAAATTAGGGTGTATTAACAATATAGGGACACTAGGTTCTAAGGTGAGATAGATCCTTAAACAGTAGAGGACTAGATATAGTTAGAGACTCTGATTTTCTATTAGGTTCTACCAACCTATATCGAAATTCCAAGGTTTACATTGATTTATCAAAATTGAGGTACACTCATTTTTTAATAAGAATTAATATAACTCATAAATAGGTAACCTGACCTTCATCAAATTTTTAGCCCCATACAAAGAGGATTTATATCTGATGAAACTAATGAAGGTATGTGAATAGAATATGTTGGCCCATTCATTATAAGGAATGACTATTTCTGAGTATGTGTTGAGATTTTTGGAACTAATGAGTTACTCCTTATAAATTATACATATTTAATTTATATTATATCGGATGCTTGGTTGAGTTCCTTGAAGATAGATTCAATCTTATTTTGTGTCACAAGGAATCCACATATATGATAAATCCCTTAGATGGACATTGGTAATGGGAGTGCTTCTTGGTTGAGGTGTAACATCATATCATATAATGATAGGGTTATCATAATGAAAAATTTATTTCACTCTGATTCAATTATAGTTATTTAGATATCATAAATTTAGTAATTTTCATTTGTGTAAAATTTATTAGGGGTCGATAGTATGGGATACCATGGAGGGTCGAAAAAGTAGGGTGACAAGAGATTTATTACATATAAAATAATATAGAAAATGGATTGTGTCCATCCTACACAGTCAATTGTAAATTAAATACATAATCACAAATTTCAAATAACTTTATTTAAGATAAAACATATATATTTGTGATCTCAACTATGTATATAGGACGAATCTCAAGAAAGAAGATACAATACTGTAGCTAGTGGTTCTAGAGAAGCATGGGGTTATTTATAATTATGATATTTTTATCACCATATAATTCATTATCACCAGAACATGGGGAGATAAATTGATGAAGTCTCCTTTTTGGTTTTTTGGGAGGCCAAGGGAGGTGAGATAGAAGAAATTATAGTATGAGGGGGGAGGAGTGGGAAATGGGTACTTTGTTGTCTTTTATGGGGTAACTGAGGGGTCTGATGAACCTAGGTGGTTTTGTTAAAACCAATAGGTAACTACTAGACTTGTACTGGGTTCCCAATAAATATATAAGAAAAATACCTTATGAAAAAGATAATTTTATTTTTAGAAATATTTTATAATAATCCAAAATACTATATGTATTGATTTGATACATTATAATTAATCATACTTCCTAGGGTGAGATCTCATAATCACTCATCCCTCTCATGGTAACCATCCTTTATACATATTCTAGGTACCTTCAGAATATTATGAAGATCATATTTTATAAAGGTAGTTATTAATTATTAATTTTTTCTGTTATTAATTATTTTTTATTCACAGCATCGTCCTAAACATATTTTTTTACACTATAGGCTTTGATATTGAACCTTTATATCATCGTATTTTCTCATTCTATTCTACTAAAAACATCTATAATGAAAAATATGTGATATTTACATTTCTCTGTTTTTATTATTTATATTCCTAGGTTGTATGTAATTTAAAACCATCTTATCTTCTATATATTGTATCTCTAGTTTTTATGGTTTTGAAATATACGGTTTCTGATTATTGGTAATTACTTCTATATAGGGTATGCTGGGATTAGTTTTATCTTTATCTCTATCTAATATAGTTTTCCAAATTTGTTTTTTGGGGTTGGGTGTGATATAGTTAAAAAAATGCTTTCATCAATATTTTTTTCATAAATATTGGTTTTTACATAAAACAACTATGTAATTCATTATCATTTATGTCATTTATTACATTCATGTAATAGATGTGTTTCTTTAGTTACACCATTGTATAATAATGATTAATAGTCTATGTTATGAGATTCTATAAATGCTTAAATTTATAAATACCATTTTTATTGGGTGATACATTGTAACTCATTATTTTTTTTTACAATTTTGTGTTATTTTTCTTTAATTATATAAAAACATTTTCTTATTGTTTCCATCATGATATTTAATGGATTTTAAAACATTATTTATTTTGACACATGGAATAAAAATGAGTGTATCTGGATATATACCTTCTTTTATATATAATATATATAATGTTTTGATGAAAACATTATTCCTAACGTTACATGATTATAAGTTAATTAATATAAATTAAGTAATAAAAATTATCTTTTATTCCAATCAATATTTATTATATATTCATTATCAAGATTCATTCCTTGATGGATATTGGTAAGAATTTTGAATTTTTAACTGCATGATATAATGATATTTTAATTTCATAACGTAATAAATATTTTTACCGGTTTAATTAAACTTATTAGATATATATATCCTTGAATTTTCATGAATTACTTATTATGCTATTCACAACATGAATTAGAGGTATTTGATTAGATAATTGTGTATATGGTATGAATATGTATATGTATACACAAATGCTATATTCCACTGTATAAGGATGAAAGACATGTATTTATTCGTGATTATGTAAATTTATATGATTGTGGGTAGACACACACACACACACATGTAAACAGGAATATAAACATTATATATACTATGATTGGATGATTTAACATATGAAAGGATTATATATATATATCTGTGTGTGTGTGTGAGTGAGTGAGTGAGTGTGTATGCACATGTGTGGGTTTTTTCTATTCTATCGGTACACGAGGTCTCTTTAGATGGGTTGATAATGATGTTAATTTATAGTTCATTCTTGTGAGGAGAGAGACCTCGCATGGGGGATGGTACTGTTTATAAACATTTATATACACTAACATATCCTGTTATAGAGGATGTTTCTCAATTTATGGGTTCTTTTTAGTGACTATAATAACATCTAGGATTTAAATCATTGCTTGAAATAGATTTAGTTCATGTGGTTGTAAAAGATTAATTTTTTTATGAATTATATTATTTTTTACAATTTTGATAGATAATGATATTTATTTTATTAAGATATATTTTTATACAAGTAGACTTATTGTTGATTAATTAATAACAATATAAATTAAATTATTATGGTTTACAAAGGCATCTATGACAGAAAAGAGGAGTTTTGTGATGAATTCCAAGAGGAACATTGCACTCACACCATATATGACTTCCTTAATAATTCATTTTGTCCTTGTTAATTGGTATTTGAATGTTGTATATGCAATCAGGATGGTGACTTAACAATTTTTTGAGGTTGATCATTATAAGGAAATGGGGGTTTTCCCTAAAGGTGTATGAAATGACAATAAAATATGGGATGAATAATTTTTCAATGCTAACTAAAACATCCATACCAATCAAATTTGTAATGATCAAATGATATTTCTTTGAATATATATATAATATATTAGCATAAAATATAGTCGAATATATACCTATATTAAGTTAAAATACTATCCAAAAATTCAATTAGAACAATGAATACTTGAAACATAATTGGTATTTAGTAATAATACAAATATAAAAAAGATATTATTTACAAAAAAACTACTGAAGGAACACATCACATCCAAAACAATGTGGTAGGTAATTAATAATATGAAAGATGGTATCTCATTTACAATATCAGGACATCGTCAACTAAAACATGATGCTCAGTATCATTTATTCTCCTCGAACAATATATCTATTTACCATAAAATACCATGACCAACTAGATTAGAAAGGATTTATCTTACATTGCATAGAAATGAATGATCATGAACAATCAAACATTCCATATATATTTCTATCCATAAATACCCTCAGTAAAAAAATATTAAAAAATAAAAACTACAATAATAAAATAATATCTTTACAAGTATACCTCACATGTGATACATCTTAGCACACTCCGAATAATATAAAAAGGACAAAGATATTTTATGGAGTGAGATTTTTTAAAAATTCACTAGAAATCCAAATTTTGAAATATGTAAAATGGTTTATATCATCAAAGTATAGGCTGATATTTATAAATTACAAAAAAATCAACAATGGTTGAATTACATATTCATTGGGATTAGTTATAACAATATCAGATGAAAACCACTATCATCTGATAGAAGTGCTGGGATTCTATTATCTGATGTATTCAATACCATTACAAAAATTGTGTTAGATTTTTTTAGATAATTTATCATATTATACTCAACATTGTTACATGTAATTGAATAATAAAATCAAAACATGAATAAATCTTACATATACACCTGAATCCGTTATATTTTAATTAAGTGTTTCCCATGACTGTATTTTATTTTTCAAAATGATGGTTTAATCTATGTCAATAACAAAAAAAATCTCCCTGTAATTTATATTTTCAGTAAAAAATAAGTTATATTATTTATTTTAGAATTTAAAATAGAACAACCTATAACTTTTGATGTAATATTTTAAAATATAAATTTTATATGCCCACAAAATACCATTTAAAATGTAGTCATTTTTAAAAATAGAAATATATAGCATCTGAAAATAGTTTTTATTAAAACCAAATCATATCCAATTTCCATAATCATGATCTAAAAATAATAATATCCTTCCAATTCTATACTTTCAAAAAAATTTATAAGGAAATGAAATTAAATATGAGATATATTTATGAGTCATTGATTATTTATTTCTTAATAATGGGAGAAATAAAATTATAAATTTATTACTATATTCAAAGAATGATAGAAGATATAATTATCATTGTTTATTGTCCTTTAGGATCCCCTAAATATTTTTGATTTATTTTAAAACTAATTTTAAAATGATATAGTAAATAAAAACACTTAATAGAAATAGAGAAATTTCCTATTAATTTTTTATATACTCCCATGTTTGTAATGACAAGATAAAATCTGATAATTTTCAATTATTTTTTAAAAATCAAAATATATGATATATTACTAAATATTTTACAACGCTCATGATTTACTCCATATAATATTCGATAATTTTCCAATATCAATAAATGTTTTAATAACGAAATTCTTACGAATAAAAATTAATTATTTCTAAAAAATTAAACTCGAATATTTATGTTCACAAAAAAGAGACATGTGAAAAGTTAAATAACATTTTATTAATAAATAAAACTAAATTAATATAGGAATGAAAAAAACTAAAAAAGTTCAATATGTTATCTTACATATAAAGGGAATGATCTTCATCTATATGAGATGATTTTGAATGAATTTCAAAAAATTATATCCATATCATATGTTTATTTTATTGATAGCCTACAAAATTTATAAAAAAATGTTATCCAAATAGAGAAAAATCCCCTATAAAAGAGACATTATATATAAAACATAAAATTAAAATAAATGACTTTCCAAAAAAATAAAAACCTTTTGAAAGTATTATATTTTTTTTAAAAAAAGGGTTACCAGTCACCAAATATATTTATACTTTTATGGATACAAATTAACTCCACATGATTGGATATTTGGTCAAAAGAAAACATATATTTGGTGGTTAAAAATTATTCTCAAAAAGAAATTTTAGTATAGAAATGATTATTGTAATTGTACTCTCAAGGGAAACCAATTATTTTAAAATATATGCTCAATAATGTTCAAGATATTGGAAACTATTTAAATGATATTTTATTTTATAGTTCCCCCAATAAATTTTATTGAATGGAGAATAAATCCTAAAAAAACAATTATTATAATATTAAATACTTCCAATTGTTGAACTTATCGATCCGAAAATATGTATTTTATTATGCATATGATCATAAATATTCTCAAAAGACTATCTTATAGAAATAATGTATGTCAATATCTTATTTATACATTCCACGTCATTTTTTAACATAATCACACAATCCTTATCTTCTAATGGAATAAATAATTGTTGTTCAATTTTTAATCTGATTGGTATCTTGGAAACTTATCTCTTAGATTCATTTACCACATTTATGAATTTACAATTCTCTTTTTCACATTAATTATTATATAATTTTTCTATCTTAATTTATATGTAAAATCCAAAATCCAGTCATCTGTAACAAAATTAACATTCTATTTTTGTGAAATGTTAATTAATAAGCATTACTATATAACAAAACTAATTAAAAAATATGCCTTATATAATAATTTTTCACCATAGTTAATTGAACTGAATATTTAAAAAATTAAGATTTAACATCTTTAAAATCAGTATTGATTTTATACTTTTTGTGTAAATTTATTGATACATATTTGCTGAGTCTATGAAATAAGACATCACCTCATTATATGTTTGAGAAAAATCATCCTCATAATCAGAGTGAGATTCATTATCTGTTGAATAAAAAAATTCAGGCTACAATTACAATTCTTTTAATGTTACAGTTATTATCTTATTTAAGAGAAATTTCCTGTTTATTAGAACTTACTAATAGATATTATCTTAAAAATTAGTTATCCATATGTTTTTTTAAATCATATATAGAAGTATCTGATTAATTATATGCCACACTAACACTCAATGTATCTAATGCTGTAAAAGTTTTCATTTATTGTTTATATAAAACCTATTTAAAAGCCACATTTCCTTTAAATTTAGTTATATATGTTCTAGTATATTTTTTTGTGACTCAATTATTTGAATTATATAGTGTCCATAGAATCTTACTTATCATTTTTTGTGCATTCTAGGCTTTATCGTGAAATTTTTAAATATATAACAATATAATATCATTATGTGAAATTTCCCCTTTAGTACACTCTATATCCCTATCATATGAAATATTTCTACAAATTTATTTATATTAGTACAGTTTTTATGTATATACAAAATAATTTTAGGATTTAAATGATAAAATTAATGAAACACTATTTTATTGTTTTATTTTTCTGAAAATATATTAATATGAATTTTATATTTCATTAATAATGTTCATAAATATTCATGATTAGGGTGTATGATATATATGTTTCATTTATAACCATTAATTTAAATTTATAATCCTCTAGTTGGATATCAATGATTTTATAATTGAGTTATTAGTCTGAAATTTATTTATCTCCTTGGGGATAAAAGCAATTTTTTACTAGAAAAATCGAATGCATTGTTTCACTGATTCTCTTTTTTTGAAATCAAATAAATCATAATTATCCATTGAGAATTTAAAAATTGATTTTTATATCCTTTTATATTCTAATATATGTAATTTATTGATTCTTGTAAATACTATTATTATGTTGATATGAGGATATATGATTGAATGTAATTTCATGATTATAACATATTAGAAATTTTCTTATAAGGAAATTATTTTAGAAGTCTACATGTCCATCTCATGTGAATACAAAATTTTCTTTTTCAGGTTTTTTATAATTTTCCACAAAGAATTAGTAAATTTCCAACAATAGTATTGATCATATATTCCACTATATAATCTATTTATTAATTTTAATCAATTATATTAAAAATTTTGGTCTGTTTGGATTTAAATTCATAAAACATTCAACATTAATAACACATATCATATCTAATAATTTTATATTTCTATTACACATTTTTTAATTTGAATAAGATACAAATTATGTTAAAATATTAAAATTAAAAAATATGATTCTTAATCAGAATAATGATTTTCTCATATATCATGAAACTTTATTTGATACCAACTATTTTTTCCTACATGTATATGAGACAATACAATGAAATTGGGAGAATTTAGGTTAAAATCTATATTGAAACCTTCATGGTAATCACATGTAAATTGATAATATTACAAATGTTATGATCAGTTGAAAATATATTAGAATAATATATAAATCAGTGGAATATAACTTTATTTGTGGAAAAATATTGTTTGAACAATACAATTTGAAAAATAAAATATAAAAAACCACACTGATATTGGATAAAAATAAAAATAAAAAAATTGACATCCTTTACGTAAAAAAATCAAATGATGGAACAGTAAACATATTGACCAATTTGGTAGTTTTTTTGTAATATGATTCAATGTATCCTTATTCAAAGGCATAAACATCCTAAAATAAAACCTATTAGATGGTATTTGTGTGTTGTCCATGGGCACTCTATTTCTTTATCCATCAAATCCCTCAATCATGTAGATATAACAAGCTCTATCATACGAAATTTGAGATCTGTTGATATCCAAAATAAACGCACCCTGTATATTCTTATATAGAAAATCCAATTATAAATAATTATGGGATAAAGGAAAATTATAATACAAAATGTAATATTTTTACATTCAAACCACACAGATGATGGTTCATATAATACACATAAGTCTAATATAATAAATAATGACTCATAGAAAATGATTAATTTCAAAACATCACATAAAAACAACATTCCTTGAATAATAAAACATTAAAAATACTCGAAGCCTTATGTTTATTTTATAGACCTATGTATAGAAAAAAAATCATAAGATTAGAGGTTATTCAGTTTCAGTAAAAATTTCATTATTTATGACCCACTATATTTCGATGGAACTAAATTTTATTCTGTCATATAATGTGTTCGACACCATAAAATTATTTTCATCTTCTATTGATGACTCTCAAACACATGAAAATTAATTGACATATTAGTATATTAGAATACCTAAAAAAATACAATCTAAAAATGAAAAAAACAAACTATAATATCCCACAACATATATTTCAATTAAGACTGTACCAATACTGTATTCTGATTTTTATTACCAAGGATTTTTTAGGGATAAAAAATTGGATTTTCTCAAACTCTTCTAAATGAGAAAGCTCATCAATGAAATTTCATTTTTTTATTTGTAGTTGATATTTTATTGGAACATTAAATTTATAAAATGTTTTATATTGTTCCACTTGTATATTAATTTTTATGTATATGTTTGGTATTATTATTTATAATATTTCAATTCATATTGATTATGTATTAAATACAATAATGTTTCCCATGATGGATATATTCCTCACTAACAGACAGGTATTTGTTTAATGGTGTCAAACATACCCCAATGTTAACATGTGATTTTTATGTGAATCAAATGAATTTTCAATTAAATATAGTGATGGTAAACCATATTTAATATATATATAATTGAACCCACAATAATTACTCTCATCTAATTTTATTTAAAGATCCACATATAGTCTAATGGTGACCTAGTGTCTGTCTTTTTAGGTATTTGGGTCGAGTAGATTCAAAATTGTATAAAAAAATATTGAATGATCCTAGGAATGAAATTTAATATTATACAGAATGATGGAATGTCATGACTTTGGAAGAAACCCCTAAATATTTTTGATCATTATATTTATATTGGAATATTGATATACTTGGTATGTTCCATGATTTATTGACACTTTCCATAACATATACAATAGTTTCTAGTTTGTGACATCATGTTCAGTATTTAAAATTCAACATTAGTAGGATTCCATAACATATCATATGCATGTTAGTGAATTTTAATATATTTTTTAACAAAACAAATTGATGATTAATATGATAAAAAAACTACAAATTATTTAATAATGTTTTCATTGTATTTAATATATATTATTAAGTTAATATGGATATTTCATTCATTGTTTTTTAAGATAATTTTTCATTACATGTAATGATGAAAATTGATTATATAAATATAATAGTGGTGTTCGTTAAATCTTATAAAAATATATATTATATAATGAAAAAATGTTTTCAAATATGATTATAACTCTAAATTATTAACATATTTTTTTTCATATTAAGAGAATGTTCAAAAAAATCAAACACTATTTTGAAATTAATTTTTTAGAAAAAATAGTTATTGAATGAGAGTGGATAGGGTGCACCTAACTAGTGAAAATATCTAGTTCAACGATTTTTTTTACTACCATGTATGCATATCAAATAAATGATTTTAATGTTTTAGAACACACCATTATAAAGGTTGTAGTACCCTTAGTCAAGTTTATCTCAACAATAAACGTACTAGGGATCATGTAAATCAAGGGTTCCACACCATATTGTAGTGAATTTTTACTTATAGTGAGTTTATATGAATAATTTGTAAATGTTGTACCCTATTTGGTATATATTTGACTAAATAACAAAATAAAAAATATATATAGTAAGTTATCCCAAAATAAATCCGGAACAAATTAAATCATATAAAAATTCCAAAAACTATTGTAAATATAACCCACTATATAAATAAATGAGTAGTTATAAATAAATTAAATCATAAATAAATAAACCATAACTCACACTAGTATATCATATAATAGAATCCTCCGTGTGATTGAAAATGTTATATAGAAACACAAACATGTAACAAGGTTATTCCTAGAACCATTATTATCTCTTTTCAATCTCTACATCTCAAAAGTTAATAGTAGGTCTCTCTCCACTATTAATATCATAAAAACTAAAATCATCTTGGATATCAAATAACTAAATTAAGGTTTTGTTAAATTTCAATAGTCCCACACTAATGTTGTCCCTAAGGATTTGCATTATGATAATTTCATGCAATATTTATTATTATTATAAATAAAATTAAACATAAAATGGACATATCAGTAAATATTTTACACCCATGGGTGATACACAGCCACCCTGTTTATGGAATACTTTCATAATTTAGTACTAATGTGTCTCTGATCATATCACACAATCATCAACTTGTTAGAATGTATAATGTCAAAGTTAGAGATAATAATGGCCCTTATATTATAGATTCCCAATACATCTTAAATTTATCCCAATAACATAACCAATTAAAAGGACATATGTAATAACCCAATGTTTCTATGTATGTTATATCGTTAATGTAATTAAATTTATTATATTGAACATAACACATACCTCGTTTGCGTTATACGCAAGATTGAGTTTCTACAAAACAACACATTAGAATTATAATTACTTAAATGATATATTTCATGATCAATTAAATATTTTAATATGAATAGTGAGAAATAAATTTTAAATTTAATTCATAATGTATTCACACAAATAAAAATATTTGTAATGAAATGTATTTGTTTTGTGATAATAGTTATGTATTTAGAAAAAAATATTTTCATAAAAGAACAACTTCTTACATTATTTTTTTGAACAAAAATAACATGAATTTTAGACACTCTCAAAAATTGAATTCGGTAAAATATTCTTTTTTTGAATTTTTAATATCAAAATTATGTTAGGATAAATTTTTGGAATTTTTCTAAAAATATTAAATTTTTGATAAAAATTGCATAAATTACTACTTTATATATATAAAAAATTAAATTTATTTTAAGTTAAATTTATTTCAAATTCAAAATAGATACATAATATTTATATTATTCTAATGTAATCCATTGGATTAATTTTATAATAATATCATATATATAACATTTTATTGAACATTATAACGCTATTTTCCTACTTTTAGGAACATTTACAAATCCGCATAAAATGTAATTTTACTGTTTCTATGAATTGAATTTCAAATATTAGAAAAACATAGTTGTCATAATTAAGTCAAATTTGGTTCAATAGGTTGAACCAAATTTGGTTCAATAGGTTGAACCAAATTTGGTTCAATAGGTTGTAATTTTACTAATTCTTTTTTATATGTTCTTTCTGAACAAAAGCAACCTTAGGATAACAATAATATCATTTAGATCCATTGGGGTTAGATTAATATAGTTATTATATTTTATTTAAACAATAGTTAAAAGAGATATAATCCATGTTTAATATCTAAATATTTTTCAATATTGGGGTAGAAATAAGATAAATTATAATATAAATAATAATTATAAACCTAAAAATATTTCGTACATCATGGTATATTAATTATCATTTTTATACATTAAATAACTAAATTTATTTATGACAGCATGTTGATGCAATAATTACGTTATTAAAGAATGATTAAAATAACAAATATTATAAATATTATAATAAATGTATATTGAAACTTATAATGCCACCAGATAATTTTATTGGTTAATATAACATGTTAGAGTTGATTAAATGTATTTTTTAGAAGTAATCATGTTTTTATGACATTCAAAAAAACCAAATACTAAATACCTTCTAAACTGACATAAATGAGTTTCTAAAACAATTACTATTTTTTGAAATGAATTTTTATTAAAAATACATAAGATTCAACAAAAGGACATAGATAATGTTAGATATATAATTAATTAACCACTTTATATTCTCTTTCAAAGTTACAGTAACTATATTAACCATGTAGTATAAAAATACAAGAAGACAAGGTAGAACATAAACTAGTTACCTAAGAGTTCAATCTAAATGATAAGTTTAATATAGTGACCTAAACATTTATAATACCTACTGGTTGAGAGGATTTATACCCATCCCCTTCTTATCCTCTAAATTAATTTATTTGGATACATTATAAATAGAAAATATATTTATAATAAATTTATATTTCACGATTTTCTTAAAGATCCCTTTATCTCTCTTTTAAAAGGATACTTACCATTTTCTCAAATTCACAACTCCAAATCCATTTGGCTCAGCCAAACCCGGATAAATTATCCTCCCATCAATCATCACTTCAACCTACTGTCATTAATTTGATCATAAATCCAGCATAATGATCTCTTTTTTTCAAATCCAAAGGAAACAACCGAAGAAGAGGTAATTATTTTATCGCATCTTTCAATGTTCTTTTCTTCGTCTAATTCCTCATTCTTTGATGTTTCCATACTAAAATAATAACCCTTTTAAATTTTACAAATATATATGTTATTAGAATTATGGTAAAATCATATTTGTTATTTTATCCGTCCAATTAATGACAAAGTCACCATACATTCCTATGTACGCCTTATCATCTCCACGTCATGGTGTATCTTGTTATTCAACACTCCATTATTTGGATGGGTATAATAATGAGTATAATTTATGTAAATAATAATTATAACATTAAATTTTTTATATAATTTATCAAACCTACAATTACATTCCATTTTATCATTAAAAAATGGTATTGTCGCTCATGCTTATGTACGTATTATCGTCTCCCCGACGTGATGATATTCGTTTCCACATTCACCATGAAACCATGATTATCAAAATGTATATATTTAGTATTTAATATAATATATAATAAATATATTATAATATTATATTTTTGTGTGTGTGTGTTTACTTATATCTCATTCACTTACATCCACTAAATAAGATATGAAAACGGAAACAACGTTGATGCATACGTATGACCTATCGTCTCCATAAAAGGTGTATTAAATTTCATATATATATATATATATAAATTATAAATTTTCATATTCTGTATATATAGGATATATAAATAATTTTTCATATTCTTGAAGTAATTAAATCATGATATAAGTGATACGATCAAGAATATCAAGTTAAAACACTTACGATAAAGAAAGAGATTATTACGTGAAATTTAACTTTAACATGGAAATAATTATTAAATGAGTTGTATAAATTCATAAATGAATCATGTATGATATAATAAATATTAATATGGTTTTGGTATAATTTAATAACTTACTATGGTCATTATATAGGATGTTAAACATTCCCTTTACCAATGGAAAGTATAAGGTAAGGGTTAATTCATCAATCTCATTACTATCTGAGACTGTTTATGTGTAAGTATTTACTGAGACATATTTATCATTTATATCAATATTTCATAAAAAAATTAAAAGGAATATTTTAAGGTTTTATAGAAGGGACACATTAAATATATCATCATTTGTATTGATTTAATGAATAAATTTTCCAAATATTTTGAATTAATTTCCATGTTTTAAAAATGATTTGAAGTATTTATTTATATTGAAATGATTAAAGTAAAATTTTAATTCCATTAAAATGTTTCAAATTTGTATGAGACACTTTTATTAAAATATCTATTTTAAATGGCGTCCTTTATAAACATTGCAACTTCTAAATATTTTCATTTAAAAGATATATTTCTACCAAAGTGTTTTAATTATCATTTTCCACTATGTAAACATCTATAACAAGATATTATTATTGATTAATGTTGATTTATTATAATTTATTTTTCCATGTTGTATTGAATGAGTTATGATATGTTTGACTATAGATGTGTTATTTTAATTCCATATTTTTTTATGGTTAAATTATTGAAATTTTGTATTCTAGTTTAATACAAATGTTTCTGCTATGTTTCATCCTTTTCAAATGTAGAAGGCATTAGACATAGTAAGTGTTGGGTAGGGCCCACTATAGACCCTCGATGCATCAGTAGGTCTCATGAGACCATATAGTATCTTTGCACATTACCTTGATAGAATATTTGTAAATGGTCTTGGAATAATTCCTTGACATAGAAGTTATAATGTCTGGAATTATGCATTCCATCGTTATAAAATTAGTTATTACATGTGACTATTCAACTAGTAGAATATCCTTGTGCATGTTTTTTTGGCTCTGATATACCTATGAATGACAACTCTGAAAAGTTGTTTTGAGCCTAACTTAGGGTAACCTCGTACATAACAATGGGCCTTACTGCGCACTATGATTGTCACTCTCAAAGGATATGCATTGGGTAATTCACATTTTTTATACAAACCATTATGACAGATTTATTAGTAAATAAGTTAGAAAAGAAACCATTTTATGATTATAATACTATATGTGTGAAAATATTGAATTATTGTTGAGTGTTTTTCTATTTTTTGGACTATAAATTATGATATGATCTAACCTATTGTATGTAGTCATTTAGATATAGCACACAGTAGACGGAATTAGAACCCTAGAAATATGAATGATCCAAAGGGTAAGAAGGATCATATCATTAATAGTCATAAGAAAGTATTTAGAAAGGGAAATATTCTACCTCATATTCCCATCATATGAAGAAATAGTATCATGTGTTAATAAAATAAATAATGAATTCTATGTGTCCTATAGACATGAACGGAAGCAAGAGAACAAGAGGATGTAAGAGAAAAAGATGGATTAAGGGAAGAAGGGATAGAAGGATTTTCCCACAAGTGATAACTGTAGAAAGAATCACCTAGGTAAATTCTTGAATGTACTTGGAGTATATTATAATCGTGGAGAAAAGGACACCAATTTTATAATTGTAAGGGAATGAAATCTTTTTCAAATATACAATGCTTCATCTACAAGGAATTAGGACACTATATGAATTAATGACCCAATCATCAGAGTATAACACAAATGATGTTATTAAATAATAATCATGTTTTGATACAACAGAAGATTAAGATAAATTTTTAGTGTACTTATGTTTTTATTAAATAATTGTGTCATTTGATTATTGTATTAATGTTGCACAAGTTATGAAAATTATAGAGTATATAAGGATTATACTCCAGTGCTATTACATTAAATACTTGAGATAGTATGGTACTAATTAATGTGACAATGATTAAATTTAATCATTTTAAAAAATATATTGTTGGGGGAAATATAACCCTTAATATGTTTTTAAAACAAATATAATGATTTCATAATAATAGATAATTAATTTGGATAAAGTATATTGGAAAATATTTACATCTTTAGAACTGATTAATGGTTTGTGTAAAAAGAGGATTATATCATCATTATTGGGTGTTTTCTACATTTATGGATTTAACGAGTAAATCCAGTATTATATGTTTTACAGAAGGAATTAGAAATTACAATATTATTCAAATAAGGTTTTATGGAAATTCAGGATGATACCATGTTTCAATTGAATACATGATGAAGGTACTAACATGTTGTTATGTGGAAGAAGATATCTTTATTATGTTATATTGACCTTCTTTATAAATTTTTCGACTATGTGTTTGGACACAAGTATTTTGGTTTAGTCTAAATGTTGGAATTGAGTAAGTTGATCAATTGATATTTTTTATAGGTTAAAGTATGATTTATTGAATACTTTGACCTAACATTTTGGTTTTCTGTAAAGATTTATAGAATCAAGGGATTTATTTTGGGCTTTATGATTTATCAAATGAGCTTCAAGAGTAAAAAATTAATTTTTGGACATTCATTTCCTAGTGTAAGGGATGAATGGAAATTAGATCGATGCACAACCAATTGATCAAAATATGATTATAAAAAGTACTGAAATAATGTATTTTTTCATGAGTTCTTATCATGATAGTAAATTAATCCATTCTCTTCTAATAAATAAAGTATCTAAAAAAATATGTTATCCCAATACCATATGTTTTGTTTAACTGATGATATTTATGCTTTGACACCCTCAATGTTATATTTATTGTTCACTTATTTTTGATTGATGACCTCAATCACTCCCTATAGATATTTAAATTTTTCCTCTAATTATGTGTTTATAATTTCTACCAATTTTTTTCTATAAAAAATATTTATTTGGTGGTTTCTTTTTCATTTCCCCTTCCCAAATATTAATAGTAAATTTTATCAACCCTATTTATGATGTGGGGTTTCCACAAAGGTATTTTCTGTTTCCAACCTTTTATTTTTGAAGAAATATTTTAAATTTTGAGGATGCAATTTATTGAAGGAGGGGATAATTTAAAACCCCATTATTTCAAAGTACCTTATCTCTTTAATGTAATTTAATATCTTATATTGCAAGAAACACCGACATGGATTTCGTTATACATAAGATTTAGTTTCTACAAAACAACACATTAGTATTGTAATTATTTAAATGACATATTTATTTTTCAATTAAATATTGTAATATGAAAGGTGAAAAAAATTTAAATGTTATTTTTAATTTTTTACATAAATAAAACATATTTATAATGAAATGTATATGTTTTGTTAATATATATATATATATATAGAAAATATATTTTCCTAAACAAACTACTTTTTTTATCTTTTTTTGTAAAATAATGAACATAATTTTGGACACTCCTAAAAAAATAATTTGGTAAAATAGACATCATTTTTGAATTTGTAAAATCAAAATTATGTTAGGGTGAATTATTGGTATTTTTCTGAAAATATACAATTTTTTATGAATAGTGAAAAATACTGTATAGTATATAAAAAATGAATTTTTTATTTAAATATTTAATTTTAATGTCATAATAGATACATAATATATATTAGTCTAATTTAATTCATTTTTTTCATATTTTAATAACATTAGATATATAAAATACAATTGATCTTATTAACATATTTTACTTACCTTCTACGCAAATTTACAAATCCACATAAAACCTAAATTTAAAACTTATATGAATTGAATTACATAAATTCGATAGAAATGGTTTTCATTAGTAAGTAAAATGTGGTTCAATAGGATGAATATAATTTTTGGTGAATAGTTACTTTTGAAATTTATTTACAAAGGTTAAAGGTAAATAGAGAAATTAATGGTAGAAATAATACTATAATAATATAAAATCACCCCAAATAATGTCTTAATTCTATTTTAGATGTTTTTTTCGACTAGAATCAAACTTAAATAAAATATAAAAGCCTTTTTGATCCATTTGTGTTTGATTAGGACACTTATTATATTTTATTTAAATAAGTGTTAAAGGCCTTAAATTCAATTTTTAATAAATAATACATTTTTAATGTAGGGATACACATAAGATAAATTCGACTAAAAATATTAATTATAAATATAGATATATTTATTATATCATCGTATTTTATTTATAATTTATATAAATAAATTAATTAAATTTATTTATGACACAATGATAATGCAGTAATTAGGTTATTAGTAAAATATTTAAATAATTTATATTATGAATATTAAAAAAATGATACTTTTGATGAAATCCATGAATTTTAGAGGTCAATATGACATGTTAGGGTTTATTAAATGTTTATTTGTGGTAATAAAGTTGTTATGACTTTCTCAAAAACCAGATACAAAATAGTGTCAAAATTGACATAATTTAGTTTTTAAAACAAATACTATTTTATTAAATGATATAATATTCTTAAAAATATAAGATAATGAAAACAGACTTATAAAATATTATATATGTCATTAATGACCCACATAAGGTTCTCTTGGAATTTTATAGTAACTATATAAACCAGATAGTATAAAAATATAAGAAGACATGGTAAAAGTTAAACTATTGAACTAAGAGTTAAATCTAAAAGATAAGGTCAATATGGTGACCTAAAAATTATTAAAACCTATTTTTTAGTGTATTTAGATCCATCCCCACCTTATACATGAAGTAAATCCATTTAAATCCATTAGAAATCGAATATAAGTTTATTATTAATTAATATTTAATACTTTTCTTAAACTGCCACTCACCTCTCTTATAAAAGGGTACTTCAACTTCTCTTACATTCTCACCTCCAATGTCATTTAGATTGTCCAACCCCAGATCAAATATCCTAAAAACAACCCTAAATTAAATATATATGCCTTCTATTTATCATAAATACAACTTAAGGATCCATTTTTTAAAATTAAAAGGAAGCAGCTAAAGAAGGGGTAATTATTTTATAACCACGTTCAAAGTGTTCTTCTTCTTCTACATACTCATTATTTGATTCTCCAAAATAAAATAATTAATCTAGTAACTTGTAGACACTAATATGTTATTATAAATATTTTATAACCATATTCATTATTCTATCCTTCCTATGAAGGAAAAATTAACTGTATGTGTGCACGTATGGATTACAATCTCCACGTTGTGGTGTAGTTTTTTATTCGACGCCTCCTTATTTGGATGGATATAATAATGAGTATAATTGATGTAAATAAAAAAAATTAACATGATAATTTTTCAATATAATTAATATTCCATCCAATTCCATATCATTTTATCATTAATGTAAATTATATCGTCACTCAGGTGTATGTACGTCTTTTGTCTCCACGACACGATGAGATTCGTTTCCACATTAACCATTCAACGATCATTATAAATATATATTTATTTAATAAGTATGTAATATATGAAATATTAATTCTATTATATATATATGTGTGTGTGTGTGTGTCTGTGTGCGTTTTGTATTTACATATATCTCATTCACTTACTTCCATTCAATACGGTCTGAAAACGGAAACAACATTTATGCGTATAGACAGCCTACCATGTCAAAAAATAGTGTCTTCCATTTCTTATATCTATCAATTTTACATATTTATATTCTGAATAAATATGATATAAAAAAATTATATTTTTTAATAAATTAAATCGTGATATAAGTGATACGATCAATAATAACAAGTTAAATAAATTAGGATAAATAAAGACATTATTACAAGAAATGTTACATTAACATGGAAATAATTTTCAAATGGGTACTATAAAATCATAAATTAATCATGTATGATATAATAAATATGAGTATGGTTTTTGAATAATTTAATGACATACTATGGTAATTCCACAAAAGGTTAAACACACCCTCAACGAAAGGAATGTACATGGTAATGGTTAATTATAGACTCTCATTATTATTCAAGATTGTTTATGTGTTAGTATTTATTGTGACATATTCATCATCCATGTCCATGTTTCATAAAAATGTTCTGAAATTTAATCTTTTATGGTTTTATGGAAATTAATCTTTAAATAGATCATCATTCTAATTGTTTTAAATATATATATTTTAATATTTTTAATTAATGTCATTGTTTTCCAAATGATTTTACATATTTATTTAGATGTAGATTATTTTTAAAAAAACTAAATTATTTTAAAATGTTTGAAAGTGGTATGGTACAATTTTAGACAAAAATATATTTTAAATAACTTCTTTTATAAGTGGTGTGACTTTTAGATGATTACATGAAAAAGGGATATTCCACCCCAAGTGTTTTACATATCATTTTCAACTCTATCAACATCATTTTCTGGATATTATTCTTGATTGAGGTTGATTTGTTATAGTTGAACCTTATATATTGTATTGAATGTGTTATGATATGTTTGACTGAGGTTGTTCTATATTTATACCACTCATGGTTTATGGTTAATGTATTGAACTTTTTTATGGTATATTTAATACGAAAGTTTTTTTTGTTTCACCATTTTCATACGAGGAATGCATTGAACATTGTATGTGATGGATGAGGCCTGCTATAGACCCTCAATGAATTGGTATATCTCATGATACAATCTAGTTTCTTGGCACCATGCTTTGACAGAATATTTGTTAATGTTCTTGGCACAAGGCCGTGACGTAGTAGTTATTATAGCAGTCCTTATGCATTACCTCATTATGAAATTAGTTATTACATGTGATTATTTGACTTGTAGAATATCCATGTTCATGTTTATATAGTAATGTTTGATTTATTTTTTCCCATATTATGTTCAATTTTATTTTTAAAAGGCTATTTTTTGCTATACAGATTTCCTTAAATGTTTTTAGCTTCCGTTAAAACATTTACTCTTAATGAGAATCTGACCTCACCCATTTCTTCAGTCTCATATTCTTAGGATTCCTTGGAGTGTCATATGATTGATATTAAGGGTTAATATAGGGGAATTAAGGTTTGTTAAAATGATTACTTATGTTTTGTTTTTTGTTATAATGTGTAATTTAACGTTTTTATATGTATACTATTTTCCAATACTATTAAATTGATCGGTCCTTTAGGATATGATTCCTTGTAGTCATGCCAATGTATTAAAATGATGCATCAGCTCCGGGTTACTGGGGTCGGGGCATTACAAAATATCTCAAATGGGATAAAATGATCATTAATATGCATGTAGTACATCCTATAAGAATACTCATAACTATTTCATAGTATCCTAGTGTCAAAATTCTCATATGCCAATCATTTCCCAATCACATAATTAGTACAGTGAATTACATCCCTATAAATGAGTAAAATCTCAATGGGGAAGAGTTCTTGAGATCCAGGAAGCATCACTTGAGGGGTGGAATAAATTTCCACCAAAATCATTCTCATATATGTATGATATTACCTTCCCTAAAATCATTTCACAATAGTAAATAATCTCTCATCTAAGGGAAACAATAATTAAATTGGAATAACATACCATTCCACTTATCAACTCGGTGATATGAAAATTATATCCCATTTTCATAGGAATAGAATCACATATATAAATAAACAACAAATAGGGAATAAAAACCCTTATATAAATCAACTCTTTATATGTAGGAATTTCATTTCAACTCTATTAAAAACCCTAATATTATAAATTATAAGAAATTATTAGCATAAATCCCACAATAATGGAAAAATAATATAAGTTGGGATTTTATCCCAAAAATAATCACAATTATTGTAAGGGAATATCAATACAAAAATATAACCTATATATGGTCTAAAAATATCTCCATGAAATCATATATTCATTTTCAATTAAATTTAGAATAATAGTAATTTTTTTAGAATTACTAAGTAATAACATTTATGCTTGACCTAATTTCATAAAGTCAACTTTGGCATCACACTCCCAATTATATATTCTAGTGGATGGGGAACAAATTCCTCTATCATATCCAACAAAAATAATTTTATATGTAATATATAAATCCATATAAAGGGTGAAAATCATGATGACTACACTAAGTCATACTTCCTCTATCCGATATATCTTAATGGAACCCATTTTAGATCCATATTATAATTAAAAAAAATAAAGTATTCCAAATTAGATTTTTAAAATTATGGTTACCAAACATTAAACCAAGATCATGGATATTAGTGGCTATAAAATCATTGTATAATAACTAAAGGGTCCACAATGTACCCAAACATCCTTAATCTACTAAATCGGGTTCAAAAAGATATTATTGAGTTTTAATTCGGCATAATCACTCATGATTATGGATTTCAGATATCACACATCAAATGAAATGGTTAAAACAACTGATTATTAGTTAGTGATCATCTCTCATACTCTAGTTAAAATTCACTCATAAAAAATGTAGGATGAACCAACTATAACCAATAATATATATAAATATAAAACCCTTATAATTAATATAAAAATAATGAAACTATATAATTTTTTTTAGGATAATGTAAATATATCAAATAGGAGTCAATGTCGTACTGGTGTAAACCATTTCTGATGGACGATATGAAGAATATATGATATTTGGAAGAGATCCACACATTTAAGGAGCATAATAATAATAATTATAAGGTAAAGGGGGATTCATCGACCACTATTTGGCGGATTGAAGTGTAATATTTCATGTTGGTATTTAATAAGAAAATTTATTAGTTTCATAATTTATTTAATATTTTTTAAAAATAACTTATTAGATAGAGGGTACCTTTTGGCCAGACATTTGGTAACTAGTGGGCACTATTTACCCGCCCTAGGAGCATTGGCCACCTAATTTATCTCATGGTAAATCCACCGTTCCTCAGGGTTCCACAAATTACCTAATACTTTTCCACCAAGTACATTGTCCTTCCATTCACTATGTTAGATTCTCTATCATAACCTCCATCATCTTAAAATTAAATCCTATGCCCTTGACGTGGCCTTAAGAACATAGGTTCTTCTACACCTTTTAAGTTAATTTTTATCAATTTCATGATTCATTTTAACACTTTTTAATAAATATTAACACTTTTGTATTTTTATAAATAAATTTATCAATTAATAAAATTTTATAAATAATTGTGTTTTATAATATTTAAAATAACTAATTTATTTATAAATTAAATTTTATAGTATAAATTACATTTAATTTAGTTTGGTATTTTTGTCTGTATATTTAATGATATAACATTTATTAATCAATTAATTATTTTTCTTTAGCACATTAATTCTTTACTCTTAATTTAACATTGAATGTATTAAAAATTAAATAATATAACCTAATAAATAAATGTATTTTATTAATTAATTAATTAAAATAAAATATTATCGGACTACTTCAATTATTAAGTCATTTATTTAAAATTTCATTAATTAACATAATGGTTTAATAATATAATAATTGTCTATCTACCATTAATTTATTTAATCTGATACAGTTACTATTATAAATAATTAAATTTTGTTTTATAAATTTTTTAATTTTTTTTTAACTTTTTATAGCTTAGTTGCATTCTTTAATTTTAGTTTAAATTTGGTAACAATTTTTGTTTTATATTATAATGTTAATAATAATTTAACTTCAGTTAATTTGGTTTTTTAAGTTCTATTAAATTTATGAGTAGATTTATTTTCATATGATTTATGTAATTTTTATTTATTATTAATTACATCATTCAGTTTTCATTTATGTTCCAATTTATTTTTCTATTTTTGTTTTCAAATTTACTATCTCACCGTAAACTGATCCACTGGTTCTTTCACATATGGTGACACTGTAACTCCACCTTTACTGCTTCACCGCTTCTGCACTTCATCAATAATTTTACACTATCTCATAGTGAGTCTCACAGCATTTCTAGGAGAAACGGTGGCACTATTTCCTTCACATATTCACAACAACTATGACACCAATGGTGCACAGCCTTTGCCTCGGCTCCATCCTTACTCCACAATTTCTTCGACAACACAACCAAAGCTTCTTCCCAGCCCAAAGAAATCACATCGTTGCTTCCCTGCATCTACTCTTGAACAACAACAATATCTTCTCCACACAAAAATAGCATAACCACAACACATCATCCCAAAAACCATAAATCAAACTCAAATCTGAAACGCAATCCCATCCTCGTGCTCAAATTAAACAAAATCAAAAAAATTGAAAAATAGAAATTTAATGAATCCATTGTTTTCCATAACAGGTTCCATAGGGGGTTGATTTAGGTCTGGGTCGTGTCGTCATTTGAAGATATCGAGCTCAAGAAGAAGATCCCAATTCGTTCTATCTCCATGCCCCTTGATGCGAACCGTGATTTCCAGAATTCAAACTATTGCTCAACGCCATGAAATCTGAGCCATGAAGCAATTAAAGCATGCAACCAGTGACGCCCCACCTCATATCCGAAGCCACCGCTGCTGAAGCTAGCTGGACCACCATCCCCCAGATCTGTTTCCGTCCTTTCTCACCTATAGCGGCTCCTTCAAGGAACTGAAGACTCCCCCTTTTGTGCCGAAATTAGAGGGGGGGGGAGAGATGGAGAACCTAATTATAAATTAATAAAAATAAGAAAAATTTATATTAATAAATATAATACAAAGCAATTATAAATATTTATTTAATCATTAAATAAAATCAAGATATAAAATAAGTTAATAATGTAGATCTTTTTATTTAAATTCTTAAATAATTTTTACTCATTATATTAATAATATAATTTAAAATAACTATATATATATTTATTTAATATAAAATTTAAGCGAAATAAAATATTTAATATATAAATTTCAAACTCTAAAATATTATTTAGTTATAATAACTAATTCTTAATAGTTCTAACATTAATTAAATATCCAAATAGAAAAAGAAATTATTTAAAAAATGTAAATAATTTTATTAATGACATAATAATAAATTAATAAATATATTATTAATAGTAATTCTAGTAATAATAATTATCAATTTACGTGTCTTTAAATTAACATGAATTAACATTTTAATTTATAAAATAATTGTAATATATTACTTATTTTCTTTGTATTTATTAGTGTTTTTTATTATATGTTCATATGGGAATATAAATCCCATATAGATTCACATAACTAACTCACATGGAGTTAGTTACATGAAAAAAGGTAGTGTGATGTGTTTATTGTGAAAAAAACACTCGTGTGTGGTGCATAACTGAGGAACTTTGGATGCCGGTGGAAGCGAGCGGTGACATTCCATAAATAACGGAGGATATAAAAACTGAGTTGAAAAAGCATTTTGGGACACTCATTTTCATTCTATGATCACATCCATCCGAGAGTATATCGAGGCTCATTCATTCAATGAACACACGATTTTCAGAGAGAAAACTCCTAAGAGATGGTGGAGCAGTACCAATGACTTGAAGTGGTAATATAAGAGCATCAATTAATGATTTTTATTCACAAAGGATGTATTATTCTACCTCTATTCTATTATTTTTACATTTTATTTGATTCTTTGGAATTGAAAATGATCTTAGATTAATTTTTTGTTCAAGAAATTTGAATGACTAATGGTTTATACCATATTCCCTTCATTATTACTCTTTTTAATAAAAAACAGATTCTGTTTTTCGATATTGATTCTGGTTCTCAACATCAATTCAATATTCACCTGGATTCTTCTAATTTCAACATTAATGTTCTTTTGGTGAAATTGATCATATATGTTTTTCATTTAAAATTGGAAAATCAAAATACAGAAACTATCAGCGAGATATATTTCTATTGACATATTATGATCAAATCGCTATATGTGGTTTTTGATGTGGCTAACTTTGAAAACTTTTATACAGTGTGTTATTTCTTATAGAGAGGAATAATTAACAACTAATTTTCAAGGTGTTAATTCAATCTAAAAAAGAATCATTTTTTTAACTAGTAGTTTTAAATTCACCCAAGATTACCATTTGATAAACTATCCGAACTTCTGTTTACTTTTTCAGTCAACTTTAGTTAGCACTATCAGTTTATTTTGTTTCATTCTCCAGATAACAAAATGGAAAATTCTCAGTCTTGTTTCATTACTCCTTAATAAAAAAATATAAAAAATTGTGATGTAAAAACAAATAAATAATGCAAACTCACTTCACTGCTGACAATAATGGATTCTATTAAAAATAAACCCTTATAATTCATTCACTTGCCTTCTTTATGGATTGACCCTACACCAATATTCTAGTGTATGTTATTAAATGTAATTTTGAGGGCCGTGACGACCTCCGAACTTTTTATCCCTATCCAATACCTTAAAATATAAAAAATCAACATATATAAAATAGGTATTAAAAAAAATTAATAAGTACATACCTTATATAGATACCAAGTTTTAGAACCTCCCCACCATAAGACATAATAATTTTGAGATACATCATAAAGCATCATAAAACATCATTAGAAAAATACATCCATTAATCCCTTATATGATACTCCTCCCACATATCCACATCAATGTACTCATGATTCTATTTCACTTATAACAGTTGTAATGTCTATCCATGTAGAATCATGTCACTCTGATCCACTATATTAATTGATCAATCATCGAATGATGTACCTACATTATAATATACATCCTTGAATTTAATCACATGAGATATATTGGTATTATATATTATAATATGTGATGGAAGAAGAAAATCATTTATAGTACCATAATGGTTAGAAGGTGATAATTATTTTGACATGGTATCAATCCTTTAGAAAAATTCAATGGTTGTAATATACTTCGACAAAATATTATAATCCATTCTAATATTAGGGAATCTAAAATATAGAAAAACTCATGAGAAAACAATTTATCCTATCATTAACCCAATATGATGTAATCTAAGTTGTATATAGGAACAATACCACAACTGAGTAATTGTTAATCAATATTAGACCAACTAGAATTTATCTAACATAACCTACATGAGTCTCAATCCAAGAACTACTAACTCCCCTACCTCTATTTAAATTAGATTTTATTGGAATTGTATACCATATAAAGCCCCATTATTATCCTTCAAATTGATGTCTGATAATAGTATTTTAGAATACTTTTCTATGGCAATATAGAATCACAAATATCCAAAAAAATCAATGACATACAGAAGAAGTATATTTAACTAAATATTGATTGAATTCAGAAACTTCTAATTGATCTAAGGATGGAAAAACTTCTTTTGTTCACTTATGTATCCAACATTTTGTAATACCCAAAAAAATGTATGATTTAAAATATTCATATTAGTCTAAAATTATACTATGCATCATACTATGAATGTATACTATCTAACAGAAAAATATCTTATATAACTCATAAGTTTACTGGGTCTCTCTACTCAGTAGTTAGTGTGTAATATTTGTTAAGAATTATACAGTAACATATATAATACCACTTACCTGCATTATCCTTGGAAACCCATTAAAAAATATATAGTCACATAATCCAAATTAAACTTATTAATGGGAAGTGACTACATAATACATGTGGGTTGTTATTTTTTTCTATGAAATTATTATAGGTAAATAATTCTAAAATAAATCATAGTATGTATCCTTTCATTTTGGGCCACTAATAATTCTTAGTAATATCACGGTACATCAGGGTTAGGCTCTCATAAACACAGTATATCAAGGTGAATGAATATTATATCAGCTCATCGTGTATGTTTGTTTGGACCAAAACCTAATCTATTGTGTAAAGAAAATCATTATAAATAATATATCAATTGGGTGGGGGAACTCCACCATATAAATTTTTACCAATTGTCATGAAATCTGTGTCCAGAATCTATCTTTCTATTACACTCTAAAAAAGTCTAGATATAATACCTAATGTTTTCAAAGACACTCCACCATCATACATTTTAATTTCATGGCAAATCAAAATCAATAGGATCATAATAATCTACACACTACTATCCACCCACAACACTTTCACCTGACTCATTCTACTCAGGACATAATCAATGGAATTCCCCTTCATAAGGGTATATTATTCCACGAAATTCAAATAATAAAGACACTCAACCCACTACCATCATCGATGGTTCAGATCCCCCCAATAAAATATAATCTTGTGGCTCTTATGGTTTGTATATATAAAAACATATCACCCCAAATATAGTGGTACATATATTTCAATTGTACACTAATTCTCCCACACTAGGTAATGAGTTTGAAAAATACAATAAGAAATATTAATTTTATAAATCTATAAGTAATAGTTCACACATCCTATATTAGAATGTATCCTAAAAAACCCTAGATACATCGTACTATAGGGTATAGACCTTTTTATAGAAAAAGTGTGGTCAAAGCCTACAAATATATAACATACCTTTCAACTCAAGGAAGGAACTCTCATAATAATCTGAATAAAATATTATCTTCTACATCATGGTAAGGTATGTTCTAGGTTCTTTGTATAATGAGAACCCATGAATAAACCTCATCTAATATCTTTTAAAGCATAAGAAAAATTAAGCCTTATGAAAATTATTGGGAATCTAATAAGAAAACCTTTTCTAAACCTTATCAAGGTTTTATGATATATTTTCCACTAATATCATTTTACCTATTAAGAGAAACTATCTATTCTCATACAACTACTTTGAATTATGAAATAAATAAAATGATTACTCATTATAATCTAAAAAATATTAAAAATACACACTTCTTCCTCCCTTTACTAGGCTTACATAAAAATATCCTCAACAAACACCACCTCAAAATAATTAGGATATGAATTGAATTCCCAACTCATAGGTACCATAAACATTGATTGTGATTTTTTATTCCAGATGATATCATAAACAACCGGTACATTAAATATTTTCTCCTAAAAAATGTAGTAAAAATAATAAATGTTCCAAAAAGTTGATGATGATAACCCTACCATAATTGAATTATAAAAATCAACATTTCTCTATTCAAAAATTCAAATAGATCAGTTATACAAGGAAGAAGATGAAAATTCATGAACATTACCTGTGTAAAACTCTAAAAAATAAACACTTAGTTGTAATGATAAATTCACCTTTTGGTTAAAATAAATAAGGGAAACCCATGGGATGTTATCGGTGAAGTAAAAAATATCGCTTCTAAATCCTCAAACTGTGTGTTTGTCCATAAAATAATTGTATGAGATTTCATATAATAAGTAATAGATTCGTGCATTATATATGGAACAAGATCGATCATAATGTCAAAATCAATTTTATTTGGAAATCCCATGAATCATTTAATAATTAAATATTACAACAGGTCAACCACAAGAGAAATGATAGTATGAATCATCACCAAGTCAGAAGAAAACAATGGATAATTGTTGTGAATGTGTCCACAACTATCAATGGCCATATCTGTAATGACCTATCAATAAATAAAACTCACCATTAGGGGTATAATTATCAACGTCAATTGACATGAATGATACCCTATAATGTTATTAGTTGATGTGTGTTTAATACAAAAACCACATATTCATACAATTCATCACATTGAAACTACACAAATCAAACACAATGGAAACATTGACACTGATATACAAAAACAATGTCAAATAAAATTGAATACCCCCACATTAAATCCCTGAATGTTAGTTTATATGATAAATTTTGGGGGATTATATTATTATCAACATAATTAAATAAACCCATATAGATTATAAAATTATCACCAAAATAACTAATATGTAATATGAAGAACACAAATAAATCACTTTACATTATCGGTAGTGGGATCCATCTCTCTCGACCATGAGTACACATTATTGATATCACCATGTGATAACCATAATATGATCACACCCACATGTGGTATACTGGTGAGTAAGATCCTTTTGTGTAATGATTATACCAATAAACAAAATAGGTATCCCATAACCTTCTATACTAAGATGAATAATGAGAAAGGGTGGAGAGATATAATTAATAATGAGTTGATATTATCATAAATATCCAACAGGTAGATCAAATAACTATTTATATGTTACCTTAATTCATTGAAGGGTTTTAAGAATCGAATATCTATTTCAGAAAACCATCATATGTTGCCTATAATAAAATCTTGATGATGTTTTACAATCATTGTATTTTTGTATGAATATATAATGTATTAATAACCATGAATGAATTAATATTTTTGTTCATAATTGATGTTAAAAATTTAGAGAAGTATTAATAGATATGTACACTATATGACATATCAATTTTCGATAGTAAACATTGATAGATACCAATCAAATGCTAGGACAAAACCATTAATATGTCCATATCACTGGTTATGAATATGTGTATACAATAATATATGATATACATATTTTAGTTCATTTCAAAAAATATCCAAATTCCACTAAAAGCATGAGACATTGTTTTCTCATTGTAAATCATTGATATATGTTAAGAAATAATTTTAGAGTCTGGTGCTGATACAACATGTGATCCCAAGGCTCAAAGAGATTGAAATTAATTTATTTTAATTTTAAATATATTTTATATACTTTGTACAATGTCTTTAAGAAATAATAAAATATATCCAAAATAATATATTTAATTTTAAATATTCGACCATGGTTGAATATAGAACATGGGGTTTACCGTAGGTTAAAATTAATGTTGGTTATTGTCAGATGTATGGATGAGGAAGACAATGGAAAGTGAATTTAAATTAAAATAAATTATTTATATATTTATTTTATTTTATTACCTAAATAATATAATTTATAAATATGTCATTATGAGATTTTACTATGGATATCCACATAACCGTAATTTTTTGCTATATGGTCTGATGACCTTCATTGGCGGATCGTTACCAGACAATGACTGGTAATCAGATCAAGGTGATTCCAATGGTAGTAGACACAATGATCACAATAATCATTGTAAAACATGTTATCCACCATTGATTGATCAAATTTTTTTTAATTATCATTATTTACAAATTATTACCTTTTTATTAAACAATTTAGATGGATTCATATATGTGTTTGTTGATCCGAGATTATCCTCTATTCTCATGAGCCTCTTCGATAATTTTATTTAGTTAAATCTATTATTTATATTATTATTCCATATTATCCTACAATGATTATGCACATATCATTCATTGTCTGATATTTCACCAACCAATAATGATTTCCACAATTGTGATTTTTTTCATTTAATGTTTTTGGCATTCAACCTCGGTAATCCATTGAACAATGATTTGATGATATTTGTGAATACAAATTGATGGGAATGAATTCTTTCTAATGTGGATCACATTAACATGTTTGGATTTTAATTTTGATGCCACAGTGGATGTAACATACATCGTCACAGCATTGTATTGGGAAGAGTTTGAGGGTGTTACTAGGCCTTATGTGACATCCCCAAGATGACAAAGGATGGAAATCAATTTCAAGGGCTTCATAAATACTTGTTGGATGATTTTACATTTGAAAAACAATAACCAAACAAATAATAAAATAACTAAACACCAAATATATGATAGATGAGTATAATTTAATATAGATCAATGTAATACCATCTAAAATCATTACCAAATTACAATTATGTTCCATATTAGAGTACATATTTGAAACTAAAACCAACAACCCAATTAAAAACAATACATCCTTCAATAACTCCCAACAAGATCCAAGACCCTACTAAATAATCCATGAACAATATAGAATGATGTATCACTAAGGAACTGAGAAGCCTTTCCTTTACCTATTTCTACGTATATTATATTTATATATACAAAAAAACCTTGTAGGGGGTGAGAAAAAAACTAAATTTGATTTCCCCAATGACATCTAAACTCACAAAACTAGGAAAAAATATGTTAGAAAATTTACAAAAAACGATTTATATACGAAATTAAAATCACTTAAAAATTTTATATCAAAACAAAACATTTTCTAAGAAATAATCCAAAATATTATTTCAAATCATAACTAAACTATATTTTTGGAAAAACCTATCCCATTCCATATATCCACACATCTACACATGCATGAATCCATTGAAATATCTATACTCATGAGTGGTGAGTTATCCTTTCCCCAATACATCACTCCATGAACTCTTTTGATGGGGTATTTCTATAAAATAATACATAGAACTTTTTATGGGGTTAAATAAATTACCTTATCCATCCGAAATTCACCTGAACAAATGCCAACCATTTACACCAAAACTGGGCATAACAATTGTGAAAACCCATTTCAATAAAAATATAATTTTAATGAAAAAATTTCCATGATCCATTTTCCATGAATCAAAACTATTCAAACATTTTAAAATATTTATTTTGAAATCATGTAACAAATTTCACCTTCTAAAAAATAAAAAAAATCCACAATTTGAAAATCCTTGATTAATGATATTTGCTATGAGGCACACCACTTTAATTAAAAAATGTAAACCATGGAATTAAAGAAATTTTAAATAAAACCTTCATGTTATAATAATATGGGTTTAGTGTAAATCCACTTAAATAAAAAATAAATGAAAAAAATAAACAACGATATAATTATTTAATAAACAATGAATAAGTTTTTCAAATATCGCCTTATCACATGTTCCCTATCATAAAAAAAATCTTATATAAACATTATTTGCATCATTGGTCGTGGATTTATTCCAAGATAGAGTATATAAATGAATTAATGATTGTGAAGGAGATGAAAACTATGGAAAAAACCAAGAAAAAGTTCTTTCCAAGAAATGCTGCCTCTATTGCAAAAATATTTTCAAATGGATCACTCCCTAACCAAGAAGAAAATACTCTATAGTATTAAAAGAAAGTATAAACAATTTTAGTGTTTGATTAAAGGAAAATTTTGGGATAAGTAGCAAAAACAATTTGGATCCATGAAATATATATCACGTTTCTTACAATGCATGGTTGCGGTGCATGGTTGAGTAAACTTGTAGTAAACCCTGCATTACCCACTACCTTTAAACAACCCCCACGCAGTAGTCTTACAAGGATAAAAAAAACATGTGCCAAATGTTTTAGACCGGACTCCTCAACATCAAATAATTTATACTATTTGGTCTCATGGTCTGGCCAAACCATACACTTAACCGTGAAGCTACGCATAAACCATTTTTTACGTTACATGCATTCTTAGGATGTTCTTATGGATTTATACTGACCATGCTCGAACTTGAACCTTAAAAACGCAAAAAAATTATTTTTAAAACTCCTCTAAAACTTCAAAAAAATTATTATATAATTAAAATACATAAATAATGGGTTAATTAACTTAAAATAGAGGTTCTATATCTCCCCAACATTAGTCATTTTGTGCTTATAATTTACAAAACCATCATTGGACTTAATGAATCTCATCCATCAATTCAGCACTTATTTCTCCCATTCCTATGTATCTTTCAAAATATAACATTGTTTACATAAAATTGGAACTAGAATTATTCTTTTCTCACTCAAGACTTTATGTATCCTATCCAAAATCTACATTATCACATGAACCAACATAATATCTAGTTCTATGTTAATTTGATCCCATAAAAATCACACAATTATGATCAGGATGATAATTTGACAATTTAATGAAATGGAACACATTTTATATAAGTAAAACCCTTGGTTTCAAGGACAGCTGATAAGACACCTCACCAACCCAATCATGTATCATAAAAGGGACTATATATCCCAAATATAATTTTACCTAATTTTCAAAATGTAAATACCCAATCGGTAGAGATATTCTCATGAAGACATGATCACTCACCTCAAACTAATCCAAATTTTTTTTATGATCTTCATACGAAGAAGGATTACATTGACTCATCTCCATAATATTTCTCATCAAATGAATCTTCTATGTTGTCTCTTGCACAAGTTTTATTCTAACCTATGAATTCACACCTCAAAAATTGGAAAATGAAAAATATTCCCATCCAATACCTTGAAATTATCCATATATATTGTGGCCTAATAAATATTGATATACATTTACTCTGCTAATGGTATTTTCTTTTCCCATTAGGCACCAAATTCCATTACCCATGACCTAATGATATATTACGATGTTTTTATTATCCATTTCGTATTTCCATCCTTCTAAGTATGATATAACATTCCTATTGTCAAATTATTATCATGGGATTGATGTAAGGATTTCTAAAAACAAAAGGTAAACATAATAATGACACTATGTATTTCAATCATGGACTACAATAGCTAATTATAAATCATGGGAAGGGATGATCGTATCATGAAACTATTACTGCTGTGATCTATAAGAAATATTATGATCTCCTAGCATGAAGACACATCCCAAACCTAATCATGAAGCCTAAAAATACACCACAAAACCTTGTCCTGATTCTATAAATATCATGATCATTAATCATGTGATGAAAAAATTAAGTTATTCAATATACATATAATCTTTATCATTCTTTTGAAATTGAACATCTTTCCTTGTCAAAGATAACATTGGTAAATTTAGTCCTGAAAAATCATGAAAAAAGACGATAATAACCAGATAGACTAAGAAAACTACATATCTCAAAGGAATTCTATATATATTTCCATGACATCACAACCTCTTTCTTCATTGGATCCATTAGAAAACATTTTCTGGAGACTACATGGCCAATGAAATGTGTCTCCTGGAAAATCAAAAGAATGAAACTTATATTCAACACAATGTATTACACATGACACCACGTTATAAGATAATATAATATCTAGATATTTTTAATATATTTAATATTTTGAATATATTATATATAAATCAATAAATGAAACACTGATTTAGCATACATTACAAACATGAGTGGCTATCCTCGATGGCTTGCATCACACGCAAGACCGAGGTTTACAGGATGATAATATATTATTAAAATATTATTATTTAAAATAAAATCATATAAACTAACCATTATGAATAATATTTAATAAATTAGTAAACATTATGGTATATATAAATATAAAATTAATTCACTGGTTACCAATTATCAAGAAACAAATATAATATCTAATTGGATATAAAAAATAAATAGTTTTTATACTTCTAATGGATTTTTATCAAAATAAACATAATTAATTCGAATTAGTGAATTATTTAAAAAATATATATTTTATATACTGAATAAACATTTATTTATATTAATAAAATAGTTTTTTTATACATAAGAGAAGATAAAACTATATTATACACATAAAAACCTATATTTTTATAAAGGTAATTTTACTGCCTTTTAGTAGAGATCCCACTATAAATATGAATTTTGAAACATTAATTGATTTTATTTGTCAAAATAAACTTCAATATTGAAATAGAAACATAATAATTAGTTTAGAGTTACTTTGTGATATTTTTCAGATAAATTTCATTTTTAACGAATAGTTAGAAAAAAATAATTTTATTTCAAAACTGTTTTTTATTCTAATTTATTTGTAATGATAAATAATATTTTAAATTAATTTTAAAATTTAAATAGGTCATATTTTATCAATTAATAAAATTTATTTCATTAAATTAAATATCACATTAAAATTGATTATAAAAACATAGCAATCTTTCGGATATTTTTAATATAAAAACCTGTATTATCGTCCCACATGTCAGATTAAATGTAAATTAACTAATTCTACATATGTGATTGGAATTTAAAAAATGGATTAAATATTTTGATATAGGATAATTTATAATTTTTATTAAATTAAATTTTTAACCTAATTGATTAATGAATATAATAAGAATTTATAACAATTATTAAGGTAAAATTTAGCTTAACAATGGACTAAACCATTAACAGATGGGATCAACTGACCTATAAACATTTATAAAACTCATTGGTTGGAAACAATTATACAAATATCATTAAATTATTTATATTTTTTGGTTTTTAATTCTTATTTTTGGGAAAAAACATGGGTAGACATAACATATTTTGAAAAATAACAAGTGTGTCTTTAAAATCCATTATAATAGGTCACCAACTCTCCCCATTCCTGACACATCTAAAAAAAATTCATTAGGACATGATATGCCAATATTGATTACAAAAATCCATCCCCTTGACCTTGAATCTTTCCTTTGGTGTGGAATCTTTCTAAGAAAACCTTTTGGTACAAACCAAAAGTAGTTTCCCAATTAAGTGGTAACATTTTCTCTCGTGCACTTTAGTTTCATTTCCATTATCCACCCCATTTAATATTCGTATTAAATTATCATATAACAAGACAAGGACACTAAATATATTGATATTTTTTCCTTATAAGGGTTTGACCTAAACATACACACAGCTATATATAATGGTTAAAAACATAATATTTCATTGTACGATGAACTACTGCATCGTAAAACGATGATTGTTCATTTTTACTTTACCACCTATTGTGGTGTGAATTATGATGGAAAATATGTATATATATGATATATGTGATATTTATTAGTTATTTATACATATTTAATACTTTTATAACACATAATTTAATACATTACAATTTTCATTATTAATGTAACATCATTTTAGGAAGTTTGGACTACTACACCATTAAAGAGATGTGATTCGTTCACATGATACATAGAATGTATAAAACATTATTATAATTTTTTTTAAAATTATAAAGAAATAAATTATTGTTATAATTAAAAATTACAGACATGAAAAATTTATGATACTAATTACATAATTACTTTTTTGAAAATATAAATATATATATATATATATATCATTTTTACTACCTTTTCAATCACTTAAAATGAGATAACGTCATTTGTGGACGTGTGGACTACTGGATCCTCATCGTGATATGATTTAATTTAAATTACAATACTAATATATATAAGTATGTTAGATTAAATAATATGGTATTTATGATATAATTATTATTTAATAATGGAATAATATTAATTACCTTATTTCTATAACAATTATTGAAAAATGATAATTTTACTCATGTGTATGTAGAGCATACCATCCCAATGATCATAACATTATTTCATTTTTCATAACCATATTTAATGATTATTTTAAAATTATAACTGAGATAAAAATATGATAATTATTTCATTATTATTATTCTTGATATGTTATATAATCACCCCATTTACTATAGTCGACTGACCAAATTTGTTTTCTACACAAAAGGTGATTTGTTTCAAAAAATGGGTGTAAACATAATTTATTAAGTAGTTGTATACAACATAGTTAAACCAGAAATAAAAGTAATGAAAAACATGAAAAATTTTATAAATAAAGTATATAATCAACATAATCTTATCATATATGATGTTAATGTACGTTCACCTAGAATAAAATTCAAGGAAAGGGATTCTCATCTAAAAATTTACATCCATTAAATAAATGTCAATCTTCACCACCTACATATTTTGTGTAGTGAATTCATATACCCTTTTTATACTATATAATTAATAAATTTATATTCGTTTTATTTTAAATTTTTATTTAATTGTATTCCTTCATAATAATTATGAGTGAAAATGTTTCGAAGTGGTATAGGATACATTGGAATGTTTAAAGATTACTTTACTAAAAAAAAACTTTAATAATCTATAAATAGTATTTACTTTCAACGAAATAATATTTCCATTGTTCTATAAAACATTTAATTTTATCTCCTTTGGTTATTTGTTACCATTTTAATGTAGTAGAACCATTTTCCACCCATTGGTACTCAAAATGTTTTAGAAAATGTTTTTCAAAATAACTAACTATATTTCTCCCTTTAGTTGATGAACAGATTTTCATCTAAAAGCCATGTTTTATTAAATGGTTTTAAAAATTGTTTTTAAAATAATATTTAAATGAAATTTTTATACTGTTTTCCTTTTTCAAATTATTTCAAAGGAATTTTTTCTCAGTTTCTCTAAAACTAATTTCTCTATCATTTTTATCATACAAAAGAAAAGATTCTTTTACCTCATACGATAAGTTTGGATTTACTCACCATCATTTCCTTGAAGATTATTGTTCATGTGAAAAAGGATACTTTTTAAATAAAATATTTTCAAAATATATTTTAAATTAATTTTTTTTCAAAATAAATGGAAATTTTCCTAAAGAATTTTTTAAAAGGACCTATTATAGTATTTTTATTAATTAACTACAACGACCCTTTATTTTTACTGAACTTGGAATTGTTGTATTAATAAAACCCTTATTCTTTTTCTAGATTGTATATTTTTTATTTAGAAAAGTATAGATTTCACATTCACTCTGTTCAATGATTTTTTGTTCCCTCTAAAATATTCAATCTCCTATCATCATTAATCATTGAATTTCCCTCAAATTATCCATTTAATTTATCATGTATATTACTGTTTCTTAAATCTATATACAAGCTTACATATGGTGTCTGCTTTTAAAATTTTTATATTATTTTGGAAAATATTGAAAATATTTAATTAATTATTCAATAATAATATATTATAAGTCATATTATTTGTTTTGATTATTCGATATGAGTAATTCTTCGAACTGGTGATGACAGTTGGAGCCTAAAATTTATAAAGGTCCTTGAGGAATTGATAGGTTCTCATGAGACAAATTAGTTTCATAAATAAAATAGTTTTTTTACATAGTTTTAAACCATCTTGTGAACTGTCTTGACGGTATACTATTTTACATTCCTTATACATGACACCAATTAAGAAAGTAATACCCTCATTTTATTTTAAATTACTATTCACCCATGACCTTTTTTTTCAAAATATATATGGATAGATTTTATTTTTAATTGTTTAGTTAGAATTTGTTTTAGTGTATTACCATTACAAATTTATATTTCTATCTATAGTTATATTAATGTCATGTATTTTTAGTTAGTACTGTTCCATATTTTTAATGATTTATATTTAATTTATTGATTACATGGAATGTGTGTTCAATGATTTTCCTTAACATATTGACTATTATTATTGATTCTTTATTAATTTCTCTGTATTTTTTACATAATGGCTGTTTATCTCAACCTTATTATGTTTTCCACAATAATTTATGATGTGTACTCTGAATGATATGCATTGATTTACATGATGGATTATAGTTATACTGAAATTTATTTACCAATAAAAATATATGTTGTAGTTATTATATACTATTATAATAAAATAAATAGGTATTCATCAAGTTTACCAAGACTAATAAATTGATTGGTCTTTGAGGGATTGAATCCTTGTAATAATACCGGCATAATATGTATTAGGCATTGACATTGGGATATATAGGTTTTGGGAATTATAGTTCGTATTAGGGTAAGTTTAGTAGAAACCTAGGGAACTAGGTTTTGGAAAACATTGATTAGAGAACATATCCCTAAGGTATAATTGGAGGATAAGAATAGAAAAATGTCATTGAATTTCGTAAGTATAGATTTTATGGGGGTGATATTATATATAGATCACTTTTTAGAAAATAGACATGGACCTAGATCTGGAATATATGTATGTTGGGGTAATAGTTCTGATAAGGGATTTTGATCCTGAGTCAGCGTAACTCAGTAAACAAAAATGGGCCTTATTATGCAACATGTTTTATACTCATGGGGGATATTCTTAAGAAATTTATATTTTTATTACAAACTACAATAAAGGATTTTGACAATGAATAACCTAAGACAAACCTATGTTGTCTTATATTGACGATAAGTTTTCATGATTTAGAAATCCTATAAATGATATTATGTATAAAACCTAGACCAATGATAGAGCAATGTGTAAATTAATTGACGAAGTATTAATGTATTCACGTTGTATATAAAACATTAGTTAAAATTATATTAAGATATTAACATTACATCAAGGATTCCAATAATTTATATTTTGGAAATTATATTAATTTTTTTAGAAAATTATAACATGTATTCTTGGTGGAAACCAATCAAATTTCACTATTTTGCGAGGCATGAACCCATGACCAAAAGATGATAAGGGGTTCACACTAACCAGTTACCTACGCAATGTCCTAATTAATTTTTCATTACTTCAGTTAAATAATTTGTTGAATAATTTTAATGATGAACTAATAGTATCACTTTTTAGTAATATAGATTAATAGATAAACCATATTGGTTTCGGAACAGAATCAAAAATAATTTTTAGACTTATATGTCTTTTATAGGCCTTACGATCATTTAAAAGTTTATTTTTGTGCTTTAGGAATAAGAAAGTGTCCTTATTAATAATTAATTTTTTGGATTAAATTATTGAATTTTAATTTTATCAAAGCACACCAAAATAACTAGATTAATCATATGAAACATAAACCTATAAATTATGTATGTTTTCTTATATTCTTAAAAACTAAAATAATTCCATAATATTAGGAAAAGTTTCATCGAACATAAAATTTGTCGTAATACCATAATTTTTAATGAACTACTGGTCTTGTAAATCCTCAAATCTGAAGGGTTTTAGGCACTAAAATTTCTATTGATCATTTAATTGTTTGGTATTGATGAACTCATTTACTCCCTATAAGTATTTATTTTTTTCCTCTAAAAATGTATCTCTACATTACAATATTGTTTTCATACATAGATACCTAGTTACATTATAGTGTAGGTAACCATTGTATATTCCATTCTATATTTTATACAGGATGAATTATGAACCCTTATCATGATTTTCAATTTCAATCATAGGTATTACCAAATAATATTTCATCATGATCTAGTTTTAATTATGAGGATGTAGTTTAAATAATGTGAGGAGAATGTGACACCCCAAAAATATAAAGTATCGACCATGTACTTGATATCTGTATGACATGAAACACCAAGAGAAAAAGGAAATATAATATCCAAATAATTTATCATATATTTATTATATAAAATATATTATATATATTTCAAATAATGAAACACCAAGTTAGAGTGCGTTACACACAAGAGTGAACTTACTCAATGGCTTGCTTCACAAACCAGACCAAGTTTGACTGAATAATAATATATAATTAAAATATTATTATTAAAAATATTACGATATAAACAATCCATTATGAATAGTATTAACTAACTTATAAAAAATTATGGTTTATATAATTATAAAATTAATTCATGGTTTACTAATTAATGAGAAAAAATAATTACTATTGGGATATAAAAAGAAATATTATTATTTTTAATATTATAGAATATTTTAATATTAAAAAATTTAATTAATTAAAATTATTAAATAATTTAATTGAAATATGTATCTCAAATATTCAATAAAATATATTGGATATTCATCCATTAGGTTTTATGGATATAAGATAAGAACAAACTTTTTTTACACATAAAACCCTATATGTTTATAAAAATAATTTTATAGCATTTTAACAGAAAAACTATTTTAAATATGATGTTTCAAACTATAATTGATTTAATATATCAAAATAAAATTCATATTTTATTGAGAAACATAGAAATTAGGTTTTGGTGAATTTTTATATTTTTCTAAAACATTTCAATTTTTAAATAATAGTTAAAAATATTGACTATTAGTTGAAAACTAATTTATTACCTAATTTATTATAAGGTTAATTAATATTTTAAATTTTTTATTGTTTAATTAGATCATATATTTATCAATTAATCCAATTGATGACATTATAATGAATTTCAATTGAAAACTGATTTTAAAAACAAAAAAAACATTCTGAAATGTTTACATTAAAACCTACATTATCATCTCGGTAGTTAGATTAAATTTAAATTAATTTATGTCACTTATTTGTTTAGATATTATAAAAATAGATTACATATTTATAATTAAAATAATTTATAATTTCTAAAAAGGTAAAAATAATTTTGACAAAGAAGTATTAGTGAATGTAGTTAAAATTAATTACAATTATTACAGAAAAAACATGCATAACAAAGGTCGAACTTTTTTACGAATGGACTCAAATAACCTACACACATTTCAAAAAAACATTGGATGCAAAAAAAATTCTTTTTTCCTTTAATTACGTAATCTAGATAGATTTTGAATAATTTTTTTGGTTAAAACATCATTACACCTAACTTCTTTTCAAAAATACCATGTGAGTCCATTTCCTCCCTCATTAAAGGCCACTAACTCTCTCCATTATCCACACCTCTCAAAACACTATATTTTGTTCACTATCTACCCATATAGATTCTCAAAATACCTCTATTTGACTTTTATGCCTCCCATTATGTATAAATCCATCCATGGAATCATTTTTGTAAAAACCAAAATTTGTTACTTGATTAAGACGAAACATCTTGTCTCTAGATCTTTAGTTTTATATCCACTATCCACCACCTCAAATGTACTTTTTCCATGCTCATGTAACAACACATGTAACCTAAATATAATTATTTTTATGATATTTTTTAGACCTACACTTACACACACCTCCATTTAA
Source organism: Viscum album (assembly GCA_963277665.1). NCBI lineage: Eukaryota > Viridiplantae > Streptophyta > Magnoliopsida > Santalales > Viscaceae > Viscum > Viscum album. Next base: position 64,547,757 of record OY728139.1, read on the forward strand.
TGGGTATGAATCATATTGTTTCTACTTACAGAGAACTACTCCATCACGTAACGATGAGTTGTTACATTTTTTCATCTACCACCTCTTATGGAGGCCATTATGAGGATAAATATATTTACATACAATATTTAATATATTTATTAAGTTTTTATACATATTTATTTCTTCTATAACACAAAAAATTAATTATATTCATTTTATGTTAATATTACCACATTGTTTGGGTAAGTGTGAAGTACCACCTCCTCAATGCAATGTGATTTGTTCACACTATACATGTAATGTATAAAAGATGATTAAATTTTATAAAATTATAAATTAAATAATATATATGATATTAATGGAATAATTAAATGTCAATTAATATATACACAAATATATAAATTTCTTTATTACCGTTTCATGCTCTTAAAAAATTGTTAACTTCGTTCGTGGACATGTGGACTATGCCTCCCTAACATGAAGTGATTCCTTATACATCACAATAATTAGATAAATATGTATTTAGTATTAAATAATTTTTTATTTATTATATAATTATCATTTTGGAATATTTAATACTACTTACCTTCTATACATAAAAATTAATGAAAAATGAAAATGTTAATCATGCGTACGTATAACCTACCATCTCCAACATCGTAACGTTGATTCATTTTTCATAACAATATATAATTATTTTTTTCAAAAGTATAATTGATGTATATATATTATACTTATGTTATTATTATTATGAAATAGATGTTATATAATTACCATTTTTTTCAATATAGTCATACCAAAGTCATTTTTTATACATAATATGAATTTAGTCAAAAACATGAAGGTAAACATAATTTTTAATGTAGTTGAATAAAACATAGTAATAATTCAAATATAATTAATGATAAACATCATAATGAATATCATAATACTATTAAATTAATATATTATTAATATATAGTAATTTAAATGACGTTCACCCGAAAGTGAATTCATGGTAAGGAATTATCATCTCACCTTTTTCACATCCCTAAGATAAATGTCTTGTTCACAACATAAATAATTTATGTGGTGTATCTACATTCCATTTTGATATATTGTATAATTATTACTTTTAAATTCATCGTATTTTAATCATTTAATTAATATTATTCGTTTATCAGGATTATCAATAAAAATATTTCAATGTGTATAGGACTCTTTGGAAAGCTTAACTATTACTTTCCTCAATAATAACATTAATTATCTTTCAATGGAATTTACATTAGAGGAAATTATATTAATATTTTTTTAATAAAACCTTCCATTTTATCTTATATGGTTATTCATGACCATTTTTAGGTATTAGTTAATTTTTATTAGAATTTGGTACTCAAACTGTTTTAGAAAATATGTTTCCAAAAAACCAACAATTTTTCTCTTTTTATCCAAAGAACCTGTTTTATTTTAAAGATAATTATTTATTAAATTGTTTTCCAAATCTATTTCAAATTGATTTTCTAAAAACTTGTTTATACTTTTTTTTCTTTTACCACTTAATTTTAAACAATCCTCTAATTTGTTTCTTGGAAATGCAATTTTAAAATATTTTTATCATGCAAGAGGAATGTTTTCCACCTCGTATGAAAAGGATTTACAAGACACCATATCCATGAATCTTATTTTGAATATTTCAATTGTTGATTTTTAAAGAAAATATTTTCAAAATTAATTTTCAAATAAAATATTTTTAAAATGTTTCCTCATTATAAATTGACATATTCATCATGAATGATTTTAAAATCGCATTTTAAGAGTTTTTATTTAAAAAAACAATTCATTATTTTTACACCATGTGGGATTGTTGTGTTGATATCATCTATACTTTTCATCTATATGGTCTATTACTAATTTGGACAAGTATAGTATTCATATTCAATTATTTTATTCACTTGTTGTTCCCTTTTAAATATTCAATCTCCTCTGATCATTCAAAATTTAATTCCCCAAAATTATACATTTCATTTATCATGGATATTATTATTACCTAAACTATATACCATTTTATATAAGGTTTATATTGTGATAGTTATTCGATTATTTTGTAAACTATTAATAATTATTTATTCTTAATTCAATATGGATATTTGATAAGGGATATTTTTTTTATTATTCGATATGATAAATGATTTGAACTAGTAATGGTTTGTGAAGCCCAGATTTTATATAGCTACTCTATACCTCAATATGTTTTCTTCAGAAAAATTATTTCCACATCTTAAATGGGTTTTTATACATATTTTTAAACTATCTTATAGAAGGTCGTAATGGTATTGGTTTTCATGTTCCATAGACCCAAAAACCATTTTGAAATAATTTCCCTTAAATTAGTTTGAGCTACTATTCTTCCATGAGACATTTTATTGACATATCAATGGATCTATTTCACTTTATGTTATTTTGATGTCATTTGATTCAATTTCTAATATTTCTATATTTTTTTCCTTTTATATTTATTTTAATGGAATGTGTTTTCAGTTAGTACATTTCCATAGGTTTTACACAGATCCATTCAATTTATTGATTACATGGAATGTGTGTTATTTTATTTAGCATTTCATATTGACTGTTCTCATTGCTTCACTATTTTATCCAAGATATTTTCCCTACATGGAATTTGAAATCACCCTTATTTTCATTCATTCATTTGGGATCCAAGAAACATAATATGAATTATATGTAGGGATTTACATGATTTATTTGAGTTATCATTGATGTTATTTAGAAATACTAAAAAAATATGTTCTAATTAGTGTATTAATTTTTCATAGATGACTCATGTTTGTACCAGCTTTACCAAGACTACTAAATTTATCATTCCTTAGGGATTGATTATCTTTAATCATTCCAATGTAATTAGTAACATACATTGGCTTTAGGGGTCAGGTAGCTAAATAATATATGCCTCTCATATCCAAAATTCAACCACTGAATGTCTAAAATATAATCAATGATCATTCAAGATTCCAAACACTACTAATAATTGTTTCTCAGGATCATAATTTTTACTTTAAAAAACTAATATATCATCGATAAACACCACCTTAACTTAATCTATATATCATTAAAATAATAGTTTTGATAATTCAATAATGGAATATGGTTTTTTTTTTGACAAAATAAGACGGATCCATTAATGATGGACATCAGCAGAAATACAATAGCATAACCATGATGGAAAATGATTGAACCAAAGAAAATCCTCGTAATGAGGGCCAATGCCTGCCATCTTGTGAGCGGCTTCATTCGCTTCCCTTCTAATAAATGAGAAATTGCATGAATTGAAGCCTTGTCTCCGCGAGTGAATAAACTGGATAATGGGGCCGAAAGGTTGAAGCCCGCCGTCAGTGAGATTGATGGCATTGATAACAGTGAGACAGTCGGATTCGATGTGAATGGAATCCCAACCGCGATCTTTTGTGAAGTTTAACCCAGCAAGAATGGAGGCGGCCTCTGCGACTGAGGGCTCCAAAAGTGCATAACGTGCTTCGTATTTGGCAGTGATAAGATTTCCCCGGTTGTCTCGGGCCAGTAAACCACGTCCCACTGGGCCATCCTTAGGGAGAGAGGCATCCACATTGATCTTAAATATCCCATCCGGTGGGGGGCACCAATGTTGGGGAAGAGGAGAGGGGGTGAAAAGTCTTTGTTGCTCAGGGTGGTTTTGCCAAACCGCAATCCATGACAATGCTCGGTCAATCCAAAATCTGGGGGGCCTCCGGAAATGATTGAAAATGGCCTCGTTCCGCCTATCCCATAAAATCCAAGTCAAAATACACAGGGCGCCTACTTTAGCCGGCGAAAAGGAGGAGCACCATCGCATCAGGATAGATGTAAGATCTGAGGCGGCGTCCAGGGACAGCTCTATAGTTGATCCCCAGCCATTCCAAACCTCCTGAGCCCCGGGACATTGAAAAAGAGCATGGAGAGGGGATTCAGCCACAGAAGGGAAGAAAGGGCATGAGTTGTCGTTTGAAAAATGTCTGTAGGCCAGGAGGCTCTTAGTTGGAAGGATACCGGTACACACCTGCCACCAGAAAAAGCGGACTTTAGGGGGAACATTAAGCTTCCAAATTGATGTCCAGGCCCTGGCATCTCCTTCTGTAATTTGAGCATTGAAAGCTCGCCGGTAACCAGCATTCACTGTATACTCTCCTGAGCTGTCGTTTATCCAGTAGAGATGATCTGGCCCAGCGTCTGGCACACAGGGGATACTCAGAATAATTCTCCTATCCCTCTCATTAAACCATGAGAAGTGTTTTTCCAGACACCATCCCGCCCCTAGATCATCAAAAAGACAACAGACTGTGGCCTGTTCGGATCCTGGAAAAATGGGGGATGACCCCTTCGTGCCTGTCTGATCAATAAGCCAGGGATCAGTCCAAATCATGACCGTTAAACCATTCCCAATCCTCCAGCCTAGTCCTTTCCTCAATAGATTACGACCACCCCAAATGCTTCTCCAAAGGAAACTGGGTCGATAGCCATGATGGGAATCCAAGAAATCCTTATGTGGGAAATATTTAGCCCGGAGAACTCGCGTGCATAGGGATGATGGGTTATTAATCATACGCCATCCTTGTTTAGCCAGCAAAGCTTCATTAAAAAGAGAAACGTCCCGAAAGCCCATTCCGCCTTCAGATTTTGGTTGACAGAGAGTAGACCATGCGATCCAATGGACTTTATTTATTCCGTCCTTTCGACCCCACCAGAAGGAAGATGTGCTGGATTGAGTCTTTGAAAGCACCACATCAGGAAGTTTAAAAATAGACATCAAATAGCTGGGGACAGATTGAAGTGCCGCCTTGATTAGGATTTCCTTCCTGGCCTTGGATATTTTTTTAGGGGTCCAACCTTGTATTTTTCTTTCAATGCGATCCACAATAGCTGAACAGATTTCTTTCTTTGACCGTCCAACCACCGTCGGGAGCCCAAGATACTTCTGGTGCTTATCGACCCCAGGAATGCGTGCTAAAGAGCAGAGATCTTCTCTTTTCGGTTGGGGGACTCCAGAGCTGAAAGAAATTTCTGATTTACTCTGGTTGATCATTTTTCCTGAAGCCCGTTCATAATGTTGCATCACCTGGCAGATTGCAGTACACTCATTAGGGGTAGCTCGAGAAAATAGAAGGCAATCATCAGCGAAGAAGAGGTGGGATATCGGAGGGCCCTTGCGGCACGCTTTTGCCCCATGGATTATGGACAGCGAAGCTGCCCTGGAAAGGAGGTTAGAAAACACATCAGCCACCAAAATAAAGAGGAAGGGTGAAAGAGGGTCTCACTGGCGAAGCCCACGGGATGGGGAAAAACCTCGGGTGAGCACCCCGTTGACATTAATATAGAAGGATACTGACGAGACGCATTTCATGATCATGTTAATCCATTTTGTGCAGAAACCCATCTTGAGCATCACAAATTCGAGGAAGTTCCATTCCACTCTATCATAGGCCTTAGCCATATACAATTTCCAAGCCATGATCCCTCTCATTGCTCGTGTTCGTGTTTTCATGGAATGGATAATTTCATGAGCAATAATGGCATGATCAGTGATTAACCTTTTTTCCACAAAAGCGCTTTGGTTCTCTGAAATGACGTCGGGTAGCCAAGGACGCAACCGATTCGCCAAGATCTTCGAAAAGATCTTATACGAAACATTTCACAGACTGATAGGTCGAAAGTCCGAAACCCCTTGCGGATTTTTCATCTTGGGGATGAGGGTAAGAATAGTTTCATTAAGAGAAGACAGGTCCGTTTTCCCTGCCCAAATATCCCGCATCAGATTGCATATGTCTGGACCAATGATGTGCCAGTAATTCTTGAAAAAGAGGGTGTGGAATCCGTCCGGTCCCGGGGCCTTCGTAGAGTGGATTTGCTTTAAGGCCTTAAGAGTCTCGTAATTCGTCACATCTTTAGCAAGCTGTCTATTCATATCGTCATAAATCACGGGTTTGATGCAGTCCTCATTCTAAACTGGCAATTGGTGATATCCTGATTGAATGAAAATTTTAGAGAACTACTAGTCTACCCCTAATTGATCAAATAGATTATAAATGTGTGGAAGGGGATATTGATTCATTATCCTAACATAGTTATGTTTATGATATTATATGCACAATAGAAAATTTTTATCCAACTTTTATCACAAATAGTATTTGCGCTACCCATGGAAATATACTAGCCCAACTTAACCCTATAATTTATATCTATTAAAAGAATAATATCAATTATTTTTATTATTTTTGTACCAACTGATAAGGAAAAAGTGATATGGTACTTGACTCATTAATGTTATCAATTTTAATATATATTTTTCTTATAGGGGATACCCTATGAAATTAAGAGGAAACAAAATTCAAGAAACAGATCCACAATTATTGGAGAACTGTTACCTCTGATACCATGCACAGATTCCATGGTCAAAGATGGAAATTGTTGCAATATTATTCTAAATACTGGTGTAAACAGTCACATTTCATCAATCATTACATTTCCATATCATATAGAGAGATGTTAGAAGACATCATCAATTGTAAAACTAATTCTTATATTATCGAATTCATGGGGATGTTTGATCATATTATGAAAATCCATACATGGGATTAAGTCATATATATCCTTTTTAAGGCCATATAATTCCAAAATCATGTCATTCCAATAGATAATTATCGAACATGTTTTTCACATAAAGGCTTTTCATTCTCATTGACTAATAGTAGTTTGAATATTCAAAATAGAAGGCATTATCTCAACATGAAAATTCATAAGATCAACATCACGAGAAGAATTAAACTAATTTGACACACTTGTATCAAAACAATGATTTCATGCGGGTAGAATTAAAAATAATATTACCTCTAACTATAGATAGTCATGACTAATCATCCCAAATAACATTCTCAACTCCAAAAATATAATTAATTTATACTATCTGGCCTTTATTACCCTAAGAATATTACACTTCTTGAGCGGTCATTGTATTTATAGAATCCCCATGGCTACCTTGGTTATTATGATGAAAATTTTTCTACATCCATCATCTCATAGACTCATATGACTTATTCAAAATAGGTCATGTGCATCTAGAACCCATCCTTGGAGCACTACATCACCAACACTGTAGGTTCACCATCTAGTTGTAATTTTGACATGATCTAGGTTGTTCTAAACAATCTCAATTAATGTGCTTAAAATAACCCCACTAAAAATTACATTACTAGTATTTTGATAAGGAGGAAGATTAATTGCTCCATATTTCTGATTCTAGGTCATAAATCTATAATAGAAATAAGTGCCCATCTTCTTATTATTCTATGTTATTGTGTTCCAACTATTTTCCATCGGTATAAAAAGGATTCTTATAAAAGTATTTAAACATATATGTAAAGACCTATATTTTTTCATGTAATCTTTTTAATTATATGGGAATATTATGTGTCTTCAAAAAATGATGATGTGTGATTTCGAGCCTCAATGTGCCCATAATAAATTCCTGAACTTTTTTCGGTACGTTCAGTAAACTTGTTAGTGGAATTTTGTAACATTTGAAACGGTGCTCGGAATTGAAATCTGAGGACACCGTTGAACTCGCAGTGCCGATATTCTCTTAAGGAGAACATCACCTCAACTGTAGTTGGTTAAGGGTGTATGTTAGTTTTCCGGAATTTCATGAGAGAATAAAAAAATTACTTTTTATTTAATTTATTTGAAACCACCATTTTGATTGCTGGGGGGGACCACACGAACACCCAATTAATGTGGGGGAAACCCTTGGAATTCCCCTAGTTAATGTTCCCACTTCAATATAATTAATTTTTCAACGTTAATTAAATTAATAATCATAATTTATTATGTTGGATATTCACCTTGCTTGAGGTGGGGAAATCTGATGGAAAAAGAGGAGTCTTTTGTGGAGAATATTTGGAGTATCATCTATCAACGAAAAACAACCCCAAGGAAGAAAGAGAACGGTGAATGATCCCATATTGGAGATGTGTTGCGGGAGAAACGAACTTCGGCGTCCCCTTCATCGACTTCATCTCCTTCCTCACGAAAGCTCCAATGAACGTTAAGGAAGAGATTTCATTATGTTTTATTAATGTATTTAGGTTTATTTGATTCTCTTGAACCGCCTCCTATAGATTTAACGTGGAGGGTGCAGGCCCCACAAACAAGACCCAATACCTCTTTAATCCTTTTTAAATTATTCTTAATGGGAGTCAGACAACATACCGGATAGCTGTGATGATGGCGGTAGCGCAACCAAACCTCTAAAGGAGTATGTGGCATATCAGTTGCGGTGGTGGGAGGATGACGACTGACAAACAGATGACTATGTGGAACCGAGGAAACGCTCGTCCGCATCGCCGGTAGCGAAGGAGTCCACGGTGGTTAGAGGATGGCAGCCGGAAATCGGGTGGCCACATGAAGGTGGGTTGGCATGAGTTCGTTCCTCAGGGAGAGTAGGTCGAGGCTTCTTAGCCATGGTGGTGCACTGGAGGCCGGCCAACACCCGGTCGGCCAAGGGGGAGCAGCGGCGCGCGACTGCGCCGTTGGGAGGAGAACCCACCGGAGTAAGTACCGACTGTAGTGGATCAATGGGACCTGTGGGTGACATGTCATTGCCTAATAGAGCTGTCATTTGATGTTTTGAATGGAAGAGGTGCTGCACCCCCTTCGGTGCTTGCACTGGTGGACCGTGAATCCTAGCGGGCTGCACCCAGTGGGCTAGGCTAGGCTAACCCCTTCTCGTGTTGGGCCAAACCAGGCCCCATTGGGTCAGCCTCACCATGGACCAGGGTAACCGTGCCAGACCAAAACTGGGTTGGATTGGTCCGGGTTGGTCTTATTGGGTCGGATCGGACTCGGGACCATCTGGACTCAGATACGCCTTTTTGGCCATAACCTGAGAACCGGGTGATCATTTGATGAACCAACTTCGGTGCTAGAATCTTTGGATCGAGACAGTACTTTTTGTATGCACCACATGTGTTTTAGAAAAAGATAGATTGTTGCCGGGTTGGATCAAACTCTAATCCAACTGGGCCCTCAGAACGGAAATGATAATAACATACAGATCGGGTGTCCAATTGACACGCCTTCAGCTGTGTTGGGTCCCTTATGAATTGATGGACCTTTTGGATACTTATTATTGGAACATAGTTGTTGTTGAGCTATGACTGATGGATTGAGGATCGGTTCTCCCAAACGTTCTATGAGTGGGAAGGAAGTGGCTGGTAGTGAGGTGGAGATTGGAGAATGATCATACAGAGGCTAGTACTGAGGGATCCTGTTTGGGTCAACATCGATCTTGTGTGGGTCAGATCCTATGTGTTTTGGTGCTCATAAATCTTTTGTGGTTCTGAAAATACTGATCTTGTGTGGGTCATATCATGTGTGGGTCAGCGCTCAGTGATTCTGTGTGGTTCAGCACATAAAGATCCTGTGTGGGTCAGATCCTATGTGCGTCATTGCGGTGGTTTTTACCTATCTATCCTATGTGGTTCAGACTCTATATAATCAGTAGCAGTACATCTTGATAAAATAAGATGATCTAGCTTTGAGACTGATCATATTAACTTCTATACATAACTTATACCTGTTATGAGCTTAGTCCATACCTTCATGGTGTTCAACTGTGTGGTGTACCATTGTGGTACTTATAGATTCATGGTATTACCTGTATGGAACTACTTCCCTAGTGTTGTTACCCTCATATATCTTGATAGTTTTTTATGGGAATATACCAAATTAGTGTTGAATAATATTGCTTTAGGCATTGTGGTTTTCAATTGTGGAACTCTAGGAGACCTACGAGGGTCTCGGGGTCCCTACTGAGTATCGCTATACTCACCCCTACACGGGCTATGCCTGTACATTGTTGTGTCTTGTGCAGATGACGGACATCACTGATTGAGGTCGAGGGTACCAGAATAGTGGCCGCTCGAAGGAGGACATTAGACCAGATGATCCGTAGGGACGATCGTTCAAGAGCTGTATTTACAATTCATGTAGGGTTTTTGGCGGGTGATTATAGGAGCTATTTTTTGTTTTTAGTTTTACTTGTACATTCTAGTCGGTCATGTATACTGGCCCTTTTACTTACTGTTCACACCTAGTTTACTTTATCGTTTACCTTGTGCTTTTATCTTGTTGTGTACTTGGTTTGGTTGAGTTTACATGTTTAGAGGCAATGCCTTTCTGGTGATAGTCACCAGCCCTTGGCCTATGGAAGGGGGGCTTGGGGTAGTCATGGCATGGGCACCGAGGGATGGGTCCTGACAAATTGGTATCCGAGGGGTTTGGTTCTACCAGTGAACTAGGACTATGATCTTTTCTATGTGGTAATATTAATAAGTGTTATGAGTGTGCTTTTTAGTTTGGGGAATTCAGTGTTGGTGTGGCGGCCGATGTATCCACACACCAGGACCATGAATTCTAATTTCTGACTCAGTTCATGAAAACAATTATTGTGTGTGTGTTTTTGAAAAGTCTTTTTTTATCTCTTTGAGTAAGATCACAAAGTATAACATAATGATTATGGTGCACCTGTTGTTTTTAGGATGGCTCCACCCAAACAGCTAGCCAGGGTTCCATTTAGAGTACGCCATGATAGTCCACTGAGCAACGAGGCTTCTGTGCAGGTCCCCCTTATGGAAGTTGTACCATCGGGTGGTGTGCCAGTAGCACAGCCGCCAATTGGGTAGCTGATTCCACTAGCCCGAGTAGTAGAGGGTGCATGCCACTTGATTGTGTTGCACAAGTTCCAACACCAAAGGCCACTAAGGTTCTTGGGTGATATGGATCCACATGCGGTTGAGGATTGGCTGGATGCCGTGTTCAATGTCTTTCGACTTGTAGGGACAACAGTTAATCTCATGGTGATCCTTTCCACCAGTATTTTTCAAGAAACAACGGGCAGATGGTGGATTTTGATACTCGAGGTTCACAATGTGTTAAATCTCATTTGGGTGGACTTCAAGAGCCTTTTCATATAATAGTTCAACCAAGTGACCTTACGCTCAATGCATATACAAGATATTCTCCACTTATAGAAGGGTAGCATGATTGGTGCTTAGAATTCCGTGAGGTTCACCGACCTCTCACGCTAGTCCACTAACAAGGTGCGAGACCCTTTCTTCAAGGCCCAGACCATAGAGCAGGGGATCATATAGGATATTAGAGCATCGATGGTTTCTCCCTACATCATGATGTACTCGGGGGTGTTAGAGAGAGCACTCTTAGTGGAGAGAATCCTTGCTGAGCAGACACCACTAGTGAGACCCACCACCAGATGACACATAACAGAGTCATCAGTAGTTGGCAGTAGAAAAATGACGTAGAGGTCCAAGAGGACCAGACCTATAGGTGGACAACCATATGATACAGGATCCATGGTGTGGGGATCTCAAGATAGTGCAAGATAAGTGACGATCAGGAAGTGTTACTCGTGTAGAGGGTATGGTCACATGGCTCGTGACTAGACGGCCGGCCATACGGATGACCAACAGACAGATGAAGGACCACCTAGGAAGAGGAGAAAATTAGACCGGGGAGGTCCTCAGGTAGGAGGCGGACATGGAAGAGGAGAAAACCATGAAACAGGCGATGGACAGTGATTGAAGGTTCTACCTTCACCACCATCAGGTTGTCCACCCTGACAATAGGGAGCAGGTGGGCAGGGACGAGCTCCATTCCAGGTAGCTGAGGCCTAAGACCACCACACTCTAGACATGACAAGAGGTATAATCTTTTTTTACTGCACCTTATCTATATTACTCATTGACACAGGTTCCTATCACTCCTTCATTTCCATGACCCTTGTTCGGTGCTTGGTGTTTCTAGTGGAGATGTTGGTTCAATCCTTATGGCTAGAGACTCCTACGGGAGCAGATTCGATGATCATGCACCGGTGCCGATAGTTTGAGCTTACTCAAGGAGGTGAGAGCTTCAAATGGGATCTTCCAGTAGTAGCTTCAAGGCCTTATGACATCATCATGTGTATGGATTGTTTATCAATAGTCCATGATCAGATCAACTATATATGGCGCAAAGTGCGGTTTTTCCACTCATATTGGATAAGGTTCTCTTTAACCGATGAGAAGGGAACCTTTGCATCACATGATGAACTTGACCAAAAGAGGATGAAGGTGATCACACATAAGTTAGATAGCCTTACCATTAGAGTGGTTGAGGTTGAGAGTCTGAGATATCAAGTATTGGTGGAACAGTATGCTGATGTTTTTCCTGATGAAGTTCCATGTTTACCTCCTCGAACAAAGATGGACTACTATATCAACTTGTACCCCCAGATGTCACCAATATCTTCACCAGCATATTAGATGGATCCCACAAAGCCACATGATCTACAAATTCAGATGGAGGACTTGAAGATCAAGGGATTTATTAGGCCTAATGTTTCTCCTTGCGAAGCCCGTATTTTATTCACCAAGAAGGTAGATGGGATTTTGAGACATTGTGTGGACTATCGGTGTCTGAACTAGGTGACGATGATGAAAAAATACCCACTCATAAGTATTGATGATCTCTATGACTAGTTGAAGCGAGCACGGTGGTTTTCAGAGATAGCCCTCAAATCAGGCTATCATTAGCTTTGGGTACAAGACAAGGATGTGCAGATGACGTCTTTCAGATGTCAGTATGGCCATTATGAGTTCATTATTATTCCATTCGGTGTTTCCAATTCCCTAGAAGTGTTCATGGGACTCATTAAAAGTATATTCTAGCCATATTACGATATATTTTTGGTGGTATTCATCGATGACGTCTTTATATATTTTGAGTTAGAGGAGGAGAATGCCTATCTTCTACAGATAGTTCTGGACACACTCCAAGAGCACCATCTATATGGGAATCTCTCGAAGTGCCTATTTTGGACCCGAGAGGTTCCCTTCATGGGACATGGAATCCTAAATGTTGTAGTTGTGGTGGATCTAGAGAAGATTGAGGCTGTACTTTCTTGGGAGCCACCCAAGAGTGTGACTAATGTAAGAAGTTTCATGGGTTTGGCCAGTTAATACCAGAGGTTTGTACCTAACTTTTCGTGAGTTGTGGCACCCTTATCAGCATTGAAAAAGAAAAGGGAAACATTAATGTGGTCGGCGAGATTCCAGAAGATTTTTTAAGAGCTAAGGTAGAACTAACAAGTTCCCCCATCATGAGGATACTTGAGGAGGCCTTTGGGTACGTCATCTACTACGACACATTCGAGACTAGACTTGGATATGTCCTATTGCAGATGTGAGTAGTGATCACGTATGGTTCTTGACAGCTGAGAAAAAATGAATGGAACTACATTACATGTGACCTGGAGTTATAATTATTGGTCTTCTCCATTAAATGTGGAGACATTACTTGATGGGAGAATGTTTTACAATCAACTATGACCACAATAGTATCAGGTATATCTCCTCTCAGAAGGACCTAAACCTGAGACAATGACATTTTCTTGAGTTCTTCCAAGACTATGAATTTGAGATAGTTGATACTCGTAGGATGGGGAACGTAGTAACGGCTACACTCAAGAGGTGATGTGGTATACCGTTGTTGAGTGAGGCAACGGAGTGGTTAGCAGGTTTGCAGATATCCTATGTGTATAGAGATGGAGCAGCTTATCTTCTATCTCTAATAGTCACTCCCCCACTCCTTCAGTGAAATAGGGAGACCAAACATGGTGACACTGACTTCAAGGCTTGACATGCTCAGATATCCACAGGACGTTCACCTGATGGATTTTATGATGTTGGTGAGCATGTCATCATCTACAGAGGGAGTACTATTTTATTGGTGGATATTAGGGAAGAGGTTTTGAGGGAGTTATGTATATCCCCCAAGAGGTATATTGAGTAGAGGTGAAGATGTACCCGGACCATTGACGTCAGCACTGGTGGCCAGGAATGAAGAAAGCAGTGTCGGAGTTTGTCTCATGGTACCTCACGTGTCAGAATGTGAAGGTACCACATCAGGTTCCAGTAGGGTTATTTCTGCCACTAGAGGTGCCAGAGTTGAAGTGGGATGGAATCTACAGGGACTTTGTGACATGACTTCCACGCACGTCCAAGGGGCATGATTCTATCTGGGTGAACGTTGACCAACTCTCCAAATCAGCCCACTTCCTGCCAATCCGAGATCATGGATTAGTATAGGGATTGGGACGCTGCTACATGAAAAAGATTGTACATCCTCATAGAGTTCCATCAATGATTATCTCTGATTGTGATGCATGTTTCACATTCTGGCTTTGGAAGGTGTTGCAAGAGGTGTTTAGGAAACAACTTCGATTGAGCACCAACTTTAATATTCAGATGGATGGTCAGACAATGTGGATCATTCAGACCCTTGAGGACATGATGTGTGCATGCATCCTAGATTTTGGCCGCAGCCGGGAGGATCACTTTCCTTTGGTGGAGATCACGTAAAACTACAGTTATCATTCCACTATTGGAATGGAACCATTTGAGGTGTTGTACGGTCGACCATGCAGATCACCTATGTGTTAGTCTGGCCCAGGTGAGTCAGCACTCGTGGGACTAGAGATGTTCTGGGAAACCGTGGAGAAGGTGCGGATCATCCACGAGTGGATGAAGACTATGTAGAGCAGGCTGAAGTACTATGCTGACAAGAGATGGAGACCTCTTGAGTCCTAGGATGGTGACAATGTCTTTTTACGGGTCTCACCTTGATGAGGTTTGTAGGGGTTTGGACGGGGCAACAAGTTGTATCCATGGTTTATTGGAGCCTTTCGGGTCCTCAACAGAGTTTTTGAGGTGGCTTACCTCTTAGCTCTTCCCCCATAGCTGCACCGGGTGCACGATGTTTTTCATATATCCCAGCTGAAGAGATATGTACAAAATCCTTCACACATCATTAACTGGGGTGAGATGGACATCGTTGATGTGGTTAAGTTTTCGAAGGTGCCTCAGGAGATTGAAGATCAATAGGAGCGGGTCCTTTTTGGGTGATTCAAAAATCTGGTGCGCATTCTTTGGTAGCATTAGATCCTCTTGGAGATCACACGCAAGTGGGAGGCTTAGATTCATGCTCAGTACCCCCACTTGTTTCCCTAGTTTTTTTGTTCCTTTTGGGGATACAAATCCTTGAGGTGGGGATAATGTAAAGACTCGTACTTTTCAATATAATTTTGTTTCAATTATATGGGTATATTATGAGTCTGTGAAAATTGAAGTTGTGTGATTCTGAGCCTTGGTGTGCCCGAAATAAATTTCTGAACATTTTTTTGGTATGTTCCGTAAAGGCGTGAGCGATGTTTTGTAACACTTGAATTGGTATTCAGAATTGAAATCAGAGGAGACTGTTGAACTCGTAGTGCCAATATTCTCTTAAGTAGACCTTCACATCAACGACAGTGGGTAAAGGGTTGAAGTTAGTTTTTTAGATTTTCATGGGAGAATAAAAAAATAAAATAAATAACTTTTTATTTATTTTATTTGAATCAACCATTTTGAATGATCGGTGGTGGGGACCACCTAAAATCCTAATTAATATGGGTAAAACCCTTGGAATTCCCCCAGTTATTGTTCCAACTTCTATTTAATTAATTTGATTAATTAAATTAAATTAAAAAAGTTAATTAATTATGTTGTCTCCTTACCTTGTTTGTTATTTGGAAATCCATTTGGAAAAGAGGAGGTTTTTTGGGAATCTTTTGGAGAATCAACTTCCAATGAAGAACCCCCCCCCCCCAATGATGAATGAGGGCAATGAACGAGCCCAGATAGAAGATGTGTTGCAGGAGTGACGAACACCAGCTTCCCCTTAACTGACTTCATCTCCTACCTCATGACATCTCCAACGAATGTTAAGGTAGGGATTTTATTTTATTTTCTTCATGGTTTTAAGTTTATTTGACTCTCTTGAACCGCCTCCTACCTATTTAACAGGGAGGGTACAGGCCGCATAAACATGAACTGATCCCTCCACAATCCTTTTTTTAACATATTCTTCATGGGTGGTGGACGGCATACCCGCCGGCCGCGTTGATGGTGGTAGTGAAACTGCGCCGCTGAAGGAGGCCACGGCACGTCGACCACGACGTTGGGAGTGCGAAGGATGGAAATCAGCTTGCCGTGTGGAACAAGGGTGGCGTGCGTCCGTTCCGCCGGTAGCGAAAGAGGTCGACACCCGTCGGTCATGTCAGTGGGAGGAAGGCGGCCGGAAACTGGACAACCACATGAATGCAGGGTAGCATGCGTCTGCACCTCTTGTAGAGGAGGTCGTGGCTGCTTAACTGCAGCGGTGGACCAGATGCTGGATGACACCTCATCACCTACATTAGATCAGCGGTGCGTGACTGTGCTACAGGGAGGAGGACCAGCCATAGCATCGACCTGCAGTAGTGGTTCGGTGGGACATACTCGGGTCCCACAGGTGACATAAAGCACCTAAAAAAGCTGTTGGTTTCAGTTCCAAACATAAGGGAGGCTGCTCCCCCTTCGACGCCAGATTGGGCGGACCGCGCAGCCCAACGGGATTGGCCGGGTGGCCCCCTTCGCGGGTCAGGCCAGAACATGGCCCAATGGGCTGGGCCCTCCGCGGCCGAGGCCAACCGTGCTGAACTCAGACCGGGTCGGTTCAGCCCTGACCGAGTCAGACCGCACAAAGGCCCATCTGAACTCAGATGTTCCTTTTTGGACGTAACATGATTACCAGGTGATCATTTAACAAACCGTTAGAGATTCCAAAATCCTTTGACCAAGATAGTCTATTTGATATACTCTTCATGTGTTTTAGACAATGTTGGAGTATGCATGGGTTGGATCAAACTCGAATCCAACTGGGCCCTTGAAATGGAAACACTAATAACATACAGACTGGGCATCCAATTGATGCGTCGTCAGTTTCGTTGGGTCCCATATGATGTGAAAGACCATTTGGATACTTCTTAATGAATCTTCATGGCAATTATGGTATGGTCGATGGCTTGAGGAGAGGTTCTCCCAAATATGCTCTGAGCGGAAATCTAGTGGTTGGTAGTGAGGCTGAGGTTGGAAACAGAAGATATGGAGGTTAGTATCGAGAAATCTTGTGTGGGTCATAACCGATCATTTGTGGTTCAGTGCTCAGCGATCCTATGTGGGTCAGTGCATATTGATCCTATGTGGGTCAGATCTTATGTGGGTCAGTGCTCAACGATCCTGTGTGGGTCAGCGCATACCGATTTTATATGGGTTAGACTTCGTAGAATAAGCAGCAATACGTCTTAATAGAATAGGATGATCTAGCTTCACGAATTATCATCTGTACTTCTATAATTTACTTATTGTTGTTGTGAGATAATTCCTTACCTTCATGGTGTTCATCTGTGTGGTTCACCGATGTGGTAGTTATACCTTCTTGGTGTTACATATGTGGAACTTACACCTTCATAGAGTTACCTTTTTATATCTTGAAAACATAGTTATATGTATGGGAATATACCTAATTTGTGTCAACAACTATTTCATAGTGTTTTTAGGTTTTTCCTTTGTGGAACTCTAGGAGACCTACGAGGGTCTGCGGGTCCCTACTGAGTGTTGTTATGCTTACCCCTAAATGGGCTATGCCCGCTCCTTGTTGTGTCTTCTACAGATGATGGACATCATAGATCGAGGTCAAGGGTACTAGATAAGTGGCTGATCGGAGGAGTAAATTAGATGAAATGATCCGCAGGGATGACCATTTGAGATCTGTACCCCCCCCCTTCAGGTAGGGCCCTTGGCGAGGGATCATAAGAGCTATTGGTTTTTTCCTGTTTTAATTGTACTTCCATGTTGGGCTGGTATTATGGCCCATTTACATACTATGAACACCATTATTACTCTATTGTTTACCATGTTCTTTTATCTTGATGTATGCTTGGGTTGGGTGTGTTTAAAGGTCTAGATTAAATTTCCTCCTGGTTTTAGGGATATTCCTTTCTAGTGTTAGACGACATCCCCAGGTCTATAAAAGGTAGTTTTGGGTAGTTAAAGCATGGGCCCTGGGGGGTGGTTCTTGAAAATATATAACTTTATTCTCCCATCAATATCTTAACCATATAATTATAATATGTTATAAAAGGAAAAACATCTTTGATTGAATCTCTAGACTCAACCCTGATTCGAAAATATGTACCTTAAAGTATTCAATTTCAGTAACTTCCATTAAAATGCTGACTAAATTTTAGAATTTAGCATCGTACTCTTTCATTGAGAAGTTCTCTTCCATCTAGAGGAACCCATATATTTTAATGTAAATCTTGAACATTTGAATATGAACTGAATTTTAAAAAGTGCTTCAAAATTATCCCATTCAATGACATACTCTAATTTAACTAAGACTGCTGAATCCCACCACTAGCATACTAGATCTTCCAGCATGTATTTTTCCAACATGAACTCCAAATAATCAAGTGTTCCTAGAAAATAAGTGACTAAATTCAACCTATTTTGAAACACATATTATTTTCATGGTTCATAATCACCTAGATATAAGGGTGGATTATACATTTATAATAGAATGGAATGATCAAATTTCTTCAGTTGATCATTTTGGCTCCCCCTATCCACCACCAAAAAAGTATGGAAAATATTTGAACTAGTTTTTGGTTAACATATGACTCTAGAGAAACTAGATTCTAGGTGTCCTAATCTGGTTGTCCTTTTCTATGTATAACCAGTGAAATTTCCTATGAAAATAAAACATTACATTACGTATCAATCTCTAGAAATTGAAGGTTTATAAATTTAAAATTTACCTGATCACATTTTAAAAAAAATATATTCATAAATTCTACATTTTTTCAGTTAGAAAATTTTATTGAATATTCCCTCATTTTCTCTGAAAATTAAAAAAAATCAACACTTTTCACCCAAATTATAAATCATTAATCAAAATAAAATATGAACTCCTAGTGTAATGTCATTTCTATTAGTTGTTGTCATGCTCTGATCATTGGCTAAACACAAGGCAATGAGGTTAAAAATCCAATGAAGTGTCTCCAAACACTCATGTACACAAAAATACTTAGTTACAAGATGTTTAACATAAATTTTTATACTATCCCTCTTTATTATATATATTTATATATATCATGTTCCAACATTCCTACTCTCTACTAGTATACCAACTCATTGACTAAAATATATTAACATTTAACTCCAGGACAAAAAAATGATACAATTTTTGATATCCTGCCCCACAACATTGGATTAGGAGGAGTTGGAGAGGGTTAATAGGCCATAAGATACATAGCCATGAAAATAATGGATGGAAAAAAATTATAGGGGTTTGATAAATAGTTGGGGGATGATTTTCCCTTTTAAAAGAAAATAACCAAAAATAATAATACAACGCCTATAAAACCACTGTATGATACATGAGAACTATGTAATACAACTCTATGTAATCCAAAATGACAAAAATACCAAAATAAAAACAGGAATTATATTAGAGTACTATGAGAAAACTAAATACAACAACCCAATGAAACCCAATAAAGCAAAAAAGAAGTCTGAAAAAGATCCATGCTCCAACTCAACAATCCATTCTGAATGTATCATGATACATCACTAAATAACTTGGATACCATACCTTTACCAATGTCCGATTATATGATATATACAATTGAAAAAAATGTACCGAATAAGGGGATGAGAATAAAACATAGTAGGATTCACCCAATGAATTCAACAATCATGCCACATTTATATTACATGTAATCAAATTTTTATAAAATAATATATATAAAAAATTAAAATAATTTCAATTATTTACATCATCCCAAATAAGTTCCATCGAAATAAACAAAAAATTAAATCTATCCATTTATCAAGTCACATTTTGGAATGTCCCATACCATTCCATATATCTAAACATCCACAAATGATTGAAACCATATACCTACCAATACTTTTGAGTGGTGATTCATCATTCCAGCAACCCATCACGTGGTTAAACATTTTGATAGGGGAAATTTCCTACCCTAATCATCCCCACATTTGATGGTGGAAACAAAAACCCTTATCTGTTCTAAATGCACATGAACACATTCCAACCATTTATTCCAAACTATGATCAACCATTTATTGAAAATAATTTCAATAAAACAATCACTTTATTGAAAATAATTTCAAAAAAAAATTATGAATCGAATCCAAAAAACAACATTAAAATCATCATTTTAAATTCATGTAACAAATTTCACCTTCCACAAGAAATTTATTTTTTATAATTTTACAAACCATCGTAAAAGTGGATTTCCATAAATAAATTTAAATCAATTTCAAAATTGAATCCATTAAATTATATAAATTTTAAAATAATCCTTGAGTTTCTAATAATATTTGTTGAGAGTGAATCAATATAACTCACAAACATAGGATCTCATGAATAACTTTTCATTCCATAGACAAACATAGAATAGATATTACAAAATCCACATTAGATCTTATTGTCTATAATCTAAACAATCATATCTAAACATGATGGGCATAAAAAGTTATGCTTATATTCCACAAAAGATTATATCCATGAATCTAAGATATGAAAGAAGGTGAAAACAAATGAAACACTCTATGTATGAGGATATAACAAGGGATCCAAACATAAATGCACCAATATTCTCTAACATATTGCTCTCATATTAAAAGCAAAGGTTACTAAAATATCTAAAGGATGTAGAAAAAATGATATGTTTTTATAAGGGGAAGAATGAGGCATTAATGGGATAAAGTGGGTTTGATCCAAAAAATGTATATCTTGTGTTTTATGCAGGATGGTTCATGTGCACAATTTGGAAAACAATTCACTAATCATATGTTACCCACTCCTTATAAATGACCCTTGCATGGTTGGGTCACATGACTAGGAAAAACATGTTCAAATATTGATAATACCTTCTGTTTAACATCACATGGTTTCTCCTTGGAGGACACATGGTTTTTTCAAAATATATTCCTAACAATGCACCTACCCATAGACAACATTATTAGTTTCCTGATATCTTGGGTGGTGTTGTGTGTTTACTACTGACCATTCTAAATTTGTGAATATAAAAAAACCCTAAATCATGATAAAACTCATCCGGACCTAAAAACACATAACCAAAGTACATTATATACATGAAATAAATAAATAAGGGGTTTTTAACAAAAAAACAATTGGGTGTTAAAATGATGTTTTATTGTCTATAATAGGAACCCATCTTGAGATCAGGTTATAGTGTTTCACAAGCCATATTGAGGGGATATCTCCATTAATTATCTATTAATGTTTCCAATAATAATGTGGCTGAAATAAATCCACTAGTGATGTTGTCATATACTATTTCATATTGGGTTTTTAATAATAATAACATTATATAGTTAATAATAATAATAATAATGAATATATAGATGGGGTTGTTACCCTTCTACATGTGAGATCCATCGTGGGAAGGGCAGTTAAATTATACTATTATTATTATCAATAATAGTATTATAATTAAATAAAACATGGGGTGAAACCAAATTTCAAATGTATTTCTCCATGGGAACTACATAAGTGGTGTGAAAAAGAAATATTCCCTCAACCATTTAATTATCATTTTTAATTATAACATTATAAAAAAGGAATAAAAAATTAAATTATATTAATGTTTTAAATGAATGAAAATATAAGTAAAAGGGGGTGGCGCACGCAATATGTGTGGGGAGGTGAATTGATATTCATCTCCACTAATAGATTTATAAATAATATTATTATAAATATTTTCATGAATGATTATATTATTAAATGTTATGCTTGATGTAACTTCTCTTAGTGATGTCTAATTGAAAATCATTCTGTGGAATAGTGACCCTAACATTGAAATGATTTATTAAAGAGAGATTTTGGTAGATTATTTGGACATATGGAAAGGGTCCAAAAAGAACCCATGAAAAATAATAATAAGAATATATTTATTTTTATTCCTATTATGGAATCTTGTATCTAATATACCATCCTCGTGTGATATTGAATTCACAAGCCATATATATCATTTTTACCCAGACAATGAAGTTGATGTTCGAAGACTAATGTTTGTAACCCTGTTTGGACTACTGTATATGACCCATGAAATAATGATCTAATGTGATGCGGGGAAATTCATTTTTAAACTATGTTTCCATTTAAAGAAACCAAATAACCTTTCCAGGGTATTTCTATTTGTGGACTGAAATAGAGTTGTCCATTTATCCCTTCATCGATATTTTCAATGAAATATTAGCTGTTTAAATTTTTATCCCTATAGAACGATGAAGAGTCTCATGCACTCTTCATGATTTCGACGAAACACATCTAGTAATTTTAGAATAGATGGTCATTACCGAGGGAAAAAGTAATAGATAGGCCCCCATGTTACACCGTGATGTCTTCCACTAAACACTTTTAATAGATATTGATGATGAACTACCCTGTCGATCTTGAGAATGGGTCCTTAATCCATTGACATTGTACTCTCATGTCACACCAGGGTGTGGTTCCAGTATACTCATTTTACAGATATAGAAGCAGCATTCCCTTTATGCACTAGGGACTAAATCCACTATCTTTAGATATGGTACACCCATATCACACAAGGGAGAACGTTCTCTATATAATTTGAATAGATGAATAGAGATTACATCCCTACCATAGAATGGTGAGGGTCTTTTATATTTTGAATATTATTCTCAATTATGTTTTGGTGTAGTGGTGAGGTGGACACCCTTATTTTGACTACTTTGGATACACAAATAAGATTCTAGTCATTGATTATGGACATTTAGAATTGTAGGAATATTCAAAAGCCATGGATGGGATGTGAGAAGTATATCCCCTAACATTCTCATCAATGATTTTTTATATGATCATGTATATCCATTTTATTGGGTTTGGTTTCAATATGTTTTTTGAGTTGATCTAAAAACATTTATCAGGTACTCTATTTATCCCTTTTATTATTAAGGTTTCCTACAAGGTATGTATACAATCACCCCTATATGGGTTCTTCCTAAAACTTTCATGCATTATCTGAACAAGAGGAAGATTATAAGTGGATTTGGTGTAGAAAATGGATTTATAGGTTCATTTGACCATCTATGGTGGTCAAAGATTGGATATTATGATTTTTTCTCTCTCATAAATTTTTCATTTATAGTTATTGTTAGTTTCTAAAATCATTTCTTATTGAGAATTTATTTTTACCCTTTACATTTCAGATTATTCTATTTTATTATTTTGTTTTTCGAAAAAAAAATTAGATTCATGTATCCTTCCACATAGGTCATTACCTTTAATTATTATTCCTTTGAAATTTTACGTGGAGATAGTTTTTTGTATACATATAGGTACATTAGTAATAGTCCAAAAAATTAGTTATTTCTCCTCAGGGATTTTTTCCAACTATTAGAATATGTAGTTGATCTTGGTCATTTATGGCTCAGTCTTCCACTATCAAGGTGGGATCAGCGGTTAAGGTCATGGAAGATTGGTTTGAGATATTAATTTACATCAGAATCGTTTTTTGAGCTTTTTACCCATCTAATTCATGGTTGGGAACATAAAGAAATGGTTACAAAATTTACATAATAGTGATTTCAGGCTAGGGAACTTAGGGTTGTAGTCGTAGTTAACATATCCATTCACTAGGAAACTAAATACTAGATTTTTTTCTCCCTAGATAGAGACCTTGGTTGAAAAGATAATTAGTACATGAATTATATAGGATTCTGTCTTTTGACCGTCCCTACGGATTCATCTCCCCATATATATATTCTCCTTGATTATAGTAAATATTTTCTCTTGTAGGATGTTTCCATGATGATAGACAAAGATTTCTATATAGGATAGTCAAGAGTATTACTCAATGAGTGACAATGTCTACTTGAATGGGATAATTCATGAGGCTGTATTTATTTAGGAGAGTTTTCAGGTACCACTCTATCATTTTGATCAGTTCATAGACCTAAATAAAATTTTATGGTGGATACAGCATGCCAGGATGAGTTTAGGATGTCAATATTGGTTTTTGATGATGATGTATAACATTCTAGAACATATAATGAGATATCACATCATGTATAACTTGTGATGTAGGGTCAGTATGACCTACTGATAGATTTTGTGTGATCCAATTCATAATATGTGAGTTTTTTTCGAGAAAATGGGAATATATCATTTCATCGAGACAAATATGTTTCTAGGATTATTATGGATATGTACATCTCACATGGGTTTTTCTTAATTTTCATACTGAAATTATAGAGTTTTTTGATGAACTACCTCAGGTATGGTAGTGTTTTGAGATCGGAGGTCCTTTGGGAAGAGAACATGATTGGAGAGATGGGGTAGTAGTTGGATATGGTCGACGGTTGGGCTTGATTCTACAATCACCACCCCTAGGTGGAACATTATATGTTTGTGAACCGGGTGTTTATAATAATGGAAATTCTTGGGAATTTTATTTTCATTTCCCAGAGTCACTAATAATTTTTTGAGGTATTATGTTTTTTCATTCTATATTTATTATAGTCCTATTATTAATATGTATGATCCACTCTAAGAAATATTTTGTTTGATTATTTTCTAGGGAAAACGTGGGAATCAATTGATCCTTATGATGGTGATTTTTTATGGGACTTTGGACATTAATAGGATATATGATATTCACCCCACCCAGAAGGGTTCTAAAGACATGATCCAAAAACAGTGTGGGTGAGTCGTTGTAAAAATAATTATATAATGTCGAGTTGTGATGGGTTCATTCCTACACCTTGTGTGTATAATTTATTCCTCTATAATTTCATAAAAATCCCTGGTTGGGGTAAATGGTAAAAAAGGAATGGATGAGTTCCATGCTGTAGAATCTCAATTAATATTCATGTGTGATTTGGGGTATGACATCTTTCTTCATTACCTGAGTTTCTGCTTAATCCTAGAGTCACAATCTCTTTTATCAATGGGAATATCCCACATTTGATAAACATGGATTCCAGTTGATCCTTTTTTCTCAACCCTTGTGTTTGAGGATTCCACGGGGAGGATTAGTGATTAAACATGTTTGTTGATAGTGTAACCTATGTTAATTAAGAGATAGAGCCTCGTGCGTAATCTCTTTTTTGTGGTTGTGAGATCATGTGATTTTATCATTTGTATGGAATGGTCACATAGTAGCCATGCTCTGTTTTTTTCCCAAAGTTATTGTGGAAATGTGTTTATCTTATTGGGTTGCATTTTTTCTAATTTTAACCAGAGTGATCCTAGGTAGAGTTGGATGTTATTATATGAAAGACATTATGAACAAAATTTTTTCAGTTAATCGGTAATATATTTAGAACTGTGAATTTTACTCGATTTGGATATCCTACTATTTAGGATTAGTATGAGTATTTATTTCATAGGGATGTGTCTAGTTTATATCCACACATAATTTTAATATTATTTATGGTCTATAATGAAAAATTCCCAAATAGTTTTGTAAAAATATATATGTTATCACCCATTAAGCATTATACGATGAAAGTGAAGTCAAGTGTTTTCATAAAAATTTGTTTTTTAACACACAATGTGTTAATGAAAATATACCAATGTTATTTTATTGATATGAGAAATAGTTTTTGAGTTTGGGGGTAATTTGATGTCACTTGAACTGGTGGCATGATTTATAGTATCTACTCCCAAGAATCATTGTGTTCTTCAAATCCTGCTTTTGGGAAACGTTTTTCTCAGTGTTTGACCATATGATGTGTTATCACCAGTTCTTGATTCCAAAGATTATTTAAAAAATGTTTTTTCTTGTAGGAATTTTGGCTTTTTTTATTTCATTGTGATACCCTTTTTCATGTTAAATGGGTCACCATAGTTTTAAAAAAATATGATCCAAATCCTAAACATTATTTGGTTAGTTTTTTGTATTATTTTTTAATGGCACTCTCTTGTTCTTAGTGTGACTGTTGTATCATGAGAGAGATATGATTTTTCTGATATTATAGTATGTGAATGGTGTTCATTTACTCTAGGGTAAATGAATACTTCCTAGAAATTTTCAGGATTCATTTGTGCAATAATGACAGAAACCATTGGAGTTCGATGAGGATGTCATCTATTCGAAGATATCCTTCCATATAGATGATCAAGGATATTTTTTTATAGGATGGAAATGTTTATATAAGGGAATTTTATACCGTTTACTTGATATGATGTGGGTTAGTAAGTTTCTGTACCACTTAATCTCAAAACCACTATATTTTTGGTTGTTTATATTCTCTACTTGTTAAAGCTGATGCGGTATGTGCAAAACTCATTATATGTTGTCAACCTAGTTAATATGGTCCCTGAGAATGGTGTTTCCTTTTTTAAAAGTATGTGTCATTGAAAAATCATAGATAAATACCCATCATATGGAATAGTTTTCTCTGGGTGTGTATTTTCTCTAATAAAAGAGAGCATCTGTGGAGCTCATGTTAGTGGGAGACCGAGGTGAGAGCATTATATCCACACCCATATTCATAGCCTTTTTTAAGAAATAAATACATTGAATACATGAATAAGTTAGAGAACCTATTTTTGATTTATAATTTTTTATAAAATATTATAAAATATTTTAGGATCCTCGCACTGAGATAGCACACAATTCCATGATTGGTGTTCCAAAATTTATTTGAATGAAAATATTAAATTATTTTTTTATGAAGCACAAGTTGTTTTTCATGTGAAAATGGAATATCCTTCAAATGGAGTATCAGATAAAAAATATGAGACCTAACATGAATTTATAATATTGTGTTTATCATAAGGGTGACATAATTTTTGTTAAAAATTGACGTTATAATGATATAACCATTGGTAAGACAGTTTATATAAAAATAAATTATTAATTAAATTACATTAATTTAAATAAACTAAATATAATAACACATAAAAAGTTTATTAAGATATCTGTCTATGGTTATTTTCGAATCCTATGGTGGTTTTTGAGAGGATCCCATATGACCATCTTTGGCAAATCGAGATAATATGATGATCGCTGATCAGATTGAGGTGAATCGATAGGCAATAAATGGAGGAGATCATCCTCATTAATGTAAAAAATGTTCTTCATTAATTATTAATCCATTATTGATATAGGTCTCATAAATTTTGTATTTATCTATTTTGAAAAAAAAATTGGGATTGATCCATTTCTAATTTTATTGATCCTCCATAATCATCTGTTCACATTATTACTTTAAATAATTTTGTAATCAGTTATTTATTTATTTTTTCATATTTTATCACCGATTTTTTACCTATTGATCATTTTATTTTATTTCATCATCCAATGATGACTATAAATTTTTTTAATATTCTTTTCACCCTATATTCTTCGAATTATTCTTCATTAATCGATTGACCATTTATTTGATGACATCCTAGAATATTAATCATTGTGCATTAGTTTTTTGGGACAACAGATCATGTTCATGAGTTTTGTTTTTTATTTTAGAGACGTTATGTAGCTATAGAAGTGATGATGGGATGTGGACAATAGAGTGGTTATTTTTTGTTTCTCAGATGTGTTGAGAGGATCTCTTTGGAGGTGTGGTGATTTATGTTTATGAGAATAAGTGGTCCGATATCATCTGCATGTGATGATCAAATCTAATGTACATTATTTTTATTTTTAATAGTAATATTAATATATAATTATGACAATAATGATGATAAATAGGTGCATTGTTACCCTTTTATGCGTGATATCTAGTATGGGAATAGGTGATTGAACTATTTAGTTATTATTAAGGATAATATTTTTGTAATAAAAAGTAATGTGAGGTAAAACAAAATTTAAAATCGGATTTATCTTGAGGGAATTCATGTGGGGAGTTAGAGGAAGATATTTCTTACCCCATTTGAATTTCATTATAATTTGAAATTTTATAAAAAAATTTAAACCAATTAAAATGAGAATAATAATTAAAAAAAGAAAATAAAAAGGTAAAGGGGTTGGCCCATGTTGGATGTGTGTTGAGAATTAAGGATATGAGTCTCCTATTAAATATTTTTATATTATTTTTTCTATGCTTTTTATTTTTTTGGTTTTTAGGTTGTTTTTTATTGTTTTCATGTTTTATTCCCAATGTAATATCATCATGTGATGTCAAATACATGATCCTTATATGGTACAGGGACTCTAACACTACGGTGGTCAATTCAAGATCAATGTTTGTTATATAATTAGGACTTTTGGATTATGTACACAAAGAACGAAATAACAATAGTAATAACAATATTGCTAACATGTTTGTTGTTTTTTGTTATGGAATCCAATATCTGAAATACCATCCTCATCCAATATCGAATTGACAAGATATCTTCAGTGTTATGAACCTAACATTGAGATATATGTTTCCTGACTAATTTTTTGTTTTTTTTTCAGACTTCAGTCCTAGGTCTATGAAACAATATTCCATTATGATGTAGTGAAATTCATTTTATTCACTAGGAACAACAACATGAATCTTTATTGCACACTTAATCATTATTTATTACATATAATATTCACCTGATACAACATATAAGACTAAGAGTTCCATTTTCCTGGGGGATTAGGAACCTTAAATAAAAACATATAACATAAAAGAAAGTATCTTTATCGAAAACTTCTTTTACATGACCAAAACATTATTTCGTACTTAGTATTGCATGGAATAATATGATGACATGAAAAAGAAAACTGTGAGCTATAAATCCTAGTACGGGAGTAAATAGCGAATAAAATGAATAATATTGTACATTTTAGGCAATATGTATATTAATTGTGCATAAGAAAAAATGAACATAAAGGCATGATATAGCATGATTATCATATCATTGAAATGCGGAAACTACATTTAACATGATATTAGAATGATACAAAGCACATTCCACATGGATCATGAGTGAATCCACATTGGAATTCAATTAGAATGATTAAACCCTAATTAAATGTACCATGATACTAATATTTACCCAATGCATTAGAGTACTATCAAGGGGAACCCTTCTTAATCATTGCATTTCATGCATAAGTGTGCCACATGGATCATATAAATAGATTAATTAAATATCAACATTTATTCTGTGATAATAGATTCTGGAATTGATACATGATACTCTTTAATCAATAAGTAAATGTTTAAAAAGGTGAATACCATTGATAGATAAATGGCCAGGGTATTTAGTGCACAATGACTTTGGCTTTGAAAATCGCAATGCAATTTTTGTAGCAAAACTACATGACATAAGAATTCATAAAAATTTTGATGAGAGATAAATGGGTGTATAATAATATTTAAATGAAATTTAAAGTAGTGATATCTTATATATACATATCCTAACATATATAATGGAATTTATTTTCATAATACAAAAGAATATTTGGAATGATAATGTGGATAGAGAAATCCATTACGGAATATCGGCATGGTAAGAGATGTGCATGGGAGGGATTAATGAGAGAGAAATGGGTATATCATCATTAAAAAATAAGTAGGGAAGTATTTTGGATGTTCTAAATCATACCAAATAATTTTTAATTGAAAAAAATGGTATAAAAACCTAATGAAATTTGGGAAGAAATGATAAAGGACGAAATTCATTACTTGGAAGTGTGAGCCCAAATGCTTGGGAGAGGCTTGAGAGAGGATTCATGTGAGCTTTGAGTGCCTTTAAGGGATTATAGTGAGAAAACGTAAATGGTTTGTCTATCTCCAATTTATTTTAGTGAAGATAAATGGGGGCATGGGTGGGTTTATATAGAAAAGTGGAGGGAATTCATTATTATATAGGTTTGGACACCACAATTAAAACTAATCAAAACGAATAACCAAACATTGGTTTTTCCCATGGTTTGTTTCTAAAAGGGGAGTGGTCTAAATTTATTTATAATTCCAATGGATTAATATCTTAAAATATTATAGTTGAATATGTGGATGTGAGTCACACTCGAAATGAAAACATTATAAATTGTTAAAATGTTATATAAGTCTTGGAGGGTCTACTAAGGAACCATAAAATTAATTAATCAAATCTAAAATAATATTATTTTAAAGTTAAAACATACATAGGCCGAAAATACTATTTATATTATTTTATTACGTCACTATTTGTTAATTGTGATGTTATAAAACACATTATATTGTAAAAAAGTATTTAGTTTTTACCCAAAAATTTGACTGTCTCAAAAAATTATGAAAAATTCATCGTTGGATAATTTTGACCTCATGATTGCAAAAGTAATATTCATTTTGTATAAATATTTTAATTTTTACTTTTAAAATAAAAACTTACAATTATAAAAAATTCGTGGGTTTTGACATAAAAACTTTCAAACATTATAAAAAAGTACATTTGTAATCATAAAATTATATGATAATTTATATTTAATGAAAACTAATTTAGTAATAATATTTTATTAAAACATTATTTAATTCAAAAATCAATTAATTCATAAAAAGGATTTTTAAATAAATATTAACTAAAAATATTATTTGTGCCTTGAAAACTATGTACAAAGTATTAATAATAAAATGAAGATATATTATTTTTTCTATACGAAAATAATGTAATAATCATAGTTCAAGGGTCTTATTAAGTAACCCTTTATAACACCCACATAAAAAAGAATGGTTAGGTGTGGGATGGTGATAGACTCTTGGGGTGGCTCAAATACTATCACTCAGGTGGTAATCTCTTTCAACTTACACTACTCCCCTAGGCAATTCCATTCTAGATTAACATGTGAAATCTTAGCTTGGGCTTGGTCATGATCAAAGACCAATGATGCCACGTCCTTCTCAAGCTCCAAAAAATGGGCTTCATGTGGAGAACTTATACTGGATGAGGCCATCACTTCCTTTTTCTGAGTAAATTGGATTTTTTAAAGCCCTATGTTTATACTAATCGTGTGATCACTATTCAACAGATAAATTTTCAATAATTACATTTCATAATGTAATTTTGAAATCCCAAAACATAAATCCATGTGAGTTAATATGTTTTATATTACCATTTTACATAATAATACATTTATATATATCAAGAGTTATTTTAATTAATAAATGTTCATTTCATTACAATCTTCCCCCCTTCAAAATTTCACTATTGAAATTTCCTTTTCCCACACTAAACAGATTCGGGTAACTCTACTTAATCACTTCTTCCATTTCTCACTTTGCTTCATCAAACTTTTTTTTTCATAATAACATCTTGACAAGGGGAATTGTCTTATTTTGTAGAAACGTTTCCCTATAATCTATGATCTTTACATGCTTATCTTCATAGGATATGTCATTCTCCAATGGTACCAACACTAGATTGAGTACATGTAAGGGGTCAGGTGTGTACTTCCTCAAAATTGATACAAGGAATATGTCATATACATGAGATATGTTTTGTGTGAATATTAGTTGATAGTCTACTTATCTAATGCGATCAAGGATCTCAAGAGGGTAGATGTACCTTTGAATATGTTTTCCCTTATTCCAAAATCTCATAACTCTCTTACACGGTGATATGCATAGTAATACAAAGTCACTGAGATCAATCTATAGGTCTCATCAACGATTATCTGCATAGCTATTTTGCCGACTCTGAGTATCTTTAATGTGTTGTTGGATGGTCTTAACCTTATCCACCATTTCATCGACCATTTCTGGACCTATGATTTTTTGCTCTCCAACTTCATCCCAACATGTTAGTGTTATACACCTCTTCAAATAAAGGGCTATATAAGGGGCCATTTGGATGCTTGAGTGGAAAGTATTTTTGTAATAGAACTCAACCAGAGGAAGATGTTGATCCCATACTCATTTTATGTTCATTGAGCATGATCTGAACATGTCTTCATGTTTTTGGATAGTCTGAAATTATTGGACATCAGTTTGAGGATGATAAGTCATACTGAAGTTCAGCTCTGTATTCATTGCATTTTGAGGACTCTTCTAGAAAATAAAGGTGAATCTGGGATATCGATCAGATATAATAGATAGTTTCACTCCATGAATCCTTACCACTTATATTATATATATCCATGTTAGTTGATACAATGATAAATCCTCTCAAATTGAAATGAAGTGTGTAATATTTGTAATACAATCCACAAAAACCCAGCTATCACTGTTTCCTATGAATGTATTTAGATTTATGGTGACAACGTCTTTGGTGAGGTAATCAAATTTCCACGCTGGCATAGGTAATAGTTTCATGATCCCCTAAGACATCTTCCACTAAGTATTCAATTCTTGACATACTGGGTACATTTATATACACACAATTATCTCCTTCTTCATGTTATCCCACCAATAATACTCTTAGAGATCACTATAAATCATTTTTTTCTGAATGTTGAAATTGGAACTATGTGCATTATCCAAATGTTCATTATTTAACTCCATATTTTATGAAACACATAGTATTGTCCGAAATTTCACAATTTCTTATTCGTTAACTTTGAACTTCGATGATTTCTCTTTTTTGATATTTTCCACATTCTTTCAAATTCCTGAATAATCCTTTTGAGCATCCTTTAACCTTTCCAAAAGAGTTAGTTGAGAAATCATTAGTGAATGGATTAGTAATGTTACTTCATTTTGGATTCCTATGTCTATATTCATCAAATCTATGAATATTGGATTCTTTTTTATTATCATCCCTAATAATATTACATGGTCTTTTATTCTTAGAGAATCATACACCTCTTCGGTTTCCAAATGTTGTAATTGATTGAGTAGTCATAGTATTTAATCCGCTCTATCCATCTTCATTGGTACATATTCAACTCTTTTTGTGTGAATATATACTTTAGGTTTTTCTGAAGCATGTATATATCACGCTTCTCCCCAAAGAGGTAATTTTACCACATTTTCTAATAATTGATTATTGCAGTCAACTCCAGATCATGTGTTGGAATGTTTTGTCTCATGAAATTTATATTTACTTGAAGTATAGGCAATGAATTTTTCATTTTTCATCAACACATAGCCCATGAACTTCTTCTAAGAATCACTAAATACCACAAAAATTTCTCCACTTATGGGTACTGTTAGTACGAGCACTATTATGTGCCTCAATTTAATCTCATTGAATCTCTTTTCACATTCATCACTTTATGAAAACATGACTCCCTTCTGAGTATTATCGGTTATAGGGTTTCAAAATTGTGAGAAATTTCACACAAATTGACAATAATATCCAGCTACCCCAAAGAAGCTACAGATATCTGTTACCATTTTTTTGCTCATCCATCCCTCAATTGCAGCAATCTTGGAGGGATCCATAGATATTCCATTGTGATGATATGACCCAATAATGTGACCTCCTTAAACCTGGATTCACACTTATTTTACTTTTCATAGTTCTTCTCCTTCCACAAGGTCTCTAGTAAAATTCATAAATTCTCTTCAGGCTCCTCCTAGGTTTTTTAGTATATTAGAATATCATATATTAATACTACCAAATTTATTTTGATGTAATTTATAAAGACTCTATTCATCAATTCCTTGAATATTTCTAGGGAATTAGGGAGTCCAAAAGGCATTACTATGAATTCATAGTACCCATATCTTCTATGAAATGAATTCTTAGGGATATCTTCATTTTCACCCTTATATGGTAATATCCCAAATTAAATTCCACCTTAGAGAAGTATTGTTCTCTATGATGATAATAGAAAAAGCCATCAATTTGGGTCAGACTAAACTTGTTATTTCCTATGATTTTTTTGAGATCATGATAATCAATGCAAAGGCACATTGACCCATCCTTCTTCATTTTGAAGAGGAATGGTGCAACTCATGGAGAAGCACTTGGGATTATAAACCCATTATCCAGATTCTCATGAAGTTGTTTTTTCAGCTCCTCAAGATCCACAAAAACCATTCTATATGGATTCTAGGATATTGGAAATACCCCAGGTATATGATCAACTGATAATACTATATCTCTTCTATGAGGAAGACCAGACAATTCATCGAGGAACACATCAGAAAATTCCCTCACAATAGGCATGTCTTGAAGGATGGTTCCTTCCATATACTTAGTCATATAAGCAAGATACGTGTCCTCATAGGGTAGTAATATACATGCTTGAGAGGATGGTGCTAATAAATTTTTTTCCTTTTCATTTCACTTATATAGACTCGGCGATCAATTCACCATAGAGAGAGTGATTTCCCTTCCATAAGAATTTATGATGGATCTATATAAGGAAATTCAATCCCTTCCAATAATTTCATCAAATTCCCCTAGAGTTGGTATGACGAGGTTCGCCAAGAAGTTCAATCTACAAACTATAATAGGGGAGGAGTTATATTCATCGGATGCAATGATTTCCCCATTATTCATTCTCACCGACATATTTATACCCATGATTTGTGTTTTTTTTGTGATTTTTCTACTAAAGATTCAACATATAAAAGAATATGTAGAACAAAAATCAAAAATTATGTTTTCTATTTTTGAATAAATAAATATATTTCCTAAAACCACTTCATTTTTGGTGTTCACATCAGTGTTAGTTATGAAAACATCTCACCATTTCTACCTTGGAGGTTGTTAGTTGCCTCCAAAAACCCTTTTCTTAGATAACTGGTTTGAAAATTTACCATGTTCTATGTAGTTGAAGCAATTAACAATGCATTTAGTGTCAAATGAAATTTTTATCGCCTCTGTCATAGAAGCAGTTTTTTCATGTTGGCAGTTAATTCCTAGGTCCCCTTCTCTTCCACACCTAAAGAATTTTCTCATCCCCTTCAGGCAATTTCTAGTGTGCTTATTTTCAAACCATTCACAATTGGGTTGATTGATTTTCTTATCACCATTGTATTTATCCATCATACATCCAGAATTAAATTCCATAGTCTACTTCATATCCCCATGATACCCTTGAGATTCGCCAATCTCTATATCAACCTTGTGGGCACCTCAGACATTTTCTTTATAGCTATCAAAGTCACAGATTGCACGGTTTTTCTGTATGATATGTTTCAACCCACCAATGATGTAGTTAAACATGAATTCAGGGGTAACATCAAAAATAGAGGTGTATCATACAGGCATTGTGATTTTTTGCTCATACGATCCAATGGATCCATCATCTTTTTTTGTAAGGTTAAGGAAATACCATTCTATATAATGTTGAGGGTTTGAGGAAAATATTTATCAGAAACGATTTTATGAAAATCCATCTATTACAATGCCTTGATCTCTTCCACAAGCATAGTATTTATGAAAAATTTCCACTATTGATCAACATCACCCTCTATATGATAATAATAAATAATAACCTTCTCTTGTTTGGAAAATTGGAGGATGGAGAAGATCATTCCAATAGAGTTGATCCATTGTACGACAATTGAGGGATCAGATGATCCATTAAAAGTAGGAGAAGTTTGAATCAAAAATCACAAAATTGTGACTTTTTATTCCTTAGGGGTGTTGAATGTTCCTCTTGACACATGTTTCTATTAAAAACATGAGTTAAAAAAGATATTATCATGACAATGTTAGTGATTCATTCTCCCATCAGATTGGGCATCTCATTAGAATAGTCATCACATTGATCTTCGCATTGGATGTTAGCCATAGTACTCATATTAAATTGAATTGAATATAATTAAAAAAAATCTATGGGTAACATATAAAGGGTAATCCAAATACGAAAATGGATGTCTCATAAATTTAATTTATTTCGTAACTTATGAATTTATAGGATTCAATCTATGCTATCCATTATCTACTTCCCAATATAGATTCATAGGAGGTAATTTTTGTATTCCATTAATAATTTTTCATACTAAGATTATGAATTTAAAAATCAATATCCCATGGGAGTGTCATAACCAAGAGTGTAGAAAGGCCCATTGTCATGCTCCAGTTCCTATTCGACTCTAGCTCAAAGTGGTGTTTTTTTATTAAACCCCTAGATACTTCTCTACAAGATCTTCCTCTACCAACTCATATCCATGATTGGGAAGTATTTTCCTTATAATCCATTTAATCAATACTCACCAAAATTTATGTATTTTTTTATTATACATAGTCTTATCCCCAAGGCATTGACAAGGGGTTTCTAATCCTAATCACAAAATAACTAAACATCGCTCTGATACAAACTATTACCACACTTCTATTTATAACACACTTAAACATGGTTTATTACATAAAATATTCACTTGATAACACATATAAGATAAATATTTCTCATGTATTTTGTGATTAGGAACATTAAATAACATCATAGAACAAAAAAATAAACATATTTATTGAAAACTTCTTTTATATGACCACAACATTCCTTTTTTACATTGCACTGAATGGGTTAACCTAAGGTCATGCATGAGAAAAGGGAGAGATATAAAGCACAAAAAGGGAGTAAAAAAGGTATAAAATGAAGAATATTGTACATGTTAGTAAATAGGTATATTAATGGAGAATAAGAGATACATGAACATTACGGCATGATATAGCATGATTATCATAACATGGAAATGTGTCAAAATATTTATCATTATATTTTCATGTATGAAGGATAATTTCACATGAAGAATGAGTAAAAACTCATTGTACATGGATTAGAATGCATAAAACATCATTCAAATTGAAATATCCTTATACTAATCTTTACCCAATGCATTAGTGGGCTATCAGGGCATGCCCTTCTTAATCATTTCATTTCATTCATAAGATTTCCACATGGATCATATAATATGTATTCATTAAACATCATCATTTATTTCAAAATTATGGAATGTGGAATGCATACGTTAAACTATACAGTAAATAAATAAATGTGCATAATGATGAATAACCTTGATAGATAAATGGGCATGGTATTCACTGTACAATGACTTTGGCATGGAAAATCATGGTGTAATTTTGGCAGCATAACAGTATGACATAAGAATTCATAGAAATTGGTCATGTGATAGAAAATACGATATCATTATATGTACATTAAATGGACAGTAATGGGTTCATATAGATACATGTCCAAACTTATGTAATGGAATATAGATTCATAATACAAAATAATTGCTTGAATGCAAATGAGTAGAGGAAAATCCATTATGAAATTTTGGCATGGTAACATGAGTACATGAGGGTAATTAATGAGAGTTAAAGGGTATATCATCATTAAAACTTATGGAGGGACATATGTGGAGTTTATAAATCAAACCAAAACATTTTTTAATTGAAAAAATTAGTATAACCACATAATAGAATTTGGACGAAAATGAAAAAGGAAGAAATCCTTTACATGGGAGTGTGATTCAAAAGACTTGGGAGTGGCTTGAGAGATTATTACTAGGATATTGGGGTACCTTTTTATGATTTTAGAAATAGGTGTTTACCGTTTGGTTAATCTCCAAAGGCTTTGAGTAATGAAAAGTGGGAGCTTGTGTGGGATTATATTGGAAAAGGGAAACATTTCTTTATTATTTTGGTTTTTGACACCACACATTAAAATAATCAAAACCACAAACCAAACCATGATTATTTCCCATGGTTTTTCCCAAATGGGAGGGGAAACATCATTTTATATGGAAAATGGCATAAATTCTTAAAATATTAGCCTTTCTTATGTGGAGGTGAGTGACACTCTCAACGAAAACATTTTAAAATGATGAAATGGTTTATAATTTTTGGAGGGTCCACTAAGGCACCATAAAATTAATCAAGTGAATAAAAAAAATTATATTATAGACAAAACATATATTTTTCCAAAATTAATATTTATCGTATTTTATTACATCACTATTTGTTCATTATTGTGTTATAAAATACATTATAAATTAAAACAGTATTTAATTTCTACCCAAAAATTCGACTGTCTCATAAAATTATATAAAATTCTCCATCGGAAAATTTAAAAATCCTGATTCCAAAAATAATATTTATTTTATCTCAAATTTTTTTTAAATGTGTGGATTTTTACATTTAAAATAAAAACTAATATTTATAAAAAATTCATGGGTTTTGACAAAAACAGCTTTCAAACCAAAATAAAAATTACAACTGTATTCATTAAATTATACAGTAATTTATATTTAATTGAAATATTTTTGGTAATAATACTTTTTTTAAATATTATATAATTCAATAATCTCTTAATTCATAAAAATATATTTCATAATTAATTATTATCTAAAAATACTATTTGTGCCTTAAAAACAATTCTCAAAGTAACAATAAAAAATGAAGGTATATTATTTATTCTATAAAAAATAATGCATATAATAATATTTCTAGGATATTTTTAAATAACTACATATAACAACTGCATAAGAACGATGTGTATGATGTGCGATGGTGAATGAATCTTGGGCTGGCTCGGATATCATTTCTCGGGTGGTAATCTCTATCAACATCCACATCTACTGTGGGTGGTTCTGTTTGAACATTACATGTTGGACATAGGATTGGGATTGGTGAAGAGCGAATACCAATGATGCCACCTTA
The DNA here is from genome assembly GCA_963277665.1 of Viscum album. NCBI lineage: Eukaryota > Viridiplantae > Streptophyta > Magnoliopsida > Santalales > Viscaceae > Viscum > Viscum album. The sequence goes on from OY728139.1 coordinate 64,586,253, forward strand.
TTTCAGTGCTCTGACAAATGGGTTTTTATGGATATTTTCAACTGGATGAGTCCATCACTTCCTTTTTCTCAGTAAATTGGATTTGTTAAATCCTTATATTTAAACAAATCTCGTGATCACTATTCAACGACTATATTAGAAACTGCAACATTTCATAATTGTATACTTAAATCCAAAAAAATAAAAACAAAATAAGTGAATATGTTTTATATAACCATTTTACATAATAATACAATTAAATAAATCAGGATAAATTTTCAATAACAAAAGTTTGTGTTGTTACACAGGGTGTTTGTTTGGGAAAAGTAAATTCTATATCTCGTGTATATTTCTATATGAATTGTAATAGTTTTATTTTTTTATCGATTCATTTACATTTTTAGTGACATATTGGTAGTATAGAATTTTAGATCGATGGAATGACAATGAGTCTCATGAACATATAAGGCTTTTGAGAAGACACATCATGTAGTAAGGGAGTACAAGGGCTTGAACAAGGGTACACAAGAATAGCCCACAAATAGGGAACTTCAAGTAACCCAACCATGTAGTGAAACCAGAGAAAATGTTGTGTGGACCCCCTTACATGTTGTGTACTTATTTTTGAAACATATAAATCTCATATATCCTTATTTTTTTAATTGAATTTCTTTCTAAGAGAATCATATCCTTATTTTTCCTGCATAGGACACAAGGATATCCTTCCATGTGGATTTAGAAATATGTTGTTAGAAATTATAAGAATGGTTCATAATAATGTATATTCTAATGATGATATTAATATGGAAGGATCATATTGTAGATAAAATAAAGAGGTATTACTCTGATATCCCACCTCAGAGCAGGTCTTCTGTCTAAGGAGATGGTACTCCCCTATCATAATTGGGCATGATTCCTCCCTACTCATCATATAGATGTAGAGGTGTACCTATCATATCATATGATGGAGTAGGAACTTTATCAATGATGATAGTACTCTCCTAGTTTACCAGGTAATGTGTCATCCATAAACATTTTACTAGTTCAGACGTGACACTCCCTTTTTTATCTTGGGAACCGGTCCCTTATCCATGGAGATGGTACTCCCTTGTCTCATCAGGACACATTTCCTATGAACATATTATACATATATAATGGAATCAGCACATTATCATTGCTGGGTATGTGGCCCCTATCTATGGAGAAAGTACTCCCTATCATATTAAGGTGTGAGTCTTCCACATTATGGGAACATATATAGATACAAAACGTCTCTATCATACAATGTTGTGGATCCTATATATTTTTTATATTAATAACCATTAATATTTAGGGTAGTATAGTGGTTCTGACCTTCACATGACTTCTCTGGATTGGCCTATGAGATGTTGGGAATATATGATGGACTTTTAGAGCTTCAAGAAGACTCATTATCATGGACTGATCTATGATAATATGAACCCCCTTCATTAATATCTCAATTTCATATATGATAATATATATCTTTTTGTGGAGGTTTATCCAACTATCTTTAATTTATTTAATAATATTTATCATTTATTGAATTTTTCCTCTTTAGTTTTTAGGTTTTCCTATATGGTATGTATATACTCACACATGCTTGAGATTTTTTTAACATGTGTCATGTGTTATGAATTACATGGAAGATTTAGTGGTGGAAATGGTGGTACATAGGGATACATTGGTGTATTTTATCTAATGTGATGGTCAACGGATATAGATCAAGGGTCGAGATCTATCAGTTTTCATTCACTTCTAGTTATTGTCATGTTGAGACATTTTTTATGGTTGGGAATTTATTTTTCCCACTTTTCTTTTCTTATTACACTATCAAACAGTTTATTATCACTTACAGTTTATTACTATAACAACCCTAGATTTTATGAGATTTTTTATTTTTAATTTCTTTGATATCTTCTATTATTCACTATACCAAGATTAGCTTGTACTATATGCAACACCGTATTAGCTTGCAGTATACACAACACTATTCTTGACTTGTGTGACACACAATTTCAAGTTCATTTTGTGGAAATTATTTTACTCAACATTATGTATAGATTTTTGTTAATGTATAAATGAAATATGTTTGGTTATGTTATACGCAACACCAAACAGAGCTTTCACTACTCCCAACCCTGACTTGGTATGCATTACACGCGATCAAGACCATCTTCGATAGCGTTTTTAGTACGCAATACCAAGTTTCACTAAACGAGATATTATTATAATATTATTATGAACTAGCAGTTGTGAATACTAATACCCAATTTTTAAAATTTTATAAATTTTATCTTTAAAATGGACATCATTTTTGGATTTGTAATATCGAAATTAGCCTAGGGTGATTTTTTTGGTATTTTTCTGAAAACATTCAATTTTTTATGAATAGTGAAAACATGGGATTACTATTTTAAAACCGAATTTTATTTAAATATTTATTTATTTTATTTAAATTTATTTTAGTTAAAAATTGTTACATAATACCAATATAAGTTCAATGAAATTCATTAGAGTCATTTTATAATATTTTTCGATATATAAAAATTTTATTGAACTTTTCACCATCTTTTACCTACCTCCTTTGAGTTTTTTTGCAAACGTACATAAAACATAATTTTACCGCTTCTGTGAGTAGAATTTCAAAAATCCGAAAGACACGATTAATATCAAGGAGTAAAATGTGGTTCAATAAGATAAAAATAATTTTTGGTGAATAGTAACTTTTTACTTTTATTACCCACGGTTAAAAGTAAATAGGGTAATTAAGGGTAAAAATGATATTATTATTACCCTAAAAACTATCCTAATTCTATTGGATAAGTGTAATTTGACCAAGAAAACCATAGGAATAAAATATATCCCTTTAGGTCCACTTGGATTATGATTAGGACATTTATTATTATTTTATTTAAAGAAGAGTTAAAATAGTTAAAATGAAAGGTTAATAACTAAAACATATTTAATATAGGTTTATAAATATGATGTATTCGACTATAAATATTAATTAGAAAGATAAAAAAATTTCTACCTAATGGTATTTTATTTATAATATTTAAACATTAAATAATTTAATTGATTTATGACACAACAGTGATGCAGTAATTACCAAAATAATGAAATATTAAAATTATTGATATTACAAATACCCATATAAATGTAATTTGAGACATTTTATGAATTAAAATAATTTTCTAGGTTAATATGACATGTTATTATTTATTTAATTAACTTAGTAAGTACTAATCATGCTGTTATGGTTTTCAAAAAAACTCAATTACTACATAGTGTCAAAATTGAAAAAAATAGATTTTAAAACAAATATTATATTATTAATTGTTATTATATTCCTAAAAATCTATGGTTCAGCCAAATTACATATATAAGGTTATATATATTAATAATGAACCACTTGGGGTTCTTTTGGCTTGTTATAGTATGTTTATTAACCATGTAGTGTAAGAAAACACGAAGACACGGTAAAAGTTAAATTATTTAACATAGATTTAAATCAGAATGATAAGGTTAAAATAGTACCCTGAACTTGTCTAAACCATATTGGTTGATATGATTTTGACCCATCCACACTTTATCTTCGAAATAAATCAATTTGAAGCTACTATAAACTGAATATGACTTTATTATAATATTATATTTCTTATTTTTCCAAAGGTTCCCCTCTCCTCATTTATAAAAGGGAACCCCTTACATCTTCTCTTTACAACATTTTGAGCCTTGAAGCTCGGCTAACCCCTACCAATTAGGCATCCAAACCACTCTAGTTACATCATATAGATTCTGGTCTTCTCAAAAGACCAACTCTAGTGCCCTATGATGCAGTTTAAAGGTGGTGGGTCGAGGAAGAGGTAATCTCTTCTACCGACTCTTTCAAGTTTCTTTCTTCTTCTACTACATCTTCTTTAGTTTTTTCATTATAAAGTAATAACATCAGTATTACATATATATTTATATGTTGTTATCAATATTAAACTACCCCATTTTAGCTTCTATCCATCCTACAGAAAATGAAATCACCGCGCATGCGTACGTATGGAATAACGTCTCTACATCGTGGTGTAATCTGTTTTCGACCACCACATTACATGGATGGGTATAATGGTGTAAATAAATAACTATATATGATTATTTAAAAGAAATATTTATTCTGAAATATTAGACATACACATCTATACAATTCCACGATCATGGGAAAGATATCATCGCTCATGCATACGTACGGACTATTGTCTCCACGAGGGCGATGAGATTCAATTTCCATGATTAACCATTCAAGTATGATTATAAAGAATATATAATAAATATTCATGAAATATATTACATAATAATGATTATTTATTTATGTACATATTTTTTTCATTTACTTAATTCTATTTAATTCAATAAGGAAATGAAAATAGCATTCATGCATATGCACGACCTACCGTCTCCATGAACAGTGTATTCCATTCCATTTATCGATATATCGTATATATTTATATACTGAATATATATTATATATAAATCATATTTTACATTTTGTAATTAATTAAATCAGGATATAATTTAAAATATCAAGAACAATATGTCAATACACGTACGATAAATGAAACGATTTTACCCAAAACACGGCTTTAACATGGAATTTACAAAGGAATGAGTAATATAAAGTCACATGTGAACCAATTAAGATATCATAATAATGAATATGATTCTATAATAAGTCATTGACATAATTTAAATAATTATACAGGAGGTTTGGATAAGTATGAAGCATATCCGACCTAAGGTAAGGGACAACTATTCCAATATCGTTCTTATCCGAGATTGTTATTCGTAAGTATTTACTGGGGTTATTGTTATCATCCATTCATATGTTTTATAAAAATGTTTTAATTTATTTTTATAGTCCTGTTTACCCATTTTCAAAATTTACCACCTGTTATGAAAGGAATATTTCTTTTGTTTACCACACGGGGAACTTTTTGTCTTTTACGACAAAAGTACGAGAAGAATGTCATTTTTAACTTATACGGTGTGAATAGATTTTTACGGTTTCATAATGCCTCATTTTCATGAAGCTTACTATACATTATTTTATGAATATTTTTTAAAAAATAATTCTCTTTTAAAATTTCATGGCATTTTGTGAAAAGAAAATGATTTTGAAGAAGAAAGGATATTTTCCTCAAGAATTCATTTCAATTGTTTTATCAAAACCATTTTCCATCTAAGATGACATTATTTCATATGTGTATGTTTCAAGTATCATGTCTCGATGATTTAAATGGTTTCACTTTTCTTATGATGAAATATCCATTTGTATTATATAGATTATGTGTTGATGGGATGATGTTTATGAAACCCATTTTATTCTTTGGGTTATGATGAATGATTCAAGTTTATTTAGTGGCACAAGTAAGAATGATTCCATTATGAGATGTGTGGGACCTATATCTCCCTCAAATGCATTGAGTAATGATTTATATCTCGTGAGTAAGACATAGTAGGAATAGTAATTTAATCTGGTTCAGTGATACAGAACTGGAACAAGGAGTGAACTCAATTCAGAAAGAGACTTTGTCCACTATGATGGCCTTGGAAGCAATGACTTGTAAACTATGTAAATCATATCATGTGTATAATGGTTTTCCATAATTACATGTTTTATTCCCATTCTATTTTATCATTATTGATGTTACCTTATGATATATGCCTTACATACTTCCGAGATTCATGTGTTTGCTCAAGATTTTGATGTTTCTATTTTATGTTCATGTTTTTTCATTCAAATGTTTATTGATTGTTTTATGTTCTCTATGTTTACCCTTACTGAGCATTTGAGCTCACCCTTTTTATGTTTTCTTTTCCCCAAGATATAATGAAAGGTTTTAGGTAACGAACCGAAAGGGGGAAGATCTTTATGGGAGATGTTGAAGATCTTTCACCATGATTAGAAGATAGTTTTTGAGTTTCCAAAGACACTAAAATAATACGGTCTTTGGGCATCTATTTTTATCGTGTATTAAGTATTACGCAAAAGCAATGTAATATCTATGTACGTCAAGCTTCGGGTCTCTACAGTTGGTATCAAAGTGATGTTTTAGTTAACCTTTGGAAACTAGGATGTGAAAACGTTAGTGAAATCCCTAGAGATATTTCTGGGAATTTCCCTAAGGTTAAGTATAAGTATAGGTTATATTCCTAGAATTACGGTAATAATATTAGAATTTAACCTAAGATGTTAGATATTGATGGTACTCCCCCTTTATTATGTTGTTTTCCCTAGCTTGATTTTTTCCCTCACACTATTCTTTTTGTGTTTTAGAAAATGGCCGGAAATAGAGAGATTCAAGATAATGGAGGATATGATGGACAATGGAATGATATTCTTCATGAATAAACAAAGGAAATGGGATTTGGAAGTCCAAACATCGTTATTATGCCTAATCATCAATATCATAATATGATCAGTAATATAAACTTTGGTATCTTTCACGAATCATTTAATAAGAGAAAGATGGAGTTTCATGATGATCATAGAGGAAGTAAAGTTCAATTTATCTTATATAAATCATGTGGGAAGAGGCATCAAGGATAATGTTTCAATGGAACTGAAATATGATTTGGGTGCAGAAAAGAAGGACACAAATCCTGTAAGTGCAATGGAAAGGATCAGTTAACACCCTGGAGAAGGATAATGGTATTTCTATGACATCAACAATGATTAGATTTTTTAAATGTGGAATGTATTGGCATTATGGAAACCAATTCCCTAAGGGAAAATATCATGAAGAGAATCAGAATGGTTATATGGGTAGTATTTATGTGTATGATTATGAAAAGACAAAAACTGATATATGAGATGAAAGTAGTGTAGAATCATGGTCAATGGTTTAAGAAGGTAGTGGAATTATTGTATGTTAATCAAGAGTTATGTTGTATAGGTAATTTAATAGTACTGTGGAATAAAGAAACATCTAAGGATTGTTATGCTATTGTTTTTCCTAAAGTATTTGAATGTATATGTTGAATGGTACTAGGAACCATGAAAGGTTATTCAGATATTTTTGGGAAGATAATGAAATGCGTATAATGAAGGGATAAAGAGAAAATGAAATTTTTATAGTATTCATGAGCTCATGACTAATATAAGGACAAAAGGATATCATGGTTTGTGTATATAGAAATTTTGGGCATTGGTATGTGGAATGAGTTAACTTTTGACAATAGTCATGTTTTCGTTAAGGTTCTATGGTAATTTGTGTTTCAAAAGAATACATGATTATGGTATTGACATGTTTGTAATTTGACCATCAAGATATATCTTATGATATATGAGAGATAAATGATGGTATTCACATGCTTGGTATATGAGCTCTCTAGTAATCATTTTCATTATACTATGAGATTGGAGAGATGTATTTTGGATAATCCTAAAGATTGGAACGGATTATGTTGGACCTGAGATAGTATTATTTAATGATAGAACTTGTTTTTCGATATTAGTTTTGGAATTTAATAATAGTATATTTTTTGAAAAAGGAAAACCCATAGGATGAGTGAAAAACCGTCACGTCGACAATGCTGTGGGAATCGAAACCACAAATGAAGTACGACATGCCTTTATCGCATACCACTGGCCTACAGGAAATCCCTGGTTAGTAGAAACTAATTTTATTTTAAGCGGTATGATAGATGAATTATAAGTCCATTGTTGGAATCATATATGATTAATCTCACCATATAAGGACTTATGTATATTTAATAACTTATACTACCGTTTTTTGATAGAAACACATGGGGTGACATATCATTCAATCGCATTACCTCCTAACACTTCATGAATGAAAAATTCAGCTTCATTTCTTTAAATAGAGATGATGTGGAAATTGTTCATGGAATGAAAAACAATGATATTAAACTAAAATCATGTAATTATTTCTCCTTATGTAAAAGTTAATCAATGTTAGGGAAATGATCTTGGAAACCAGAAACGTTGTCCTAGTACTCTCATATCTGATGAATCGGATGGTACCATAGGTCATTATAGATTTACAACTTGGCGATTGTTGGATTTTTCATAGCCATGTTCTCTACCACTCTCCATCAGAACATGGTGGTTAGATTTCTATTCCATATCCATATTTTCACCTATATAATCTTTTGTGGGAACCCAAGTGAGGAGTTACTTTGGGTATCTATTTTGTTTTTAACATTCCTATTTAAAATGATGATTTAGTATCCTTTTTACGATGTGGGTTTCTATGAATGAAACATTCATGTAGTAAACAATTTATAACCCCAACAAATTTCGAGGGAGAAATTCATATTAATGGGGGTAGAATGTAACACCCCGAGATTTTATGAGATATTTTATTTTTATTTTCTTTGATGTCTTCTATTATACACTACACTAAGATTATCTTGTACTATATGCAACACTGTATTAGCTTGCAATATATGCAACACTATTCTTCGCTCATGTTACACAAAATTTCAAGTTCATTTTGAGGAAATTATTTTACGCAACAAAAAGTATATATTTTTTTAATGTATAAATGAATTAAGTTTTCATTATGTTATACAAAAACAACAAACAGAACTTTCACTAAATGCAGCCCTGACTTGGCTTGCATTACATGAAATCAATACCTTCTTCGATAGCATTTGTAGTACGCAATACCAAGTTTTACTAAATGAGATATTATTATAATATTATTATGAACAAGCCGTTATGAATAATAATAACCAATTTTTGAAATTTTATAAGTTTTATCTTTTAAAATTGACTTCATTTTTGGATTCGGAATATCGAAATTAGCCTAGGGTGAATTTTTGGTATTTTTTTGAAGACTTTCAATTTTTAAGTATAGTGAAAATTCTAGGTTACTATTTAAAAAACGAATTTTTATTTAAATAATTATATATTTTATTTAAATTTGTTTTAGGTATAAATTGATATATAATACCTATATAAGTTCAATTTAATTCATTGGAGTCATTATATAATAAATTTTGATATATAAAAATTTTATTGAAATTTTCACCGTCTTTTACCTACCTCCTAGGAGGTTTCTTGCAAACATACATAAAACATAATGTTACCGCTTCTGTGAGTGTAATTATGAAAATCCGAGAGACACGGTTAATATCAAGGAGTAAAATCTGGTTTAATAAGATGAAAATAATTTTTGGTGAATAGTAACATTTTACTTTTATTTATCACGGTTAAAAGTAAATAGGGAAATTATGGGTAAAAATTATATTATTATTAACCAAACACATGTCCTAATTCTATTAGATAAGTGTAATTAGACCAAAACAAACATTATGAATGAAATATTTCTCTTTAGGTCCACTTGGACTATGATATGGATATTTATTATAATTTTGTTTAAAGAAGAGTTAAAATTGTTAAAATCAAAGTTTAATAACAAAAACATATTTAATATAGGGTTATACATAAGATAAATTCAATAATAAATATTATTTAGAAATATAAAAATATTTACTACCTAATGTAATTTTATTTATAATTTTTAGATATTAAATAATTTAATTTATTTATGCCACAATGGTGATGTGGTAATTACCAAAATAATGAAATATTAAAATAATTGATATTACAAATTTGAAAATAAATTTAATTTGAGACGTTTTTTGAAATCCACTAATTTTATAGTTTAATATCACATGTTAGTATTTATTTAATTAAATTTTTTCGAACTAATAATGTTCTTATTATTTTCACAAAAATCAATTACTAAATAGTGTCAAAATTGACATAAAATAAATTTTAAAACAAATATTATATTATTAATTGTTATTATAATTCTTAAAAATCTATAATTTGGAAAACATAATTAGATAAGGTTATATATATTATTAATGAATTACTTTGGGTTTTTTTGGCTTGATATAATATGTTTATTGACCATGTAGTGTATGAAAACAAGAAGACACAGTAAAAGTCAAATTATTTAACTTATAGTTAAATCTAAATGATAATGTTAAAACAGTCACCTAAAAATTTCTAAAACCTATTGGTTGAGATTATTTCTACCCATACTCAATTTAGTTTCTAAATAAATCAATTTTGAGCTATTATAAACCGAATATGACTTTATTATAAAAACATACTTTACGTTTTTCCAAAGGTGCCCTTCTCCTCCCTTATAAAAAGGGCACCCCCTCCCTCTTATAATCACTCCCTTTTGAGCCTTGATGCTCTTCCAAACCATACCAATTCCTCTGCTCAACCTCTCTAGTTACATCATAGAGGTTCTGGTCTTCTCAAAATACCAACTCTTGTTCCCAAAGAAGATGTTTAAAGGAGGTGGGTCGAGGAAGAGGTAATCTCTTCTACAGACTCTTTCATGTTTCGTTCTTATTCTACTTTTTCTTCTATAGTTGTTTCATTATAAAGTAATAACATCAGTATTAATTATATACTGATATGTTATTATAAATATGAAACAACCTTATTTCAACTTTTATCCATCCTATAGAAAACAAAATCACCGCGCGTGCATATGTACGAAATACCGTCTCCACGCCGTGGTGTAATCTGTTTTCCACCACCACCTTACATGTATGGGTATAATGGTGTAAATAAAAAACTATATATTATTATTTTAAAGTGATATTGATTCGGAAATATTATACATACAAATCGATACAATTCCATAATCATGGGAAGGATATCAGCGCTTGTGCGTACGTACGGACTACCGTCTCCACGAACGCGATGAGATTCATTTTCCATGATTAACCTTTAATGCATTATTATAAAGTATATATAATAAATAATCATTAATGATATTAAATAATAATGACACTGTATTTATGTACATATATGTTTCATTTACTTAATTTCATTAAATTCAATAAGGAAATGAAAATAGCGTTCAAGCGCACGCACGACCTACCGTCTCCATGAATGGTGTATTTCAATCCATTTATCGATCTACAATATATATTTATATACTGAATATATATTATATATAAATCATTTTTTACATTCTGGAATTATTTAAATCAGGATATAAGTAATAATATCATGAACAACATGTCGAAACACGTACAACAAATGAAACGATTTTACCCAAAATGCTGCTTTAACATGGAATTTACAAAAGAACGGGTAATATAAAGTCATAGGATAACCATATATGATATCATAACAATGAATATGATTCTATAATAAGTCAACGAAATTATTTAAATCATTATAATGGAGGTTCGAATATGTATGAAGCATATCAGACCTAATGTAACGAATAACTATTCCAATCTCATTCTTATCCGAGATTGTTATTCGTAAATATTTACTGGGGTTATTGTAATCATCCATGGCCATGTTGTCTAAAAATGTTTTCATGTATTTTTAATGTAATTTTTACCCATTTTTGAAATTTACCACATTTAATGAAAGGAACATTATTTTTTTACCACACGAGGAACTTTTTGACTTTTCCGAAAAAAGTACGAGAAGAATGTTATTTATAAATTATACGGCATGAATGGAATTTTACTGTTTCATAATGCCTCATTTTCCTGAATATTTATATACAAGATTTTATGAATATTTTCAACAAAATACTTTTCTTGTAAAATTGCATGGAATTTGGTTAAAAGAATTTGATTTTGAAGAAGAAAGTATATTTTCTTCAAGAATCGATTTCAATTGTTTTATCAAAACCATTTTCCATCTAAGATGACATTATTTCATATGTTTATGTTTCAATTATAATGTCCCTTTGATTTAAATGGCTTCAATTTTTTTATAATGAAATATCCATTTGTTTTATATGGATTATGTGATGATGGGATGATGGTTATGAAACCCATTTTATTCTTCGGGTTATGATTAATGTTTTAAGTTTATTTTGTGGCACATGAATGAATGATTTCATTATGAGATGGATGGAATCAATATCTCCCTCCAATGCATTGGGTATTGATTTATATCTCATGACATAGACATGGCTGGAAGGGTATGTTAATCTGGTACAATGATACAAGATTGGAACGCGGAGTGAACTCAATTCAGAAAGGGTCTTTCTCCACTAAGATGGAATTGGTAGCAATGCCTTGGCTACTATGAAAATCATATCATGTGCTTAATGGTTTAACACAATTACATGTTTTGTTACCATGATATTTTATCATTATTGATGTTCCCTTATGATATATGACTTACGTACTTCCATGATTCATGTCTTTTATCAAGATTTTGATGTTTATATTTTATGTTCAACTGTTTGCATTCAAATGTTTATTGATTGTTTTATGTTCTATATGTTTACCCTTATTGAGCATTTGATCTCACCCTTTTTATGTTTTCTTTTCCCTAATATATAAAGAAAGGCTTTATGTAAGGAAACCAAAGGGGGAAGATATTTATGGGAGATGTTGAAGATATTTCACCATGATTAGAAATTACGTTCTGGGTTTCCAAAGACACTAAACTAATACGGTCTTTGGGCGTATGTTTTGTTCAGGTATTAAGTATTCCGAAAAAGTAAATTAATGTCCATGTATGTCAAGATTCGGGTCTCTACAATTACATACACTATATCTACTCTATAGGTCATTGTTATTTATTATTAGTCATATTCACTTCATAATGTATCAGTTTTGGTGAATTCCTACAATTATATTATGCAAAGTCCTCCCATAATATCTATGACTTCTTAGTGCATATCACAATCCATTTTCCATTGTAGGTGTTCTTGGGATAGTTTTGGACTGGCTTTCAACGTGCTAGGAAGGACCCATTGGGTTGGTTTATGACATTAAATAATATAAAGCATATATAAAAAACATTCTAAATTCTTCCAAACATTTTTTGAAATGTTTTATGAAACTATGATTAATTTTTAATAATAATGATGTAAAAGAATAAAACTTATTATAAATCAATACTATTCAGACCTATGGTTCTTTCAATGGTTAAAGAAAAATTATAAAATCCTTATTTCATATATTTAACAAAGTAGTATCCCCTGGATAAGATCAGGTGTAACTAAAGCTAAAATCATATATCTATATGAACATGTAAAACATAAGATTTATCATATAGAACATATTTATACCTATATAATATCATTATCCATGAAATTTGAAGCAAACATGATATGAAACAAGTTACTCATGTATAGCCCAACTATTAAATTATATATTATTTAAAATAGAGTGAATGGGTTAATAAATAAAACACATCTAATACATCTAATATATGATCAAATGACATGTCAATCATCTAATTAGTTATGTAAAACCGAAATCTCGCTTATAAATTGAAAATTCCCATATTAGATAAGAACCAACAAATAACATAACAATTATCACACCCAACAACCCTATATTAAAAAATCCTTATGTAAAGCACAAAAATTTTATTGAGGCATGAATGATATAATGTTATGAATATTTCCAAACTTGGTTAATGGGTATTCATAATAAGGACATGCCTCGATGTATATCAATGACCATATGATAGTAAAAATGATATAATTTTGTTATCCATCAGTATTATATGTCTTGAATTATTATCTCATGATTATATTTTTCTACATTGTTAGAAACTGTATTCATTGACTAATGATATCTTAATGTCAAAAATTAAATGAAAATTAATATTCTAATACTCGTGTAATATAAATTATGTACAAATTAATGAATTATAAATGAATATATAATTTACTAACATATATTTTTACATTGTACGATGATGAAAACCAATATCTCATATTTTTTATACCAAAATATTCATGATAACCCTTAAACATATGTTTTGTTACGATTTATTTAATTTAATCTTCTATATTCTTCTCTTTAGCTACCCGATTGATTTTTAATACACCGAACTAAATGATCTATAATATAAAATGTTAATTTAAATTGATTTTATTGGTTCATTAGTGTGATTGTGGTTCCTTGAATTGAAAATAGCTCCATCATTTTCACTATAAATCATTATTGTTCCCTTAATTAATGAAATTATCAAATGCTAAAAACGATATTCTTGATCCGAAATGTTTCCATTACAACATATGATATAGCTATGAAATATTCCTCTATTTTCAGGTAATTTATTTTGAAATTATTATAAATTATTAAATAAGTATATCCACAATTTCAGGACCTATTGAATCAGAATTAATATATTGTGCCATATTTTCAAATTTTTAAGTAATATAATTATAACCCCTTAAAGTGAGATCATCCAAATCTCCAATGAGCAAGAACATATCATTACATCTTCACAAGTACTTAGGATTTACTTGACTATAATACAATGACACTCACTAGTATTGGATTGGTACCAGCAATTTAGGCTCAATGAATACACAACATTATATTTGGTACAAAACCGATCATGCAAGATATATCATACAGAAAATTCATAAGTATATTTATCACTAATTTATAGCGATTTATAATTATCATTAATCTTTATATAATTAATAACACACCACACTTGTAATGAAAACATTTTCATATACTTTATGTCTAACTAAATTAGAATTTACTAATATATTTGTTCTAATAATGTGTAAGAAAACCATTGGATCTTTCTCAATAGATAATAATACATAGTATATTGGTTTCTTGTACCATCATATTCACTAATAAAAACTTTAATATCTATATTTTTATCATTTTTAATGTTAATATATCTTTTTCTAATAGTAGTATTTTATACTCATATAATATTTCAAATGTTACCACAATTCCACTACTATATTTATGTGAATAAGAATAATTTTTTATGAATCGTAAATATTTTATTTCAAAATCAAACAAGATATTATAACTCTTATATTCTTCTTTAAATCCAAAAATGGATCATTTAAACTTAATAACCTTAGTTATAAATCCATGAATCTTAGAGAAACCAGAAATAAAAGATTTAGAACAAGAATTACACATTCAATAATTTTGAGGTTCTTTTGAGTTTATAATTTTAGTTATTAATATAATTAATATTAAATAATAAACCCATATATTATAATGGACCACTTCCACTGAATAAAAATTTTCCACATAATATAAATCATTAAAATTTAATTTTTTTTCATTTTAGGAAAAATCTTCATGACATTCAAACTATCTTCTTATTTGTTCCAACCCATTCTAAAACCATATTTAAATAAATTAAAAAATTTAGAAGGTAATAAAAGACCATTAAAATATTATAATAAAAAATATTAGTCTAGAAAAAAATTGAAATCCTTGAAAATGGTTACCTTGTTCACATTATTCATTGAGTGTTAAAACAAAATCATATAGGTAAAACCTTCAAAAACGTTGAATGAAAATTGAACCCATTTTTGGAATCATAGATATTTATATTCACAAACTATTTTCAATCAAGATATATATAACTAGAGTAAATTCAAATCATTTTTGGATTCCTCCTTGGTTTAAACCCTTCTTTATATCATTGAATGCAATGAACATCACCCAATGAATTTGAAATCCATATTAGGGCCTCCTCTCATATAAGTTGTATTGGGATATCCTATCATATAATTTGTATTAGGATCACCCATTATCATATAGAATTATCATGTAATATATAATAAATAAATTTTTTTATTTTTTTCACCTATTCATCATAAATATCATGAATAACAATTTTGAACTCATAAAAAAATACCTTTCTATTTTCATCTTAAGACAAGTAAAAAATTACCATTTATTTTAAAATTTATATAAAAAAAAATTTCCAATTTTTTTTTAAAAAATATTTATTTGAAAATATACCTAGAAAATGTTATTGAAATAATTAAACAATGAAATTTTTTACAGATTAAAATTATATTCATTTCATAAAAACTAAAACAATAATTGCTATCAAATATCGATAAAAGTACCACATTTTGAAAATGATAATAAGATTGTTTTTTAAAATATTGTGATAAAAGTCAAGGGTAGTTAATAATTACATTTGATAGTATTTGACGGTTAAATAATATCACTATTAGAAAATTTTCATGAACATTAATTGTAAAAAATATATATTGAGAACTATAAAACTTATATAAAAATGAATTAATGAAAAATAATTTATTTAATGATAAATTTGGAACTAATGAAACATTGAAAAAAAGTAAAATGAATGAATTTTTAAAAAATCTAATCTTTATAGAATAATGATAAAATATATACATAATCCTATTTTTACATATCATAAAATAAAAAATGTTGTGAAAATATCTTTATTCCTTAAGAATGGAAATTATGACTAGAAATCCTTTATCCTAAATATCTTCTAGAGTAGTATATTATTTATCACCTAAATAATAAAATGGTATAATTAATTTAGTTGATTGAGAAATTTTTTCTTATTCATTCCCTTATATTTATCACTTTTATGTTATTGAGGTTATTTTATTGTTTATTTACATAATATTTTAAGTTAACATTGGTTGTTTTCATGACATTCATTTCATATTCCCAAAAATGCATCAGTAGAATGATCATAGTAAAGTGGTTCATTGTTACATAATCTCATTAATATTAATAATGAATTAATTAACATTTCTATAAATTAAATACTATAATTTATCTATCCATTAAATAAAGACATGAAAAATAAAATACGACATATCATAAAAGTGTTAGTTCCTCAGACACACAAGCGACGATTCCACTTTTATACTTCGTGGAAAGAAAATAAACTAGATGATATTTTAATTTCATATATTAAAAAAATTATATTAATGTAATTTTAATTATTTATTTTAATTATTATTGACCATCAAGCTAGTATGTAATTTAAAATGAATCAAATCACTTTTTTTAGGTGCTAATCAAAACATGCGGACAAAAAATGTTATCATTTTTAATGGATAATAATGTAAGAAAATTGGAGATAAAATATCCTTAAATAATTATAATTATGTAATTAATATGAAATATATTCATTAAATTAATAATTATAACAATTCATTAGAAATTTTATAGAAAACAAGTATTATTGTTTTAATGAGATGGTAGTTTGTATTTATGCATGAACAATGATTTTGTTTCCCATTTTATGAACAATAAGAAAAATAATGGTTATTCCAAAAAAATTACAACGTTTTAAGTGTATTAGAGAAAAATATTTTATTGTAGAATCAAGGTTTATGAAGATTTAATGATGTAATAAGATCAAATAAACTTTAAATAGGTTGGGTGGGACTTATACCTTCTCATCAAAAAAACCTATTTAGATTACACCTTGATCTTTATAGGATTGGTATTTTGGTAAAACCACTACCACATTGGAATGGGGATGTATTTTGGGTAGGTAATTTTTTTCAAATATTAAATACAATACAAGGAATAAAAGGTGTGGGGGAGAGGGGAGATTATATACCCATTTATAAGTGAGGGGAGAGAACCCTTGGAATTACATAAATTATTAAATAAATATATATTAGTTTTCTTGTTAATATGGATGAAAATGAAATATTTAAAGACTATGGTGAGTGTGGGATTATATCCTACCACATAATAAATCTTGGACATGGTTTGGTTTTGTTTTCACCAATATCTCATAGTTGTATCACCTATCAACCTTTTTAATGATTGTAGCAATAACATTGTTTTTACTCTATAAGAGCTAAACATTTTTATAAAAGGATACGTTACTAATTATTGACTAATAGATGATATTATATACCATATCCCATAAACTTGGATATATATAAGAATTTTTTTTTAAAATCATTAAATAAAATATATCTTTAATAGTCTAAAAAATTAATTTTATTTTTATTAGTATTTACAAAATATGACTTTAATCACATAATGATTGTAATTTATCATGAATAAAAATTTTTATAAAATCATAAAATATTTTTTTTATGAAAAAATCATTGAATATAATATTTCGCCAATATTATTATTTTGTAGACCTTTTAAACATCATGTTTTTTTATATACATGATCATGCACTATGTAGTGATTGCATAAGAATATAAGAAAATTATTCCATCGCTAAAAATTGAAATGAAGTAATAGTTATAAAGAAATTCTTAATATTTAAAATAATCAATTTGTAATAGAACAACTTCCCTTTTAACTCACTGAATATGTATTAGATATATTGAAATTATAAGTCTTATATTTATTTGTATTCATTACTTAAATCATATTTAGTTTATAATCAATGGGAACTGGAAAAAAATTGACACATTATTTAAAAAAGTTTGGTTCGAGCCTAAATATTTATTTTATAACATAAATACATTTTTATGGATACTTTTAGCTGCGTTTTTAATGGTTTTACTATTTTTACTTGTTTTTCCATTTTAGATGTGACAAATTTTTTCTTAGGCTATTATTTATAATGATAAAAAATTACTTATCTACCAAATATTAACCAAATTATTCTAAATATATAATATGTTATTCAGGAATAGATTTCCAAAATATTATAAAATGAATTTTAATGTAAATGTATAAAAAAATATAAAATATAGTTATAAGAGAAATTGGGTTTTAATCCCAAAAATGAACGTATACCAAAATCAAGTATAAAATTTATTCATATGTAATTAATTATATATTTAACACTAAATAAGAATTATTTAAATTTAATATAATATAAAGAAAATAAATATCAGAATTACATTACTTATTGAAAAGAAATTAGAGTTTTATAATAATCAGTATATTTTTCTTTTCAATAAACAATAATTTTTTCATAAAAAACCCAAAAACCTTTACTACAAACATTTTGATATGGTAATTTCATAAATTATTTCGTTTTAATTAAATTAAATATCTAAAATTTGGTGAAATTAAATATATCATCCACTAAAAACAATAACACCCATTTTAATAAAAATATTTTTTTGAATCAAAACATGAATTTATAGAAAATTAAATATTTATTGTTCCATATATTTTAATTTTATTCAAGCTTTGAAAATATTTTGTTATCATTTTTTATTTTATATTCATAACTATAATTTAATGAATTTTTTCTCATGGCTACTTTAAAATAAGAAAATTTATAGTATATCATAATTTTTATAATGCACATTTTTACAAATTAAGAAAGATATCAGCCATATTATTCTAAATTTTTTATGCAGATAATTATAACCCTTAATGAAACATTTTCCTCCATAATTTATATCATTATGTATAAAAAGTATTAAAAAATTTAATCATAATCAATTTTAGTGAGTAGAAGATAAAACAAGTGATCATGATAGGGAATGTTTCTCAATATTTTTAAAAAACTTATCGAAAACTATCTTCATAAAAATAGATAATAAAACACCCTTTTGAAAAGTGGTAAAAGTAAATGTAATGGTCCCGTTCAAAAACATGTAATTGGGTTCCCATATATGGATACCATTGGCATGAATTGAATATGTGGACATAAGGAAAAAACATAATGTCTAAGGAATAATCGAGAGTGGTGGAGATCATGGTCATGAGAAATTAATTAACCAGAAAATCAAGAATAACTAATTGATAATAAAGATCATAAATTCATCCAAAAATAAGGTAATAATATATAATTTTTATTTAAATATCTATTTCCTACGTATTTTTATTTATTTTACTATCATCACAAAGAATATAAAAAAATTAATTACATCATTTCATTATATTTTAGAAGAAATATTTCCTCATTTAGTTTTCATTCATGCATTTAGACTTCTATATCTTCTCATTTTTGAACATATTAATATTCAAGATGATTTTTCATACTAAAATAACTCAAATTCACTTTTATGAGATCATAAGATCAATAAAAGAATAATAACTAATAAATGTGAAATACATTCCTTTAAAAAACCCATCATTTAAATAATCAATCCATGAAACATTTTTGATCTATTATAACTATTGTTTATTATATGTTTCATAATGTTCTTTTATAGCATTTTGAATATTTTTAAAAAAAGATAATGTGAATTAACTATTCAGTTTTAACATCAGGTTGTTAAAGAATGAGGGTTGTTAGGACTCTCATCCCTAAACAATTTGTTAATTGAGTTAACACTCAACCATAATTATTAGAGGTTTTAACCCTAGGTTTATCAATTTCATATCCAGAATCAATTTATTTCTATCCATATAAGATTTTAATTTTAGGGGAACCAGAAATTATATTTTTTTAAACAAATTGAGCATGTTATCATATTATTATATTTACCCCCCAATGTTTTCCCATATTTTTTTCTAAAACTATAATCAAATGATATCTAACACATTCTTCAGATATCTATTCAAACACCCTATATGATAAAATACTCATAAATACATGATTTTTAATGAGGTTAATACTATCATACATTTCCAATATCATTAAGATTTTGATATTTATATAATAAGGTCAAAACTCTTACATAATAAACATATATATTAACAAGTGTTCACATTCACATGGTATCAATTTTCCCAAATATAAAACTTTTAAAATAAAATAGGGTTTCCTTCGATGAAAAATCGTCACGGATTTAAACAATAATTCTTTAATGTTCATACGCATTAAAAACCTAGTGAAAATATTTTACAAATATCAAATGAGCAAAAAAACATCCCAATAGTTACAAAGGATCAAAATTTGATAGTCCTTGGAAGAATGAAAACCCATAAAATTTTAACATTTTATAAGTAATAAATAATGAAAATAAACAAATAACATCCACATAGAAGACACACCTTTATATACAAAACAATTTAAATACCATATAATGAAAATAGAAACCCTTATATGAATCTTAATAAATTATATTCATAAAAAAATTCAATTCTGGGAAATATTGTTAGATCCAATTAAATAAATAGGAGAAACCTCACTATTAAAAACCCTCTTTACTTCCTTTAAATAAAATGAACATTCCCTGAGGAATTAGAGAGCTATAAAATACTCACTCGTCATATAAGATTCATCAGGCTCCCTCATTGTATAATCTATATCTGGATCACCCATCCTAATCAATAATTATCAAGTATCAAATCATGTAAAAAATATATTTATTCATCTACCTATTCATCATAAGTCCCATGAAACAATATTTTTAGCACAAAAATTTTAATTTTAATTTTCACTTAAAAATAGGTAGAAATATCCATTTTTTAAAAAATTATTCATAAATAAAATTCCAAATATAATTTGAAAATTGTTTTATTTGAAAATTACTATGGTATATTCTCATTGATTCTTTATAGAAATTAGATTTCATGACTGGTTAATATATTTTTTTTAAGAAAAAATAAAAAATATTCTTTTCTTTCCATTACTAAATGTTCATCACATGAAAAATGTTGTATTAGTGTAGTTATATCCTATTTGGATGTTGTTAGAAAAAATGATTGTAACCCATACTGGTGGTTTCTAGATGATTTCAAAGAGTGATTCGGTCATAGATTAGCGATAAAAGATGGGTACATTTCAAAAAATGATAGAGACTATCATGGACATGGTTTTATCAACAAATGTTGTCGAGGATTAAAAATTGTGGCACTACAGGCTAGGTCACATGATCGAGAATGGGATAAAGGTGCCATAAACAAGAGGGATGATACCAAAACTGATTTCATTGGATGTTATCTTATTTGATGATTGGATATTCAAAAAGCAGAAGATGGTTCCTTTCGCAAAATAAGGAATAATGTTGAAGGATGGGAAGCTAGACCTGGTGTACACCGATGTTTGGGGGCCTTTTCCTATACATTCCCTTGAAGGATCACAATATTGTGTGAAACACCATAACAACTCAACAAATATGGTATATTTTTACTTTCTGAAAATAAAATATGATGTTTTTATTGTGTCTCATCAATTTATTTAAATGGTAGAGAATGAGTGAGGAACTAAGATGAAATGTTTGAGTTCTGACAATGTCGGAGAGTATGGGAGTCAGTAGTCTAGATAAATTTTTTCCAATAATGGAATTTAAAGCGAGAAAAATATACCTGGAACACAGAAGCCAAATAATATTGCTGAATGTATGAATGAAACACTGAATGAACATTCTTAGAGTATGAGTCTATATTTGGGGTAACCCAAGATTTTTTCTGTTGATGTAGTGAACATGATAGAATTTCTCATTAATAAGAGCCCATTTGTACCAATGAAATAATTTCTACCTAAGGATATCTAGTCTGATAAGAAATAAGACTCTGAAATTTACAAATTGTTTTTATTTTTTCTTATCTTTAGGTTGATTCAAACTCCATGGATATGCCTGATACTAATTCTAAACCATATTCTTCATTTCCTATGGCACTGATGAGTTTGGTTATACTTCTAGGAAGATCTATAGATGATAGTAATCAAGAGATAAAATATGATATTCAATGATGTAGTCATGTACATGGATCTCCATGAAGTTGACGATGAAAATGGGGGAAAATCAGTGTTTAAAGAGAAAGCAGAGAACAAAATTGTACCTTATCATGAGACATCAGAACTGATGGTACCTGGTACAATAGTGTAATTGAGGAGATCTAAAAGGGTGAGAAATATTTTGTATAGTAAATGACCTTATTTACATGTTTTTATTGTCTGGCAGCAGAGAAACATAATTTTTTAAAGATCTGATGTAATTGAAAGTGTCAAGCTAATGGGATATAGCTATGAATGTTGAGATTTCATCATTTCATGATAACTACATTTTAATGTTTATCCCTATGTCAAAATGAAAGGAAACATTACAAAACAATTTGGTATACTGAGTTAAGGAAGAACATGATAGAATTACATGGTAAATGATATACTGGTGGTGAATGTTTTTCAACAGAAGGAATGAGTTTACTTCTATGAAATTTTATCACCTATAGTAAAGCTTACCACCATTCTGGTGGCTCTTGACACTGTGGTGTCATATGACTTGCATCATGAGAATCATGATGCCGAGGCATATTTCTTTCATGGATATATAAAGGATGAAATCTACATGAATAAAATAGAGGGATATGTTGAAATGATAAGAAAGACCTAGTGTAAATATTCTAGAAGATATTTAGGAGTTGAAAAAAGAATAAATCCATTAGAAGAAACATTTTGATACCTTCATGAATAAAATGCATAAAAATAAGTATTCTTGGACCAATATTTCTACATCATGTAATTAGGAGATGATTATTTTATATTTTAATTATATTCAGATGATATTATCATTGTAGTATCATTTATGCAAAGGATTAATAAAATAAAAGTGAATAAGGATTAGGAGTTCAAGATGAATGATCTTGGAAATACTGGAATGATTTGGGGGATGTAGATAAAGAGATTTTATGTAATAGGAACCATGATGTTATCATAGGCTAACTACATTAGGAAGGTAATCAATATATTTAGTATGCTAGAGGAAAATATAATCTATATTCCCCTATTGGTCTATTTCTAACCATCAAAGGAGAAATACCCAAACAAGACAGAATAGATTGAGTACGTAGAAAAGGATCCATATGCCTCCACTGTTATAATCCTGATGTATTCCACGGTCTTAACACAACATGACTTTTCTTAGAAAGTGGTATTTGTGAGAAGGTACATGGATAACCCTAGAAAGATACATTTTAATTTTATAATGTGACTTATAAGGTATTTGAAGGGCATCATTGAGGTGTCCCTGTGCTTTAATAAATGAGATTCATTAAATGGATTGTCGCTGATGACCTTGGTGATGATGTAAACTGGTGGAGGATTTCCACAAGTTTTTTATTTACTTGTAATGGAATTCAATAAGCTAAATATCAAAATATCATAAGTTGGTGGCATTATTGAACATTGAGGAAGAATACACTATTGTAATAGATGCTTAGAAGGATATGGTCTAGATGAATAACTTCTAGGAAGATTGGGAAAGAATGCGATATGAGAATGTATTTCACTCTGATGGTCATTATGTTATTAGTGTCTCAAAAAACCTAATGTTTTATGCCCATATGTTGAAAATAAGTTGAAGTTCCATTTCAATAAATGTTTGAAACAAGATTGGTGGATTAAATTATATAAGATTTGTGTAACCAACAATCTATTAGACATACTGGCGAAACTAATTGTAATATAGAAGTAAAGAAAATAGTGTGTCTCTCTTTTTCAACTCAAATAAATGGAAGATAAGATGAGGAATAAGGGATGACATAATGGTATCACTGAATGAAAACAACTGGTATTTAATGAATCATCATCTTGAAATTGTACTTGTTAATGGATGTATGTATTTAAAAGTTAATAATCGAGGATTATAGATTATATAAGTTTTTCTAGTCAGTGGCATAAAAGTAGGGTAATGTAACTAATCATAATCTATGTGGAATGTTGTTATATTTGTGTATCCTAATCCTATTTGGATGTTGTTGGGCAGAATTCTTGTGGACCATATTGTTCACAAAACCTCAACTATGTGGGCGGAGCTCCATGGTGAGCCTATTAGGGGTTTACATGGGGGGAAACACAACCCTCATCTAGGGGTCATGCGGCCAAAGGACCCCATTCTAATTGTTTTGACCACTATTGAATCTCTAACTGGCTATTTGAGAGCTAACTAGCCGAAATCTATAGGGAATTATAGAAGTGTGGAATTTAATACGACTAATCTATCAGATCAGATATTAGACACCATGGTACTACAACTCGGTGGACATCGAGCTGTTGGATACTATATACCATTATACATTGGCAGATACGATACTATATTGATGTATACATCTTTCAACCTTTCACTATAGAAAAAAATACATCCTATATAGTTGGTGGAATAGTACTTCGTCCTCCTAATTAGCTCATTCCAGACTAGGTTTTCGGTGTGATAGAAGTATGAAAAACTCAAAATAATTTGTGTTCTTGGATGTTGTGAAACTATTACTCTCTGTGGATGTAGTGATAACTCCAAAAATCACACAAATATATTTGTATCATGTTCTACTAATTATATTATTCCCTTTTAGTTTTATATGAAATTTTTTCCTTTATTTTTCAAAGTGCTTCCATGAAAAAAATGACCAGAATTTTTTTTATTTAGACCATGGAAATAAATATAAAGATAGTTAAAATGGACATTTAGAGTGTTTTATGTGTATATAATAACTTTCTAGAATCATTTTAATGAACATCGATATCGATGAAAAACTGACTATATTTTTTAAAACTTTTAACATAATGTTTTAATGAAAAATCAATTATGACTTTATTAATTTTTAACCATTGAAAATTGTAAGTATGAATACTTGAATGGATATTTTTAAAATATATATATTTATAAAATAATTATAACATTAATCTATAAGTAATACTATATACTACTTATAAGAAAACATTTTTTGAAATTATATTTACTCTCAAAGAAAAGAAATTGAGACTATAAATCTCATACCTTAAATATCATCTAGCATCGTGTGTTATTTAAATAAAGAATAATAAAACTATACTATTTATTTACATTATTACTAATATTTTTTATATTTATTTATTTTTCATTATCCATTTTATTTTATTTATTACAATGTTTTTTATTTGATTAATCGTTTAAGTCTATGTCTAACATTCGGTTCCAAATCCAAAAAATACATTAGTAGTATGTCCATGGTAAAAGGGGTAATCATTCCTTCATATCTAATATATTTATCATTAAATAATTATCATTTTTACAAATTAAATATTATTTTATAATAATTAATGATATAATAAAATGAATAATGAAATATGTTGTATCATAGATGAAGTAGTCCAATCATTCACATGGGAGATGTTTTTACTATTATTCTAGGTGGAAAAAAATTGAATTAAAAATATTTTTCATAGCCATCTAATTAATAATTTTATACATATAATATTTATTATTCATTTACATCTTTATGATCAGCCATGTGAAAATTTAATGTAAAATGAATTTCATTTCATTATAATGCTTGTATTCAACACATACACAAGAACACCATTATAATTTTTTAATGTTCTGAAATTTATGAAAATAGATGATATAAATTAATAATGTTATGATAACTATTTCATGAATAATATATATATATGATACATCATTATTATCATCTATGATAGGTGGTAATGGGAAATAAATTACATTGTTTTTTGAGGTGATAGCTTATATGTAAGCACGAATGATGCTTTCGTTACTCATTTAATGGAGAAGAATATTATTAAAGGGTCATCCATAAATATAATAATATTTAAATATTGTAGATAATATTTCAATATATCATCATATATTATGAATATTTGAAGGATTTCAAAGATGAAACAAACATGAAATAGATCGGTTAATAGAAATTACTTCTCCTTAGATAATCTATTTTTGTATGGCCCTAGACTAAGGCATTAAATATAATATTGTCCTTAATCTATAATTATAATACAAAAAATCATGATGGTATATTAATTTTATCATTTAATATAAATTTTTCATAACAAATATGTAAAAACTCATCCATTACAAGTGGATACTTGTACTTGGTATTCATTTTTCCATAAAAAAACACTTTGTAATAACACATGATATTTTTTCATGAAACGTATTTAATGTTTTAATCATGATGTATTTTTTCTGAATATTCCATATAATCCTATGAAAAACATTTTAGAAAGTGAGATGAGGAAAAAAATATCAATAAGGTACATAATAAAAATAAGAAATATGTTAGTCTATTAAAAAAAGAAAAGCCATAATATATATAACTTTATCACATAATTCATTGATTTTTAAGAATAATTCACATCTATAATAAAAAAATAAAAAAAAATATAATATTTTCATTTAAAAACCATATCAAAATAAATAAAACATGTCTCAAAACTGGGGGAATCAGTAGAGTAACCACCATAGTTTCCCATGGATGAACATCATAGTTAACTTCTGATCATTACCACAGAGTAACGACCAATGATATTAATATATTAACAATCATAGTTAATATTTTAAAACCAATCATAGTATATTCCAAAAATATCTTAGAAGAAGAAAAATTTGTTTACCCTTTCTCATATCACGAATAAAAATACCATTTATATCCATACCCAATGAATTAAAATATATTATGTGACCACCCTCCTTTAGTTTATCATGGAACCCACCCACATTGGTTAATAGCATAAAAACCCATCATTGGTTTTTAATGGATCTAAAATTCATAATAATAATTCACATGAACCATAACATAATTATAAATCATGAAAATATTCATTTTAAAAACATTCCTAAAGAAAATAAACTTTTCATTTTTAATCACTTATTTTTAGAGAAACTACAAACCAAAAAAGGAAATGTTCTTTAAAAGATAACCATGTAAACAAGAAAATTAATCATCCAAACAATATTCATGATGGTGGGAAATGCATCCAATTATTAATATGTTTAAAAAAATTCCTTTTATATTTTTGTTAGAAATTCATGAAGTACATCATTTGGTAAAAGAAAAAAGACTCCTTTCAGAATAGTTGTTAATGATTTAAACATATTAAAAATGAAATTAAAAAATCATAGGTGTATATAAAAAAATTAAAAATGTTTTAAAATCATAGATATGGAATAAAAAGTGAGGTTTATGGGAAACAGTAAAAAGATAATTTTTAAATGATGTATATTAACTTCTATCCGACTCATCTTGTGAAACCATTATATTATTGAATAATAAAAATATGTTAATTATTTAAAATCTTAATAATTATATTAATGTTTATTATTTATTTTATGTATTTTATTTCTATTCTATATTAAGTTATATAATCACTCAGGTTCCCATCTGACAATTTCATGATTTCTTTTCATAAGTCTTGAATGACTTTAGATGGATGACTATGGTCAAAGCAATTAGAATTCCCTCCTATATAGAATAATATTCATCATATAATTGAATGTTCTATAAATTAATTATACTTTTATGTAAGAAAAATAAATTTTATTTTTAAAAATGAACAATTATATAATGAGGGAGATGGAAATCCATATATAAGCATGAGTAACATTTCCATTTTTCAATGGTCATTGTAGAAAGAAGGTATGTAATGTCTATTTAGAATGATCACAATATCATAGATATCATATTATTTTTTCATAAATATATATATGTATATCTTTTTCATCAATGTAATGTGGTGGAGAAATATGAGTCACAATGATTTGTGGAGGTGGTAGTCCACACCTACACACGAACGATGTTATTATTTCTCTATGAATGGAAAGGTAAGAATTTAAATGTTATAATAAAATTTATGAATTATAAAATATTTCACAAATATCATATATAAACATCAATTCTGCCATTATATCTTTTAATTTGAGACATCAATGGAAAGTGGATTACATCATTTCTGAATGCGGTAGTTCACCGTAAACATCAATAATGATTTCATTTTCTATTTTATAGAATATGAGATTGATATATGTCATTAAAATAAAATAATAACATCTAATTATTAGTATTATATATGATTTATTTGTTTATCATTATTGAATAAGGTTTGATGAATGTGGAATAAGAAATAAAACAGTAATATTATAGATAAAAACTATACATTCTACTGGGAAAGTATCAATTTTATAACACATTAAGACCAAAATGATTTTTATTATTCCTATTAAAAACCTAAATAAAGTCATTCATGATTATATTAAGGTATTTGTTTTGTTATTTTGAAAAACATTGATATGTGAATAAATGGGAAGAAGTGGTTTCATTTTATAAGAGGGTGGAGGGTCCCTATTAGTATTTCACTAAATATTAATTTAATTTAAATTAATTTTCAATTAAAAATAGTTAAACTAGGAGCTATATATCATACATGGTTATCATGGGTTTTTAATCATCTATTACAATAACAAAATGGAAATTTCTCACTATATTTTTACCCTTATTATTTGGTTCCAGCCCCTATGTTACCTTTCAACTCTTACAGTGACAACATGTAACATTACTATGAGAGGATTAAAATAGTTTCTAAAAAATGATAAAAGACCAGTAAATGGACCATGAAAGATATTTAAAACATTATCATAATCCCAATTATTAATTTTATATTTTTATAAATTCATATCAATTTATAAAATATTATTTCATATAAAATATCCATAAATTATATTTTAATTACTATTAAGTATATTAACAATAATAATATCATGGAAAAATTATAATTATAAATATTATAATAATAAATCCATTATATGTAAATTTAAACAATAAGATTATTTTATCACATTATTTATCGGAAATTATTTTTATTTTAATATTTTATTATCTGTAACATTATTTTTTCATTAATTAGTTAATTACAAGATCAAAATTTTGAAAGCCTTTTATTTAATTAATAAGAAACTAAAATTAATAAATAAATTTCAATGATTAAGATAAATATATTATATTTTAAAATACTATTTATAGTTTAATATAAACTATGGATCAATCCACAATAAAATTTTCACACTTTTTATTACTAGAGGGTGATTTGTTTGATATTTCATTCAATAATATACTATTGGGTCATAATCTCATCTAGATGGCCTAAAAACAACATAAATTTGACACATGTATAATTATGGTTTAGGTATAATCTGAAAATAATATTAATTTATGTTTTTTAGTAATTAATAGTTTTTAACATTTTATTTTAATCAAAAATATTTGGTATACCCTATACCATGGTAAAAAAAATTATAATGTAACTATTCATATTTTACGAAAATAAATTTCCATATTTACTAAATTTAGATAAACTAATTATAAATATGGATTAAATTTTAAAGACTAAAAAAATGTTTCATAATTTAATGTTGAAATTCCTATTTTAATGGTCACCAAATCATGATTATTGTGATTCTAGAGATATTTATGTTTTATATTAGAATCTTACATTTAATGTCGAATAGTGACATTATAGTTTAGTCTGGAAAGACTCGCCATTGGGGATACTCGCATTTGGGGTTGAGTCACCACCATTAAAGTATAACCTTTAAGTATGTCACACCGTTGGAATCCAAAATCAGCTAATTATGGGATGACTCGCCATTAATATGAGTCGCTGACAGTAAATTTTTTTTGCAAGTGTTGTAACACTCAACCCCAACAAGACTCACTATCCGCAATGAGTCCCCACAAAGATGAAAATATGAAAAATTATAAGACACCTTCATTATGTGTGTCACATTAAGAATGGAAAAATTGGCTAAGTGTTAGATTGTCTCCCCACTAGCCCAAGTCATCGTTAGCATGACTCACTGCTACATCAAGACCTCGTCAATGTGTCTCTCCATTCCCAATGTTTCACTACTAGAATAAGAACATCCAAAAGTGGAACTTCTAGAAGGGGCACTACCATAATAGGAACTACAAGAAGAGGCATTTCCAGAAAAGACAACTCCAAAATATTCACCATTAGAAGAGTCACCACCATAACATAAGTCACCACTATATTGATTCCACTGAACTATGTCAATATTTTTTAATTAAATTTCATTAATGGATAGTTATTGAATTTAATTCCCAAACTTATTATAATGATTGTTTCTTAGTTATTCTATAGGTTCAAAATAAGGTTTCTTTCATAACATGAATTAAGAAAATCAGAATATCTGATGGATTATAATTTCTATGGATAAATATTAATGATTATGTAGAATCATTCATTCATTATTCAAGATATATAGAAGTTTACAATTCTAACACACAAAAACACATAAATTTATACACTTGAAGTGAGATAAACATTATTATAATAACTGGAATAGAATGCATGTTTCATATACTTCATTGAGGGTGTCTAATCACAATATATATCCATTTCATTCCTATTTTCATGAACAATGATTTAAGGACACCCTATTCTACACTAGCGTCAAAAACATTACTCAATCCTCATTTTAAATTATATTCTTAGAGTCATGATATGATGAGAATAATAGAAGGATCAACTCTGTCCCCCTTAAACCTTAATTTTCATAGTTTTTTTAAATTTACATTGTGATATGTTTGGGTAATGTTATTCATTACACATTAAAATTATCTTCTACTTTAAACTGGAATAAAATCATATATCTTCTCAACACTATATTTACCTTCTTTACCACATGTTGTGGTAGAGGTCTTGGTATGATCTATTATCATTTTTATTCCCACGTAAACTCTAGAAGAGGTCCACATGTGGCCTGGGATGTTTTCATAATATTGTAATACTGCATTCAGATTGTGGATCAATGTTTAATCAATATAATATAGTTAGAATCAGGTGATTTATAAGTAGAGATGACTATGTTTCTTCTTAAGAATCAACAATTTGTATTCAAATTTTGATGTCTTTTTATTTTACATTATTTTATTGATTAAAAACTATATATATTTTAAATTAGAGATCAAAAAAATTTTATTTTAAGTATTCCTTAATTATTTTCTCAAAAAAAATTTCATTAATTAAATTTTTTTCAAAGGTAAATTTTTTTTTCATAATTATGTTTACTAATAGATAAGAAATATTTTTTTGTACTATTTTAATGATTAAAACATAAAATTATAAACTATTTTGGTTATCTAGGACATATTTAGATTAATTATAAATTTTATTTCCATTATTTTTTAATATAAATTTTTATTGGGAACTAAATTCAACCCCCTCCACTTGAGATACTAACACTAAAAAAATATTGTATCAATGTTTTGGATTTGGTAACAATTTTTTTTGAACTTTTTATACTAGTAGTTTGGTTATTATGTAAAGATTATAAATTTATATTTGTTCTAAATTTAATTCTTTATATAGATAATATAAATGGAGGTTCTTCTACAAAAAATCCTCCTTTTTTCTAAATGAATTAGTATTCTTAGTGGAATATCAAAATGAAAATGTATATTTAAGATATGTGTTTTGATATTTTCTCTACTATTGAGTATAAGTGTGAGTTAACTATGAATTATATATGTACTAGGGATGATGATAGAGAGGTGAACTAAAATAATAATTGAAAATATTTGGATTCTGATTAATGTGTTTTATGAGATGTGTAATTTAAGATAATTTCTTCTAGAAAAATTTCATTTTGAATCTGAGACACATTATATATTTTTGAAGAAGTAACATCCAATATCAATGAGATAAGATTTAATACATATAATATCCAGTATGAAACTTTTATGTTGAACCCTAATAAATTAATTTTGGACATGTATCTCAGGTTAAATGAAATATCGAACACTATGAGCTCGTCGGGAAATATACTGTATAACAAAGTCCATATTTTGAGACTACTATATTGCCTTCCAGAAATATATAGAAGAATATCTGTTTAAATTAGAATGTCATCTAACATTAGAAAACTACTATTAAAGGAAAAAAATTGGAAACTAATATTGTATGATGAAGATATTGAAGTCAACTGAGAGGATTATGATGATTCAATAATGAAGTCACTATAAATCTAGTATACTATATCCAAACAAAGGGGAAATGAAGGGGAAAAGATATAAGATGAATGTTACAGTTATATTGAGTCACCTATAGAAAATAATAAGGAAATATCCCATCTTGACACTATATTTAAGAAGTTTTATATAGATCAGAAATATTATGGAAAGCCATACTATAATATAATATTTAAAACAAAAGGCAACTGGATAAAGGATTGAAAGAAGGATGATAATGAAATTAATTTTAATGAATATTAAATAAATGTACTTGTTAAAGATGACTGTATAAAGAAGAAATATGAAATAAAATATAATGAAAATAACCAATGTTATTATAATGACATGAAATCAACATGCAGTTCCTATAAGGAAAACTTCAGTTACTCAAACTCTAATCCAGAAGAAAAATCAGACAAAGACAACATCTGTTTTATGGATAATGTCTCTGAGAAACCTATTATATATTCTATACATATTTTATTATATGTATGATAAAGATCATAATTATGATCAAATTATTCAATAATAAAAGTTTGAATATTTTAATATGCTTGAAGACACTTTTAATGATCTTAGGGGAAAATATAAATTTCTAAAAAGACAAAATTCATTATCTTCTGATATTAAATCATTATTTTCTATTAAAAAAGAAAAAGATCACTCAAATATTAAAATATAACATAAAAATAAACTTTTCCAAGGATAAACTGAAGTAGGATATAAAATGATGTAAAAATTTTAGAGAAACACTTACTAATTCTATAGTTAAATAAATCGCTCTTAATAATATTATAGGTATAGGATATCAACTTGTGAAAATAAAAATTGTAACGATAAATTTTGTAGTTATGTATAAATATGACAGTCCTACTTGTTGTTATTTTTCTAAAGGAAAAAAATGTGTTTATTTCATAATGTTTTCAATCAATTTTTATGAAAACTATTAAAAAAGTATGCGCTCATAAAGCCCTAATTACAAACACTTCTTGACCGAAAATAAAATTTGTACCCAAATAATTTCTTTTATATATTTTGTTTTATAGTATTGTTTCTTAAATAACTCCAATAAAATTCAATAGTACTTGGATATTAGATGTTTATGGAATATGACAAGAAAATTCTCAAGCCTCAAGATTCTAATGAATGATGATTTTGGTCATGTCACTTTTGCGAACAATGTGAAAAAGAAAATAATTATCCCCGAAAAAATTGGAAACATCAATTTTATTTTAACTTCTAAAGTACTAGTATTTATGGTTTTATGTATAAATTTATTACTATCTCACAAGTAGGTGATGATGGTTTTTATGTAAAATTTACAAGTAATTAATGTAATTTTTTTATTGTAAAAATACTTTAGTTTTTTTATGGTTTTTTGAATTTAAATGTTTATGTTATTGATCTTAAATATTTAATTTCTCAAATTGATTCCTTCTTGAATTCCTTTAATAAGAAATAATGAATTTAGAATATGAGTCTAAGAAAATGTAATATTCACTCACATATAAATCTTTCTAGTACTGGGTTTTCCAAGGATCAACACAAAATAGAGTTCTCAAATGATAATTTTTAAAACCCCTATCAAAAAGGGAAACATAACAATATTTATTTTAAATCAAGGAAATATGTTTAAACTTCTCAACCTCTTTAGTCTGTTCATATGGAATCATTTTGTCCATTTAGAATTTATAGTTTAAATGGGAATCTCTATGTTTATATACTAGTAGATGATTTTTAATGTATTTTTTGAGGTTATTTAAAGGTCAAAAATGTGAATATAGTTCTTATTTTAACATGTATGATAGATTTTTAGAAAACATATGTGGAATTTGAATGAAAACATTAAGAAGTGACCATAGACGGGTGTTCGAAAATCAATAATTTGAATCCTTTTTTCATAAAATGGTTTGAGTAATAACTTCTATACTCTTAGTACCCCTCAGTAGAATACATTGGAAGAAATAATGAATTGAAAACATAAAGAGGTATCTCGGACAACGATAAATTAATTTGACATACCAGTCTACTTTTGGGAAAAGGTTGTGAACAAATAAAATTATATAATCAACAGAGTATCATTTAGACATATCATAAAGAATAACCCTTATGAGAATTGGAATATTATAAATCATGTTCTTAATTACATTAGAGTTATTTGGTTGTAAAGTCATTATTATTATATAAGGCCACAACCTTAAACATTAATTATTCTTGATTTATGTCAATAATTTGACTGTAATTCACATTGATAATCTATTCAGTTTTACAACTATAGTGTATTATAACATAACCAATACATAAAATCGTGAATATTACAAGTATATAGTTCTACTCAGTATCCATTTTTCATAAAAAAGACTCTTTTAAAAAAAAGGCATCATTTCATGTTTTAACAACATAACATTTCCTTGATTCCATCCTTTACACGATTCTTCTTTATATCCATTGAAAACATTTCAAAACATGGGATGCGAAAAAAATCTCAATAAGGGATAAATAATGAATGGAAACTATTTCTCTAGAGATAACATGAAAACCATGAAAACTTTATCATAATACATAACTTTTCACCTTTATGAAGTACTAAATATAGTTCACTAAATATAAGATCATTTCATAACTCTTTTGTGATAAAAAGATTTCCATAAATTCTGTAAAAAAAACATATAGCATATACAGGAATATTGGGACATAAAAATATTAAAATTGAATAACCATACTTTCGAATTCCGCACATATCACTACATTGAATACCCATATGGTTAACTTCCATACCCAATGAATTAGAGGTTATAATGCAACCATGCGTCCATGGTTTATCATGGAACAAAATGTCACTTGGTTTATCATGTTACCACTCATCATTGGTTTATCACATAATCACACATCAAATGTCCAAGTACCGTTATATAATCATAACACATAAAATATTGCAAATATCAACATTTCTCAAATAAAATTTCATTTGAAATCACAATAAATCATTTCAAGATGTTGAAATGTTTGATCAATTTCAACAACCACTATCAATACCAAAACACCCAAAAGGGAATAAGGTATTTATTTTCTTTTTCAAAACATTATGACTCGTTAAGGATTCCAAATATCAAATAATGCTCACGATGGCGAAAAAGTCATTGTCACCGAATATGTAAAAATATTAATTTTTTCATTTAGTAAAAATATTCATAGAAAAACGATTCCATTTGAATGAAATTAAATGTCAATGGGGTTTATTATAAACCGTATAAAAAAATTTGGGTATATTTTCATAATATTCCTCAATGAATGTAGATTGAGATGAATTCCCATACAATGATCGTATCATTAGATTAAGGATAAATATATGACAAAATTATGTGTAAAAATATAAATACACCAAATATAAGTAGAAATTATGTGTAAAACAATCATAGTTCATTAAAATTTATTCATTACAAGACATAATCGTGAAGTAAAAGACTCTCCCAATGAATGCAAATTGGGTTAAGAAGTTCCTTTACCATGATTATAATTATTCATATATATTCCTTTTTATTCCAAAATAATAAACATTAGTTAGTTTACACATTATTTAGAACATTTTTCAAGTTTATTTTTTCTTTTTATACCTGTTATAAAAATTAAATAATTATGTAAGTTAATATCAGTTGTTTTGTCAATATTTAGTACTTGAGTCAAAAAAGAAGTTGTTTTGATATAAATAGTACATGTGGTCAAAATTAAATTTTATCCAGAATGATATCAATTATTTAAATATTTTATATATCCATTTATATGTATTTATAATGGTTTATAACATTTGGAGGTAATAAATGAAATGAATAGTTCATGGAGACTATTAGTTGTACATTCTCATGAACACTACTTTCATTTATTTTTCATTTTTAGTGGATTGAAAACTTAAGGATACATTTGTGTATTATAAATAAAGTATAATATCGTGTGTTATATACATTACATAATTTAATTAAATCCATCCATTATACATTCCATGTATGAAATTTCTGAGTCATATCACTTTAAGAGGGTGGTAGGCCGCACTTTCTAAATTAAAATTATCATATTTACACACTATGGAATGAATAAAGGTATGATGTAAATGAAAAATAAAGGAAAATATATAATATATAAATATAATATATATCATATATAAATATAGTTCCATAATAATGGGAACCATGAGAGGTGGTAGAGAAAAGTTTTTCAATTATGTTTTCGTGAGGCAGTAGTTCACTATCCACAGATATAATATGTTTGTATCAATTTTATAGAGGTGTGTGTAAATGTATTTAAAATACTTATCATAAAATTATCCTATAATATGGAGGATAAATATTTTTTATTTTATTTAATAATAAGAATATTAAAGGGAGTGGAGAATGAAAATAAAGAAAATGAACTTTATTAAAGATGTTACTTCTAAAATGTGTAACTCTCTTTTATTTGAGCCAAATGGATTTCATGAATTTCATAAATACCATTGTACGTATTCTCAGAGTAATGTAGAGATGTTGGGAGATTATTTTATATGATATCAGACAAGGAAAATGACATTATTATTTTGATTAAATGGGTAGAGGTGGTGGCCTTTTATAAGAGGGAGGAGGGCCACTTTAAGAATGTTTTGAAGCATTATTTTATTATAAAGCTATTTTCAGTTACTAATCATCTAAATATAATTTAATAATAATATAAGATGTTTTTGTGTCAAAAAAATTTCAAAACATATGTTTTAGAAGAATCTAGTTTGAAAATATAACCATGTCTTTTGGATTTATTCCGTATTTAAAAACATTAACTTTTACCATGTCTTCTAGAATTTTTATAATTTATAGTTACTATAGTTACTATAAAATTCCATGAGAACAAAAATGGGTTCATTAATGACATGTTATACATTATTTAAGTTATTTATCAAAATAATATACTTTTAGGACAATGAAAACATTTATTAAAATAGAATATTTTTTAAACACATTTTTGTCAATTTTAATACTATTCATAACATGACTTTTTAGATATCCATAAAAACATTTTTACTTATAATAAAATTATTTAATTCAAATATAAAAAAGTCATAAGAATTCCTAAAATTATAGGATGACATAAAAAGTTTGAAAATAAATATATTTTAATATTTATAATATCATTTATTTAAATCATTAATTAATAAAGTAATAAATATAATAACATTGTTTCATAAATAAATTTATTTATATGATATCTAAAAATTATAAATAAAATACGATGATGTAGGAAATATTTTTATCTTTATAATAACTACTTGTTTCCAAAAATATCACTTATATAACCCCATATAAAAATAGTATTATTTAATGATACTTGTTTATGTTATATTTTCCTTTAAATTAAATTAATTAATTTAACATATCATTACCACTCCCATGTGGCTCCATGGGGTCCCAAAATTGACCAAAGGATGACCATGGTCGGTAATATATCATCTAATAGGATTAGGACATGTTTTATGTTAGTTTAATATTGTTATAATATTATTGGTTTACACTTATTTACCAGATTTACCCTTTAACAATGGTAAATAAAAAATTTACAGAAGTTACTATTCATAATGTATAAAAATTAAAGGTACCTATTTACATAATTTGGACCTATATATTTAAAATATAGAACCAATTTTTCTAAATTCAAATCATATAAGAAGCTGTAATATGTTTAAAATTAAATCCCATTGTCAAAACCAAAAAGCGGGTTATTAAAAAGTAATAACTATCAAAAGATTGACATGTGTTTATATCCAATTTCAAATCCACATTAATTGCAATAACAAAAATTATAATAACGGATAACAACCTAATACAATTAATCTATAGAAAAATTTAAATGAACTATATTACTATATATATATATATTATATGAAAATATAGTTTTAAATTAAAATGCAGAATTTTTTACTATTCATTAAAAATGAACTTTATCATAAAATTTCCAAAAATTTTATAAAAATAAATTTTGGTGTCTTGGTTCTATAATAGAATTTTACTTTTTTCAAATGGAACATATGAGAGTGAACAAAACATAATTTAATAAGATTTCTCCACCAAATGGCTATAAAATGAACATTTAAAAATAATAGTGTATTTCAGGCTTAAAATCATATTCATTCTTATTTCAAGCCTCTAAATTTTATTGGATTAATTTACAAGAATTTAAAAAACATGTATAATAATATTGTAGTTAGTTTTTTCATTTCCACCTATATAATGGATAGGTATTACCTACTAATTAAACATATTTTTTCTTATTTTTTGATATAATACAATATTGTGTGCAACATAAAATATCAAAAAAAAAACCCAATGTTGCATATTTAGTACGCTATCTGAAAAAGAATCCCATTTAATGTAAAAATAATATCTTATTCATAATTATTAATATAAATGAAAATGTATTATTCTAAAAATAACAAGGTTGTTACATCATTCCCCCCATTTGAAATTATGTCACCACAATTTTATTTACTTATCCAATAAGTGAGGTAATTTATCCCTCATAGCATTTTTAGATCCCCACATTTCCTTTTCAAAAATTTGATTACTCAACAAAACAATTACTAGATTAATCTCCTTATTAAGAAATTATTTCCCTCTGCAATTAAGAATATGTTCAGATTGTTCCTCATAAGAAAGATTCTCTTCTAACAGAACTACCTATAGACTCAAAATGTGAGATGAATCTAGAATATACTTTCTCAACATTGATACAAGAAAAACATTGTGTTACTAGGATGAAATTGGAGTTAATTCGACCCTATTTTCCAATGATCTACCTTCCTATTAGAATTAATAGGGTCTAATGAACCTTAGACTCACCTTTCCCTTTTTACCAAAATGCAACATAGTTTTCTCGGGAGAAACATTGAGAAATAAATGATCACCTTCCTCGAAAGAATGATCATTTCTCCGGTTATTCGCGTAACATTTCTTCCTTCTATGATTTATTATCATGTACTTTTGAATCAAGTACTTTTTTTCAGCCATCTATTCTACCAATTCTGGTCCCATCAACTTCCCTTTACTCACTTCATCCCAAAAATCTAAAGTTGGACACCACTTTCCATATAATTCTTCAAAAGGTGATATCTGTATATTGGAATGAAAACAATTATTTTTTGGGGGTGGGACTGAAGCATCAATTTATTATTTAAAGAAAAGACATTTTTAAGAGTGGTTAGAGGGAGACCAATTACATAGCTCGAAGTCCCAAGGCCAAGTGTCCTGAATAGATGGCTTGAAAGACCATTTTATGGCCCAAAGGACCCCACGGTGAATAGTATTTCTATAGTACATGTGCTGTTACAGTTCCAGCAATAGTATCGTCAACGATAAATTCCTACTACAGTGCCTCTGTCACTACAGTGTCTTCGCTGCTATAGTTCCACCACTGCTATAGAAATGTTACAGTGCCCCACTACAGTACTGCTACAGTACCAGAAAATTCATCCTTGCTCAGATTTGATCTAGGGTTTTTTGGATGCAAAGAAAAAGCCTATACCTCTTGGGTACATGCTCGTTGGCTGAAATAAAATTAATTATTATAATAAAAATCATCCAAAGAAGTATGTTGATCTTGACTTCTCATGTAATCCATTGAACATACACATTGAATATCCACCATGGCATGAATTGTTCATTTTGACAGCCCATCTGATTGAGGATGAAAATATGTAATGAAATTTAATATAGTTCCTAATTAATTATGAAGTCCATTCTAAAATATAGAAGTGAAATTGGGATCACAATCACACACAATTGAGAGGAGAACTCCATGTAACTTTAATATCTATTTAATATATAATATAGAAAGTTTATCTACAGATAGAATATCTCAAATTGGATGAAATTGGGCATATTTAGTCAATTGATCAACAATACCTCATATTTCATTGTTACCACTAGATATTTTTGGAAAACCTACTACAAAATACAATGAATCATTTCCCCATTTCTACTCTAGTACTGGAATAGGATGACGCATCCATTTCAGTAAATGTCACTCTACTTTAACCTTATGACCAATCAAACACTTCATAGAAAATTCAACAATATCTATTTTCATTCTATCCCACCAAAAATATTCCTAAAAAACAATGTACATCATAGTACCGCTAGGAGGAACTGAAAATGGATAACTATGAGTTTCACATAACAACACTTCTTGCAACTATCAATCACAAGGCTCACATCGTCTATTTCCAAACCTCAAAACAAAATCGTTATCAATGTTAAATTCTGGTAACATACCCATTTGAATCAATTTTACCATTTTCTACAACTCACTATCATATTTCTATACATTATTAGTTTTCTCTGATAGATATTATTTCACAACAACCTCGAAGAAAATAGAGGAATTCCGTCGACTAACAACTTAAAATAAAAAATCACTTTTACAAAACATTCCATATAGTTTATTTTTATTTAAGGGTTGAAAAATAATCCTTGCGTGACTTTCATGTTCTTCCATACTTTTAGAATTTAAAAAAATATCATTTATAAACAAAAACACAAACAGATCCAAAAAGATAATGAATGTATTCATTTATACAATCTTAGGAAATTAGGTAAGTTTGTTATAGCTTTTTATGTTATAAGAATCTAACTCCCTTTGATATTTTGGCTTCAATCTTGTGAAAAAAATTATATATCTTACAAGAAATATCCTGGATAAAAATATTGAACTACCTTGACAAACGGGTGAAATTTTATTCATATGAATCCACTGAATATTCATCCTTTTGTCTCAATTCCATGAATTTCATTTACATCATAATTCAAACAGTCTTATAAAAAGTTCTCTCAAGTAATATATTCTTAAATGAATCTCATTCCAAGGTGTCAATATCCTCACTTCCTCTGATATTTTTAATCAATGACCACCACTGATTGTCTTGACCTTCAAAATGATAAATTAAATGACTAACCTTTTGATTGTATGATCAAACAATTATATCAAAAATCGTATTCAATGTTTTAATACAACCTTTAGCTTACACATTGTCAGATGATCCTCTGAATGATAGAGGTTGTTTCCCCAAGAAATGATCTATGGTTGAGATATGCCTCTGCGGTTGGTCAAGATGATATTTTACATGGACACCACCATCATTTATTGCCTGAGTAAACTAAAACATTACTAAAACAACCTATTCAGTTCCCTTATGACTATATCAGGATGGTGATTTTGATATATATTTCCCAATGTATTCCCTCCGAGCATAACCACCATGTTTCCTCTATGAAAAACAACTCTGAACAAGCATATCCTTAGGGAATAAAATGTGTTAATCTTCAAATACCATATCATCTTTATTTGAACATAAACTAAAAAATATTTTATTGATACTCTATTAACAATATTCTAACTCCTAATGTTATCTAAATTTACCTTTGATACCAAATATCAGGCACAATTCTTAAACATTACTTATTCTTGAGGTAAGTCCATAATTTGGCATTAATTCAAATAGAGGATCTTTTTAGGTTCATAACATTAGATATTTAGTTCATAAAATATACACAACAAATTGAATATTACTATTAGACACTTCTACTCACTATCCACTTTAAAAAAACCAAATACTCATTTAAAATAAACATGGCATCGTTTAATGTTTTAACAACATAACTATTCCTTGATCCAATCCTTCACTTTGTTCTTCATTATATCCTATTGAAACCATTTAAAAACTTGGGATTAGAATAAATATATTAGTAAGGTATAAATAATGAATGTAAACTATTACTCTTGAGGTAACACGAAGACCATTAATATATTATCATAAGGTAATACCTTTCACCTTTACGATGTAGTAAATATACTACACTAAATATATGGTCATTGCTTAAATATTTTTTAACCAAAATATTACCTTAAAACCTATATATTGAATCATATACTATATTATGGAATCATGGTACCTAGAGATACGTAAATATAACAACCATATTGTCAACATCCACATATATCATTAAATGGAATAGCCATACTACTGACATCCATACCCAATGTATTGGAGGTTATAACCCATCCACATGTCCTTGGTTTATCATAAAACCACCCGTAATTTGGATTATCATGTAACCACACATCGTTGGATTATCACAAAACCACTAGTAAAATGTCCAACTACCACTATATAATCATAACACATAAAATATTTCAAATATAAAAATTTTACAAATAATATTTCATATGAAATCAAAAGAAACAATATCAAGATATTGAAATATTTTATCAATCTCAACAACAATTAACAATACAAAAACACCCAAAAGTGGTTTATTTGATCAATTTAAAATATTAACATTGAATGAAATTAAAATTCAAAGGGGTTTATTATACACCATGTAAAAGAAAAGTGTTTTTGTTATCGAAAAATTCCTCAATGAAAGGATATTGAGATAAAGTCATGTACATTGATCGTTTGATTAGATTAAGGATAAATAAATGACAAAATTATGTGTGAAAGATATAAATACACCCAATATAAGTGGATGTTATATTTAAAACAATCATAGTTCATTCACACATATTCATACCCTGACATAATCGTAAAGTAGAAGATTAACCGCAAGAATTAAAAATTGGTTAAGAAGTTCCCTTACCATGATCTTGATACATCACATATGTTCCTTATTAATTTTTAATAATAACCATAAGTTAATTTATACATACTTATGATATATTTTTATTTTTATTATTCCTTTTATATTTTTTTTGAAAAACAACATAATTATTTACATTAATATCATTCGTTTTGTCAATATTCGGTACTTGAGTTGAAAATGAACATGTTTTGATATAAATTGTACATGTGGTCAAAATGAAAAAATCTCCAGATTTATATTAATGATTTAGATATTATATGAAACCATTATATATTTATTTATAATAGTCCAAAACATTTGGAAATAATAAATGAAATGTATAGTTCATGGAGACGGTGGGGCGTACGTACACATGAATGCTACATTAATTTATTTTTCATATTTAAAAGAATAAAAACTAAATGATACAGAGGTATATTATAATTTCAGTATAATTTCATATTTTATATACATTAAATATTTCCATTATATGAATATTTTATACATTCCATGTATGTAATGAATGAGTCATATAACCTTGAGGGGGCCGTAGTCCGCACTTCCTTAAATGAAATTATCTTATTTACACAATTAGGAATCATAAAGGCATGTTCTAAATTTAATATACAAAAGAATAAAAAAATATAGATATAATATATATCATATATAAATAAATTTCCATCATAATGGACACCATGAGAGGTGTTAGGAGAAATTTGAACAATCATTTGTTTCATGAGGAATTAGTTCATCGTCCAAAGAAAATATGTGGTTGTATCCATTAGAGGGAGGTGTGTGTAAAAGTAGATAAAATAATTCTCATAATATCATCCTATTATATTTTGGATACTATTTTTGTTATGTAATCCAATAATAAGAATAGAATATGGAGTGGAGAAAGAAAATAAATCAGAGGAACTATAGAGAAGATGTTACCTCTAAAAGGTGAAACTCCCTTTGATTTGAGCCAAAATTCATTCTTGAATTTCCTTCATCCCATGGTAAGGATTATAAGAGTAAGGGTGGGATGTTGGTAGCTTATTTGAGTATATTTTGGATGAGACAACTTGATTGAGCAGTGTGATTATATTTTTAGAGGTGGTGGCCTTTTATAAGAGAAAGTAGGGGAACTTTAGGATAGTTTTCAAGTATTATTTTATCATAAAATTATTTGTGATTTAAAATGACCGCAGAAAAATCATTTCAATGATAAGATGTTTTTTGTTCTAAAAAATATCAACAAATATGTTTTATAAAAGTCTACGTCCCAAATTTAACTATATCTTTTTTCTTTAACTCTAAGTTAAAACATTAACTTTTACCACGTCTTCTTGGATATTCAAGATTTATTGTTACTATATTAACTAAAAAGGCCAAGAGAAATAAAAGTGGTTCATTAAGGACATTTCATCCATTATATAATTTATTTTTCCAAATATTATACTATTAGGTCAATTATATCATTTATAAAAATAGTATTTGTTTTATGAACTCATTTATGTCAATATTTATACTATTCATATCATGATTTTTTAAAA
This sequence comes from Viscum album, assembly GCA_963277665.1. Classification (NCBI taxonomy): domain Eukaryota; kingdom Viridiplantae; phylum Streptophyta; class Magnoliopsida; order Santalales; family Viscaceae; genus Viscum; species Viscum album. The sequence goes on from OY728139.1 coordinate 64,630,798, forward strand.
ATAAAAAACAACATTATTTGTAAAGACCCGTATCTTGACGTACATGAACATTAAATTACTTTTGCGGAATACTTAGTACAAAACAAAAAAATACACACACAAGGATCGTAATAGTTTAGTGTCTTTGGAAACTCGGAACGTAATCTTCTAATCGTGGTGAAAGATCTTAAATATCTCCCATAAAGATCTTCCCTTCTTTTTTTACCTAAAACCTTTCTTTATATCCTGGGGAAAATAAAGCATAAAAGGGTTAGCTCAAATGCTCAGTAAGGGTATACAAAATAAAAATCAATCACACCATATTCATAAGAACATAACTTTTGGAAATCATAACCTGCAAAAGAGAGCATAATTTCATAACATGGGATAAATCATAGTAGTGAAATGAAATCACAATAATCATAACTTAGAACATGAAACTTTGTGGCATACACACATAATCATAGAGAATCATTTCTTGTTAGTCAAGACTAATTTCCAAGACTATCTTAGTGGACAAAGTCCCTTTCCGAATCGAGTAACCCTCATTTCAGTCCTGTTTCACTGAACCGGTATAACCTACCGTTCCAGCCCTGTCTATCTCATGAGATATAAAATCTTTACCCAATGCATTGGAGGGGGATATAGGTCCCACCCATCTTATAATGAATCCTTTCTTATGTGTGCCACATAATCATACATCATCGCATTACACATGTAACAAAAATGGGATTCTTGAAACATCATGACATCATAAATCAATTCATATAAGATAAAGGAATTCAAAAAAATAATTCCATCACAACAGGATCAAATCAATGTAATAATAGGGATAATAACATAACCCTTTATTATCTTAGATAGAAAATAATTTTGATAAAACACTTGAACACCATTCTTGAGGAAAATATCCTTTCTTCTTCAAAAACATTTTTCCTTTCATAACATGTCATAAGACTTTAAAATAAAAGAAGTTGATTAAAAATAAACTTGAAAACTTGCAAAGGATGCTTCTTGGATTTAATGTTTTAAAAATCCATTCATGCCGTATAAGTTAAAAAAAACATTCTTCATACTTTTGTCGGAAAAGTCAAAAAGTACCTCGTACGACAAAAGATTCCTTTCATACATATTACTAAAAACTCACCGAAGGGTAAAAATGGATTTTAAAAATTGTAGGTGGATGGAAATAATATTAAATATTGATGAAACATGGATGTGGATGATAAAATACACCCTAGTAAATACTTACGAATATACAATCTCGGATAAAAATGAGATTGTGATATTTCCCTTACCTTAGGTCCGATTTGCATTGTACGTGTCCGAAGCTGCTGTATAATGGTTTAAATAATGTCATTTACTTATTAAAGAATCATATTCATTGTTATGATATCATATATGGTTCACTTATGACATTATATTACCCGTTCTTTTGTAAATTCCATGTTAAAGAAGCGTTTTGGGTAAAATCGTTTCTTTTATCGTAGGTGTTTTGACTTGTTGTTATTGACATTATTATTACTTATATCATGATTTACTTACTTCCAGAATATAAAATATGATTTATATATCATATATATTCAGTATATATATATATATATAATATATAGATAAATGAAATGAAAAACACCGTTCATGGAGACGGTAGTCCGTACGTACGCATGAACGATGTTTTCCTTTCCCTATTGTCTTGAATGGAAGTAAGTAGATGACATACATATATATATATATACATAAATCCAGTAGCTTTATAATGTGATATATTTCATTATTATTTCTTATATATACTTTATAATCATTCTTAAATGGTTAACATGGAGAATGAATCTCATCGCGTCGTGGAGACGGTATTCCGTACGTACACACGCGCGGTGATTTCTTTTTCCGTAGGATAGATAGATGGTGAAATAGGGTTGTTTCATACTTATAATAACATATCAGTATATGAGTGATACTGATGTTATTACTTCATAATGAAACAACCTAAGAAGAATAAGTGGAAGAAGAAATAAAGATGAAAGAATTGGTAACGGTAATTACCTCTTCTTTGAAGCGCCTTTTGGAGACCTCCTCTTAGAGAACTAAAATTGGTCTTTGAAGAAGACAAGAACCTCTAGGATGTTTCTAGGGAAGTGGAGAAGAGATTTTGGCAGGGGTTGGCCGATCTTGAGTGCTCAAATTGGTGTGAGGAGGAGGGGGAGGAGGTGCCCTTTTATGAGGGAGGAGAGGGGCACCTTAGGAATATCTCAAAATATTATTTTATATTAAAATAAAAATCGGTTTATAATGGTTCCAAAGGGTCTTATTTCGATGCTAAAGTGGGGATGGGTCGAAATCCTATCAACCAATAGGATTTAGACAAGTTTAGGTTATTATTTTAACCTTATCAATTAGATTTAACTCTAAGTTAAATAGTTTAACTTTTACCGTGTCTTTTTGTTTTCTTTCACTATATGGTTAATACACTTACTATAACATTCCAAACGAACCCCAAATTGTTTATTATTAATATATATATCCTTATATAAGTTATTTGGAAGAACCTTAGATTTTTAGGAATAAAATAACAATTAATAATATAATATTTGATTTAAAAACTATTTTGTGTCAATTTTGACACTATTTGATATATGATTTTTGTGAAAGTCATAACAGAATTATATGTTCGAACCAAGTTGATTAAATCAACAATAATATATCATAGTAACCTATAAAATTAGTGGAATTCATAAAAAGTCTCAAATTACATTCATTTGAGTATTTATAACATCAATTATGTTAATATTTCCTTAAAAGGGTAATTACTGCATCATCGTTGTGTCATAAATAAATTAATTTATTTAAAGTCTAAAAATTATAAATAAAATATAATTATGTAGGAAATCTTTTTATATTTCTAATTAATATTTATAGTCGAATTTATCTTATGTATAACCCCATATTAAAAATGTTTTAGTGAATAAACATTGATTTTAACTCTTTTAACTCTTCTTTGAATTAAATAATAATAAATGTCCTAATCTAATCCAAGTGGGCCTAAATGATAATACTTTACACTTAAGGTTGTTTTGGTAGATATACACTTGTCCAATAGAGTTAGGACATTTGTTAGGGTAATATTAATATCATTCTTACCCTTAATTACCCTATTTACTTTTAACCGTGGTAAATAAATGTAAAAAGTTACTATTCACCAAAAATTATTTTCATCTCATTGAACCACATTTTACTTACTGAAATCAACCGTGTCTCTCGGATTTTTGAAATTCCATTCACAGAAGCGGTAAAATTAAGTTTTATGAAAAATTCAGTTTTTTTAACTACCACTTAGTAGTTTCACTATTCATCAAAAAATGAAGGTTTTCAGAAAAATGCCAAAATTTCATCCTAAGCTATATTTCATATTCCGAATTCAAAAATGAAGTCTATTTTACCAAATTCATAACATAGAAGTTGCATTAATTAATTTTATAATTAAATCCCGCTGTTAAAACAAATAGCGTGTTTTTAAGAAACAATATCTATCAAAAGATTGACACTTGTTTATGTCTGGTTTAAATGTGCAATTACATCCAATGACCAACATTGTATTAAATTGTAAAAATATATTCTAAATATACTTTAAAACTACTCCAATTAATAATTTATCACTATTAATTATTTCGATTAAAAAAGTTGTTTTTTAGTAATTTTCACTATTCATCAGAATATGAAAGTTATCCGAAATGTACCAAAATTTCACCTTAGGCTAAATTTGATACTCCGAATCCAAAAATGAAGTTCATTTTGAAAAATAAGATTTACAGAATTTTAAAAAGTGGTTATTACTATTCATACCGGCTAGTTTTAATAATATTTTAATAGCATATCGTTGTTTAGTGAAACTCGGTATTGCGTAGTACACACGCTATCGAGGAAGGTCGTGATTGCGTGTAATGCAAGGCAAGTCAAGGATGCGTGTTGTGCAAGCTCCTTTTGGTGTAGTGTACAACACAAGACATTAATAAAATTAAAAAGAATATCTTGGGCTGTTACATTCTACCCCCCTTAAAATGAATTTCGCCCTCGAAATTCGTCGGGGTTATAAATGGTTTACTATTTGAAATTTTCTTTAATAGAAACCCACATCGTAAAAAGGAATGCCAAAACTTGGCTTTAAAAACTAAAGTATGAAATGTAACGATTACCCAAATAAACTAATCACTGGGTTTCCACATAGGTGAAAATATGGATATGGAATAGAAATCTAACCATCATGTTCTGATGGAGAGTGGTAGAGGACATGGCTATGGAAAAGCCAACAATCACAAATCCATAAATATGTGACGATCTAAGGTACCATCTGATTCATCAGGTATAAGATCACTAAGACAACATTTTTGGTTTTCATGATCATTTCCCTAAAGTTGAAAATTTGAATTAGAATAAATACTTTCTTTATTTTGGTACAATCTCACTGTTGTTCATGCCTTGAACAATTTCAACTTCATCTCTTAAATAAATGAAGTTGAATTTGTTATTCGTGAAGTGTTAGCAGATCATGTGATAGAATGACGGGTCATTCCATCTGTCTCAAAAAAAAGGTTAGCAAAAATTATATACATAAGTCGATCTATTGTGAGATTAATCATATATGGTTCCTAAAATGGACCTATACTTCATATATCATACTGCTTAATATAATAAAACTAGTTTCTACTAAACAGGGACTTCCTGTAGGACAGTGGTAGGCGATAAAGGCCAGTCGCACTTCGGTTGTGGGTTCGATTCCCACAGCCTTGTCCGAAGTGATGGGCTGTCGCCCGTCCTGCAGGTTGTCCTTTTTCTAAAACTATAATACTATAACATCCCATCAATAATATCGGAAAAAAAACTTCTATCCTTAAACAATACTAACTTATGTCCAACATAATCCATTCCAATCTTTAAGATTATCCATAATACTGCAGTCCACTCTCATAACATAGTGAAAACGATTACCATAGATTTAACACCATCTTCGATCCCCATATATCATAAGATATGTTTTGTTGGTCACATTCCAAACACTCAAAGTCCTTAATAATGTATTCTCTTGAATACCCATTGAACCATAGTGAAAACGTGAATGCAGTTAAATGTTTAACACTTTTCACATACCAAAATCCTCAAAATTCTATATACTCAAACCATGATATCACTTAGTCCTTATATCAATCATGAGCTCATGAATACAATCAAACATCTCATTATCTTCTTATCACTTCATTATGCTCATATCATCTGTTTACCAAAAATGTCTCAATCACTTTTCATGGTTACCGGTACCATAAAATTTATGAAAACCATAATAGACCAAAACAAAAATATTTCAGTACACCATAAAAGTTCCTCAACAACATTATTCTTGAATACCAATACATAAACACTTCAGTCCATCCACTTTAATGATTGTCCTGGAATAAGTCCTTCCTTGATTTAGAAGTATCTTTTTAGGTCAGGGCATTGAGTTGGGTAATGCCCATGTTCTTCACAAATAAGACATTGAACTCCATAACAATCTGTCACTCTATGACCCTTTTCTCCACACAGATAACATCGGTCCCTCCATTTGAGGTATTCATCAAGGTTCTTCTTCCCTTCTTTAGAAATCTCAATCTTTCTTTCTTTATGCTCCTCAACATGCAAACATGCATAATAGTTTATCTTCCTCTTCTTTGATGAATTAGTCATACCACTAAATTTCACCTTGTTAATCATATATCTCGATGACTGATTCGGCATAATCTCAATATCTTTCTCTCTAGGAATTACACAATTTTTTTGCTCATAGTCACCAATTTTTCCATTGGATTCAATGCTAACCGAATTCCTTCTGGTTCCCTCCATTAATTAAACACAAAAAGAATCTTGTGAGAGGAAAAAATCATGCTAGAGAAAACAAAATTATAAATGGGGAGTATCATCAATATCTAACATCATAGGTTTAATTCTATGATCGTTAGCATAGTTCTAGTACTATAACATATACGTATACTTAACGTTAGGGACATCCCTAGACATACCGTAGAAATATCTCTAGGGATCTCACTAACGTTTTCGCATCCTAGTTTCCAAAGGTTGACTAAACCTTTCCTCTGATACCAACTGTAAAGACCCATATCTTGACGTACATGAACATTACATTACTTTTGCGGAATACTTAGTACAAAACAAAAAAATACACACACAAGGATCGTAATAGTTTAGTGTCTTTGGAAACTCGGAACGTAATATTCTAATCATGGTGAAAGATCTTAAATATCTCCCATAAAGATCTTCCCTTCTTTTTTTTATACCTAAAACCTTTCTTTATATCCTGGGGAAAATAAAACATAAAAGGGTGAGCTCAAATGCTCAGTAAAGGTATACAAAATAAAAATCAATCACACCATATTCATAAGAACATAACTTTTGGAAATCTTAACCTGCAAAAGAGAGCATAATTTCATAACATGGGATAAATCATAGTAGTGAAATGAAATCACAATAATCATAACTTAGAACATGATACTTTTTGTCATACACACATAATCATAGAGAATCATTTCTTGTTAGTCAAGACTAATTGCCAAGACTATCTTAGTGGACAAAGTCCCTTTCTGAATCGAGTAACCCTCGTTTCAGTCCTGTTTCACTGAACTGGTATAACCTACCGTTCCAGCCCTGTCTATCTCATGAGATATAAAATCTTTACCCAATGCATTGGAGGGAGATATAGGTCGCACCCATCTTATAATGAATCCTTTCTTATGTGTGCCACATAATCATACATCATCGCATAACACATGTAACAAAAATGGGATTCTTGAAACATCATGACATCATAAATCAATTCATATAAGATAAAGGAATTCATAAAAATAATTCCATCACAAGAGGATCAAATCAATGTAATAATAGGGATAAAAACATAACCCTTTATTATCTTAGATAGAAAATAATTTTGATAAAACACTTGAACTCCATTCTTGAGGAAAATATCCTTTCTTCTTCAAAAACATTTTTCCTTTCATAACATGTCATAAGACATTAAAATAAAAGAAGTTGATTAAAAATAAACTTGAAAACTTGCAAAGGAAGCTTCTTGGATTTAATGTTTTAAAAATCCATTCATGCCGTATAAGTTAAAAAAATCATTCTTCATACTTTTGTCGGAAAAGTCAAAAAGTACCTCGTACGACAAAAGATTCCTTTCATACATATTACTAAAAACTCACCGAAGGGTAAAAATGGATTTTAACAATTGTAGGTGGATGGAAATAATATTACATATTGATGAAACATGGATGTGGATGATAAAATACACCCCAGTAAATACTTACGAATAAACAATCTCGGATAAAAATGAGATTGTGATATTTCCCTTACCTTAGGTCCGATTTGCTTTGTACGTGTCCGAAGCTCCTATATAATGGTTTAAATAATGTCATTGACTTATTAAAGAATCATATTCATTGTTATGATATCATATATGGTTCACTTATGACATTATATTACCCGTTCTTTTGTAAATTCCATGTTAAAGAAGCGTTTTGGGTAAAATCGTTTCTTTTATCGTAGGTGTTTTGACTTGTTGTTATTGACATTATTATTACTTATATCATGATTTACTTACTTCCATAATATAAAATATGATTTATATATCATATATATTCAGTATATATATATATATAATAGATAGATAAATGAAATGAAAAACATCGTTCATGGAGACGGTAGTCCGTACGTACGCATGAACGCTGTTTTCCTTTCCCTATTGTCTTGAATGGAAGTAAGTAGATGACATACATATATATATATATACATAAATCCAGTAGCTTTATAATGTCATATATTTCATTATTATTTCTTATATATACTTTATAATCATTCTTAAATGGTTAACATGGAGAATGAATCTCATCGCGTCGTGGAGACGGTATTCCGTACGTACGCACGCGCGGTGATTTCTTTTTTCCGTAGGATAGATAGATGGTGAAATAGGGTTGTTTCATACTTATAATAACATATAAGTATATGAGTTATACTGATGTTATTACTTCATAATGAAACAACCTAAGAATAAGAAGTGGAAGAAGAAATAAAGATGAAAGAATTGGTAACGGTAATTACCTCTTCTTTGAAGCGCCTTTTGGAGACCTCCTCATAGGGAACTAAAATTGGTCTTTGAGGAAGACCAGAACCTCTAGGATGTTGCTAGGGAAGTGGAGAAGAGATTTTTTCAGGGGTTGGCCGAGCTTTAGTGCTCAAATTGGTGTGAGGAGGAGGGGGAGGAGGTGCCCTTTTATAAGGGAGGAGAGGGGCACCTTAGGAATATCTCAAAATATTATTTTATATTAAAATAAAAATAGGTTTATAATGGTTCCAAAGGGTCTTATTTCGAAGCTAAAGTTGGGATGGGTCGAAATACTATCAACCAATTGGATTTAGACAAGTTTAGGTTATTATTTTAACCTTATCAATTAGATTTAACTCTAAGTTAAATAATTTAACTTTTGCCGTGTCTTTTTGTTTTCTTTCACTATATGGTTAATACACTTACTATAACATGCCAAACGAACCCCAAATTGTTTATTATTAATATATATACCCTTATATAAGTCATTTGGCCGAACCTTAGATTTTTAGGAATAAAATAACAATTAATAATATAATATTTGATTTAAAAACTATTTTGTGTCAATTTTGACACTATTTGATATATGATTTTTGTGAAAGTCATAACAGAATTATATGTTCGAACCAAGTTGATTAAATCAACACTAATATATCATAGTAACCTATAAAATTAGCGGAATTCATAAAAAGTCTCAAATTACATTCATTTGAGTATTTATAACATCAATTATGTTAATATTTCATTAAAAGGGTAATTACTGCATCATCGATGTGTCATAAATAAATTAATATATTTAAAGTCTAAAAATTATAAATAAAATATCATTATGTTGGAAATCTTTTTAGATTTCTAATGAATATTTATAGTCGAATTTATCTTATGTATAACCCCATATTAAAAATGTTTTAGTGAATAAACTTTGATTTTAACTCTTTTAACTCTTCTTTGAATTAAATAATAATAAATGTCCTAATCTAATCCAAGTGGGCCTAAATGATAATATTTTACACTTAAGGTTGTTTTTGGTCGAGATACACTTGTCCAATAGAGTTAGGACATGTGTTAGGGTAATATTAATATCATTCTTACCCTTAATTACCCTATTTACTTTTAACCGTGGTAAATAAAAGTAAAAAGTTACTATTCACCAAAAATTATTTTCATCTCATTGAACCACATTTTACTTACTGACATCAACCGTGTCTCTCGGATTTTTGAAATTCTATTCACAGAAGCGGTAAAATTAAGTTTTATGAAAAATTCAGTTTTTTTAACTACCACTTAGTAGTTTCACTATTCATCAAAAAATGAAGGTTTTCAGAAAAATGCCAAAATTTCATCCTAAGCTATATTTCATAATCCGAATTCAAAAATGAAGTCTATTTTACCAAATTCATAACATATAAGTTGCATTAATTAATTTTATAATTAAATCCCACTGTTAAAACAAATAGCGTGTTTTTAAGAAACAATATCTATCAAAAGATTGACACTTGTTTATGTCTGGTTTAAATGTGCAATTACATCCAATGACCAACATTGTATTAAATTGTAAAAATATATTCTAAATATACTTTAAAACTACTCCAATTAATAATTTATCACTATTAATTATTTCGATTAAAAAAGTTGTTTTTTAGTAATTTTCACTATTCATCAGAATATGAACGTTATCCGAAATGTACCAAAATTTCACCTTAGGCTAAATTCGATACTCCGAATCCAAAAATGAAGTTCATTCTGAAAAATAAGATTTACAGAATTTTAAAAAGTGGTTATTACTATTCATACCGGCTAGTTTTAATAATATTTTAATAGCATATCGTTGTTTAGTGAAACTCGGTATTGCGTATTACACACGCTATCGAGGAAGGTCGCGATTGCGTGTAATGCAAGGCAAGTCAAGGATGTGTGTTGTGCAAGCTCCTTTTGGTGTAGCATACAACACAAGACATTAATAAAATTAAAAAGAATATATTGGGCTGTTACATTATTGTTTTGAAAATACATCTTTAATTCCAATATTACAAGTCATATAAATCCATAAATTTATTTTAATATTTATAATACCATATATTTAAATAATTCATTAATAAGGTAATCACTACATCATCATCATGTCATAAATAACTATATTTATTTTATATCTAAAAATTTTAAATAAAATATTACAATTTAGGAAATATTTTTATATTAATAATTTTAATTTATGGTTGAAAATATCACATATATAACCACACAAAAAACTAGTTTTATGAAAAGATTATTGTTTATGTTATATTTCCCTTTACATTAAATTAATTAATATAACATGTCATTATCACTCCCAAGTGGCTCCATGGGCTCCCAAAATTGAACAATGGATGCCAATGGTCTGAAATATATAATCCAATTGGATTGGAACATGTGTTAGGGTAGTTTAATATTATTATAATGTTATTTTTTACCCTTATTTACCATATTTACCCTTTAACCATTGTAAATAAAATAATTTCTAATGTTACAATTCAAAATGTCTAAAAATAAAAGTACCTATTTACACAATTTGGGAATCCTTATTCCAAATATGGAATCCATTTTTAAAATTAAAAACATATAATATTAAGTAATTAATTTAAAATTAATTCGCATTGGTAAAACCAAAATGTGGGCTTTTAAGAAGTAATATCTACCAAAAGATTGACTTGTGTTTATGTCCCTTTTCAAAGTAAAATTACATAAAATTATCAAAAAAGGATTAAATGATAAAACATTATTCAATCTAACGTTAAAAAAATAAATTAATAATCTCACTATATTAATAAATTTGATGAAAAGGAAGTTTTGAATTAAAATGCATTATTTTTCGCTATTAATTAAATAAATGAACTTTATCCCAAAATTACCAAAACATTAACCGAAATAAATTTTTCTGTCCCAATTAAAAGGAATAAATTTATTTTGTCAAATAGAACATATAAAACATAAAAAAAAGATTTCAAAAAGGGTTCTTCAACAAAAGGTGGTAAAAATAAAATTTAATAATTTTAGAGTATTTCCTACTTAAAATCAGATTCATTATTATTTTAAGACTCTAAATTTTATTGTACAAAGGTAAAGAAATTTAAAAAATATGTATAATAATATATTAGTTAGTTCTATTCATTACCACCAACATAAATCCTAGGGGTTAACAACCATTTAAAAATATATTATCTTACTTTTCTTTATAACTCAACACTGTGTTAAACGTAAGATTTCAAGGATACAATTTGTTGCATGTTGAAAATGATTTTGGAAAAATCATCCCCTTTAATAAAAAATAATATATTATTCATAAATATTAATATAAATGAAAAAATTATTATTTTGTAAATACCTAGGTTGTTACATCATACCAGTAAGCATAATCTAGAAATAATTTTCTCCAAAAGTGATAAAGGGATTTTCCTTGGTTTTTAAACCTCTAGTAAATCCAATAGAGGTTTTATAAATGAATTAGTACTGTTTAAGATTTTAGCCACATCAAATTTTGGGAAATAGATCCAAATTATCCCAGGATCCCTTTAAATAATTATGAGGATGATTTATCACCTTTGAACATAAATTCTGAACCTTCTTATTCTATTATGAAACAATGAAAAAATCACACAGTTTCAATGATTTTCCTAAACATTAACATAAATATACAAAAGAACCTATAGGGATGTGAACTACATTTTATAGAGTTGTAAGGAATCTTATGTACTATCTTTTAGATGTTGTAGTTGGATAAATAGATATTGGTACAAATACTAGAGCTTATCTTAGAAATCATTTTGAACATCATGTATTTTTTTTACAGTTACAACCAATGAACATTAACGATGCATTTAATGCTGAATTTAGGGTAAAATCTATGAAATATAAGTTAAATCATTTTTACAGAAAAAATGTATAGGATCTTTTTGATAGACAGAAAGACACCTTGAATATAAGTACTAAGTGGTTGTTTAAAAATAAGGTATATAAATCAGGATCTATTCTAAGAAAAAATGCTAAACTAGCTGCATAAGGATATATTCAATAAGAAGAAAAAGTTTATGATGATACCTTTGCATTAGTATCCATACTTGAATCAATTTGAATAACACTTTCATTTTAATATCATATGAGTTTCAAACTTCACAAAATTTATTTCAAGAGTGCATTTTTAAATGGGTATATAATTTAAGATATTTTTTGTAGAAAAATCCATTAGTTTTGAAAATTACCATTTTAAAAATTAAATTCTAAAATTTTGAAAAGTTTTATATGGTTTAAAACAACATCCTATATCATTTTATGATTGGATCTTATCCTATTATATTTCAAATGGGTTTTCAAAATTTATTGTTGATCATAACGTTTTTATAAAAATAATTACAAAACATTTTTTAGTTGTAGAAATTTATGCATATGCTGTTATTTTTGGATCATCAGGAAATTAATTATGTACTAATATTTCCAAAAAATGAATACAAAATTTGAAATGAGTAAAATGGGTTGAATCAATTTATTTCATGGTTTTTAGATTTGTTAAAATAAATAAGAAATTATATTAAAGAAATGTAAATATACAAAGGATGATTTAAAATGTTTAAATAGGGAAAAACAAAGAGTAGTGATACTACCTTGAGTACTATTTGTATATTGGAACATGATTAATCTGGGAATCAAGTGTATCAAAATAGTTACATATGTATGATTCTAATTCATCATTATATTATAGATATCATACCTGATATTAATTTTAGTGTGTGTATATGTGATCACATTCAAGAAAATACAAAAGAATCACACTTGGTATCTATAGAATGAATTTTCAAATACCTTAAATATACTATCAATTTAGTTCTATTTTACCCTAGATTACAAGATTATGATTTAGTTAGATATTATAATTATAATATTGGTACATGTAAGTTAGACAGAAAAATAACTTCTATAACATGTAAAATTTTAGGCAATTCACTAGTTCTTGGTGTTGCTGGAAACAGAATTATGTTTCACCTTCTACTACTGATGTTGATTATATAGCTATAGGTAGTTGTTATCTAAAAAATTAGTGGATGAAATACGCATTACAATACTATAGATATTAATTACAACATGTATATATAAGTTCTGAAATACCAGTGCAATAAATATTTCTAATAATCTTCTTTCACATTCTAATATATATATTTTTGTGATAGTTCACTTTTTGAGAGATCATTTTCAATAAGGGGATATCACAGTTGAATACATTTTCGTATCACATCATCAAATTGAAATATTTACCTAGACATATAATTATAGGAGAATGAGTTATATCCAATATGAATTGGGTATGATCAATTTTGATTAAGTTAAATGTTTGGGGACTCACCATTTTGATTTCTAATTGTTAGGATTTCTCCCCATTGTTATCCTCGGTGTTTTCATTTTTAACCGTTGAGATTTCTCATCATTGTGATTTCTCAGCATTAAATATTTCTCACCGCTGAATGTCTCTCACTTTTGTGAATATCTCTCCATTTAGAATGTCTCAACATTGGTAATTTATCACCATTATGAATGTATCACTATACCAAATGTCTCATCATTGAAACTTATCATCTTTAAAACTTATTGCCATTAAATTGTCATTCCATTGTCAATTTTGGTATCACCTATTTGTTTTTAAACTACCAGTTTTAATTATTTATTTTTTATTCTTATTGTTTACCTCATTTATGATTCGCCTCAAATTTTTCCCCAATTTCTGATTTTGATATTTGAGTTCCCTAAAATCCTAAATTATATAAATATGATACATTTTCTAGGATCAATGTTCACTCTTTACTCATGCATTTTTCTCTTGAGCCCTATGTAGTATTTTTCTTCTTACCATTAGAATATTTTTTTCACCTTCAAACAAGAAAACTTATCCAATTTAGAAGACCTCTTTATCATGAGTGAATCATCCTTACAAATATTCCATAGTCAAGACACATCTCATGAAGAAGTATTCGGGGGAAGCGAGTCATCCTACTCCATTTGATCTAGTGAACCCCAATCTCAAGAAAAGAGTATTAGTACCTTGGAAGGAAGTTAAAACTAATTTTCCTCTTTTGATTTAGTAATTAGTTCTAGATGTTATAATGAAACATGTAAGGATGGAATGATTCAATTCATATGAGAAACTATTTTAGTTGTTGAATATCAAGAATCATATATTGATTGTGGTGGTTAAGAAATCTCTATAATAATTTTTTGAAGGATGAAAATATATAGAAACTATAGAAAATGAAATTGGTATATGATAGTAAAATTTCATACGAAAAGTTTAATCGTATAGACTATCCCTTCAGGAATAAATAACTTATATTTCATGGTTTGGAATGAGGAAAAATCATATAATTCTCGGATGAAGAGTAGGAATAGTTTTTTTCCTCTGGAGTTGAGGAGTAAGAATTTATAATTTAGGATAACAGTGATCAATATCTAACATATGACTATCCTCTTATCACATATGGAAATCCTAGTCCTCCTAGGGGACTCCCTATCAGAAAAATTATTATAAAATAATATAGTGAGGAGGATGAAATTGAAGGGTCTGGTGAGGATAAATTTTAATGTACATCCATATCATCTAAGGAAAATGTAAATGGTGAAAGTGAATAAGGATATGATGATGATGAATTTTTTTTTAAAATAGTGATGGATTTAGTGATAGAATTAAACATGTAAATGGAGATTCTAATTGGTATGATAATAATGATTCTTACCATGATGGTTTATGTGGATGAATTAGATAGAATGATGTGGAAAAACATACCACTCTTGTTTCAGTTCAACAAGCATCAGGTTCTATATTCGAGGAAATTCCATGAATTATCATGGATTTGGATTGATCTTAAATGGAGAAATTAATAATCATCTTTTAGGGGGGTTGTCCCTATGTTTGGTGGGTCATCCTAGTATTAATTGAAGGATAATTGTTAAACATTATATGGATGGGATGACGAGGGTTTTTGATGTCATTGAGAAGTTAATCACTGATTAGGGATTTGTTAAGAATATGGAATTTCATGATCCCCTCCAACCAGAGACATGTCAATGATGGGAATGATATATTGACCCACGAGTCCCACCTCCAGTAGGTTTGGGATGGAGAATAGAACCAATGGGGAACAAATATAAAAATATGGGAGTAATTACCCCAATAATGAAGAACTATTGGAAGATACAATGAGTCAAACATAGACAACTTCATAACATATAAAAAATGAAATAAAAAACCATCCCACAAGGCATGAGAAAATAAAAATCCTAATGATATAAAGTCCACAAGAATAAATGACGAAAATAAAAATATGTATTGAAACAAAAAATATCATGTCGTTTGATACTATAACACAAATAATTTTCCACATAATCCTCCAAGAAACATGAAAATAGTTTTTATATAAATAGGTTAAGCATACAAATATACTCCGTGGGAATACAAAAGCCTCTCGTCTGCATGTGAAAGTTTATACTAATCCACCCATAAGAAAGAAACATAGCAAAAAGAACCTGATGAATTCTACCAAAAAATGTTCATCCTCACCATGGATCTCTTACCAAATAACAAAATACAATTAAAATAGTATAATACTAAGAACATCGATAGTAGGGTACCTCACACTACTTTTATACGGATTAGCCTCTCTCACACACCACATGAAAATTTCATGGTGATCCCACCACATCTGATTATATCACAACAAATCTCATGCAGACACACATGGGTCACACATCACATCATATCACATTTCATACCTCCCACAAAATCATGTGCCCCACATCACATAATGTCACATCACATGATGTCACATCACATCCAGGAAACCTAAAAATCATATATTTTGAAAGGTGATGTGAAGGAAAGTATAGACCATTACATCAAATAACTGTCAAACTATTATTTCCCGTGAGAATTAGAAAACCATCCCATATGAAAGGAGAGTAAGTTCTCGATCATCCATCTATAGAAATACCTCTCAAACATCTCATCACACCGGAAATTATTTCCCCCAATAAAACTCACTAACCCTATCCATCATAAAAGAAGAACAAATATATTGTCATGTATATAGTAATTAGGGTGTTATACCGACAATTTGAAGATACTCTACTATCTTGGAAGCACTAATTTTCCAACCAATTTTTAATTTCATCATAGTATAACGTTTATGGATTACGAATCATTTCATCTAATTTTCTCATGTCATAACATCATCACAAATCACACTTAATATCAAGGGGAAAAAATATCTCATAAAACACCAAGGTTCGAAGAAATCATCAATACAAAAATAAATATAAGGAAAAAATCAATAAAACATTGAGTATTGTGCTCACATATGTGTGTAATTCCCCCGTGTACTCTCCTATAAGACACCATGCCTCTATAGAACCAGAACTAGGGGAATGGTTTTTACTAGCAGCACCTTGCCTTGGTAGGTCTTGGATCTCCATCAGATGATCCACGAAGGTTGTTTCCTTCTCAATACCCAACACTCCATATTCAATTTCATGTCCCTCATCATTGAGATATCGACGTAGATGAGATACGTGAATGGCATCATGGACCCATCCCAATCAAGATGCAAATGCCAATGGATATTCCACACCTACAAATCACCCTAACACCTCGAAATATAAAAAAACTAAGGAAAAATATTTCTCTTCATACAGAACATACACTACCAATGTTGAGTGGAAACCTTCATGAACACATGGTATCAAACCTCTAACTCTATGGGCCACCTACTACAATCAGCATATGACTTCTACTAGCCATGTGATACTTTTAACCTCTCTCAAAACAACCAAACCTCATATGTGGTGCTCTGAACTACCTCGAGACAGTGATCTATTACTTCTCCAAAATCATTCCAGCTCAATGGAGAACAACATGACCATCCATACAAATCCTCACATAAGTCCATTCCAATGTAAGAGTAATATCTATTATTAGAAGTAAACTCAACAAAGGGTAGGTGTTGTGCCCATGATCCACTAAACACTATGACACATGCATGAAACATATACTAAACCCTCTAGATTTTCTCTTCCATCTTTTCATCTATATGTTGGTGGAAGGAATGATGAGGAGAAACTAAGTGCCAAAAGATTGTTGCAATACTTTCCAGAATTGTGAGGTTATGTGGACATCTTGAACTGATACAATAGATATCAAAACATCATGAAACTACACCACCTAATCCATGTACCTCTTAACTAAAGACTCGCATACTCCCAACTCCATGATATATAAGAAGTTTACTCATTTAATCAATCGAACAATAATCACCCAGATAACATCACAACGTACCTAAAATATGGTTAATATTATGAATAAACCCATTAGAATTTTATCCCATTTCCACATAGGTACATCCATGGGATTCAAAAAAACACCAGGATCTTGATGCAATTCCCTTACCTACCCGAAAACCAAGAACCATGCTTCAAACTCTTCAACTACCCTCTTCATCCAGGGCCATCAAATATACAGACTCAAGACTCAATACATATTTGAAACTCATGGGTCGTCCTCCAAATTTGTTCTATAGAAATTACGAAGGAATCCCTTGAAAAATGTTACTAAATCAAAAAACCATCCTAGATACAACAATTGGTTCTAACTGTACTCCGAAATACATTCCAATGAATCATCATGGCCAACACCATCACGTACCACCTATTCCTTTAAGTTTCTCCACTGAGACTCCTCAAATTGATGAATCAGAAAAGACTTCTCAATATTCTGGATGATGTAAACACTTCCATTGATCACCCTTTAAATCAAGTGCAAGGTTACTAATTCCAATATTTCTCTCAAAGAATATGTAGACTCTTAAACAACATCCTACTCAAAGTGTTAACCATGAAATTTCCCCTTGAATATGTATATAAGTCCTCAAAATCATAGTCTTATAAGAACATCATCCACATATAATGTCGTAGATTTAGGTCATGCTGGGAAAATATATACCTCAAACTCATGTCATCTATGAAGACCAAAAAGTGATCCCATATGAAGTAATGTCTCAAAACATTTAGCAGAGACACAACATCAACTAGATCAAGATCAGTGGTGGCATAATTAAATTTTTTGACGGTGTACAATCCTAGACCCATAAGATATTATTTCATTCATCTACATCAAGAGGAACCATATGCTGAGAAAGGAATTGTCATATAAAACATTAAACAACACAACCTATTCCTGTGGCATAAGTACTGGAAAACTATATAACTTCCCCTTTATTTTTGGAAATGCTTCCAGGAATTGATTGGTCCAAAACAATCAGGGTCATTCCAAGTCGACGATGCCAATGGGGCTCAAAACTGAGAGGAATCTAAAAAAACGTCCAATAATAGCCTTTTAGAATAATAAATCAATGCACTTATACTATATTTTTGGGTGTTTCCCAAGAAGAAACATCATCGACCTTTGATATTTCAACTCTGACATTCGGATAAGACTCCACCTACCCGAGGAAATGGATATCTTGTGTCCAAAACATACACATGGAAAACATTCCATGGAGTTGATTTTCCCGAAGTTATGATAAGGCACATCAAAAATATTTGAAATCTATATCTTTTTCCATTGAATAGAAAAATATATCATCGATAAATATGATGATAAAACTGTCCAAGAACTCACAAAACATGGAGATCATGATCCCCTTCAACATGGCTGTTGTGTTCATAACAACAATAGAAATTACTAAAAACATGATTTTCCCATACCAAAATATGATGTTAGTCTTTGGGATATCACCCTCATTCCCCCTTAATAGTTTATATATAGATCGTATGGCAGTCATAGAAAAGAAACTATACCCTATCAACTAATCGAAAAGATCAATGATCCACATATGTAGGTAATAGTTCTTGGTTTTCACTTCATTCTTCCCATGGTAGTATATGAAAAACCTCATTCAACTATCCTACTTATCGAAAAACATCGAAGCACCCCACAGGGATAGAGTAGTCCAAATGAAAACATTTTTCATTATATTAACAATATGATTCCTCAAATACTACCACTCAGATGGTGAAATATTTTAAACATCAATCCAAATTGGAGAACTACTGATCTTCTTTTATATCTCAAAATGAATTTCATGCTAAGGGGTTGGTGTTAAAACACCCTTAGGGTAAACATACATGAAATCATTGATTAAACTAGGAATCTCTTCCATTCTATTTTCCAATCATTCCCCTAAAAAACACATCCAACATAAAAATATGAGGCTTCACGTACTGAATTTACACCACAAAACCCAACTCCACAATAAAAAACATGCTTTATTCATCCACATATAATAAAATGATTCTCCTAAAAAGTATATCAATAATTGTATTAATTGAATATAACCTTTTGTTTTTAAGGATGACATCATATGGATGTATCTTATGAAAGAAATGATCTCCATGGGATTGAGGCGGCCACATCATTAGTCTACATCCCCAGAACACATCAAACAAGATATTCTAGCCTCTGAATGGAATAATAATACCCAGGGTATGAGAATAATCTCTAAATCTTGTCCCAAATCATGGAATATAGTGTTTCTCACAAAATAGTGCAAATATAGAGAAACCAAAAAGGATGGACAAGTGTATATGAAAACTAATTGTACCTCTATTGATCTATGGCCCATCTGGTGCTTCTCCATACACTATATGAAACTAACCATCCCATGCTCAGCTGCCTCTACACTTACAGCCACCTTCATGATCATGCTTATGTCGGGTTCCCTATACTCAGGGAACATATTGATGTTAGCCTATACATACCTCATCTTCCGTAGTTGGACCATAAGCATGCTTCCTTAAGTGTCAGAATTACCTCACTAGATACTACTTTTGCGGCTAACTTTGAACATGTATTCCTTTTCCAAACTGAGCTTGAGTAGCCACTTGAAACTTTCCTAGAAGATGTTTGTGCACCCCCAATAAAAAAACATCACCAACTACCCATTGAAAAGTCACATAAACCTAAAATATGAAAGGGTATCTATTGAAGTCCACTTCCATCTGATAAAAACATCAATGTAATTAGATGAATAGGCTTTCTAATGACAACATTACTCTTTATGGAACCCTATTGGTTCCTATATCATAGAAATCATCATTGTGAGTGCATCTTATCGATAACCTCTTTTATCTTTCGAACTTCAAAATATGTTTGAAATATAAATATTGTAATTTCATACTATATTGATGGATGAGGTGACTCCTCAAGAGGCCTCACTCATGAGTCCTCTTTTGGAAAAAGATCTTGGATAAATTGAAAATGTTCCATGAAATTAATCCCATGTTCCTACAAAAAATTAATCCTCTGCTAAAGGGAGAGTAACTTATGCCTCTTTGCAGCCTTCATGGTCAATAAGAGAAACTCTTCCCGAAACTCCTTCTAGAAGTCAACTAATGAAACATATCCCTTTCTATAATAACTAAAGTAAAACATCCACCACTAACACATAGCCCATCACATGTCACTAACTTTCAAAGAGGTCATATACCCTATTAGGGATCGGATGAAACATAATACTATATCTCACTCCTCTGTTCAAAACTATATTTTTATATTAGAAATGATACTGTCATAATTTTTCAATCATTCCATTGCATAATGTACAATATATTCTTCCAAATATCATCATCCTAAACTTAATTATCCCTCCATAGATAAACTTGGTCAGCCTGCTGATCCTCTACTATAAGATAAACTAGAAGATGATGACTAGTATTCATAGATGAAAGAGAGCCAATGATTTTATAATCCCAAAACTTTATATTTTTAATGTAATATATTTTAATTAAATTTAATCAATTTAATTAATTTTATAAATTATATTTTTCCCCAAACAACACAATTTTAGAAAATAAGAGTAGTCAACATGATGAATGTAACTATCCTAGGTCTCTACCCTACAAGCATATAGATCTCACATGATCATTAAATAAGCTTAGAGTCCATGCATTGGATCATGGGGGGCTCTAAAATCAAATTTACTAGCTGTTCTCCTAGAACTATGTTACACACCATGTTTAACTAACACTATTCCCATACCAGCCACTGAAAACCTAAGAGTGATTATCTCCAAACTCCATACCATATTTATACTATCACCTCTGATACTACTCTATCACAACACCCTCCCACCAAAGACACAACAATGGACGAAGAGAGATAATGAACATTGTGTCCCGCCTTCAGTAGGTTCCGGCTTGGCGACTAGCACCAAGGGTATACAAATTTCACAACATGGGAGGCAATACTCTTTATAAGGAAACGCCATCATGAGATATAATGAATCAACAACTAAAAAATCCTTGAAATTAACCAAAATAAACAAAAGATCCATCCCATAATTAATGAGTAAATAAAATTTATATAAAGAAAAACTACACAATATTAAATACCCAAAAAATGTCTAAACAATGAAAGAAAAATGAGCCCAAGGTTGGTGCAAGGAACACCCAACACAGTCTATGTATTCCTCCTAGAAACCAAAGAAAACATTTTTTATATATGTAGGGTTAGTATGTAGGTATAATCCGTAGTAAAACCAATGTCTCATATGCACATGGGAAAGAGAATACTAATATACCTGTGAGAAGAAAACATAAATAAAAGAAACTAAGAAGGTATACTAACAAAACACAATCGTCGCCAATGATTTAACACCTAATAACACATACATATAAAATAGTATGACACTATCAACATCGAAGATATGGTACCACATTCCAATTTCCCACTAATTATCCTCTATGGCACCCCAATGGTATACATCCTTGTGATCCCACCTCATTAGAGTATATCACATCACATCTATCCTTTACACAAAGGGTACACGCATCCCATCATGTCAAGTCACATGCCAACCACAAACACCTAGTCCACACATCACATTTAATTATGAAGACACCATGGAAATCAAACCACAACACTTGATGAAAATCCCTCTGACACCACATCACTACTCTCCCAAACATAGTAGTTACATTATCTTTTAGAAGAGGGGGTAGGGTAATGTGGGTGGCCATCCTTCCATAATCTCACTATGTTGTTGGGAAAGAAACCCACCAACATGTATATGTGGGTGTTATCACCTGGTTCTTGACACGAGGGGGTGAGTATATAAATTATGAGAAAATTTAGTATATATATTTATATACATATATATAAGTATTATCATCCTAGCATATGGGATTAAAAATAAGACACCAAATTACTCATGGATTTCCCACTTTTCCACCTCCTTTACATGAATAACCTCATTCAAGAAAAACACAATATATTATTTATATTTTAGTCTTGATCTATCATTACTTCATTTTTAGATTATCTATTTCTAAACTATTCTATTAAAAATGTTGTTTCATTTTTACTTAAATCACATCACCATTTCTGTCCTTAAAACTACCATTTAAATCATTATCCTGTAATAATTCATGTTCATGACTATTATTCATTTCTCCATCCAAAGCAACTAAAAAAATAAGACATAAAAATCACAATAAGTAGTAAAATGAAACAATATCCAATATCCAAATCCATATATATCTTCCACTACATCCCTATTACATGACCAAATCAACAAAATCACATCCCAACTGCAAAACCATACATTTATATTTAGCAAGTGATCCCTTATCTAATTTTACTTTGTTAACTATGGGTTTTATATGAGAAACTATATGATCATTGGGAATTCATTTTATTAACCGAATGTACATGGATAACAAATTGTATAATAAGTGACATCAATAGACACATAACTAACAAGTATTCTACAAACCATAAACTAGATCCTAAATAAGGACCCCCAACAAACATGATTTTCTGTGGGTAATTAGTCTATATAATTCACAAAATTAATCAAATTCAATAAAATATTAAAATCTAGAATCATTTTACCACACCCGTTTTTATTAATTTTAGATGTATTCTATTATCATTATTAATTCAGAATCATCTATCTTTACAAAGAGACACATTTATATAAACATCCCATTTGATAAAAAATCATGAAAGGGGATGGAAATACTCCCTAGAAGAAAAATGATTTACATATCTTTGTTGCTCAAAAAAGGTTCACGTACATAAGAAAACTCTATAAGAAAAACCAGAACTAACTATAGAAAACATGTTACTATACTCTTTGGTAGAAGGTTTTGGGATGTATGATCTCAATTGAAATCTAGAATGAACAAGATGTGGGAGGATATTTTATTTGTAATGATTATATTCTTAACATTCAGAATTAGATACAGTTTTTAATTTCCATTAAATATGATCACATCAATACTAGGCTTTCTAAAATTTTAGAAGGCTTACAAACTAATAAAAAATTAATGAAATAATTGAACCATATTAAAAAGATTTAAAAACCCTTATTTACGACATTTAAACCCATTTTCATCATTTAACATGTAAATTGGGAATTATGTAATTTTTCTTAAACATATGAAAATAATGGAAAAATGGAAATTTTTTAAAATAAGTCACCTCTAGGATGTGTCACTGCTAGAAGATTCACCACAAGACGAGTCGCAAAAAGATAAATCACTGTTGTGATATGTCACTACCAGAAAAGTCACTATTAGACGAACCACCGCCAAATGATTCATCGACCAATCAATTCACAGTTAGACATGTTTCCACCAGATGAGTCAGATTGAGATGATTCATTGCAAGATGAGTCCCCACCATTCGATTCCACAATTGATGAGTCACCTCTAGGAGGTGTCACCATCAGATGACTCACTACTAGATTAGTCCCTACCATAAGATCCCCATTGAAATCAGTCACCGACATTCGATCACCTCTAGATGAGTCGTCACAACGATGCGTCACTATTGGAAAATAGAAACTTTTGAAAACTAATTAAATTCCTCAGAGTTGGAATTACCCACATGTCCTAAAAACACCATAGACAATCCACGTACACCAAAAACACACTAATTTTAGAAAAGTAGCATGTTAGAAGGTTTAGGATGTTACATGGAAGAAGTGATTGATACTATTATAACAAAAATATCAAATGCTCATAGATCTATTGAACCCATTTTTGTACCACCTATAGTTGCGAATAAGGCTATAAATCATGTTTTTATAAGCTTTGTATTAATACTTTTGATAGTTGGATTGAACCCATATATAAATAATAGTGTTTATTTATCATTAGTAGACCAAATAATGTTGAACCTTCCATTATAGAATAAAGGGATCCTAAGGGATATTTTATTGATTGAATTGATGCTTCTATTCAGTTAGAGTGGATTAATATACAGAGAGATGCATTTTTACTTACTCCTACTAAACCACCAATTATATCTACATTTATTATGGATTTGTTCACCAAGGGTGACAAAGATTATCTCTATAAATATTTTATTCTATAATATTATGGGAATTTAAGAAACAAACTTATTTTAAAAGAAATACTATGTGAAACGTCTGTAATATATCTCTTTGAATTGGTGACACCCTAAATTTATCCGAAATGTTTCACCATATCCAAGAAAGTTAAATAGAAAACCAAAGGTTGGGTGGTATTTTTTGAATCATTAAAATACAC
Source organism: Viscum album (assembly GCA_963277665.1). NCBI lineage: Eukaryota > Viridiplantae > Streptophyta > Magnoliopsida > Santalales > Viscaceae > Viscum > Viscum album. Next base: position 64,655,540 of record OY728139.1, read on the forward strand.
TTTGGAGGCGGCAGAATCTGAATTTGTTGATTATTTGGAATCTTTTTTACAGATTTTAATATTTTACCTCTATTTATTTTTGTTATTCTTCTCATCCACCTCCTGTTATTGATTATATGTTTCTATGATATATTGTATATGAATAACTCAGTGGTATTCCATGTGGGTTTTCATGTAATTATCCTTCCATACCAGGGGAAATGTTGAGAATGTATACACATTACTATGATCATGAATAATATATGATTCGAGACTATAAAAAGGATATGAAGTGCTATAAAGAGACCATACTGAAATAAATAATGTACTATCTAACTAGGATCTTCACTAAGAATTATATTTTTTTCATTTTTTGTTTTTGGGAAAAAATATAAAAATTCTCAATGTTTCCCAAGAATTGAAAGATCATGTCAACCAGTTAATGTTAATGACTCCAGTGATTCAATGTTTTATGGAAGATAAATCTGAAATCTATAATGCTATGGATTAAGGAGAAAAAATAATCATGGATTTTATAAACCTTATGAAACATTTCCTTCATCTTTTAATAACTGCATTTGTATATTAGGATGCAATCCCAGTTACAACCTTTCTAACTCTTCCAATTACAGATCCATAATTCTTTATTATCCTTGTGACTAAAAACTCGTATACACCTTTTCTAGAAATATTCCAATTTTTTTCACTTTCTCTAAGATATGATAACTAGTACCTTAGGCTGATCTATATTTATGATCCCCAACCTACTTCATCAATACCTATTGTTCCTAAATATATTCATGTTCTTCCCTCAGAGTCAGTTCTTGATCTTTTTACCTTATATAAGGAAAAGGGAATATCTCTTCATTACCCTTCCAAAAAACCCAATGATAATTGATTTGAAATTGTGAATTTGATGAGACAGATTTTTGTGTATCTATTTATTGAAATGTTTTTGGTTTTATCAACACTAAATTTCTTAATTGGATTTCCCATGTTCTTATTGTTCTATTACACTTTTTTCTACTTAATTATACACTTTCTTATAATCTTAAATGGGGGAGGGGTATATTAATTCATTTATTTCTGAGTTATAATTATTTTATTCCATATATGTCTATACATTCCATTTATAGTATATAATATCTTTCTTTTAATTTCTTATTACTAAAATGTGTATAAGTTTTCAATATCCTTGATAGGAAATGTCTTATGTTTTATTCTTTACCATTGATTACATATATATATATATAATGTCATTATTTGAGATCATCTTAATGGGGTAGATAATTGACAACATTATTTTAATGATCACTAAATCATGTTTATTATGATCTTATTGAGAATTCTGTTTTATATTAGAATTTTATATTATAAATAAGATTGTAGAAATTTCGTTTATGTTTAGAAAGACTCACCATTGGGATTGAGTCGCTCCCATAAAAATGATCACCACCAAGGAAGTCTCATCACTATGATCCTAAATTGGATATGTATGGTTTGAAAGATGATCAATAAGTGTCGCCAATACTCAGGAAAATTGTCTACGTGTTGGGGACACTCAACACCAACAACGGCTCCCAATTAGAAATGAGTCATTATTGATATGGAAATTTGACAGGGTATGAGACTCCTCTAAGCTATGAGGCACCGCTAGAACAAAAAATTGGCTAACAATCATAACGCCTCACCTCTATATTGAGTCATAATTATCATTTTTTCCTTCCAAATAAAGACCCTGCTAATGTGTCTAAACATTCCCATAGTTTCACTACTCAAAGAGGAATTTACTGAAGAGGTACTCCTGGAAGTGGCACCACCAGAAGAATCGCCACAAGATGAGTCGCCACAGGTATCGAAGTCACTATTCTAAAAACTCACCACTAAAATCTCAATATATTTATTACATTTAATATTTATAATAGATATTTATTTAATAAATTTCCAATAATATTTTAATTATTTTTCCTTAATTTCTTGACATAGATACATTAATGTTGAAGTCAGAATGTACAGTACATGGAGCATAAGATCTAATGGATTACTATTTCTGATGTTATAGATAAAATATTAATGAGACACCCTCATGGGTAATTCAAGATATACAGAAGTATATTGTTGTAATATGCATACACACACCCACAGATCTACACATGTGAAGTGAGACGAACTCTATTTCAATAACTAGAAGGTATTTACTAGTTCTGACACATGATTGAGTAATTCAAAGAACAATATGTATCAAGTGCCTCCTTATGTGAATGTACAATGTATTTTTTTACACTTTGTTCCATTAAATCTTCTAAAACACGACTCTAGACTCAGTTCAAAAAAAATACTAGTTTCATGATCTATATGGAGTATCAGACAAAGCCACTCAATCAATTTCCATGCTTTATTTTCTCAGTATTTTTTTAAAATTTACATTGTGAGCATTGTACATTGCTGATTCTATTACACACACAGATTCTGCACTACATTAAACTTGAAGATACTCATATATCATCTAAACACTATCAATACTTTCTTTACCACGTGTTGTGATAGAGGTTCATTTGTGACATGTTTTCTTTATTCCCCCACACCAATGGTGGAAGAGGATCGTGTGTGGCCTGTAAAGTTTTCATACTAATATAAAACATGATAAAAGTTTCGGATCAATGTTTATTCAATATAAAATTCTTTGCAGTAGGAAATTACTATGTAGAGAGTACTGAGTCTCAGTGTGAGGTTGAACCTCTTGTATTAATATTCCGCTATGTGTTTTGTTTTAAATTTTTTTTCTCATGAAAACTACATTTGTTTTAAACTTGAAAACAAAACCCACGCTCTATAGTTATATTTTATTAGTGTTTGTATAAGCATTTAATTTTGTAAATTGATTTTAAAAGTAAAATATTTTTTCATACTTATTTTTACTATGACCTAATTAATCCTTTGAGAAATTTTTTAAAAGAATAAAATATATAAAAATTTGATATTTTTGTTAACTATGCCATATTTAAATTTTTTAGAGGATTTTATTTTATTTTTTTTTAAATTATTGGGTACCTAATTCACCCCTCTTGAAATACTTAGTCGGAACAATATTTAAATGAAAATAAAATTTTCAAAATGAAAAAAATAGATTTTCAATTAAATGCCCTTTTAAATATAAAATTTTCAAATACAATATTAAAGAGTAATATCCAGTTGAAAACCCACAGTTAGATTATTATAAATAATAATATACTAAATAATATTTAAAACTAATTAAAATATAATTTTACCGTTTAAGTAATTTTAAATAAAATAAATATTTCTATAAAAATCAGTATTTTTCAATATTCCATCGAAAATACATTTTATCAGAAAATTTTCCATTATTAATCCTAAGATAATTTTGTCATTATAAATTTAAAAAATAAATTATATTTTTCTAAATAATTTTATATAATTCTAAAATTAAACATTTCAATAATAACATATAAAATATGTTTTTAATAAAACCATTTCATTTTTGATTTGAAGAATTAATTAATATATTTATAATTAAGATAATTACATAGTTTAGGAATATTAATAAATACTATGATTATTTATTCTATCATTACAAAAACAATTACAGTCTATTCCCTTTAAGAACTTACGTCCTAATAATTTTAAACTCATGGTCGATAACCAGTGATTGGATTTTAGAAATACATTTTTTAAATCCCAAAACCTAAAATGGATTAATAAATCATCCACTTAATAAGAGAGAAAAGGTAATTATTAATGTCATCTAGAATAACTCATACTAGTTTTCCATGTTGGATAAATTGGGTGAGATATAAAAACTTGGATATGGTATAGAAAAATAGTTGTCATGAACAGATAGTGATTGATAGAGAACATGATCCTAGTGAAGTTAACCATTATGAAATCATAAATAAGTGAGGGGTTAAAAAGAAAATTATTTCATTGTAAGAAAAGTAAATAGATGATGTTTTTTCAAATTCATTTCCTTATGTTGTGGAATTCATTTAAATCATAAGTGAATAATATAAATTCATATACATACGTAAAAAGTATAATTTTATCCACTAATAACTTTCCACAATAAACTAATATTATGTCCAAATCTGGAGACTTCATGATGAATTTATCATTATTGATGCACTGGAATTTTATTTTATAGGAAAAACCATCCACTAAAATAATAAAAATATGTGCCCCCTATTTTTAATAAAAAACCAATCCCAAAATGGTTAGTGAAAGCTCAGATAATTCCAAATAAAGAATTAATATTCATATGATGAAATATACATTAATCATAAAAATTAAAATGCACTAACCTGAATTTAGTATATAAAATTCAGTAAATTAATATAATTAAATTTCCTCAAGAATATCCCAGAATAAGATTAAAATCATAAAATCGGAATGATTTATCACTTAGTCATAGATGATAAATTTTAAATTTATGTCCTAATCTTATTAATGAATCTTATTCTATCATACCAAAATCTTAATTCCATAAAAATATATTAATTAACATATTATAATCATTTTAATAAATAACCAAAATCATTATAAATAAATCATAAAATCAAATTATTCACTATCATATAATTTATCCTACATTTCTCAAATAAAATACCATATTTCTTTTATCTTAATCCTATAGTGATTCCCTCTAATTATTGGGATCTTATTTTGAAATAGAAGTAACCACATACTCACTAAATCAATAATTAATACCTTTTTTACCTTTATTATTAAAAAAATGATACAAAATTTTAATAACCCACAATTTATTCAAAAATAAATGTCTCCAAAAATATCATTATTACCTTTAAAATTTCAAAATGCAAAGACTAAAAAAGGGATTTATATGAAATTAAATATATGATCAACATTAAAATTTAAAACCCATAATTGAATATATAACTCTTAAGAAAGCATCATAATATATAACTCTTTTAAAACCTCATGTGATATTAATATAAGAAACTGGAAATAAATATTATTTTTTATTTTTTATTCTCACTAGTATTTACTTTCATATAACCATAGGGATCTTTTAGGTTTAGTGTTTTATATAATTATGTCATAAATAATATATTACAAATAATACAATATAATTGGAATCTTATACTCTATATATACTAACCCGCAAAAAACACCCAATTTAAATAAAATATGATTTATTTTCATGAAAAATAATCATAATATTTGTATTAACCTCATCCTTATCCCTACACATCATTATAACCATTTTAAAAACTTTGTAAAAAGTTATATGAGCTCAAAATGCATAATAAAGGATATAAAAATAAGAAATATGTTAGTCCAGTGAAAAACATGAAAATCCATAACATAAATACACTTATGACATTATTCTTTTTTTTATGGAATGGAAAAAATATATAATAAAAAAACAGATTTTTTATAAAGATAAATTTTGAACCCATCTATAATATAGGTAAAACATGGTGGAGTCTTCATGAATTGTTAGAGTAACCACCAAAAATACTCATTGAAGACTATCATTTTTCACATCTAATAATTAACTTAAAATAACAATCATATATACTCAATTATTAACAATCATTGTAAATATTTTAATAACCATTACTATATATACCTATTGTCTCTTTTAATATATCCAATTTATTAACACTATGTTATATATTGAATTACTAAACATGTGAATTCCATACCCAATTAATTATAGGTTATTAAGTAACAACCTAGCCTTAGTTTATCATAGAACCCCCCATAATTTATTTATAAAATAAACACACATCCTTAGATTATAATGGATCCATGCATTAGAATTAAAATATCAATGATCCACAACACAATCATAAATCCTGATTTCTTGGATACTAAAACATTTTTTATGAATATATCCTTTTTATTTTGAAATAACTTATTATTTGAAAAATTATGAACATAAAATTGAAAAAAAAAATCATTAAAATAACCAAGTATACTTTTGAAGGATGTTTCAATGGAATTCTTAGTCATGGAGGTAGGAAAATGTTTTCTTGTCATAAAAGGAAAAAAATATCTTCTATATTTTTATTGGAAAATTCAGAATGTATCTTGTTCATAGAATGAAACAACATTTACATTAAAAAAATTATAAGACAAAAATACTAAAAATATCATTAAATAATCTTAGTATAGGTTTATAAACTTTTTTTAATATTTTCTATAATACATGTACATAAAAGAAAAATAGTGTTTATTGGGATACATTAAAAATATAATTTTTAAAATAATGCTCTATAACTTGAATATGAATCGTCATATAAATTTTCATATAAAAAAATAAAAATTATGTTAATTATTTAATTAAATAATTACTTTTTAAAATTTTATTATTCTTTGTTATATCAATTATGTAAATTTTATATACAATTAAATAATTATTGTTTATTACATCAATTGTTTTGATGATAATTTCTTCATAATTCAAGAATGACATCAGTTTGGTGGTTATCATCGAAGAGATCATCATTAGATCATGTACAAAAAATTATTCAGGATATAATTATCACTTTATTACATTAATTATAATTTTAAATCCAACCATAATAATTGGTTATGAAAATTTATCTATGTTACAATCATGGTGATGATAGGTCCTATGGGCACATTAGTAATGTTTCCATTTTCAATGTTCATAAATAAATAAGGTTTGAATTTTTTTTATCATAAAATAACGTTCATAATAAAATAATTATAGTATTTCTTCTTCAAATTTAATTATATATATCATCTGTTTGATGTGGTGATTAAAAATGAATCACATTACTTCATGGAGGTGGTAGTCCATGTGTACACATGAACGATTGTATCATTTTTCAATGCATGTAAATATAAAAGAATTAATTATATATAATATTTCCATAATGACAAATTGGTCATTAATATCATATAAATACATTAATTTCACTATTATAACATATCCATTGAAATTATGATTAAAAATGAATTACATCAGTAAGTGAGATGGTAGTCCTTCAAACACATGAATGTTGATTTCATTTCACATTTGACGGATGAGAAGATAGATATAGGTAATTAAAAAATTATAATATATTAGTTTATATAGGATAATTTATTTATTATTTTATCATGGTTTAATATTTTTTTTGGATTTTGAATAAAAACGGAATCTAAAAGAAGCATATAAAAACTATACCTTTTTTTTGGAGATCTGTATTTTCTTAGCACCATAAAAACACTAAAGCCTATTTATTTTTAAAATTCCTTGTAGAATTTTGGGAGGGAATATAAAAAAGTATTTTAGTACTTATTTACAATATAAATAGTTTTTTATGTGTGAATTAATGAGAGTAACATGTTCCCTTTTATAAGAGAAATCATGGGTTGTTTGAACACTTCCAAAAATATTAAATTAATAAAAATTAATTATCAATTTAAAATGGGTCAAAATTGAGTTATTTTTATGATAATATATTTTTGAAAATAAATAATTTCACAAAAAATAGAAAGGTTTTTACTATATTTATACCCTTGTCTTTTTATTCTAACACCTAGTTAACACCGTTAACTCTTACAATGACAGAATAGAATTTCAATCATAGAGGGTATATATAGTAGATTTGAAATAATAAAATGACCTATATATAGAATGTGTTTTATATTTTACACCTTAATAAAAGAATCTGTTTGAATTTATGACATTTATGATTTTTATTTAATTTAATGAAATATTATTTACTATAAATTATCCATAATGTCATTTTTAATAATTATTTAATATGTTGACTTTTATAATATCTACATTACACTTATAAGATGAAAAAATAAAATTAATATATAACTGAAATTTTGTGGTAATTAATTTTATTCTTTGATCACATTATTTTTCTCAAAATTTATTTATTTTATTATTTTTATTTTATTTTTATTTTATTTTTCCATTAATTAATTAATTACTACGTTATCATTGTTGAAGCATTTCAGGAAATTATTTCTTTTCTAAAAATTACAGATAAATTTTTCTGATTAATATTTATTTTTAAAATTTCTAAATAATAATTATATTCATAAATATATTATGGATAACACCTTATTAAAAATATTCCAGTTATTAAAACAAGAGTGTCAGATATTTGACATTTCATTAAATAAAAAAATGTAAATCTTATATTCGGATCCATGTAGCCTTAAAAGCTAAAAGATTATAAACATGGATTATTATGGTTGATATATACTCATCTAATAAAACTTATGTATTCTTTTGGGTCATTTGATAATTTTTATCCCTTTATTCTCAACATATAATTATCTCATATGACATTTATGGTGGTAATAAAAAAAATTGGTGATTCATAATTTAATTTAAATTTAAATTGGAAAAGTGCAATGAAGAATGATTAATTAGTAAATCACTGATTTTAATTATCAAATATTTTTATAAAACAATTCAAGAATAAAATCTATTTACAAAACCATAATTGTATTTTTTAAAATTAAATTTATTTAATTTAAATTAGAGAAGACAAAATATTATTTAACATTGTATATACTTAAAATAAAACCCAAATTTCAATAAAAAAAGTATTTTCCACTATTTGATGAAACATAAATATTATATAAAAGTTCAATAAAATTCATTCAAAGATAATTTTAAAATTATAAATTTTAAAATTATATTACTTTATTTAAAATTAAATTTAGAATTTGAAAACTAAAAACATAAATAAAATCTTATAATAAATGAGTTAAAAAACCATTTCCAATTTTATTTTAAGTATGACATAATAAAATTATAATGAATACGACTACATAGAAATCTATATTAAAATGATTTATTCTATCATTACCTAGTCTATTAAAAATTTAATTACACCGTGTTTCTTTATAAGATGGGATTTGTTGAAGATTAAGACCTCTTTGGACATGTCAAAGGATGTTATTGAGATATTTGGGTAGGTGTTTTTTAAACTACAGTTCTTAAAAAAATTAGGAATATATGATAGGTGGTGGAATTTTGTATGTTATGGTAGGTTTGTAACACTTTGGAATTTTAATTGAATTACACTATGCCATATATCATATATGTCACACAACATCATGCTGAAATGAACCACAAAATACTATTAATGAAATATGAACAATATAATCTAATCGTAAATTTTATGGGTATGAATAGGAATTAACCCATATTAGATTCATATATGTATATATATATATATATATTCCATAATAAATAAAAATGACGTGATTTATTTTTAATAAAAAAAAGAATACATTTCTATTGTAAAGTCATATTATGCTTCAAAATTACGATTCCTTCATACATGACATTCATTGTTTCTTGTGGGAAAATATAAATTTTTATAAAATAAAATTTAGAAAATTTTATTGACAAATCTAATTTCATTATTAAAATCAATATGTTAAAATTATCATAGATTGAATTTTTAAGACTTTTCGAAAAAGACTGATGTTTTATGAATAGTAAAATGTACTTATTTTTTAAAAAATATATTGTTGTTTAATGATTTTAAAAAGAGACACCAATTTTTTAAAATGAATAAAACTTAAAATTAGTTATATTTTATTTTTTATAATAATAACATGTTCATTGAAATCAATTTTATGGATAATTTGGTATAAAATTAAATTTATTCATTAAAAATCATTTTTCATAAATGAAATGCTTTTCGTTATGTTCTACCATATTATTGTAAATTAATTTATAAAACATATAGAATTAAAATACTTCAAAAATTATTTTCTATTTGGAAACATTAGGTAATTTTTTTTAAATAGTCCCATTTTATTTTTAGTCAATATGAGTAGTAACTATAATAAATAATTTTTACCTCGATAAGAATAAAACATGAAGAATGTGGTCAAACCATTAAGATAAGGCTTTAAAATTTCTATAACACATATCTTTATCCTCTTTTATGGGTGGAGTTCATCCATGTACATACCATTCTTGAATATAAGTCAACTTGGTACCATATTTCTTGGATTATGTCCTTTATATTAATCTAAGAAAAATATACTCCCAGAATTTTCACACTCATGACTTTAATATTAATAATATTTTATTATAAGGGTAAAAAGAAGTTGATTTCAGATATTAATGTTTATTTAAAATATTAATTATTATTTTTATCCTATTATTTTTTTCATTTTTAGTGATGGAAAATTATCCTAAATTCGTATGCAATGCGGATGCAGTATTTATTTAATTAATTAAAAAAGTGTATAAATGATTTTAAAAAAAATAAAAGTAATAAAATTTGGATGAATTAATATGGTAAAATATTTTTTAGATATTTATAACATATTTGAATTTTTTTAATGGTTTAGATTAAAATACCATTGTTGTCATGCTACGTTCTTAGTAAAATTATTTGAATAGTGTGAAAAATGACAAGAATAAACTTTAATCAAAAAAATATGCTATTAAGTTATTTATATATAATATAAATATATAAAGAGGACAAAATGATGATAAATTTTCTTGAATTATAATACCTTGAGCATTTATGACATAACTGATACTTTGTAATTAAAATTAAAACCCTTAAGAAAGGAAAACATATTACCCTTATTATGGTTAAAATATGTTAACTATGGGGTAACCAAATAATAAGGTATAAAACACAACATAAAAATATACAAATGTTACTATTTAATGATATTAAAATAAAAACCTAACATATATTAATGGTTGTTGAAATTTTGAATCATTTCTTTGGAGAATGTCTTCATTATATGTTAATAATTCCATAAATTTCAAGATTTCCCCACACCTCACTTATAAAATAGAAAGCTTCATTTATATTTATTTACAAAACATGGTATACAAAAACAATGACTTATTGAAGGAAATTACACTATTATAATTATGTCATATAATCACATTAAATAATTACACAAGGATCTACTAAGTATTATGTGACTATAATATTTTCAATTTTGTGATTTTAATTTCGAAAATCTGACTTACACGGTTGCGATAAGTAGGATTCCTAGAGTTTGAAATGAAATAATTAATTTTTAATGAATAGTAACAAACCATTTTTAATAGTTATGTTAACCTAATGAATAGTAATATGACCCTAATGAATAATAAATCGACCTATTAAATAGTAACCATGCCAATGAATGTATAAATTAATGTTTATCTATATCATAAATGACAATATAATAGTGTTGGTATTTTTTAAGTACAAAATATTTAATTAAAAAATATAATTAATTTTATAATAAAAATGAAAATTTATTTTCATAAAATTTATTGAGAAATTAATGTTTTTATTTTTTATGGTTTTAAGATAATTTTATAAGACCTTATGAAATTTTTGAAAACATTATAAAATCACTTGTGGTTTTAAAATTTATATATTTCATGAAAATTATGATTTTAGTTAAAAATAAAATTTGTCACATATAGAAAATTGTTTGTGAAAATGGAGTTAATTATTGGATTCTTCACATCACAAAATGATATGACTGAATTATTTGGATTTTTCAAAAATACTTGAATTTGTTATGAATATAAATATACTGTAATTTACCGTATATATAAATTATAAATTATATACACTATTTTTTGAGACATGGATAATTTAAACAGAATGGTTTAGAACTCACATGAACATATTAATATTTTTGGTGATGGAATCATCAATATTTCTTGTCATATGGAAAAAATGAAGTAATGATTAAAATATTAAGAAAACCCTCCTCCCCACCACATTAAAAACCACCCACACTCCCCACTTCTCTTCACTCCTCTAAATCCTTATTCCTTTACTAAATTCTACCCAATCCTCCCCCAAGATATCCCTCCCCCCACAAACATCATCCATTGGTCTCCTCAAAAGAAAAATTCCTCTCCCCTTAAGAGCTTCATAAGGATGATTAAATCACGAGGTAAATTCCTATGTTCTTTCTATACATTTTCTTTTCATGTTCCTTTATTTACATTTCTTTCCTAACCTCCCCTCATAAAAATGGTATGAAAAATACTGTACCATAAATTTACTGTAATGTTTTGACACTAGTTGTATAATTCATAATCATCTCCCCTTTCCCCTTCTTTAATACAAAAGAAACAAAAATACCATCTGAGATGTCTTAATTTATAACATTCAAAGACGACTGGTTATCAATTTTTATTACCATTATAAATTATTGTAATGAATCTTTTTTTATTGTTGAATTATAATATTAAATATTTATTTAATATTATGTTATATTCAATAATCCTTTTCTACACAATATTTATAATAATAATATAAAACATGTTAATTTTGAGCAAAATCGCTAAATTAATCCAAGCATTTATTGTTAATGTTTTATATAATGATTCACGTTCACTAAAAATAACCAAATGAATTTTATACCCATTTAATATTATTAATTTACACTAATGTAATATAACTTCAATTATATACAATCATCCTAATTTTTTGGATTATTCGTTCATGTATGTAATTAAACTAATCCTGAAACAAACAGACCCCAACAATGAAATTGAACCTCATAGCTCATCAAAAAGACATGGATGGACTTAATAAGGGTATAATAAGTCAATAAAATGAAGTGTATTATATGGAATTATTAATTAATGATCCTAATTTTATTATTCAGGTCATTATAATCAAGCAAAGAACACCATTAGACTTAAGGAAATGGGTATTCTCTTTATCACATTTGTTCAAGAATCTCCCCTATGATATGTCATATTATGTGTAGTTTTTAATGATGGGGTATAATTTATCACCTCCCCCATACTTAACAAATTTATTTATAATATAATACATACTCATTCATCTCCCATTAATACCTCTTAAGTACACCTAGTCCCATTCCTATATTGTGTAAGGGATTCTACCCGAACCTCTTTTATTCTTTTAGGTTTCTCTTACTCTTTTTTTACCCAAATTAAATACTATATTCAGATTATATACACATTATAATTTCTATTTTTATGTCCAAATCATATATCAATATCTATTATTCATTCTCTTTTGGGGGTATACATGCTTTCAGTTGATTCCCTCCTCAATATTTCTTGATATGCCCACGTGTTTTAAAGGAACTTCCGGAATTCGTACCCAATTTCAAGTGCAATATACCATATAATTTATTCAACCATTTTATCTTAAAAACCCAATTTTTTTATTATGAAAACCATCCTAGATGAATTTTGGTTTTATATAAAATATTAGCCCCTTTTCTATTTTAAATGCTCCGTAGTATTTTCCTTAAAACAACACAAAAATACTTAAATGCTACAATTTCATAAATAATCATCTTCCATGTTGTAAATTTTGTTTGAATTCACATAGAAATATATATTATAATTTTAAATTATTAATTTACATGTTTTTTTAATTTATTTCATTAATTAACACTTGTATGTTATCCCCCTTCATTATGTATTAAGTCATGATTATGATACCCATTTCTTCCAATGGGTACCCTTATGTTTATGTATGATGCATTGGGTATGATTACTAATGTGGAAAAAATAGTCATGAACATGTTATGATAGGTGTTCCCTGATAGTGATCTAATGAATTTGGTAATGTTGAGTCCCATGTGATGTTATGTGCAACGGTCATAGCGATTAGCCTCGTAGTTTTCTACCATTTTCAATGTTATTTGTGGTTAATCTTGACTTCTGCTCCTGTATGTGTAAATATTCTTGAATCATGAAAAATTCATGATTTTTTTAGGTTTTATTTTTCTATAATTGAAATTTTATATGATCCCATGTTTATATTTTTTGATTCTATATTCCATTTCATATCATTATGTCATGATCTCAAAACCATGTGCAAAAACCTTCTTTTTATGTTTATTCCCTTGCTAAGTTTTTAGCTCATCCCATCATTAATGTGATCCCAAGGGTACCCTATACAGATGAAAGGGATCAATGTATGATAGGATCTCTTTCTAAAGATTAAAAAAATAAGTGCTTTTAGTTCCATGTTGTATGTTTTATGTAGCTAGTCTTCCATGACACAAGACATTTAGATAATTGTTATATAATAATATGTTTTATTATACATATAATCATGTAATGATTTGTGTAAATGTATAGGGTCACCATAGTGGGTATCAGAGCATGGTTTATTTATTTTTAGAGATTAGTAATAGAACACTTTTTTAAGAACATTAAGAATGAGACTACATATATGAAAACACACATAAATTTTGAAAAGTATAGAGTAAGTGGTTTGTCATGTATATACATCCCTATTTAGATACGAATAAGTAGAGGAGGCTCTAGAAGATATGTATCTTGGGTTTAAACCCAAAAGACCATTTTGAGATAGCCTGTAATGGTAATTGGTGCATGATAATAAGCATTGAATCACCATTTCTTTGACACTCCTGGGAGATATGTTTTGGTAAAATTAAGATCATAGTAAAAACCATTATTAAGGTAATAAAAAATATCCCATAAAAATATATGTTAAGAAATATATCAAGTATAACATAGATTTAAACCAATGGAGTCACAAGTTAGGATATACTTCTCCTTTATAATATTATCTTTTTATGTTCAATGTTTCCTTTTTATGTTCAATACCTAAGTATTAAAGCCCTCTAAAAGTACATAATTTTTCTTAGTTAATGGCAAGAAATATAAGAAGACGTGTGATCAATAAATGTGATAGGGAATGTGAAGATATATCTAATGATATTCCAAATGTGAGAGAGTTCTCCAAACTTCATAACGGTGCTACCTTAGCTAGCTCAAGTTATGTATAATTATGTGAATCATGTGAATCTCCCTCCTCTTCTAAGGAAAGATAAAGTTCCGGTATAATCTTTTGAGTGGAATATGCCTCCCATGTTAAGTGTATATTATGATCCCCTCCTCACAGAATAGTGTATTAACAACTTAAAAAAATTCTCTTTCCTCCAGTTCTCAGCAGAAGAGAAAGTTGTGTTGGAGGTAAATAATTTTTATGGATAAGCTAATTAGTGGCAGAAAATGATCAATAATATGAATCCCTAAGAGGGTATTGACTCCATGGATTGAGGGTAATTCAAGAGAATTATTCTCAATAAATATTTTTCTCAAACCCTCTATATCAATATAGAAATAGAGTTACTAGAACTCAAGCAGAAGGAAGGTGAGTCTATCTGGGCTATTGAAGAAAACATTACCAGGCTTGCAAGGTATGCCTATGGATTTGTCATGAAAACCAAAATAATTGTGGGTCACTTCTTTAACAAACTAAAGACATGTAAATAAAATGTGTTGGCTATTCGAGACTTCAACAACTATGAAGAGATTTGTCATTGCTCTATTAAGGTTAAAATCGAGATAGAAGACTCTCAGAGGTATTGTGGGACCAATGAAAAAAGTGATAAATGAAATCTAATGTGGATGGTTTGTAAAATAAATTCCATGAAGGAAATAAGGCCGACCATTCCACATTTAAATTTTTTGGAAGAAGCATCCTAAGAACTGTATAAAGGGAACTAGGAATTACTTCAATTGTGGAAAGATGGGACATCTTTTTAAACACTTCTGACAGGATATGAAGAATAAATTTAATGTGGAAGAATAAAATATTGTTCTGATAATGGTGTTGCAAATGGTGTAGTGTTATAATTTGAAGGAGCATGAGAATAATTTAAACAATGACCCTAATCCAAGGGTTGTCAGACGAAATGAACAACAACATCCATGGAAAAAAGGAAGGGCTTATTATATGACTATTGATGAGGTGGAGCTAAATAGTGATGTGGGGACATGTACTCTAGTTATTAATTTATGAATATAAAACCTAATATTTTATTTTGGTTCTATAAATTCTTTCATATCATTCAAGATTAGTTGAACTATTCAAACACCACCTCATAATTTTAAGGATATGTTCTCTGTGAGAACATTAAATGCAGAATGTATTGCATATATGGTTTATAACTCCTCCCTAATATATTTTTATTGATTAAACATCCAATTAAATATATCCATACATCTATTAGTGGATTTTGATGTTATCTTTGGCATAAATGGGACATCGTTATACAAATCCAACATCATCTGTCATGAAAGGTAGACGACTCTTCATATCTCGAAACACCCTCCAATTCATTACAAGTCTATAGAGTTAGATGAATCTCCATTAGAATTAGTATCACATGTATGGATATTATTTTTTAAGATCAAGAATGTCTATCAAAAATTATTGAGACAATGGAATGAATCATGCTTTAAGTCATTTTCATCGTTATGTATTACACTAATATTTTCGCTAAATAGTTTCATAGTCTTCCATCTAATCTAGAGGTTGATATCTCAATTGAACATATTCTTGGATCCCTACATAGATCAAGGAAACCTTATTGAATGGACATCAAAGAGATGGATGATCTAAAAATAAATTAATGGATAATATGGAGAATAGTTTTATATTTCTGAGTGCTTCACCATGGGGTGAGCTAGTCCTCTTCCTCAAGATAAAGGATGAATAAATGTGACTCTATATTGATTATCCTGAGCTAAATAAAATAATGATACAAAACATGTTTCCCATCCCACCGCTATATGATTTGTTTGATCAGCTCCATGGGTCCATATGTTTCATTAATGTAAAGCTTCGGTAAGGATGTAAAAAATTAAATTTTTTAAGAATGATATTCCCTAGACTACCTTTCGAACGAGGTATATACACTATGTGTTCATAGTGATTCCCTTCAGAATCACTAATGCTCTAGAAATTTTCATGTATCTAACAAATAGGTATTTATAGATTACTTTGTAAAAAATTGGGTAGTCTTTTTTGAAGATATTCTTATATACTACAAGATAAAGGTGAACACTATAAGCATTTGAATACTATGCTAAAGACTTTGTTAAGGGAGAAGCATTATGAAAATTACAGTAAATGTGAGTTATGGATGGAGTAATTATCAATTTTTTATAATGTTAACACTAAAAAAGGGATATATTTGGACCCGTATAAGACAAGGGAAATTGAAGAGTTCCCCAGGCCAAAATATGTAACATAGATCTATAGTTTTTAGGGACTACCTGACTATTATCGAAAATTTGTGAAGAACTTCCCATGATTCTGAAACCCAATGACCAATATGAAAGAGAAGGGAGTTAGGATTTCTTGGAATCAAGAATGTGAATACTTCATTAAGTATTTTAATAAAAGGATTATCACTGCACACATACTCACACTCCCAACAAGTGGATAACTCTTTGTGGTGTACAATGATTCTTCAGAGATGGACTTAGGATGTGTTCTGATGATAAATTATATATTGGTAGCCTACATCTCAAGAAAGATTAAAACAACTGTGAAAAACTATCTTACACTTGATCTATAGTTAGAGACTATGATCTTTTCTTTAAAAATATTGTAGCATAACCAATTATAGAAGAAGTGGGAGATATATAATAATCCCAATAGTCTCAAATAAATATTCACACAAAAAGATCTTAATATGCACTGGAAAATATGGATAGAGATCATCAGGGATTATGACTGCTCAATCCACTACCATCCTAGAAAGGGAAAAAAGGTGGCAGATTCTCTATCTAGAAAGAATCATGAATCTTTATCAATGATGATAATTGAAATGGTTTCCATCTTCTTATATTTATAGTAGATTGACATGGGAATAAATAAGGGAGGAACATCATCAATCCTGTTGAAAAATTATTTCTTAACCATCCCTCAAATAGAAAAAAAGGATTCTCAAATAAAATATATAGAAATTTGAAAAGGATGGAATCTATTAAAAATGGAAAACCCAATGTGTTGAAGATTGATGATAAATGAGTTGTACTATTTTGGATATGATTATTTGTACCATGAAATCCAACGATAAAGAATGAGCTTTTGAATGAAAAACATATCTCTATGTTCTCTATTCACCTAGGGAGGCCAAAGATGTATGGAGCTCTCTAAGAGATCATTTTGTGGGACAATTTGATAAATGTGATTGCAGAGTCTACATTAATGTGCCTAGTATGTCAACAAGTGAAGGGTGAAAGAGAGAATATAAGGAATAATGAAACCAATACCCATACCAACATGGATGTGGTAGAAAATCACTATAGACTATTTCATTGGACTTCTAAAAACATCCATTGAAGATAATGCTATATGGGTCAATGTGACTCATCTTACAAAGAAAGATCACTTTATCATGATTTGAGAGGACTTCTCAATGGATCAAATTGCACAGATATTAATCAGATAAGTGTTAACTAATCATGGAGTACCACTCTGTATTGTATCCATTCGAGATATTAGATTCACCTCAATATTCTGGAAAAGTCTCCAACATGCTCTATGAACTGAACTGAGCATCAGTACATCCTATCATCCACAAAATGATGGAAAATATGAGCGAAGTATTCATACACTAAAAGATATATTAGGATCCAGTTCTATTTACTTCAAAAGAGGATGAGACCAACATTTTCTAGTGTTTAAATTCTCATACAACAATATTGTCCACTCGATAATCCAAATAGCTCCATATGAATCCCTTTACGGAAAAAAGTTGTAGAATATTAGTGGGTTGGGATGATGTAGTGAGCATAATATTCTATGACATGAAATGGTAAAAAAATGATGGAGAAGGTGAAAACCAGTTATCATCACTTCATGGTATCCCAAAGATGAAAAAAGATTAATGCATACAATCATCGAAGAGACCTTGATTTTAATGTTGGAGAAATAAAATTTATGTCCTAGGAACATTGGCTCCATCTAGATTCTTGATCATGTCGGGGTTGTGGCATATCGAGTGGCACATAAACTTACCAAGTCTAATGTACATTATGTCTTCCTTGTATCCCTTTTAAGGATGTACAAGCCATATCTTTAACATGTACTCTCTTCCAAGGTGGTATAGTTGAAAAATGATCTTTCTTACAAGGAGTATCCAGTGAAGATCATGAATCGTAGAGATAAAGTTCTACGTAACATGACTACTCACCTAGTCAATGTACTATTGAGAGACCATATTTATGAAGAGGAAACATGGGAACTACATGAGGAAATGAAGGAAAGGTACCTGCACATGCTTATTGATTTGAAAGTAAAACCTAATTTCAAGGGAAAAATTTCATAAGGAGAGATATTGTAATGACCCAATGTTTAATCAACAGAAATTACTTTCTTATAATTATCTCATATAACCACATGAAATTGAAACACAATAAACTAATATGTACTATGTGACCATTAAACATAATATTCTCACTATTGTAATATGAATTTTTAAAATCTAACATACATGGTTGTGATCAGTAGGTTTTTTGGAGTTTGATACGACAAAAATAATTTTTGGTGAATGTTAATAGACCTTATGAATAGTAATTTCACCCTTAGGAATATGATTATAACCCCTATGAAAAGTTAATGGAATTTGTAAATAGTAACCTTACCAGTGAAAGTATAAATAAATTTTATCCATCTTATAAGTGAAAATATGATAGTATTACTATTTTTTTAAGTCATAAATATTTATTTTAAAATTGAAGAATAATTTAATAATTAAAAAAAGATTTCAAATTTTCATAAAATTTATCTATAAATTTTTATTTTTATGTCTTTTGTTATTTTTGATTAATTTTTGAGACCTTCTGTAATTTTTGAAAAAAATATAAAATCATTTATAGTTTTTAAATTTTATTTTTTCAAGTAAATTTCGTTTTTAATTAAAAAATAAATAAATCATATGTAAAAACTATTTTTTAAAAATGGAGGTCATTTTTGTAATATGCCCATCCAAAAAGAGTTTAGGGTGAATTATTTGGAATTCTCTAAAATACATGAACTTTTTTATGAATAGAAAAAAACAATAATTAACCATATATATACATTATAAATTAAATAAAATAATCCATGATTCATGCCTAATTTAGCACCTTTGGTTGGAAATCATACACGTATATTAATTTATTTGGTCATGGAACTATCACTATTTTTTTTCTTATGAAAAAATAATAAAGTGATGATTAAAATATTATGAAAACCCTCTGTAAAGACCCGCAAATTTCAAGGAAATTTTTTTTTCTTAATTTTCTTTGGAATTTTACAAGAGCGCAGCTTCAGACGGCACCTGATTCCGAGGCCCGGTGTGCCCGGAATCAATTTCCGAAGTTTGGCTCGGGTACGTTCAGTGAACGGACGAGCGGGTTTTTCTATCTTTTGAACCGGTGCCCGGAATCGAATTCTGAGGGCACCGATGAAATCGCAGCGCCGGTATTTGCTTAGAAACGCCTCTTCCGGAGTTGCGTTTGCTCAGACGTGGTTTTTAAATTTTACGGCCTTAAGTCAGAAATAAAATAAAGTTTGTGCGACAACTTTATTTTATTTCACTTAAGCTGCTTGGAAGCCACTTGAAGTCACTTAAAGACGGCTTGAACTGAGTTGAACTGGATAGGGTGCTATCCAGAAATATCCTACCCCTTGGTAGGATATTTGTGCGGTGGGACCCGCACGAGCCCCGCCGTTTCTTTCGCTAAGTAACGCACCCGCGAAAACCCGTCAAAGTAACTGAAAAGTCAACCGACGCGTTTTCTTTAATTCTTAACAGACCATTTAATTGGGCGGTTTATTTCGTGAATTAAATGGACTGTTTCTTCGTGAATTAAATGGGTCGTTTCTTCCGTTGAATTAATTCAACGAATTGATGGATCGTTTCTTAACCGGTTTCGTGTTGGCATGTTTATAAAATAAGACCAACCCAAAAATCCTTGGAAAGGATTTGAAAGAATCTTCGTTCCTCCACCCTCTCCGCGAAGAACGCGAAGAACGCGAAGAACGCGAAGAACGCGAAGAACGCGAAGAACGCGAAGAACGCGAAGAACGCCGAACCCGGAAGTCGACGACGCTTTCGCCCGAGACGTTCTTCCGATCTCCGATCTCCGATCACCGACCATTCGAGGTGAGTGATTTCGGATTTCCTCTCAAGTTCTTTTCTTTGGTTTTAAACGAAACACAGATTTAAATATTAATAATTTAAATCTGTTGTTCTTGATTTGTTGAGCTCGCCGGCTCAACGCCGGTTTCCGCGACGACGCGACACCTTCCCGCGACGACGCGACGATCGATCTCTTCCGCGACGATCTCTTCCGCGAAGAACGCCCGCGCTCGACGATCATCAAGGTAGGGATTTGATTGTGATTCTTTTTCCCGTGATTATTCTTTTTAAATAAAGAACCCGATCGAAACAATTTTTAATTTATTTAAAAATTGTTGTTGATTATTCCTCCCGTGATTTATGGCTAACGCGGAGGGTGCGGGTCTAACGAACAAGACCCGGCAACCCTCCGCCGATCTATTTTGGTTGTGCGGATTTGGCGGACGTCGACAAACCGTGCGGCAAGGGCAATTTGTTGGCTCCGCAGTGAAGATCGTCCCCCGGGAGGAGCATCGGCGCAGACGGGAAAGAAAACGGGCCACCGGAGCATCTCCGGCGGCCCGCGGAAGGAGGCGGCGGCGCGGGTCGCCGGCGCGGCGGCGCCGGCGACCGGAGGCGGCGGCGCCAGGCGCGCCGCCGTGGAAACCTTCCGCCGCGGCTGAAGCCGCGGCGGCGGCGGCAGCCGGTTCCGCGGCCGCGCGGAACCGGGACGGACGCGGCGGCCCGGCCGCGTCCGCGAGACAAGCGGCCCCCCGCGGGGCCGCGGTTTCCCTCAAGCCGCGGGTTCAACCCGCGGCGGCGGCAGCGCTTCGGCCGCTCGGCCGAAGCCGAGCCGGTCCGGTCGGCCGGGCCGCGCCCAGGCCGGACCGGACCCGGCCGAGCCGGTTCGGGCCGGGTCGGGCCGACCCGGTTCGGGCCGACCCGGTTCGGCCGACCCCAGGGGGGGTTCGGGCCGGGTCGCCCCGGGCCCAGTACCCCCGTTTCGGGCCCTCTTCGGTCTTTCGCCCATAACTTGGGCCTGGGACCTCCGATTGACGAACCGTCAGCGGCTACGCGATCCTTGGATCGAGACGGTCGTTTCGGTATATTATACTCAAGGTTTCGGAAGACTTTGGGTTCGGCCGGGTTGGTTCGTACACGAAGCCAACCGGGCCCTCGGAGCGGAAACGCTCATAACTTGAGCTACGGACGTCCGAACGACGTACCGTCAGCTGTGGTAGTTTCCTCTAAGTGAGACGGAACTTTTGGCATGCTCCGCCCGAGGATCGGATACAGGCGGAGTACGGTCGGGTTGGTTTTGCCCTAAAAACCAACCGGGCCCCTGGGACGAAAATGCCAATAACTCTCAGACCGGGCGTCCGATTGACGCGCCGTCTGTCGCGTTGAGATCCTGTTGTCGATACGGAACTTTTGGACACATCAACTTCGGACTACGTGTCAGTTGATGTATCAGCCCCTCGGCTCGTGGAGCGGACCCTCCTAAACGAGCTCGCTACGTGCGGGAACCCTAGCGCTGGCTGTGACCTCGACGACAGAGCAGAGATCCTCCGTGGACTGCGACGACGGCAGAGCAGAGATCCTCCGTGGACTGCGACGACGGCAGAGCAGAGATCCTCCGTGGACTGCGACGACGGCAGAGCAGAGATCCTCCGTGGACTGCGACGACGGCAGAGCAGAGATCCTTCGTGGACTGCGGCGACGACTGTGCAGAGATCCTCAGTGGACTGCGTCGACTACTGCACTCAGCGATCCCACGTGGATCAGTGCTTCAGGTTCTGTGTGAGCCCGATCCTCCGTGGGTCCTTACTACCGGTTCTGTGTGAGCCACTGCCTACAGGTTCTGTGTGAGCCCGATCCTACGTGGGTCTTTTTGCGGGGGTTAGTACCTATCGATCCTTCGTGGGTCCGACGACTGAGATGGATCAGTGATCGTCTTTGACGTCATCTGAAAAAGTATACCTGGTTGAGCTGAATCTTATGTTACTCTCCTTTGTGGATTGTGTTGAACTATCCTTTGTGGATTTACTGTTTACTCTCCTTGTGGATTTGAGTCTTGCTTTCCTTTGTGGATTGAGTTGTTCTTGAGCTCGTGAGCAGAGCTAGAATTGGGGACTTAGGTATATGTATGGGCATATACCTAAGTCGAGTCAGATGTTACTTCGTGATTGCATCTTTCTTTTGTGCTATATCCTTTGTGGATTTCGGGAGACCTTCGGGGGTCTCGGGGTCCTTACTGAGTAGTTGTACTCACCCCTGCACGGGCTATGCCCGCACTTCGTGGTGTTGGTTGCAGACGACGGACAGCGCTGATCGCGGTTGGGCGTGGAGCAGGACGGTACCTGGAGGTGGACCACTGGGCGGGACGTGCTCGGAGCGGACGTGGGACCCGAGGAGCCTGGAGGCTATCTGTACCCACCCTTCAGGTGGGATTGCCAGTGGACGACACGAGGCCGCCGTCTTTTCTTCAGTTGCTGTACTTTACTTTTCCAGTTGTACTTTACAGTTGGGCTTGTATTTCCGGCCCCTTTTACTTTCTGCACTTTACTTTCCGCTTGCTGACTCTGTGTGGTTGTTACTTATAAAGGCAATGCCTTCCCTGTTTACTGGGATTTTACGCCTTGGTGCTAGTCGCCAGCCCCTGGCCTATGGAAGGCGGGCTTGGGGTAGTCACGGCACGGGCCCCTAGGACGGGTCGTGACAAATTGGTATCAGAGGTGGTCGGTTCTACCGCAAACTCTGATCGTCCTTTCTTTCTATGTGAAGCAATAGTGTTTAGTGTATTGAGTGTGGTTATCAGTTCAGGGAGCCCAGTGTTGGTGCGGCGGCCGACGTATCCGTACACCAGGACCCTGACTCCTGATTTCCGACTTAATGCATGAAAACATTGATTGCGTGTGTGTTTCAAGTTTTCTTTGTGATTACTTATGTCAGCTCACCGGGTATACTGATCTGCTTTATGAAAGTCTCAAGTTTTCCTTGTGATTACTTGTGCCAGCTCGCCAGGTATACTGTTCTGACTGTGGTGCTCTTGTTCTCCTTTTCAGGATGGCCCCGCGACGACTGCCAGCTAGGGTTCCGAGTGTTGGGCGCGATGGCAGCCCACCGAGCGACGAGGCCTCGGTGCAGGGCCCTTTGCCAGCAGTGGCACCGGCGGTAGCCTTACCCGCCGAGCCACCGATGCTACCAGTACCAGACGCTGACGATGCACGTCGCCTCAGGGCACTGCATGAGTTTCAGAGCCAGCGACCGCCCAGGTTTCGCGGTGAGGCGGACCCCCAGGCCGCCGAGGACTGGCTAGAGGCGGTGGTACGGATCTTCAGGCTAGTGAGGACACCAGCGGATCTCATGGTGATCCTCGCAGCGAGCCTCCTGCAGGCGGCGGCAGGACGATGGTGGAGCCTGATGCTCCAGGTTCACGATGAGGCATCCTTGCTCTGGGCGGACTTCGAGAGCCTCTTCCGCTCTGAGTTCGTCCCGGCCACCCTCCGAGCGGTGCGCATCCAGGAGCTTCTCCAGCTGCGCCAGGGCAGCATGACGGTCGCTCAGTATGCGGCGAGGTTCACGGACCTATCTCGCTACTCGACCGACATGGTACGGGACCCCTTCTTCCGGGCCCGGACCTTCGAGCAGGGCTTGCGACAGGAGATTCGTGCGTCGCTGATCTCCCTCAGCATTCCGACCCAGGCGGGAGTACTGGAGCGAGCCCTCCTGATCGAGAGCTTCCTGGCAGAGCCTTCTTCAGCGGCGAGACCTAGCGCAGGGCGGCAGATAGCTGAGTCATCGGCAGCTGGTAGCCGACGGATGACTCACGGGTCCAGGCAGACCAGAACCCCTCGCAGACGGCCTCAGGACACCAGCTCAGCGGTGCGAGGCACACAGCGGAGTGCCAGCCTTTCGAGAGGCAGGCTGTGCTACTCTTGCGGCGGGCAGGGTCACATGGCTCGTGACTGCCCGACTCGCCGACCAGAGGAGCAGCAGACGGTGGAGGGGCCACCCAGGCAGAGGCAGAGGGTCGATCGTGGCGGTCCGCAGGGAGGAGGCGGACGAGGCAGAGGAGCTGGCCGAGCAGCGGGTGGTGGGCGACGCTTCCAGGCTCTACCCCCACCACCACCAGGAGGGCCACCTCGACCACAGGGAGCTGGCGGGCAGGGACAGGCCCAGCTCCAGGCAGTGGAGGCCTACGACCCCGACTTGCCAGAGATGATTCGAGGTACGATCTGTGTCTATTCCACCCTTGCTGCAGTACTTATAGACACAGGAGCGAGTCACTCTTTCATAGCCTCTGCCCTTGTTCGGAGCTCGGAGATTCCGACTGAGCCGTTGGCTCGATCCTTACGGCTAGAGACTCCTACGGGAGCAGACTCGACGATTACGCACTGGTGCCGGCAGTGTGAGCTTACTCTAGGAGGCGAGAGCTTCGGCTGGGATCTCCTTGTAGCGGCGTCGAGGCCTTACGACGTCATCTTGGGCATGGATTGGCTATCCACGGTTCATGCCCAGATCGACTGTTTTAGGCGCAAGGTACGATGTGTTCGTACCGACGGGAGCAGGTTTACCTTCACCGGCGAGAAGGGAACCTTTGCAGCACAGGATGGACTTCCGCGGAGGAGAGTGCAGCCCATCTCACATCAGTTGGCTAGCCTCATCCTAGGAGCAGTGGACGTGCGGAGTCCGGCTTTTCCTGCAGTGGTGGACCAGTACGTGGACGTCTTTCCCGACGACGTTCCAGGGCTACCTCCTCGTAGAGAGGTAGACTTTTACATCGACTTGTACCCCGGGACAGCCCCGATATCTACTCCAGCATATCGGATGGCCCCCGCCGAGCTTCGAGAGCTGCGGGTACAGTTAGAGGACTTGCAGAGCAAGGGGTTTATCCGACCCAGTGTTTCACCCTGGGCTTCCCCGATTTTGTTCGCCAAGAAGGCGGACGGGAGCTTACGACTATGTGTCGACTATCGTCGCCTGAACCAGGTGACAGTGAGGAATAAGTATCCGCTGCCACGGATTGATGACCTCTTCGATCAGCTCAAGGGAGCGCGGTGGTTCTCGAAGATAGACCTCCGGTCAGGCTATCATCAGCTCAGAGTTCGAGACGAGGACGTGCAGAAGACGGCCTTCAGGTGTCGGTATGGCCATTATGAGTTCTTGGTTATGCCGTTCGGCGTAACCAATGCTCCAGCAGTGTTCATGAGCCTCATGAACAGGATCTTCCAGCCATACCTCGACCGATTTGTCGTTGTCTTCATTGACGACATTTTGGTATACTCGACGACTGAGGAGGAGCATGCCTACCACCTGCGAGTTGTGCTAGACACACTCCGAGAGCACCAGCTTTATGGCAAGCTCTCAAAATGCCAGTTCTGGTTGCGTGAGGTCCATTTCTTGGGGCACGTCATTTCTGAGGCGGGAGTTGCAGTGGATCCCGCGAAGATCGAGGCAGTGCTAGCTTGGGAGCCACCCAAGAGCGTGACAGAGGTGCGGAGCTTCTTGGGCCTAGCGGGATACTATCGGAGATTTGTGCCGAACTTCTCCAGAGTTGCGGCACCACTCTCAGCCTTGACGAAGAAGGGGAAACCCTTCGTGTGGTCAGACAGATGTCAGCAGAGCTTCCAGGAGCTGAGACAGAGATTGACCAGCGCACCTATCTTGAGGTTGCCTGAGGAGGGAGTTGGGTACGTAGTTTACTGCGATGCATCAGGGACTGGACTCGGGTGCGTCCTGATGCAGGAGCGGGCCGTGATCGCCTACGGATCACGTCAGTTGAGGCCGCATGAGCAGAACTACGCCACTCATGACCTGGAGTTAGCAGCAGTGGTCTTCGCTCTGAAGACTTGGCGGCACTATCTGATGGGCGAGCGCTTCACAGTCTTTTCTGACCACCAGAGTCTCAGGTATATCTTCTCTCAGAAGGACCTGAACCTGAGACAGTGGAGATGGCTTGAGTTCCTCCAGGACTATGACTTTGAGATAGTCTATACTCCTGGGAAGGGGAACGTGGTAGCCGATGCCCTCAGCAGGAGGACGGGCATTCAGCTGCTTGAGGAGGCGACGGAGCAGCTAGCCTCCTTGCAGATATCCTTCGTGGATAGAGACGGAACAGCCTTTCTTCAGTCTCTCACAGTCTCTCCTCCACTTCTACAGCGGGTCAGAGAGGCTCAGCGTGGGGACGCTGACTGTGAGACCCGGCGTGCACTGATATCCTCAGGTCAGGCGCCTGATGGTTTCTCCCTTGGAGCAGAGCACGACATCCTTTTCAGAGGACGTACCTTCGTACCAGTCGCTCTACGAGAGGAGGTGCTGAGAGAGTTTCACACTTCTCCCTTGGCGGTACATCCCGGAGTGGCAAAGATGTACCAGGATCTCAGACGACAGCACTGGTGGCCGGGCATGAAGAAAGCTGTGGCAGAGTTCGTTTCACGATGCCTCACCTGCCAGCAGGTGAAGGCAGAGCACCAGGTACCAGCAGGTTTGGTACAGCCCTTGGAGGTCCCGGAGTGGAAGTGGGACGGCATATCTATGGACTTCGTGACTGGACTTCCACGCACTTCCAGAGGTCACGACTCCATTTGGGTGATTGTCGACCGACTCACCAAGTCGGCACACTTCTTACCCATCAGAGAGCAGGGCTCAGTAGAGAGCTTGGGACGTCTTTACGTCCAGGAGATCGTACGGCTTCACGGTGTGCCATCGACTATCGTCTCCGATCGAGATGCTCGTTTCACTTCCCGGCTTTGGAAGGGGTTGCAGGAGGCGTTCGGGACGCGGCTCCATCTGAGCACAGCCTTCCACCCTCAGACGGATGGTCAGACGGAGAGGACCATACAGACACTCGAGGACATGCTCCGTGCATGTGTTCTCGACTTTGGTCGCAGCTGGGAGGACCACCTACCCTTGGTGGAGTTTGCGTACAACAACAGCTACCACTCCACCATCGGGATGGCACCATACGAGGCGTTGTACGGCAGACCCTGCAGATCACCGTTGTGCTGGACAGACCCTGGGGAGTCAGCACTCGTGGGACCAGAGATGGTCCGAGCCACGACAGAGAAGGTCCAAATCATCCAGGAGAGGATGAGGACAGCTCAGAGCCGGCAGAAGTCATATGCTGACAGGAGGCGGAGGCCACTAGAGTTCGAGGATGGAGACCACGTCTTTTTGCGTGTCTCACCTCGACGTGGTTTACGGAGATTTGGCCGAGGCGGCAAGCTGTCTCCCCGCTTCATCGGGCCTTTCCAGGTCCTCAGCAGGATAGGAGAGGTGGCTTATCGCCTGGCTCTACCACCTCAGTTGCACCGGGTGCACGACGTCTTCCACGTGTCTCAGCTGAGGAGATACGTGCACGACCCGACGCACATCATCGACTTTGGGGAGCTGGACGTGGACGATGGGGCGACTTTTGCGGAGGTTCCAGTGGAGATCGAGGATCGACAGGAGCGGGTCCTACGTGGGCGGGCGATTCCTCTTGTGCGCATCAGATGGCAGCACGGGAACCTCCAGGAGAGCACTTGGGAGCGGGAGGCTCAGATGCGTGCTCAGTACCCCCATTTGTTCCCCTAGTTTTTGATGTATCTTTACGGGGACGTAAAGCCCTGAGGTGGGAGTAATGTAAAGACCCGCAAATTTCAAGGAAATTTTTTTTCTTAATTTTCTTTGGAATTTTACAAGAGCGCAGCTTCAGACGGCACCTGATTCCGAGGCCCGGTGTGCCCGGAATCAATTTCCGAAGTTTGGCTCGGGTACGTTCAGTGAACGGACGAGCGGGTTTTTCTATCTTTTGAACCGGTGCCCGGAATCGAATTCTGAGGGCACCGATGAAATCGCAGCGCCGGTATTTGCTTAGAAACGCCTCTTCCGGAGTTGCGTTTGCTCAGACGTGGTTTTTAAATTTTACGGCCTTAAGTCAGAAATAAAATAAAGTTTGTGCGACAACTTTATTTTATTTCACTTAAGCTGCTTGGAAGCCACTTGAAGTCACTTAAAGACGGCTTGAACTGAGTTGAACTGGATAGGGTGCTATCCAGAAATATCCTACCCCTTGGTAGGATATTTGTGCGGTGGGACCCGCACGAGCCCCGCCGTTTCTTTCGCTAAGTAACGCACCCGCGAAAACCCGTCAAAGTAACTGAAAAGTCAACCGACGCGTTTTCTTTAATTCTTAACAGACCATTTAATTGGGCGGTTTATTTCGTGAATTAAATGGACTGTTTCTTCGTGAATTAAATGGGTCGTTTCTTCCGTTGAATTAATTCAACGAATTGATGGATCGTTTCTTAACCGGTTTCGTGTTGGCATGTTTATAAAATAAGACCAACCCAAAAATCCTTGGAAAGGATTTGAAAGAATCTTCGTTCCTCCACCCTCTCCGCGAAGAACGCGAAGAACGCGAAGAACGCGAAGAACGCGAAGAACGCGAAGAACGTGAAGAACGCGAAGAACGCCGAACCCGGAAGTCGACGACGCTTTCGCCCGAGACGTTCTTCCGATCTCCGATCTCCGATCACCGACCATTCGAGGTGAGTGATTTCGGATTTCCTCTCAAGTTCTTTTCTTTGGTTTTAAACGAAACACAGATTTAAATATTAATAATTTAAATCTGTTGTTCTTGATTTGTTGAGCTCGCCGGCTCAACGCCGGTTTCCGCGACGACGCGACACCTTCCCGCGACGACGCGACGATCGATCTCTTCCGCGACGATCTCTTCCGCGAAGAACGCCCGCGCTCGACGATCATCAAGGTAGGGATTTGATTGTGATTCTTTTTCCCGTGATTATTCTTTTTAAATAAAGAACCCGATCGAAACAATTTTTAATTTATTTAAAAATTGTTGTTGATTATTCCTCCCGTGATTTATGGCTAACGCGGAGGGTGCGGGTCTAACGAACAAGACCCGGCAACCCTCCGCCGATCTATTTTGGTTGTGCGGATTTGGCGGACGTCGACAAACCGTGCGGCAAGGGCAATTTGTTGGCTCCGCAGTGAAGATCGTCCCCCGGGAGGAGCATCGGCGCAGACGGGAAAGAAAACGGGCCACCGGAGCATCTCCGGCGGCCCGCGGAAGGAGGCGGCGGCGCGGGTCGCCGGCGCGGCGGCGCCGGCGACCGGAGGCGGCGGCGCCAGGCGCGCCGCCGTGGAAACCTTCCGCCGCGGCTGAAGCCGCGGCGGCGGCGGCAGCCGGTTCCGCGGCCGCGCGGAACCGGGACGGACGCGGCGGCCCGGCCGCGTCCGCGAGACAAGCGGCCCCCCGCGGGGCCGCGGTTTCCCTCAAGCCGCGGGTTCAACCCGCGGCGGCGGCAGCGCTTCGGCCGCTCGGCCGAAGCCGAGCCGGTCCGGTCGGCCGGGCCGCGCCCAGGCCGGACCGGACCCGGCCGAGCCGGTTCGGGCCGGGTCGGGCCGACCCGGTTCGGGCCGACCCGGTTCGGCCGACCCCAGGGGGGGTTCGGGCCGGGTCGCCCCGGGCCCAGTACCCCCGTTTCGGGCCCTCTTCGGTCTTTCGCCCATAACTTGGGCCTGGGACCTCCGATTGACGAACCGTCAGCGGCTACGCGATCCTTGGATCGAGACGGTCGTTTCGGTATATTATACTCAAGGTTTCGGAAGACTTTGGGTTCGGCCGGGTTGGTTCGTACACGAAGCCAACCGGGCCCTCGGAGCGGAAACGCTCATAACTTGAGCTACGGACGTCCGAACGACGTACCGTCAGCTGTGGTAGTTTCCTCTAAGTGAGACGGAACTTTTGGCATGCTCCGCCCGAGGATCGGATACAGGCGGAGTACGGTCGGGTTGGTTTTGCCCTAAAAACCAACCGGGCCCCTGGGACGAAAATGCCAATAACTCTCAGACCGGGCGTCCGATTGACGCGCCGTCTGTCGCGTTGAGATCCTGTTGTCGATACGGAACTTTTGGACACATCAACTTCGGACTACGTGTCAGTTGATGTATCAGCCCCTCGGCTCGTGGAGCGGACCCTCCTAAACGAGCTCGCTACGTGCGGGAACCCTAGCGCTGGCTGTGACCTCGACGACAGAGCAGAGATCCTCCGTGGACTGCGACGACGGCAGAGCAGAGATCCTCCGTGGACTGCGACGACGGCAGAGCAGAGATCCTCCGTGGACTGCGACGACGGCAGAGCAGAGATCCTCCGTGGACTGCGACGACGGCAGAGCAGAGATCCTTCGTGGACTGCGGCGACGACTGTGCAGAGATCCTCAGTGGACTGCGTCGACTACTGCACTCAGCGATCCCACGTGGATCAGTGCTTCAGGTTCTGTGTGAGCCCGATCCTCCGTGGGTCCTTACTACCGGTTCTGTGTGAGCCACTGCCTACAGGTTCTGTGTGAGCCCGATCCTACGTGGGTCTTTTTGCGGGGGTTAGTACCTATCGATCCTTCGTGGGTCCGACGACTGAGATGGATCAGTGATCGTCTTTGACGTCATCTGAAAAAGTATACCTGGTTGAGCTGAATCTTATGTTACTCTCCTTTGTGGATTGTGTTGAACTATCCTTTGTGGATTTACTGTTTACTCTCCTTGTGGATTTGAGTCTTGCTTTCCTTTGTGGATTGAGTTGTTCTTGAGCTCGTGAGCAGAGCTAGAATTGGGGACTTAGGTATATGTATGGGCATATACCTAAGTCGAGTCAGATGTTACTTCGTGATTGCATCTTTCTTTTGTGCTATATCCTTTGTGGATTTCGGGAGACCTTCGGGGGTCTCGGGGTCCTTACTGAGTAGTTGTACTCACCCCTGCACGGGCTATGCCCGCACTTCGTGGTGTTGGTTGCAGACGACGGACAGCGCTGATCGCGGTTGGGCGTGGAGCAGGACGGTACCTGGAGGTGGACCACTGGGCGGGACGTGCTCGGAGCGGACGTGGGACCCGAGGAGCCTGGAGGCTATCTGTACCCACCCTTCAGGTGGGATTGCCAGTGGACGACACGAGGCCGCCGTCTTTTCTTCAGTTGCTGTACTTTACTTTTCCAGTTGTACTTTACAGTTGGGCTTGTATTTCCGGCCCCTTTTACTTTCTGCACTTTACTTTCCGCTTGCTGACTCTGTGTGGTTGTTACTTATAAAGGCAATGCCTTCCCTGTTTACTGGGATTTTACGCCTTGGTGCTAGTCGCCAGCCCCTGGCCTATGGAAGGCGGGCTTGGGGTAGTCACGGCACGGGCCCCTAGGACGGGTCGTGACACCCTCCTCCCCTCCACTATAAAAACCATCCAAAATCCTCGCTTCACTTCACTACTCCTAAAACTTGATACATAATTAAATTCTTCCCAAATATCCTTCAATATCCTCCCCCATGTCCAGCAGCCCTAGTTCTCCTCAAAAGTCCTAATCCACTCCACTTAAGACACTATCAGGGAAGATTAAATCCAGATGTAAATTCTTCTTTTCTTTTCATTCATTTTATTTTCAAGTTCCTTTGTTATATTTTAATTCATAACCTCTAGTAATACAAATGGTATGATAAATACATTCCCATACATGTAATATAATGTTTTTATGCTAATGGTATTATTCATTATCATCTCTCATTTCCTATTCCTTTATACGAACAAAAGGAAAACACTGTCTAAGATGTGTTATTTTAACCCATTCAAGGACCAAGGGTTATCAATTTCTATTAATGTATTTAATTATGATCAGGAAACCATTTTTATAGTTGAAACAGACTATTAAATATGTATTTTTGCTCATTTGAATGTCTTATATCGTTTTTCACACATGATGTAAACTAATAATAAAAAATAAGTCAATTATAAGAAAAATCGCCTTATTAATCCAAGAGTTTATCAATAATGTTTTATATAATGATTCACATTAACATAAAATAAAAAAAATTAATTTTATGAAAATTTAGTCTTTTGAATTTTCGCAAATTTAATATAACTTCAATTCTGGAAAATCATCATAATTTTACAGGATTATCTCTTCTTGTATATAAGTTAACTGATCATGAAATAAATAGGCCCAAATAATGAAATTTAACCTTTTAACTCATAAAAATTGAAATTGATGAACATAATAAGGTTATAATAAATAATAAAAATATTATTTTAGGTTCTTGGATTATTAATTACTAAAATTAATTTGATTATTCTGGTCATTAAGATCAAGAGAATAACACCATCAGACATAAGGTAATGGATCATCTCTTTCACACATTTGTTCAAGAATATCCTCGATGTTATGTCCTTTTATGTTTGTTCCTAATGATAGAGTATGATTTAGCTCCTCCCCCAAACATTCCTCATGATGTATAAAATAAAATAAAGTCATTTCTCTCTCATTAATACCTCCTATGTACACAGGTCCTAGGCTGATATTTCGTTAGGGATTCAACACGTACCTAAATTATTATTTCATGTTTTTCTCACTCTATTATTACCTAAATGAAATAATGTATTATGTATAGTTAAATCTTAAAATTTATGTTTATATGTCAAAACTCATGTATAAACATCCACTATCAATTTTCTTTTAGGGATATAATGGGATTTAAGTGATTCCCTCCTCAATACTTCCAATTAATCAAGCTCGTTTTAAGGGAACATCCCTAATTTGTTCCCAATTTCAAGTGAAATCTACCGTATATTTTGAGATTACATTTTTTAAAAAAAAATGTTTTTATTATGAAAACCATCTTGAACAACTTCTTTTATTATATAAATTATTACTCAATTTTCTATATTAAATTATCATTAGTATTTTCCTTAAAACTTCACTGAAATGTTCTAATGCTAAAATTTTATAGATACACTTCTTTCTTGTTGTCAATTATGGTTGACATCATATACCATGATATGTGATTATTTAAACATATTAATGTCCATTTATGTTTTATTTCCATTATTTTATGGACACTTGTATGATATGGCCATTCATTATGCTTTATGACATGATTGTGATACCCACTTCTTTCAATGGGTACCCTTATGGTTATGTAAGACAGATTATGAATGATTATTAATGTGGAAAACGTATTCATGAACATTTTAATATAGGTTCTCCCATATAGTGCTCCAATATATTGGGTAAATATGAGTCTCATGAGATGTTATGTGAAATTTTCCTCGTAGTTAGCCTAGGATTTTGCTACCATGTGAAACGGTCTTGGTGGTTAACCTAACTTGTTATCCTCTATATGCAATATGTCTTCAGTATTTAAATGGTCATGATTGATGTTTCCTCCATATTTCAATGATTATTTTGTTATATTATCCTATTTTTATATGTTATGATTCTATATTCCAATTTATATCATTAGGTAATGATCTCAAAACAATCCTCTAAATCCTTATTGTTATGATTATTCCATTACTGTTATTTTAGTTCATCCATTATCTCGCGTGATCCCCATGTTATCCAATGCATATGTAAGGGATCAAACGAATTTATGGTCTCTTTATGAAGGTTAAATAAATAATTTTTTTTCAGTCCCATGTGTTATGTTGTATGTAGATAGTATTCCAAGACACTTGACTTTACGATCCTTTTCCTGTAATACAATGTTCTATTTTGCTCAAAATCATGAAATGTTATGTGTAAAAGGCTAGGGTCATTATACATTGATCCATATATCTCAAAAAACTCATATAAACATATCTAATAAACTTTTATATACATGACTTAGAGGTTCTATCCTTCCAAAAAACTATTCCCAGGGTCCATACGAAGGGATCTAATGGAGTCCCACAAAATAAGAGGTAATCATTATACTTGATATCATTAAAAATGTTTCTACTTGTATATCATTAAAATCAGTGATATTATTAATAAACTAATAAATTATGGGTATAAAATATATTAAAATGTTATTATTATCATGAAACTATATTTATTAATCCTATTTTACATGAAATTTGATGTGATTTTATATCTTAGGAATATGTACATATTACCGTCTCCATCAAGATATACCATTCTTTATTTATACAAATATTTTATATTTATATATTATGTTGGACTCAATATATTATAGGTTCATGGGGGTAAAATTTCATTAAACACATATACCACACACAATAATTACATTAAAGACACAAACCACAATTACTTTTTATGACGCACTCAATATGTAATTTTTATGTAGCATTTGTATATTTAGAGTAATATATGGTAAGATCATTATGGGAGATTTTTATGATACTTTCTAAAATAGGAATGTTATTTATCTAGTATCTGAAAATAGTAATCCTTTATGGTCCTTGGGGATGCATTTTTAAAATATATTCTATATCCATATATATTGATATAATATCTATTTATGAAAATCGCGGATTACTATCATTGGTATTAGAGGATTTTTTTATTCAATAATTAGATATTATTATTATATATCATTGATGAAAACTCTAAGAATAATTTTAATCATAAATATACCATCCAAATATATTATAAAAATGATATTATTATGTTTCCCTTGAAATCTATCCATGTCTGGACACTACAAGTGGGTGTGGTTTTGGATCAAATGAATCTAAGGGAAAACACCTAAAAAGATTTGGGGATTACATATCAATCGACATTATTGATTTTGTGGAGTGTACCCTTATTGGACACCTTGTTTGACATTATTATGATATGTTTTGGGTTACCTCACCTTTTCATGATGAATTATTATGAATTATTTAAATATATAACAACTTAGATTGGCCTTGGATATATCTACGTTTCTATATATTAAAATGATTCTTTCATTATTTAAACATCCTATGAATTGTTTTCTTGATTATAGTATTTCTCTTAATGACTATTATTGATCACATTATAGTTTTTTATTCAATATTTTTAAGCCAATGGAATCAAGTGATCAATGAATGTGTTATGAAATGAAATGGTATGCCTTACGAGACTCCAAATATATTATGATCTCGGAAGCAATATTTTTTGATTATTATCACTCAACACTATCAAGTTGTGTGTTATAACACAAGTTATGTCGAATATCTGAATTCTCCCGGGAGGGAGAAACAACCATTTAATATCAATCTCCATATTATTTCAATAGTTCTTTTGGTACATTGGTTTCTGAGAAATGGATCCTGGTGATGTAAAATATTTTATCAGTTTTCTAGCGCTTGGAACATTAAAATGTTTTTCTAGACTTTTATCATTTATAAGGTGAAGAAAATTAAGAGTGTAATATTATTAAGAATATGAGGAATTATGATGAGATTTACTCTATTGAACAGAATGAGATTATGAGAAATTTATAAGGGAAGAAATTCCATCTATTATATATAGTAATTATAGAAGTAATACAATATGATTAATCATATTTCAGATGAATATGTTGGTACCTTTAAGGAATATTTTCAAAACAATTATTTTATGGTTTTTTTAAATCATCAACCGTGATGGAAAAAATTATTGATTATTTAGTGGTTGTAAACCTAGTCATAGAAATTTATTGTCAATAAATAACTTTGGAATCTAATATTAAATCGCTATAAATTTATAGGGAATATCGACTGGTATGTCACATGGAATGAATAAAATGTTTCAACATCAAATATTTTGAAAATGTGGGAAGTATCACTAATGTGAAGGAACAAAATGAACAAGAATATTTTACATGTGTGGGAATCCTAGAAATCATGAAAAATAATTTATAAGTGATTTGAATGATCTATTAAATTAAATAAATGGAGAGGGAGAGAACTCCATAGAATAAACCAATCACTCATCTATGAAATATATGTAAGGAGTTTGGAAATTATGTGAATAAATTCATAAATCCAATAGCTAATGTAGTTAATAATCCATAAAACCATTAATGTCAAACCAAAAATTAAAATATTATTATATCATTATAGATGAATTGGATCATGGTAATTAGGGTACACTTATGAACCACTCGAGAGTTTGGGATTCAATGCTGATGTTCATCTAAATGAGCCCTATAAAAATGTTATTTTTTATCCTTTAGTGAAATATGTTGTCATCTTAAACATTTATTATCTATATCCACAAATATTCTATATAATTTAATGGAATACGAAAATCATATTTTATATTTAGAATCAATCTATGATCATTTATCAATAAATGTGTTGACCAAAAACCTCTAAAGAGAATACCTTTTTCTATGATATGATATTACTTAAGGAATACGTATTGAATTATGTTTTTGAATAAAATATGATTTCATTGTGACATTATTTGTTGAAATGATTAGTATATATTAGAGAGAATCTAATCAAGCTATGTATATTTTGGTATGAGGCATTATGAGTGATAAAATTCATTTTAAGATAATTATTATGTTTATCACGACAGTATATAAGATAAAATAATTTTACTCTTTAGTTTTCGATCAAAGTTATAAATATCATAGAGGATCTTTAACATTAAAAATTTATATAATGAATTATGTTAATCATTAAGTGCTACTATATATATTTTATAGATTATTGTGTTATAATTAATTATAATGGATAAATTATAATAAACATTTTGGTTTTGTTAAAAAATTAGAGAAATAAGGAATAATGTGTATGTTTTTTAGGGATTTTATGCTATATTTAAATTCAATAATACTATTTCAGGGATGAAAAATTATTTTTCATATTCCCTCTATTCAGTAAATGATTAGGTGTAAATTGATCGAAGTGCAAAAAAGAAATAATTTTTTAAAAGAATATAAAAATAATAAAGCATATTTTCTTTTTTATCCAATATTAATATAAAAACATCTCTCAGCTTTAAAAAAAGTATATTGTAATAAAATGTTATTCTTTTTTCTTCAATGCTGATGAATTGATGGTCTAATCACCCATAAAATCTTAATTTCTTAGGTGTGTTTATCTTTCACATTCCAATGTTTTATATCACTCTCCATTGGTCAATAGAAATTATGTTTCTCTTACATGTCCATTTTTTCACTTCCCACAAATGTTCCCTTATTTGGAATAAAAATTTTATGTTTTTTTTAATATGATATTGATATTTCTATTCCCATATATTAAAGAGAAATTTTTTTAACCCTTTTTTGAATGTGGGTTTTCCACAATGGAATTGTAAAGTGTCAAACCCATGATTAACAGGCAAAATATAAAATGTTGAGGTTGAAATTTAATAAACAGGGGAGAAGGTAAACACATTTATTTTAAAATAATAACATTTTTTGATTATGTATATGATATAGAATACCTTGTTAAAATGAACCATCTGATATTTTTATTTAAATATGATTATTATAACTTTGTCATTGAATTTTAGGGTATGAATAAGAATAAACACATTATGATATATATATATATATATAATGTTCATAATAAATTAAAATTATTCAATTGATTATAATGAAGAAATAGTAAATGTTTTAGTAAAGTCGTGTTTTTATCCAAAAATATATTTCCTTCAAACATGAAAATTTAAAATTTTTTTAGAGAATATAATATTTAATTTATAAAACTTTTAAAAAATATATTTTTGAAAATTAAATTAAAATATTAAATTAAAAATTTTAAAATTATCATAGATGTAATATTTAATAATTTACTAAAAGGATAGATTTTGCAATGAATATTAAAAAATATTTATTAATATTAAAATGTATATGTTTTTCTCATGTATCTATAGACATATATATTTTAAAAATGAAATTAATGTAAAAAAATTATTTTATATTATTAATAATCTAATTAGGTTCATTGAAAAAAATATTTATGCTAGAAT
The DNA here is from genome assembly GCA_963277665.1 of Viscum album. NCBI lineage: Eukaryota > Viridiplantae > Streptophyta > Magnoliopsida > Santalales > Viscaceae > Viscum > Viscum album. Next base: position 64,694,097 of record OY728139.1, read on the forward strand.
TTTTTAAAAAAAATCGTTCTATACATAAAAAAGAAATTTTTTTAAAACTAGTTTCACTTATTTCTATAGTATTAAATTAAAATTAATTATTCTCAATTTTATAAATATAATATTAAAATATATATTTGATTTTTAAAATCAGTTCATCCATGTTTTGAAATACTTAAGTTTTTAATTTCTTCAATATGATTAGTATCCTTAATAAATTTCTTCTCCCATTAATAATGGTAAAACTGGTAAAATATGCTTAAATTATTGGGATATGGCTTCAAATTTTCTATAAAACATTATATTATCCTATTTTATGGGTTCCTTTTGTCTATTTACATCAACATCTCAAATATATTGATGATTTGGATTGATATTTCATTAATTACAACCCTTACACTAATTTATGAACAATATAACGCAAAAAATGTCACACTCTTGACTTTAATATATCTAATAATTTATCATAAGGATAAAAATTGGTTATTTTTTGTAAGAATTTATTATTTTAATGATAAATTAATTTTTTATCGTAGTATTTTTTTAATTTCTTGTTATTTAATAATTACTTTTATTGTTTTCACAATGTTGATATAGTTTTTATTCAATTAATAAAATAATAAAAAAATATTTTAAATGTATTAAATGTAATAAAATTCAGAAGTATTATATTTACCTATAATTTTGTTAGATAAATATATCATCAGAGATATGTGTGATGTTTTTGGATTTAATTTTTTTTATTTGTTAGTTGGGTACAAATTAAAATTAATTGAGTAATATAAAAAGACATTAATGATATTGTAAGGAAAATAAAATTTTATTAATATTTTTTAAAATGATAATATATTTATTGTGTAAAATGATAATGATAAATTTTATATATTATTCTATATTCACCATTTATATTCCAATTGTAAAATTGTAAATAAAATTATAACAAATTAAAAGTGGAAATGACCTTACTATTGTTACTGTTAAAGTATGATAGCTAATGGGTTAGATTAAAATATATGTTTTAAAACACCACATAAACATATCAAAATTTTATTAGTAAATGGTATTTATTCAAATAAAACATATTCATTAACAATCTTTCCATTTTGAATAATTTTTCTTGAGAGTGACAATATTATATTTTAATTTTTTATGAAACTCTAAGAGTGATCCTCACCTCAACTATAAAATTGCACCCCAACCTTAAACAATTTACACTAATTTGAACCATTTAAATCATCCAAAACCAAATAAATTATATTCTAAACTTATTTTTACATGAATTATGGTTTATTTCCTCTTTAAATGTTATTCTCAGGGACCTTACAATGGGATTAAAATGTGGTTTACCGAATAAGTGGTAATTGTCTTACTCGAAATAGTTCGTTTTTTGATTCTTCTATCTCCATTACAATTATGATATTCATAATAAAATAATAAATTAATTATACACAAAATACATAAATTTTATTTTTATTATGAAAACACTTTTATACACATTCTTTTCCATCAAATGGGATGTCCGACTATCACACTTGCATATGACCGACTAATCGTCTCCATGTAGTGATATAATTTATTTTCCATTTTCATAATTTATGTATGGTTATTACGATTGGTTTAAAATATATATATTATATTTATGACAATATAATGGTTCGACTATTATAATACAATACATACCTACTAACTATCCAACCCATTCGAAAAAAGATAACATCGTTCGTCCATAAGTGTGGACTACCACCTTTATGAAGCAATATTGTTGGATTTTAATTTAAAATTTAAATTATGGTAATATATACTTGATTAATTAATAAATAGGATACATATGATATAATTATTATTATTTTAGAGTGAAATTTTTTATATCTTTCAATAATTCCATCATTTCAAAATTAAAAACATTGTTCATGTGTACATGGGGCATACCATCTCAATGAATGGGGTAATTAATTTTCTCTATCGATAGTTTTTATAGATAAATTTAAATATATATATTTATATATTGAAAATATTTTATATTTATATCATGAAAAAAAATTTATATATGATGGAACTATTATCAAATTTAGAGGTTTAGAACTACCTAACAAAATTTCTCATGAAATACTTAGTTATTGATACCCATAAATAATGATTTTAATAAAGAATTTATAATAACTTTTTGATGGAATATTATTTGTAGATCATATATATTATTATATTTTTGTAAATTATTTTAGTATATAAGCATAATAAATTTCATTTTATTATACCAGTGGTTATATCCCATTCAAAAAGATTTCATTTAGTGGTAATAGATTTCATCTGAAACATTACTTATTTGGAACATATGTATGAATTATAAAAATATCTTATTTTATGAGGTGTATATACTTAAAATATTATATGTTACATATTGAATAATATTATGTTCATTATATTTAAATATTAATAAAATTGTACTCTTTTATGTAACCTATGAATGAAAAGATTTCATCATAGTAAGGGATTTATGAATCATTTCTATTTTTAACGTGATTGATTGTGATTGAATATCCATTAAAGATATTTTATGTTAATTTTCAAATAAATAAATTTCAATTTATTATACTATAATTATATCATTATAAAACATGTATTCATTTTATTTTACAATTTTTATGTACTCATGATATTGAAATAATTCTTTGATGGAAAAACTATTGTCTCTTACTATTCGACTGAATGTCCATTTTTTATATGTATTTATTTTCTATAAAATGTATTCAAATATTTTTTTAATATTCCCCCATTGCATTTTCAGGTAAGTTTATCATGATATAATGATTAACATATAATTAATGTTAATATTAAATACATTTTTTAAACAAAGTTTTTTTGAACTTCTTACAAAATTATGAATGGAATGTTTTATTTTAATATGAATGGTGTGAATAGAATTTCATACCATAATGACCACTCAGTTATTTGAATATTAATTTTCAAGTTTCCAATGATCATTTTAATTAAATGTGTTCCTTTATATTTAAGAAATAATTATATTTTATTCTATATATAATCATATTATTATGCATGAAACTAGTTTTCAGGTCTACAAGAAGATGTGGGGTCCTAGTTTATTTTTATTAATTTTATGAAAAAACATGATTTCATATTAATGAAATAATGAGTAAACATGTTTCTATTTATACTTTTCTATAATTTTATAATAATTTAATTTGAGATAATATTTATGTTATTATTATACTCTTGTGGATTGTGTTCTAATATAAAATTATAATTATGTTATAATGAAATGCCTAGATTTATTACATAGATCATGAATATGTTATTTGACATGAATGGTAAAGTTTCAAAAATTCAATATCATGTTTTCATACTCTTAAAATCATGTTAATCTTATGGGATTATTGATATCTCCCTTTTTACCCTTAAAAAGAATCTGATTTCACAGTTTAAATTTTAACGAAATTTTTATAGATCATTCCAGATATTCTCATTTTATTAGGCATGAATCAAGTTTTCATGTTTATAAAGAAATCTGGGGACCTGGTTTCATGTCCATAATTTTATAAAAGGACTTGATTTCGTGTCCAAGACTTAATGAGTAAACATTATTCTATTTATAATTTTTTATAATTTTATAAGAATTTAATTTTATAATATTCATATGTTAATGTTTTTCTCATGTAGATTGTGTGCTATGATTACATTATTATTATTTTATCTTTAAATTCCATGATTTGTTCCATGGATCCTGAATATGATATATGACATACACGGTAAAGTTTTAAAATGTTAATCTCATGTAATTATAATCTTATGTTCATGGAATTCTTACAGGACCATTGATATCTCCCTTGTTTACCCTTAAAAATAATCTGATCACAATCTTTCATATATTTACTTTCTCTATGTTAGGATTAATGTTTTTATGTAGGGTATGTCTAAGAAGATTACTATGTGGGAAGATATTTATAGGTGGTGATGAAAATATTTTAAGAAATAATTAATATTTTTTATATATTCGCCAATGTCATCAAACCATTGTGGGACATGGTCATGTATTTTTAAAATATTTTTTATATTTATATATTAAGATGTAATATCAATATATATTATTCTTGGTTTTCATTATGGGGCACTGATTTAATCACGTAAATTATAAAGCTGATAAAATTTAATTTTCACGTTCATGTGGAACATAATTGAAATATTTAAAAAATATAATGAAGATGGTTTAATAATTTATCATCCATTAAAATATAGTTAATTTTATATTCAATTTTAATCTCTCTATAAATTTTTAATCACCCCCTGCCCCCACCTAATTGTCTATTTGTAAGATTATGTTGATTTCAAATTTATTTACACAACATGAGTCATGAAAGTGACTATAAAAGGATATATGGACCATTAGAGGAAAATGAACCATAATATAGAAAATATCCCATTAGAATTGAAAAAATAAAAATATTATTAACAATTTTAAATCATTGAATAATGTATTATTTGGCATAATATACCATTAAATGTATCATCAGGACTATTTGAATTTTTTATGTTAATGAAATCATAATATTAATAGAATTAGAATATAAACACTAAAAAATGCATTTTTATAATTATATAGAAAACTTTGATGCAAAATTTAATCTGAATTTCATTAAATTTATTGTTTATTAAATAATATACATGCTTTTTATATTACCAAAACATGAAATTTTTTTGTGTCACGTAAGCACTATAGAGAATTATTTTATAAAAAAATTAATAATAAATTATCATAATTAATATCATTTAATTTTATGCTAACAATTTATTAATAATAGTAAACCCTTTTTGTCTCTAAAAAAATTGTATAGATATTAAATTGAAGAGATTGTCGTTTTTCTCATTTATATAATATCATGTTAAGGTCATTATCAATGTTACAGGGCATTAAATTAAAATCTTTTTGAAAAAATAAATTGTTATGCTTCCAAGAACCTATCCAATAGGATAAATAAATTTTTCAGTGATATTTTTAGTGCCTATATCATATTTTTATGTATTTTTTAACTATTTTACCCTTACTGAGGAGGAAAATATTTACAATGGTTTCTATTCATAATTAAGAAACTCGAAGTGAAATATATTCCAAATTTTAGCATCCTCATTAAAAATATGGATTCCATTTATTAATATTCAATTTATATATTTGGAATAAATTCATATTAATATAAATCTCTAAATCTGAATATAATGATATTTTCTAGAAAAAGGAATTTCTTTTCACCAAAAAATGAACTTAAACAAAATTCACGTATAATTTTGATTCTGTTGAAATTTTTTAGAATATTTATAAATAAATAATTCTTCTGATTCCTTAATATAAATTCAATACATTATTGGACTTTTTAACTACTTGATTTAGTTAATATAAATGAATGTTTTAAAAACACATGTATTCATTCACTATTAACTGAAAAGTCAATGATTTCTATAAAATCCAAAAAAGTTAACCAATAATAATTTTGATATTGTTATTTTAAAATGATATAATTTTTATCAACTATAATTTATAAGAGTGGAAAAAATAAATTAAAATATAAACTCATAAAAGAAAATAAAAACCTTTCATTATGAAAATATATTTTTATGAAGAAATTGCAGTTATTGAAATTTATGTAATTATTTATCAATAAATTTTTTTATATAACATATAAATATTTATTTTTCACACAGTGGGCCTTCCTATTCATTATTCTAATTTATTGTTTTGGTTATAAATTTATAATTTAAATACTGTTATTTTTATTATATATCAAAATATAAATGAATCATATGATAATATGTTTTTAAAGATATCTAGCATTGTATTCTAAATTATGGAGGTGGTTAACTAGAAAAAAATTGAATTTCAGAAAAATTATGTTATATTATATGCATTTACTTGAAAATTTCCAATGAAATAAATTGGGGTTGTCTTCCATTTTTTATACAATATATTTATATTAACCTACATTGAAAAGAAATAATAGAATGTAATTTTCATTTAAAGCTATGAAAATAATTCACTTTACATTAAATCCCATTAATCTATTTTTAACCATTTTCGAATAATTATTCATTGTAGTTTTCCTCTACTATCTATTTTAGTTTTCTTTGAAAAATCCAGATTAATCATATGATTCCAAACCAATAAAGTGTATATACTAAATTTTAAACACTCGAGTCCATTTTAGATTCTATTGATTTTAGATATCTTTCTTTATCATAACTCTCGTTGGAATCATCATAGGTTATGTCCTCAAATATTAAAAAATTTACATCATTGATTTTTTATACATTAAATAGATATCTCTTAGGCTCCTGTTGAATCTTTCTATATCATTAAGGATCATTTATAACCAAATTTTGTTCATTAAAAAACTATTTTGGGAGTTTCTCAACCTCCATATCAAGAAAACATCATGATTATTAGTATTTAACTTCTATAAGTTCAATATTACTCCCAAATAATCCTATGGTAATATATTATTTCTCAAAAAATATACAAATTATAGAAACATAAAATTTGTTATCAGTGGTGATATGGAAATAATATCCCTTAGTATCCTTGTGAAAACGAATAAATATAAAATTTATGGAATTAAATTCACGTTTTTTGAAATCCACACATTGTAGTTATTATCCACAACCTAAAATCATTATAAAAATATATTTAGGATTTTTACAAATGATCAACTCTTATATTGTAGTTATAGATTTTTTTTTTGAATAGTTCAGTTATGATGGAATATAAAAATTTCCACTAAAGAATCCTATAATGAAATTGGAAGCCTATAGTGAATCCTTTTCTAGAAAAACGTATTGAGTATGGTATGATTCTTCTTCTATGACACACAACTCAACTGTAGTTCTTGAAAAAGAGTGAGTTTTGAAACAATTACACAATAATCTAGATGATCAATGAAATATTGGATCTTTTATTCACCAACCTAGACAAGTAGAATAGTCTTAACAGTTTTTATAGGTTGATTTTTTACTTTTTCTAAAACTATTTTAACTTTTATAAATTATATTGCTCCAGAATATTATGAAACCAATAACCATACCAGTTCAATTCATCAATAAAAGATAGGATGTGATGAAACCTACCACTTTCATTTATACTAATTGGATCACATACAAAACTATGTATAAGATATAATAGTTCACAATCCCTCTCAAATTTTCATCTAAAAAGTGTTTTGTACATTTTTTCAAATAATAAAATTAAAAAATTAGTAAGTGATTTGTAATCGCATGATTAAAAGAATTCAACTCTGTTGATTCATTGAATATGTATCAAATTTATATGTCGAAATAGATAATTCACAAGGTATATGGGATTAGAATCAACCTTGGACATTATATTCTGAATGTTGTCGAAAATATTTTCTATATCTATAATGATTATTATTTTAACCACATTCTGATTCCATAAAAAATTCCATCATTATACATAGTATCACTATTCCTAATAAAAGTAAATGAAAATCCCATATTTTCTATAAAATGAAAAAATAATTTTCTTATTTATATATGTAACATAATAAAAAATATCCAACTCTAAAACAAATAAAAAATGTATTATTAGATCAGAGTATCGAAACTAAATTATTGTCACTCTATCTCCATTAATAATACTTATATTTACATCACCTTTGGTTAGTTCAATATAATTTATAAATAATTATTTATTTTAACAATTTTTGATACACACAATGTATCAAATACACATGAGTTGGAGATATAGAAATTTATTTCTAGATAATTCATAATGATATTATATGAATTAAATTTTGTTGACAATAATAATCACTTTTATACATCAACATTGAAAATATTTATAGTTCATGAATATAAGATATCTCATAATAATAAACAATATGCATTAGGAAATAGAAAATAAATACATATGTATGGGTGAGTATCATGCTTTATATCATGTTTTGAAGGAATCAAATGTAAATTACACAAACCAAAAATGACAGTACCATAAATCAAATCGATTTATTTATATAAGAATCATATTTCACTAAGTAATGGATCTATAATTGTTTTTCTATCACCACATAGTAATGTAGGCATGGAATTATCTTAATAATATCATATGTGACACTTTCATAGGTGAGTGTCTAACACTTTCTCGAAATCCATTATTTGGATAAACTAAACTATATTCATCGGGCAACCTAAACTTATTATCATCTATCCACTAAATATATCCCAATGAAAATTATAATAATTGGAACCTAATTATATTAGGGTCAACAATTTTTTAAATTCCTTATATATGATAATCTATGTAACTAAACTATTTTAAGACCCACCTAGTTGTATTATTGAGGTCTTGAAATGATTCTCATTGGATGGAATCCAAACCATTGTATTTGGAGGATTTTCTTACAAAATATAAAATATTTAATATACATTACATGGATGATAAATTCATATTTATTAAATCACAATAAATTTTTATTATCTAAAATTATAATAAATTATGTATTAATTTTTGAGAATATTTTTCTATACAATATCACTAGTTAGAACTTAGGGGAAACTATAAAATATGGTATTAAAATTTAAGTGATTTTAAACATGATATTCAACTCTACAGATAGTTACCCCATATTCAACCATAGATCTCTATCATATCATGTTCAGATAACTGAATCCAATACATCCATGTAAAATAATGATGTAGTGATAAACAAATTCAACTATGATCATACATCGAGTATCCAAAGGACCCAAATCATGGTTCTAATGTATTCTCACAATAGAATGAATCTGTTCTAACACCATTCCACCTCCATGTCTCCAAAACCCAATGTACCCATATGATCACAACTCGACGAACTTTTTTGACCCTAATATCCTATACCTACACAATTACTTATCCATATAAAAAACACCAACTTAATCAATTCAAAACCACACATGATCTAAGAGTTAATTCCAGGCCCTGTCCATTTCCATGAACACTAATAGGATGAAAACTTTTATGGTAGAATCATGTTAGATTCACCATTTACCAACAATACAGAATAAATTCCAAATCATGGTGGAATTCTTGTAAAATATGTCCAATCCATCCTTTGTGGTCTTATCCCATTTTAGGAGGATGAAGGGACACATATATTATATTCCTACACATTTCTACTCCTGATAGAATCACTAAAACTACATTTTCAGATACCCTGAAAATGCACTCATTAACCTATAAAAAGAACCACAATACCTATATCTTTTTTCTACAAATAGGTTCACCTATTTAATATCTTCATAGTCCATTAGCTCTAAAAAATATTTAATCCTTCTATTATTTACCAAATATTTTATAGTATACTTTATCCAATACCCAAAATAGTAAACCCTACTGGTATCATCACTCAAGCACTACGAATAAAAATGAATCAAATCAACAAATTGTGTTTCATAGTCCATCATAGGATTATACCATTACTTTCATGGATAAAATAATTTTTTATATCAATTATCAGTGTCTTAACATATATATAATTAAATAAATTAGTCTTTATGTTCTCCCTGTATAGTTATGTATGTTAATTTGGGTAGGTAAATAATATCAGTTCCTCATGGGTCCTTGATGTATATAAACATCAAGATTCAGATTTCCCCTAATGGGTTTATTAAGATATATAAATATATTCTACATAGACTCAATCCACATATCATTAGATCGTGTTCCCACCTGTTAAATTGAGGGAGAAGCTACAAGTGAAACTCCCAAGTCAAATTAGACTTGGAAGGATCGCCTCTCATAGTTTCAAGGATTGAATGACAAAAAATATCAATAAAACTCCATAAAAATGACTATGAGGAGGAACATGCATTACATGTATATTTGGATGAAAATAATATTGGGAGTTCTCACCTTAATCCTCACAGTGCTCATCATGAATTAGTTGAGGAAAAAAGTTATTATAATGATATATTCTAGGATAAAAGCATTATATTTATCATGTTTGAAAATAATAAATGGGTTTAGTATTAATTAGGAAACATAAAAATTATACACCCATACACTTTCACTCTAGGGTTCTCACATATCCTTGTAAACTATATATATCACTAACTACCCACTCTACCTCTAGGCTGGAAATATATACATACTAAGATTCTTTAAATCAATTTAATTATAGAATTACATATCCAATTATTGGTTAAGTAGAATTCCCATATCATGTTATATAGGAAAAACACTAAATAAGTTTATACAGAATGTTTAAATATTCTACCCAAAAATCATAAATCGAGGGATCAACCGTAAAGATGATTAGAAAATTTATGTCAACCTTACATTCCAATAATAATGCATGAAAGCAAGCTTATTTACAACTCATTATAATTGGAAAAACAAATTAATCATATTTTCCTATCATAATGAAACATATATAAAAGAGGTAACCCAAATTTAAGTGAAAATCCAAAGAAAAATAATAATATAACTTTTATTATAAACAGTCCTAATACATTGATTATATACTTCTAGGAATAAGGTCTCAAACACACAATGAAATAATAAACTACTAACAAGTGGGGTTATCAATAAATACAAGTTTTATTTAAAATTGTTATTAAATTTAAAATAAACCTATTTCTTTGATTAATAATTAATCTACTGAAGATAATAACTCTGTCATAATGTGTCAAATTAATAAGTAAAAAAGAAAAAAACACAATCATTTCTTATAATCATTAGACTGAGTGTGGGTTCTTTCTTCTTCCCATGATTACCCCTAACTCATCCAATGTTTCCTCTCCATGTATTATAATTAATAAATATTTATATTAGTTCAGGAAAGGTGGTGAAATATGATATATAAGGGGGAGAATAGACAAAACTAAAAAAATTATAAGAGATGTATTAATTTTCAAAATTTATAATCAATATTAATTAATGTTGATAATTTGAAGAAGAAAAAAATGAATGAATGTGAGGATTTTTTTGTATAGTATTTGCATCCAATGTGATCCTGGCCCACTATAATACCGCTTTATATTGAAATTCAATTTTTTGAATTAATATAATTCATAAATAGGAATTTTAACCGTACTAAAACTTTATTTTTCTAATAGAAGTATAACCAAAATACACGTGACTATTTTATAGGGAGTCGTAACCCATTACAACCTGAACTATAGATAACGAGATTAAAAACATGGATGGTATTGAAATTAGAATCCAATAGTAACAACCGGGATGTAGAGAATTATTTTTTATCAAACAAAATAATAATAAAGTAATATAATTTCAAATATGTGATGAAGTGTTACAAACTCATGTGATATAAATGAAATATATTAGAGAAGAATAAAAAATGGTACTAGTTATTGAGTATTTGATCGACATGATTTTCTTATGAAGGTAGTAAAATATTTCATAGATTTTTTTTCATGCTGCGATTTATCATGTATTATAAGTGATAAATGGTTATCCTGGCATGAATATACAATATGTCAATTTATCAACACTATAATAAACATTTCATAGTATCACTTGAAAATATGAAATCTCTTATAGAGGAAGAATCAAAATAGTTGCCTGCTACATTCCTATCACACACTATAAAAGATCAGTTCCACTTTAAAATAAAACAACACAACGCAATTGAGAAATATTTAGCAACTTTATAATTCAAAAATATTAATACTAGATTATCGAAGAGAGTGAAAAGAGAGATGGATATAACAATTTTACAATAATATCTCAACTCACCACTGATGTTAAAATCCTTGAAGAGTAATTAAAAAATTGAAATCATAACATGAATTTGTTTAAAATAATTTCATTATTATTTTTCAATGTATCATCCCATGAAAATGATTATTTTAAATTTTAAAGGTGAGGTTCAAAATAATTTCATTAAAAAAATAGTAAATATGTAATGATTATAAAAAATTAATAACACTACATGAAAGATGTTATAAACAAGTCTTAAATAACTTAATATCAACTAATGTAAATTTTTACACAAAACAATAATGAAAAAAATAATAAAAACTATTTTTTGAGTTTCAAGCTATAATTTTCAGGCATGAATATAAAATAAGATTTGATCTTCTTAAAAAGATTTTTAAAACATCACGAAATTGTACCGATTGGATCGTTATAATTATTATGAATATAAATTCATTATAACCATTTAAATATTTCAAAGTAATATATATCAAATCATAATATGAAACAAAACCTAAAACTAGAAAAATTTACATATTTTAAGACAACCAATAGAAATTCACTAAACTACATAGTAAAAGTCACACAGATGTTTTTAATGTAAAATTTTAATATATTTGAACAAAAACCCACAATTTAATAAATTTAAATAATATAATTTTTCTAGGTAATTCATGTAATGGAAATAATGTATACTAATTTCTAAAACTTGTAAATGGATTTACTAGACATGTTTGAGCCTTAAAATAAACCATTTAAAGGAATAATAAACATTCTGTATAATTGAATTATATTTAAATAAATTCATTGTCTTTCAAATAAGTTGTCAAAACATTAAACACACCACTTTAGATTGTCTTATGAATAAAATGAAGAAAAGAAAAATGTTCTAGAAAACTTTAAAAATCGTAATGAAAATATATAGTGATTTCTATTCTGGTTTTTCAAAATATAGTGTTTAATTTAGAAGTTAATTTATTCAAACGATATGTAGATAATAATATTTTATTTCCCAGAAGGAGTCAGACAATGTTTTTTCATTATCACAAAATATGGTTTAAATAAAAAAGAAAAGTGATTTTGTTAAAGTGGCTATGTGGTTCACAAATCGCCTGTGTGAATTATAAATCAGTTACATGTGAACATTAAAGCAGTTTAATGGAAGAAATGAAATTGTGATTTGGCTACGTGGGGAAAATTTATTTGTGAATGGGCTACATAATAATAGTAAGAATTCAAGTTAGCAAGATATTTTAGGTTCCCATGGAACTTATATATTATAATACCCTAGGATTCTATAGTATGTTACCACTTTAAAGTAATTCAATATCTTGTGCTACATGCAACACCAAGTTTGAGTGCACTACGACTTACCAAACTAGCCATTGAAAAGACAGTTATGAATAGTATTAACAACATTTTGAATTTTAAATACTCAGTATAATTTTGACTTCCATATTATCTATTTCTTAGACATAATATTAGAAAAAATTCTATTTTTCATAAAAAGGGAGTATTTTTCGGAGAATCCCATTTTACCGACCATTAATGGTGAAATTTTTTTAAATCCAGTATTTGACTTTATTATATATTAAATTTTAAAAATAAACATATTATGTAGAATAGATATAAAAAAATTAGTTTTGATAAATTTTTGGTGTTTTTTGACAACTTTCATATTTTAATGAATAATGAAACATTCTAAATTTTAATTAAAAAAAATTATTTAACAAAAAAAAATTATATTGTTAAGATATATATTTAAATGTTTTGGAAGTATAATTAGCTTATATTTTTATAATTTAATCCAATTTAAGTAATTAGAAGTATTTTTAAATTTAAATTGGACATAAACACATATCAATCTTTTGATAGTTTTTACATCACAAAAATACACTTTCTGGTTTTGACAAATATTAAATTCATCAATACATCTTCTATATATTGAATTTTGTAAAATAAACATAATTTTTCAATTAAAAATATCAAATTTACCTTAAGTATTATTTTTGGTATTTTTCAGAAAACATTCTATTTTTGATTAATAGTGAAAAATAATGCATATTATATAAAAAACTTTTTTTATTTAATTAATTATTTTTAATTTAAATTTATTTTAAAGTAAAAATAGATAAGTAATACCTATATTAGTCAATTTTAATTCATCTGAGTCATTTTATGAAATGATTAGATGTATAAAATTTTATTGTACTTTTTAATGTCTTTTACCAACATTTGAAGTACATTTTTAAATTTCCATAAGATATAATTTTTTGTTTTCTGTGAATTGAATTTAAAAAATCCTAGAGACACAGTTGACATCAGTATTTAATATATGGTTGAATAAGATAAAAATAATCTTTTATGAATAGTGACTTTTTAATTTTATTTTCCACTGTTAATTGTAAATAGGGTAATTAAAGGTAAATATAGTGTTACAATAATATAATATTTCACCAACATGCGTAATAATTATATTGGATATGTTTTTTTCGAAAAAAATCAACCATAATACCAAAATAATATCGGTTTTGATTCACTTATTTCAGATTAATACATTTATAATATTTAATATAAAGAAGAGTTAAAAGTGTTAAATTAAAATTTTAATTACTAAACAATTTTTAATATAGTGTTATATAGAAGATAAATTCTACTATAAATCTTAATTATAAAGATATAAAAATTTCACACATAATGGGATTTTATTTATAATTTTTAGACATTAAATAAATTAATTTAAGTGTGACTCTATGATGATACTGTAACAACCTTATTAATGAAATAATCTAATAAATGGTATTATAAATTTTAAAATAAACCTATAATCCTTTCATTGACCATAAATCCAACCTAAAGTGCCGTTTTTTTTAAATTAAAAGGAAGAACCTAGAAATATGTAATTATTTCATCACCTCTTTCAACATTCTTTTCTTCTTCCACTACTTCTTTCATTGCTGTTTCTATAATAAAATACTAACTCCAGTACCTTGTACATACATTGATGTTATTATAAATATGGTATAGCTATATTCATTATCTTATCCATCTTATTAATGATAAAGTCACCATACAAGCATACGTACGGTTTACAGTCTCCACGTTGTGGTGTAGTTTGTTATTCACACATCATTACATGGTTGGATATAATAATGAGTATAATTGATCTAAATATAAAATATAAAATTTCAATGATTCTTTATATATAATATACCATAAAATTACATACTATTTCACCATTAAAAGAATGATATTGTATATCTTGTGTTTGTATGCCTTTCTTTCTCCCCAACGCGATGAGAATAATTTACACGTTCACCATTCAAGGTTGATTTTATAAATATATATTATTAATATGTATGTAATATGTGACATAATAATTATAGTGGATATATGTATAAATATATATATATCTTTTTGTGTGTGGGTATTTAAATATATTTCGTCCACTTACTTTTGTTCAATACGATATGAAAACTGAAACAACTTTTATGCGTACGTATGACCTACCATCTCCATAAATAGTGTTTCTGATTTCATATATCTATATTTTGTACATATTTATATTCTAAATATATATGATACATAAATAATTTTTCATTTTATGAAAACAATTAATTCATTATATAAGTGATATGATCATGAATAATAATTTAAAACGCATACAATAAAAATCGATTATTACCGGAAATGTTATTTTAACATGAATATTATTATAAAATGGGTAGTATAAATTCATAAATGAATCAATTATTATACAATAAATATGAATTTCCTTTAGGGATAATATTATAACATACTATAGTCATTATAAATTAGGATAAACATACCCTCAACCAAAGGAAAGTACAATGTAAGGTTAAATTCATCAATCTCATTATTATTCGAGATTGTATAGTATACGTTTTTACAGGGAAATATTTATTATCAATGTCAATGTTTTATAAAATAGTATTCAAAGGGATTCCTTTTAAGGGACTCTTTAACTAAAACATCATTTAAAATGGTTTAGATAATTGTTCTTCGGAATCATTCTCTTTAATGTCCATGATTTGAAAATGGTTTTAAGGATTTATTTATATGGACACGAATCATTCAAAAAGTTAATTCCTTTCAATATATTCAGAGTGGTATATGACACTTTCATTAAAAATGACTTTAAAATTTCTTCTTTTCTAAATTATATGACTTTTAAATGATTTCATAAAAAAGGTATATTTCTCTCAGAGTTTTACAGAAATTTATCAATAATGTCAACATCCATTACATGATATTATTCATAGTTGATGTTCATTTATTTTAATACAATATTCTAGATAGTATAAAATGTGTTATGATATATTTCACAATGGATGTGCTATTTTTATATCATTCAAGGTTTAAAATTATAGTATTGACAGTTATTACGCTTGTTTTAATATGAATGTTTATGTTATGATTCACCCTCTTAATATGAAGAATGTATTGGACTTAGTAGGTGATGGTCATGGCCCTCTATAGCCCCTAGATGCATTAGTAGGAATCCAAGAGACAAACTAGTGTCTTGGAATAAGGCCCTAAAAATATTTTTATTTTAGTCCTGGAACGAGGCCTTGACTATGCAGTTATGAGGTTCGGCTTTATGCATTCCCTCATTATGAAATAATTTATTACATGTGATTATTATTCTAGTAGAATATCCCTCTGAATGTTTATATGGTAAAGTTTGATTTATGTTTTCCATATTATTTTCAATTTTATTCTTAAAAGTTTGTTTTTTTATTACCCATCTTGCCTCAATTGTTTGTAGCTTCCACAAAATTATCTACCCTAACCAAGCCTCTAATATTACCCCTTTCTTATGTAATGATTTCTAAGGATTATAAGAAGTTTATTATGATTAATATGCAAGATTAAAATAAGAGAATAATGGTTTTCTCAAAGGATTATTTATATTGTGATTTTTCTTTGAATGCATAATGGAATGATTGTATATGTAATATATTTATCAAGACTAATAAACCGATCAGTCCTTTTGTTTCTGATTACTTGTAATCATGCCAATGTATTAAAATAATGTACTATCTCCATGATTCTGGGTTCGGTGCATTACAGTTGCTACTAGAGTAATTCTAGTACCAAACCTGGAAACTAGATTTTGAAAAAAAACTCTTATTATAGAACATTACCCTAAGATAATATTTGAGGATTATTATAGAAGAAAATTCTAGAATTTTGGGAATATTGAAATTTTGTAATTTTTCCAAGAAATACATCACAATATAGAAATGATAATGTATTGGTGGCTCTGGAAAATATTTTTAAAGGGGTAAAACCTGAAAACAACACTTTGAGCCAGACTCAAATGAGAATTGGTGAACGACAATGGTCTTTGCTCCACTCTTGGTTATGACACTCCTGGGGGATATTCTTTGGATAATTAACATTTTTTAAAAAACCATTATAAATGAAATATATGTTAATATGAAGGAAATGTACCTCTTTTATGATTATGAGACTACATGTGTAAAAATATTCAATTAATGATGGTGGTTTTTCCTATTTTTTATTATACATTATGATATGATATAGCCTAGTGTATTCAATCATTTATAAATGGAACATAGTAGAAGGTATAAGAGCTCTATAAATATGCATGATATAAATGTTAAGAAGGATAATATGTTTCATGGTAAAAATCCAATATTTAGAATGGAAATAGTCTCCCACATATTCTCATCATATGATGAAATAGTATCTTGTATTAATAAGATCAGTAAAGAATTTTCAATTTCATATGGATTTGAAGGGATTCCATAGAATAAGAGGATGTTCGAGAGAATGATTGATTAAGGGATGTATGGGAAAAATGATTTTCCCCAATGTGATAATTATGGAAGGAATCACCCTGCGAAGTGCTTGAATGAAATGGGATTTTGTTATAACTGTTCAAAAAAAGGACACCATGCTCAGGACTGAATGGGTAAGAAAAATGTTTAAAATTTACAATTCTTTATCTTCAAGGAGTTGGGACACAATGTTAACCAATGTCCCAATCATCAGAGTATATCCCAAATGATGCTACTGGAAAATAATAAAGTTATGATACTACTACAGAAGAATAGAAATTATTAGTGAACATTTTTCGCTATTAAAGAATTGTTCCATTTCAGTATTGTATTAATAAAGTAAAGGTTATAATAATTATAGAGTATATAAAGATTATTCTAGTGTACTATTTCATTATGGATTTGAGATTATATGGTACAAAATAAAGTGAAATTGTTTCAAGTTAAGAATTTTGGAAATTATATGGTTGGGAGAAATGAAACCCTTAATATGTTTTCAAAACTGATATAATGATTTCTTAATAAGATATTATTCATTTCGATAAATTATAATCGATATTATTTAATACCATGAAAATATTTTTTGTTTATTCCATCATTGTTGGAGTTTACAACATTTTTGGATATAAGGAGTATATCCAGTATTCTATAAGGAATAAGGGGGAATTAATGTAATCAAAAAGGTTTTTTTCTTATTTAGGGAATCTTTTTGTTTTAAGAGAATATATGAAGAATGTATTCACATGTTATTATGTGAAAAAATGATATATTCATTATGCTTACCTTCCTTGTAAATTATGGACCATGAGTTTATACAGAAATATTTTGGATATGTCTAAATGTTGGAATTAATTATGTTGTGTAACGCCCCGACCCTAGTTACCCAGAGTCGGTGCATTATTACATAACATTGGCATGATCATGAGAAAGATCAAGTCTCGAAAGACCGATTAGTTTAGTAGCCTTGGAATAACTAGATATATCCATAAATTTTTACATTACATCATAAAAAAAACATCTTGTCTTCATATCCCCTCATACTATCCCTGCAGGTCATTCACAAATTACTTCTTCATAATCCTGGAAAAAAAAACATTGAAAGGGGTGGGCTCGGATGCTCAGTAAGGATGACATTATAGCAGAAGCTTTCATAAATAATCATAAACACTTAAGGCAATTTATAACTAAAACAAAAGCCTTTGAATCTTGAACTTTCAACAATGTATGGCATAAATAAAATGAAATAATGCCATTTACTTACTCACATGGACATTCTACTAGTCGAATGATCACATGCAATATCAATATCCACTTTCATAATGATGGAATGCATAATGCCAGACTATCATAACCACATAGCCAAGGCCTCGTTCCAAGACTACAAATAAGATTTTTCCAAGGCCTTGTGCCAAGACACTAGTTTGTCTCATGAGACCTACCGATGCATCGAGGAGCTATAGCGGGCTCCACCCGTCACTTATTAAGTCCAATGCATTCCTCATATGAATAGGTTTAAGAATAAAATAAACATTCGTATTAAAACTAGCATACAAAATGTCAATACATTAACCACAAACCATGAATGGTATAAAAATAGAACATCCACAGTCAAATATAACTCATTTGATACAATATGGAAGATTGTATTGTATCACATTAACCTCAATCATGAATAATGAAGGATGTTGACATAGATGAAAATATTCATCAAAACTATTTGAGAGAAATATCCCCCTTTTCTTGAAAACATTTAAAAGTCACACTATTTGTCAAGAAGCCATTTAAAAATAGATTTTTGAATCAAAGTGTCCCATACCACTTTGAAACCTTTTAAAAGGATTTTTAATTTCTAAACTTTAATGTCCATATAAATAAATCCTTAAAACCATTTTTAAAACATGGACATTAATGAGAAAGATTTAGATGAATAAGTCTTTAAAACATTTAAAAATGGTATTTTAGTTAGAGATTCTAACCAAAAGAGAGACACTTGAATGAAAATAATTGAGGTAATCAAAACTTTGTAATATCATGAGAATAAAGGGAATTCATGATATACTATGTCAAAGTACATTATATACACCACATAAAAGTGATTTGGTGTATATCAACAAAGAAGTCTCAATGGAATGTAAGTTGAGATGAAATCTCTCATAAAGGCCATATCCTTAGGTTAAGGATAAATCAACAACATAATTATGTGTGAAAAATATAAATACACTAAATATGATTGGATATTCAGTGTAAAACAATCAAAGTATATTCACACATATTCCTGTAAAAACAACACCAACGAATTGGATGTTTAACTCAACAAATGGTGAAAGAGTTAAAATTACTCTTATCAAATTCATATCAATTACTTGAGAATTTTCAATGGAGTGATTATGTGTATAAAAATTATATCCACAGGAAGGGGAGTGGAAATTATAATCAAATGAATAGTGATTCCACACATAATCTTGGGGTAATATAATCAATGAAATATGCGTAAAGCCAAATGAGTGGAAATTGAAATCTCAAATTCCCTTATTGATTAGGTAACTTAAGAAACAAACACCCATGAAAGAAAGATCATACCATGATGATGTAAATACCCATAAAATAAAGTTTATTACACAATGAATACAATCATGGGTAGTACACATACACCACATGCAATAATTAAGTGGTGATCAATGGAATTCTCACGGAATTAAAAGTGAGACAAGAAACCCCTTACCACGCTAATCAACTGAGTCGCATGGCCAAAAGTTAATAACCACCAAATTATTTACAGAATAACATGAATATAAAGTGAATCATGAATATATATCAAATGGAAGTACACAATACACCACTTTCAATAATTTAGTAGCGAACAATGGAAATCTCATGGAATTGAAAGTGAGATAAGAGAATCCCTTACTTTGTACTTTTTCCTTGGTCGATGGTAGGTTTACCTCCTGTATAATGGTGAAATAATTGTTATTGAATAATACAAGAATCAGTTACTTTAATATGATATCATATATGATCTTTTAACATTGATTTGTTAATAATATCTTAGAATTATCGTCATTTCAGGTGTTAACGGGTTCATTTTACTTTATATTCTTTGTTATGTGAGCCATATTCGTTATTAATGGGATGTATATTATTCATATCCAGAATGGTATCAAGTCCTTAAACAACATTTTTAAATCATCAAATGATAATTATACTTGAATGGATAAGATGGAGAATGAATCTCATCGCGTTCGTGGAGACGGTAGTCCGTACGTACGCACGAATGCTACTTCCATTTAATTTTTATTTTAAAAGAATCGAATCCAAATGATACATAGGTATATTACTATTCCAGTAAAATATAATATTCTATATATGTTACTTAAGTTCATTAACACAATCCTTTATACGTTCCATGTGTGGTATGACCGAGTCATATCATTTTAAGGGGGTGGTAGTCCGTACTTCCTCAAATGAAATTATCGTATGTATATACAACATGAAACGAATAATTGTATGAAATAAAATGGAATTACAGAAGCTTATATATAAAATATATATCATTAATATCATATTTAATTACAGTTCCATCCTAATGGCCACCATGAGAGGCGGTAAGATGTATTTGAACAATCATCGTTTCGTGAGGCGTTAGTTTGCCATCCACAGAAACATTATGTTCATCATCCATTAGATGGAGTTGTGTGAATGTGTAGTTTGAATCCTTCTTATAAAAACATCCTAGTATATTGTGGATACTGGTGTTGTTACAAAAGAAAGGAAATAAAAAGATTTTGGGGGTTGGAGAAGCAAAATAATTGAAAATAATTTAAGAGAAAATGTTACCTTTAATTTAGGTAACTCACTTTGGTTGGATACAAAGGACTTCTTGAAATGCTTTCTGCCTAAGGGGAAGCTTCAAGGAGGAGGCGAGGGATGTGGGGAGCTTAGTTGGGCAGAGTTTGGACGAGCCAAGTGGCTTGAGAGGTGTGAGGAATGAGTAGAAGTGGTCTCCTTTTATAAGGGAGAGGAGGGGCTCTTTAGGAAATAGTGAAAGTATTACTTTATAATATAATTATATTCGGTTTATAATGGTCCAAAAATCATTGAGGTAGAAGCTAAGATGACTCATATTCTAAATAACATCAACCAATAAGAATTGGACAGGTTTTAGATAATATTTTAATCATTATAATCTTATTTATTTAAATGATTTATTAATGAGGTAAACATTGCATCATTATTGTGTCATTAATAATTTAAATTATTTGATGTCTAAAAATTATAAATAAAATATCATTATGTAGGAAATCTTTTTAGCTTTCTAATGAATATTTATAATAGAAAATCCAACATGTATAACCCTATGTAAAAATTGTTCTTTTAAAAGATGTAAGCTTATGCCATTTTTGTATCCATTTTAACTTAATTAAAATAAAGTGTCATTATCACTTACAAGTGGATCAATGGGGTCCCAAAATTGACCCAAATATGACCATGGTCGACCATGTATCAACAAATAGGGTTAATACACGTTTTAGGGTAATTTAGTATTATTATAATATTATTTTTTAACCCTTATTTACCGGATTTACCCTTAACCATGGTAAATAAAATATTTACCGCAGTAATTATTCAAAATGTCTAAAAATAAAAGTTACCTATTTACACAATTTGAACATCCTGATTCCAAATATGGAATCCATTTTTCTAAATTCAAAACACAGAAGTGGAAGAAATTAATTTAAAATTAATTCCCACTGTCAAAACAAAAAGCGTGTTTTTAAGAGATAATAACTATCAAAAGATTGACACTTGTTTATGTTCGGTTTAATTGTAAAATTATGTCCAATGACCAAAATTATATTAAATGGTAAAAATATATTCTAAATATACTTTAAAACCACTCAAATTCATAATTTATCACTATTAATTATTTTGATTAAAAAAGTTGTTTTTAATTAAAATTTATTAATTTTTACTATTCATCAAAATATGAAAGTTATCCGAAAAGTACCAAAATTTCACCTTAGGCTAAATTTGATATTCCGAATCCAAAAATGAAGTCCATTTTGAAATATAAAATATATATAATTTCAAAAAAATTATGTATTACTATTCATAACGGCTAGTTTGATCGGTTGTGGTGTGTGTTAAAGCTCGAAGTTGCGTACAACACACGCTACTGTTTTATTCAAAGGAAAGCGTACCGTGGAAGCTTGGGATGTTTTATTTTAAATTTTTTGATGTCCCCATTTAGTCAAAAAGTTTAAAATATTTTATTTAAAAAGGGTTCACTATTAAAAGTTGGTAAAACTACAATACTGAAGATGAATTTGTTCTTACATTATGTCTAAGAAACTCATAATATGGATTCTAAAATCATAAGGATTATATAAAGTTTAAAATTTAGTTAATACTATTCATAACCTTTTTTGAACGACTTGTTTGGTAAGTCATGGTGCGCTTGAACTCGGTGTTGCGTGTAGTGCAAGTTCTTGAATTATTTTGAAGAAATAACACACTATGAAATCTTGGGGTGTTACATTCTCCCCTCCTTCAATAAATTGCGTCCTCGCAATTTGAAATTGTTCTTCGAAAATAAAAGGTTGAAAATAGAAAATATATTTGTGGGAAAACCCACATCGGAAATTGGTTTACTAAAATTTAGTCTTAATATGAGGAAAAGAGAAATGAAAGGGTCACCACCAAATTATGATCTCGATTAGGAGAACATTGGTGGCAATTAGAGACATATAATTGGAGGAAAACGTAAATATTTATAGGTAGTGGTTGAGGTCATCAATCACAAACAAGTATAAAATTGAGGTCCTTAAACTCATCAATCTATGATGATTTGAAGTACCATCGGTTCAACAAAATATAGGGTATTGGGATCACACATTTTTGACATTTCAAAATATCTTAGTTGAAATCCCACATCGAAAAATGAATTAATGAGGCCTCTATTTAAAATAAAGAGTGGAAAGTATGAAGATTACCGAAAATAACACATACTAGGGTTCCATGTAGGAAAATATGGATATGGAGGAGAAATCTAACCATCAATTATCTGATGGAGAGTGGTAGAGAACATGGCTATGAAAAGGCCAACAATCCCAAAGCCATAAATTAGTGATGATTTAAGGTACCATCTAGGACAACATTTTTTTTTAAAGTTACATTACATAAGGAAGAGGAATTCATTTATGATATTGACTAAGAACATTATGAGATATACTTAAATTTTAAGTAGATTTTCATTTTTTTAATAAATTTCCACCACTAACTCAATTTTTTTTAAACGATGAGTATTCAAGAAGACTTGGTCACACTGGAAGAGCTAGAATAAACTTCTATAGAATCACATGATCCATGCAGGATAAACCATATATTTACATTGTATTTGAAGATTAATCAAAACCAAAATGGTTAGTGAATGATCTAATGATCCCCCAAAAGGATATTCATTGAGATAAATATGCACTAATCTTAATTTCTAAAATTAAACCAACAATACCCCAAAGTTAAATAGATACCATTCAATAACCAATTGTCCTTAAAATCCTTTAATATAATCCAAACTAATATTGAAACCCAAAACATAGAAGAATTTGATTATGTAGTCTCCCATGTTACATTGTATCTCCAAATGACATCAAATACTCTTAAAGTCACATACTTAAAAGTAATTAACATCGTCACATATTCTCTGTTATAGGTTAATCATTTCCATAAATAACCCAAATCACTATAAATCAACAATAAAAATGTAGATAAAAATCCACCATTACTCTACAAATGAAACCTCATTGTATTCTATTTTCCTTGGGCATATAGTGTTCCTAACAAAACAAACATCTTCCAAAATAACATTTATCACTTAATCACCAAATCATTTTCCTATACCAAGGGTATTCATTTGATAAGACATAAGAACCCAAATCATCTTATTATTGATCAATAAAATCATTTAACAAAAAAATTAGTCATACTAACCAGGGACTTCACGTAGTCCAGTGGTAGGCGATAAATCCCAATCGCACTTTGGTTGTGGGTTCGATTCCCACAGCTTTGTCCGACGCGACGGGTTGTCACACGGTCTACGTGTTGTCCTTTTTCAAAAACTATATTCTATAATATTACCAAAATGAGATAAATTTTTCAAAATAACATAATTTAACCACAAATGATATATCATACTTTGCATTTTCATCCCAAATTATAATAACTTATCATTTTCTCAAACCCCAATGATCATATAAAACCAAATGGTTATTTATACCTATATCCACAAGAGAAGAGACAATTATTCCTCAAATATCATTCTCACATGGCAAACTGAGGGGTTACAAATACAAGAGAAAATTATTCCAAAGTAAACCCATCAACAAGGAGTGCTAATACATTTTAAATTTTTCTCCAACCATTTATTTCCACATAGCTTCTTCTTTGATCAAGAAAATATCCTATAAAATAGGACATTCACTCGGGTAATGGCCAGGTCCCCTACATTTACGGCAAATGACTGTAAATGGACTCTTGGGACCATTTTTATCTTCTTCCATAGTACTCTTCATTTTTCTTCGGCAATTCATCACTTTATGTCCTTCCTTCCCGCACGTAAAACATTTCGTTGTCCCATTGAGACACTTTCCTGGGTGTCTCTTTCCACAATTCCTGCATGATGAAAATTGAGTTTTCTTTTCTCCATGGTCTCCATTGTTGTAGATCTTATCATTTATCAACTTTCTCTTCCTTGTTGAGTCTGGGAGTTGGTTAATATATATGTTGTTGATCATATTTTTGGAAAACTGATTTGGCATAAAGAGGATATCTTTTACGCCTATCAACATTCAATTTTGTTGCTCATTTCCACCACCGTTCCCACCTTGTACATCATTCTCAAAGTCACTATGACTTCCTTGGAATCCAGCCATTGACTAAAACCAGAAATCATTGTGTGAGTAATAGTAGTCGTAAAATCATTTAGAGATTAAAATGTCACCATATTCTCAATTTGAAACATATTAGGATTAACCAAGGTCATTTACTCTCATCTTATGTATATATTACTTAAATCAGATTGTAAAGAAAATGTAAATTATACTAAGCATATCCCCCGGGAGTGTCGTAACCAAGAGTGCAGCAAGGCCCGTTGTCGTGCACCAGTTCTCGTTCGTGTCTAGCTCAAATCGGTGTTTTCGGGTTTTACCCCTAGGTACATCTGTGCCAGAGCCGCCTCTACCTGCTCATATCCAGACAGGGATGTATTGCTCGGAAAACTCACAAAATCTCTACAATACCAAAATTCTAGGAAGTTCTTTTATACTAATCCTCAAAGTTCATCTTAGGTCTACGTGCTCTAATCAGAGTTTATCTAAATCTAGCTACCAAGGTTTGTACTAAACTTCCTCTGATACCAACTGTAACGCCCCGACCCTAGTTACCCAGATTCGGTGCATTATTACATAACATTGGCATGATCATGAGAAAGATCATGTCTCGAAAGACCGATTAGTTTAGTAGCCTTGGAATAACTAGATATATCCATAAATTTTTACATTACATCATAAAAAAAACATCTTGTCTTCATATCCCCTCATACTATCCCTGCAGGTCATTCACAAATTACTTCTTCATAATCCTGGAAAAAAAAATAAAACATTGAAAGGGGTGAGCTCGGATGCTCAGTAAGGATAACATTATAGCAGAAGCTTTCATAAATAATCATAAACACTTAAGGCAATTTATAACTAAAACAAAAGCCTTTGAAACTTGAAATTTCAACATGGTATGGCATAAATAAAATGAAATAATGTCATTTACTTACTCACATGGACATTCTACTAGTCGAATGATCACATGCAATATCAATAACCACTTTCATAATGATGGAATGCATAATGCCAGACTATCATAACCACATAGCCAAGGCCCCGTGCCAAGACTACAAATAAGATTTTTCCAAGGCCTTGTGCCAAGACACTAGTTTGTCTCATGAGACCTACCGATGCATCGAGGAGCTATAGCGGGCTCCACCCGTCACTTATTAAGTCCAATGCATTCCTCATATGAATAGGTTTAAGCATAAAATAAACATTCGTATTAAAACTAGCATACGAAATGTCAATACTTTAACCACAAACCATGAATGGTATAAAAATAGAACATCCATAGTCAAATATAACTCATTTGATACAATATGGAAGATTGTATTGTATCACATTAACCTCAATCATGAATAATGAAGGATGTTGACATAGATGAAAATAATCATCAAAACTATTTGAGAGAAATATCCCCCTTCTCTTGAAAACATTTAAAAGTCACACTATTTGTCAAGAAGCCATTTAAAAATAGATTTTTGAATCAAAGTGTCCCATACCACTTTGAAACATTTTAAAAAGATTTTTAATTTCTAAACTTTAATGTCCATATAAATAAATCCTTAAAACCATTTTTAAAACATGGACATTAATGAGAAAGATTTAGATGAATAAGTCTTTAAAACATTTAAAAATGGTATTTTAGTTAGAGATTCTAACCAAAAGAGAGACACTTGAATGAAAATAATTGAGGTAATCAAAACTTTGTAATATCATGAGAATAAAGGGAATTCATGATATACTATGTCAAAGTACATTATATACACCACATAAAAGTGATTTGGTGTATATCAACAAAGAAGTCTCAATGGAATGTAAGTTGAGATGAAATCTCTCATAAAGGCCATATCCTTAGGTTAAGGATAAATCAACAACATAATTATGTGTGAAAAATATAAATACACTAAATATGATTGGATATTCAGTGTAAAACAATCAAAGTATATTCACACATATTCCTGTAAAAACAACACCAACGAATTGGATGTTTAACTCAACAAATGGTGAAAGAGTTAAAATTACTCTTATCAAATTCATATCAATGACATGAGAATTTTCAATGGAGTGATTATGTGTATCAAAATTATATCCACAGGAAGGGGAGTGGAAATTATAATCAAATGAATAGTGATTCCACACATAATCTTGGGGTAATATAATCAATGAAATATGCGTAAAGCCAAATGAGTGGAAATTGAAATCTCAAATTCCCTTATTGATTAGGTAACTTAAGAAAAAAACACCCATGAAAGAAAGATCATACCATGATGATGTAAATACCCATAAAATAAAGTTTATTACACAATGAATACAATCATGGGTAGTACACATACACCACATGCAATAATTAAGTGGTGATCAATGGAATTCTCACGGAATCAAAAGTGAGACAAGAAACCCCTTACCACGCTAATCAACTGAGTCGCATGGCCAAAAGTTAATAACCACCAAATGATTTATAGAATAACATTAATATAAAGTGAATCATGAATATATGTCAAATGTAAGTACACAATACACCACTTTCAATAATTTAGTAGTGAACAATGGAAATCTCATGGAATTGAAAGTGAGATAAGAGAATCCCTTACTTTGTACTTTTTCCTTGGTCGATGGTAGGTTTACCTCCTGTATAATGGTGAAATAATTGTTATTGAATAATACAAGAATCAGTTACTTTAATATGATATCATATATGATCTTTTAACATTGATTTGTTAATAATATATTAGAATTATCGTCATTTTAGGTGTTAACGGGTTCATTTTACTTTATATTATTTGTTAAGTGAGCCATATTCGTTATTAATGGGATGTATATTATTCATATCCAGAATGGTATCAAGTCCTTAAACAACATTTTTAAATCATCAAATGATAATTATACTTGAATGGATACGATGGAGAATGAATCTCATCGCGTTCGTGGAGACGGTAGTCCGTACGTACGCACGAATGCTACTTCCATTTAATTTTTATTTTAAAAGAATCGAATCCAAATGATACATAGGTATATTACTATTCCAGTAAAATATAATATTCTATATATGTTACTTAAGTTCATTAACACCATCCTTTATACGTTCCATGTGTGGTATGACCGAGTCATATCATTTTAATGGGGTGGTAGTCCGCACTTCCTCAAATGAAATTATCGTATGTATATACAACATGAAACGAATAATTGTATGAAATAAAATGGAATTACAGAAGCTTATATATAAAATATATATCATTAATATAATATTTAATTATAGTGCCATCCTAATGGCCACCATGAGAGGCGGTAAGATGTATTTGAACAATCATCGTTTCGTGAGGCGTTAGTTTGCCATCCACAGAAACATTATGGTCATCATCCATTAGATGGAGTTGTGTGAATGTGTAGTTTGAATCCTTCTTATAAAAACATCCTAGTATATTTTGGATACTGGTGTTGTTACAAAAGAAAGGAAATAAAAAGAGTTTGGGGGTTGGAGAAGCAAAATAATTGAAAATAATTTAAGAGAAAATGTTACCTTTAATTTAGGTAACTTACTTTGGTTGGAACCAAAGGACTTCTTGAAATGCTTTCTGCCTTAGGGGAAGCTTCAAGGAGGAGTCAAGGGATGTGGGGAGCTCAGTTGGGCAGATTTTGGACGAGCCAAGTGTCTTGAGAGGTGTGAGGAATGAGTATAAGTGGTCTCCTTTTATAAGGGAGAGGAGGGGCTCTTTAGGAAAGAGTGAAAGTATTACTTTATAATATAATTATATTCAGTTTATAATGGTCCAAAAATCATTGAGGTCGAAGCTAAGATGACTCATATTCTAAATAACATCAACCAATAAGAATTGGACAGGTTTTAGATAATATTTTAATCATTATAATATTATTTATTTAAATGATTTATTAATGAGGTAAACATTGCATCATTATTGTGTCATTAATAATTTAAATTATCTGATGTCTAAAAATTATAAATAAAATATAATTATGTAGGAAATCTTTTTATCTTTCTAATGAATATTTATAATCGAAAATCCAACATGTATAACCCTATGTAAAAATTGTTCTTTTAAAAGATGTAAGCTTATGCCATTTTTGTATCCATTTTAACTTAATTAAAATAAAGTGTCATTATCACTTACAAGTGGATCAATGGGGTCCCAAAATTGACCCAAAGATTCCCATGGTCGACCATGTATCAACCAATAGGGTTAAGACACGTTTTAGGGTAATTTAGTATTATTATAATATTATTTTTTAACCCTTATTTACTGGATTTACCCTTAACCATGGTAAATAAAATATTTACCGCAGTAATTATTCAAAATGTCTAAAAATAAAAGTTAACTATTTACACAATTTGAACATCCTGATTCCAAATATGGAATCCATTTTTCTAAATTCAAAACACAGAAGTGGCAGAAATTAATTTAAAATTAATTCCCGCTGTCAAAACAAAAAGCGTGTTTTTAAGAGATAATAACTATCAAAAGATTGACACTTGTTTATGTTCGGTTTAATTGTAAAATTATGTCCAATGACCAAAATTATATTAAATGGTAAAAATATATTCTAAATATACTTTAAAACCACTCAAATTCATAATTTATCACTATTAATTATTTTGATTAAAAAAGTTGTTTTTAATTAAAATTTACTAATTTTAACTATTCATCAAAATATGAAAGTTATCCGAAAAGTACCAAAATTTCACCTTAGGCTAAATTTGATATTCCGAATCCAAAAATGAAGTACATTTTGAAATATAAAATATATATAATTTCAAAAAAATTATGTATTACTATTCATAACGGCTAGTTTGATCGGTTGTGGTGTGTGTTAAAACTCGAAGTTGCGTACAACACACGCTACTGTTTTATTCAAAGGAAAGCGTACCGTGGAAGCTTGGGATGTTTTATTTTAAATTTTTTGATGTCCCCATTTAGTCAAAAAGTTTAAAATATTTTATTTAAAAAGGGTTCACTATTAATAGTTGGTAAAACTACAATACTGAAGATGAATTTGTTCTTACATTATGTCTAAGAAACTCATAATATGGATTCTAAAATCATAAGGATTATATAAAGTTTAAAATTTAGTTATTACTATTCATAACCTTTTTTGAACGGCTTGTTTGGTAAGTCATGGTGCGCTTGAACTCGGTGTTGCGTGTAGTGCAATTTATTGAATTATTTTTAAGAAATAACACACTATGAAATCTTGGGGTGTTACATGTTGGACATTGGATAATATTTTTTATGGTCAAAACATTTCATAAGATTATTTTTGGATTGTCAAAAAAAGGGTAACTCAGATGTAAGGTGACAACCTCTCATGTCCGACATGGCCAGGAGACTTGAAGCTGCAACCGTGGGGTGACAAGGGTGTAACACCTACAATTATCCTGCATGATGTCCTGGTTTGTATAATGTAGTTTTAAAAAATGGAATAAAATATTAATTATAAATTACTTATTATTGGAACACTATAATATTAGTATAAATATAATATTTTTGAATTCTATTATCTTTTGGAGTGAAAGAAGAGTTTTTGGTAGAAGTTAGTTGAAGGATGGAACCCTACTTGTCACTTATTTTTTTCTCTTAATCTATATAGAATTTAATAAATAAACTTTATGGAAGGGATCTAAAATAAAAAAAATTTATACCAATTCCTTTTGTTTTGTTGAACTGATGATTTTTAAATCATCATAGATATATGTCTTTGAGGCCCTCAATATTACATTTAATTTTCACTTGTTTGTGATTGATCACCCTAATCACTCCCGTTAAATATTTTCATTTTGAATCCAATTATTTGTCTCTAATTTCCCCTAACGTTCTTCTATTCGAGAACATAATTTGGTGGTGCATGTTTCATTTCTCTTTCCCTTTTAATAATACTAAAATTTATTAACCCTATTTTCGATTGGGTTTTCTACAATGGTATTTTCTATTTTTAAACATTTATTTATGTAGTATAATTTTAAATTGCAAGGATATAATTTATAGGAGGAGGGTAGGTAGTAACACCCTAGGATTTCATAATACATTATCTCTTTAAATAAATTCAGTAGTTTTATTACTCGCAGCACTGAGTACGAGTGCACCATGACATACCAGACTAGTCATTAAAAATGTTGTTATGAATAGTATAAACTTAATTTTGAATTTTATATACTACGTATAATTTTAACATCCATATTATTTATTTATTAAACATAATAAAATAACAAATTAAATATTTCTGAAATGGAAGTATTTTTCAGAAAATGCAATATTACTGCCTTTTAAGGGATAACATTTTTGAAATCCAATATTTGAAACTTTTATATATTCATTTTTTCAAAATAAATTTCTTCTTTAGAAGGAGGACATAAAAATTTGGTTTTGATAAATTCTTGGTGTTTTTCTGTTAAATTTCTTATTTTAATGAATAGTGAGAATTACTACATTTTAATTGAAAACAGATACTTCAATAAAAATAATTTATAGTATTAATCTATAAATTTTAAAGGTTTTGAATAATAATTAGATTATATTTCTCCCATTTAATCCAATATAAGTCATTGAAAATAATTTTACATTTAAATTGGACATAAACAAATATCAATCTTTTGATAGATTTTACTTCTCAAAAACTCGCTTTTTGGATTTGAAAAATATTAAATTAATTAATGAAAATTATATATTTTGAATTTGGTAAAAAAAAACATCATTTTTTAATTAAGGGAATCAAAATTACCATAGGATCAATGTTTTGTATTTTTCTAAAAACATCCATTTTTTGATGAATAGTGAAAAATATTGCATAATACATAAAAAACAGCTTTTTTATTTAAATAATTATTTTTAATTTAAATATATTTTAATGTCAAAATATATACATAGAACCTATATTAGTAAAACGTAATGAAATTCAGTTATTTTATAATTAAATTATAAATATTTAATTTTGTTGACCTTTTTGGCTTCTTTTACCCACCTTCTACGTATATTTTCAAATTTTCATAAAACATAATTTTACCGCTTCTATGAATTTGAATTCTAAAATCCAAGAGACACAGTTAAAATTGTAAATTAAATTTTAGTTTAATAGGATAATAAAATTTGGTGATTTGTTACTTTTTAATTTTATTTACCAAGGTTAAAAGTATATAGGGCAATTAAATGTAAAAATAGTATTATAATAATATAAAAATACCCCACCACATGTCCTAATACTTTTGTATAAGTGAATTGAAGCCAAAATCATCCTTATTAAAAAAATATTATCTTTTTTTATTCATTTGGGTTATATTAGGACATTTATTATATTTTATTTAAAGAAGAGTTAAAAGTGTTATATTTAAATTTTAATAAATAAAACATTTTTAATATAGGGTTATACATAAGATATATTCGACTATAATTATTCATTAGAAGTATAATAAAATTTAGTACATCATGGTATTTTATTTACAATTTTTAGACATTATATAATTAAATTTTCATTTGACACAATGGTGATGCGGTAATTACATTATTAATGAAAGAATCAAATATATGATATTAAAAGTATTGAAATATATATAATATGAAGGTTTTTATGCCATACACTAATTTTTTAGGTGACTATGAATTGTGAGGGTTGATTTAATATATTTTGTTTTAAGTAATCATGTTGTAATATCTTTCAAAAAAACCAAATACTAAATTTTTAAAAAAAATTACATAAATGAGTTTCTAAAAACAAATAATATTTTATTAAATTATATAATATTTTCAAAAATCTAAATTCGGCCAAAATATTTATTCAATGATAGATATGTCATTAATGAACTAATTTAGGTTATCTTGGAATTTTATCGTATGTTTATTAACCAGGTAATTTTAAAATACAAGAAGATATGGTAAAAGTTAAACTATTTTACTAAAATTTATATCTAAGAGATATTGTTAATATGGTGACCTAAACATATATAAAACCTATTGGTTGAAAATATTTCGACCCACCCCCACCATAGGTTCGAAATAAATCCATTTGAAGCTATTATAAACTGAAAATTATTTTAGAAAAAATTAGTATTTCAAGTATTTCCTAAAATGACCCTCCCCTCTTTTAAATGGGTACTTCTAATTCTCTCAAATTCACAGCTCCATGGCAATTTGGATTGGACAAACCCTACTAAAATCTGATAAAAAATACCATCAATTCCACCTAGTATCCTAACATTGATAATACATACAACCTAAACATTTCTTTTGTGGAAATTAGACTGGGGATCCCAAAATAAGAGGTAATTATTTCATCACAGCTTTCAATGTTTTTTTCTTCCACTTCCTCTTTCATTGTTATTTCTGTACCAAAATAATATCTCCAGTAAATTTTATATAATTTGATGTTAATATAAATATTTTACAACCATATTAATTATATTGTCCATCCTATTAATGATAAATTCACCATATGTGCCGACGTATTGCTTACCGTCTCCACATCGTGGTGTAGTTTGTTATACAACACATAATTATTTGGATCGGTATAATAATGAGTATAATGGATTTCAATAGTAAATATTACATGTGAATGATTCTTTATATATAATATACCATCAAATTACATATTATTTCACAATCAATACAATCATATCTTCACTCGTGATTACATATGGTTTACCATCTCCACGGCGCGATTCGATTCATTTCCACAGTCACCATTCAACAATGATTATAAAAATATATATTATTAATAATTATATAATCTTTTACATTATAATTATACTGGATATTTATATATTCATGTATGTATGTATGTATGTATTTTTTTATTTACATATATCTCATTCACCTACTTCCTTTCGATACGATATAAAAACAGAAACAACGTTTTATGCGTACGTATATCTTACCCTCTCCATAAACAGTGTTTTCCATTCAATATATCTATATAATATACATCTTTATATTTGGAATAAATATGATACATATATAAATTTTATATTATGGATGAAATTGATTCAAGATATAAGTGATATGATCAAGAATAACAAGCTAAAACACGTACGATAAAGAATGTGATTATTACCTGAAATGTTATTTTAACATGGAAATTTTCATTTAATGGGTAGATTAAAGTCATAAACGAATAAAGTATGATATCATAAATTTTAATATAGTTATAGTATAATTTAATAACATACTATGGGCATTATACAATATGTTAAATGTACCCTCAAACAAAGAAAAGTACATGCTAAGGGTTAATTCTTAAATCTCATTATTATTTGATATTGTTTATGTGAAAGTTTATACTGGGAAAAATTTATTATCAATGTACATATTTCATAATATATTTTTCAAAATTATTATTTCTAAGAATCACTATAAGAGGAATCTAATTTTAAATTGTTTAAATAATTTTCCTAAAAATCATTCTTGGTAATGTCTATGTTTTTAAAATGGTTTTAAGGATTTATCAATACGGACATGAATAGTTTAAAATGTTAATTTATTAAATTAGTTTCAAAGTGGTATGAGAAAATTTGGTTAAAAATGTCCTTTATATTTTATCTTTTATATATTATGTGACTTTTAAATGATTTCATGAAAAAGGAATATTTCTCTCAAAGAGTTTTACTAAACATTTTCAACTATGTCAACATCCTTAACAGAATATTATTCATGATTGAGGTTTATTTATTATAATAAAATATTATATATTTTATTAAATGGGTAATGATATGTATGACAATGGATGTTCTATTTTTATACCATTCATGGTTTACAGTTAAAGTAATGACATTTTTATGATAGTTTTAATATGAATGTCTATGTAATGTTCCACCATTGTCATATATGGAATGAATTGGACTTAGTAAGTGAATGGTGGGGCCCATTATAGCCCCTAGATGCATCGATAGGTCTCATGAGACAAAAAAGGGTCTTGGAACAAGCCCGTGATATAATATATTTTTTATTTTGGGCATGATGACTTGACTATGTGGTTATGATGTCCAGCATTATGCATTCCCTTGTTATGAAATTAGTTATTACATGTTATTATTCTACTATATAATATATATTTGTATTTTTATATGGCAATGTTTGATTTATTATTTTTATATTATATTAAATATTATGTGTAAGAGGATATTGTTTTTAATACACATATTTCTTTAAAAGTTTACAGCTTTCGCTATTTTTTTACCCTTACTGAGCATCTCATCTCACCCCTTTCATATGTTTTGTTATACAATGATTCAAAGAAGTTTATTATTCTTGATATGCAGGTTTAATATAGGGGAATAATGGAATTTTCAAAGGATTATTTTTTATATTTTATATTTTTGAATGTGTAATGAAATTTTCATGTATGTAATATATTTTCCATACTATTAAAATGATCTTTTTTTCTGGACATTATTCCTTCTAATCATGCCAATGAATTAAAATAATGAACTGGCTCCAGGTTTCTATGGATGGGGGTTACATTTGGTATTAGAGGAAGTTTATTAAAAACTGTAGAAACTAGATATCCAAAAAATATCGTATTATAGAACATTACCTCAATAAAATAATTGCAGATTCATTTAGATGAACTTCCAAGAATTTTGGTAAAATAGAGATTTTGTGAATTTTCCAAGAAATACATCCCTGTCTGGAAATGAGTAGGTATAGGAGGCACTTCCACAGATGTATCTAGGGGTAAAACATGAAAACACCACTCTGAGATATATTCAAATAGGAACTGGTGCACGAGAATGGGTCTTCTTATACTCTTGGTTACAACACCCCTCGAAGATTTTCTTAAGATAGTCCACATTTTTTGACAAACCATTATGAAGGATTTATGAGTAAATATATTAGCAATGAAACAATTTTTATTCTTATGAGACTATATGTGTAAAAATATTTAATTAATGTTTATAATTTTTCTGGTTTTTAGATTATACATTATAATATTATCTATCCAAGTGTATTAAATCAGTTAGAAATGGCGTCTAGTAGAAGGAATGAGAACTCCATCAATACGAAAGATCCAAAGAGTAAAAATTATTATATATTTCATGGTCTTCAGCATATATTTTTATGTGAAATAGTCTCCCATGTATTCTCATCATATAATGAAATAGTATCTTTTTTTAATAAGATATGTAAGGAATTATATAAGCCCTATGGATTTGAAGGGAAGCTAGAGGAAAAAAGCTAAGTATAGAGAAAGATGGATAAAGGGAAGAATGAAAATAAGCATTTTCCCATATGTGATATCTATGGAAAGAATCACCATGTTAAGTGATTCAAAGGAATTGAAGGTTTTTATAAGTGTGGAGAAAATGAAAACCAAGATTGTGATTTCAAGATTAGGAAGAATGTTTCAAATGTATAATACTTTATCTTCAAGTATTTGGGACACAACTCAAATCAATATCCCAATCATCAGAGTATACCCTAAATGATGTTATGAGATAATAATCATGTTATGATAATATCATATAAGAATAGGAGTGATTAGTGATCTTATGTCAATATGAAATAATTGTGCCATTAGAGTATGTTATTAATGATGTACAAGTTATAAGAATTTTAGAGTATATAAGGATTGTACTACAATACTATTTCATTAAGGATTTGAGATTGTTTGGTACAATGAAGAGTGACACAGTTTCAAGTTAAAAAATTTAAAAAATATATGGTTGGGAGAAATTAAACCCTTAATATGTTTCTGAAACTAATATAGTGATTTCAGAATCTAATAAGATTCATTTGGATAAATTATATTCATTATTCTTAACTATCAAGAAAATAATTGTTTGTTTATTCCATCATTTTTTTAGTTTACAAAATTTTTAGATATAAGGAGTATATTAGGTTTTATATAAGGAATAAGGGAGCATGATTTAATCATTATGTTTTTATAGTAATTTGGGATGTTATCATGATTTACGAGAATATATAATGAATTTATTAATAAGTTATTACATGGGGAATGAGATCTTCTTTATGTCTACCTTCCTTATAAATTTTGGACTATGAGTTATGAAAAAAGTATTTTTGGATAAGTTTAATGGTTGGAATGAATTATGTTTTATATTTTATACTATTTTTTATGCTCAAAAGATTTCTTAAGATTATTTTTGGATTTTTATAAAAAGGACATCCTGGAGGTCGGAAAACAACATGTCACGTCCGGCAAGGCCACGAGACATGAACCTACTACTGATGGGAAACAATAGTGAATCACCAACCATAGGTCTACGTGATCTCATGGTTTGTATAATGTAGTTTTTTAAATGGTCTGATAGATGAATTATAAATTAATTATTTTTGTAACCCTATACTATTAGTAAAATATTTATATTTTATAATTCTATTATCTTTTGGAGTGAAAGATGAATTTTTGGTAGAAGTTAGTTGAAGGATGGAACCCTATATGTCAAGTATTTTTTCCTCTTATTCTATAATGAAATTAATTCTTAAACATTAGGTAAGGGATCTTAAAAACAAAAATGTGTTATCATAATAACTTCTGTTTTGCTGAACCGATGATGTTTAAATCATCAAAGATTTATATCATAGATGCCCTCAATATTCGATTTATTATTTACTTGTTTGTGATTGATGACCTCAATCACTCCATATAAATATTTATGTTTTCCCTCTAATTAGGTGTCTATATTTTCCGCCAATATTCTTCTATTTGAGAATAAAATTTGGTGTTGACATTTTCATTTACCTTTCCCTCTTAATAAGACCAAATTTTATTAACCCTATTTCTGATGTGGTTTTTCCTCAAAGTTATTTTCTATTTTTATCATTTTATTTTTGAAGAAAAATTTCAAATTATGAGGATGAAATTTATTGAAGGAGCTGAGAATTTAACACCCCAAGATTTCATAGTACGTTATCTCTTTAATGTAATTCAATAGCTTGTGCTACATGAAACACTGAGTTCGTTCCCACTATGTCTTTCCAAACTAGCCTTAAAAATTGCAGCTATGATAATTATTAATTTCATTTTGATTTTTATATACTCCATATAATATTAACATCCATATTATGTGTTTCTTAGAAATAATATAAGAGAAAATTCAATTTTTCAGGTAAAGGAAGTATTTTTCAAAAAAATCAATTTTACCACCTTTTATTGGTGATCCATTTTTAAATCCATTATTTGACACATTTATATATTCAATTTGACAAAATAAACTTCTTCTTTATAATCGGGACATAAAAATTACGTTTTGATACATTTTTTGTGTTTTTCAGACAACATTCATATTTGTATGAATACTGAAAAATAATAAAATTTAATTGCAAACAACTTTTTTAATCAAAATAATATATAGTGATAAACTATAAATTTTAATGTTTATAAAGTATAATTATATTATATTTTTTCATTTAATCCAATTTTATTCATTGGTAGTAATTTTACATTTAAATTGTACATAAACACATATCAATCTTTTTATAGATTTTACTTCTCAAAAACGTGCTTTCTGGATTGAAAAATATTTAATTAATTAATTAATCCTCAATTTATTTAATCTTTTAAAATACATATCATTTTTGAATTTGGAATATCAAAATTTCCTTAGGCTGAATTTTTGGTATTTTTCTAAAGACATTCAATTTTTGATGAATCGTTAAAATATTACTTAATACCTAAAAACCGAATTCTTAATTTAAATAAATAATTTGTAAAAAATTATTTAATTTAAAAATAGAGTTATTATACATATATTATTTAATTTTAATTCGTTATATTCATTTTATAATAAGACTAGTTATATAAATTTTTATTGAAATTGTTAACGTCTTTTACACACATTCTAGGCATATTTGAAAATTTGCATAAATTACTATTTTACATCTTCTGTGAATTGAATTTCAAAATTCAAAGAGACACGGTTGACATCAATACATAAAATTTTGTTTGATAGGATTAAAATAATTTTTGGTGAATAGTAACTTTTGAATTTTATTTACTACGGTTAAAAATAAATAGTGTATTTAAAGGTAAAAATAGTATCATAATAATATAAAATTACCTCAACACAAGTCCTAATTCTATTGGATAGTTGTTATTTGACCAAAATCATACTTAGGATAAAAATATGATTCTTTTTATCCCCTTGGGATAGACTTGGTGATTTGTTATATTTTATTTAAACAAGAGTTAAAAGTGTTAAATTCATATTTTAATAATTAAACCATTTTTACTATAGGGTTATACATATGATAAATTCGACTATAAATATTAATTATAGATATAAAAATATTTCCAACATCATTGAAGTTTATTTATAATATTAAGGCATTAATTAATTAAATTTATTTATGACACAATGATGATGCCGTAATTATCTTATTAATTAAAGAATCAAATAAATGGTATTATAAATATTATAATAAATATAATTTGAACGTTTTGATGCCATAAAAAAATCTATTAGTGAATATGACATGTTAGGGTTGATTTAATATATAATTTTTTGATGTAATAATGTTTTTATGATTTTCATAAAAAATACTAAATAGTGTCAAGATTGACATAAATGAGTTTTTAAGATAAATACTATTTTATTAACTGATATAATATTCCAAAAAATCTAATATTTAGACAAAGGACTTATATAATGATAGATATTTCATTAATGAACTACATGAGAGTCTCTTGGAATTATATAGTATGATTATTAACCATGTAAATTAAAAATACAAGAACACATGGTAAAAATTAAACTGTTTAACAAAGAGTTAAAACTAAAAGATAAGTTTACTATGGTGACCTAAACTAGTCTAAAACCTATTTTTTAGAATATTTCAACCCATACAAACCATATCCTTAAAATAAATCCATTTTTAGATATTAGAAACCGAAAATAATTTTATAATAAATTAACATTTCATGATTTTCCTTAAGTTCCCCTCACCACTCTTATAAAAGGGTACTCCCCCTTCTCTCAAATTCACTCCTACAAGGAAACTTGGATCAGCCAAAACCAACTCAAATATCCTCCCAACTACTCTCAAATGAACTATGAATCCTTATTTTAATTATAATTATATCATATGGAGGCATTTTGTTTTAATCAAAAGGAAAAACCAGAAGAAGAGATAATTATTTCATAACCTCATTTAATGTTCTTTTCTTCTTCCACTTCCTCTTTCTTTGTTTTTCCATAACAAAATAATAACTATAGTAACTTATACATAAATAGATGTTATTATAAATATGTTACAACTATATTCAATATCTTATCAATCCTATTAATGACAAAGTCACCATATGTGTGTACGCACGACTTACCGTCTCCACATTGTGGTGTAGTTTGTTATTCAGCACTTCATTATTTGGATGCATATAATATTGTGTATAATTGATATAAATAATAAATATAACATTTTAGTGATTCTGTATGTATTATATAAATTCAAATTACATACAATTTCACCATAAATAGAATGATATAATCGCTCGTGTGTACGTACGGCTTACCGTCTCCACGGCGTGATGAGATTCACTTCCAAATTCACCATTCAATGATGATTATAGAAATATATATTATTAATAAGAAAGTAATATGTGACATAATAATTATACCGGATATATATATATATATCTTTCTGTGTGTGTATTTACATATATGTCAATCACTTACATATGTTCTATATGATATGAAAACGGAATCAATGATTATTCATATGTACGGCCTACCCTCTGCATAAACAGTGTTTTCCATTCCATATATATATATATATCATACATATTTATATTATAAACATATTTGGTAGATTATTATTTTTTTATATTCTGGAAGAAATTAAATTATTATATAATTGATACAATAAAGATTAACAAGTTAAAACATGTAAGATAATGAAAGCAATTTTACATGAAATGTTATTTTAACATGGAAATTATTTATAAATGGGTAGTATAAGGTCATAAATGAATAAATTATGATATCTTAAATAATAATATGGTTATGGTATATTTTAAAAATATAATATGGTCATTATATTGGTGGTTAAACGTACCATGGACCAAAGTAAATTACAAGGTAAGTGTTAATTTCTCAATCTCATTATTATCCAAGATTGTTTATGTGAATGTTTTTACTGGGACATGTTTATTATACAAGTCCATGTTTCATAAAAGAGTTTTCATAAGGATTTATTTTTAAGAGACACATTAACCAAAACATCATTTTAAATGGTTTAAATAATTGATCTTCTAAATCATTCTCATTAATGTCGATGTTTTCAAAATGGTTTTAGGAATTTATTTATATGGACATTAATGTTTTAAAATTTTAATTCCATTAAAAATATTAAAAGTTGTATGGGAAACATTGATTCAAAAATTTCATTTAAATTTCTTTCTTTCT
This sequence comes from Viscum album, assembly GCA_963277665.1. Lineage (NCBI taxonomy): Eukaryota > Viridiplantae > Streptophyta > Magnoliopsida > Santalales > Viscaceae > Viscum > Viscum album. The sequence continues at coordinate 64,735,866 of OY728139.1, forward strand.
AAACTATGTTACTTTTAAATGATTTAATGAATAAATGATGTATCTCTCAAAGCGTTTTAATGAAGATTTTCGACTTTGTCAACATCCTTTTCTAGATATTATTCATGATTGAACGTTTTTATTATAATACATTATTATATATTATATTTATTGAGTTATGATATGTTTGACTATGGATATGCTATTTTTATACCATTCAGGGTTTACGGTTAAATTATTGACATTTCGTATGCATGTTTTAATACAAATGTTTATGTTATGTTTCACACTTTTCATATGAGGATTGAATTGGACTTAATAAGGGATGGGTAGGGCCCACTATAGCCCCTCGATGCGTCGATTGGTCTCAGGAGACAAACTATTGTATTGACATAAGGCCTTGATGAAATTTTTATTTGTAGTCTAGTAACATTCCCTTGACATTGTGGTTTTGATGTACGACATTATGAATTCCTTCATTATGAAATTAGTTATTACATGTATTTATTCGACTGGTATAATATCCATGTGTATGATTATATGCTAATGTTTGTTATATTTTTTCTATATTATGTTCATGTTTATGTATAAAAGGATGTTGTTTTTATTACACATCTTTCCATAAAAGTTTACAGCTTCCGCTAAATTATTTACCCTTACTTAGAATATAAGCTCACACCTTTATTATGGTTGGTTTTCCGAAGATTCAAGAAGTGTATTATGATTGATATTAATAGTTATTATTGGGGAATCATGGCTTCATCCAAGTATTATTGATGTTGTGTTTTATGTTTGAATGTGTAATGTAATGTTTAGTTATATAATCTATTTTCCAAGACTGCTAAAATGATTGGTTTGTCGGAACCTTTTGTTTTTAGTCATGAAATTGTATTAAAATAATGCACCATCTTTGGGATTCTGGTGTCGGGGAATTACATTTATCAAAATAACTAAATATAAAACATATTGAAAATGTTTTTTACTTACAAAAAATTAAATTTAAATATATTTTAATCAATTTAATTTTATAACATATAAAAGATAAACATTCTAAGATAATGATTAATGAATCTATGAAGAATATATATATATATATATAATAAGATATAATTATACCAAAAATAAATTAAAACAATTGTGAGGAATTTTATAATATTCAAAACATTAACTGTTAATACTCCAAATTATGATAAAAAAAGACATCTAATATCTATAAGATTCAAATAGTTGGGATATTACAAAATGGGTTAATATTTCTTGAAAATTATCCCTCATTTTAAAAGTTATAAAAAATATATTCCAATATGATTAAAAATAGACTAATTTATGAAAGAAAAAGGGAGATAAATATACTAAATATATAAAATTATGTGAAAAAAATTTATTTTATCAATTAAAAAAATCTAATCGGAATAATCTAATGAATTTAATGCATTACTGGGAACATAATTGAAAATAGAATCAACATTAATAAATATATTTCAAATAGTACTTATGGTTATCAAACTAGAACCAACATTACTAATAACACTGTCAATATGATGGTTTTATGAAACCTATATAATATAGGATCATATTAAAAACCATTATACACCACCTCAAAAAAACAATGTCTATAGGTTTTTCATCACCAAAAATTATATCCCCATAATCCACTTCAATATTTTGCGAAAGTGATTTGTAAACATAAAATGATTCATCATACTTTATATGCACATATACTTCAACAACCATGGTATTATTATTAGAACGTCTATAATATTTCATATTATTGTAATGAACATAAAATATACATTCAAATGTTTTATAATCATAATTATCAAAATTATCTTTCATACTCGTCAATGTATCAATAAAACCAAAATCTCTAAAAACCAACCTTCTGTTTTATATTAAAAATTCATAAGGGGGGGTCATCAAAAAAAGTTATAAAATAAAATATATTCCAAACCTAGAAATATGTTTATAATATATTTTTTCCATAACATGGTAAACTATATGCATTAATAATTTTTTTGATCCATCTCTTGAATAATTTTACTCTTTACTTCCATAATACTATTTTTTCTGGTGTTTTAGGGGGAAAGGTTTTTGAGAATTACCATTGTATTCACAAAATATTTCAAAATTAATGTTATCAAATTGACATATTATATTACTTCTAATATAAACAATTAAACAAACATTCTTATTTTTAACTATCATACCAAAATAAATGAAACTAACTAAAGTTTCATGCCATAAATATATAATATAAATCCATATAAATATACTAAAATCATCCAAAATAAAAAATCTAATTGTTTCCCCTTAAAATATGATTATTTCTTGTATAAAATAAACAGTGACGTAATAATTCCAGAGTTATACAATTAGAAAAATGAATTTCATATTTCAAATATTCTTTGAGTTTCTTTCCTGTCAAGCATGAATGACAAAGAAATTGTTTCTTATATTTAACATGGGAATATATATAACATGTCTATAATTTTATAATTTTTGAATAATTTATAAATGATCATGTATAAGACTTATATTCCAAAAACATCAGCATTTTCTCTATCATAGAGATACTTGGTTTTTTTGGATTGATCAGATAAATTAATTGAATTAATATTAAAAAATGAATTAGTATAAAAAAACTTTTTTTATTTTTATAACTAAAAATATATTATATTAAAATTTAATCTACACATCATCAACAAATAATTATGAAATAACTAATATGTTATGTTTTAAACCATCAATTTATAAAATAATAAATATTAATACAAAATTAGAATTACATAATTGAAAAAATCTGTTACCCTTTCCTTTATGGTACCTCCAAAGGTGATGGAGCCTTAATCACATCTATTATAAAAGAGGAATATTTATATTTCCTCAGTCATGTACTGATAAAATCCAACATACATGTAATATGTGTTATTCTTGAGACATATAAATAATCTTTCATACAAAAATAAATTACATGAGATTTTTAGTACCCATTTTATTTTGGTCCCAATAGGGATGAAATTTGAATTATTAGGTATTGAAATAGATTTTAAACATTTAATTTAACTAAATTATTTATAAATTTATTTTAAATAAAATTATTAGTATATTAATTAAAATTATTATTTGTTACAAAGAATTTTGTATCACATTTTCCTTATTTACAACACTGAAATTATGTACCATAAGAAATGACCCTTTTAAGCATTTTTATAAAATTTATATTGAATATCGTCCGAATCATTTTTATTATATATTGTTTTATGTTTATTTTTATCATTTTAGTTCGTATATTAGTATATTTTTCTTTCCAAAAAACAATTTTATAATGTTTCCTTAAATCTAAAAACATAAATTCTATTACAAACATTATCCTTTCGAATAAACTCATAAAAGTTTTATATCTTACCATTAGAACAAAAAGAATTATTTTTTATTTCTTCTTCGGGGAATCTTTCACCTTATTGACTTTTATACTTTCCATTATAAGCTACTTATTTTATTATTCTGGCTCTTTATATAATTATATTTCTCTTAAAACATGTTTTTCTATATTGAAATTTTATTCTTGAAAATAATTAAAGTTATAACCATCACTACCATAATAATAAATGGAATTAAAATTATTTCTAATATTATTTATATTTTTCTCTATCAAACAGAGGTGATTTGATTCTTTCTAACTTCTTGTTTCAAAACATGAATAATATTATATCGTAAAACTCCATCTATCAAGATAAGAAAATTTGAATTAATTCTTTTATTTCTTATCCCTTCCTTATTTCATCAACATTGGAATGCCTCCCTTATTTTTCTACATTCCAAACATGTTATATGCATTATATATCTAATAATAATTTATATTTCTATCATTATTTTCATCATTAATTTTAATTTTCCTAACAAAATTTCATAATAAAATTAAAAATACATATTCTTATATTCACAATTTTTTATTTTTATTTTAATTTCATATGTTTGGAATTATATGTGTTTGAAGTAAAATTTATATGTTTTTTGAATGAAATTCTATTCTTATTTAAACTATCTTATTCCCCAATATAATTTATTTCAATTTCATAATGATGACGTGATCATAGGATTCATCAAATTTGTATTCTATAAAATCCAGAACTTCATCGATCACAACCTTATTTTCATACCCTTTCTTCAGTATATTTCTTAGAAACTTTTTAATAGGTATGTGGTTCTCCAATTTTTATACTTTTAAATTCATTCCACTCAAAATTATTGTGAATTAGTAGAATTTTTTATTGAAAATTTCATCTTTTCCAATCTAGAAATCTTAGTACTCTACTTGGGGCATTCTCAGATGAATAATAATTATCTTTTTTGAGCTAAGGTGAGTAAATTATAAAATCATCAAGATATAAAAATCTAATTTATACGAAGAAACTTGACTAAACATACTTTTTTAATTAAATAATATAATATATTTACTAAATTGTAATTAAAAACTATATATATGCATCATTTCTTGTAAGAGTGCCTGATTTAGCTCCTTGTAGTTAATAATGTTTTCCATGATTGACAAGTTATATATGATTATTTTTTTTGGTTTACATCATAATTATTTAGTTCTAGTTACCATAACCATTTCTTTAAATTTTAGGATGTTTATGAGGCGTCTATCCATTATTTTTTATTAAGTCCTTCAATATTATAAATCTTGTCCATAGACTATGAGTTCTAGGTAAATGTTATCATAATAAAATATAAATCACCCACATTCTATAATGAATGTACAAATTAAAAATATGAAGAAATTAATCTACAATTTTTTGGTATTAATAAATAAATAATAGAAATCAAATGATAATCCCAAAGAGGGTTAACCTCTAATACAGATTATTTTATATCAGGAAAAAAGAAATAGAAGAGCTAATATATCCTTAACAAGGAGAATCCTTTAACACCAATTATAATGTCAGATAATGTGATGATATATTTTATATATTGATGGTTAAGAGAATAGATTAAAAAAATTAAGGGATGTATTGGTTATATAAGTTATTTATCATGTTTAATTAGAGAAGCAAATTAAAAGTAGAAAATATAAGAAAGAAAATTGTGATATTTTTATAGTAGTTCTGTCCAAATTAGATAATGTATAATCTTATAACACTCTAATTGGTGAGAGATATAGTGTGAAATAATATTATATTTTATGGGGATTCTTAAATATATTATAACCTACATTTTCTAATTAATGTATAACCAAGAGATACCTATCAAATTTAAGGGGAGTCGAAGATCAATTATATCCCTAACTCTAGATACAAGTAGAAAAAACATGACTTTCCTAAAATTATATCCTAGGAGTCATGAACTGAATATATAAAATGGTTTTGTATTAGAAAATTAAAATGGAAAGTTACAACACATGATAAATGGGATGAATTTTTATATATTTAAGTGAGAAAAATGAAGAAGTTAGAAGAATCATAAAACATTGGTAACATTTTTTAAATTTTTACCAACCATATTTTTTCATAATGGCAGTAAAAGAATTTAATTATATTTTTTATCCCTTGAATCATCATATAGTATAATAGAGAATTGTTTAACCCATGAATAATGTATATCACTCTACTATATCAACACCACCATACAATTCTTAGTGTATGACCTGAAAAAATAAAATAAATAATCAATGAACTATCACATGAGTAGTATGTGAATTTCCAACCATATATAAGTAATGGTCGATGATAAGATAAAATAACAAAACATAACACAATAATTAATTTGTTAGACTACTTAAAATAGAAAAATCATGATCAAAGAGGCATAGAAATAGAGAAGGGTATTTTCCTTGTAGAATAATAACTCATATTAAAAATTAATTTTAATTCCATGAATACCGATTAAAAAAATAATCCAAAAAATAGAATTAAATTAGTTTTTACATAATTGGAAAATGAAAAATAAAATGATAATAGTACATTTAAATTTGATATATTAAATTATAAATCATTTCATTTAAACGAGCTTTAAAAATAAATAGAACATAAATATTTTATAAAACATAATTTACAATATTAAAAACAGGTTTTAATGAGTTTAATATTAACTGATATGTATTTATAAATCATAATATTTATGATAAAATAATAAAATAATGATAACTACGCCTTTGTAATTAAAGTCATTATAATAATTTTAATATTTGAAATGAACATGCCACAAATTGAAATATGGAAAAATTTGTAAAACAATGTAATTTTCAATAATTACAATAAAACTGTATAAATTCAACAATATGAATTGGAATATTCATATAGGTGTATTTAACATAGGTCTGTTTCTCTTAATATCTAAAAATCACCCCATTATAAATTAAAGTATGTGAATTGACATAGAAAATTCATGTATGGGAAATCATGTATCCTGATTTATGTAAATTGTAAATAGATTGACAATATAAGTACCAATATTAAAAGAGACCTTTTAATTTGTAGAATAATAATTATGTATAGTTTAATTATGTTTATAAAATTTCAATAAATTTTAAAATAATCAATAATCGAATTAAATGAACATGTATATCTCATGTTGTGATTAGAAAAATGTAGCAAAAATGATCTGGAAAACTAGATATTTTAAACTGAAAATATACAATGAGATATAAACTGATTCCATATAATATAAGGATGAATTAAAATTTATATTTATTAGATCATAGTGTAAATAAATGTTTCATATTTATAATAATAATATAATCATTCAATTTTTAATATTTTATCCCAACATATGGTTGAAATATAGAAGTAAAATGATTCTATCAATATGGATATATGGTGTCATAAATCAGCTACATGAATTACGAATATAATATGTGGGAATATTAAAATGGTTATTTGGGAGAAACAAATACATGGTTCATCTATTTCGGACAAATCGATTCATGAATTTGCAATATGGGAACTGTAAAAAACATGTTAAAATGATATTTTAAGCTCCCAACTAACTTATTTAGCCAAGGAACTAAATATAAAACTAGTAGAAGATGTTATTACATATTAAAACATAAAATATAAGTATTTTTAATGAAAATATATATTATTTTATAATATTAGTTAATCATATTAAAGATAATAGTTAATAAATATGTTATAACAAAAAATAATACATAATAAGATATAAGTATACCTAAAATTTATTTTAAAATATTTTATGTAATTTTTTAATATTAAAAAATAAATATATATTAATATTTTAAAAATGAGATAACAAACATCCAAGACCTAATAGTTTATTTCAGCTGTGGTCCTAAAGCCTTTTTATCAAAATCCTAAAAAAATTTCACAGCATGCCACATATTTATAATGATAAAAATAATAGTAAAAATATCCCTTAAGAATCTAGTTTCCATTAATATATTGGGGATACTATTCTTGATAATTAAATCATATATATAATGAAATTATCATGATGGAAAAAATATAATGATTAACTTATCTTAGAGATACAGTCTCAGATTCAACTATCATGATTTATTGTGCTCAAAATAAGGATTATAAGGACTTATAAACTTAAGTCCCCATGATCTCTTCATCTGTATAAATTTATATACATATAATTTTTGAAAATCCCATAAATGTTTTTATGTATGTATTTTCTCAAACTTCTATAGGTGTTGATATTTATTATTCATTAAAAATTTGAATTTTGATATTTCAGTAGAAAATGATTTCATCTTAGCATTCTCTTCTATTTATTCAATACAATCAGACTACATGATACTCCATAATTTTCTCAATTGGTTAAACTTATATTTATTTCCCTCTATATTGTAATATTGTTTCATTAATTAAATATATATTTTTAGAACATTTAAATTTATTATCATCTCCTTATTTGGTTACCATGTGCAAATAATTCTATAATCTTCTCCACTAATCTCACAGCTTTAAACTCTTCTAAAAAATTCTTGTGTGAGGTAATTTATATCAATCACAAAACATCATTTGGAATGGATCTAATCATTTTGGAATTATGTTATGTATAACTTTTTATCTATGAATAACTACAATGTGGTCTATACCATTTTCCCTCTTTTACAAACACCACATCCTTTACTATGACATGGTTTTCTCTCTTTCCATTTTTCATTTCCCATTTTTAAGATATAATTACCTTTATAACTCATTTAGTATGGAAATAAACAAAAACAAATATCACCATATAATGGGGAAGACATTTTCCATTTAACATGCTTTGGGTTTCTCATTGGGGACTAGAACTGATCAGATCTCCAACTTCATCATGATTAGTTTAAAATGTAAACATCACTTGAAACTAAATTATCTAACATGATAATTATGTATAATCCAATGTTGATAATATACAAATAATATTTGAATTAATTTATTAATAATGTAAAAATTCTAGACACTTAATGTTCCACCCTATTTATAAGTGTCCTCTAGAAATATATCTACTTCATGAAGAAAAAATAATAAAGTGAAGAGAGATCATGAGGGTTGATCATGGGGGCCCACCAAGAGGATGATGATAATAAAAATGAGGATAAACTAAAAGGAATTAAATTACCTATCTATGAACCTAAAATAAATAAATTAACCATAAACTTCTTGATCACCATGATATAATATTCTTACATTGATTCACATGATGTTTCTATATGTTAGATTCAGGCTTATATAATACATTTATGATGGTTATAATGAATAGTAATGATGTTTATGTTTCCCCTATATGATTTCCATACAATAGAAATTTAGGATTACAAAGACTCAATTGATTGTTACACAACATAGGTATTCATGCTTACATGACATTGCCTTTGTTATTTTTCACGTAGTAGCCTTGGATTGTTTTTTATGAAACACTGATTTAGTCTAGCATACCAAAACATAAGTTTCATTTTATCTCAAATACATCTCATGATATTATGAATTAACTAAAAACAATATAGAGTGAGTCTAAAAAATTTTAGTAACCTCCAATGATTCTCAAAAATGGATGATAAAAATTTAACCCCATTAGAAACATTATCAACGAATCTAAGAGTATTTGAATATCCATTTATTGGATTTGTTGAAAATAACACTGAAAAATTCAATGAATTCTTATTTTTTTTTAAAAATAAAATATAATTTGAATCCTCAAATCATTTCTTGTTTCCTTTTTGAATATATGTATCACAGAATAAGAATATGTTATGTTTTTATTTCATTCCTCATATTAGATTCATGCATGTGTGTCCACATGACATAAATAAACTAACCCTCAAAGCTTGTATCCCATATCATGTTACAAAAATCACCCCATTGAATATTCTCCATATATTTATATGACATGATAATGATAATTTCTCTTTTTTATGAATTCCCCCTTATTAAAGAGTTGTTTCATGATTTCATCCCTATTTTCAACACAATTTGAAGGAAATTAGGGGATATATGATCAATTTTTCAAGTAGGAGTATAATTATAGAAATGATTTTTTATTCTAATATATAAAAATCTATCTATAGTGTTTTCCTTGGTAAAAATATCTAAAATATGATTTTTTTTGTGCAAATATAGTCATGCATATATCACCACACTCAACTCTTTCATTGATTAAATTTTACTTTATATTAGTATGTTTGGATCTTGAGTAATGTAGATGACTATTTGATAGATATATGGAACACATATTGTTATAGGAAAAATTTAATGGATTATAAATAACAAATTTTAAATCATCTATGATCATTTTTTAATGTCTCTAAAATTTCGTATAATTTTCTTTTCATTATTTCTAATTATTACGATACCGAAAAATCTAACGGCGCACGATTCTGACACCCAGAGTGGTCGGCATAATCTGTTAAAATTTTCAGTGCATGTAAGTAGTTTTCCTAAAAAAGTGAAAAAATTCTTACATGGTTTCCTAGATTAGATATCTGAGGGAACCATTGTATTCATAATGGCGGGTTTACCCTAGGCATGACTTATGTTTGGCTGGTGTGGGCCTCCTAAGAGAAAACCCAAAATATTCATAACCATAAATAAAATAATTAAATTTTTTTTTTCAAATGCTTAAACTCACAAATGGTAACTCAGATTAAAAATATGAGACAACCGCTAAACTTGTGATGGTATGATTTATTTAGGCAGATACCAACTTTGGCCGGTGAGGGCCACCACTGAAATTTAGTTTTTGGCTGTAAATAAAATAATTAAGTTACAATTATTTTATTTTAAAATCCATAATTTTTAAATGGTAACTCGGATTAAAAATCTGTGAGTACTGTGGGGTTTGTTGTGGTGTTTTTCACTTAGGCAGAGCCTAACATCGACCGACGCGGGTTTAGGGTGACTGTAAATAACTTTCCCAATATTTTTTGGGTACGTTCAGTAAACATGTGAGTGGCGTTTTTTAACTTTTGACCCAGTGGTCAGATTAAAAATCTGAAGACACTGTTGAACTCACAGTGTCGGGATTCTCTTAAGGAAGGTTTAATCTTGATAGGAGTGGGTTGAGTGAAGATGTTGTTTTTTGTATTTTTCATGGAGGATTAAAAAATATATATTTTATTTTAAATATCCTCCATCCTCTCCTTTTAATTCTTGGTGGTGGGGACCACAAGAACTCACCTTTAATGTCAAGAAACCTTTGTAATTCTTCGATGTTGATGAGCCAACAATTAATTGATCTACTAATTAATTAAGTGGCTCCTCACCTCTTATTTCAGGGATCATTGGAAAAGGGGGGATTTTTGGGAGGGCCTTTGGGAGAGACTTTGGGATAGATTTTGGGAGATTTTTGTTGGTGGAAGAACATCCTCTAATGAAGAACTCCCTCTAGAAAAAGAATGACGATGACACACTAGCACAGATTAGGAGCATGGTGCAGGAGCAACGAACATCGATGTATTCATCTCCTTCCTTATGATATCTCCAACGAACATCAAGCTAGGGGGTTTATTTGGAAGTATGAAAAATTTCTATTTGTTGATTCCCCATATTCTGGATTCTCAACGTTGATGGCCAAACAAACACGACCATCGATCGACACATATACCATGATCTATTTATTTCGTTCTTCACACGTTCGTTGTGTGTTCTTCAATGCCTAATTTTTATTGGCACTGAAACACGAAATTTTGCATAGTGAGATATACGGAAGAGAATTTCTAGATGCATGGATCGTTAATATGAGATAGTTTAATTTTTCAGCCCTATAATGAAGCCACAATGGCTCGTAGAAGGAGGTGGCCAAATATTTATTGGTGCTGGAAATGCAATATTCTATTGAGCACGACATATGGACGTAAATCTCTCAACCAGAGGATCGCGAATATGTGATAATTTTATTTTTTGGGTTTAGAATGAAGATTCAATGTGCCACAGATAGGGTAATATTCTTTTCATCATGACATTTGGTGTTTCATTAATATGGATTATTTAATTATAATGTTGAATATTAAATTCTGGTTTGTGGCTTGGGTCCATGAAACACCAAATAATATTATTAATATTTTTATTATGGGATCTTGTATTCGACATATCTCCCTCATACGGTGTCAAAATTACAATCCATCTATGGCACTGAAAACCTTGGATGGAGGCATTTATTTTGGTATAACCCACTTATTTTTTGGATAAATATGGGGTACCCCCAATTTGGATCAATAATGAATCCAATAGGGCCATCGGGACTAAAAGGCTAATTACATATAGACTGGGCATCCGATTGACACATTGTCTGTCGCCTTGAGACCCCTTTTATGTGGTGGTTAATTGAGATACATCATCATGGGACTTCATGAAAGTTTTAGTATTCTACCTATTTCTTGAGGAGTGGATCCTCCCATAATCAAGAAAGCTTAGTGTAGGATCCTTGTAGCCGGCTGTAATATGCGAAAGGGATCCTTTGTGGGTTTGTGCATGGGATCCTTTGTGTGTCTGTGTTCGAGAGTCTCACATGGATATGCTCTAGGAATCCATGTTGGACTACTCTAGGATCTTATTTGGGTCTACTGTACTAGGATCATGTGTGGGTCTGATGATGTACTCATATCCTATATGGGTCGGTTTTACAAAGATCCTATGTGGGTCTGAGGATGTACTAGGATCCTGTGTGGGTCTGTTGTAATAGGATCTTGTGTGTTTCTAATGATTTAATAGGATCCTGTGTGGTTCTGATGATTTAGGATCCTACTTGGGTCTTCCAATTAATATAATAAGATGATTTAGTAGTTACTTCTAATAATCCCTACAACTGTACCTATGTTATATCTGGTGTGATCTAAGTACTTACCTTCATGGTGATACCTTGGTGGTATTCTTCTGTGTGGCGTACCTGTGTGGTACTTACCTTTGTGGTGATACCTTTGTGGTATTCTTATCTGTGGTGTACCTATGTGTTACTTTATTTTGAGGTGATACCTTGATGGTATTCTTCTATGTGGCATACCTATATCTTACTTAACTCCATGGTGATAACTTTGTGGTATTCTTGTGTGTGGTCTACATGTGTGGTACATTCCTTCGTGGTGAATCCTTTATGGTATTCTTCTGTCTGGTATGCCTATATGGTACTTTCCTTCATTGTGAAACATTTGTGGTATTCTTCTGTATGGTGTTAACTTTGTGGTACATAACATTGTGCAGGTACCATCATGGTATTCCTTCCTTTGTGGGATAGTTGAGCCTTGGGCTATGTATTTAGGCCTTGTGTTTCCTCATGAATGATATGGGTATACTCGATAACTAAGGTATATGTATTGGCATATACCTAGGTAAGACTGACATTTGTTTTCATGATTTTTGGTTTATCCTTTGTGGATTTTGAGAGACCATTGGGTGGTCTCAGGGTCCCTACTGAGTATCTTTATACTCACTCGTGCATGGGATACGCCCGCACCTTATTGTGTTTGGTGTAGAGGACGGACATCACTAACTAAGGACGAGGGTACCCAGACTAGAGGTAGCTAGGAGTTGGACCATAGACGAGGTGTACCACAAAGGTGATCTTTCGAGTGGTATACGCAGCCTTTACAAAACATCCTTAGTGGGTGTTCACAGGAGCTGTTCAGTTTACTTTTACATTCCAATTTTCTGGTATTTTCCAGTTGGGCTTGTATCTGGGCCCCTTTTACTTACTGTACAAACTCTTTTTACTATTCAGTTTACTTGTGTTAGTATCGTGTTGTGTTCTTTGTTGCGTTAGTTATAGATTATAAGGGAAATTCCTTCCTAATTTTAGGGAATATGCCTTTCGTGCTATTCCATGGCCCCTGTCATATGGAAGGCAGGCTTGGGGTAGTCACGTCATGGGCCCCAGGGGATGGGTCATGAAAAATTGGTTTCAAAGGAGTTGGTTCTACCATAGAAAATTGGATTCTGGTATTTTTACTGACGATAGTATTAAGTGTAGTGAGTGTGGTTATCAGTTTTTGGAATCCAGTTTTCGTGCGGCCACCGACGTATCCATACACCATGACCCTGACTATTGATTTCTTACTCAGTGAACGAAAACACTGATTTCATGTGTGTTTTGAAGTGCTTTCTTGGGGTTTTTTGAGTCATCTCACCAGGTATAACTAAATGACCAAGGGTCATATGTTCCTTATCAGTAGGTCATTACGTAGAGAGCGATCTAGGATTCATGAGAGAGTACATGATGATGACACACCATGCGATGAGGCTCCGATGCAGGGCCCTCTTACTATGTTGTCACCTTCGGGTGGTGTACTATAGCATCACCACCCATTGGGTAGTAGATACCACCAGCCACAGTAGCAGATGGTGCAGGCCGCCTGATCATGTTACACAAGTTCTAGGCGAAGAGGCATCTGAGGTTTCTAGGTGAGACAATTTCTCACGCTACTAAGGGCCGGCTAGAGGTAGTTTCTAGAGTTTTCCACCTAGTTGAGACACTAGTAGAGAAGATGGTGATCTTAGCTACAAGAACTTTTCAGTGAGTGATTGTGAGGATGGTCGACATAGTGATGAGGCTTTGGTACGTGGACCATTACCCGAGATAGTACCTTTGGGTAGTGTATCAGCTATATCACTGCTTGTTGGTCACCTGTTACAACTGGCAGTACCGATAGAGGGGACATATAGGCTTAGTTCCTTATCCTTTTTCACTATCAGATACCCCTCAGTTTCTAAGGCAAGCCCGACTCACTGGTGGCTGAGGACTGGCTTGAGGAGGTGACTGAGGGTTATCTAGAGCTTTTAATGCTTCGGCAGGATGACATGTCGCTAGCTGAGTATTCATAGTGGTGTACCGATCATTCCTAGTACTCATTGAATACAATATGATCAATTCATTGGGGCTCAGACTTTTGATCACTGTGTGTATAAGATTATATGATCTATCAACTTTCCTTTTTTACATTCCTACTTATGATGGGGTGCTAGAGAGTACCATTGTGGTTAAATGTTTTTTGGATGAGCGGATACATCCAGTGAATGTTAGTAGTGGGAAAATAGGAAACTGGTGAAATTCTCAGAGACGTGGGAATGAAAACATGTTTCATGAAGAAGAAGTGTTAGGGATAAATGTATATATAGGGCTGCAAATGTGGAAGTAGAGCTATGAGAGAAGCATGAGGTGGTGTACATTTCGACAAGTTACAAACACCCCTATGTGGTCCTCACCAGGCTCAGGAAGTTGGAGGACAAGAGAAGGGAGTAGCTGTATGTGGTAAATTAGTGTGAGCCAAGGGATATTGGAATGATTCTAGGTATAGTCTGTTTCTACTACTAGCTATTGTATAAATATACATAGGTACCAATAATTCCTTCATTCCAAAAATCTTTTTCAATTATAAGAGTTTCTGTTTAATTCAATGACTTGACCCCCACATTTGGGGATACCATTGGAAGGAGACTCGATAATCACACTTACGTCGTCGATGTGATCTGACACTTGATGTGAGAGTTTTGGTTGGAACCTCTTGGTGGCAGCGTCGAGGCATTTCGACATTAGTTTGGGTATGGACTAGACATACATAGTTCAAACTCATATTGACTGTATTAGGAAAAAGGGTTGTGGTTTCTCTAGGACGTTGGAAAGGGTTTTTCCTTGGCCGGTGAAAATAAATCCCAGAGACTGCGGGATGGACTCATGCATCAGATGGTGCATCCGATCACTCATGAGTCACCCAAACTTACCCTTGTGGCAGCATGATTTTTGAGTTTCCAATTCCAAAAAGGAGTGGCAGAGCATGTGGGAATCTTTTCAAAATATGCCTCTAGGATTACCTCCCCAAAGTGAGAGGGACATATTCTTTGGATTGATACTATCAGTGATTTTTACTCAAATTCCCCTAGGAAGCATCACCCATGTTAGCATTGAAGAAAAAGGGGGATCCTTTCCTATGGAAAGAGAAGTTTCCGTAGAGATTTCAGGAGCTGAGACAGAGACTGACAAGTAGAACTATACTACCCATGATCTGGAGTTAGCATTAGACTCCTTTGCGATGAAAGTGTGGTGGCATTACTTTACGGGAGAACCTTTTACAGTCTACTCAGACCACAAGAGTCTCATGTATATCTTCTCTCAGTAGGACCTGATACTGAGACAAAAAACATTGGCTGGAGTTCCTCCAGGACTATGACTTTGAAATTTTCTATACTCCTTGTAAGGGAAATATTGTAGCAGATGCACCCAGTAAGAGATCTGGTATATAGCTGCTTGGTGAGGTGACGGAGTAGCTAGATGCTTTATAGTTGTCCTTTGTAGACCGAGATGGAGCAGTGTTTCCTCAATATCTCACAGTCACTCCACCACTTCATCAATGAGCCAGGGAGGTGCAACATGGGTACATTGACTATGAGGCTCGACGTGTTTTAATATCCTCAGGGTTGGCACCTAATAGATTTTCTGTAGGTGGGGAGCACATCGACCTCTTCAGAGGACATACGATGGTACTGGGACCTTCACCGTCAGTACTGATGACCAGGGATGAAGAATGCAGTAGTAGATTTTGTATCATGATGCCTCACTTGATAGAAAGTGAAAACTGCTCAGAGTCGGTAGAAGTCTTATGCTGACATAAGACAGAGACCTTTGTAGCTTGAGGATGGTGACCACGTCTTTATATGGGTCTCACCTCGACGACGTTTGCAGATATTTGGTAGGGGCCGCAAGTTATCTCTGAGATTAATTGGACCCTTACAGGTCCTCGGCATAGTTGGCAATGTGGCTTATCGCCTTGCACTTTGCCCTCAGTTTCACCGGGTGCATGACATCTTCCACGTATTCCCGCTGAGGAGATACATGAATGACCCATCTCACATCATTGACCATGGAATGCTGGACATCGAGGATGGGGTGACATTTTCGGAGATTCCAATGGAGATTGAGGATCAACAAGATATATTCATTCGTGTGTGACCGATACCTTTTATGTGTGTTCATTGGTAGCACGAAAACCCCCAGGAGATCACATGGGAGTGGGAGGCTCAGATTCGTACTCAGTGCCCCCACTTGTTTTCCGAGTTTGGGTAATGTGGCTTTAGAGGAAGTAAATACCTATGGTGGGGAGAATGTAATGTCCTGAAAATTCCATATATATTTTTTAATTATATGGAATTATTAGAAGACTACAAAATCTAACAGCGCGTGATTCTGAGGCATGGAGTTCTTGGAATGATCCACTGATGTTTTGTTTACGTTTAAATTAGTGCACATAATCATTTTTCTTGAAAAAGTTAAATAACAATTAATAGTTTGACTGGATAAGAAATCCGAGTATACAGTTGCATTCAGAATGGTAGGATTACCCTAGGTGCGACTTAGGATTGGTTGGTGTGGTCCTCCTGTGAGAATACAGAAAAATTTGAAAAATCATAAATAAAATAATTAAATAAATTATTTTATTTTTCAAATTATTTTTATTCACAAAAAGTAATATGGATTGAAAATCTTAGAAAACCGATGAACTAATGAGGGCATGGTTTATTTGGGAAGATACTAACTTTGGCTGGAAGGGGCCACTAGTGAAAGTTAGTTTTTGGCCATAAATAAAATAATTATGTGAGAATTTTTTTATTGTAAAATCCATAACTTTTAAAAGGTAACGTAGATTTAAAATTTGAGAGTACCGTTGGGTTCGTTGGGTTGTTTTTTACATAGGATTATCCTAAACTCAACTGGAGTGGGTCGAGGGTGACTGATAATAATTTTCCGAATATTTTTTCGGGTACATTTAGTAAACATGTGTGCGGTGTTTTCTATCTTTTGAACTGGTGCTCAGATTAAAAATATGAATACACCATTGAACTCACAGTATCAAGATTCAATTAAGGGAGGTTGAACCTTGACAGTAGTGGGTTGAGAGAAGAAGTTTTTTTTATCATTTTTTTCAGTGGTTTAAATAAAATAAATATATTTTATTTTAAATATCCTCTCGCCTCTCCTTTTAGTTATTGGTGGTGGGGACCACACAAACTCACCTTTAATGTGAGGAACACTTGGAATTATTCCATGTTAATTAGCCAACAATTAATTGATCTACTAATTAATTAAGTGGCTCCTCACCTCTTAGTTGGGGGATTGTAGGAAAAGGGGAGATTTTAGGGAGAGCCATTGGGAGAGAATTTGGGAGAGCTTTTTGGAGCTTTTGGTTGGTGGAAGAACATCCGCCAATGAAGAACTTCCTCTGGATCAAGAATGAGGACGACACCCAAGATCGGATCCGATGCGTGTTGTGGGACCAACGAATATCGACGTCTTCATCTCCTTCCTCGGGACATCCCCAACGAACATCATGGTAGGGGGTTCATTTTGATGTATGATAAATATCAATTTTTCGATTCCCCATATTCATGATTCTCAACAATGATGGCAAAACAAACACGACCATAGATCGGCACATATACCATGTTATTTATATTCGTTTCTCCGTGCGGTATTCATGCGTTCATCAACATCTATTATTTATTGTCTCCAGATATATATGTCTTGGTAATGAGTGATATATGGACGTGAATACCTCGACGTAAGGATCAAACATATGTGATTGTTTAATATATCATGCTTCGAATGAAGCCACAATGGCTCGCATAACGAGGTGGAAAATATTTATTGGTGCTGGAAACACAATATTATGTTGAGTGCGACATATGGATGAAGAGACCCCTTAACCCGAGGATCACGAACGTGAGATCATTTTATTTATTGGGTTTATAATGATGATTTTGTGGGCCACAGAAGGGGAAACATGATGGTGCAATTCTGGAGAGTCTTCAGGGTGCAGCTTCAAGTGGAGGCAATGAGGTAGAAGGGTTCAGCTGGTGCGAGTTAGGTAATGTAGTTGGTGGGTGAATGGGTGACTGACGTGGTAGTACATGGTTCAAGTGATCGAGGCCATAGGTGGATGATCTGGCGAAAGTGGCTCTTGGGTTTGGTGATAGAATATGTGTGAATTAAAGTAGGGGAAAATGTAAAGGAGTTATATTGGAGAGAGAATGGGTTGAAATGAAATGAAATGAAATGAAATGAAAAATAAATAGAAGAGTGAATTGTTAGTTGTGTGGTGCACATGAGATCTTTGGTAGATAGAATGTGGTTTCTGGGATTGAAGAAAAAAACGGTTAAATAAAAATAAAAATAATATAACAATGTTCTTATTATTTTTGTGAAAATAGTGTTTTGATTGTAACTTATCGGTGCGACCTCAGTTTCATGAACTGCTAGCGGTAGTGTGACCCTGAATTCGAGATAAAAATTTTGAGTCCAATATTGGATGTCTTTTTAGGTTTTTGGATCACGTACCCGAAACGTGGAAATAATAATAATATATTATTATTATTACATCTTCGACCCTCAATAACTTCTGCGTGCAATGTCCGATTGACTTACCGTCATTGGCTATGTGGTCCTGTCATTAAGATGGTAGATTTAAGTCTAATGATGAATATTAAATTCTGTTTCGTGGAACGGGACCACGAAACACCCAATGATATTATTAATATTATCATAGTGGGATCTTTTATTCGACATATCTCCCTTATACAATGTCAAAATGAAGAATCGTCTATGGAACTGAAAAACTAGGATTGAGACCATTATTTTGGTATACCCCACATTAGTTTTGGGTAAAGTTGGGTTATGGCCGAGTTGGATCGAACACGAATCCAACTAGGCCCTCAGGACTAAATGGTCAATAACTTACAGGATGGACATCCAATTGACACACCGTCTATCGTGTTGAGACCCCTTTTATGTGGTGGTCCTTTGAGATAATTCGTTGTGGAACTTCGTGGATGTTGATGTTATCAACCTGTGGCGTGAAGAGTGGACCCTCCCAGAATCAAGCATGCTTCGTGCAAGAACATTGTAGCTGGGTGTAACAACAGAAAGGGATCCTTTGTGGGTTTATGATTGGGATCCTTTGTGGGTCTGTGTTCAAGAGTCTCACTTGTATCCACTCTAGGAATCCACATGTGAATACTCTAGGATCCTATGTTGGTTTTCTATAATACGATCTTGTGTGGGTTTGATGATGTACTAGGATCTTGTGTGGGTCTGCTGTAGTAGGATCTTTTGTGGGTATGATGATGTAGTAAGATCCTGTGTGCATCTACTGTACAAGGATCATGTGTTGTTAGTATGATGTACTAGGATCCTGTGTGGGTTTCATGATTTAGGATCTTAAATGGGTATTCCTCTTAATAGGGTTAGATGATTCAGCAGTTACATATAATCATCTCTACTATTGTACCTTAGTTATACATGGCGTGGTCTAAGTCATTGCCTTCATGGTGATACCTTTGTGTTATTCTTCTGGGTGGCATACCTGTGTGGTACTCACCATCGTGGTGATACCGTTGTGGTATTCTTCTATGTGGAATACGTGTGTAGAACTTTCTTTCGAGGTGATACCTTGGTGGTATTCTTCTTTATGGTGTAACTGTGAGGTACTTACCATCGTGGTGATAAGATTGTGGTATCCTTCGGTGTGGTGTATCTGTGTGATAATTTCCCTTGGGGTGAAATTTTTGTGACATTATTCTATGTGATGTACCTGTGTGGTACTTTCCTTCATAGTGAAACCATTGTGGTATTCTTCTGTGTGGCATTACCATTGTGGTACATACCTTTGTGGTGTTACCATCGTGGTATTCATTCCTTTATGGAACAGTTGAGCCTTAGGCTCTAGATTTGGGCCTTGTGTTTCCTCATGAATGAGATGGGTGTAGTTGATAACTTATATATATGTATGGGAATATACCTATTTATGGCTGATAGTTGTTGTCATGCATTGTAGTTTATTCTTTTTGGATTTTGAGAGACCATTGGGGGTCTCAGGGTCCGTGTTGAGTATAATTATACTCACCCCTGCACGGGCTATGCTCGAACCTTGGTGTGTTTGGTTCAGATGTCGTACAACGCTGACAAAGGACAAGGTTACTAGGACTGGAGGTAGTTCGAAGGTGGACCTTAGATGAGGCATACCGTAGAGACGACTGTTCGAGAGCTGTACCTACCATTCAGGTAGGATCCTTGGCGAGTGTTCATAGGAGTTGTTCAGTTTACTTGTACATTCTATTTTTCTTGTACATTCCAGTTGGGCTTGTATTCTGACCTATTTTACATACTTTACACAATCTTTTTACTATTTATTTTACTTGTGTTCATATCGTGATGTGTGATTTGTGGCATGAGTTACAGGTTTTAAAGGCACTGACTTCCTAGTTTTAGGGAATACAGCTTTGGTGCTTGTCGCCAGCCCCTGGCCTATGGAAGGCGGGCATGGGTTAGTCACGGCATGGGCCCCAGGGGACAGGTCGTGACACATGTGCATTTATTTTGTTTGTGAGTAGAAATATTTTCCATAGATGTAATAATACTCATCTTTACTTAGATCCACTATTTATTTCATCTTGTTGTTTTAGTTCACACAACTCTTTCTAGGGAATAAGTATACATCATATGGAGACAATTTTTTTAATCCACTTCCCTATCCGTAAACGTGAGCCACATTGGTGGTAAATACTATATTCCTATATATAGAAACTCGATAGTGAGTATTCCTTGATATATCTTCTAATAATATTATGTACATTAGATAATATTATATGGGATTTTTCTGAAAATTAATAGTATTTGTAACATAAAATACAATGTAGGGCCATTATATTTTTTTAATTAGAGTACTCTTCTAATAATTCTTATAATTCCTTCTTATTGACAATCTTTCAATCATCGTCATTGTTTAATTTAGTGAAAACCATAATAGGAGTGAGTAATTTATTTAGATACTTTTTCCCATACATTTTAATCAATTCTATAGCATATTTTCTAGAGAAATTAAATTTATTTGCATCAATGTAAAATTTAAAGTCCCAATAAGTAAAGCCTATATTCTCCAAGATACATCTTAAAATAACAATTAATTTTTTAAAAATTCATCAAATATATTTTCTTGTTCACTTCCAAGTATATTGTCATAAACATAAATCATAATTATGGGGTCACTTATTGTTTCCACATTAACATCCAACTTTCTATCAAGATTTATTTTTCTAAGAATCATATTTCATCAGCATCCAACCAATGTATCACATCAATCCATAGGAAAAAAATTAATAATATATAATGAATTTTTAACTTTGAAACCCTTTCATTATAAATATAAATTTCTAACACTTATGGATTATCAAAAAAACATTCATTTCAATATCGCTATTATAGAAAACAGGCTTCTCATCCATCTGGAAAATTATATATATTATTTCACATGAAACTACTAATGGAAACCTAATGGTTATTGGCTTTGAAAATAGTGAAAAAATTTCAAAATTGAGTCTGTTTTTTTTAGTATCCCTTCAAATCTATTTTGGATCTATTCTTTGACACTTATCCTTTCTCAATGAATTTATGTTAAAATCCAACATGACGCCTGTAAAATTATTCATACCATAGAAAAATATCCCAAGTGGATTTCATTTCAATTTTTTTTATTCAGTCATAAAACAAATTAACTCTTCATGTTTGAATACATTTAAAATGAATGTTAGTTTATGTTGTGAAATGAGTATGGATTAATTATCAACTCTATTCTTCATTCTAGTCTGTACTAATCCTTCATGATTACAAGATATATTTTTAATATCAATATGTTTATTTATCCTCAGATACCTAATTATCAATTTATCAATAGATTTTTTAACATAAACGGAAAGATACTATTCAACTACATAAAAATGTAACATGTTATCTCTTTGTTCAAAAAGCTAGTTTGTTTAATTATCCTCACTATTAACTTATAATGAAATGTCTTTTATGGAATCTAAATATATTTTATTTGATTGTTACTCAATAATTTTAATATCTCAATATTGAATGTTTTTTTGTAACATTTTTTTCAAAAACATGTATCCACATCCAATATAATGTATCACATATAAATAAAATAATCCTTATTTTCGTGAAATTTAACCATATTATAACCCTTGATCTTTATATGAAATGGTCTTAAAAATACATTGTATATTTTTTGTGAGATATATTTTGTACAATATATCATTATTATATTTTTCATTGGTTTGATCAAACATTTATTTCGAATATAGGCAGCCATGCACATTAATACTATCCATAAAAATAAAGAAATTTTATACTTAGATAACATCATCTTTCTCATTTGAAATAAGAATATTTCATTCTTGAAGTAACTACATTATATTTGATATTATATTGAGAAATAAATTAAAGTAGAAATTTCATGATTTTATATGTACTTTCCATATGAATTTTATGTAAATTCCCAACAATTATCAATTCTAATATTGAATATGTTCACCCCTAATTCTTTTATAACGTTTCAACTAATCATTTTTAACAAGTTAGAAATTTCTGAATTCTTCTTCGTGAACAAGATAGTAGTAATCCCAGACAAATCACCATTGAATTTAATGAAATAAAAAGATTGTTACTTACATTAATTTAGCAGGGGCACATTTATCTAAATAAATTAGGTCAACTGCTTTTTGTGGTTCTATCTCCATTAATATATTGGTTGATTAGACCATCATACCCTTTTTACTTGTTTGAAAAATTGACTCTCCTTACCTTTTATATTGGATAAGTTATCTTACCATTTCATTCATAAATATTATTCCCAAAATCCTTTATCCATTTGGATAAGTATCCTATAATATAATTCATTTCCATATTTAATGTTTCATCCGAGATAAGTTATTTGGCTCACTAATTTGGAATTCGTTTCCATTTATAAATTCTTCATTTTCTATGACACATCCTTCATTATAATATTTTATGATACATTATTTATTCTAATGAATATTTTCATTTCTTTCATTACCCAATTTCCATAAACATAAGATATTTTATTAAGACATTCCACATAAAAAACAGAAATACAATTAAGTTTATTCTCATATATATCAATAGAACCAATCACATAATCTATATATAAACTATTATATTTAAACTTTTCTACTCCTATATGCTTTTATTTTCCATTATTCAAGATATTTATATTAACTAAAATATATAGAGTAAAATCACAATCCAAAACCATGTATTTTGTCTCTTTCTTGACATTAAAGGGACTTAAATAATAAAGAATATATCTCCTTATACTGATTTTATTTTTAAATTTATTTAAATTATTGGATTATTTTCCAAGTAATCCTTTCATGTAGTCTATATTTTTCTGACCTTTTTGACACCTTCCTCTAACTTCTTATATTATTACAAATTTATATTTTTGGGTGGATATGTTGTTTCTCTTCTATCAATTGAATTTAAAGGGGAGTTTATATTCATATTCTAATAACATATCCCACATTATTCAAATCATCTTCCTAGTAGAGAAATATTTTTTTCATGATGAATATCACTTATGGAAAATAACCACAACAATAGTAGTATCTAGTAAATCTGGTTCTTATATAGTATTATTAGTTCTATTTATAATTAGGATTTTTTGTACTCTAATTGATGTATGTTTACTTCTACCTTGGGTAAATGTTGTCTCTTTAAATTTTATTCTCTTACCTATATGAAGGATATAATTTCTAATCAACATTTATGTCACACAAAAGACTAGATTTTGAATTTGGGCTGACTTGGTTTGAAATAAAAGTTCTATAAAATTTCATGTTACATAAGGTTTTATTATTATTATTTGAGATCACAAGTTCATATGTATTTGATGAAACGACATCAACAACATCAAATTAATTATAATAATCATTATATGTTTTTAAAACCATTTCAAATTTCAGTTATATAAATTATTTTTAATCTCTTCTTCTTTCAACAAGAGTTTCTCCTCGAGGTATTACACAATATTTTCATTATATACCACATCTAGATTGAATTTGTAGTTTAATAAAAATTGGTCGATTACTTATCAAATTAATCATGATATTTTCCCTTTTATAAATTATTTTTTTCAAGTATTTAATTTCTTTATTGAGGAGTGTGTGCTTCACTAGACATGCTTTAAATTTATATTTTCAAATATGTTTCATATATGTTAATCTATCTTGTTGAAATTCAAATCTTAAATAATCCTCATTCCTATCTACATGTTCCATGAAATAATTTAATTTTTTATAATATTATATATTTTATTACCTATAAAAATAGAATTCATTGTCTTCTTCTTTAGTAGATATCTTTTTTTCTTTTTAAGACATATTCTTTTTTCAACTAGTATTTGTGGTTTCTTCTATGTCCTTTCCCTATACCTTATTTTCAGTCATATCATCCTTATAAAAATACTCTCCACATAATTTAATTGAAAAATAAACATAAAATGTTTGGTATCATAAAAAATATAAAATTTCAGTGGGATATTAACTTTTTACACAACCTTTCTATTCCTAAAGTTACATATAATAAGTCACATTAATTTATTATGATCATCATATTTCTAATCTTCACTATCATGTTAAAATAGTTATTTAGATGATTAATCTTTTATATTCATCATCTTTATGGATTCAAAATCTATTTTATCTTTGGAATTCTTTTAAAAAATTTCATTTTATCTCATTTTATATTATTTTACATTTTTGTGTACCTTATCGAGGGAAAGATCCTATATACATTCTATAAATAAAAAGATAGTATCAAAGCAATCTAAAAATATTATCATCAACTTATTAGCAATAATAGAATCTTCCAAAATTTTAGAATAATCATTGATGTTATTAATAATTTAATTTACCCCTTTAAATTTGTGCTCAATGTTCCCATATCCTTCTATTTTGATTTCATAAAATTATATTCTCTAGATTTTATCACACCTTATTTGACATGAGAATTTACATAAAAAATAATCTCAAATTATGGAATTTATTGACTTAACATAGGTATGTAAATTTATTTTTTCTATAAAATAAAATAAATAATTTCAATCAAATAATGGAGACCAAATTTAACAGCATCATTGACTTCAAGTATAAATGATAACATATAATATATCTTATTATTAATTCATTAACTGTTGTTTTTATCTAATAAAGGTTTCCATACATATACTAAAAAAATTAATATTATATGTCACAAATAAATTAGGGATATGATAAATGTTACCACACTCTGATACCACTTGAGATTCCCTATGAATTGATGTACAAATTATATGGGAGAATCAATCCATAGTGGTTATATTTTACAATATTTTTAATTAAAAATAAAAAATTTATATTTTATAATCCACAATACACTGATGATATTCTCTCATTATTACCTATATTAAATAAATAAGTAAAAAAGAACGGTTATAAGAAGATTTTATAAGGATCGTACCTAGTGTTATCTCCAACCCATTTCTATGCTTGAATCACAATAAACCACAGATTATACACTAAATATTATCATCAAATACTAGATTTTAGGATAAGTATCATTCTGAATCATTTTACATTAGTAGCCCTATAGATTTTACAAATGACTTTATTGGTTAATGATGATCTGAACGAGATTATAATGATATATTAATAATTTTTTTATTTAAAATAAAATAATATTTTCCTCATGATCCTTCTATAATTCATAAAATAATATGCAAACTTAGTAATAAATTAAACTGTTACTATATATTTGAAACACATACTCATATTCGATTTTCATGAATACTAAAGCACAAACAAATGATAAAACAAAATCTAGACATAAATATCTAGGTTCAATTCTTAGATAAACCTATAATTTTCATACATAAATATTACATATATATAAATAAATGATCATTGCATAAAATCTTGATCTATCCCATAATCATATAAGTATAGTATCATTGGAATCATGGTAACATAAAAAAGTGGATTATAATATTTCTACATAATTTCCTACATAATTCATCATAACAATCACCATTATAAAAATATAATACACAAAATCATTCTTAATAACCTAGGAATGTAACTATAAAAAATAGTGATATTTTATTCTCAATAAGTGTAAACAAGGGATATATAAATTATCATATAATCATAACACGAGAAAAAATGTATGAGAACATGAAAATTACATTTAAAATATATACCTTGTATATCATAGATCATAATATTGATTCATGGAATAAACATTAGTAGTTTATGAGACCTGAATAATAAAAGAATAAGAGAACATAACCCATGAGAATATAATATTTTCATAATAAATAGAATTTTATCATACACATAAGTGATGAATGTTATTGTATTAGTAGTCTAGTATCTTTTCAAAAACTATAATTATGGAGTGGGTTTCCTCTTCAAACTATTATAGTAGTCAAGGTGCACTCCCAATATTATAATAGTGGAAAATGACCCTTTATAAATTGGTTTTACTCTTTATTCATGACTTGTTTAGATCATGATATATCAATCTTTACCCAATGCATTAGATGATGATATAAGTCCCAGAAATTAATAACTAATAATCATACAGATTTTTTCCAAAATATAATAATGCATTCACCATATAAGAACCCATTCAATTTAATAATAATAATAAACATTCCATCAAAGCATAACCCATGGAAAAAAATGTTCTTCTTCAAAAATATATCACAGAATTACCCATAAAAAAGAAATAAGTTTCAAAAATATCGTTTCATAATAATAATAAACATACATAGATATACTAATGATGGAACCCCTAGATTATAACACTAATAAATCTTAGGTGACATCAAAATATGTCATATTAATTGAATATTATTTTTAATGTTTACTGGGTATAATTCTCGATGAATATAACCATTTTCTTTTGATATAACTTTTTTTAAAACTACCAAAATATAATTGAAAAAAATTTATTAAAAATTTTCATTTTAAACGTGAAAATTAATATTCAAAGAAAATATTATTCCTGACAGCAACAAAATTTATTCTGGTCGTAAAATATAAAAAACATTCCTTTAAAATTGTTATCTGAAAAGTCACAATTATTATCATTTCAAAAAATGTATGAATATTATTTTAAAGCCATTTTTGAAATATTTAATAATTAAAAAAATTATTTTAGGAAATCATTGGATAATATGAAAATCCTTATTTAATCTTTTTAGAAAATACCGATTTGGAAGAAAAATGATTTCCCCCAAAGAGTTAAATGAGTTCATTTTTTTCTAAAAATATACATTATCTATTTTATGAATACAGAATATGTGGGAAATGAATTCAAAGTAATAACATTAATGAAATACTTAGGGTGTAAAAAATTCAGAATATTCTTGATTTATATATCATAAAACTTCATCATCAGAGTCATAATTGTTATCAATGCTGATAAATAATGAGATTTTGATCAAAAACCCTTACTACTTTAGTGTCATTTAAATTAAATTAACCATGAAATAAATAACAATACATTGATATGTAAATATAATAAATTTCATGATAATAATCATAAAAGGAATTGATGATAATTATATACCCCAAACAAATGAAACTAGTGGTATATAAGGGAGGCGTCCCAATGAAATTGGAGTGGGATGAAAATCCAACAACATGAATTTTCCATTTATTAAAATCACTCTAACCTCTAATATGATAAATAAAAATGCATTTTAATTGTATAAAATAGTCATTTTTATATTTATAATATCATATATTATCCCTTTAAAATATTTAAACACCTTATTTTATCAATAATTACTTATTAAAATTGTCATTAATAGGTTTTCATTGATTTATTTATCATTAGTATTTATGTTTAGTATTTATGTTCCTTTTGATTTATTCAAAGCTCTATAATATAAGAATTTTTAATCATGTGTTAAATATCATATTATTCAATATATATATATATATATATTCATAAATTATTTTTAGGAATTGAAAATTGTATTACTTCATTCGTAGAGATAGAAAGACATATGTGCAATTAAACCTTGCATTCATTTTTTTGATAGATAGAATGAAAGAAAGCTAAATATTAATTCACCATTACATGATCATTATTATATCATATATACTATATAAATTAATAATATACCTCATAATTACCTTTTTATAAAAATGTAAATGTATAAAATCACACTACTTTTTCACTGGGATAGTCGACACGTACGCAAGAATGGTATTATGGTTTCCTAATGGATTAGATGGTAAGATGGTTCACATGATATTTTCATTCCGTAATTATAATTTTTTTATAAAAATAATTTGAAAATATTAATCCCCACATAGTCCAAATTCTAAAAAACATTAGGATTAATAATTAATTGCATCTTTACGTGGACATGGTAAGTCATATGTACGCACTAGTGATACCTTCACTTATCATTTGAGGGGATGGAGGGTGTATAATGAATTTTAAAATTCATATTTGAATTTAAGAATATATATATTATTCATATTTTTTTTTCTGATTAATATAATATATTTATTGGGGATAATTAAAACATTAAAAGAAAGTGACTAGTTAAGGAAATTATATCCTCATTGAAACAACTCCTTTAAATCCCCTCTAAAGGGATCTACGGTTGGTCTTTTGGGATCCCAAACACCACTAAAATTTTTCTAGGTAATTGATAAGAGAAATGTTTGTTGTTTTTATTATATATAAGGCTCTATTTTATGTAAATAAGAGAGGGATAATGTTTCTATTTATAATTTAAGTTATTTAACTATTAATAATTTCTCAAAATATCAAATTATAATTAAATAATTATCCAAATAAAAAACCTAAAATGGATTGGTATTCATGGAAAATTCATTATATTATTTTAATACTATCAAACAATAGGATTTAGACATGTTTTTTATAGTTTATGTCCACCAAATTAGTATATAAATATCTTCTCTCAAAGAACTACCCACAAAAATAATTATTATTTTATCTCCAAGATAAATGAAGTTGAATAATAGAAACATAAAAATCACGTGGCTAAATTATGTGGACTACATGATCCCCATAGTTAATATGATCATAAGACTACTATAATCACACAAATGGGTCATATACATGGCATGATCTGTTTATCATCAAGTAAAACCCCTATGACAAGACCTCATATTCTCATAAATGCATCAAGAAAAGTTATGGTGATCGTGAGAAGTCTACCAGTTCTGCTACTATGATTATGAATCATTTCAACTAGAAGATTCCTAATTATAAACTAAATCCACATATAAAATAAAATTTAAAATAGGTGGAAGCATCATGTGATTTAGTTATGTTGGTCAAAGTGGATACTCAAGAGAGGGGGTGAATTGAGTTCCAATTTAAAATTTTTGTTAAAAACTTTTAGGATTAAAATCCCCCAAATTAGAATAGCCCATTCAATTAAGGCAGAAGAGATATAAGTTGGTTATTGTTCAATAGGTTTCTCAATGGTTGATTACTCCTCAGTTGAATCAGTATGAGAACTAATTTGACTTTTGAAACATGTTTTTTAAACAACTTATATATATACACTAACCAGAACTAACTTTCAAATTGAATGTAAAAATAGATTTCTATCTCTGAAAATATAAGCACATCAGATAGATGTTGAACAGAGTAAAGCAATGATGAACACAAAAAATTTAAACAAGAGGTTGAGTCTTAAGTCGAGACCTAGTCCGCTTCACTTCGTGTTCACCTGCCACCAAGAAGTTATATTAAAAGTGATACATAGCCTGTATCGGGTATTACAACAGCTTTCACAAATTGAACAAGTTTTTCAACCTCTAACACAGTTCTATATGGGAAACTAAGCTTCCAAGCCACACCAGTCTTCTTCCATAGTTAGACATGGGAAAAAAATGTAAAGATAGTTTGGTATGGGGATTTTCAGTATCCCTCAGTTCAAGAACAAGAGTCGGTGTGTGTAACACATACACACTGCTCACAAATGATAAGTATTTAAATAAATTAGAGCTAAATATAGTGGGGATGAGTTTAGAATACTATATTGTGTTATCAGATCACCTCTGGACTCTTTGGAATGAATGAAATGAAGCATTGGTCCTTCTCTCCAAGTTGCCTCCAGAACAGAGTGTCGCAACTTCCAGGTTCTGATTTCCAGATGTAGATATGATCAGCTTCTTTGATGTTAAGCTCTTTGTCGCACACTACTACAGATTGTAGAAGGTTCATTTCAATAGATCTTTGTAATGATCTTGTTCCTTTTGGATAGTTCTTGAGAGTTCCCTCTTCTTATTTATAGTACGTTCGGGTTCTCTCTTTGTGTCAATCTTATGTGTTTTTCATATAGTCTCTTGTTTTTGTGTTTAGTTGTCTAGTAGGGGCCGACAAGAGAAATGTTTCAACCACATGTGGTCTTCCTCGTACATCGTACTGTCTCCTGATATCCCAGCAAATAACATTAAATAATTTCATGTGCAATAATTTGTCCAGATATGACCGTTATAATAGTATTAATAAAATAGGTATAGAAAAGAGTGGAATATCATTAGACTGGTAGCAGAAGCATGTCACACGGTAGACTTAAATCTCTACAACTGTGGACTTCATCGGTAGACTGTTCAACTATAAACTTCACTGGTAGGCTATTCAACTGTGAACTTCACAGGTAGGATATTCAGGTGAGGGCTTCAACTGTGGTCTTTCCAACTGTGAACTATAGTTTTTCCATATGTAGACTTCAACTGTTGTCTTTCCATCTATAGACTTTAACTATAGTCTTTTAATGGTAGATGTTTATTCTTTGTAATAGTGGATCCTTATTAGTAAACTCCATCGGTAGGCTCAACAATACACTATCCATCTGTGGTCTTGAGTAGAGAGTTTCTCAACATAAGACTTGATAAAGAGTCTGAAAGTGGACTTCTAGCAGAAACCTTGTTACAGTAGTGACCTTATGATAGTACCTCTTTCTCTATAAGCTTTGATAAGCAGATCATCGGTAGACTTGTGACAGTAACCATGTACCGGTATCTTTCAATAGTGACTGTAAATCTTTAATGGTGTTCTTCTAGAAACAGTTACTTAGAGTAATAGAAAGTTATAATTGTGACTTTGAACAGAAGGCTCTTACCAGTAGCCTTTAACAGTGAGATTATATTTGGATAAATATGGACTGTAAGTCGATGAAATAATGTCATGAGTGTTATGAATATACATTTTTTAGAATAAGATAGTTTTATATGAAGATTAAAAGGATTAATGATTGACTTAATATATTATGATCAGTATTTAAACATGATTTGTGATTATTAAAACAGGTGAGTCCAACAAGTTACTTTGATTTTTACATGAAGGGCTCGTATGACTCACGGGATCAGTTCTACGATCACGAAAGATCCATAACTACATGATATAAATTCCATGATAAATCCAAAAATAATTTAAACTTTATCACATTAATACCTTATTATCTTTCCATTAAATCTTGTAACTCCCCTTGAAATCCACACACAAGAAGGGTGACTATCTGTGATAAGGCTCACAAGCTGACGAGTGACCATCCATAAAAATTATCTCATTCAATCATGAGATCCAGTATTGATTAAGATAATCATTTAAAGATTCCCAATGAGATTGTATCTGGAAATATTGGTTAAAATCCAAAAAATGATGAAACATTATGTTAAGAAGAGTTACACTATTTTTCATTCAAACGACTTCCAATGACCGAACATGATCTCATGAAGAACCCCATACATGACTCCCTTGAGGAAGTGAAAGCCTATTTTATATGAATCATAATCAGAGGATGACTCCAAAACAAGTAATCCATATCATGGGATGGCACATTAATATTTATTCACAATTATGTGAAATCGCATTGAAATGATCTAGGTTCACTACATGTGATAACTATGGATGGTTATAAAGGACCATGTTTATTATATGATTCCATATATGACCCATATAATGTTCGGGAAAAGCATGTAATGTGATGAACCCTTTACAAACACATTTCCATATCAATAATATATGCTCCATGAAATACATTGTAAAAATGATGTTGTTAGGCCTATACATTCATCCATATTGGTTGAAAAAAAGTATCAATAGAATCACGTGAGACATGCAAAGGATTGAAGAAGTGATATCAGACTTCTCAGTGTGAAAATAATTGAAATCTAAAGGATATTCTACCAGTTAAACCCAATGAATGAATTAAGGGTTATGTGAACTGTATATATTCTTCATTTGACTATTTTTTTATTATATAAGGTAAATCTAGTGTTATATCCGGATTATTCAAAGGGAATTCCTGATATCTACTTGGTCACATGACACCATAGCAAGACAATCCTCAGAAAACATTGTGTTATATATAAAATAATGGATAAAAATGATGGAATCAGGATAAAGATATGGAAACATATAATTTCACGACAAAGAATAGTGGGATTCATATAACCTATCTAGATCATGCTAAAACACTAATACATTTGATCCAGATCATATGATAGTATAGATATGTTTCATATATGTCAAGAAAAGACTTCTAGGTATGTTAGAAAAGTAATGTTAATTCTTCTAGATAGTTTATCTAAGTCACAAGTAAGGACCCATGTTTTTATGAAGGCAAGAATCATTTTTTCTATCATTTAATACCTTAAAATATACATAATAATAATGGTTAATCATGTAAAAGAGGTCACAGATGTTTCTAGGGGTTTTTTGGAGCCTAGATCTCTTAAATTGGAAGATAAGATGAGGTCATACAGTTAATGAAAACCGTTCCACCCATCCAGAACAGTTTCATGATACCATGTGGCTGTTAATAGTGGGGTAGTTGGGGTCTCACAGTTTTTCAAAAACCATATAATTCCCAGGTTCTCAACTGTGTGGATGATTATAGGTTTCGTATAGATCTATTTTATATGGTTCTCCGATGATTAGATAAATAATGTTCTTCTTATCAAATATCATCTCCTCCTTCTAAATATATAATTCCTTATTAATCCTTCACTCAAATCCAATTTCAATATCTGGAGGAAGTATTACATAGATTAATGTATTATCTACCTTCCCTTTACCTCATATATATGTTTGTTTCTGAATCCATCAATCTATTTGGTGAAATATCATTCTCCCTATTTTTAAGGTTTTGGAATGTTTCTCATATCTCTTCCAATGTGCTTCAAATCTGAGGTTGATATCGAGTGGGGATTCATTTATGACTTTAAGGTAGGTTGTCTCATCATTTTTTCCATGACTGTTTTCATCTCATAACAATGTCTTTGTGTTACATGCAGAATTCTTATCAGTGTCCCCATTTAATTGGGTTCATCATATAAAATTGATAATTTCACCAAGATACTAACCATTTTATATCCATTTTGTAGATTAGATGATGGATTCCAATTTATGGGAACCCCTTGACTGGGCTACTATGAATTTTTCATTATAGAGAATTGTAAAATTCCCTGAAATACATTTTTTCAGCTTTGGTCATGGACATAAAATAAAACTTTAATTGATATATTAATTTTTATAGCACCTAAAGAAACTAATAGGGATTTATATCACGTTTTTATTGGAATTTACTATATAGGTTGTTTCCTTCTTTTACCATGTAACCTTTTAAATGGAATCTTAGGACCTACGAAACAAATTTCCTTATTTTAAAGAATTTAATGGATCATTTAAATACAATGACTAGTACAAGATGGTTTACATTCGTAAAATGAATTTGATGATTAAAATGGACTGAACTATAAGTGTAATACAATCACGCCTATTCACAACTATTGGAATATAATTAATTGAACTGTGAATCATTGTGTAAATTTAATGTCATAAATGAGATGTGTGGGGGTAATGCCTCATGAAAAAATTTATAAACATGAATATTACTTATTTACATATATGGTCTTGGATGTTGAATTTCATGAGAGGTAATTCCTCATGCTTAATATTATGGATGGGGTCACACCCTTCCCATGAATGGGATCTTATGGTAAGGGATCTATTTAGCATTACAGTATCACACTCTAATACATTGGGTGTTGGGCCTGACCTCTCGCACCATTGATTCTTGTAGGATGTTCAGATTAATGTGCCACATCCCTTGTAGAGTGTTGAAATGATGTCACACTCATCGTATTGAGTTTAAATAATTATGTCTCCCACAAATTATGAGATTTACAAAATCAACCATGTTAATTTGGATTTTTATCTTGGTATACTATTTATGGTTGAGTGTATTTGTCCATAGTCTGGCCATCAACTAGAATTCCAGGTATATGGATGCTTATGTTCTCACGTACTCGGTTCACATTGGAGGATGTAATATATAATTACACATTAAATACATATTCTTACTATATATATATTTTTACTCCTTAAATTCTCATTCTGAACATGATATGAAGCATGTAGACCCACCAGGTGTCCTATAAGAATCTGAGTGTCTTGGTTATTTATTTCAGCATTGTCCATTTTATTCTATTTATACCTTCACACTGTTCACATATGAGAACTACATGGATTATGAGTAGACACCATTGGCGGTGGCCTACTAAGATCTTATCTCACACCCAACATTGGATCCCTTTCGTATTAAAGAATAATATCTTCTTCCCGGTACGAATAATGTAGAGGGTCATGTTATTGTTTATTGATATGCTTTACATATAGATGTATCATAAGAGAAGAGTATATAGCATTATTTTGAGATGAGAATAGAGTTTATTTTTTATTATTTGTATATTTTGTCATATTATTGTCCTCTATATCCATTTTTTTATATCAGCATGCCATGCATACTTTTATATGACACTTCCTTAAAGGATTTTAATTATTATTCAGATTTTTATTTAATTATGTTTATGAATTTATTTAGTTAATATATATATTTTGAATGTGTAACATCCCATGTAAGTAATGAGTAATATATATTTTTATCTATGTCTATTTATGAATTAGATAGTGTTTGAGAGACTTAAACTGTGAATAAATCCAATCTTAAGCCTGGAATACAGTAATATTTTTAAAAGATTGTTTTACTACCTTTTGATGGAAACCATTTTTAAATCAAACTTTTGACAATTTTATAATCTATATTTGTAAAAATAAACATATTATTTATGATTGGGACATTGAAATTTACATTGGATAATTTTTTGGTATTTTTCTAACAATGTTCATTTTTTTAATGAATAGTGAAAAATACTGCATTTTACATCAGAACTGATTTTTCATCTAATTTAATTATATAGCTAGATTATATTTTTAGTTTGTCTTAAATAGTAATTAGAATATGTTTTTACCATTTAATACAATGGTGGTCATTAGGAATAATTTCACTTTGGAATTGGGCATAAACAAGTGCCAAACTTTTCATAGATATTGTTTCCAAAAAACCCTCTATTTTTTTGACAACGAGAATTATTTTAAAATTAATTATTTTAATTTCTGTGTTTCGAATTTGGTTTAATGTATTATATATTTGGAATCAGAAGGTACAAATTATTTAATCAAGAATATTTTGTTTTTAGACATTATGAATAGTAACGACGGTAATTATCTTTAATTATCTTGATTAATTAGTAATCAGGTTGTTAAGGATAATAAAATAATATCATAATAATAACAAATGACCCCAAAATGTGTCCTAATGCAACTGGTTGTTTCATGGCCGACCATGGGATGCCTTGTTCCAAACTTGGGGACCCCATGGAATCACTTTTGTTTGATAATGACATTTTAACTTTTTATTTTTAAAGAAAGTTAAATATAACAAAGAATGTATCACCTAAGTAAAAAAAATTTAATTTGGTCTAAATAAATGATCTATTGGACTATAAATAGTTATTGGAATGATAAAACTATTTCCTACATCATAGTATTTTTTCTAATTTTTAGACAGTAAATAAATAAAATTATTTTTGACATCATGACGATGCAGCGATTACCTCATTAATGAATGATTTAAATAAAATGAAACGATAATGTAAAATATTGAATGTACACTTGTAAAAGACCTATTTGATGAGTATATTTCGAACACTTATCACCTTATCCTTGAATTTCATCAATGTGGGACCTTTAAAATCCGAAACTTATTTGTAAATAAAGTATCATTTTATACATTTCTAACAGTGCCCCTCCTCTCCCCTTATAAAAGGCCCCCACCTCTACCTTCTTACCCAGACTTCTCAAGCCATTGGCTCTGCCACTATCTGATCATTTTATCTCTCCACATCCCTATCTTCATCCTAGAATCCTTACCTTAGGCAGAAATCTATTCAATAAAACCTTTTGGTTCTAACTAAGAGGAGTTACCTGATTGAAAGGTAAAGACTTCTCTAATGTTCTTTTGTTTTATTTTTCTTCTCCAACCCCCTAAACTCTTTTTATTTTGTAACAAAACCATTATTTTCAATATACTAGTATGTTTTTATAAGAATTATTCTAGCTACACTTACACACACCTTCATCTAATGGTTAAAGATCATACTCTTTCCGCTGATGGCGAATTTCTGCCTCACGAAACGTGACTGTTCAATATTCTTATAACACCTTCAATGGTAGCCATTAATATGTCATTATATTTATATATGATATATAATATGTTTATGTTTTCCTTATGCTTCTGTATTTTTCATTTATGGCATACCTTTATGGCTTCCGTTATGGGTATACGCGATATCTTCATTTTAGGAAGTGCGGACTACCGCCCCCTCAAAGTGATTTGATTTGTTAATTCCATATGTGGGACGTATAAAGGATGGAATTAATGATATTATATATGATATTATACTGGAATTATAATATACCATTATATAATTATGATTCCATTCCATAAAATATGAAATAGAAATGAAAGTAGCGTTCACACATACGTACGGCTTACCGTCTCCATGAACGGTGCATTTCATTTCATACCTTTAAATGTTATGTAATATTGTAAATGTATATATACACTGGATATATATTACATATATGATATCTAAATAATTAATATAATTCTGGATATAATGTATATTTTACCACATGAACAACTTGTAATTATAATGAGTTTATTTTTGACTCAAGTACCAATGATAGACAAGGTGACCATTATTAACTTAAATAATTACATAGTGTTCATAAATGGTTATAAGTGATATAAAATGATTAATTAAATTTTTAAAAGTTCTTAAGCACGTAAAAAATTAACTCAAGTTTATTATTTAGGACGTTAAAGAACGATCGAGTCAAGTTAGACCCGAGGTAAAGGACTTCATCTCAATCTACTTTCATTGAGGCATATTTTGTTTTATACGCAAATTTATTTTATATGGTGTATAAACCCCTTTTACTTTTAAGTTTTTTAAAAAGGAATCTTTTTATATGAATCATTTACTAAACTAAAAAAGGGAATGTATTTTTTTCATACGTATGCGGCGGCAATGACATCTCCGCTGCCATGACCATTATTTGAGCTTCGACTTCCTCTATAAGCCATAATTTTTTTAAAAAATGAAAAATAAATACCATGTTCCACATTAATTTTATTTTGGTATTGAAAATGGTTTTCATAATGTTTTTATATCAATGTGTTGTACTGATATCTTGTTATTGAAATGTGGAAATGTTATGTTTCCTTTATGCATGTTTTATGTGATATGATTATGTTATGGTTCTTGGGAATTGTTATGAAGACGGGTGGTTCCGTGATAAAATAAGGGCGGTTGAGCTCGATATAGCTCTTTAATGCATTGGGTAACGCGAAGGAGTTAAACATTGTGGTTTCTCTAAAGAGATTCAGGAAATATACTGCGATGGGTATTCAAAACGTAACCATGAGGGTTAATCCCTACGTAAGAATGTCATGAATTACTCAAGTTACCTTTATGTCTTATGATTTCTAGGATTTATTCATGATTTTATGAGGTATGTTAAAGTGCTTATGTTTTATGAGTAAAGTAAGATTTCATTGATTCTTATGTATACATGTACTCATGTTTGCCTTCCATGTTTTTATATCCCTTACTGGGCTTTGTATGATCGTCCTGCGTTTTTTAAATTTTTTCCATAGGTCAAGGGAAAAGTACATGATGTGATGGTAGTGTCAAGGAAGTGTCATGAAGGAATCCATGTTTTTTTAAATATGTTTCTGTTGAAGGAGAAAAAGGAATACTATCTTTTATGTAACCACTTTGTGTAAATCTGGAAAGTAATGCATGATTTATGATCTAATTCTATATAAATCTAAACCTGAAAATATCCTCAATGGGTATTCATGAAATAACTCAACATTAAGTAATGTTTAAGGCTGGGGACTTGTAGTTGGTATCAGAGGTCGGTTTAGATAACATTAAGAGTTAGAATTTTATTAAATGATTATCCAAAAATATTTTTTTATGGTCAAACATAAATGATATAGCATTTGAAGATTACCATGTTGCTTCATCTAAAACATGTTTTTTCAAAATGGTTTTCCGCAGAGGAAATAGGGAAGCAGTTCTAGGAAGACATACAGAAGGAAATAACCTTCCGAATCATCATCCTGAGATGGTCGGAATTGGAACTGAACAGTTTTTTGCTGTAATGGAGTAGTTGAATCAAGCGATAAATGGTGGTGGTATCCATGCATGAGATTAGCCAGATCAACCGCAGAGGAACATGTCAGTGGTAGAACATTTCATAAGGAAACATCCCACATCATTCAGAGGATCAACTAACCATGTTCTAGCTGAAGGGTGGATTAATGCACTAAAGAGAATTTTCGATGTCAAGGGGTGTTCAGACAATCAAAAGGTTAGTCTTGATATTTACCGTTTGGAGGGTGAAGCAGCTCAGTGGTGGTCTATGGTAAAAAATATCATGGATGCTGATGAGATTTATGATCTCGACTGGGATAAATTCAAAGGAATGTTTCTTGAGAAGTATTTCCTAAGGCTGTTCGAATTAGGATGGATAAACAATTCCTTGAATTGTCGCAAGAGGAAGACTCAGTGGCTGCCTATGAAGAATGGTTCACTCGATTGTCAAGGTATGCTCCAAATTTTATCTGAGCCATTGATAGTAAAATAAATCGTTTTTACTCAGGATTAATGCCAAAAAATCGAGGGGCTTTAGCTTCTCGTGAGTTCAAGTGTTATGAAAAGCTTGTTTGACGTGCTGAGAAGGTGGAAATGGAGTTTTTCGATGATCAAGTGTTCTCTAACAACCAGCAGAAGAAGAGACCGAGGTGGCCGGAGAAAGGAAAGAATTCTTCAAAGATGTCTGACGGTAAGAAAACCAAGTTTCCTGTTTGTGATAAATGTGTTAAAAGGAATGTTAGGGAATGTCTTCTAAATTCTAAAATGTGCTACCAATGCTATAATAGGGTACATAAGGCTCATGATTTCCCTGAAACTTATCAGGGTGATGTTATGACCAAATTTGATTTACAGTTAGTGAAATGTTATACGTGCAATGAGATGGGTCACTATGCAAAGGAGTGTCCGACAAAGAGCTCGAGTGATGTAAAGCAGTTAGACTACAAGAAGAAAGGGGTGGTGAAATCCGTTGCAACTAATTCAGCAGATGTCATACCATCAAATTAAGTTGTATCATGTACTTTGTTTGTTTTTTCATATTATTCTAGTGTGTTGTTTGATTCGGGTTATACACATTATTTCATCACTGAAAACAATTCTAGTAAAATGGGAATACCATCTCAAAAAATGACTCCTGAACTTTTGGTAAAAACAGCTGGTGGAAATGTTCAGGAAAGAAGAATTTATATGAATCTTCCTATCCTTATTCGTGGAAAGAACCTACTTTCAAACCATACCGTTTTTTCTCTTGTAGAGTTTGATGTTATCCTGGATAAGGATTGGATCTCTATTTACCATGCTAAGATTGACTGTAGAGCTAAAAAAGTTTTTTTTCAGAAAGACTTTCAGTTTGTGTTCAAGAATGAACCCTTAATATTGATAGCATATCAAGAGGTTCAGAAACTTGTAAAAGATGGAAATGAATGTTACCTTGAAAATATCGTTGAAAACAGGGGAACTGTTCAGATTAATGATGTGCTAATTGTAAATGAATATCCTAATGTTTTTTCTGATGAGTTGCCTAGAATAATACCAGATCGAGAAGTTGAATTTACCGTTGACTTAGTTCCTGATGCTAAGCCAATTTCGAAACCCCCTTATCAAATGGCTCAAACTGAACTTTTAGAGATGAAGGAGAAATTTGAAGATTTATTAGAGAAAGTTTTCATTCGACCAAGCAAATCGCCATGGGGTGATCCTATTTTATTTGTTAAAATGAATGATGGTTCAGTGAGACTTTGCATTGATTATAGAGCCTTGAATAATATAACTATTAACAACAAATATCCTTTTCCTCATATTGATGATTTGTTTGATCAGCTCCAGGGAGCTCAGTTTTTTTCAAAGATTGACCTAAGATCGGGGTACCATTAGTTGAAGGTAAAGAAAGCAGATATTTTGAAGACTGTGTTTCGTATAAGATATGGCCATTATGAATTTGTAGTAATGCCTTTTGTGCTAACCAATGCATTTTTTGTATTAATGGAACTTATGAATAGAATCTTCCATGAGTTCATGGATAAGTTTGTGGTTTTTTTCATTGATGACGTTTTGATGTTTTCAAAAACTAAAGAGGAGCATGAAAGAAAATTAAGGGTTTTTTTGCAAACCTTAAAAGAAATGAAATTGTATTGGAAATTCAGAAAGTGTGAGTTTTGGTTCAACAAATTTCTTTCCATGGTCACATTTCTTCTAAATATGGGATAACTGTTGATCCTGCAAAAATAAAGGTTGTGTAAGAATGGTCAAGACCCACAAATGTAACAGAGATTCATAGTTTTCTTGGTTTGGAAGGCTATTACTGAAGGTTTGTAAGAAATTTTTCGCATTTATATAGTCTAATGACTAAGCTAACTTAGATGGGTGTTAAGATTATCTGGACAAAAGAATGTGATTGTTTTCAGTAATTGAAAAGAATAATGGTGAATGCTCCAGTATTGGAACTACCATCCAGGAATGGTGAGTTTGGTATCTATAGTGATGTTTCATTGAAAGGACTTGGTTGCATCCTAATGCAGAATGATCATGTTATTGCTTATGATTCATAACAGTTGAAACCTCATAGGTTAAATTACCCTACACATGATTTAGAATTAGCTACTGTTTTTTTCGCTTTAAAAATTTGGAGGCATCATTTGTATGGAGTAATGTGTAAAATATATACCGATCAAAAAAGATTCAAGAATATATTCACTCGGAACGAATTGAGCATGAGACAGAGGTGATGGAAATTATTAATCAAGGATTATGATTGTACAATTCATTACCATCTAGGAAAAGAAAATAAAGTTGCTAAAGCTTTGAGTTGAAAAATAATTCTTCATTAACAATGTTGCCTTTGTAACGTGATCCTTTGGTTAAATATTTGTTGAAATTTGGCATGGAAGGTGTTGGTGCAGGATTTTCTTCTGTATTGTTTCAGGTATTAGTGAAATCTTCTCTATCGGACAGAATTAAGAAAGCACATAAGCAAGACAACGAGTTTCAGAAAAAGGTACAACTGGTTCAGAAGGGTAAGTTTCCCGAATTCAACATTGATTATGATTGTGTTTTGAGATTAGAGAAAAGATTTTTTGTGCCCTGTGATTCATAGTTGAAGAGAGAGTTGTTATGTGAAGCTCATAGTTCTCCTTTTTCAGTTCATCCATGTAGTACTAAGATGTATAGAGATCATCGGGGGTATTACTGGTGGGACAGAATGGAAAGAGACATTGCTGATTTTACTGTGAAGTGTTTGACTTGTCAACAGGTTAAAGGAGAGTGGCAGTTACTGAAAGGGATGCTTCAGACTTTACCAGTGCCAGAGTGGAAATGGGAGAATATATCTATGGACTTTGTTGTGGGATTACCGAAGACACCTCGAGGTAATAATGCAATCTAGGTTATTGTTAATCACTTGACTAAATCTGCTAATTTCCTTTCTATAAGATATACTTTTTCCCTAGATCAACATTCCCATTTTTATCATAAAGAGATAGTGATGTTACATGGATTTCCCATCCCCATTGTATCTGATTGTGATCCCAGGTTCACTTATAACTTGTGGAAAGGCCTTCAGAAGTCGTTGGGCACTAAATTAAATTTTAATACAGATTTTCATCCTCAATCAGATGGGCAATCAGAATGAACAATTCAGACTTTGGAAGATATGATATGTGATTGTTCAATGGATTATCAGGGAATTTGGGACCAACATCTTTCTTTGGTTGAATTTTCTTAAAATAACAGTTTTCATTCCAGTATACAAATAGAACCATTTGAGGCATTATATGGGAAGATGGGTATATATTCATCTTTCTGGGATGAAGTGGGTGAAAGGAAGTTGATGGGACTGGAATTGGTAGAGGATTTGGCACAAAAAGTTTAGCTAATACATAAACACTTGAAAATATCTCAGAACAGGCAGAGGAGTTGTACAGACAATAGGAGGAAGGATCTCTCTTTTAAGGTAAGTGATCATGTTTTTCTCAAAGTTTCACCATGGAAAAGTGTGATGCGATTTGGTATGAAAGGAAAGATGAGTCCAAGGTTCATTGGACCATATGAAATTCTTGATAGAGTTGGATCGATTTCAAACAGAGTGGCTTTACCTCCAAGTTTATCTCAGGTACACAATGTTTTTCATGTTTCAATGATAAGGAAGTACATGCTAGATCAATCTCATGTTTTGAGTCCAGAGGTAGTTCAGCTGGATGAGAATCTGTCTTATGAGGAACAACTGGTCCGGATTCTTCACCACAAGGAGAAAGTGATGCAAAATAATATGATTCATCAAGTAATTGTTTTGTGGAAAAACCACATGAGTGATGAGGCAACATGGGAATCTGAAAATGAAAGAAGAGATAAATACCCCCACTTATTCGTTAAGTAAATAAATTGCGTGGATGAAATTTTATAAAGGGGGGAAGGATGTAACATCCCAAGTAAGTAATGAGTAATATATATTTTTATCTATATCTATTTATGAATTAGATAGTGTTTTAGAGGCTTAAAATGAGAATAAATCCAATCATAAGCATGGAATACACTAATATTTTTTTAAGATTGTTTTACTGCCTTTTGACGGAAAGCCATTTTTGAATCAAACTATTCACAATTTTATAAGCTCTATTTGTCAAAATAAACATATTATTTATGATTGGGAAATTGAAATTTACATTTGAT
Organism: Viscum album; assembly: GCA_963277665.1. Classification (NCBI taxonomy): domain Eukaryota; kingdom Viridiplantae; phylum Streptophyta; class Magnoliopsida; order Santalales; family Viscaceae; genus Viscum; species Viscum album. The sequence goes on from OY728139.1 coordinate 64,779,410, forward strand.
AATTTTTTGGTATTTTTCTGACAATGTTCATTTTTTTAATGAATAGTGAAAAATACTGCATTTTACATCAAAACTGCTTTTTCATCTAATTTAATTATATGGTTAGAATATATTTTTAATTGGTATTAAAGCTTAATTAGAATATTTTTTTACCATTTAATCCAATAGTTGTCATTAGGGTTAATTTCACTTTGGAATTGGGTATAAATATAGTGCCAAACTTTTCATAGATACTGTTTCTAAAAAACCCTCTATTTGTTCTGACCACGGGAATTATTTTTAAATTAATTATTGCAATTTCTGTGTTTGGAATTTGATAAAATGGATTACATATTTGGAATCAGAAGGACCAAATTATTTAATCAAGACTCTTTTTTTTTGACATTATGGATTGTAACGACGGTAATTATCTTTAATTATCTTGATTAATTAGTAATTGGGTAGTTATATATAATAAAATAATATCATAATAATAACAAATGAACCCAACATGTTTCTTAATTATACTGGTTTTGTCATGGCCAACCATTGGATGCCTTGTGACAAACTTTGGGACCCCAGGGAATCACGTTTTTGTGATAATGACTTCTTATCTTTTATTTTTAATGAAAGTCAAATATAACAAAGAATGTATCACCTGAGTAAAACATTTTTAATTTTGTCTACATAAATTATATATTGGACTATAAATAGTCATTGGAATGATAAAATTATTTCCTACATCATAGTAGTTTTTTATAATTTTTAGACATTAAATTACCTAAATTATTTATTACATAATGATGATGCAACGATTACCTCATTAATGAACTATTTAAATAAAATTAAAAGATAATGTAAAATCAAAGACATAAACTAGTAAAAGACCTATTTTATGAGTATATTTCGAATACTTATCACCTTATCCTCTAAATACATCAATTTGGGGCCTTTGAAATTCTAAAATCATTTGAAAATAATGTAACATTTTATACCTTTCCAAGAGTGCCCCTCCTCTCCAATTATAAAAGGCCCCCACCTCTACCTCCTTACCCACACTTCTCAATCCATTGTTGTAACACCCCGGGTAAATAAAGAATATTAAATTTTTATATTTATCAATATTTGTGAATAAAATATTAATATTACTTTAAAGGGGATTCTATGATTGATGGCATACCCAATATGCAACAACGAGTTTCTTGGGAATCTTGTGTTGCACTCTAATAATAAAATAATATTATATTAAATGGTAGTTAACGCCTAGCTATATTAATGGCGGGAATGAACATAACTAACTATAAAATGATTGTATATTTTTGTCAAATATTTTTACTATTTACAATAAATTTTAGAGGATTAAAAACGCGAATGAATCCAATTTTAAGCGTAGACATTCTAATATTCTTTAAAAGGTCGATTAATCGCTTTTTGAAGGCGAACCTCTATTAAATCCATTTTTTGACAATTTTATGTGTTATATATGACAAAATAAAATTCTTATTTAGAATCAGGACATCCAAATTTTCTTTGTGTAAATTTTTGGTATCTTTCAGATAAAGTTCATTCTTTAATGAATAGTGAAAAATGTGGTATTTTAATTCAAAACCTCTTTTTTATCTAATTTATTTATATTATTAGAATATATTTTAAATTGTTTTAAAAGCTAAATTAGAATATATTTTTACCATTTAATCCAATAGTGTTCGTTGGAACTAATTTCACTTGGAAATTGGACTTAAACTACTGTCAATCTTTTGATACTTATTGTTTTATAAAAACACGCTTTTTGCTTTGACAGCGGGAATTAATTATTAAATTAAATAATGAAACTTATATATTATGAATTTTTTAAAATTGATATCATTTTTGAATTTTGAATTTCAAATATAGCTTAGGGTGATGTTTTGGTTGTTTTCTGGAAAACTTCAATTTTTTATGAATAGTAAAACCACTAAGTGGTACTTAAGAAACTGATTTTTCATTTAAATGAAATTTTACCAGCTCTGTGTTTTGAATTTATGAAATCTGACATACATGGTTGTCATTAAGAAGTAAAATGTGGTTCAATGGGATTAAAATATTTTTTTGGTGAATAGTAAATTTTATGTTTTTAATCGCGATTAGAGGTAATTAGTGTAGTTTAAGGTAAAAATATTGTTTTAATAATATGAGATGAGCTTGAGACATGTCCTACCCTCATTGGATGTGTCATGGACGACCAAGACAATCCATGAGTCAACTTGGGGACCCCATTGAGCCACTATGGTTGGGAAATGACATAAATAACTTTTTATTTAATGTTAAAGTAAAAATGACACAAACATGAGTTGTTTTACTATAACAATTTTTAAATGGGGATATACAAGTCAGATTTTTTTACTATAAATATTCATTATAAAGATAAAAAGATTTACTACATCATGATAGTTTTTTATAATTTTTAGACATTAAATATATTAAATTATTTATGACATAAAGATGATGCTGTGATTACCTCATTAATAATGGATTTAAATAAAATGAAAAGATAATGTAACATCTATGACCTACACATGTCCAAAACATATTGGATGGTTATATTTAGAACCCTTATCACCGTATCCCAGAATTATATCAACTTGGGTCCTTTTAAATCCGAAAATCATTTTAAAATAAAGGAACATTTCTTTACTTTCCAAGAGTGTCCCTCCTCTCCTCTTATAAAGGGCCCCCACCTCTACCACCTTACACACACCTCTAAAACCATTGGCTCGGCCAAACCCTACCCATTTAATCTCTCCACATCCCTCTCTTCATCATTGAAGCCTCACTTTCGGCAGAATCCTTTCCATGGAATCCTTTGAGCTTAAATCAAAGAGAGTTACTTGTTTTAAAGGTAGTGTTTTCTCTTGTGTTCTTATGTTTTATTTTGCTTCTCCAACCCCCTAAACTCTTTTTATACATTAATTTTATAAACAAAACAGTATATTAAATATACTACTATGTTGTTATGTTTAGGATTCGAGCTACACTTACACACACCTTCGTCTAATAGTTAAAGAACATACAGTTTCTGTGTTTGGTGATTTTCTGCCTCACGAAAAGATGATTGTTCAATATTCTTTTAACACCTATAAAGGTGACCATTATGATGTCACTGTATTTTATTTATGATATATATGGTATTTATTATTACTATATGCTTCTTTATTTTAAATTTAAAATATACCTTTATTCTTTTCATGTTGTGTAAATGCGATAATTTCATATGAGGAAGTGTGGACTACCGCCCCCTCAAGTGATGTGACTCGTACATGTAATACATGGAATGTATAAAAAATGAAATTAATGAACATATGTGACCTATATAACATATATATTATACTTTAATTATAATATATATATATATTATTTATTTTTAATTCCATTAATATGACAAAAAAATGCAAGTAGCGTTCATGTGTACGTACCGCCTACCGTGTCCCTGAACGGTGCTTTTCATTTTTATCTCCAAATCATATGGAATAGTATAAAATAAATATGAACTGCATATATATTATATTTTAATCATTAATACTAATCTGTAAATTATTTACTTATAACTACATGGTAAATATTTTTTCAAACAAGTTCATTTTTGACTCATGTACCAAACATCGGAAAATACTTCTGATATGAACTAACATTATAAAACAATTATTATAACATTATAATATGTGATATGAACTGAATAATAATCTTTAAAGGAGGTTCTTAGGAAATTATAAATTGACCAATGTTTATTATTCAGGAATATAAAGAAACGAACAAGACAAGTCGGACTTGAGGTAAGGGATCCTACTCCTCTCTTTCTTTTTAAGTACACTCTTTTATGTCATTCCTTTCAAAGCTCATATTTCTTATTATTGGGATGTTAATTTATATTAATATTAATGTAATTTTTATATTCATATGATGAGAGACCCTATTCTCTCTCATCAATCCATTTTGGATGTTTTGAGTGGCGTCGTTAAGCTGCCGAATTTTCATAAGAGATCTAACCTCTCTCTTTCTTTTTTAAGTACTCTCCTTTATGTAACATTTTTTAATCTCCTCTTTGTTATGTTTGGGGATGATCTTTTATATTCCTTTTTCTGTAAACTTTGTGTTAATATGATGAGATACCCTATTTGATGTCATCAATATATTTTTGTATGTTTTAAGTGGTGCCGTTAGGCTGCCGAGTTTTCGTAAGTGATTTTTCATCTCACTTTTATTCCCTTGAGATTTATGCTATATTTGCCGCAATTTCCTATTAGTGGAGTATGTAATGCCAATTATTTTACTCATTGTAAAATATAGTTTAATTTATGAGTATTTACATCAATTTTGTATTGTCCTTATTTCACAGGATGTGTGTTTCAAAGGATACCCATGTCGGTAAGAGAACCTTTCACCCTCCTCTTTTTAAAAGACTTATTTTGTTATGTCTTTTAATTCAAATACTATTATGTTGGGATATGTTCTTCTATTGATTTATATTTTTATGTCCATGTGATGAGATACCCTTTTTATCTCTCATCAACTCATTTTCTGAATTTTGTAGTGACGCCGTTAGGGTGGGAAATTTTTGCAAGGGAACTTCTTAACCCAAATTTGATTCTTTTGGATAAACTTGTACTCCTTGAATATGTCATTCTATGAATATTTGTGAATAAAATCTGATTGTTTTACACTTAATATCCACTTATATTTTGTGTATTCTTTTGTCACACATAATTATGCAATTGATTTATCCTTAAACCAAGGATATTGTCTTTGTAAGGGACTTCGTCTCAATCTCCATTCATTGAGGCATATTATGTTTTATAGACAATATTCTTTTATAAAGTGTATAAACCCTTTTTACTTTTACGTTTATCCAAAAAAGAATATTTCTTATACAAAGTGCTTTACTAAATGAAAAAATGGAATGTTTTTGTCGTACGTATGCGTCGACAACGACTTCCCCACCGTCGTGACCATTATTTGAGTTTTGGCTTCCTCTACAAGCCATACCTTTTTTTAAATGAAAAATAAATACCATGTTTTACTTTTCTTTTATTTTGGTATTGAAAATGGTTTTCATAATGTTTTTATATAAATTAGTTGTATTGATATCTTATGATTGAAAAGTGGAAATGTTATGTTTCCTTTATGCATGTTTTATGTGATACGATTATGTTATGGTTCATGGGAATTATTATGAAGACGGGTGGTTCCGTGATAAACTAAGGGCGGGTGAGCCCGATATAGCTCTCCAATGCATTGGGTAACGCGAAGGAGTGAAACGTTAAGGTTTCTCTGAAGAGATTTAGGGAATATACTGTGATGGGTATTCCAAACGTAACCAAGTGGGTTACTCCCTATGTAAGAATGTTATGAATGCCTCACGTTACCTTTATGTCTTATGATTTCTATGATTTATTCATGATTTGATGAGGTATGTTAAACTGTTTATGTTTTATGAGTAAAGTATGATTTCATTGATTCTTATTTGTACATGTACTCATGTTTCCTTTCCATATTTTTATATCCCTTACTGAGCTTTTTATGCTCATCCCAAGTTTTTTGAAATGTTTTTCACAGGTCAAGGGAAAGGTACATGATATGATGATAGTGTCAAGGAAATGTCAAAAGAGAATCCATGTTTTATTTTAAATATGTTTCCGTTTATGGGAAAAAAAGAATACTATCTTTATGTAACCACGTTGTTTAAATGTGGAATGTAATGCATGTTTTATGATCTAATTATCTAAAACTCTAATCCTGAAAAGATCCTCAATGTATAATCTTGTATTAAGTCAAGATTAAGTATGGTTTAAGGGTGGGGCCTTATAGTTGGTATCAAATGTCAGTTTAGACAACTTTAGGGATTATGAGTTTTTGTTAGACACGTGATTTGTCCCTATATCTATTATTTCAGTTAAATTTTTATTTTATAACTTTTTTAAGGTCAAGTAAAGTCGGTTACAAATGGAAGGATAAGGATCTCAAACGACATTCCTATCTATTCTAGATGACATGCTTGCAATAATTATAGAAAAGTCATGTTCAGATGATTGTGAAACGTTTTCTAACATACAACTCACTTGCAAGCAGTTGTTTGAGATATCAAACACCTCCACTATACCTTGTTATCGTCGTGGATCATGGGTTGTTTTTAGAAAAATAATATTTTCAAAATATTCTCATATTTTCATGAAAGGAAAATATTATGAAGGTATTTTCAAATATTTTACCTTATCACAAGAATTTGAAGCATATTATGATTTTAAAAATGGTGCTAAGGAAGGAGAACCATGTGCAACCTATTTATATTTGTTTTTAAAATATAGTCTCTCAGCACATACCTATGGTATTTTAAAAGGACCAATAGTAGAAAGTTTCAAATCAAATTATGTCTGACTATTTTATAGAAATCATGTTTTATCAATGTTTTGGAATTATATTTCATACATGATTAGTTTCCAAAACTGTTTTTCTGCGAATACCCATATGACCCATGTTGTACAAGGAGTATTTGGATGGTGGAAGCAAAAGATTTTGAAGGATCTCTAAATCATTGTTGTAATTCATGTGACATCTACCTACGTGAGCAAGATGATGATAAAACCGAGTGGACTCCATGATCAAGGTATGATGTTACTCATTTTGGGAATCGTTTTATTTTATCTTATGGTGGTCAAATAAAACTTCAAGAATTAAGATGTTGATATCATAACAAATTTGGATGAAAATGAGACGTATAAGTACACTATTGAGGTTAAAACATGTTAGGGTTATTTTTGGAGTTTTATAAAAAGGACAACACGCAGACCGTGTGACAACCCGTCGCGTCAGACAAAGTTGCGGGAATCGAACCCACAACAAAAGTGCGACTGGTAATTATCGCCTACCACTGGACTACGTGAAGTCCCTAGTTAGTTTGATAGATTCTTTTTAGTTAGATGATTTTATGAATTAAGAGTAAGTTTATTTTGGGTTATCTATGTAAATTTATTAACCTATCATGGAGGATATGTGATTAGGTTAATTATATTTCAATATGATACATTAAGAGCAACTGATGTTGTTTGGAGATTAATGTTACGATTTAACTTGGAAGACTATGTGACTAAATCCTTCAGATATTTGAGTTTCAATCATATTTTGGCTTACTTTGAAGAATTTTATGGACAAATTGTTTATCGAATGGTCCTAATTGAACTTTGGGTTTTGTTGGACAAATTATGGAGATTAAGAATATATATTCTTTTTATAAAGGGCTATCCTTTTCTAGATTATCTGATCTTATACTAACCTTTTTTGTTTTGGTTTTGCTTAAATTCTAAAGACATGGGAATTATATAGTTCTCTTTTGTGGATTAGGTGATTCTCTAGACGTTTATTATAGTACTCTTAATGTGAACAAGTCTTCCTAAATACTCGTCTTTTGGAGAAAATATGAGTTTGTGTAAGGAATCTAATAAAATTTGAAAGTCAACATGGTAAGTGATTATGTTTCCTTAAGAATAAATTCCACAATAAAAAGTAACTTAAAACAAAAATGTTTTCTATTAACTTTTCCTACTGGGGAATCGAATACCATTTAACACATCACAAGTTTGTGATTTTCTTGTGGTTAACTTTCTTCTAAACATGTTTTCTATCACTCTCCATCAGAACATGACCCAATGTTTTCTCCTCCATGTCCAAGTTTTCCTAAATGGAATCCTAGTATGGGTTAACTCGGGTGACCTCTGTACTTATCTTTCTTTATTTTAAAGTGATTGTTTTACCGACTCCTGTTCCGATGTGGGACTTTCAAGGACGTTTCCAAGAACAATTTTAAAATTGCGAGGACAAAATTCCCAAATGGGGGGAAGGATGTAACACCCCAGGTAAATAAAGAAAATTAAATTTTTATATTTTTCAATATTTGTGAATACAATATTAATATTACTTTAAAGGGGATGATATGCTCAATGGCGTACCCAATACACAACAACGAGTTTCTGGGCAATCTTACGTTGCACTGTAATAATAAAATAATATAATTTTAGATGGTAGTTAAAACCTAGCCGTTGTAATGGAGGGAATGAAAAGAACTAACTACAAAATGATTATATATTTTTGTCAAATATTTTTACTCTTTACAATAAATGTTAGAGGATTAAAAATGAGAATTAATCCAATTTTAAGCGTAGACATTCTAATATTATTTAAAAGGTCGATTAACCTCCTTTTGAAGGAAAACCTCTTTTAAATCCACTTTTTGACAATTTTATGTGTTATATTTGACAAAATAATATTCTTATTTAGAATATTGACATCAAAATTTTCTTTGTGTAAATTTTTGTATCTTTTCGATAAAGTTCATTTTTTAATGAATAGTGAAAAATGTTGTATTTTAATTCAAAACCACTTTTTTATCTAATTTATTTAAATTATTAGATTATCTTTTTAATTGTTTTAAAAGTTAAATAAGAATATGTTTTTACCAATTAATCCAATAGTGGTCATTGGAATTAATTTCACTTTGAAATTGGACTTAAACTAGTGTCAATCTTTTGATACTTATTATTTCATAAAAACACGCTAGTTACTCTGACAACGGGAATTAATTATTAAATTAATTAATGAAACTTATATTTTTTGAATTTTGTAAAATATACATCATTTTCTAATTCGGAATATCAAATATATCTTACGGTGAAGTTTTGGTTTTTTCTGGAAAACATCAATTTTTGATGAATAATGAAACCACTAAGTGGTACTTAAGAAACTGATTTTTTGTTTAAATGAAATTTTACCATCTCTGTGTTTTGAATTTTAGAAATCCGACATACATGGTTGTCATTAAATAGTAAAATGTGGTTCAATGAGATTAAAATAATTTTTTGGTGAATAGTAACTTTTATGTTTTTAATCGCGATTAGAGGTAATTAGTGTAGTTTAAGGTAAAAATAATGCTTTAATAATATGAGTTGATCTTTACACATGTCCTACCCTCCTTTTATGTGTCATGGCCGACCAAGAAAATCCATGGGTCAACTTGGGGACCCCATGGAGCCACTTTGGTTGGGAAATGACATAAATAACTTTTTATTTTATGTTAAAGATAAAAATGACACAAACATGAGTTGTTTTACTGTAACAATTTTTAAATGGGGTTATAAAAGTCATATTTTTTACTTTAAATAATCATTAGAAAGATAAAAATATTTCCTACATCATGATATTTTTTTATAATTTTTAAGCATTAAATATATTAAATTATTTATGACATCATGATGATGCAGCGATTACCCCATTAATAAAAGATTTAAATAAAATGAAACGTTAATGTAAAAGCTATGATCTACACATGTCCAAAACCTATTTAATTGGTATATTTATAACCCTTATCACCTTATACTCGAATAATATCAATTGTGGACCTTTTAAATCCGAATCTCATTTTAAAATAAAGGAACATTTCTTTACTTTCCAAGACTTCCCCTCCTCTCCTCTTATATATGGCACCCACCTCTACCACCTTACACACACCTATAAAACCATTTACTCGGCCAAACCCTGCCCATTTCATCTCTCCACATCCCTCTCTTCCTCATTGAAGCCTCACTTTGGGCAGAATCCATTCCAAGGAAGCCTTTGAGCTCAAATCAAAGAGAGTTACCTGTTTTAAAGGTAGTGTTTTTTCTTGTGTTCTTATGTTTTATTTTTCTTCTCCAACCCCCTAAAATATTTTTATTCTTTAATTTTGTAACAAAACCAGTATATAAAATATACTAGGATTTTTTTGTGTTAAGGATTCGGGCTACACTGACACACACCTTCATCTAATGGTTAAAGAACATAATGCTTCGTGGTTGGCGATTTCCTGCCTCACGAAACGATGATTGTTCAATATTCTTTTAACACCATTAAAGGTGGACATTATGATGTCACTATATTTTATATATTATATATATGGTATTTATGTTTACTATATTCTTCTTTATTTTATATTTAAAACATACCTTTATTCTTTTCATGTTGTGTAAATGCGATAATTTTATATGAGGAAGTGTGGACTACCGCCCCCTCATGTGATGTGACTCGTACATGCAATACATGGAATGTATAAAGAATGAAATTAATGAAAATATGTGACCTATAAAACATATATATTATACTAGAATTATAATATATCTATATATATATATCATTTATTTTTAATTCCATTAATATGACAAAAAATGAAAGTAGCGTTCATGCGTACGTACGACCTACCGTCTCCATGAACGGTGTTTTCGTTTTTCTCATCAAATGATATGGAATAGTATAAAATGAATATTTACTTGATATATATGATATTTTAATCATTAATAATATTCTTGAAATTATTTACTTATAACTACATGGGCAATCTTTTTTCAAACAAGTTCATTTTTTACTCATGTACCAAACATCGGCAAAAACGTCTGATATGAACTAACATTATTAAAAAATTATTATAACATTATAATATGTGATATGAACTGAATAATAATATTTAAAGGAGGTCCTTATGAAATTATAAATTGACCAAAGTTTATTATTCAGGAATATAAAGAAATGAACAAGACCAGTCAAACTTGAGGTAAGGGATCCTACTCCTCTCTTTCTTTTTAAGTACACTCTTTTATGTCATTACTTTTTAAGATAATATTTCTTGTTATAGGGATGTTATTTTATATTAATCTTACTGTAATTTTTTTTTCATATGATGAGAGACCCTATTCTCTCTCATCAATCCATTTTGGAAGTTTTGAGTGGTGCCGTTAGGCTGCCGAATTTTCGTAAGAGATATAACCTCTCTCTTTCTTTTTAAGTACTCTCCTTTAGGTCACTTATTTTAGGCCCCTCTTTGTTATGTTTGGGGATGTTATTTTATATTCCTATTTCTGTAAACTCTATGTTAATATGATTAGATAACCTATGTGATCTCATCAATCCATTTTGGTATGTTTAAGTGGCGCCGTTAGGCTGCCGAGTTTTCGTAAGGGATTTTTCGTCTCACTTTTATTCCCGTGATATTTATTCTACATTTTCCGCAATTTCCATTAGTAGAGTATGTACGGAACATTATTTTAATCATTGTGTAATATACATTCATTTATGAGTATTTACATCAATGTTGTATTGTCCTTCTTTCACGGGGTGTATGTTTCGAAAGATACCCATGTCGGTAAGGGAACCTTTCACCCACCTCTTTTTAAAAGAATTATTTTGTTATGTCTTTTAATTCACATACTATTATGTTGGGATATGTTATTATATTGATTTAAATTTTATTTCCATGTGATGAATACCCTTTTTGTTTCTCATCAACACATTTTCTGAATTTTTTAGTGATGTCGTTAGGCTGTCAAATTTTTGCAAGGTAACTTCTTAAACCAAATTTGATTCTTTGGGATAAACTTGTACTCCTTGAATATGTCGTTCTATGAATATGTGTGAATAAAATTTGATTTTGTTACACTTAATATCCACTTATATTTTTTGTATTCGTTTGTCACATATAATTATGTAATTGATTTATCTTTAAACCAAGGATACCGTCTTTATTAGGGACTTCGTCTCAATCTCCATTCATTGAGGCATATTTTTTTTATACACAACCTTCTTTTATACGGTGTATAAACCCCTTTGACTTTTACGTTTATCTAAAAATTAATATTTTTTATATGAAGCGTTTTACTAAATGACAAAAGGGAATGTTTTTGTCATATGTATGCCGTGACAACGACTTCTCCACCGCCGTGACCATTATTTGTGTTTCGGCTTCCACTACAAGACATACCTTCTTTTTAAAAGAAAAATAAATACCATTTTTACTTTTATTTTATTTTCGTATTGATAATGGTTTTCATAATGTTTTTATATAAATGTTTTGTATTGATATCTTGTGATTGAAAAGTGGAAATGTTGTGTTTACTTTATGCATGTTTTATTTGATACGATTACGTTATGGTTCTTGGGCATTATTATGAAGACGGGTGGTTCTGTGATAAACTAAGGGCAGGTTAGCCCGATATAGCTCTCCAATGCACTGGGTAACGTGAAGGTGTGAAACTTTAATGTTTCTCCGAAGAGATTTAGGGAATATACTGTGATGGGTATTCCAAACGTAACCAAGAGGGTTACTCCCTACGTAAGAATGTTGTGAATGCCTCAAGTTACCTTTATGTCTTATGATTTCTATGATTTATTCATGATTTGATGAGGTATGTTAATGTGCTTATGTTTTATGAGTAAAGTATGATTTCATTGATTCTTATTTTTACATGTACTCATGTTTCCTTTCCATATTTGTATATCCCTTACTGAGATTTTTATGCTCATCCCATGTATTTTGAAATGTTTATCACAGGTCAAGGGAATGGTACATGATATGATGATAGTGTCAAGGAAGTGTCAAGAGAGAATCCATGTTTTATTTTATATATATTTCTGTTCATGTGAAAAAATGAATACTATCTTTATGTAACAACTTTGTTTAAATGTGGAATTTAATGCATCTTTTATGATCTAATTCTCCAAAACTATAAACCTGAAAAGATCCTCAATGTGTAATAATGTATTAACTCAAGATTAAGTAAGGTTTAAGGTTGGGGAATTATAATTGTCTTGGCCATGATCTGATAATTTTATCTCTTCACATCCCTCTCTTCATCCTAGAAGCCTTACCTTAGGCAGAAATCTCATCAAGAAACACTTTTGGTTCTAACCAAGATGAGTTACCCGATTTAAAGGTAAAGACCTCTCTAATGTTCTTTTGTTTTATTTTTCTTCTCCAACCCCATAAACTCTTTTTATTAATTTCATTTGTAACAACACCAGTATGTTAAATATACTAGGATGTTTTTATTATAATTATTCGAGCTACACTTACACACACCTACATCTAATGGTTAAAGAACATACTGTTTCCATGGTGGCGAATTTCTGCCTCACGAAACGATGATTGTTAATTATTCTTATAACACCTTAAAAGGTGGCCATTTAGATGTCACTATATTTATATATGATATATAATATGTTTATTTTTTCCTTATGCTTCGGTATTTTTAATTTAGGGCATACCATTATGGCTTCCATTATGGGTATATGCGATATCTTCATTTTAGGAACTACGGACTACTGCCCCCTCAAAGTGATTTGATTCGTTAATTCCATATGTGGGATGTATAAAGGATGGAATTAATGATATTATATATGATATTATACTAGAATTATAATATACCTTTATATCATTATGATTTGATCCCATAAAATACGAAATAGAAATGAAAGTAGTGTTCATGCGTACGTACGGCTTACCGTCTCCATGAACGGTGCATTTCATTTTTTACCTCTAAATGTTATATAATATAGTATGTGTATGTATATACTGGATATATATTACATATATGATATCTAAATTATGAATATAATTATGGATATAGTGGATATTTTACCACATGAACAACTTGTAATTATAAAGAGTTTATTTTTGACTCAAGTACCAATGATCGACAAAATGACCATTACTAACTTAAATAATTACATAATGTTCATAACCTAGTAATAAGTGATATAAATGGAATAATGAACTTGAAAAAAGATCTTAATAAAGTAGAAATTAACTCATGTTTATTATTCTGGATGCTAAAGAACGACTGAGTCAAGTCAGACCCAAGGTAAGGGACTTGGTCTCAGTCTCCTTTCATTGAGGCATATTATGTTTTATACACAACATTATTTTATATGGTGAATAAACCACTTTTACTTTTACATTTATTCAAAATGATTCTTTTTATATGAAGCATTTACAAAACGAAAAAAGGGAATGTTTTTTTTGTCATACGTATGCAGCGACAACGACTTATCCACCGTCGTGACCATTATTTGAGCTTCAGCTTCATCTACAAGCCATAACGTTTTTTTTAAATGAAAAATAAATGCCATGTTTTAATTTTCCATTATTTTGGTATGTAAAATGGTTTTCATAATGTATTTATATCAATGTGTTGTATTTATATCATGTGATTGAAAAGTGTAAATGTTATGTTTCCTTTATTCTTGTTTTATGTTATACGATTATGTTATGGTTCTTGGGCATTGTTATGAAGATGGGAGGTTCCATGATAAACTAAGGGCGGGTGAGCCCGATATATCTCTCCAATGCATTGGGTAATGTGAAGGAGTTAAACGTAAAGGTTTCTCCGAAGAGATTTTGGGAATATACTGTGATGGGTATTCCAAACATAACCATGAGAGTTACTACCTATCTAAGAATGTTTTGAATGCATGAAGTTACCTTTATGTCTTATGATTTCTATGATTTATTCATGATTTTATGATGTATGTTAAAGTGCTTATTTTTTATGAGTAATGTATTATTTCATTTATTCTTATGTATACATGTACTCATGTTTCCTTTCCATATTATTATATCCCTTACTGGGCTTTGTATGCTCATCCCATGTTTTTGAAATGTTTTCAATAGGTCAAGGGAAAAGTACATGATGTGATGATAGTGTCAAGGAAGTGTCATGAAAGAATACATGTTTTTTTTAAATAGGTTTTTGTTGATGGGTAAAAATTAATACTATCTTTTATGTAACCACTTTGTTTAAATGTGGAATGTAATGCATGATTTATGATCTAATTCTCTAAAACTCTAAACCTGAAAAGATCCTCAACGTGTATTCTTGAAATAACTCAAGATTAAGTAATGTTTAAGGTTGGGGCCTTATAGAATGTGATTTATTTATTGTATTCTTATTATTGTACCAAAATGTGAATCTAGTAAAAGGTTACAATCTCACTGCTATAGAACATCCACACCATCATTACTAGTTGGTAGAATCTAGAATACGGGGAGGTGCGCTTAAGGCTAGATGTCCCACTAGCTCAGCCCAAAGTTTATTTAGAGCACAGATCAGGACATTACAAAGTGGTATTAGAGATAAAAAACATCTCTTATATTACTGTTTGGAATTTTATAGGATACTGAGAGTTAAAGAAATTTGAAATTAACACTATGCCTAGATGTACATAACCCAAGTATAGGGAAAACCCAAATTACGTTGAATGGGAAAATGTTATTGTTGATTGAGCCATTTATAGTTGATATGGCTTCACTATTGGGAGACCCGCATGATTTCTAGTGATATTCATATTATTATGATTGAAATGATATTTCGTTACCTAGGATTGATTAAATATGGTCTTTTCCTTAGTACACGCATCATCATAGGCATAATTTGATTAATAATCCATGTATTTTTTCCATGTCTTATCTATTTCCAACTTCCATTTTCCTGTTGTATATTGATAGTGCCTTGAATATGTATTCAATTGCATGGAGACATCATCCAGTTATTGGAAAAACATAATTGATTTTTAGTGTGTCTTCATTAACCAAACTGTGTTTTCATGAATTGGTTACAGTAGACACCCTAAATAGTTAACTATGGAATGTTGAGCTATGGACCATCGATCACATGAATTGGCATGAGTTTTCTTGTGGGTTAAGTGGATGCCATAGTTTTTGTTCATAAGGAGTATGGTTCCTTGTTGATCAGAAATGGAAATCCTTAATATATATTCATTTAATGTATATTATATAATTTAATAAGCACAAACTCAAAATGTGTATGATTATCAATGTGAAAGTTTTTATCCTATACATTTTAAATTGATATTGAAACCCAGAATCATCCTTATTAGTGGGTAGATAGGTGTCTCTTACATTATGATGTCCTACTTCAGTCACTTTCTATCTTGTATACCTGACATGTTTAGTAGGAAGAGAGGTGTGGTCGGTTAGTTGTAAAGTATTTATTCCTATCAGAGTTTCATTTGAAATATTATCAGTTTTTCAAATATCTTTTGAGGTTTGAATTTATCATTGTATTATTATGTTTTCATAGTTTCATCTTGTCATGCACCCTTATGACAATGATGACCATATAACTGGGGTGGAACGCCTTCAAATTTCTGTGATACCTATTACAGTGACACATGTATAAACTCTTCTTATGCCTGATATTGGAACCAATTCCTAGTTTCGTTAAGTATTCATACATATAATACATAATATGAAAGGTATCATTTTACATATCATAAGTATGGTAGTGTTGAATCATGAATTTGAGTAGCATCATCCTCTCTCCTTTTTAGAGAATGAAAGACCACACGTTACTGAGTCATATATCGAAACCATTCAATCCATATTTGAACATATGGAGACAGCTCTAGAGCAAAGGTTCATGCTAGTTTCATATATTCTATGTGATTATTCCAAGAACTGGAAGGATTTTATCACCCAAAAATATCATCACCATTATATATTTTAGTAACACATTCAAACAATGTTTTACGACAACTTATTTTACAAAAAAATAATGTATAATAGAGAAAGATAATTCATAAAACTATAGTAGGGGAGAATGTCATTTAAAGATTACTCTTATCATTTAATAGAGGAGAAGAATATCTCTCATACTCTAGTGGGGGATTCCCTGATGACCACCAGGTGATTTGAGGATCTTCTGATATTTATATATGTTCACAAGTCAATGTTTTCATAATGACTGTCATATCTGAAATTAGAAACCAATACCTTATTAGAGTGATAAACATGAGGCAATATGATGGTCAGTGTCTAGGAGATCTGACACCTAGTTTTATAATTGGTTTATCATTTGGGTGAAAGAAATGATTTCAGGCTACTATCATGGATAGAAGCAGTCATGATCATTATGAAATTTTTTTCTATGTAACTTGTGCAATAATTTTAGACACACAAAACTCCAATTCTTTTGAGACCCAGTAGAATGTAGAGGTAGTGTTATAATGTTTCATATCTAAAAAATTTATAGGACATTACAAATAGTTCCTAGAAAGAACGTATATACACCAAATCCTTGATCATGAGTAGGTGTAGTAATATCATGTCACACATGTAGCAGGAATTCCCTCATTAATTCAATCTGAGATGGTGGTCAAGGGAGTGGAAGTCAGGATTATCATTATTTGTTCTTGCAATGAAGGCTAGCTCATTATATTAAGATAGTGACTTAGGGCTACATGGTAGGATTGTTACATGATGTCCATCGTTTGGAAAAGGAATATAGTGTCAGAACATCTATAATATGTTGTATTATTCATATTTGGATCCACTTTAGTGTCTACTATATTTGACACAGGTCTGTATCAATCTTTTATATCTGATATTATTATGGAAATTATAGGTCTTGAGATCAATAAATTTCATGTAATTATGACGATGGAAATTTTATTGGGTATCTAATTAGTGGTTGATTTCTATTGTATGAAATGTCCCCATTAGATAGGTGGATACCTCTTCATTTGTAATATTTAATCCTTGACATGACATTCATTAATGTAATCATTGGGATGAACTAGTTAGTTCCCTATAAATCTTATATTGACTAGTACTATTAGAGAGTAATGTTTATATCACCAAATTTTATTAGACGTGTGCATAAGGGAGAAAGAGATGTTAGTGCACAAATAGGTGGACCCAAGAAGCACGTTCTATGTAGGGTCACAGTTCAGATAGCCAGTATTTTCTATGTTGACCATTGGTAATGAGTCACTATTTTCTATCATTTAGTGGAGTGTTCTAGGGATGCATTCCCTGATTACTTCTCTAGTCTACCTCTTGTATGATATGTATAATTCCTAATTCAGTTGGTTCTCAGAGCGACACCAGTGAAACTTTCTCCATTAGGATTGTAACTAATATGATTATAGAGATCAAGAAGTAATTATATTATTTAGAGGCTAAAAGAATCATATACACCAGCAGTTCTCCTTAGGTTTCGCTGGTTCTGTTTTTGAAAAAAGAAAATGGTTTCCTTAGGATCTGTGTGGATAATATCTGATTGAACCAGCTTATGGTAAATAATTATTTTCTACCTCCTGGAATAGATTACCACTTTTATTAGCTCTAGGGAGAATTTATATTTTCAAATTGAGAATTGATGGAGGGTTATCACCAAAATTGTATGAGGACATCCGGCATACGTTATGTAGCTTTTAGGAAAATGTGCGGTCTATATAAGTACATAGTAAATTTGTTTTGACTCATAAACACACATGTTGTCTTTATGGATCTTATGAATTGTTTTCCACCCATATATAGATGAATTAGTCAATTTCTTTATTAATGATAAATTTTCTTACTCACACTACATACATGACCAAGAAACCCAGCCTGAGATCATGATGAGAGTACTGAGAGAGAATCATCTCCATGCTATGTTTAGTAAATAAAACTTTTGGATTAAAATAAATACACTTATTGGGTCATATCATCTCGGAGATAAGATTTCAGAAAATCAAAAGATGGTGGGATTTATAGTTTACCCAAATCAGCCTAATAATGTTTTTTGAAATACTAATATTCTTGGGATTACCTGGATATTACAGATTCTTCATCCATGATTTCTCTTATATTTTAACTTCACCTTTTGGGTTAATAAAGAAATATGTGAATTTCATATGGTAAAATCATTGCGATGTATAAATTTAGGATTTAATTTTTTTTATTCTAAACTAATACTGGTAGTATAATATTTGGGCTGGAGTTATACTATTTTCTATGATGCATTGGGTGTCGAGTATGAAATTGTTCTGATGTATAAAGAGAATTTACGTCTATGTGTGTCTTGTCCATTGATCCCTCATTAGAGTAATTACCTGAGTCATATCATTTATGTCTCTACTATTGTGCATTCCTTATGCTATTAGATACACTATCTATATAGAGAGTTTTCTATGGTAGTCACTAATCACAAAATCCTCATGTATATCTTCGAATAGAGGGAACTCTATCTCTTGTAGTGCAGGTTGGTTGAGTACCCAAAGTCGATTTATTTTGATCCATCCAACATGCTCAGTAATGGAAATGTAGTATCCGATGCTCTAAACCCTAAGAATCAAGAATAGGCAGTTATAGAATAAATGAGTCACTAGAAAATCATTGCATTATTCTTAGATATGCACATTGAGGTTCCCGATCACCATGTATAAACTATCTTCTCAGCCTTATTGGTAACCATTAATATTCCATAATTTGTATGAATGAGGAAATTATCTAATCCCAAGGGCCTAGTCCTAAGAGAAATCATTTCAGAATAATACACATCACAATTTTGTATTGTGTATGGGGATAATATCATATTATTCCATGGAAGTGAATTGGTATTAGATAACTTTATAGAAGTGATTATTTCGTAATTCCATGCCTTAGCATGGTCGATTCACCCTAGTGTTCCCAAAATGTATCGAGGTCTATGGAAACAATATTGGAATCCTGATATGAAACTTGAATTTTATTGCTTAATAAATCAGTGTTCCACTAGTCAGCAATTGATGGCAGAACATCATCATCAGAAGTTTTTTTATAGTTTTTTCCATTACCAAGATAAAATGGGACAATGTTCCGATGGATTTAAATACATTTCTACCCAGGCCACCTTAATGAAATGATACATTATGGGATTTCATTGATTGTTTGATAAATTTTGCACATTTTTACCAGTTTGAGAGACATTCTCGATATATGTTCTATGATGGATGTGTGTTAGGGAGTTTTTATATCATTAGGGTTCTACTCATTCTATTATTTCTAATAGATATTCTCATTTCATAACACATTTACTGAAGGTTGTTCAGTAGTCCTTGGTTTTTTAGGTAATTTTGAGAAAGACCTATAACTCACAGATTGATGGAAAAACACAATGTAATGTTCAGATTTTAGAGGTCAAGCTTAATTTTTGGGTCCTCAACATTTGTGATTCATACAAGAAACACATTATTATTATATAATTCACATTTAAAAACATATTTTATTCTACCACTAATACATATCCCTATGAAGTAATATATTTTAGGCCTTTTTTCTCACATGTGTATTGGCTAGAGGTAGGGGAGGAAACTATGCTTGGACCACTTCTCGTCAAGGAGAAAATAGAGAATTTCCAATTTATCAAAAATAACATGTTGATAACTCATTACAAACAACATTCAAATGCCAATAGGAGCTAGTGAACTCATTCGTTTGAGGTTGAAGATCATCTTTTCTTGCAAGTCTCACTCATGTTGGGGAATAGACATATTCAAAATCAGGTTAATCTCTCACTGAGT
Organism: Viscum album; assembly: GCA_963277665.1. Taxonomy (NCBI): domain Eukaryota; kingdom Viridiplantae; phylum Streptophyta; class Magnoliopsida; order Santalales; family Viscaceae; genus Viscum; species Viscum album. The sequence continues at coordinate 64,799,561 of OY728139.1, forward strand.
TTTATTGGACCCTTTATGGCTATAAAGTGGATTGGAACTGGGGCATACTAGTTTGTTTTTCCTCATTAATATTGGTATATAAATGATTTCTTTCATGTATCTCAAATTCGTTAATATTTTCCGGAACATTCACATATATTTCATCATTATGGGGTTTATCTAGATGTTGAATCTTTCATGGGGGAGTATTCTTTTAGTATTGTCTATTGGAGGGTGAATACACTCTGAGGTAGGTTAGTACCTTTTCTATGGGAACTATGGAAGCATGAACGAGTACAAGACGATATCTGGGAGAAAGAATATGATGCAAAGGATCAATTGAATGAACTATTTGAATATGACACATCCTTACCATAATAAGTCCAACTTTAAGACGAGTAGATTTTATAGAGGGGAGGTTGTAACAACCTGCATTTTTATGAAGTTATGGATCATATATTTTGGTTTTAATTACAATAAAAACCCTCATAATGATTATTAGTCTAGTTAAGGAGGTTACACGTGTGTCAATGGATCATTCAGACCCTAGATCTCTAATTGGGGAAAGAATTAATGGTTGTACGGTAAGTGAAAACCAATAATACTAGCCTATAAGGTTTCATTAAACCCATGTAGTTTTGGAATGTGGGGAAGTAGGGGCTGAATAGTTTTCCTACAACCACGAGACCCCTGGATGATGGTTGTGTGTCATATTACAGGTTTGGTATAGATCATTTTCACATTTTTCACATGTTTATGTAATCTATGTTGTTAATTTTGCTTGATTCCCCTCTATAACAGTGAATGGAGAATGATTGGCCCACTATTTGACCAATAGTGCACTCAAACCGTGCATCCTTACATATGTAGGTGAAATTTTATTCCCTTAATAAAATCATTCACATAATAATCTTTCTCCTAGTACTCATTCAATAGGCTTATGGTGTTCTTCTTCTCCTATAGTATCCCCTCCTATTAAACTAATAATTATTGATTTCTACTTCATCTGAATTCAAATTAATTATCTGAATAAAACATTAGATAGGTGAAGGTATGTCTTCTTTCATCATACAAGAAATCTATATTTATTTATGAATCCATCACACTATTTAATTGTACAATAATTTCCCATATTTTTAAGACATTTGACTATTTATCATATCTCTTGCATCCTTCTTCAAATATAAGGATGATATCTTATGAGGAGTCATTTATAGCCTTGAATTAGGTGGCCTCGTCATTTTTCATGTAATTTTTTTTCATCTTTGAGGTATTTCGTTGTTCCATAGAATATATTTTCTAATCATCACTTTTTATTGAGTTATTCATATGAAATTGATCATTTCACTGAGATACACACCCTTTGATATCCATGTTGTAGTTTATATGTTGGTTATCAGATTTATAAACACCCCTTGGGTGTGCCAATTTGAATTATCCATTTTAAATAATAATAATGATTCTTGGAACAAATTTGTATCTCATGGATTATATTTAAAATTGAATTGAAATTGAAATTTTTATTTTTATAAGTCCTAAACAAACTATTAGGATTTTAGCTCAAACTATTGTTGGAATTTACAATATAGGCAGTTTCCTTATTTGATTTTGTAACCATTTAAATGGCTTGTTCATATTTATAAATTCAATTACCTTATTATATTGTATAGAATGGATTAATTTAGTATAATTTCTAATATATGATGGTTCCCCTTCATAAAATGAATTTAATGTTTTTAATTGAATATCCTATAGGGGTGGTATGACAACTCCTATACACATTTAGACAAATATATTTTATATAATTGATAAGAATTGTTTATTTTTATCCTGATAAATGATAGGCATGGGATGTAATGAATCATTATTATATAAATAAAAAATAATATTCATTAATTACATACATGGTCTTCGATATTGAATTTCATAGGAGATGTTGAATCCTAATTAATTTTACGAATGTGATCATGGATTGAGATGGTATGTGAGATGATGGTATGGGATCCATTGAGAATGATGGTTCTATGTTCACATACATAGACTATTGATCATGACTCTCACTCCATTGAATCTTGGTAGAAATTGATCTTTATCAACCACATCCTTATAGTGTGCTGAAAATATGTCCCACTCTCCACATCAAGTAACAAGCATGAAATATCCTATTCTTTATGAGATTTATGACATGTTCCATGATTCTTAAACTTCTATACTAGTTAGACTGGTTATAGATGACTATGTTATGCCTCGGTGTAGCCAGAAACTAGTATTATATGTAAATATCCACTTACACCTATACATATTGGGTTCATATAGTTGTATTCCATATATAATCAAATTATATATATTCTTACTATATATAAACTTGTACTATTCAGATTCTCATTCTGGCCATGTGCCGAATTTGGTAGACCCACGATGTGTCCAATAAGAACATGAGCAGGCTTGTTATTTATTTCAACAATTTTTTTCCTATTCTTTATATACCTACACCCAATTTAGTTATAAGAACTACTTAGATTGTGAGTAGACACCATTGGTTGTGTCCTTCTAATATGTTTATCTCATACCCTAATCAGGTTGAATTTAATACCCTAAAAGATTATATGTATAATTGTATGAATTATTGATAGGTATCTATTATAAGTTATTTATATACATTATTTATTGATGATGAATATGACCATATGACAATGCATTTGTTCGAGATGATAGTAGAGCATCATTTGGTTTTTTTTTTCAGTTTTGGTATATGTAAGTCCCCTATTCCCGTTTTTGTATATATTCATGACATGCATCATTGTATATGACACATCCATAGTGGCTTTTAATAATTATTTACCTATTCTTTTATTTGTGCTTCTTCATTTGTTTATTTATTATATCTTCTATGAATATTCTTTTATTTTTTATTTTAATATTTGTATCTGTTTTTTCACTCTGATAAGAGGATATAGTATCCCAATTGAATAACCTTCAGACCCTCAATTCTATTCGGTGTCCTCTGCAATATGAGGAGGCATTCTTGAGGCCATGTGACCAACAAGATCAAGGCATGATTTAAGTGGGAAATGGTTTGGGATGTTACATCATGTACATTCTTATAGACAGATCAACTATGTAACATGAAGAGCCCATACAAGCTAGCTAGATCATGTTGAAGCCGTTTAACATGAAAGCCTTTATCAAGTTACACACTTGGACGTATATATAATGATAACATGAATTCTCCCAGGAAATGTCCATTGAATGCTATGGTTGTTCTCTGACATTTAGAATTCAATCACACTAAGCAACATGGACATGTCAACTTTCTCCTTCTGTGGCCCCTCGACAACTTCATTTAGTCCTCTGGATTCTCTCTCAAATGTGTTATTCAATAATGAAAAGTTCCTTGGATATATCGAAATTTATATATATAATCCCCCGGATATGTCACCTATATCATGTGGTAGGCACCACAAACATGACTACCATGCATCATAAGACATGTCAAGAAAAATACCAGGACATGTCTCACAAACATCCCAGACATGTCAAACGTGTCAAGAAAACACCCTCGTACAGGATAACCTTATCTAAAAAACATACATGAGCATGAACTAAATTAAACAATAATAAAGAAGATGCCTACCCAAAGGGCTATGTATGACTCCTTTCTACGGGTCAAGCTCTAATTGTTAATCCACCACTATATATGCCCCTCCATATTTCAGACACACTTACCAATGGGAATCAAAATATCATGTGGTTTAATCATTATTCTTATCAATCAGAGGATTGATTATCTAATCAAACTATAGATTCCATGACTCATTCTATATGTAGGATACATAGAATGATTTATTAAAGCTTGATCTATATATAAAATACCCTATTAGTGTCGACCCATTACATATGCCTGATATCAATATGTAGTGAGTCTGATCTATAGTTACCACTTGTTTCTCACACTGAGCATGACTCACATGGTCTTAGGAATACGAAATTATAGTATCAGTATTAGTATAATTTTCCCCAAACTAGGGAAACCGTAGTCTTTAAGCCTCATTCAGTGGAATGATATAATCACTCCCAAATAAGGTAATCTCCCACAGTGTAGGTCCCGATGTCATTCCCACATTGGTACACATTATGGAAGTAACCCTTACATATATTAATAATCTATCATTGACCAACAACAGGTTATTTTTAGATAAAACTATCATGACTCTAATTCTTTTCATAGATAGTATACATATGATATTCCTAATTATTAATAAACATAACTAATTCCTTTGTTCACTCATATAAATTTATTCTACATGATTTCATACAACATGAAATTGACTTCAATGTACTGCATTGGTTTTTATTACAACTATAAATAGGATATTTTGGAGACCTCACAATGTTTTACATAAATCGAAGGCATTAATATCCTCCCTATATGGTAGTACACTTTATAGATTTAGGTTATATGACATCAAAAAATAAACAACTACCCATTTCTTATAAATAACAAGAAATTGGTAGATAACCTTTGATATATAAATATAGTCTGCTTAATAGAAACCAAATACATATAAAATGATTCAAAAACCCATAAATTTATTAGGGTAAAAAATAAAATCTGAAGAGGGAAGAGATTCAAAAACATATTATAATTAGATAAGGGAGTCTGGAAATAATGATTAATTTTTCTCAAAAGGGTGAGTTGAGCCCAACCTCTCATCCTCTTGACCAATGTGAGTTCCTATGTGTCATTGGGTATGAAACCCTAAATTACCACCTTCCATTGGTAATTAGGTTTTTCCTTATTATGTATGTGGGATTCATTGGGATACTCAATGAAATAAAAAAAAATTAAACTTGATATGATAGATTCTGCAACCATTCCTGAACCCTCGACGCTCAATCAATCATTAGAGGCGATATATTTCTCAAAAGAAATGAAAATAGTGAAACTTGTTTAAAATCATGTAATGGAAGGAAAAATAAACCATTATTGTTATAAGGAATAATGTCTTATAAAACCCAAGGATTCAATCAATAATATTTTATAGAAAAAAGTTTCATTTTAGAAAATTTAATTTTGATTAACCCTTAGATTTCAAATATTAATTTAACTACGGTATCAAAATTTTCAATATTAAATGTTTGTAATTGTTACATCTAAGAATAATATTCACCCATAAATGGAAATTCTATGATAGTTTAGACTATAACATATCCACTATGTCTTATTTTATGAAAATTTTATCTTTATATAATTTTATAAAATATTATTTTGATTGTATTTAAATATTATCAATTTTGGAAACAATCTCATGAATATTACATAAATTGAATAAATAAAAAAATTGGAATTAGAATATAATATTTGACCCCAGAAAAATTTTGTCATATTCACCAATAAAGTTCATGGAACACTCAAATTCTTTGAAATTTATTATTTTTAAAATTATTTATTTTATGTTTCCATTAATTGGATAAATATTGATTTAGTGTTGTGTAATAAATTAAGCTAACTATATAGAACCTAATATTTATAAATATATTTTCATCATGAATATAATTTAATTAAGAAAAAATTAGTCTTCATATTCCTTGATAAATATTTTTCCCAATGTGAACATATAATGAATATTTAAAACAAAGATAGTGAAGTTTTTTTACATTATTTTGTTTAAATAATATATGTTTTATTAATGTAATATATATTTTATTTTAATTCGAAAGTGTCTATAAAACTATTAAATTTCAAAACTAAATTGTTGATGGACTAATTTCTTCCATCTAATAATGATTAGTCACATAGTTTCTATTTTTTTATCATTTATTTTTTTAATTGTTCATTATGCATTTTATAACATAATGAAACATTGTTTTTAGTCATTTGAAACATATTAAATATTTTAAACAAATAGTTCCTTCAAAAAAAATTTCTTTTCAATTGATTGTTATCCACTATATTATTCTATATTTTTTTTCAATATATACAATATTGTTCAATATTATCTATTCACTGAATCATGTTTTGAAGCCAGATTTAGAGCTTTGAGATTGAGATTTCTATTCCACATCTTGCAACCAAGGAAGGTGGTCCTAAAACATTTCGTGGAATACTCATTCGAGCCACCACTATTCCTAATATTGGGCCTGGACTTGATGTACATATTACATTACTATTAAATCAAAAACATTGTTGGTCTCTAATTCATCCATTGAAATACAAGAGGTACCATGTTCTCTATTTCTTTAACTAAACTATTTAACCTAAAATTTACTGATATTTTATTGAAACAATAGTAGTTACTATTCTATTGAAGAAAAATAGTCCATTGAAACACTATTTATCATAGAAGCTGAATTTGTAGAAATTAGTTCATGAATTATTGGGCTTTAACCAAAGTGGAGATGCTTTACTTCTTTATAGTGTTGGTATACTTATGTTTTCCTTATATATTAGTAGTTACTATTCTGCATCATGGATTTATTTGGGTTATCTTTTATAATGTTGGTATATTTATGTTTTCCTTATATATTCTCATATATTCCCCTATATTTTTTCAATATTATCCAACATCTTCTATTATGTTATTTTCTTTTTATTTTTTTCCTATGTTTTCAAATTTCTATATATTATCCAATTTTAGTTCAATATTAAGTATCACTATATATTTCAATATATTCAATATTCATGTTATTTATTAACTTTGAAATATAGTGTTGTCTTATTCAAAATAAGTATTGAATTTATTTCCATGTGAACACACGAGTAAGTAATAGTTTTCAATATTAAAGGGTTGTAATTTTTACATATAAGAATAATATTATTCCGTAAATAGAAATTTTATGATAGTTTAGACCATGTCATATCCAGTATGTCTTATTTTATGAATTTTTATCTTTATATAATTTTACAAAATATTGTTTTGATATTATTTCAGTATTTTAAATTTTGACACTATCTCATGAATATTACATAAATTGAATAAATAAAAAAAATTGGAATTAGAATATAATATTTGAACACAACAAAATTATGTCATATTCAACTACAATGTTCGTGGAACACTCAAATTTTATGAAATTAATTACTTTTTCAATTATTAATTTTATTTTTCCATTAATTGGATAAATATTGTTTTATTGTTGTGTAAGAATATAATGTAACTATATAAAACCTAAAATTTATAAATAAATTTTCATCACGAATGTAATTTCATTAAGAAAAAATTAGACTTTATATTCTGTGGTAACTATTTTTTCCCAATGTGAACATATAATGAATATTTAAAACAATGATTGTGATGTTTTTTTAACATTATTTTATTTATATAATATATGTTTTATTAATGTAATATATATTTTATTTTCATTGGAATGTGTCTATAAATCTATTAAATATAAAAACTAAATTATTTATGGACTAACTTACTCCATCTAATAAATATTTGACACATAGTTTCTAATTTTTAACCGTTTATTTTTTTAATTGTTCATTAAGCATTTTATAACATAATGAAACATTATTTTTTTCCATTTGAAACATATTAAATATTTTAAACAAATTGTTTCTTCAAAAAAATTTCTTTTCAATTTATTGTTATCCACTATATTATTCTATATTTTTTTCAATATATACAATATTGTTCAATATTATATATTCATTGAATCATATTTTGAAGTCAGATTTAGAGCTTTGAGACTGAGATTTTTGTTTCACAGCTTGCAGCCAAGGAAGGTCGTCCTAAAACATTTCGTGGAATATTCATTCGAGCCCCCATTATTATTAATATTGGGAATGGACTTGATGTACTTTTTACATTGATATTAAATCAAGAACATTGTTGGTTTCTAATTCATCCATTGAAATCCAAGAGGTACCATGTTCTCTATTTCATTAACTAAACTATATAACCTGAAATTTACTGATATTTGATTGAAACAATAGTAGATAATATTCTATTGAATAAAAATAGTCCATTGAAACACTATTTATCATAGAAGCTGAATTTTAGAAATTAGTTCATGAATTCTTTGGATTTAACCAAAGTGGAGATGCTTTAATTTTTTATAGTGTAGGTATACTTATGTTTTCCTTATATATTTTTAGTTACTATTCTCCATCAGGGATTTATATGGGTTATCTTTTATAGTGTTGGTATACTTCCGTTTTCCTTATATATTCTCATATATTCTCCTATATTTTTTCAATATTATACTACATATTCTATTATGATAATTTCATTTTATTTTTTTCCTATGTTTTATATTCTCTATATTTTATCCAATTTTAGTTCAATATTATGTATAACTATATTTTTCAATATATTTGATATTGATGTTATTTATTAACTTTGAAATATTGGTTTGTCTTCTTCAAAATAAGCATTGAACGTATTGTCGGTTGAACGCACTGGTAATTAATAGTTTTCAATATTAAATGGTTGTAATTTTTACATATAAGAATAATATTATCCCGTAAATGGAAATTTTATGATAGTTTAGACCATATCATATCTAGTATGTCTTATTTTATGAACTTTTTATCTTAATATAATTTTATAAAATATTGTTTTGATAGTATTTCAGTATTTTAAAATTTGAAACTATCTCATGAATATTACATAAATTGAATAAATAAAAAAATTGGAATTAGAATATAATATTTGAACACAACAAAATTATGTCATATTCAACTATAAAGTTCATGGAACACTCAAATTTTATGAAATTTATTATTTTATCAATTATTTATTTTATTTTCCCATTAATTGGATAAATATTGTTTTACTGTTGTGTAAGAATTTAAGGTAACTATATAAAACCTAACATTTATAAATAAATTTTCATCATGAATGTAATTTCATTAAGAAAAAATTAGTCTTCATATTCCTTGATAACTATTTTTTCCCAATGTGAACATATAATAAATATTTAAAACAAAGATTGTGAAGTTTTTTTACTTTATTTTATTTAAATAATATATGTTTTATTAATATAATATATATTTTATTTTCATTGTAAAGTGTCTATAAAACAATTAAATATCAAAACTAATTTAATTATTGAATAATTTCTTTCATCTAATAAATATTAGACATATAGTTTCTATTTTTTAACCATTTATGTTTTTAATTTTTCATTAACCATTTTATAACATAATGAAACATGGTTTTTAGTCACTTAAAATATATTTACTATTTTATCTCTTCTAACTACTACATCATATAGGCAAAAAAGTTGTCTCCCAATGTGATTGTATTTTAGGAGCTTATTTGTAATGATTTTTATTACTATTAACTAGATAATAAATTTATATGGGGGTTTCTCTAAAAATTATTTAAAATAACAGAGTTTTGGAAGTTAGAAAAAATAAAAATAGTGAACTTAACCAAAAAAGCTGCAACAGATAGATTCTAAGGGAATTCAGAAAACATCAGCGACCTTACCATATGTGTCAACTTGTTCATATATTCTTTATTTACTTAATAAAATTCATTTCGTAACACTCTCCAAACATATTTTGAAATCTCTAATATTTGTGTCTCATGAAGTGTGGGAAGGAAAGGTCAAAATCTAGGATCTCTGTTTAAACCTTCATACATTTGAGTTGGTCAATGTACTCAATCATAGAAAAACACTTTAAAAGAGATAAATTTATATCCTCATAATTATTGATTAATAAATGAGAAACATAAAAAAATGAATCGAAAAAAATACATAATCAAAATTAACAAACATTATGTTCCAAATAAAAAATACATGTCGATCAGATATGTATCGGTCAAACAATAGAAGATAAAATTTCAAAAATGATAGATTGTTAATTATAAATAAATATTCACATATCTAAAAATTTTACATTTTGAGAACATAAAATTTTGATATAAAATATAAATTCCTAAAATTAATTCACTGAAACAAATCACAAGGATCAGTGGTTGAAATATTGGTTTTTCTTATTTATATAAAGTAATTGGAATTCCATATTTGTCTCCATGATCTTAAATAGATTATCTTTCAGCGGATCAAAATATCGCCTAGCTCTTCTCTCCATTGTTTTAATCTATTTATTTGAAAACATAATTATTCCCTCCAGAATTCCTTTATAAAAAACACGAACTCTAATTTTTTATATAATGTCTCTTCTTACTAACACGTCTTCTATTTACTTACAGTCTCCTGAAATAATTAGTTACATGACTTCATGTCACCATCCTCGACACCATATAAATGCTCCAAAATGACCTCACCCCAATTATATGTGGGAATTAAATGCTCTAGTAGCATTGTAATGTTTTAGTAAAATATTTTAATGAAAAGTATTATTTCCATTCCATATTAATAAAATTATTTTCCACATGATAGAGGTTTCCAACATTCATTAATCATTAAAATAATTCAAACTTATGAAAACATTAATTTTTTCCAAAAAATATAATTGTTGAAGGAAAATTGATAAGAATTAAAGATCCCATGTGTTTCTCAATTCATACTTTGTGAAACCAAAGTTGATTTTTTTATTTGGTGAATTTGTAACTTCCACAACCCCTTTAATCAAACTATCCAATAAAAATAGTTCTAATATATAAAAAATCATGTTGTTTCCCCACATTCCATACTCAAATAAAAGAAATCATGAAAATTTTTGTCAACATTGGTCACTTGGGAAAACCTTATGAGATTAGTACCTTAATAATCGTAATCATATCATCTCATCTCTGTATGAATGTTCATGAAAATCCACCCTAGATTTCAAATAGGTCTTGAAGGTTCATAAAATATCTAGATTATTTTTAAAGGAATAATATTTCAACATGTTGGTGATGGGTATCCTTAATCATTTTTCCTTTCACTATCACAAATTGATCTCATGTCGAGTATCTATATTCACCGATCATTATTTTAGGGCTTAGGAACATGAATAAGAAATCATCAATAGAGACATCGAATTAAATCAAATATTTCAACACTTTCATATTTATAACATAGAATAATTTAGAAGTAATAACGATGAACCCCCATCGATAATGGATCCAGGTCATGTCTCATTGGTACGATCAAATATGAAATCTTGTTGAACTAAGTAGTGGTTTCAATTAAAACTCATATACCACATAAGACAAATATCTTACATGAAAATGATTTTATAATAATAAGGTAGGTCACATTATCGAACATGGCTAGGTCAAATTATTTTATGTAGAAATTATTGTACTCAAAATAATAATTCTCCTCCTTTGAGATATTTTATCACATGGGTGTATTTAAATTTATATTGAAAAAATATGATGCAAAATCACCATTTTTTGTAAATTTTCTACGTTGATGTGTTTGCATTGCTGATACTGGACATTTATTTATAATAAATTACCTAAACTAAATATGAACATAAGAAAATAAAAATGATATAAATAAACAAGATAGGTTATTTCTAAATATAAGTGTTAAATTAAATTTTAACAATATTCAAAAAAATTCAGAATTCAATATTAAATTAAATTAAGAAAATATTTAATTAAATATTGGAAAAAAATATTTATATAAAATAAAATCATTAATCATTTTGTTAAGAGAATAAAATAAATTTATAATGATAATTAAAAAAATTAACTGATAACAGAATTTAATCGCAAAATAAATTTTTATATATATTAAAATAGAGAAAATATAATTAAATGTATCTATTATTAAATTATTTAACAAAAACTAAAATATTAAATGGATATTAAATAAATAATTGATTAAAATAAATAAAATTTAAATTTAAATTGAACTTAAATTTAATGTTCTAAAAAACAATAACAATAAATAATTACTCAACGTAAAAACATTATTTATAAATAAAATATAACGAATCATTAATTAAACATAAAATTCTTAAATTTATAGTTTTATTATTTATATAAAAAAAATAAAGCAATAATAAAATTATTTTAACAAAATAAATATCATTAAAATACTGATATCATGTTGAATAAAAGAATCAGAATACAAACACAATAATCCCTCCAAATAAAAGTTTTTGTATTCCCAATGAAAAATATTATTCACTTTCAAATGATTGAAAAAAATCATAATGTTTGAGCTATTGGATTACCACTATAAATTAGTATTTATAATCATTTTACCCTACAGATTCTTATCATGCAATAGAAATTTATACCCTCAATAATTTAAATATTTTTAGTGAAAAATATAGTTCTATTTAAAAAAAATTGACCTGAAATATTTGACATCATATTAATCTCATTTCAATTTTCATTGATCCAAAATTCTAGTGCTCTCTTTACCTCCAAGAGAACAGACTCTTTTAAATTAGTAATCAAATAAATTTGTCACACATCCTAGATGAGTTAACTTAGTAAATTAATAGTGAATATAAATAACTCATATGAAATTATATTGAATGAAATAAAATGTTCAATATTGATTAATATTTCTATTTCATAACTTAATTGAATGCATATCATTTGTGTTAAAATCCTAATTAACATATTTTAGTGAAAATATAGTAGTAAAATATTATGAACATTATTTACCGAAGTCATCCACTTTTCAAGAAGGTAATGAAAAAAATTTAACTAAATATAATGGTTATTAAAGAGTTAACCAATATAAAGTGATAAATGGTAATAAATTATTTTATTGAATTAATACTTCTGAGAAATTTTCACTATATCATGAGAAATAGAAAAACATTAAAAAATTTGAGGATTTTGATGGGATAACATTTTCATCAATTTAGAAACTTTAATATAGGCCCTCCCCTACAATAAATCTCAATATTGACCTCAATTTTGATTCAAATGTAGAAAGAACATTTGATTTAAATTTTATGTTTCAATAAAACTTTGGAAATTATGTGCATTTGAATCATGTTTTAAAAGGTAAAAAAATTCCAATGATGGTTTCATCCCCAAAAATTAAAAATACATTGAACGAAAAATTATTTACTAATGGACACCACCGTAAAAACTATATCTCCTTGAAAACATGATTATGTTATGGAATTTAATTAAATTGTGAAAAAAAAGATTAGTCAAACGTTATTCAGCACTAATACAAAACCAAAAATGATCAATTATATAATTTTTATCAAAATATTTCATAAAATAAATTAGCCTACAAATTTTTTTATGATTTTATTTTTTCTATAAAATTCAGAGTCTATTTCGATAGTTTATGTAGAATTAAAATTCATGTAAAAGTTTTCATAATTTGTTAATCAAAAACGTTCTTAATTAGAAGCATTCTTTATATTAAAAAAGAATCAAATAAACATTTTATATTCCCTAGTGAATTCCCACTAGTATGATTAAAAATTAATAAAAATGTTAATAGATTGATATTTGATTAATGAAATATCAACTCATGTAATATAAAACCATATTTTAGTTATGGTGTTAATCTATGTTCCATTTAATTATAGCTTCATTTGATCTTGGATATTGTAATGTATCTACTCAAAATTATGGAGAGAAACCCCTAGTGGAATCCACATGTAGTGTCAACCAACATATTATATATTATAATGCCTTGAAAAGATTTGTTCATAGATTTTAAAAAAAATTATTTTCTACATTAAACATAATTAAATTTAATAAATTTATCAAAATTTAAATACTAGTAATCATTAATAAGAGAATTGAAGGAAACAGAAAGAAAAATTTTGGTATACCCCTCCCCTTATATGTAATAATTTTATGTTTTCCACATCTAGACAAATAGTTGTTAATTCCCAAAAAACTGGTGGATGGGGCTTATGTGGTAAGAACTACCATATCCTTTTCTTCACACATTATTTCACTATATCTTTGTTTATCAAGGTCCCATTGAAAAAAGTTATACATAAATCCTTGTAACATTATGGGAAAAAATCATAGTTGGTGATAGAATAAAAAATAAGGCATCTTTTTCAACTTATCTATGAGTTTTTCTTTATGTCCCTCCATATTTCTTCCGAAAATCAATCAAAGATGGAATATTTTTCCCCATATTCAGACATCTTCATCTTCAATTTCCAACTTAAAATTTCTTCCATAGGGTTTGTCTCTACTATAAGTTTCATATCCAATGGTAAATAATCATATATTTACCCTTCTTAAACAAACAATTAAAAATTTTCTTTTGACATTATTGTGAGTGACTTTTCAATAGTTTAGAAATAAGGGTATTCCGTTAAATTTTCAGATTCAAAATTATCAGAACTGTAAATTCAAAATGAATAAAATACCCATTGAATAATAAAAATGGATGTAATAATTATTATTATATATATGTATAAGAATAAATAAACTTAAGGAGTAAATTTTTTTGAAATTTTTGGCCTTAAACTCATCGATTTATTCATTAGAAATCAGAATATTTAACAATACTATAAAAAAAATAGTGAAAAATGTGACAATTAATTCAATTGTTTAGTCAAATAATTTAAGACTTTAGGATTATTACCCTTTTTAATTTCATCTGTCATTGCTTTAAATATATTTACATTTTTAGTATTATAAATCCTATGAGTGAATCTAGAAAAATATCTAAATGCTTCATCCAATGTTTTGTAAAAATCTGTATGTTCTTAATTTTTTTAGAAAAATTGTGTTTTTTATAATAAAATATTATTCATTGTTTCCATTTTTTTCAAATCTCCATGGAATTCTCCTCAAAAATAGAAATAATTGATTTAGGGTTTTTTGTTTTTAATCACTCTTCAAAATTTATTATCTCCAAACTATTATAATATATCCTCAACTATGGTTTATCCAAATGAAACTACCTTTAAAGAGAATATTTGTCATGATTATTATTATTATAACACATATTATAAAATTATAATGTGTATTTCATTGAAAAAATATTTAAAAAATATTGAAAGAATATTAATTTCATTATGTACTAAAAATATTCAAATAATAAACATAACAAAGAAAAAATTAATGAACGAAAACTAGATAGTGTTCAGACTAGATCATTATCATTACCAAGTGACTTAATCGGTTCATCAATCCATCATTAATTTTAAAGAATTTATTCCATTATTTACTCAAAACATAGTCCAAAATCTCTAAATAGTGTGTCTCATTATGTTTAAGAAGTCATGTTTATCATCTATTATCTTAGTTTAAACATTCTTTAATTTATATTCATTCAAATAATTCAATGATTTTCAAACACTTTGATAGGTTCTAATCAACGTGCTCACAATCCTCGATCTAGAATTCAGATGCTTCATAAACAAGCATCAAATATGAACGATAACATTACTAACAAAATAGTATGAACCTAATGAAAAATAAAAGTTGATCAGTAATTTATCATTCAATTAATAGAAGAAAAAATAGTACAAAATTATTGCATATCAATTATCAAACTCCAACTGAAATTTTAATAATTGTAAATCCAGAGAAAATTATAGTTTGAAAAACTATATAAGCTCAGAATTAATTAACTAAATGAAATCGCAAGTATTACCACTATAAAATTATCTGATCATGTTCTCAAAGAAAAATGGTATTCATTTTTCATCTCTATTATCAAAAATAGATCTTCATCATGCTCTCCAACGGAACTCCCTAATTTTATCTCTATCACTCCGCTCCAATGAAGTGAAAATAATTTCTACCTTTTACCCCTAGACTCCCTTTCCCTTAAAATTTAACTCATATTTTTATTTTCCATTCTTCAACTGTGTAACCATACAATAATTTTTTAATTGAAATTTGATTAATATAATTAGTTACCTAGACATAAGTCCCTAAGGCCATTGAGGATCTATAGAAAGACCTCACCCAAATATAATGTCGGAATTAAATGATCCACCAACACCATCATTTTTTTGAAAAAAAATTTATTAAAGAATGATATTTCCATTCTCTACCCATAAACCTACTAGAAATGTGTTTGACGTTCACATCATTGATTAATCTTGAAAATTACTCCAACATCAGAAAACTACATTTTCCAATACAAAATTTCACAATTGAAGAAAACCGGTTACATGTTCCATCCCCCATGTGTTACTCCAAACATAAAGTGTATAACCAATGGTTATTTATTATTTGGTTCATTTGGGAGATCAATATCCACTTAAAAAGAAATATAGAATAAAACAAATTCAATACAATAAAAAAATTGTGGCATCCAAAAATTATATACTAAGGTTAAACCATGGTCAAAAACAATTCTATGCCATAGAGACCTATGAAAACCTTTTGAGGTTAATCCCTTAAGTATCAAAAATCATTTCATATTATATGAGTGTGAATCATCATGCTCATCCACAATCCTTATAAATTTTCTCTCAAGGCTTCATAGGCAAGCTACATCAGCTCGAAATGCATATGATTTCAATTGGCAAGCGATGGGTTTCCTTTGACATGTATCTTCTCATTATCAAAAAGTGATCATTGATCGCATCAATATCATCACATTTCTATATTTAATGACCCATGAGCATGGAACTAAATTCATCAAAAGTGACCATTGATCAAATATATCATCATCGTCCTCTTCATGACTAAGCTTCCTCGATAATTAATCATGGAAAACCACAATTGACAGTAGCTTTGGATCACATCTCATTAGTGAGATGAATTCTAGATTCCCCCAAAATTGGGTAATGCGTATCACTTAAAACTCATTTAACACAAAAGATAATTATTTTATACAAAAATTATTTCTAATGAAATTTACATATTATATTATGTGTTTGGTGAAATGAATTTTATTTATACATTATCTTACTCAGAAAATAAATTCCCTCACTCGGTTATATTAATTCTTATATGTGTGTTGCAATTTATCGATAAAATATCCTATAAAATTACAAAATTTTTTGAAAACTTTTTTGTTGGTGTGTAAGCATAGATGAGTCTGAATATTTATCTTCAGAAAATGAATTTCACTGTAAATAAAATTCAATAAATTAAATTGAAATAAATAAAAAAAATATATTTTATTGATAAATTGAACAACTAAATTAATGTTTAACACTTTGAAAAAAAATATTTGTAATTCAAAATTAAATAAAATATATTAATTTCAATTAAAAATTAAAAAAAATATATCATAATAAAAAAGGTATAAATTTAATATGATAGAAAAGTAATATATATTTAGAAATGAATAAAATAATAAAATAAAAAGGTAAAAAACTAATAATGTTTTTTAATAGAGATAATATATAGTTACATGTCTCGATAATTAAATTTTATAATAAGATTTTAAATTTTAAACATCCACTCTTTGAATAATTAATGAAAATAAAAAATAGATACATTAACGAGATAATTAATTTTAAATTTTTAAATAAACTGTAATATTATATAATAAGTCAATGTGAAAACAAAAATAATAAATAAAATATAGATAATCATTAATTAAACATAGAATCATTAAATTAAGGGTTTTTTAAAACAAAACAAACTCGCACCTAAATAAATTTAATAATTTATTTATTATTTTAACAATATAAATTTAATCTAGTTAATTATATTATATGTAAAAATGAATCCAAACACAGCTGCCTCACTTAATGTGATAACATCGTTTTTTTACACATTAATGGTTAATATAGTAACTATTAGTGGAAAAATATTCCATAAATAGAATATGCTTGATATTATAAACTATATTAATGTCTCTCATCCTAATATAATATTTTTATTAAATTTATATCATTCTAAAAAATAATATTTATTTAAAAATATCACCAACATCAAATTTTAGAACTATTCATTATATTATCCATAATAAAATCAAGAGAAAATCTAAATTTCAAAAAAAAATTAATACATTCATAAAATTTCATTTATATAGATAAATTGTATAGGTTATATTAATTATATCATATTATTATTATTTTAATAGTATTAAAATCATATATTTAAATTTCTTATTAATTTAGTAATAATTTATTTGTGGTTGTATTAAGATTTAATGAAATATTTTCTTCACTAAAATTAAATTTAAATCACCATGATAAATATAAATCAATTGGATTCATAATATTATATAAAAATTAACATATCCAATGCTCTATCGAAGATTAAATTATTATTATTAGTACAAAAGTGTGACATTTCTCTAAAATTTCATTACATAATATATTTTAATGTTAATAATCACATCCTAATTGAAACAAAAGGCTATATGAATGAATCATAGTTGAGTATTAATGAAAATATTTTATCCAATAAAATTTATTCATGTATTTGTATCATTATAAATGATTTATAATTTTCATTTTATCACTTAATTTTTCAATTTACCTTTTACCATGATAACCATAATTACAAAGGATACTATTCATTTTGACTAAAAAGAAAATCCCCCTACTAAACAAATTTTGACCTTATGATTCAAAAAATGGAATACTGTTTTTTTTCAAAACTGAAAACACAAATGTGGTTTAATTTAATAGATTATCAAACTCTAAAAATTGATGAAAATGGTTGTTCATAAATATTCTATTTTAATATGTTAAATGTAATTATACTAAATTCACGTATTAAATCCATTTTTAAACCCTTAATCGAATTATCTAAAATAGAAAAGAACTAGTTAAATTTTAAAACAAATACAAAATATAATTTTATATTTAATGTAATTAAAATAAAATATAAAATTCTTTAAAAATATTTATGTTTCACTGTTCATTAAAACATTAACCTCTTCATAAAAATCTCAACAAATAATACAAAGATAATATTGATATTATGAATTCCAAAATGAAATTCAGTTTTTTAAGAAAAATTAATATTTTCCCAAAATTATAGTTTTCACATAAAAACCCTAGAAAGCCATTTTAAGGGGAAATATTATTTTTATAAATCAAATGAATTTAATAAGAAATAGAGTTATTTTTTATAAAGAATTAATTAATTCATTAGCAATGAGAATTAAAAATATATATATAATAATGTGTTAAAACTATAAATTACAACCAACATAACATTTAAATAATAATATTTCATTGTGCATTTATGTGTAATGTTTTGTGTAACACAAGCTATCAAATATTATGAAATGAATTTATAAATATTTTAGAAAATATTATGACGTTACATTATCCCAACACCACTTAATAAATGTTATCCTTGCAATTTAGACTTGATCTTGATAATCAATGGATTGAACTTTAGAAATTCCATTGTGGAAACCCATATCATAATAGGGGTTAGTAAATCATTTTTTTTATCAGTGAGAATGAGAAATACGAAGGTCAAACAGAATAAAAAAATGTTTTATGAATATGATAACATTAATAGGATATTAAAATATGAATACAGGAAAAAACCATACTCACAAGGATTAATAATGACTAATAGAGAAGATGGTGAAGAGAAATCTAAACATCAAAAAACAAAAAATTTCTTTTGTGTCAAATGACTATACATTTCTAGATTATAAAAGTAAATGAATAATTTTTTTATAATATTTTTCCTAATGTCGAAGAATTATTATAATACCAATACTATGAATATAAAAATATTCTAATTTTTGAAGAATAATTTCATGAAATAATCAATTTTTACGCAAATTCATCATTTCCCTTCATGATATGTTTTCAAGAAGATTTTTTTCATTCTTAAAGCACTAAAATAAACTTCATAATATCACAAAATTTTATAATTTGATAATAAGATTTTCCTCCAATCTCAAAAAATTAACCAAATACCAAAATAGTTAGAAAAAGGTAAGATAATTCCAAATATAAAAAACCTTCATAAAAAATAATAAATTAACCAAATTTCAATAGTAATACACATTGTTCAAATAAAATCATTACATAAATATCCAACCTTAATTTTTTTGAAAATAAATTTGATCATAATTGAAACCCAAATATTAGAATTATTCGATCACATACTCTTCTGAGATTAATTTAACATTTAGTTCTAATCATTATTAGTCTCTCCTAAAGTCATGTACTAAAAATATATATTACATAATCACATAGTCTCTAGAATATAATAGTCATTTTCCTAAATAAATACCCATATATCCCAAATAATCTCAATAACATTAATATTAATGAATGACGTAACCTCCTAGGTTATCTAATATCATCAATATTTGAAATTGAAAAGTCTAATAGAATTATTCTAAAATAATAATTTACATTAATCCTGAGGGGTATATATACCTCAACCTAATAAAACATTTTCCGAAAAATCATTAGTCCCCTGAAAATTATATTACATAAAACCTAATAAGGGGGAATAATCCTTTTATCTCTTCATAAAACTCAAACTTATAAAATTGTGTTGGAATCAAAATCCCTTACATTAAACACAGATAAAAACAAATTTTCTTCCCAAAATTAACACAATCATTATTCCTCAATTATGTTCCCATAATATTTAATATATTTAATAAATCCCAAAATAAAATATAAATCATTAAAAAATATAGACTAAATCACTTTTTTATCAAATCACTAACCAATTTTATGGTCTAAAAAACAATTCCATTAATTTTAATCATCTCTTTTTGGATAATATATAGCGCCAATTATCATTGTTATTGGAATCACTCAACATATGTTTTCAAATCCTAAATGCAAAAAATACCATAGAAAAATCCATAGAAGTTTCATTATTTTTATAATCAGGATATTATTAGTTACATACTTTTAAAATGTAATTATTGAATCCAAAGAAATAAACACTTCATTCATTTAACCCCATGATTAAATAATTAACAATGTTTCATCATATTATTCCTTAATACTTCATTCCTACAATAGGAAATATCAATCATATCTTATTATGAATCAATAATAATTAAATCATGATTATTACTTTTAACATAATAATTGTTATCAAAATATCACATATAATTAATATTATATTCATACTATTTTCATCAAACTTAGTAAAAACATTAGATATACTAGCTTGAAAATTATATTCTTGATCTTTCCCCCACAAAAATCAATTTTAATAATTTACAAACTCTATTATTTGAAGACATTAATCTATCGAAGATACCATAAGAGAAAAATTAATTTAATCATCACATTAATTGAAATTTTTATATTTTCTAGAAAATTACATGATTTTATTACTTCTTTATCACACTCAAAGCATATTCTCATTCTACTAGGACATTAACCTGAGTGATTATTAAAAAATTATAAACATATTGGAAGAATATTTTTTTTCCTCTAGGGACTTTATGAAACTCCTTATTTATCTTAATAGGTTATCTAATTATTTCACCAAATTTTTTATTGTTATGAATATATGGAAATAGCTGGTTTTGCATAATCACATGGATTCATCTTAATTTTTTTCCATTCAATTTCTCATTAGAATTTTCATTCTATTTTATATCAAGGTAAACAAAAATACTCCTAGATTCTAAAATGACTAAAACTAATCCTTGTTTGAAATAAATGACAACAGTAAGTAATAATTAAAAATCATTTTTCAATGTCTAAATACTGTCACTTTAATCAATTGAACCTTATTTTTTAAATAGGTCATTCATGATCATTACCAAAATATTAGCATATATCCTATCCATAGAATTTTACCTATGGTTCTTAGTAATGATTTATCATCCTAATTTTTAATTTCTAACGAAATGTTGTTTTGCTGAAAACTATTATGACACGCATTTTTCATATATATATTTTACCTATGAATATATGAATATTCATTATATGAAATTTTTATATCTTCCACAGTTTTATATATCTAGTGTCTTTGGAATCATGGAATCATAAAAATCAGATTAATAATATTTCTATATCTTCTCAAACATAGATCAATATAATTATCTCCCTTCTCAGATATATCATTCATTAAACCATTCTTCTTAAACAGTGAATGAAATCCATTTAATGGTTATCTTTAGTGCTCATTAGGGGTAAACAAGGGAGATATAAATGATTACATAAGAATGACATGATAATAAGGGTATGAAAACAGGATCATAAAATTTTTAAATCATACCTTACATATCATAGATCATAATATTTAGTTATTGAATATTTCCAGTTATTTTATTAAATATTAATCGTAATGTAACCAATGAATAAGAGATATGAGAACATAATATTGGTCTAATACTGGGAAATGTGGTATACACATTAGCATGTAAAAAAATTTCCAAACTATTAATGGAACTTTTCCAAAAACATTATTATTGATTGGGTTCACTCCCCAAACCATCACAGTAGTTGAGGATTACTCCTAAGACTTTCGTAGTGGTTAGACTACCAAATAAATGTTTATTTATTTCCCATTCCAATCCTATTTATATCTTCATATATCAATATTTACCCAATTCATTAGATCGAGATATAAGTACCACCATCCAGATAATTAGAATAATACATTGGCATCCCAAAATATCATAATTCATTAAACATATTAGAACCCATTAAAATAAATCGGTTTCAAAAAAAATTTATGTCTATCCTAACCAATATAAAATAAATGTGTTTCATAAACACTTCATCTCTGTATAACCTGTGGAAAATAAATATATTTCATAAATTTATTGTCATTATAAAAATTATACAGGGAAATAAATATAAATGATAGTATCATAGGTTGATATACCAAATAAATATTTAATGACTTCAAAGGATTTCTCCTTCGATAGAATATTATTTCCAAAGATCCCTTAGAAAAATTCATGAGGAACATAAAATTTAAATTTTTAAATAGATCCATTATGAAAACTAATTAGATATAAAGTAAAACATTTTATCTAAAATGAAACATGTAAAAAGTTATATGTATCTTGATTAAAAATATTATTCATTATATCAGGAAAATCTATGCATGCTGTAAATGTTTAAAAACACCCCTTACATATTTTTGTTGGAAAATTCAAAAATTACCTCAATTAGAAAATTTAAGAAACATTCCATTCAAACCAATTTTTAAAAATAAAAAATTGTTTAAAAATGAATTCATAAAATAATATTATAATGTTAAAATTATTATTTAAACCATTTTAGAAATAAAATGATATTGAAGAAAAATGTTTTTCAATTAAATAGAGAAACTGATGTTGATTTTTCGATCAAAAAATATTTTCAATTTCAAAAAATCATTAAATGGAGAAAATAATGTAATTTTTTTATTAAAATGAAATAAATTATGGATAATAAATTAATAATTTTATTGAGATATAGATCATTATATTTCACCATCTGATGCATAATCATATTCAATCCTCATAAATAATGAGAATATGACACAAAACACTTACCGCTTTAGTATATGTTGAATTGTAAGCCCAATGAAAGATAAAACCATTTAAAAATATGTAAATCCCATAACATTTCTAAAAATAAAAATAAAATCAATTCATGGAAATTATATAGATAATGAATAAGAAACACGTGTAATATATGCATGTGTCCCACAGAAATATAAGTTAGATGAAAATCTATTACCTGATGTTTTATATTCATCGAAATCACTCTAACATCTTGTATAATAAATTTATACTTATTATAATTATATAATAAAATATTTTAAACACTTATAATATCATTTAATATCCATTTATAATATTTCATCACCAATTTTTAATAAAAATTCCATACTAAAAACATCATTTATTGGTGTCAACAGATTCGTTTCTCAAATGTATTTCAGATCTGTAGTTTTGGTCCTTGTCCTTTGATCCTTATTCTATCATGTACATAATTTTAATAATGTTATAAATATAATATATATTCATTATATATATTAATATTGATGTATAAAATTTTGGTATATAATAATTAGTTACTTCATTCAGGGAGACGGTAATTCGTTTGTACGCAATAACATTGTTTTCATTTTTTGACGAATTGAATGAAATAAAGGTAAATATTAATTAACTATTTAAGTATATTTATTATATCATATGTATCATATAAAATCATCAAAACCATCCTAATTAACACCCATGTAAAATATTAATGAAAAACTATTCACTCCACTTCTTAGAGGTGGTAGCCTAAATGTATCCATAAGTAATACTATCGTTTCTGAAAGTTATTGATGGTAATATGGTGTAAGTGATATAATCATTATTTATATTTCTTAATATATGTCATATAAATTTATTAAACCAATCATAATACCCATATATAAAATATTTTGATTAAAATTTAATTGAATCTCTACCTAGATATTGAAAGTCATAAATACATGCGATCTATTCTTCTACTCCTTATTCGAATATAAAGACGGTGTATAATGGTTTTTTGATATTCAAAAATTTAATTTCATGAAATTTATAATAAATAATTTATTATTTTGTGATTAATAAATTATATCTAAAAGAGGTAATAGAAATTATAAAATAAAGTGAATAGGTTAGAAAATGCATATACTATGAAATGACTAATTTAGATCTCCTCTAAACATCTCTAGATGTAGTAATTTGGGAATAAAATCACCACTAATATTTGTATATGGAATTTTAGATGATAAATTGGTATTGCATTTTCAGTCTATAAGTCTAAAATTCAGTAAAATAAATGAGGTAGGAGGTTCACTTTTTTTAGTGAGCTAGGGGAACATTCCAAATTTCTCAAAATATTATATTACAAAAAAAGTAATTATAAATAAAAACACCTAAAATGGATAGTAATTAAAATATAAATTATTATAGTCGTGTAATAACATCAACCAATAAAATTTATTTTATTTTTTATGTCATTTAATTCCCTATCAACCTGATTAACCTCTAGTTAACCAATTTTAGTGTTAACTATGGTAAATGTCAAAATTAAAGGGTTTTAATTTTTAATTATAAGTTCAAAATTTGAACATAAATGGAAAATTAATGAAAATTTTAACATATAATATACACCAAGACTTATTTAATTATTTTTATGTTTTTTATCTAATCGAAAAAATATTATTTTGAAAATATTTTATTATTATTGACATTAACACTACTAAATTAATTTGATAACATACACCTAACGAAAATTTCAAAATAGAGATATTATATTATAACACAACACTAAATGTAATATTCATTGATGAAATTCATGCAACACATAAATTATATTGATTTTAATATTTGTGAAATTATTTATTTTTTCTCATTAATTCGATAAATACTGTTTTTTTATTCGGTAAGCTATTAAGGTAATTATATAACACATAAAAATTAGAAATAAAATATCAACAATATTATATAATAATAATAAAACAAATTAATATTTATATTCTTACATAATTCATTTTTCATACATTTACACATAATGAATATTTAAAACTAATAGAGTGATATTCTACTACATTCTTTAACTTAAATATTTTTTTCATGTAAAAATTACCATTAAAAAACTGAATATCAACCAAAATTTTATTAGTGTTTATTTTACCCAATTCATTAAAAAATTATACATGATTTCACTATGTTTTTAACCTTATCGTTTTGTTTAATCCTTCCATTGAACATTTTCAATCTTTTTCTTACAGCAATGTTTTTTACTCATTGATGGTAAATTTAGCTCCAATAAATAGGCCATTATTGATATCATCAACCATATTATAGTCCATTATCCTAATATAATATTTTTATTTATTTTTAGATAATTAATAAGATAAAATTTATTTAAAAATATCATTATTGTTAATATTCAAAACTATTCATTTTTTTTGAAATTAATAACATTAAGAAAAAAAGTAAAAGTCAATACATATTTTTTAATAAATCCAAAAAATTTATCATTCATTTATAAAATTCATGTATCTAGTTAATTATATAAATTTTTAACAATTTTTTTCTCAATACCATGTATTTGATTTCCCCACTAATTTGAAAAAAAATTGTGGTAGGGTTGTATAAGAATTAACGTGATTATTTTTTCACTAACATTTAAAATTAAATTAACTTGAAGAAGGAGAATTTTTTATAATTCAATCGACTATTTATAATTGAAAATATCCTCTATTTATATCGAAGAAAAAAAATATTATTTTTATTAAAACAATATTGTTGAATTTTTGACATTTCATTACATAAAATATTTTAATGATAATAATCACATTGAAATTGAAACAAACCAGTATATAACAAATTATTGGATGAGTTTTCATTAAATAGACTTGTTCAATAATATTTATGAAAGTGTTGGTTCAATTTATAATCATTATAATTTTATTTTTAACTCATAATTACTAGATTTTACCTTCTCCATGGAAATAGAGATTACTATTGTGACTATAGATTTTTATGGATATTTAAAGAGACCTATTTAATGATTTTGGAACATAAAAATAGAAATAAGGAATCATTTTTTTCAAAATATAGAAACATCCATTTAACATTTTAATATAAAATCAAAGCATAAAAATGTGATTAAAAAATGGTTTTCGGTAAAAATTATTTTTAAAAATATATAATGCTTTTATATTTAATTAAATTGTAAAATCTATTTTAATTTTTTTTGATTATTTAATAAAAAATTAACTCATTAAATTATAATACTCATATATAATTAAATTTAACATTTTATGTAATTAAAATAAAATACACTTCTCAATAAAAATGATTAAATTCTATTATTAATTAAAAATGAATCATTTTATAAAAAATTTATAAACATTATCATAAGAAAAATTTCATGATGAATTCAGAAATGAAATTTAATTTTTCTAATAATTTTTCTAAATTTTCTATATAATATAATATTCAGTCAAAAAACATGTAAATTAGTTTTTGAAGAAAAAATATATGTTTACAATATTGATTTACTAAAAATAGAGTTCTTATTAACCAAAATTAAATAAAGAAATATAAAAGAGTATGGAAAATATATTTTAATTTATTCGATATGTCTTATAAATTCACTTTAATGTAATGTGTAGGTTATGAAGCTCACATTTGACTAATAATATTTTGTTGTTCGTTTAAGATAGATGTTGTGTGTATCGAAAGCTATCATAGAAATTAATTTTAGATTCAAAATATCTCACAAGATATCATGATGTTAGACTTCTTATTTCAATATTTATATTCTTTTTATTTCACCATATTCTATATATATATATTATCACTTTGAGAGCTCTCGGTATTCAGTAATTTCTATATCCCCAAAATCGAGATAATTTAAATGAAATCACTTCCTTTCTAGTATTATCTACACTAAATTCAATTTAATCATACAGCATGATACTCCATGGTTTTATCAATCAATTATAATGATGTTTATGCACCGAAATAATATAATATTTCCACTATTATTAACTAGATGAATACAAAACATTTATAATCATTCCCTAATTCCCATTAGATTGTTTAAAAAATGCAGTTGAAAATATTTTCCACTGATCTTCTTACATTAAACACTTCATATTAATCCATGTTCATGTAATATTGTATTATTCAGGACACCTATTATGGCCCAAAGATAATCTTTTTAACATTATTTTATTCAAAATGGTTATCTATAAAGAAGAAAAATAATTCATTAGTCCTTATCTTCTAAAAAACAACATAATAATGAAATCACAAACCAACTGGCCACTAAGACTATAGTCAGACCAGTGGTTCACATGGCCTCAGGAACACCTCCATGTATGCTAGAGCCTTCTGATTAGCTGTGAGGGTGTAAGTAGGCGATAGAGGGGAGACTATACCCTCATGATGATAGTATCACATTAGAATATTTAAAACAGAATGATATACAATATTTAAATAAATAATAAATGAAATACAAGAATTGAAGACAACGAGACAATACCCAAGTCGTACAGGCTCCTACTTGGTATCCAAAGGACCCAGGATCAAATCTGGGTGGGTTTAAATTTTCGAACACTATATCATTACTGTAGAATTGGTGGAAGTGTAACTGTGGTGGAACTATAGAGGTGGAAGAAATGTAGCAGTTATTGTAGTGGTAGAGGTACTCTAGTAGGTACAGTAGTAGTGCATGTACTGTAGAATTACTATTCACTGAGGGGTCCTTTTGGCCAAAAATAGGCTTTCATGAATAGTATTATGTCCACTTGGCCTTGGACCTTTGGGCTATGTAATTAGTAACCCGCTAACTAGTCTTAATGTGTACTTTTATTTAATAATAAATTTAGGCTTTGGACCCAACCATTATAAAATACAATAATCAGAAGAATAATATAATATCTGAATAGAAGTGACCAATGCCTATTTACAATATTTCATTTATAACAAATGATGTTATGAGTAAAAGTTATAAGAATTATAAATAACAATAAAATGTAATAAAAAATAATTTCTCAGTGACTATATTTATAAGGATACTATGTTTCGTCTAATTTCATTACTCATAACTCCCATGTACAAGCAAGACACCACAAATAATAGTCTAACATCCTATAAACATAAGGTATTCTCTAGAATCCTAGTTCACCAGTGTCCCAAGAAGGGTGTGAGATATAAATCTCTTCTTGTTGAAACCCATATATTCAATCCCAATGACTTTAGTGAAATATAAATAAACTAGTGTGTAAGAAATATGAAACATTAAACAGTACTGAAAAAAATAACAAAGGCCAGTTTAGGTTCCACTCAAACACCTCACCGACTCTACCTAATTTTTGGCTCAATACTGCCAATAATCTCTTGTGTTTATCAGTATATATATATATATATATATATATATATATTAACAGATATATATATATATATTTGTGTGTGTGTGTAGTTTAGTTATATATTACATCCACCAATACGAACCAAGTGTGGGTGTATTTGTAATGGCCATATACATGGAATACTAGTTACGGGAAGGATCAAGGCATAACTTAAACATCCATAACTAGTCTAAATGAGTTTGAAATCTCATGAAAAATGTTTCATGTATTACATCCTATGTAGAGTGAGACACATCTTGCAAGAAAACTTTTGATGGAAAGTGAGCCTCTATTGAAACACTTTGATCATAGTTCATGTAATTTAAATCCCATTGCCTATAAAGTATCACTGGTCTGAGACAACATGAAATAAATACCCGATGTAAGGGATATTGATTTCCCTCTTAGATCAACAGCCATTACCATTTTATAAAACCTATGTATAAGAAGTAATTATATTTATCATAAATGGTCATTAAGAAATACCTCTCATTATTTAAATTTATCAATCCCATATAAAAGAATCATCATATTTATAATTCAAGTTTTGTTTCAGTACCTATCATTTCATTCAATAAACATGTCCACAATATATAACGGCATTCCATTTATCACAATTATAACATTACACATAATAAATTATTATTTAATTATAATATTTTTCTTGGCCATACCTCCTATTAAATTCCATTTCAAATTAACAATTTATTAAACTCAGGAAAATAAATTTTGAATATGATAAACCATTAATAGATGAAATTTTAATTACTAAATAAATACATAATAATTAATTAATCTCAACGATCACTTAGGAGGTATCATATGAAAGGTACAGTTACCTACATGGGTAATTTTAATTAAAAGTTTGTTCAATAACATGGAAGGTCCGTTTGTGCATTTAGTATTTATATTAATGGAATTAAATTCCCTTTATATATGAATGAAGGTCATATAATAAAAAATTAATTTATCTACCAAATACATCAAAGTATAGAGAAAACAATTTCTTATAGACATGAATTATTTATATCATAAATCTGAATTTTTTAGTTTAGAATACAGCAAACCTCCATCGATGGATTTTTTTACAAAAACATGATATTTTTTTTTCAAAAAAAATATTTAAACTATTTGAACATCATTTCAGTAGACAAACTCAATTTATGTACATGATTAATTTATTCTAAAAACAATATATCACTAATTTAAAAGATAAGTTTTCAATGTAAAAAATTTAATAAATTTTTAAATTTAAAAGGAAATGGAATGGTATCCATCCTCAATAAGAAGAATACCAAGTCGAACACTTCGTCACTTGACATTTTCATCACTGGCCAGTCAAAAATTCTCTTTCCCACTTCTAAGAATATTACTATTTCAATATAAATAATGACACCTAGACCCAATTTACATATTCACATTCCCACAAATATGTAAAAGGAGATATTTACATATATTCCTATATATGCATATACTTTTTTCACTTACACATGTATGCAATTTTTATGTATATACATAAGTAAACCTATCCCCAATATATATCTTCATGCCACTATGGGTGAATATGTATATATATATATATACAATATGGTAACATATATATATATATATATAACTACGAATACATAGGTAAGTCACATTTGAGAATATAAACCTAAAACCAACGCAGAAAGGTCCAATACACTAAAAATATTATAATTACTCATAAAATAATAATGTCAAAAATAAAATTTGAGATACAAAAAGAATGGGGAAAACCAAATCAAATTTGATTATAGGTTGACAGAAACACTACACCATTAAGGGAATATAATAAAACACTTCTGATGACGACCTGAGAGTCCAATATCATTCCAAAACAACCAATGAAAAACAGAAAATATAAATTATCCCAAACCATAGGGTTTTTCAAAACAGATCCGAGTGATGGGGAGAGGGGAAATAATCTTACCAAGGAGGATAAGGGAGCTTACCTCAAGGAATCCGATGAGAAACTAGAGGAAATCCATGGGAAATTATCATGACTCTGAGAGGTCGAGAGGCAGACTTGCACACACTATATGAAAAGGGAGGGGAGCTCTGTGACATGTGAGGGGTTACCCCTACTATTTATTAAAACCTAAACCAAATAATAATAATAATAATAATAATAATTATCATCATCATCACCACAATCATCATAAAAATAATAATAATAATATTGTTGTTAGTATTATTAAGTAATTGTTTATAATTATTTTTATAATAAAATTAATAGATTTAATTTCATTAAAAACACAGTGAATTTTTTCGGTCACGTGTTTATCCAATTCATGTTCCAACCATGTAATGGATTGTAAGAGAATACTATCAGTTTGGGAATAATATTTTGGGCTGGGGTCAAGGTTTTGGTAAACTATTTGCTTCCCATATTGTGTGTTTCAACTTCTTTAGTTGTATCCACACGGTTTGATTCTGGGGGTTTCATGGTTTCATTCCAAATGTTTTCCCTCTCTAGACCATAAAAAACATTATAATTCCTTCCATGGAACTTGAAACAGTTTATGAGACACCCTGGATACCTATCAACCCTTTAACCATTTCATAAAAGGATCTTTGAAGTGTTCCAACTATCAAAATTATGTTCTAAATTTCTGTTTTAAAAACATACCATCTAGTAAATGATAATGTTTAGATTCCATTTATATCTAACTTGGATCAAAAAATGAGTTCTTAAAAAAATCTACAACATGGTTTTATAACTATCGTAGTTTTATATTATTTATGTCCTCTATTACATCTAACTTATAACTCTTCTATGATTAAAAATTTTAGAAAAATAATCTCACTATAGTTTGGAGGGGGTCAACATTCTGTTTTTCATGGACCACTATTCTCTTTGTGTCATGATACACATATCAGTCTCCATCTTAATCAAACCAAACATGATTAAAAAATTTAATGTATATAACTATAATATCTTATGATCATGATATATAATCTCATGAAGAACATGTTCAAATAAATTTTTAAATTAATTTCATCATAACAATTTTTTTTTAAAAAATATTAGTTTCCCTCAATAAAAAATCAACTGCCTAAAATGTATCAATAGTAGGAATATCAAAATAAACCTGAATAAAAACTTAACGTATCAACAATGATGATTATCCTGAAGGCTAATGATCAAACCTATAAATATTTACCATGAGACATCGCATTACCTATCCATTTCCACTAAAATCATATATTAAACAATTTCATATTTTAACCTCAGATAGTTTCTGCTTATGTTTTTGCAATTTTGTTTTACACGGAATGAATTCTTCCTTAATTTTGTAGTTAATGTTGTTTATATAGAACCTTCAGAGTCTATATATAACACCTATATAATGGTTACACATAATAACATGCATGATGTCTTTGTATAAAAAATTGATGGTTATGGAACATTGGTATTTATACTTACACATCCATGATTTTTCAAATTTTCACTAATCTAACCAGGATTTATGTTTACCAAACACTGATATAGACTGTCTTACATCTACATTGGTATCCATTTCTTCTATAAAAAATATCATTAAATTCTGAATAAACTCAAAACACATTAGAGAACAATTTCAACACATATCAAAAACTATAAAATATTTTCAAAAAATGTGGAAAAAATTAAAATAAAAAATAACTTCATAAAAAAACCATGACCAATTCAAGGTCCATGTCATATTCTAGTCTTTTTCACCTCATTCGTAAATATTCTAGAGAAACATGCCCCATGTTAAAACCCATATATCAGATGATTATAAGCAACTATGATGAAATATATATAGGTACTTTATTTGATACCCTCTTTGTTATAGATATCCATAAATCATATATAAATATACATTTTTCAAAAACATTCAAATAAGAATTAAAAATAAGGTCAATATCACAACTAAATTCATAATACAATTTTAATATAACTCTTTATATAACAAAAAGATAATTAATAATTTCATAAATTAATTTTGGAAAATAATTTTATTAAAAGTAGGATAATACAATAGATTGACACAAAGTAATAAATAACCTACTCTGATAGGAATAGTTCTCAATCTCATTATTTGTACCATTTCCCAACTCCTACCAAGCACCTCAACTAAAAAAAATTTGTTGGTAACATTCACATACATGAATCATGAACAAGAATGTTTTCTCACATACCTAAAACACTGATCATTATGTGAGTAAAATTCAAAAGGTCTCCCCAAATATTTTCCCTAAACATATCCACCCAAAAATGTAAAAATAAACAATCATATTATCGTAAATACAAGTAATCATGAAATTATAGTAACAATATAAAGGTAATAATCATTGGTACTACATGATCACTATGTGTGAGGTATACCCATTTCATATAGTATTGAGGTGTGTTAAAATATAACTCATAATCATCAATCAGTAATTTCATCTCAAGGTATAGTCATTATTCGTAACATCTCATTGTAATGTTGTTTCCAAAGACATAGGAAATCTATACCAAATACATGACTAAAGAATGAACATATTGTTCGTATGATAACATGATCGACAATACCTAGAATATATATAATTCTATCATATTCATAGAGATGTAATAATGTTTCTGATCTACATGTACAAATGGGAATCATATTCTGATCACATTGTCATGTGAGCATATAACTTCTCTATCCATGAGGTAAATATTAAGAGTGATTGGATACCTAAAAGGGTTCTATATCAAATTATAGGTGAATTAGAATCAAAATTCATCATTATCTAATTTCCACCACATACCTTTTTTAGTAGTTTATCTCCATAGATGAGAATCACATTTCAAAGGTTAATTGTGGAAAATTGGGCATAATATCTCACCACACTTACCATCAGAGGCATATATTAATTAAATCTGATTACCATGGGCATAAAATCCAAGATAAAAAATAAAAAAATTTGAAAAGATCCATCCATAAAATCTACATCAATATGAGTGTGAATCATGTCACATCACCATAAGAAAGTTATACTAGACTTAATTATAAGAAATAGTTGGAATCAAATCACACATAATGAACATATAATATAAGTGATATTTTTTCCCCAAACTAATCAGCAATAACTCTATGGAATTACATCCCACAAAGAGAACCTAAAAATGGAATAATAATTACATGATAACATAATATAATCATTTTTCTTTAATTTTTTCATACCAATGTATATAATTTATACTATAGATAATTCATACCCTATGTCCAAAACCGAATTTCATAAAGACATACATGGAATAACCTTCCTTGTATAATAATCTAGTGATTTAGTAACACTAATAACCATACAATTGAACTTTTCAAAGTATATTGGGAATCAAAAAACATCCCCATGGTTTGAAACTCAAGATAACCACATCTAGTCACACAATATGTTCCCTAAAGGGGCTAAATGAAATAATTTACAGTACATAATTTCATTAAATGGATGAAATAATCACAATTCAAATTATAGGAATTAATTTACCCAAACTTGAAATATTGATGGGGGTCATCATCAAACATATCATCATGTTATATCAAAGAAATATTCCAATATGTCACAATACATCCTTCCAATAGTAAGGGTTATACAGAATGTTTTAAATTTTAGTTTGTGTTAATCTCTCATGGGTGGAGAGATATTTTATAACATTTAAAATGAATAAGTGTAAACCAAATGGATTAGTTTGGGAAAAACTACCAAACTCTACAAGAATTTGGGTCACTACAAAAATATGGACCAAATACTTGTGATAAATAGAGAATGAGAAGTTTTGAAAAATCCTTAAATTTATGTATACTTGATGGAACTTTATAAAATGAATTAGTATAAGAGAAATGGATTTCATATAATTTATAGCTTTACCAATTTTCACCTATTGAGATGAAAATCATAATGAAAGGATGGGTTATTGAAAATAAACACTCTTAAAAAATAAGAAAATGTAAAATATTGTAAATAAGGATGTTAATCACAAATAGGTTGAATAAGGGGTAAAGGATCATATTGATTTTTAATAAGAAGGATAATTTATTAATCTAATTAAATTAATAAATTTAAAAAAATTTATTGGTTCACAGTGGGTACTCCCTCACTATACACGAGCACCTAATGGGCTTGAAGTAACTATCATGGGGAAACTGTCCATCTAGTGTACCTTATAATGATTTCCCATTTTCCTAGCGGATATATTGATTATCCAAAACTAATAAATGGGATATCTAATTATTTTTTTTAAATAGAAGTATTGAACTCCCCCCAAATCCTCCCATAATATCCTCTAGGTCCCCCGATGACACCTCTAAATCTAAAAAACAAAAAAAAAATACAAAACTGTTTGCTAAAATAAAAATAATTTTCTTATATGTTTGGTATTGGGGTGTTACAGGGGTATTGGGACATGATATTGGGGATGGTGGGTAATCATTTTGTTTCTTACCTATATATTTTTATTATATTCCATATGACATTTGTGTATACCATAACAATTTATTAAATAATCACTTGGTTTGAGATTCCATGTTTGGTATATATGTGTATTCAATAACACTTTTTTATTTTTACATAACTTTGGATGGGTTTAATATCATAAATTCATTCAATAATTTTAAGATAGTTATTTTAAATACTCTATATTAAAATAATTTTCTTATTTAACAATAAATGAATGTGTTTCTCAAACATTTGTAAATATGGAAGGAATATTGATGTTATTTTAGAAAGATGGTTCAACATAAAATTTTCAAGAAGTATTTTAATAGTATTTTATTATCATTTATTATATCTTCCCCAAATGTAATATGGTTTAAAATTTAGAAAATTATTGATTCTATGTTTGAATGTGGCCAATTGGGTAGAGTGTCATACCTAGTTTCTCATGTTTGGATTTTTATCTAGTGTTTTGGAAATCCTGGTCTACTTATTAGGTTCCAAGTGTGATGGTTATTGATCCTTCGAGTTTCCTATAATACTAATCATTCCCTCTTGGTTTCCCTTTTGTTTGTTTTGGTGTTTAGAGAGAATATAATTTTTTGGGATTAGGTGACCTGATGGATTGTTAGCACATGGCCATACAATGGATTAGGGACAACTGTTTTGTAGTTATAAAACCTACTACATGGCTTGATCCCGTGTCTGTGGACACTTAGATGTTAATGTGTGGTCACACGTTTTTTTTCCTCATGGTCTAGCACACTGTTTAGTAAATCATCAGGCCTAATGGGGCGACACCGCCAAGAAGGAAAATTTTTAATTTTCCAGGTTTTCCCCCATGGGTGTTTTAAAACCAAATGTGCCCAAAATTATATCCCATGTTGATTATACAACTATGATGGTATCTTATTACTTCTCTCGCCAATGCCCTCCAAAACTTGGTGTATATCAAACATGAATATGAGTGGTTGAGTATTTTCCATGGTGAGCTTCCTTCTATTATCTTCTCCATATTCCTTCTCCTAGCAATTTTTCTTGGGTTTCTCTTCTCCCCTACACATTAATGACATGGGTTTTGGTTTTATAAAGATTTTTAAGGGGGGGTTTTCATTTAATGCTGGTATAAATAGATCTAGGGTTTTAGAACATGTGGCGCGTGTTTTCAGGTGTGTGATTCCATTCGGCCATGGTTTTGATGTAGGTTTTCCCAAAAAATAGATATTAAAATTAATGTTTTATCTTTTTAGTGATTTTATAACATTATATACTGGTTTATTATTTTCGTGTATCCTTTGTAGAATATATTTGGTGGAAAAAATGGCTATTTATGAATTGTTTGTGTAAAATGGAGTTGTTTTTTTATAATAGTACACACCGCTTATTCAAATAATTTTTATACTAGTTTTTGTATGTGGATTGTGATGTGTATGTAGTATTTTAACTACTATAATAAATATTTGGCATGAAAATTTGGGGTTTTAACCCTTTGGGTTTTAAATAGATGTTGTTTGTTTAAATTTTTCATACCTAGTTTTTGGAAAAGATCATTGATGGCGTTTATGTGATAAATATGACATGAAATTACATAGTTAAATTTATTAAAATATGAGAAGAATGGAATTTGATATTTTTTGGTCTTTTGATGGATGTAAAATGTGTTTTCTGTCTTATAAGGAGATGCGTATTGGTTTTTTACATGTTTTGGAATGAGTTTCTGGTCAGTGGCCCGTTCAGAATTTTTTTGACAATGCTTGAGCATTGAATTTTTAGCCTAAATTTTTTAAAGGGTTTATGAAAATGTTTATCTTCTTCTAATTTTGTGTGTATACATATTTATGAAACATGAAATTTTTACATTTGTAATACGTGTTTTGGTAAAATGCCTAATTGCATGTTTAACAAATGGGTTTTCATGTGTTTTATATGTTGCACTGTTTGGGTTCATTTTATGATTCATGAAATTTATTTTTTGAATGTTTTCGGAGAATCCAAATATAGATTTATATGTTCTTAGTGGGAATTTGGAATTAAATATAATTCTTAAATGGATTTAATTTGTAAATCATAGTTACACATCTGGAAATTATTTTACCAAAATTCTCCGTAGTTTATTGATCTGTGAACGAATGTGAAACATGTTTGTGGGATGTTTTGGGTGTTTGTAATTTGGAAATTTAATTGTTATATGCAATTTTTATTTGGTGATATGTTGAAACAGATTGAGAATAATGAGTGAAATGCAGGAATCTAGGTGGGAATATTAGGACTAGTATGCAAGTGATACATAATGGTTTCATCCATGTTTCATATAGTAGGTTTGATGAAGAAAAAAACTATTATGATGATGATGGAGACCACTAGTTTATGGGTATGTTACCTACTATTGAATCATTCATGAGAAGTATATGTGTTACAATTACTTTTTAATTGAGATGTGATGTTCCTAAAGCCCCACAATGAGCTTGTTCCTGTGGGTGTTCCCATGACTAGTTCCCATTAGTAATTTTGTACTCACCCTTAGTATACAGTGTGTTTTGTCGGTAAATTCATCATAGTGTGTGTTCTAATTAAAAATTTTCATTCTTTAAATCATACCACTTTAAAAAAATTGTTTTTATCTGTCTTCTCATAGAAATTGGTTGCTATCATTTTCTATTTATGAAAACATGATAGAATTATATTTCATAATGTTTATAGCATGGAACCTTGCTTAGAAAACGTAATTTTATATATATTATTTCAAAACTAAAATTGATGACTCTTTTGTTTTAAACTAAGTGCATTAGGAATGGAATATGGTGCTAACCTACTGAGTTTTAATAATCAAGCATATATTCTTATTCAGTTTTAATCCCTTTTTCAGGTTTCATCTTGAGTCTATTTTAACTGGGAGACATGGGATTGTTGTGTTAGAAGATGACCTTTAGGGTCACATAGAAATTGTCTGTTTTTGGGTTTGTTCTATTGAGTTTCATTGATTAGTTTTACATTCACTTTCATGTATAAATAATGTTCATTTCAACATTTATATAAATGTGAAATGGGTTGTTTGTTTATTTCTAATTTTTATATAATTGTAAAGATACTGGAAACATAATTTCTTTATCACTCCACTGATTCCCTCTGTGCTTTTCTTCATCCTGATAAGATTGATAACACCTCTCAGGACATGTTTCAGAGTGGCCTAGGTGATTAGTCCAGGGTCGTCTCAGGCTGATTTGTAACAAAATGGTATAATAAGAGGATGGTTTTTAGTAGACATTGCTTTTTAGAGTTCCCTAATTATTTGGGTAATGATAAGGTAGATGTAATACTATTATCAAAACATTAGGGTAAGGTGTGGGAAGAGCGTCCTGAAATGTTATTCATTCTAATCCTTTTTTGTCCATGGGAAGTCCGGTTTTATTAGTTTCTTTTGTTCTTAGGGATGGTTTAGTGAAAGGGATAGACAAGGTGAATTAGACTAATGGCCGAGGTGAGGTCATGAGGCCTGAAAATCTATTTGGAGTCGGGGCATGGCCTTAAAAAGTCACTATATGTTGGAGGTTTATTTTTCATATGGCCCCCAACCATATGGTCAAGTCAACCACCGGAATTTGTTCTCTTTTGTGTCTATCTTGGTCCTTTCTTGAATTCTGAATTTGGTTTTGAAAATATTTCTGTGAGACTTATGGGTGTGGATTTTTAATTTTTAATATAAGAATATTTTTTGGAAATATAGGTTTTTGTGAAACAAATTTTGGGGAGAAAGTGTATATCAGTTTGAGAGATTGAATTTCCTTTATATAAACTTATGGTTTGTTGAAATAAAAATATTTCGAAATAATGAATGATTTTCAGGAGATTATGAACCTTTGATTTAAATGGGATATGTTTGGATGATTACAATTGTTTAAATATGATGAATTGGTTTTGTGAATCAGTTTTGAGCGGTTGGTGTTTTTATGAAATTTTTTTTTCCATTTATGGATTTCAGATTAAGAAAAGAGATCATGATGAATTTTTTAATTGGGAAAATGTTTTAATGAAAATATTATTCATAAGGAAGTTGTATTAAATATAATGGGATTTAAATAAAATGGTTCTTGATGATGTGTGGTTGGATGATATTCTGCATTATAAATTTAAAAATGGTTTTTCCATGGTTGTTAGTGTTCCATTGAAAGGTACGTGATTATTTGAATGATTTTGTTTGGTTTATCCTTTTGTGTTTAAATGGGTGGTCAAATGCATGGTTTTTTATAGATGTTTTTATGGATTCTTGGAATGGAATAGTGGTTCGGTTCCCGGGGTTACCCATAAATATTCTTGTGATTGAGTGTGGATGAAACACCATTGGTGACTATCAAAATCCACCATGTTATATTTTTTAAAAATTGTTTCAACTAAAATATTTTGTGTGTTTTTTTATAAACTGATGGTCATGTGGCTATTGTTTCCTATGTATTAGAACTGTTTTTTATTTGTTATGATTACTTGTGATCTGGATGTCATACTCTTTTTGTATCTTGAGATGTGATCTTTTTGGTGGTTCTGTTTTGGAGCATTATTCAGTGAGTTTCCAAAGATATTTTGGATTTTTTGATGTGGCCACATATGGTTCTTCGTAGGAAAGACATCTAGTTGTTCATCCAAAGGATTCATTTAAAATGTTAAATCCAACACATCAGACGATTCCTCAACTCATTTGATGGAATATTTTTCGTGTTGGGATTGATTTAAAGTACTTCAATGTTGTGATAATTCATTTGGATATAGGATTTGTGTTCGGTGATGTTGATTTATTTTGTCGTATTCCTTGTCCATTCTTCTCCTTATTCGGAGTGAGATAGAATGGTGACATTTATATATGACATACTATTTAGATGAAGCTTTTTTTAAAAAAATAGTTTTGTGGGGTGTTTTGACCCTTATCTCCTGTTTGTGGTGTAATAGTTGTTTCAAACATTAGGTATCTAGCTATAGGCCTCAAAGTGAATCTTTCCATAGAGTTATGAAATTGCTAGAGGTAAGTGGGGCTTGACTAAACTCTTTCCTCCACCATTTTGGTGAGTTATTTTCTAAGTTTACGTAGTTTTTACTAATCTTTGTGAACTTCTTATTATATAAAATAACATGGTGGAATTACCACTCTCCTAGTATCTTTGGTTATACATCTCAGTTGTGGTTTCAATGGCCAAATGATTAGATCCCATTCTCTCCCCTAAATGTGGTAGGGATTTCGATCTATGAAGAACTTGTTGAACCAGTTTTCATCATCTCTACTTGGTAGTGGGGGGTTTAAATGATTAGTTTGTGTTCCTCTTAAATTTGGTTGGTAGGTTTCTAGGGTAGTTTTTTATTGGGACTATATAGGTGGGGCCTGATTCTAGTATATATTCGATTCTTTTTTGTTATTTGCTAGATTTTTTCTATTGGTGTGGATACCCACTACAGGTGTTGAAGATATTTCCATTATATATTTTTTAGATGATAGTTGTGTTTTAAGATTGGGGAGTCCATTTCTTCTTCCACATAAATCATTGTATTTCTTGAGTGCTCTTCGGTTTCTATGATCATTGGGTTCATTGGGAGAAGGTCCAAAATTCTGTTTCTTGTCATGTTTATGGAGGTAGTGGAGTGATATTTCCATTGATTCTTGGGAAGTGGTTGTGGGATGGTGTTTTTTGGGAAAGAAGATTAAATTCTATTAATGATGGATAATATGTCCTTGTCTTGAGAGGCTAGACTGTGTGGATAAGTAATCCTTAGGCATTCAACAATCAACTAAAATTGGTTATGGATTTTCAGGGGTGGTAATCCTTAATGGTGGGGATAATTATCACACCCTTTTTTAATGTTTATTTTTTATATTCGATTTTTTGGAAATCCTTGTCTTCATATTGAGTTCTTGGTGTAATGGGTGTTTTGTTTTAGAGTTTCCTATTTTCCTAATCTTTTCCTCTTAGTTT
This sequence comes from Viscum album, assembly GCA_963277665.1. Lineage (NCBI taxonomy): Eukaryota > Viridiplantae > Streptophyta > Magnoliopsida > Santalales > Viscaceae > Viscum > Viscum album. The sequence goes on from OY728139.1 coordinate 64,840,521, forward strand.
CCCTTTGTTTTTTTTGGGAGTATTATAGAGAATATAATTTTTTTTGGAATGAGGTGGCCTTGTGCACGGTTGGTGTATGGTCATGATTTGGCTTAGGGGAAACTATACATTATGTATAAAACCCAATACATGGCTCAAGCCAAGGAATGTGGCTTCTTAAGAGTGATTGTTCAATTTCTTTTGTGCCTGCCTCATTGTCCAGTGCACAGTTTAACAAAATGTGTGGTCAACCCATGCAATACTTCCCTGGGTGAAAAAATATATATTCTTTTCCATGTTTTCCATAGATATTTTCAGACCGAAATGCACCCAAATTTGTTTCCCCTAGTTTTTTAGACATAAATAGGTCTCACATCACTTTATAATCCATTCCCCTCTATCATTTGGTGTATATCTAAAGAAGTAAGATGGGTTGACTAGTATCTAAGGTGGGTTTCGTTCTCTTCTCTTCTCACTCTTCCTTCTCCATCTAATTTTCTTGCATTTATATTTTACCTAGTAATGTATGACATAAACTTCTATTTTACCATGATTATTTATGGGTTTTTAGGGTAATTATTCCTAAATTTAGGTTTTTTATAACCCAGAGTGGGTGTTTTTAGGTGTGCGTTTCCTTTTCACCACGGTTTTGAGGTAGGTTCTCCCATAAAATTGAAATTATTATTTAAGTTTCATATTTTTTGGATTCAATCATCGTATATGATTTTTTAGTATATCTATGGAACCATTGGATGACAAAATTGGTGTGAAACATTGTTATTTGTGATGTGTTTTGTTTAAAATAGATTTATTTTGTTATAAATGTGCACACAACATGTTAAAATAAATGTTTCACTGGTTTTCACATACACATTGTGATTTTTATGATCTTGTTTGACTATTTTAGTAATGTTTTGGCATGAAAATTTCTTTTTTTACCCCTTTGTGTGTTAAATTGTAGTTATTTTTCAAAATGTTGCAAGCTGTGTCTTGGGAATGAAGCCCGGTTGGATTTTGTGTGATAAATGTCATATGAAATGACATGTTTAAATTTATTAAAATATAAAACAAATAACTGATATTTTAGGGGCCTTTTATAGCTGTACAAAGTGGTTTTAGTTTTATAAAGATATGGGTATTGGTATTTGATATGTTTCGGCATGTTTTACTGGTTTGTGGCCCATTTGATATTTTTAGGAAATCGGTAGAGCTTTGAATGAGTAAATTAGAAGATTTAAAAAGTTTTTGTAAATATTTTTCTAAAAATAATGGTTTTTATACACCTTTTTAAGAATTTTGAAATGTGTACCTTTGTTATGGGTTGATTTAGTAAAATTCTTAAGGGTTAGTTTTACATTTTTAATTTGAAAAGGGTTTTCATGTGTGTTCAATGTTACACCACGCAAGGTCATTTTATGATTCATGAAATTGATTTATTAAATAGTGTTTGGGATTCCAAATATGGTTTTATATGGTGTTTGTGGGATTTTGGTTTTAAAATCTTATTTTTAATGGATTTTATGTGCAATTCCTCATTGTAATTCTTGAAAATGTTTTATGAAACTTTTATGTGGTTTATTAATCAGTGAAAGAAATGTGAAAAATGTTCACGGGGTGTTTTGGGTGTCTATTATTTGAAAATATAATTTCCATGCACAAATTCTATCTATTAACATGTTTAACTTGATTTTCAACAAATTTTGAAACCAATGTATCTAGGTGGGTGGACTAGGACTAGTATGCTAGTGATCAGCGTGGTTTCGTCCTTGTTTCACTTAACAATATTCACGATGAAAACACTAAATAAAATATAATGATGATGTTGGGTACCACTAAGTTATGGGTATGTTCCCTACAAGTGGACCTTTCAAGAAACTAATATGTGTTATGGTTACTTTTACACTGAGATATGATGTTCCCAGAGCCCCACAACAAGCTATTGCCTTCGGGTGTTCTCATGACCAGTGCTCATTTGATATTTTTTACCCATTGTCATCATATGATGTGATTGGTTGGTCAATTCAGTAGTGTGTGTGTTTTATTTGAATGTGTACATTGTTTAGGTCATTCCCTATTTAAAACATTTTTCATTTTGAAGTTTCATCTCTTTGAAATTGGTTACTAGAATTTATTATTTATGGTAACTTACAAGAATTTTATTTTATAAAGTTTATAACAAGGAACCTTGTTTGGAAAACTTAATTTTATATATTATATTTCATATAGGAAAATGATATTTCTGTTATTTTTAATTTATTTCATTGGGAATATAATATGGGGCACACCTACTTATTTTTATACTCACATCTATAGTCTGCTTCTATATTTGTCCATTTTTCATGTTTCAGCTTGTGTCTGATTGCCATGGGTGACATGTGATTGTTGGGTTGGAGGATGACCTATAATATCACATAGAATTATTTGGTTGTTAATTTTGGTTGTTTGAGTTGTGTATTTCAGTTTTACATTGAAATTCACGTATAAATAATTTTAAGTACAACTTTTAAATAATTTTGAATTGTTTTGTTCATTTCTTTTAGTTGTTGGTTTAATAATTTGAATGTTGTATAAATCATTACATTGTAACTCTATTTATGACCTTAGTTCTTTTCATCATCCTTGGAAGATCAGAAACACCACTTTGGATTTGTCAAAGAGTGGCCTAGGTGACTGGTTCAAGGTGGACTCAGGCCGGTTCGTGGAATAGAGTGATTGATAGAGGTGTCCTATATTTGAATATTGTTCAAGGGTATGCCATTCCCTCATTTATATTTGAATCTATGTCGGTTCCCCACAAACTTATACCTTATATACATTATTTAAAATCTTTTAGGTTCTCTATTCATATTTTTTCTTTCTTTAATATATTTCCATTATGTGCAGTTCCCAAGGTGATTTGTAACCAATAAAACTAGGATAAACTTCTTGTTTATCTTATCGTACATATATCATAAGTTTTCATTTATATTTCAAAATTATTAATCAGAATTAGTACTTATTATCACTATGTTTTGGTGGAATACATCATTTATTTTTTATTTGCTCTATTTGTGATAAATTATCACTCTAGAGCATAAATATGACTTTAATAATCATATGAATTTGAACTAATTTTAGATTTTATTCTGTGGATAAATTAATTATCAATTATTAATTTGAGAAATTTAGTTCTATCATATTGGATTTTGGTAACTGTTTTTTGGTAAAAGTTTTAATATTTCTTTGTTTACTAATAAATTAAAATATATTTTACTATTGTATAATTTTATTTTTATGTTTAAATTATTAGATAATTAAATTAAAATATATCCTTGATTGAACACCAAAATATATTTGGTAAATCTTGAAATCTCTTTGATGTTATGAATTTAAAAAATAAAAATATCTCATAGTGTAAAACATAATTACTATAAAAATCCTAGAAAAGTTTTAGTTAATATAGGTCCTCCCTGTGATAAAAATGGATTTGTAGGAAAGAATTACAAATAAATTATTTAAAAATGGGAATGTCGGTTTAATATTCTTTCCAGTGCTAATTTTTTTTAAATCTCGTTAAATTGTAATGAGGACATATGTATGGTCCTAGAAAAATTATTTAATTCTTATATTAGGGTCATTTCAATGTAATGTACCCTATTAATTTATTATTTTTTACTGAGAGTAAAATTTTATTCTTTTCTCATAGAGTTTAGTTAAGATCTAATGAAATGTAGTTATGTTTATTATTAAATATTTTGAAAAAAGTTTTTCCGCATATTTCTATTTTTTAAAATACATATGAAAATTATTTTTATTGGGAAGATTGAATATTCTTTTTCTTTTTATAAGAAATTTAGTTAATTAGTTCTGAAAATTCTGGAGGATTAATATCTTACAAAAAAATGTATTTAGATATAGTAATGATTTTAATGTTATTTCAATTAATATTATGTAGGTTTGAAAATGATTCAACAAAATATTCAAAGGAAAACAATTAATTTCTTTAAGAAAAATTTTGTTCAAAAGATAGATTAAATTTTATTTTTATGACCATTAATCAGTATAAAAATACCCTATTAGTAATTGGAACCATCATATTTTCACTTAGAATAGTAGAACGGTCTAAATAATGTTTTTTTATGATTTTAACAATAAATTTATGATTTTACATGTGGATAATAACTCATCAGGGTACACTTTTTTGAGGGATAAATATTATTGTGGGCCTATATATTAATCTCCCCATGAAATAAATGATGACATCATATAGTATTATTTATAATTTAGAGGTTAATCTTATGATCGTTTGGGCCATTTAAATGTTTTAAAATCCTCCTTGTACTTCAAAATATATAATCTCTACTTTTTTTAGTTTTAATTATATTATTTTTAATTAATACAATATTTTTTATGGAACAATATTTCATTGTCAAAAAAGAATGGTTATCAATGTAAAATTGTAAATAAATATGTAATTATAGACCTAATTTAATTGATAAATATAAAATAACGTTTTTAATTGTTATGATATACTCATAGTGGTGTATGACTGGAAATTTTACCATTAAAATGATTGTATATTTAATTCAAATTACAATTTTACCTCTAAAATACTTAACAATTGTATCTTACTCTTTAATTTATATAACTAGGAAGTAAAATTAATTATTGTATATATAGAATTCAATTTTTTGTAGGCTTTATTTTATGACCATAAAATGATTATATTAACTTGGATTCATATTAATTAAATTATTCTCTCTATGTAATGGTAATTTAATTATTAATTTATATAAAATTTTTAAATTAAATTCCTAGTTCAGTAACATTTTTGTTATGCAAAATATAATTTCAACATGTAACCCCATTGATATATTTTATAAATACTTTAAATTTTAATATCCCCAATCATTTTAGAACTTATTATTTATAATATATATCATGAATAACATATAAATCCTTGAAAATAATTTTACCAATAATATAAATTTTAACTTGTGTGAATATAATGGATGGGCTACATGAGTTTTTCTATGTCAAATATTATTTTTATATCACATCTAATGTCTTCATGAATAATGAGTGATGAAATTTCAATAGGTTCCAATTCAATGAAATTTAGGAAGGTATTGTTTTGTTCATTTCATTACTTAACCTTATTTTTTAAATGATTAGTTATTTTCTTCCTAATATTCCCAAGTATTGATACCGTAATACATATAATTCAATTTTCATTATACCAGATAGGGGGTGCTTCTTATAGAGAGTTGATAGTATGACACTAAATAATGGTTCCTTTCATATTAGAATTCTTGAGATACTTCTTTTGTATTATATGTATAGTTTTATGGAGGTTGTAACTGTAAATTTATTTTGGCCATAATTTGATACTTTATATTTGGTTCTTGGGGTGCTTAATTGATTAAAATTGTGTTTGGGGTGGGTTGGATGGTTTTAGAAAGTAGTTGATAGAAATGTGATATATAGATGATGTATAGAAGAAAATAGGTACTTCGTTGTCATATATCTACTACTCAATGGAGGTGTACTAGTTTTATGTGAATATTCATGAGCTGTAGGTTACATGGTGTTCTTGTAACAATGGATGAATAGGCTCTTATTTTGATTCACATAGATAAATGGAAATATTTTAATTTCAAATAAATATTAATCTCCCTGAAATCCCCTTGGGGTCATATTTAATTTATATTCGGTGATTATCTTTTGATTGGGGGATATTAATCTCCCTCATCCCCATGATCAGACCGTACATCAAACATGGAATAGAAATACTAAAAAACTTCATGAGATAATATCTACATAAATCTAGTGCCTTTTCATCCAATTAATATATTCTTCACTAATTATTATTGACATAAAAAACAAAAATTTGTCCCATCTCATTATACTCATTAATAGGGCTCCTCCATTCATTAGTTTTCTAAATGACTAGATATTAGGACAATTATTTAAATGAAAATTAAGTTATTTATGGTTATTTACATTTCATATTTATTTTCCTATATTGGAAGTGATGTAAAACCTCCTTTCCATTTTAGTAAAGTGACTCAAGGTGTTCTAGTAGTGGAATATCTAGCAATTCGGTATAAGGGATTTCATATACACAAAATATAGTGTGTTTTATTTTATATTTATCTTATATATTTATAGTCCTACAAATTCAAATTTATGGACTATTATTAGGAAAACTGAAAAAACATTTTTATAGACATTAAATTATTTAAACATTACTTTTACCTTAACCATGAGTATAATTGATTATTAGACTTGTATTTTATTGAACCTATTCCATATTTGTTCTTATCTGGTTACATGTATGAATAATAATGATGTTGGGTCTACGTTATTAGTTTCCATTCATATTTAATTTTTTTATAATTTTCTTATCGGTGGTTGTTTAGAAACTCTTTTCTTATAGTATAATTTGGCATCACATATGCCCGATTGAATATAAATAATGTCCCTTAGTTTATTTCATGAATTTTCAAGATAGTGGGACCATGGATTTAGTATATACATATAATGTTAATGAATATTCCATGAATTGGGGAATCACTATAGAGGTTTCTTGAGGTGGAAATTCACAGAAGTTTTATAGTCGAATTTAGTCCCAATATTTCATGATTATTGATTTGGTGATCTAAATTAAGTGGTAAAAGTTTTTTAATTGATAAATTTTTTTTTCAATATGTCTATTCATGAGTTTTATTCCTTATTCTATGTTGGTTAGAATTTTCATTTGGTAACAACATTCCTATATCACCAGGTTTTGATTCCTATATGATCATAATGTTTGGAAGTTTATTTAATTATTTTACATTTGTATGACCTTGTGTTTCCATGAAATGCTTGTATACATATTCAGGAATTTTTTTTTGGTAACATATTAAAGATGCATGTACATGGTAAACATGAATAAAAATTTAAATCTATAATATATTACTCCCTTTTAGTATAAATGAATTTTATATATGATAAACATTGCATAGGTACATTATTCTAAATACATATAAACATATACACATACATTACTATGATAATATGGGTCTTTATATGTAAGGGGGTTTATTATGAACATGTACATTTCATCTCTATAAGGGGATATGTATACTATGTAGGATGGTAATACACACACAATACCTCCTATAGTGGATAGATCTGTATATACTACATCAATGGAAAAGTTCCTTACTAAGGCTTGGGAACTTTGTTTTGTATTTCAATCATTGATTGATGTTGGTTTGGATGATGTGGATAAAAATATTAAAATTTATTTTCAATAATGATATTTGGTTACATGTTTGATTGCAAAAAATGCCAAATTTTATAGTTATCACATACTATAATTAGATATTTCATTGATTGGTTACTACTTTCCAAATATATTTTATTGTATTGTATGCATGGTTTTATGATAGACTGAAATATGTTGGATTTTTATTAGTCATTTTGATGATAATGTCGGTATTATGTATTCAATAAATATATTCAATATGATTAAATTTTATTATTTTGTGTGATGACGAAGAACCCATTGGATTGTTATAGTTGATATATAGGCTGGATGCTTTTTTTAATGACTAATGCTTGATGTAAATGGATGTTACAATACATTCTTGGAATACTTAATACATAAAACAAATAGATTCCCAATGATCGAATTTGTTTAGTGTCTTTAGACACGGGGAAACAAAAAAAACTCGTTTAAAATACATCTACATCATCTCCTTGTTTTTTCATTTTTAATAGATCCCTTTTTGAAAAATATTACTTAATACTCTTCATCATAACTGAGGGTAAAAGAAACATAAAAATGGTGAGATCAGTTTCTCAGTAAGGGTTAACGTGGGAGATATCAATCATATCATGATCATAATATAGAATAACATAACAACTTAAAATTTCTCCTATATATCAAAGATCATGATATAATGTAATGGAATAAATCATAATAGACCATAAATAGTCAATGAACATGTTGGAAAATGGAATAAAATAAGACACAAAATTTGTGGCAGGAACATTAGAAAAGAAAAGCTATTCATATTAGTCAAGGCTCATTTACAATATCATCATAGTGGAAAAATTCTTTTACTAAGTTGAGTTTACTCTTCATTCCATCCCTATGTTACAGTACCATATTTACATTTTTTTCCCAATCATGTTTTACTGAACTAAAATTACTTTTCATTCCGTTCCTATTTATCTCATGAAATATAAATCTTTACCCAATGAATTGGAGTGAGATATATGGCCCACCTATCTCATAATGATATCATTTTTATATGTTCCAAAAAAAACAAAAAACATTCATTATAGAATCAACCAATGAATAAAATGGGTTTCTTAAACATCATTCAACCATAAAAAACCCCATGTAATTAAATTTTTTTTCATAAATATAATTCTATAAGAAACAAAAAAAGAATAAGAATAATGTGGATATTTTACAAGAAACATGTCTGTATAAAAGAATTCCATCTGAAATGGAATATAATTTCTTATTTAACAATTGAAATTATTTTCTGAGTAAATTATCCTTTATTCTTCAAAAACATAATCATTTCTAATAATAATACAGAATGTATGAAATAATAATTTTTTTGTAGATATTCATTAATTTTTGTAAATGATGCTTCATGGAAATAAAATTTTATGAACACAAAAAAGTCTTTTCATTCCATATAATTTAATAAAAAACATTATTCTCATTATTTTGTTGAAAATTCAAACGTACATCGTAGCAAAAATGACAAAATATTCCATTAATACCGTATAATAATAAATAATAAATTTATGAAATTGAATTTAATAAATTTTAAAAGGTCAAAATTAATATTTTGTAATACATATTATGGAATCATGGATGTGGATTATAAATATACCCCATAAAACACTTATGTATAAACAATCTCAAATAATAATGAGATTGAAAAAATATCCCTTAAAAATTTATAATCAATAAAATAATATGTATTATAAAATAATGAAAATTATATTCTTATCACAACCTTCGTAATAATTATAATACAAAAATTATTTGATAATAGAAAATAAAAATAATCAAGAGGTGGTTTATAAGGCATATGTCCCATAGAAATAAAAGCGAGACTAAATAATCTGTTACCTTATTTTTTATAACATTTTTATATAGGTGAACCTCTTGTATAATTATTTAAATAATGCCATTGATTTATTAAAAATTCATAGTCATTTTTATGATATCATATATGATAATATTATAATATGTTTTTAATAACATTATTATTCATCCATCAGGTATTAAGAGCATTATTTCTGTGTGCTTGTTTTGTTGTATAAGTTCTTATTACACTTATTAGATGAGAGTTATATCATTTCCCAAATAATATTAAAATAATATATTATATATTTTTTTCATTCAATACATTTATATAACCATCTGTTAATGGATATCATGTAGAATTAATCACCTCACATCATGGAGATGGTAAGCCGTACGTACGCCCAAGTGATGAAATCATTCCCATAATTATGAAATGTTATTGAATTTTATGTTATATATATTATTCCAAAATCCATATAAAGTTATAATAATCACATATATTTATTATTTCTATAATTATACCCATCTATTTAATGTGATTGTGAAAACATATTACACAGAGGCATGGAGATGGTAAGTCGTACGTACACACTCGTGGTGATTTTGTTTTTCCTAGAATGGAGAGAGGGAAGAACATGGTTGTTCCATATTTTCAATAAAATATAATTATATATGTGATACTAGAATTATTAAACTATAATTGAAATAAAAAATGAAGATGAAGTAGAAGATGATTTTTTTTAATGAACCGGTAGAGGATATTACCTCTCCATAAACAGGCTCCCTATAAACCTTTATTTAAAGGTACTATAGTTGTACTTTTGAGAGGACCAATACCTCTATAATATAACTAAGGAAATTTAAATGGGAAATTTTTGGGGGGTGACTGAGAATTTTGGCTCAAGGTGAAGTGAATAGGTAATAGATGAGGTTCCCTTTCTAAATTAAGGTGAGGGGAACTTTTGGAAACACTAAAAATATTAATTCAAAACAAACTATAACCACATTAAAAAACATCAATAATTTCCCAATGTCAAGGATTATTTGATATAGGGTTTTAATATTATTAAAAAAAATTAAAAAAGTTTTTCTCCTAATTTATACCTTATCATTTCCATTAGCCCTTAGTTATTTTATTTCAATTTTAACTAGGATAACAAATTGTTCAATATTAAAATAGAATAATCTTTACTTATTTGATTTAAATAAGACCATAAATGAAAAATATTAATAAATTTATATTAAATAATATGTATTTTATATTTTTGAAATTATTATATTTTAAAAAAAAAAATTTATTAGAACATTATTTTTATAAAAAAACCATTAGTGTCAATTTTGACACTATTTAATTCACTGATACTTCAAAATATTAAGATAACAAGTTAACATAGAAACAACTATTTATTTATATTCCTAAAGGGCCAGGGTCATATATAAAGTTAATTTTACATATTAATTATCCCAAATTATATTTATATTTATAATTTAATAATGTTTATTTGTTATCTCCAAAAATAGAATAATTTTCACATCAATTTTGTGCAAATATTTAATTAAATTATTTTTTAAATAAAAGTTAAAAATAAAATATTATGATAAATATAAATAAACTCTTTTTTTGTATAGTACTTTTAGTCCACTATATCCACTATAAAATACATCATTAAAAATGTCATACTTATGAAAATATGAATGTGACAAGTTTAACATCCCATTAAATAAATTAATATAAGTGTCATATTTTCTTAAAAAAGTATCAAAATAGTCAATAAATATACCCTTGGATAAATATGTTCTAAATATACTTGAACAATATTATTTGTCCAAGGGTTTGTGTGTTTTAATGGTTAGTAACATTTTTATAAAAATTGGTTAATTTATTTTTCATCAATAAATTATTTTTTCATCATTAATGTATAAATATTTAAGTTAATTAATTTTTACCTAAAAATTATAAAAATCATGATAAAGAAAAATATTTTATCTTTCAAATGATCACTTTAAATCTAATTTATATTCATTATAATCTTATTTTAAAAATGGTAATGTTTTTAAAATTAGAATAATACATATTTAAGTTTTATCTAAATAAAATTGTATTTATTGTCCTAATCTCAACCGAGTAGCCTCAAAATAGTATCATTTCGGCCGAAGGATGGTTTAAATCAAAATTCCCTCATTTAATCATATTAGGGAAACATGCAACGTAATTTTATAATATTATATTTACTATTAATATCCCAAATTACATTTTTACCATATTAATAAAAATTATGCAAGTTTCTATTCTTATTTCCAAAAAATAAGAACATTATATTAAAATTATTTTGACCTAATCATTCCAAATATGGAGACTATTTTTAAATATTTAAAATATATATGTTTTAGTAATTAATTTAAAATAAATCTCATTTTGGAATGATAAATGTGTTTTTAAAAGATAAAAATTTACAAAAGATTGAAATGTTTTTACATGAAAACAAATGGTAAAATTAATGAAAATGACCAAAATTATATTAAATAATAAATATATATTACAGTTTTACTTTAAAACTGTTAAATTATATAATTTATCCCTATAATTTATTTCGATGAAAACTGTTGTTTTCAGTAAAAATTTATTATATTTTTATTATTCATCAAAACCTAGAACTTGTCAGAAAATATAAAAAAATAATCCAATATAAATATTTATATACCAATACCAAATAAAAATTATTTTTTTAATAAAATATATAAACGTTTCAAAACTATATTTAAAATGGGCTTGCCAACAAAATTTGGTAAAAATCTATTCTTATAGAAATACTTATTTTATCAGAAAAAGTGCATGTCTTCTTATATCATGACTTGAAAACATATAAGATAAATTTTAAAAATTATATTGAATGTAATAAATATATATAAAAACAATCAAGTTTCATTTTTTTATTTTATGAACTCAATTATTATCATTTAAATAGTTTTTTAGAATAAAGTTAAAATTATTCGTACCCGCCATTATAATGACTAGGTTATAAGGTAACATAGTAATATTTAATTGTTCACATAAACATGGTATTGCATGAAATGAATTATATAAAAATAATTTTAAATTTCATTACAGAAAATATAGGCATAGTGTTGGGTATACCGCAAGCTAATTTGTTGTTTCGTATAGTACAAGTTTATCTTGGTTTAGTGTACAATGGAAAAAAATAGAAAGAAAATATATATGAAAAATAATCTTGTGGTGTTACATTCTACCCCATTAAAATGAATTTTACCCTCGAAATTTCTTTGCATTTTTTGAAGGATTTAATGTGTGAAAGTTATATTCCCAGAAACACACATCATAAAAAAGGACTAAATCTTATTTTAAAATGGAATATATGGAAAATAATAGTAATCCAAAGTAATTCATAACTAGGTCATTATGTAGGAGATCATAGGTGGAGATGGGTGATTGAGGAAAACCAAAATAATCATAAATAATCATAAAAATCACTGAGCACAAGAATGTTGATGATCTAATGAATGTTAGAAATCCTAAAACCATAATCTAAATAAGTGTGAAATTGGTCATCGATGTCATCAAACGTGATGAAAATAAGACACCCTTTCACACCAGTATACCTTTTTCATAATGTTGAAGAATTTGAATGAGAATATAATCACACTTTGTTTGAACTATATCACCATTGGACGTGACTTGAATATTATCCCCATAATATCTTTTTCAAATAGATAACATTTATTTTTTAATCCATGAAACATTAGAAGATAATGTGATCCATATATATAAAGATAGTTCATTCCATGTGACTTTATCACAACAAAAAGTTGAGTACATGATATTTAATTTGCATAAGTCTGCTAATAATGAGATAATAAAAACATCATCTAGAGATTAACTTGTAGAGTCCTCGAATGGATAACCTTATGATCCTTTTGAATACAAAAAATAAAAAACAATATAATGTGTTTCACTAACTCAGTTTAACATTTTTTCTCATATATCATATGGTATATCTTGTTGGTCACATTACAAACATGTAAATTCATTCATAATTTATTTTCTTGAGTCATGGTAATAACATGAATTATTATATTTTCTTATTGAAAACATGAAGTTTTGTTTACTCGAAAACTTATTAGATATGTTCCATTAGTCCCAAAAAATTTTATACTTATTTCATGACAGAATAACCCTCTTGAAAACAAATCCTTAACAAATCATATGGAAATAATTATATTCTAATTCACTTATTCATATCCAAAATATATTTATCCAAATATTATTATCTCATCATCATGATTATACTAAAGATTATCCATCACTATTTGTTTTAAAAAAAATACTGAATAACATCACATGGTTACCGAAACCATTCGACATATACTTTCAAATAAATGAGAAAAAAATGTAACACTCCTTAGATGTTATTTATTAAAAAATACCATAAAATTACTTATAAAACATTATTCGTGATATTCATGTAGTCATTCCACTATCTACTAAAATAATTGACCATGATTCATCATTTTTATCTTAACACTAATTTCATATCATATATCATTCTTAGTATCTTTATCATCAGTAATATAAATACGACTCATATTACCATTATGAATCTATTCATGATATATTCCCTGTAGGCAATATATTTTAATAATGACCATACAGTCCACATTCAAAACATTTAAACATCATTGATTCATTATAAATACCATTATCCTTTTCCATTGTGTTAGATGAACCATTTCCTTTGCAATTACTAGTTTTGTGTCCTTTTCCATACCTAAATCGTCTTTCGGTCCCTTTGAAACATTCTTCTTGAGGCCTCTTCCCATATGATATACATGTGGGAAATTTAACTTTCTTTCATCTATAGTCATTGTGAAACTCCATCATTCTCTTATTAGGTGTGTATAGAAACTCACCAATGTTGGGATTATTGATTATATTTTGATATTACAGATCGTGAATAATAATGATGTTTCACCTTCCAACTCCCATTACATTTTATTTCTCCTGAGGAACATCATTCCATTGTCCATTATATTTTCTATTTACATAGATCCTCCTATTTCCATCCAATTTATAAAACCCAAAAAAAAGTGAGAGAGGAAAAAATCATACTAGGAAAACCACATAATCAGTGGGGAGTACATTGAATATCTAAAATCTTAGGTTTAATCATAGGTTATTCATGATCATTACCAAAATTATAGGATTGTAACCTATAATTAGGCACATCCTTTATAAATCCCTAAACATATCCATATAAATATATCTAGGGATCTCACTAAATTTTTTTATCCTAGTTTCCAAAGGATAACTAAACATTTTACTAGATACCAACTAGAACAACCCAATAATGACATACATGGATGCTAGATTATTTTTTTTGGAATACATGATTCATAACACAATCAAAAAACCAAATACAGTATTAGTTTGGTAGCTTAAGAAACTAGAAAAATTAAAAAACTCATTCATAAAAACACTTCATTGTCTCTATATTTTTCCTTCATTACTATAATCCATTTTTTCAAATATTACTTAATACCCTTATTCATAACCTAGGGAAAAAAAATATAAAAAGGTTGTCCTTAGATGCTTATTAAGGTTATACAATGGAGATATAAATCATATCATTATCAAAATACATAAGATCATAATAGTAGAAAATAAAATCTTTCATATCATAGATCATGATACCAAGTCGTGTAATAAATTATAATAGATCACAGAGAATCAATGAACATATTTTCAAAGTTCATAATATTAGACATGGAATTTTATCTTTCACCTTAGCATAGAAAATCATTTTATATAATTCAAGGCTCATTTCAAATACCATCATAGTGGATAATTTTCAATACTGAACAGAGATCCCTAATCATTCTTGAACTATATTAATTAACATGATTTAGTTGTCATTCCAGCTCTGTATTGTAGAACCCAGTTTACTTACCAATCCACTCTTGTCTATATCATGATATATAAATCGTTACCCAATGAATTAGAGGGAGATATATTTTTCATTCATATCGTAATGAAATAATTTTTATTTGTTCCATAGAACATTCATCATTCATCATAGAATAACCAAAAGAATAATATGGGTTTCTTAAATATCATTAAAACATAAAATAATCAATTTAAAACAATTATATTTCATGAATATAATTCTACAAAAATCATAATAAAACCTTAAGAATAATAGGCATACTATACATGAATCAAAAAATTATTAAATAATGTAATATTAGAAGGAAACTAATCTCTTATTGAACACATGAAATTATTACTTGAGGAAAATGTCCTTTCATATTCAACAACATTCTCATTTCTAAAAATTACAACAAATTTTAAATGAATATAATTTATAGGAAAATAAACATGAATTCTTTTAATGTAAGATTTATGAAAAATATCCTTTCTTCTTGTTATATATCCTTTCATATGCTTTAATAAAAATTATCAAATGAGTAAGAATTACATTTAACAATTTTAAAAAGATAAAATAATATTTTTAATACATATTAAGGAAACATGTACATTGATTATAAATATATCCCTGTAAATAGATATAAATAAACACTCTCAGATAATTATAAGATTAAAAAATTATAATATACCAATTTATAATCATTCCAATAATATACGTCATAAAATAATGAAAATTTTATAAATATCTTAAACTTTGTAATAATAATATTAAAAACATTCATGCGATTAATTAACACAACTAAAAGAAATAGGTGGTGTATAAGGCATATGTCCCATATAAATAAATGTGAAGCAAAATAATCCCTTAGCATAAGTCTGATAACCATTGTATGTATTTGAATATTATATATTATGATTTATTTTTATTTTTTATTTTTTATAGAATAATAGCCATTTTTATTATATCATATATGATTATATTATCATCTATTTATTAACAACATTATTACTCATCCATAAGATAATAACTAATTTATTTTCATACACATATTTCATTGGATAATTTCTTAATCCTCTTATTAGATTATAGTAAAATCTTTTCCTGAATTATATTAATATAACATGTATTATATTTTTTATTTATTAAAATTTGTATAATCATTCTTTAATTGATATCATGTAGGATGAATATTATTGCATCATGGAGATGGTAAGTCGTATGTATGCATGCGTGATGATATCATTCCCGTAATTAGGAAATGGTAGGGAATTTTTTTGTATATTTTTTTTTCTACAATACATATAATGTTATGATAATCATATATAGTTATAATTTAAATCATTATACACATATAAGTAATGTGGTGGTGAAAAACAGATTACAACATGGGTGGAGATGGAATGTTGTATGTACACATGGGTGGTGTTTTAGATTTTAATTGGGTGGATAGAAAGTGGAATATGGTTTTTACATAATTATAATAACATACAAGTATATAATTGATGATGGATTTATTACATTTTAATTTAAATAAGACATGAAGAGGAAGTTTGAATGAATCTGGATAGAAGATTACCTCTTATTCGACTTTCTCCCTTTTTACCTCATCTTAATGGTACTAGATTCGGTGTTTTTTCAAGACCAAAACCTCAATAATCTGACTAGGGATGTTTATAGGGGTAACAAGTAGGGTATTTCTTAGCTATAAGTCTCGACGTGATGTGATTAGGTAAGGGAGAGGGTTCCATTTTACAATTGAGTTGAGGATCACTTTTTAAAACTCCCAAAATATTGATTTCTAAAAAATTATAACAATATCCAAACACCAAAAAATGTCCCAATTTATTAGATGATATCAGATATGTTTGTACTATAAACAACCAATAATTTTTTACATGTTTTTATCTCAATTTAAACGTTATCATTTCAATTGACCCTTAGTTATTATATTTTAATTTTAACAAATGTAACAAATTATTCAATAATAAAATGGTATAATTTCTACTTATTTAGTGTCAATTAAACCATATATAAATAATATTGGAAATTTTCAAATAAATTGTAATTATTTTATATTTTAAAATATTTTATTATTTTTAAATAATTTAATTGTAAATTAATTTGAAAAACAACCAGTAGTGTGTAATTTGACACTATTTATTTAGTTGATTTTTAAAAATATTAAGACAACAAGTTAACTTCTAAAAAAATATTTTGTAATATTTATAAGTGGTCATGGTTATTTTTAAACTTCATTGTACATATTAATTTTTTGAAACTATATTTATTTTAATATTTTTATAACATTTATTTTTAATATTCAAAAATAATATAATTACAACATCAGTTTTCCATAATTATTTAATAAACAATTTTTTGGATAAATATTAAAAATAAAATACTATGATTACAATAAAACTAGTATATTTTACAAGAATTCTTTTAGTTGATCATATATTCTAAAAAATCTATCATTATAAATGATATACTTATTAAAACATGGATGCGACAAGTTTAACTTCACATTATGCAAAATAATATAAGTGTCATAATCTCATCAATAAAGATAAAAATGGAACTGAATATAACCTTGGATGATTATGGTCAATATATACTCACCCAATAACATTTGTTCAAGTTTTTGTGTCTTTTAATGGTCATTATAATTTTAATAATAATTAAATAATAGATTTTTCATAATTAACAAATTTCTGCATCATTAATATGTCAACCTTTAAGGCAATTAATTTTTTCCTAAGAATTAAAAATAAATTAATATCATAAATAAAAATATTATATTCAAAGTGGATATGTATAATCTATGTTATCTGAGTTATAAACTTAATTAAAAACATTTAAAGTTATTAAAATTTATGTATGTCAAATTTTACATTTCTTTAAATAAAAATATATTAAATCTTCTAATCTCATCCAAGTGTCTTCCAAAGTGTATAATTTTGACCCAAGGATGATTTAGGTCAAAAATAAGTAATCTAATGATATTATTACAAGTTTAAAGATAATTTTAAAAAATTATATATACACTTAATTATATGATTTTAATTTTTATCATATTAATAAAAATTACTGATGATACAATTAATAATGACCCAAAATAAAATATTGATATAACAATAATTCGAAACTACTAATTAATAATATAGAATCTAATTCTAAAAATTCAAAATATATATTTTTTTTATATGTAACTTAAATATAATCATGTTTTTAGAAAGAAATTGGTTTTTGAAGAGTAAAAACGTTAGAAAATATAGAAATGTCTTTTTATAAAAATTCATGGTAAAACCAATTTCAATAAAAAAAATTATATTAACTAATGAAAATATATTATATCTATACTTTAAAATAATTCAATAATATCATTTATCTAAAAAAAATATTTGCAAGAAAAAAGATTCTTTCAATTAACATTTAATATATTTTCACTATTCATCAAAAACTAAATATTATGAGAAAAATATCAAAAAATCACATAATTTAAATTATAATATCTGGATTACAAAGAAGAAGTTTATTTTTTAATATAAAATATATAAAAGTGTCAAAAAATAAATTTAAAATTGGTTCACTATCAAAAGGTGGAAAAATTACAATTTTTGAAAAATAAATATTTTATTCGAAAATGTGAATTTGTTATTATATCATATTTTGAAAACATATATGACAATTTTTAAACATTATATTCAATATATAATATTTTAATAAAATCTATAAAGAGTATTTTTTTATTTTAGAAACTCACATATTTAAATTTAAATAGTTTCTCAGAAGAAAGTTAATGTTGTTCATACCCGCCATTATAATGACTAGTTTATTAACAAACATAATAATATTATGTTGTTCACTTAAACTCAGTCTTGAGTGAAATTAATTCTATCAAAAAATCATGAAATTTAGTGAAAAAAATTCATGCATAGTGTTGCATATACCAAAAAATAAGCCAGTTTTGCATATAGAGAATTATTATCTTTGAAGAGTGAAAAAAACAAAAGAAAAAGAAATAAATATGTCTAATAAAAATCTTGGGGTGTTGCATTTATCATCTATATATTCTCTTCTGAAGAGGTATAAGTGTGAGGTGTTTTTATTGGTCTTTTATAATGGAAAGTAGTCATCTATTAAACATTATAAAATATAATCAAGATTTGGAGGATAAATGTACTTGATATATTAAGTGCATTTATTATATGATAAACTTTTATTTCAAGCAGAAAATGTAATGAGGTTATTTGTATATGATGGGTGGTCTACACAATGCTTGTTTTCATTGTTTTACTCAAGAAGTGTGAGGATTTTATTATTAAATTCGAATAGGATGACTATATGATATGAGTTTCATAGAAAATAAATATTTCAAAATGCTATATAGATATGATTATGAAGAGGTACTATTATTTCATAAAATGAAATTTAGTTATAAATTTTAATGATGATCCATCATTTTGTTATGAAACTTGAATTTTTCTTCATTATATGAAACATAAAATTTGATGATGAGGTTTTAAGTAACTATTTTTTATCTTTGAAAATACTATTTATTTGTTGATTGTTAAATGATGAGGTTACCATAGGTGAATTATTGGTTGAATTTAAAGAATATATCAATAAATTCATGTCATGAATGAATCTTGAAATATTCAAAAATGATATTTTCCTATAGGAACATTAATATCATTAAAATATATTTGAATATGATATACAGATTTAATTATGTTATTTGAAATATTTAGATTTTTTTGTGTATTTTTAGTCAATTTGATAGTGTTTCGAAGTGATATAATATCCTCAAGGAAGAATAAAAATGGAAATGGTTTGTCTATGTACTTGTAGATTTAAAAAGAACTAATATATTGAGATTACATATGAGAAACCCTAAGACAACATTGATGTGAATAATATTTACAAAAAAATTATATAATAGTAACTATTAGATCAAATTGATGTATATATGATTATAACGGATCACATGAAATAATAATTTGGTAATAGGTAAGAATAAATCTAAAGTATGATACTAGAAACAAGATTAAATATGATGATTTATAATAGTAACCAAAAATTGATAAAGGATATATAATATCATCTTTGTTTTCACATATGATAAAAATTTGTATTCCTAGGTAAAACATCATATTCTATCTTTTGATACTAAACCAAATATTCCTTAAATCCATATTTTAATATAATTTAGAAGGTTATGTTGGTCAAATCATAATATCTAATGATTTCAAGATCATATGTGTTGAATATCGTAATCTAAATAAATAAATTGAGAATACATTGAAGATGATGTACTCTAATTTATATATATTTCATAACATAATGATATATTCCAATAATGTATAGTGAGCGTGTTAGATGAAATAACCTCACAATAGTTATAATTAATGAAACTTTACAAATATTGAAACACATGGCGATATTAATGTATATGATGAATGAAATGACCAAGTAACTAAATCATGAATTATAAAAAATGATTAAAAATGTAAACACTTGGAGAATTTCATTGAGGACCTTATAAAAGGAGATTCTCAGGAAATGTCACTATGCATGTTAATTCAATTAGAATGGTGGATACATCATAAAACCCTTCTCCTATCATCACATATAAACTTGTGTTGGGAGGATCTATGTTTCATTGGTATTTGTTGATTCCTAATCATATGAGTATTGATTTAAGAACAACCTATGGATACCTCTATATGTGGGATAATTTTATCTACCACTCTTGTGATCTTTATCAACCACATTATATGATGATTGAGATATATTAGATGCATCATCAGTGTAAGATACACAATTTTATAATGTTAATCATTTTTAGTTAATATATATAGCTTTTTAATGCATTATTATCTTGAGAATATGATTTATAATTTACATTTTCTACCCTGATTATGTTTTAAACAAACCCTATGAACTCACAATAGTTGTTTCATTCCATTCATGAATTTTTATTCATTAGAATCATTTTTATTAAAACATGGCCTAATTAAAATTATGTTAAGTGTTAACATAATCATTATTGACTACGTAGAATATTCTTACAAGATAACATAATGCGAGGTTTAATACATAACAATACATAGTAAGAAAATGTGATGTTAGTCGCTTCATCATAAGAATAAGAATAGAAATTGACATAATCATGGGAGAGTCCCAATAGATTGGTTTATATATTAGAATATATTTTTTTGGGATTGAAATATTACATTATGTAGTTAATGTAATTTAGTGAGTTAGGTAAAATGTATGATATAAATATATATTATGTATCAAGTGTCTAGAACTTTGAAAAATGAAAGTATCATTTTATATCACACCATTATACCTTGATAATCAACATATTTTGAAGATAGATCTTAAAATTTCATTGTAATACAACTTAACATCAAGAATGATATGAGACAGATGTGTTCAATGGTTAACAATCCCAAATAAATATATGTCGCAAATCTTAAATTGCCTTATGAGGGTGCTCATTTGTTATCATTCATGAGCTAAGGGGCTCACAATAAACGCCCATGTAGTTTCCAAATTGTATGGACACTTATTCATTATTACCCATCACATCCTCACTTCTCCATATACCTTCACACACTCTTCAATATAGTCTCAACCCACACTGTCCCTTTGGACAATAATACTACGTTGTGTATCAATGTAAAGTTGAGTGATAGTTTAGAGAAAAACTAAATTTTCATAAATAGTTAATTGTTTCTGATAATTGTTAAATTATATATATTATATAATAAAATGTTTAATTGGTGTCTATTGGTTAAATTTTTTTATAAATAAATTAATTATAATATCTTCATAATTAATTAATTAATTTCTTCAAAAAATAATTAACATTCTCAAATATTAAGAGATTGTAATAAATAGGAATTATGGTTTTATATCAAAGGACTTATATTGTTGAAATGATTTTTTTTGGAATATAAAGGGGATATTCATTGATAATTGACTAATTACATAATTTTACCAAAATATATATATATAGTTTGCATAAATATTTAATTATGAAAAACATTTATTTAAATTTTCAAAATTTAAGGGTCATATTAAGAAATTATTTAAAAAACCTAAAATGGTTTTTTATGTACAAATCAGTTATGGTTAAAATATTGTTATGGATATGATATTTATATTGTGAAATGATTTTTAAATAATTGAAACTAAATTACAAATGGCATATAATTCATTAAATATCATATTTTTATTTTTTCAAAATTTCAATATTATAAATAATGTGAAGATTTCATATTAAAAAATGAATATAATATTGTTATCTTAATGATTATGTAAAATCTATATTGAATGGATAAAATTAAATTTTTTTATATTAATCAATTTTTATGACGTTTCTATAAATATTCATCCCATGTTTAAAAAATGATTTTTTTTAAATGGTTAATCAAATATATTATCGTAGTTATAATTTATTTATTGTTGTGAATATGTTTTCATTACAAATAAATTTATTAAAAATAGCCAAATTAAATTTCCAAACCTACTCTACATGATAAGAATGACATAATGTTATTTAGTTTACATCTACGGGGACCAAAGTATGTTATTTGAGTAATAAGAATTGAAATTATTTGTTGATATTCCCTTTCATATGATGTATTGTCTTTTATATGAAATGAATTTTTTCTTAAGAAAAGTCTCCCTAGGGAGGGGAACCTGGGGTTTGAATTTATGAAGTCTTGGAGGATATTCCATCATCAAGAAAAATGGGTGTCAGCTAATATTTTATTTGGGATTACTCCTGAAAAAATTATCAATTTTATATAAATTAGTACCATTACATAAAAAATTTATATGAACTATGTGTGAGATATATTATGTTATGTATGAATATAAATGTCTATACTTTTTATTCAAGTAACACAAAATTTTGGATACTATAATGTTTTAAACATCATTATGGTTTGAACATATTGATTTGGTTGAGGTAATATATTTATAAAACTAAAATCATTAGAAGCATGCATACATAAATGGAATAAAATGACATAAGATGGTGAGATTATCTCCATATTAATAATAGGTGTTATATTTAATCAGAACATGAACATATCAAGACCTCAATCGTTCAGTATGAGAGACCCTAACTGTTCGGTGTCGCATGAATTATCTTATGTATGGTAAGAAATTTGTGAAGTGGACCTAATATATAAGATCCTTGTTTTTGGAATTTAAATTATGTTATATTTCCTGGAAAACCATGAAAAGTATGATAGTATAGGAATATGGTTTACTATATCAATATGATTGGTTTGGATAATGATTCAACCACTCAGTTATCCAAGAATCAAATAATATATTATCAGAAGAAAATAAACTAAATATATTCATGACTTGTTTATGTTTTTAAGTGTTTTAGTTCATGGTGAACTATTGATCTAATCCCCATAAATGTAATGCTGAATTAATAATTGTATCATTATATTATTAGGATAATAGATCATTAAAAATCCTTATTAAATGGTAATAAAACAAGATACATATCTAATAAAAAATATATATAGGAAATGGATTCAGAAATATTTTTCTAAAACATGAGATCAATTTTGGATAAAGAAAGACTAAATGGAGGTAACTTTTTGGATAGGTATCAAATATTGAGAGTAGTTATAAGAAATAATGAATATTCTACGTGTTGGAATTTTTCATCCCTAAGAAGAATCCAATTTGGGATGATTCTGATTAACATATAATATATTATAATGAGGTATCCACAATCATACATCTGGTCATGGAGTCTATTTTTCAAAAATAACATCATACCTTGGATTCCTACATTATTATAATTTTTTTTAAAAGATCAATTTGGGGAAATCTATTAATGCATGGTATGAGATGTAAAATAAACTTTTCCTATGAAAATCAACATAACTGAATTCAATATCAATTCATTTACACAATATGATTTTATATGTTATTGAATTTTAAGGAATAAGTTAACCTCATAATATTTATATGTCTATGTATTTTATTCTGTAACCACAATTGAAATTTTTATGATAGTATTTATTTATTATAACTTGATTGACATCAATAAACTATTACCCAATATAATCATCTTTTAAGGGTAACTAAAAATCAAATGGAATAATATAAAATAAGCTAATAATGATGGAATAAAAGCTGAAGGTTAATGGTTTTGGAAATTGAAAATAGGTCATGGAGAGTCCATACCACCAACTAAATAGAAGAATAATTAATAATAATAATTAAATAAATATGGAATAACTATATATTGGAGAAGAAATTATCTAGATTATCTAAAATGTTGTAAGAAATCACATTGAGATTCCACAAAATAAAAAATGCTAAAGAATTCATTACTAATATTTTGATATTTATAGGATACCCACTATATATTTAAATGAACTATAAATATAAAGGAGGGTGGAAGTAAAGAGAAAAATGTTAGATGTCGAATCGTAGGGATATCTTTCAAATAAAGGAAAAATAGATTTACTATATCATAGGTAATGGATGCTTGATGGTTTTTGGTTTTCAAGGCAAGTGTATTTATTATCTTGTTTCTATGTTATTAATAGATTTTAAATAACTAATGTTTAAATAAATGTTTTCAGATACTTATAAACATTGTTTTTATTTATTCAATATTATAATATTACTTTTGGGATACATAGTTAAAATAAACTTGTTGAAACATGGAGTATACCATATACGATGTAAAAATAACAGTTTAATAGTTGAATATTCCAACTAAAAGGAAATAAGTGATATTTTCTAAACCCAAGATGTTTTGGAAACTTAGTATGGTTTTCAAAATGAATATTAATTCTAAGAGGCTAGTGGGAGTATTTTTTAATTATAGAAGATAAAATTTACCATTTAAAAGTTTATACTATTATATAGATTATGTGATTTCACTTAACATCCTAGGAATACAAGGAAATTTGAAGATAATGAAAAATGTTATTGTAAGATTTAGTATCCAATAAATATGATTATCACTACTCTATAAAGGGTTATGATGGTCAAATTGAATGTCATTTTATCTTAATTAAAATTACAAGGTTCTAGTGAACAATATTTAAAATGATTACTTTTTTTTAATAGATTATGTTCTTTGGAAAATGCTCCAAGTATGGAAATGAAATCATTTCAAGTAGACAGAAAAAGTTGACACCATAACATTTAGTGTTGTGAATATATGTTGTTTGAATATATTATATTGAACATTATGAATATGATTCATAAATCCCACCATTATTTATCCTCTCTATAATTATATATATTGATTAACAAGATTTTTCATAGGATTTTTTTATCATGTGGTAACAAGAATATGTTGTAAGAATTACTTATAGATATAATTAGTTAAACCCTTATAATGTGCATCACAATTAAGGATGGTCAAGATTTTAATCATATTAAATATAATAAATAGAAATGTATGTTCTGTTTGTTAAATAATATTCACATTTATTGGATTATATAATGTATCCTGTAAAGGGGAATATCTAATTTATCATTATTTAGAATTTATATAATAACATGTAAATATAAATAATCAATTTTTTTATTTATAATGATAATTCATCTCTTAAATTATAATTTTGAGTACTCAATAATTGATGTTCATCACAGACTACTATAGTATATGATGATATTTTAGAGTTATTATGGGTATGATTCTTGTATAGAGAGACAATATATGACCATGAGGTTTAAATATGAGGGATATATATTCCATCATGTGGGTGTGGATGGACCATGAAATATACCACTTGGAATTTCATGAACAATCTTTTTAATATACTAGTGGTGTATGAATTATATTTAGTCACCAATATATAAGGATGGTGGTATCACTAGCACAAGAACCTAAATACATTGATACCTTTATTATGAAATTAAAAAATGAATGAGTTAATAAGGGGTTCCTTAGTATGTTAATGATCATGTTGTTGGCTAGAGATCAACCAATATTGGATTTTCATCTAATATTATTATTGTGAAATCCAGTCCCTCATTTGAGATACACTAAGGACTATGTTTCCACACCAAGATTTTATAAATGATAATATTGTATGTTTGGATGAGGGAAATGTGATGTTTGATTCCATAATGATAAAAAATGTTTAGAGTATTCATTACTGTGGTGGGTAAATACTTAGAGAATCATGAATTTATGAGTTAATTATATGTGATTGGAAAACAAAATGTCCCATGGTTACTCAATTTCTTAGTAAAGGGGAATGTATTAGAATGCATAATATTATATGATAAACCTAGTAGACTTATGTTTAGAGTTACATGTGTCTGATAGAGATTAAGACATATCCATTTGTAGATTATGTAGCATTGACTCTTTTTTATAGGATACTCTTTTATCATACTCATTAATGTAGTGATTTATATTTGTTAACTAGATGGGTATTGAAATTGAATTTTTGATCTATTCTAAAAGTGTATTAGAGTTAATAAAATTCATTTATAGGTATCCCTAAGATATTATATCTGATGAAATACATGGTGTACTTATGTTATCTTTCAAAAAGTGTTTAAAAATAAATAAAATTTAATTTTAGATATTGTTTAAAGTTGTATATGATGTAATATAATTTGAATTACCACAAATTTTATGACAATTTAGTAGAATATGAATATTTAAAGGTTTATTCCATAATTTATCATTTAAAATGATGTAAGAGTCCACATTGTACCTATAAACATTTCAAGTGATCACTTGAGAATACATTGGACATAGATTAATATCAAGTAGTGACTTCAAAATATATGGGAGCCAAGACAGTCAGATATTCATATTGCTCATATCTTTAGTCTATTTACCCCCATTGTATCATGTGAATGTTTTACATAAGAACATCACATTGGTTTTCATTAAAAGATTTGTACATAATATATAATTTTTATTGAGATTAATGAAATGTTTCATGTACTAACCAATATATTAATACATTATTAATAATGTATGAGTAAATACAAAGATTATTTAAACATCTAAAAGTTCATTGTATAGGAAAAAATACATAAATATAATTATGTATTAAATTCCAAAAACAAGGTTGATACTCTCTAAAACCTCACTAGTATCATCACATACCATCTTCGTATTAATTGGTTATAGCATGTTGTAGAGATTAGTGGATCTCAATCGTATGAAGAATGATTTTAAGAACATCCCTGAGATACTTATGATAGTGAAAACAATTCAATTCCAATACTTTTAATATTCATAAACCAGATCGGAATAATATAAAGACAAAAAAGAGGTATCATGTCTATATGTTGTATAAGTTTATAGTGTTTGTCATTTATAATAAATTTTTTAAATTTATCAAATCATTTAGAACTTCTAAAAATGTATAATAAATCACTTCAATTTCTATGACTGATTGTTAATAAACTACTATGAAACCAAATATATCCTTTTAATTATTAATGTAATTAATATCATGATGATTGTTACTAATATATCATTAAATATAAGACATATGTAGAGTTTTGAATATAAATATTGCACCATGTACTAGAACATTTCATCATATATGTTGTTTCATGTCTGTATATAAAAATTGAAATGAGATATGGCATTTTTAGAACTATGAATTAAATAAAAATTAACAAATAGAATAATTAAATGAGAATATCATGTGGATGAATGAATATTTAGTAATAATATTAGATGACATTTGATTAAAAAATACATATTTCAAAAAAAATTATCATTTCTATATTAGTATATTTATCTAATTGATAAATGTGAGATTAAAAATAAATATCATGATATATGAATTTTATATTAGTTTATATATTTTAAACTAATTTTAAAATTAATGTTCTAAATATCATCACTATATTGATGACTTAGAGTTGAAATAAACTAATTGTGTTCTTGTTGATCATTTGTGCCTTTGATGAATTAAATAATATAGAATATAATGTGAAGAGTTCCTATTGAATATTATCATCATGGTTTTCAAGGAAAAATTAGTGATTCATATTGATGCACATCAGAAAGATCATGATTGAGGAACAAGAAGGAAATATATAGCTGCATGATATATAAATTCTATAATCATTTTTATGAAGATATATAGATACTAATCTATTATGATATTGTTACAATTAATTAATTTGGTCAAATTTCATTGTCTAATATGGACTTTTTTTCTCATTTATTTATCAATATTTTAAATGAAAAGACTATTATGATTTTCATTGTTACATGGTTGTGATTTTAAAACAATATGTTTCCCCTCGTAAAACTCTATGTTATTGTATGTATAGATAGTGCTAGTATAAAGTTCAATGATATTCCATTTATCTATGTTAATATTGACCGTAAAAGACCGACTACACATGTGTGGGATAATAACCCCATTAGAACATGGAATAGAAATATAATTATGATTGACACATGTAAATAACAATTTTTGGATTACTTTAAACCATTTATATTTCAAACATGATGAATGAGTTCTTGTTGAATAATTTAGAACCATTCATTTTAACTAGTGTTGAGGTTCTTTGTCCATGAAACTTGATCAGGAATGTCTACACTAATTCCCACACCCAATCAATGGGGATGATTGATTTTATAACACACTATAATTATTATTAGACCATAAGGTCCCACCAATGAATATATTTTTACAATTAACTAAACAATGTTCTGAGTTTCTTATTTTAGAAATTATTATAAATTATATTTTTGAATAAGCATATAATGTAATTTCCAAAAACAATATGAAGATTATTTATTCTTATATTTTAAATAACATTAAATGAATAAAAGAAATTAAATTTTGGAAGGAAACATATATTACAAATATTGAGGAGGATTTCCATCAAATTAATTAAAGAAAAAGAGATAAAATTAAATTAATATATATTGATAATACACTTATTGAAAAAACTAGTTCATGTTATGATGAAAAGGTATCACTCAATAGGAAATTGTAAGAAACCCTAACTTCTATCTGTTTTATACATGAAGTGATTATATTTTGTGTAGATATAAAATTTGTAGTGGTTTAATACATTATTTAAAATATCAAAAGTACTTACACCATATAAGTTTCAATGTTTTCACATGAATATGGGAAAAAAATTTATTACCAAAATATTCCTATCAATGATGAAATTATAGTTGGGGAAGATCATGTTCGAAATAAATAACAAACTTATTCCATTTTTTTAAAAGAACCATATTGAATTTTAAAAATAAGTTATCGCTTTTATTTGTGGATATTTTAAATACTTATAAGGTAATGTTACCATAAATGAATGTGATATTTAAAGGAAAGAGGAAATAATTAAAAAAATGGATTAGCATGTATATATCTCACTAAATAATTTAGGAAAAAAATATATGGAATATTGTGCCTTAAAAGAGATACCAAAAAGATAATAAATAATTACATATTTCAATTGAATAGGAAGATAAATGAAATAAAGGAAACTAAAAAACAGCATTCACATGAAAATTTATAAAAAAATTAATGAGAACATTGAGAGTATTAATTTTCATTAAGGGAATATGAAATCCTTTGATGAAAATATAATACCCATAATTGATTTCATGAATTATCAACAGAAAAATATATTAATAGATAGAATATATAGATATTTATTTGATATATATTTATAATGTTAATAAGAATCCAATTTCAATAAGGTGTAAAACTATCACAAAATAATGATGTTAGTTTTTGATGAAAAATAAATTTGAAAAATATAGTGACTTGATGTAGAAGTTAAAATGAGAAATTTGGAACTAACACTAGCTCAGTAATAAAAATTCTCAAAAAACAAATTAAACTCTACGAAGGTGGTTTAATTAATGTTAATTTAATTTTATATTCTCCATATATAATTTAACCTGTGTTATCTTTGGGAATTTAAATCCTATTAATCTTTTTATCAAATATTCATTTATTTTTAAAGGGGAAAATGTAACACAGGGAATGAAATATTTTTATAAGGGTGGCCTTTAATTTTGGGAATTGCATTTTTTTTATTATTTTAAATATTAATTATCACAAATAATCATGAATCATGTTTTTGTGATTCAAATAAACTATCTATTTTATGAATTTTATATGAATTTTTTGGAAAATTCAAAAATATTCATAAGTCATCATGAAATTAAAAAACGAATCAGTTAGGTTATCAACTATAAATCTTATCCATCATTTGTGAGTCTGAAGGATATAAATATTATGATGTACCAAATTAACCAATTTTAATAAAAATCAAATGTATGACCATATAATAAAACTAGAATTAAATATCAATAAGTGATCAAGAAACCATAGAGAGAACTAATTGACCATATAAAGTCTTTGATCGATGCATGAATCATTTTTCAAATCTAACAATTTTTCATATAGTTTTGAAGTTAACAGACGTAAAAATTTATAGACCACATGAACATAAGCGTAATCCTCATGCAATGTTGATCACCATGGATGATTTTTCACTAAATCTATAATCAACCATATAAGAATCAATGTGACTGAACGAAAATTTGAATTGACTGCATGGTTTATCCATTTGAAAAATATAACTGACTATTATAGTGACTTCATGTTGCTTTCCAATTGACCATTTGATAATGTCAAAGACAAAAGATGTATGTTTTAGTTTTTTGAAAAACTTTCAGATATTTTATGCGGCATCAATATACTAAACTTTGATGTAAATAGACATTATAATATAATTTCTTTTTTATAGTGTTGAATTGATCTTATAGACTTATAGATACCACATGATTAGTTTAAGATATCATCAAATGTTCTTTTAATTTGTATATGTATAGGATCTACCACAAATGGAATCGATCATAATACTTGATTAGGTGTTCGATCTAGAAATATGATCAAATTTGGACTATGTTTTAGATAAAACAAAGATAACGTTATGGGTTACAATTCCAATAATCATATCTTAAATTGGGTATTGTATTTTAATTTAACATATTACAACCACTTTTCTACACACAAAAAGGTACTTTGTTAGAGAAATTTAATGATCATAGTTTTTATATAAATTATGAGGATTCATAAAGGTGTATTTTAATGGATATTTTTAAGATGGTTTATCTTTGTAGAAGATCAAATTCAAAGAGAAAGAATCCTCATTTTTAAGGGATTAAAAAAATTTAAATTCTCTATTTTCAACAAGACTTGCTAATTTTTTCTCATTATATGCATCAAAAAAGATAACATTCTCCCAAATTAACATACCATCTACAAAATCAAATAAGACATTGAGGAGAGTGAAATAATCTATTCAAAAACCCATAATACAATATATTATTTCAATGAACATTTTTCACTTCCCATTATCCCTATTTTTATTTCTTTCAGTTTATTCTTGGACTCTATAAAAATAAGTTAAAAGGAAAAAAATGAAATGATAAATCATAAAAAAATAATCTTATCAAACATTCCTCATATTTAAATTACCAAAAATACCTCGAAATAGGTTTTTTATTTTTCCACGATATCCACATACACTACTTTAAACTATATATGATCAAATTTTTAGATTATTGGTTTAGTTTTTAATAAATATTCTTGGGATTGGTCGATTTTGAAGTGAAAAGGATCGGGTATCGACTTGAGATTTATCCACATTATTTTTTATATTTCATTGTGGTTTTATGTTTTTTACTATAATTTTAAAACTATATGAAAACATAATTTTGCAAAATCTAATTTTATATTTAGTATTTATATATGATATTTATACTATATAATATTAGTAGAGTAATCACTAAATATTTGGATAATCATTAGATCGTTTAAAATGTGTTCTGATCAATCTTTTGAGATGTTATTAAAAATCATTAAATTAGATATCTCTATTGTATTAGTTAACAGGAAGAATATTAAACATATATATTTTGCTTCATATGTTTTTTTAAAATATTTTTTATTAGATACTCAATTCAACCCCTTTTTTATACTCCCCTCTGGCCAAAATTTGGTATTTGTTGTTTTATATATTTTTAAATTGTGTTCCCGTCTTCACCAAATGATATAAATTTCTTTAAATTGTAAATTTATATCTTTTTGGATAATAATCGAGTTTAGAGTACTTCTGATTACATTAACCCTAATTTTAATATGAAAATATTTTCCTAAAGGAAAAATATAAAGATAAATCATCTCGAAAAACTGGGTTTTCATATTTGAAAAATAATTTAAAATAAATATAAAAAATATAAAGCTAAGAGATATTATTAGAGGGATTTTAATAACAATTATTATGATTTTAATAAAAAATAATTGAATTCATTTTCTTTTTCATTAACAGAAGATTAATTTAATAAAATATATTCATGCACAATAGATTTGATGATTTGGGATACATTATTTAAGTCTCTTGGTGTCCCATAAAATAAAAAAGAAATGATTTTGAATATTTATTATATTAAATATGATATATTAAAATTAAAGTATGATGATTCCATTTAAATAATGTTTCTTATATTAAATAATTTTCTCAATTTGATGCATGTATTGGGAATGACCATATATGGAAGGTCACAATTTATAAGGATTATATCATTCTTATCAAAATGATAGAGAGTAACTGTCACGAACCGAATATGGTCACCGCCAAAACCGGCACCAAACCCAGCCCGTGACATGACCCGAAGGGCGTTCCCTATCCCAACGGGCTGGCACAAGTTCCTGGGTATCATTAATATAGGTTTGGGAACGATTTTCCCGAGTATGAAAGCATAAAACATTAAAAACAATCCATAATATAAATCTGAAATTTTTTAGCCAAACAAGACTTAAGTTAAAACCAAAACTGAGTACATTGGTTTAAAGATTATACAAGTGGTCCAAATAAAAATAATTATAGCATTAAGACAGCCCCAAGGACTCCACACGACTTGGGGTCATCGCCCCCAAGCTATCTCCACAACTCCGCACCAAGAATGGGAACTAACACCATGAACTGCCATCACCCTTAGCTTTTCCTTTACCTGAATCAAACATAACCAAGTCTACTTACACCCAAGGGGTGTAAGTAGGGTGTGATCCTAAGCCCAGTAGGATACCACCCAATGATTCCAAAGAGTAAGAAATACAATGTGAAAAAGCAAGCAGTTTTCAAACACAAGGAAAAGTAGTGTTCAAATTTCAAGAAATGAAACCTCTAATTGAAAATAGTTTTCAATCCAAAATTTTTAGAATAATAAAATATTAAAATAGAAATGATAGATACTGTAATTTACTTCCAAACACACCCTAAGACATGGGTAGATACTACAAATCCAATGAGCAACAACATTGGGAACACCCCTAGGCACTAGGTTGTCTTGGGCCCTATGTACCTCGTACCTCGGTGTAAAGTAACCATAGAAAAATCCTTTCTCGTGCACGATCCACTAGTAGGGAACACACCCATAACCTAGTGGTCCCCAATAATCATCCACATAGTTTAGTTAGAGTTGTCGTTATCCAAATTCTAAGTGAAACAGGGACAAAACCCATCCGGTCCACTAGCCGTACTAGTACAAATCCGCCCCACCTAGGTACCCGGGCATCCCCTTTTGTGCTCAATCAATTTCAGCATGCAACATAAATAAATTTTCATATAAAACACCATTACTGGTCAATCATAACCAATACAGTAGCTATCACATTTTATACCACTTAAAACACGCAACAAAACTCTTAGATTTTTCATAAAACAATTCCTCAAAAATCTCGTAGTGTTTCAGACACAAAACACCTTATAAACCTCACTTGCATACTATGTGCATATATTTAAGTTTCCAAAACATAAAGGAGATCCCACTACATTTCAGTTAAAACACAAAATCATTTTTAGGGCAACCCTATATAGTTCAAGAAACGACATCATTGCAAAGTCTCCATTATTACACAACACAACTCTTAGAATTTCATGTGGTTCACAAACACCATTAAAACCAGATTTTTCAGCAACAAACACAAGTTACAATCATTAAAAACAGTATTTCTATCCCTATTATACTTCAATAAAATCAACTAGTTACTTATAGGGTAGCCCCAATTAAACTAATAATACATTTCTGTGAAAAACCCCCAATTTCACATGAAATTGGCCTTTAGGATTCATTTTAAATACAAACACCACTAAAACTATATTTTTCAGAAATAATAAAATTTAATAAGAATTAAAATACCATAAAAACAGTAGCCAATTCACAAAGATTTCATACACAATGGAATCACCTACCAAAACCAAGGAAACCCTTGAATCCTTTGTGCGAAAACTCAAACGCACCACCGCCGCACCTCAAGAAAGCTAAACCAGACATAAAACCAGATTTTCAGACCATAAAACACAATATAAAACCTTAAATTTTAAACCCTACTTCCTGGACATTAGGAACCACAATTATAATGGAAGAAACCCTAACTAAATTGGATGTAACCCTAAACAAATTGAAAGAAGAAAGGAGGAGAACAACTTACTTAAAATATCTTGTAGAAATCACCCCCCAAAATACCAGTATCTGATTTCACAAATACTCAAAACTTCAAGGTCGGTTCGAACAAGAATAGGTAGATCATTTAGGAATTTGAATGGGGGAAAAAGAGTAAGAATCGAAGGAGTTATGAAGGAAACAAATTACCTTTATCAATCTGCCCGAAATTTGAGTTCTTAAAAACATTCGAACTAAACCGCGATGAAAAGGAGCTGAAACGAGTGTGGGAGGATATTGGACGCGCGGCTGGGTTCAAGGGGCGTGTTTGGGGCTTGGAATCACCGAAAACCCCTTAAAAATGAATATGTTATTAACTAATCAACTTTTATTTTTAAAACTGGAATTGGGCTTTCGGGCAGGCCCAATCCCTTAAATAAAAACCCATATACACCTTGGTTATGGATTTCCAAAGGCTCTCAATTTTAATTGTGGTGTTAATATATTAGGGGAGGACATTTAGGAGTTGGAATGAGTGAAAAATATTAAAAAATGAATAAGTTATAAAAGAAACAAAATTTATTTTTAAATCTGGAATTGGGCTCACGGTTTGGCCCAATTCATGAAAACTCACCTATTCTCCAAAAAAACTTTGGAAACCCCTCAGAACAAAGAATTAATGGAAATTAAAATAAAAATACATTTAAAATAAGCTATGTATGTGACAATTCTCCCCACCATAAAAACTTTCCGCCCCGGAAAGTCACAGTAAGGTCAAAGCAACAACTAAACCCAACTGAGAAACCAAGTGGTACTCTCTTGCTAGGTTTCACCCCCAAAGGCCATAAAACCTCCAGTGATCAATGGAGGAAGGAATACTCTCACAAACCTGGCTTACACCACTTTCCTGAAAGAATAAAGCACATTCAAGATTTATCCCAAATGAAAACTCCTCTAACACAATCTGAACAACACTCAATCAATTTACCCAAATAAACGACAACATCGAACATGGTTACACTTTCCCGACTATAACTAAACCATTGGTCACTCTCCAATATCAATTTTTACCAAAGAAATATGTAGGTAGTTAGATATCTCCAAATGATAATACCTACTTCCCATACAAAACCAAGGAAATATATGAGTTACTCGTATGAAGAGTCACAAATGGGCTCCCCACCATAAGAGACAACTTTTTTTTTCCGAGACAGAATCAAGACACTAATAGGGGAGGCCCAAACAGACTCCCTAGTAAAAGGGGTAAACATTAATTAGAAATTTACAAAATAATATACATGATACCCACAGTGGGTCTTCCCACCACAAGAACTAACCATCTTAACTGACCAGCATGAGCCGACACAAAAAGACCCAATTTTTTTTTAGTATTTGGAAAGGGTGCAGGGTCAGTCCGCACAGTTTGGGAAACCATGCACTAACTATGCTGATCATTATTTGAACGTGGCTTCCTAGAACACTGACACTACTAATCATGCACAAAATGTGTGCTCAAACTTTCTAGCCAAATTTAAAACCATTCTCCAATGACTCAATGGAAACCAACGTGGGAGGGAAAAACATTAGGCGATGACATGGGTACAAGGCCCTCTACCTATTTCCACCGAACGAGAGAAACAGAAGGAAGATGATGAAACCATAGGTTTAAACTGTTCCTATCTTTCATACTGAGGATAGGACTTTGTACAAGTGTTTAAACGACACTGGTGTTTCCCCTGACTACGCGCCAGCTTCTCTCCGGGACCTATGGCTGGAGCTCAAAATATTGAAGCATCTTCGGCCACGCAGTTAGGCTGTTGAAACCCCTATGTGGAACTTCTTCTTTCGGTGCCACAAACAACTACACTGCATACCCTGATGGGTTTATCAAGACATAACACACTCCATAACCCACTTTACCAAAACCAAACATTTCATTGAAACAAGGGATCAGAAGATGCACACACATCGCACCTTGTTTCTTTGGGTGAGAAACAATAGAAGGGAAAGACACGTATAAACACCTTCCTCTAAGATAGAGGATTTTATGTTTTTCAAAAGGGAGACACAATCCCAACATAACATAGAACCTTAAAGGATTGTGTGACCTTCACCTTTATGGTCAAAAGAGCACACAACATCACAATGCGTCACCGAACATGACCCTGACGATTGATAGAAACAATACATGGAACGGGACCATATTCAAAGTCCCTAAACAACAGATAAGTCCAAAAAGTGGACACAATATCATATCATGACCTAAATCTAAAAATTGGTTGTTTAATAATAACTCTTTCTTCAAAGAAACTATAAAGAACCCAGAGGCCCTCTTAGACACCATCAAGACACTCATCTGTACTAACAACGAAAGAACACTCCCACCTTTGGTGAATCAGGAAACTTAAGAAACTAAGGTCTCTTTCAACCTTCCCCAAGAACTATCCCACTACAAGAGGATCCACAAATCAGCGAAATGAATGGGTGTAGACTCAATAAAAGAAATGTTCGATAAAATATTATTTATATTTATCAACTGGAGGATTTTCCAATGGCGAAACAAAACGGGTTGCACTTCAGTTGTGCATTAACCCTTAATGGGGGCGTACCTTATCCAATGAGAGAACCCTAGGACCCAACCAAGCTGGTCCATTGGTCAAAACATGCCACAAACCAGATCCAAACACATTGAGGGAACCACCGTAAAGGCATCCCAAATGTTTTTTCTTCAAAAGAGACCACTAATCGTCCCTACAACACAGCTTACCGACCAAACACAAACCCAAAACACAGTTCAAAAAGAAGGGGTTCTTGAACTCAAAACCTCCCACAACATCAACATTTTTAAAAACCCATAATACAAACCATAGCAAACTATTCATCAAGACATCATGTTTTTCTTTAAAACCAATTCTTTGAAAACAAACGGTTTAGCAGTAAGCGTATCCACCAATGGTACCCCATGGGCCTCACACATGCATGTTTTTGTGCCACACCGGGCACCCTCCTCATATCCATCCCGACACTCATCCAGTCGTGCCATCAACCATCCATCATCCCATATAACCCCATGCATGTGGTCACTAATGGAAATACCAAAGGGTAAAACAAAACTTTCTTCCACTTTTCAAAAACAAAATGGTCAACCAACCCAACCTTTTTCTCAAAACTGCTAACAATGAGATCGAAATCCCAATTCACATCTTACAAAACATTTCATAAGGACACAACCATTTAGAAAAGAACTCACTTTTAAGTTATTCACATCAATTTCGAAACATATCATCCCATTAAAACACACTCTAATTGTTTAGAAAACTCTATTGGAAACTCTTTAAAAAAACAAATTCAATATAGTCCCTGCTTTCAAAGAGGTGTAAGCGCACCATTTTACATTTCAAAACAATTCTGAAAATTCAGTTCCACCATTTCATAAACCAAACCATTCCCTCTTTATTGGAAAATCATTTCATAAAAACGTTACGCTTCTTAAAACCAAGTCACCTTAAAACCAAAGTGCAAAGATTTCAAAACTAAAGCACAAAACAATGCAAGAGGAAACTAGTTTCGGTGGGTGACTTGGACATACGGTTGGCAGCCATATTCCAATCACTTTTCCATCACAGAGAGTATTCTAGGGAAATATCCATGGCTCCACATGGCTTGCCAGGCCCTGCGATCTCACTGAGATTATTCTCCCAACTCTCTTTTCATTTCCCATGGTCATCATTAAACCAAGAAAACCAAAACACTCAAATAAATCTATACTTACCATGGTGACTTGAATCCCATAATGAGGTGTGCTGGCCAGGCACACTACCCATTACTGAAATTTCAAGTCCCAAAAATCCTAGCTCCAGACTATGCTGACTCTTCCCCAAATAACATGACTCAAGGAGCGAACCTCCTCTGATACCATTTTGTCACGAACCGAATCTGGTCACCGCCAAAACCGGCACCAAACCCAGCCCGTGACATGACCCGAAGGGAGTTCCCTATCCCCACGGGCTGGCACAAGTGCCTGGATATCATTAATATAGGTTTGGGAACGATTTACCCGAGTATGAAAGCATAAAACATTAAAAACAATCCATAATATAAATCTGAAATTTTTGAGCCAAACAAGACTTAAGTAAAAACCAAAACTGAGTACATTGGTTTAAAGATTATACAAGTGGTCCAAATAAAAATAATTATAGCATTAAGACAGCCCCAAGGACTCCACACGACTTGGGGTCATCGCCCCCAAGCTATCTCCACAACTCCGCACCAAGAATGGGAACTAACACCATGAACCGCCATCACCCTTAGCCTTTCCTTTACCTGAATCAAGCATAACCAAGTCTACTTACACCCAAGGGGTGTAAGTAGGGTGTGAGCCTAAGCCTAGTAGGATACCACCCAATTATTCCAAAGAGTAAGAAATACAATGTGAAAAAGCAAGCAGTTTTCAAACGCAAGGAAAAGTAGTGTTCAAATTTCAAGAAATGAAACCTCTAATTGAAAATAGTTTTCAATACAAAATTTTTAGAATAATAAAACATTAAAATAGAAATGATAGATACTGTAATTTACTTCCAAACACACCCTAAGACATGGGTAGATACTACAAATCCAATGAGCAACAACATTGGGAACACCCCTAGGCACTAGGTTGTCTTGGGCCCTATGTACCTCGTACCTCGGTGTAAAGTAACCATAGAAAAATCATTTCTCGTGCACGAGCCACTAGTAGAGAACACACCCATAACCTAGTGGTCCCCAATAATCATCCACATAGTTTAGTTAGAGTTGTCCTTATCCAAATGCTAAGTGAAACAGGGACAAAACCCATCCGGTCCACTAGCCGTACTAGTACAAATCCGCCCCACCTAGGTACCCAGGCTTCCCCTTTTTGGTTCAATCAATTTCAGCATGCAACATAAATAAATTTTCATATAAAACACCATTACTGGTCAATCATAACCAATACAGTAGCTATCACATTTTATACCACTTAAAACACGCAACAAAACACTTAGATTTTTCATAAAACAATTCTTCAAAAATCTCGTAGTGTTTCGGACACAAAACACCTTATAAACCTCACTTGCATACTATGTGCACATATTTAAGTTTCCAAAACATAAAGGAGATCCCAATACATTTCAGTTAAAACACAAAATCATTTTTAGGGCAACCCTATATAGTTCAAGAAACGACATCATTGCAAAGTCTCTATTATTACACAACACAACTCTTAGAATTTCATGTGGTTCACAAACACCATTAAAACCAGATTTTTCAGCAACAAACACAAGGTACAATCATTAAAAACAGTATTTCTATCCCTATTATACTTCAATAAAATCAACTAGTTACTTATAGGGTAGCCCCAATTAAACTAATAATACATTTCTGTGAAAAACCCCCAATTTCACATGAAATTGGCCTTTAAGTTTCATTTTAAATACAAACACCACTAAAACTATATTTTTCAGAAATAATAAAATTTAATAAGCATGAAAATACCATAAAAACAGTAGCCAATTCACAAAGATTTCATACACAATGGAATCACCTACCAAAACCAAGGAAACCCTTGAATCCTTTGTGCGAAAACTCAAACGCACAACCGCCGCACCTCAAGAAAGCTAAACCAGACCTAAAACCAGAATTTCAGACCATAAAACACAATATAAAACCTTAAATTTTAAACCCTACTTCCTGGACATTAGGAACCACAATTATAATGGAAGAAACCCTAACTAAATTGGATGTA
Source organism: Viscum album (assembly GCA_963277665.1). NCBI lineage: Eukaryota > Viridiplantae > Streptophyta > Magnoliopsida > Santalales > Viscaceae > Viscum > Viscum album. Next base: position 64,880,762 of record OY728139.1, read on the forward strand.
ACCCTAAACAAATTGAAAGAAGAAAGGAGGAGAACAACTTACATAAAATATCTTGTAGAAATCACCCCCCAAAATACCAGTATCTGATTTCACAAATACTCAAAACATCAAGGTCGGTTCGAACAAGAATAGGTAGATCATTTAGGAATTTGAATGGGGGAAAAAGAGTAAAAATTGATGGAGTTATGAAGGAAACAAATTACCTTTATAAATCTGCCCGAAATTTGAGTTCTTAAGAACTTTCGAACTAAACCGCGATGCAAAGGAGATGAAACGAGTGTGGGAGGATATTGGACGCGCGTCTAGGTTCAAGGGGCGTGTTTGGGGCTTGGAATCACTGAAAACCCCTTAAAAATGAATAAGTTATTAACTAATCAAATTTTATTTTTAAAACTGGAATTGGGCTTTCGGGCAGGCCCAATCCCTTAAATAAAAACTCATATACACCTTGGTTATGGATTTCCAAAGGCTCCCAATTTTAATTTTGGTGTTAATATATTAGGGGTGGACATTTAGGAGTTGGAATGACTGAAAAATATTAAAAAATGAATAAGTTATAAAAGAAACAAAATTTATTTGTAAATCTGGAATTGGGCTCACGGTTTGGCCCAATTCATGAAAACTCACCTATTCTCCATAAAAACATTGGAAACCCCCCAGAACAAAGAATTAATGGAAATTAAAATAAAAATACATTTAAAATAAGCTATGTATGTGACAGTAAATATTTTCTCCATACAAGAGTCATGCCATAGATAAATCAAATAATAAAAGCGTGAATGGTAAAAATCATGATGGATGAAGAATGGGCCAAGGTAATAAGTGAAGACACTGAACTGAAAAAATAAATTAAATTAAAGGCATCTCAATAAAAATAAAAAGTGATACTTAAATATTAGAAAACTAGGGGAAGTGATAGTGACTCTAAAAAATAGAAATAGATACCTCATTTATCCTGAATATTCAGGAAATTATATGAATAGATAGTGTTTTCCAAAAACTAAAACATACAATGAATGTATGATCGGAATTAAGAAAGGGAGAACGATGGTATGTTATAACTTACCTTTTATTGTTGTATGATAAAAGAACATTTCAACCAATTTAAAAAAATATTGAAATAAAAATGTATATGGTCATATGGAAGAAATAAATGTAGAAATGAAGGACACCTAAAGTGTATATAAATTCCCATAAAATGATTCAAAATAAATCAAAGATTAGATAAATTAAAGACAAAATATTTCATTTTTAGAAATAACATCTGAATTAGTAATTTTTTTTCCCACCGCTTCTAATCATATCTCTGATAATAATAAATATTATAATAATGGTGAAAATATTTCCAGAGAATATTTATTTTAATATTGTAATATAATATAATAGACCATTAATTTTCTTAAACATAAATAAAATAATTTAATGAAATAGAATTCTTTAACTTCTTGTATTATATCTTATCATCTTAGTGAAAAAACAGAACCAAATAATTCTTAATAAAATTATTTATTTTAAACTAGTAAATGAGAGTCTAAAGAAGGATATTGGAGGCTTGTCCATAATAACTAAAACACTTGACAAAATTCTAGGTATCAATTTCAAGCCTAAACCAAGAGATGGTTTCGGTTATAAATATATAAATAAGAATTAACATTATAAAAATATGTCATTCCAAGTTCAGATGATATCAAAACATTATTAGTAAATGGAACAAATGTACTTTTTTAATCTAGATCAATCTAATTTGGACCTATGAGAGCCTAATTTTATAATAAATTTATATTTATTTAAAAATTATTCATATAAATTTTTTACAAAACTTAGATTTACAGATATTTTTTTGCTCAAATTTGTAGAACCATATTTATTTCATCAAAAAATAAATTTTTTTAATTAATTTTAGGATCCATGTTTGAAATGTTTAAGTGAAATGGTATATTGATAGTGGGTTTTATGGGAAAATATTTTGTAACTATTCATTTTTCTAATATTTAACCAAAGTGGATGGTGTTATGTGACCATTGGTAACAATTAAAAAAGTGGAATTGTTGGCCTTTGTCATGATGGTAACACTAAAACATGTTTAATTTCAAAAAATTATTTATTTATGTATAAAATTAAAATCCTCTTTGCATCACAAAATTGATTGATTATTTTTATTGTTATTTTTGAGAATAATACTTGTTTGATTTATTAATATATATTTAATATGGTATTTATATATTTGAGAGATGATAATGTTTTTTTAGTAGATTTAAATTAATTATTTTATGAAAATTATTCTGTTTTAAATTCCATTAATTATTAATCTTGGTTCTGTCATTAACGTCTAGGCCATTTTAATTTATAATCACCTAGAAAGATATATAAAAAATTTGTACTTAAGGATCTAAATATGCTTGATTTCACAAAATAAAATGTCTCCAATACCTATGAAAAAAACAAAACACAAATTTTCTGTTCAATCAATGAAAAATGGTGTTTAGCACACAATAAATGATTTATTTCACATGGACTTGGTTGGAAAATATATAGTTTCATGTTTCATAGGAAAAAATTACAAATATGTAATTATTGGTGACTATTAAATGTTTGTAAGGGTATATTTCCTTTCTCAAAAAAGTAAATTCTACATATTTTTTTAATCTATACAAAATAAGTAGAGGACTATAGTGGAATTAGAACGTAGAATGTTAGAAGTAAACATGGTCTTGAATATGAAAATAAATATTTTTAATCCTTATAATCACAACATAGATATAATAATAATTTCATTTCTACTATAATACCTCAAATTAAATGGTTAAATACGGAATTAATTGATTTTAGAGATATCCTAGAACATGTTAATGGTATATGGCCAATAAGTATATTTTGGTCTATTTTTATAAATACATCTATTAATTTAATTAACTAAGTTTTGATAAGTCATCTTTTAAATAATAATCCTTACGAATTTCGAAATGGGATATATACTATTGTCAATTATTTATATGGTTTTATATAAAAAGATTATATTCAAAATACAATGGATAATATAAGTAAATTTACATCCATGTGAAATGATGGAATTTTTCCTAGTTATACTACATCCAGTAAGCCCAGTAGATTATTCATTAAAAGAAAAGAAACATGTGGAGAAATGTGTATATGTATAATTGAATGAGATTTATCCAAATGAACTTTGAGTTTCCTTATAAAACATAGAGGATTGTATATCTGATTTAAATATCTAAAACACATGTAAGACCAATAACAATACTGAAAATTTACTTGAAAAATATCACAACATATAAATTTTAGAGGAACTAGACCAAAATGAAATATTAGATGAATATAATAAATTTAAAACCATTATAACTTGAGGAGACCATCGTCTATATTTTTTTTAATGTTCTATATAGTGGAACTCAAAATCTTTCATCACTTATAATCTTAGTGAAACAAAAAACATTCATGTCACATCTTCAACAGAAGACATTTATGAAGAAATTACTGATGAACATTGGGTGACATATATTAAATAATAGTTGCATCAATTCAAAAGAAATATAGAATATGAACTAGATTAGAGACTAAAATTTCTTATCCAATGAAACTAAATGGGAATATAGCATCAATGTAGATGAATTAGGATATATTATTAGTAATTATTTTATATTTGTTAAACAAGGTTATTACAATAAGAGTGTATTTACTATGAAGAAACCATTTCTCCTTTAGCTAGACATGAAACCATTTGGATACTTTTTTTTATACTTCACATCTAGATTTATTATTAAATAAAATGGATTAAAAGAGTTATTTCCTACAAGGTTATAAATTTTAGTATATTTCTGTTGAACACCCCTCCAAATATTCATATCCAATTGTTCCAAATCATTTTCTCTAACTATACAATGAAATTTATAGAACAAAACATGTTCCCAGAGCTTGGAATGATAGAATCCAATCATTCCTTATTTAATATTATTTTACAAAATGTGCTATTGACATAAATATATTTATTAAATTAAATTAAAAAGATGTTTTTTGGCTGAAAAATATGTTAATGATATTACTTTCGGTTCCTCAATAATATGTTTATGTACTGAATTTTCAAAAGAATGAAAAATGAATATTGAATGATTTTAATGTGTGAATAAATATTATTTCATGGTTTTCATATATTTCAACAATAAAGAGGAAATTTTTTTAAAAATCAATGTAACTACATTAATTTTATTTCAAAATGTTTATTTATAACTCAAAAGGATGTCATAATTCAATGAGATCAACATGTAAACTAGAACTTCATGAATCTAGGAATCCGACTTATAAAAAAATAAATGTGTTTTGATTGGAAGTTAATAATACTTAAAAGAAACTGAAAATGAAATTATGTTTTGTGTGTGTTCTCATTTTTAACCAAATCATGGGGAATCACATTTAATTATTGATAAAAGAATTATTAACAACCATAGAAAAATTACAAATTTTGGACTCTTCTACTCTTAATGATATCATTTCAATTTAATTCATTATTTTGATGATCACTTTAGTAGTTTTAAGTTATATCCATAAATAACCTATAAAATTATTTATTTTTTGGGAATGTCTATAGTATCATTGGCTAATAAGGAATGAAATTTGGTATTGTTTATCATTGCTGAAGATAAATACATAGTTTTAGGAACATATTGTGTATAGATTTTATAGATGAAATAAACATTATAGAATATAAACATCATTTCAGACAATTCCCTATAAAATTTTATAACATTAGTATTATGATCCTTTCCAAAATTCATGAACTGCATTATGAGAAATATAAAATTGATAAAAGCATCACTTTTTTAGAGGTTATTTTTCAATAGATGATATAATTTTTGAATTCATTGCAGATAACATCCACTAGCTGACATTTTAACAAAGCCTATGAATCATGAAAGGATAAATAATATCATACGTGATATTTGGATGATTAACTATTTATAATTTATTTTTCACGCAATTTGGTATAAAGTTCACATTTTATAAATAGTTTACAAATATAATTTCATCATTTAAATAATAATATTTTAATTATTCTTGTAAAAAAAATAATATACATTTTATGTATGATAGATATTGTATTTTATTTTTTATTTCTTTTTCATTTTCATTACTGTAAAATGATCTGAAAATTATTTTAATATCTCAAAATAGAATTAGAATCTTCATTTAACTTTTCAAACCAAAGAGGAAACTTCTTTCAAACATTACATTATTGATACCCGATACTTTTGAATATTAAATTATGATTGGTCATAGTTTCCATTAATCGGTCTTTCTTGGAATATATTCTATTGAAATATGATTCCTCTAAATGATTATAGGCTAGTGTGAGTGGATCCTGAAAACTATCTCTGGAACATATTTTGTTAAATGATGTAAAATAAATAAATTAAATAGATGATGAATGGATTAAGAAAATTCATTCTCTATTTTTCAGTGAAATAATTATACAGATATTAGATGAGTGTTGTTTCTATGAAAATATACATTCTTGTAAATTTTTTGTGAATTTTATTTATTTCAACATGCTATATAAGGTTTTAGATCAATAGTATTTGGTTAGGTCCATTTTCATTGTCATATATGTGATTTCTCTTCAACCTTTTTGGTTGATACCTTAATTGTGTCATATCATGGAATGTTTGAATAATATTAATGTTCTTATCCATTATACTATCTTAATTTTAAAATTTTATATTCATTAATGGAATTAAATAGTGGTAAAATCTATAGAAGTCTTTATTCTACTAAATTAAATGGAGTGTGTTACATGGGGTGGAAGTTTATACAACATATCATCATACCTAGGAAAGGGAACATCATCACGATAAGACACCATGACCAATTCCTCGTATATTTAATTTTTCCTGCCGATTTAGATAAATGGCCACAAAATTTTGACCAATTTATGGATGATCTTTGAAATAATTTCTTCAGGTTCAAAGTTATGTCTTAACCTATGTTCATTTCTTATCTACTCAATGAGAAAATAATTCATTCATATTGGAGTATAAAAATTTATAATTTCATGGGGAATTTTCTATAACCATCCATAATGATATATGAATGAAAATAAGATATAATCCTTGAAGGAAAATATTTTTAGTCAATGCAGATAAGCTATATGAGTGGTTTTATATAGTAAAGAACTGTACCAGTCCATGATATGAAATTGATCCATGATTTCACCCATGTCATAGAGTTAAATAAGATTACTCTTCTAATGAAGTTGGGTCTCAGGATACTAATGATGTTTCTTAAGAGGCCTAAAGTTTTTGTGAGGAGATAATTGTATTCACTTCTAGTTATAATGTATCATATTGATGATTATACATAGGGTGAGAAACTATGTTATATTTTTAAAGTAAAATCATTAATTTCTTTGAAGGTCAGGGTTGTAATTAAAATATCAATAAATTAATATATCAAATAAATTTTCATCAATGTAGACATGAAGGATCAATTTCAATAATTTTGAAATGATATAAATAGGCTTCCTTTAACAAAATTTTCAAAATACATTGTGAAGAATCTATTAATTATAGAAACCATTCTAGATTAATATAAGTAATAAAATGATGAAATCAAATATATTATTATGCATGGTTCCAAATCCATAATATAATTTTCTAGTATGTTGTATCCTTATATGTATATTAAAAATGTTCTAGTTCCATATCATATGGTTCTAATTGTTCCTTTAAAATTTCATTATCCTACCCAATATATAGTAACATTGTTGGATTGAGTTTCTAATTATATTTATTCACTAGTTGCCACCAATTATCTTGTTTTAATTCCTGTATGAAATTTTGATATCAACCTAACACAACATTTTCACAAAATAAGACATATATCCATCAATATCATGATTTTTGGAGATAATAATACTCCTTATTTTTTTTATCATCCTATAATAATTGGAAAATGAAGTCTACCTATTGACCCATAAATAACGCCAAAAACTGATTCTAATTATGATTATGGATTCTAATAGGGTTAATTACAATTAAATATACAATTTCTAATATAAATGAACTTTTTTCATTCAAATTTTTATTCATTTTATTGTAACAATTTATTTATATAATATTTAAATTTACTTTAACAATTTTTTTATATTCAAATTTAAAATCCCAACTAGGGGAGTCAAGTATGGCATGTCACTAAATGACAAGAATATATATAACATATTGTAATAAGATATTGCAATAATTTATTGGTTTATTATTATATTTTATATATTAATTTATGTTATTATTTTTCATAATCAAAAAAGTGATAAATTTTTGGATTAGTGAAATTGTTACAATTTTTGAGTAACCACAAATTTTGTTTATTTTTTTAAATAACATCTATTTTTTATGGAATATAAATAATTTTACAAATAATTTATAAAATATATCTATTTATTATAGATTATATAATTCAAACTATATGTACTATGGAATGTGAAACTATTTAATCAACCAATGGTCTGAAATAGTGAATATTCAAAAAGTACGAACTCTACTGCAAAAAATATGCATTGACCTTATGATCATCTGTTCAACTCTGTAGTAAATATCCAAAATAACTCAAGAAACTATAATGAGAACATATCAACCATAAGAAGTATTTACCATATGAAACTTTATGGAATTCTAAATATATTTCTTAACGGGTTGAAAAGCCTCACCCCCATGGCGATTGATCATATGGACATGTTGATAGACATTATTCTAGGTTGATCAAATATAAGAACACAACATTAAAAATTACATAATCTTATGTTTTGATCAATAATTTACTTTCTTTCACATCGAGGATCTTTTAAGTTATATATTTTTAGATGATTCATTCATAACATTAATATTACATGTAAAATATTAAAAAGTAGGCGCGTCTACTCTATCCAATTTTTTGACAATAATAAAACTCCTTAAATAAAACATGAATTATTTTCTTCAATAATTATTATAGAATTATTATTTTCTCTTAACCTTACATATACCCTATATGAAACGTTTTCAAACATTAGGGATGAGCAAAAAAATCTCAATAAGGGATAAAAAATGTAAAGAAAACATTGGTCCATGAATACATTAAAATCAATGAAATATAATTTTTCACTCATAAAACCTAATCTCATTAATATACCTCATAAAATCATAATATTTATTTATAACTCATTGAAAACATAAATCATAAAGTTAACTTGTGGAATCTATAACATACTTACATTGTAGATTTTACTAGTACATTGGGGGTACCTTCAATGGTTATGTTTGGAATTATGATCACTGTATATTCCCTAAAACTATCTGTAGAAACCTTAATGTTTTACTCTATCTCACGAACCAATACATTTTAGATACATCACGGTCTCACCCATACTTAATTTATCACTGAACTAACCGTATACATATGTAATGCCCAAGAACCATAACATAATCATGACACATAAAACAAACAAAATGAAAGATAACATTTTCACATTGCAATCAAAAGATATCATTTAAAGTTATTCATATAAAAATGAACTCTCAAAACCATTTTCAATTCAAAAATGTGTAAAAATTTTATATGGTATTTATTATCCTTTTAAAAACATTACAGCTTGTAATAGATCCAAATATCAAATAATGGTCGCGGAGGTAGAGAAGTCATTATCACTGCATAAATAAAAAAACATTCATTTTTTTTCATTTATTAAATCTCTGCATATAAAAAATATTATTTTTTTAACTATTGAATAATATTACATGTCAAATGGGGTGATTATAAACTGTATAAAAGAAGGTCGTGTTTAACCCAAAATATGCCTCAATGAAAGGAGATTGAGATGATCTCCCTTGCCTTGAGTCTGAATTGTCTTGTTCATTCTTTAATTTCTTAAATAATAAAAATATATTAATTAATACAAGCTTCAAAACCTTTTTCATTTTTATTACTCCTTATATATCACTTATTACCATGTTATAACAACTAGATAATTTTTTGAGTTCATTTCAGAAGGTTTGTAGAAATTCAGTTCTTGGGTCAAATATGATCATGGTATGATTTTTCTAGTCCATAAGATCATAATTAAATCATTTCTAGAATGTTATTCATGACATAGTAATAAATTTTATATATTTATCATAATGTTTATATCAATACATGAAAAATAATCAATGTTATAATCATGTAAATTATAGGTTGTACGAATGAATGAGTAACATTTCAATTTTTCATTGATCATTTTGGAAATAAGGTAATAATAATTTTATCTTTCCAGAATTATAATTATATTATTAATATAACAATAATAATTAAATTATACATATATATAACATAGAATCTATTTGTTGAATAAAAACAATTCACATCGCTTCGTGCAGGTGATAGTTCGCATGTACGCACAAACAACTTTTTCTTTTTTATGTGAATGTAAGGTAATAACATAATTGAAATATTATTAATTTCCGCTGATAATTATGTCACTAATATCACATATGAATATTAATTCCATCATTATAACTAGTCATGTTATATGGTAATGGAAAATGAACTAAAATAGTTTGTGGATGTGATAATTCACACACAGGGACAAATAATTAATTCCTTTGCCTTTTGATGGTATTAAAGAAAGATATAAGGGATTAAATTAACATAATAAAATCAAATAATATCTAAGATATTTATTTTATTATATCATCTTTTTTGGATGATATTTGAGGAAATGGAAGGATAATCACATAAATAAAATGATTCATCTTCTTCGATTAATCACCTTTAAAGAACACCTTATCATCTTTAAGAAGCATGTTTTGCCTAAAATAATGCTTTAAGAATTTGGGGACTTATTCTAGGATGACGTTTTTATATATCTTGGCCTAAATAAAATTATTTAGAAGTGTGAGTAATATAAAATAATGAGTTCCTTTTTATAATAATGGGTAGGGTCATCCTTGGAAAGTATTAAAATATTAAATTAATGTAATTTTTTTAATTAAAGTGCCACAAAAATTAGATATGGAATATATAATATGATTATATATCTAAATAATCTCATCCAAATGTTTTTATACATGTATATATTTTATTTTAAACATTATATTTTTGGTTTCCACGAAAGTATTCTATTTTAGTTTTGAATGTTGTAACAAAATTTTATTTGTTAAGAAGTTATTAATTTATGTTATATGGGGTCAATTTCTTGTAATTGGACACTTGGTTAACATTTCTACTATATCATAATCACATTGTTATTTTAAAATATTTTTATGATTTTTAAATAATTTAATAAATTAATATTTTTATAAAACATCAATTCTGTCAATTTTTTAAACAATTCAATTTATTTAATTTAAATAAAATTAAAAAATAGAAAACTTCAAACAAACCCATTGAATGGTCTCATAAAATTTCATATTAATCTATAAAATTCGTGGATGACATAAATTATGTCAAATAATATTTATATTAATATTTATAAAATTGTATATTTGAATCATTTTTTAGGCAGTCACTACATCTTCATTATATCATAAATAAATTTATTTATTTAATGCCTTAAAAAATAAATAAAATACCATGATTTGGGAAATTTGTTTATATTTAGATTAACTATTTATAGTGAAAGATATCGCTTATATAAACTCATATTAAAAAAATGTAATACTTATTACGCACGTGAGTATGAGAGAAGCTTCAAACTAGCTTCCATAGGTAGTAGTTTTCTTTTAAATAAAGATGCATCCATGAGAAGCATTAAACTGGCTTCAATGGGGATATTTGAATATTTAATTAAATAGGATTCAATTATATTCTTTAATATGGATCCAATGGGATGATTTGTTCTTTTAAATTATAAATATTATTTTAGAATCTTTATAATAGCTTTCATGTGAAGCTTTAGACATGTAATTAAACAATCTTCTATGAGAAGCTTTATACCAAAATTCATGGGAATCATTATAAATTCATTTAAAAAATATTATATGACAAATTTAAACTATCTCATCCAATTAAATTGTTATATGAGTTGTTCTAATTTTATAGTTATATTTTTACCCATAATTACCAGATTTACACTTAACCACAGTAATTAAAAATAATTTCACATGTTACTATTTATAATTTCCCAAGATAACTATGTACAATATTTTTAAATTTTTATTACAAATTTGGAGTGCATTTATTCAAATTCAAATAACATAAATAGATGATATTATTTTAAAATTAATTTTCATTATCAAAACCAGAATATGGGTTTTTATGAAATAAAATCTATCAAAAGATTTACATGTGTTTATATCCAATTTAAATTTGAAAATAAGGAATATAAACAAAATTGGATTAAATGATATAAAAATTATAAAATTATACATTAAAACCATTTAAAATGATAATCTAACAATATAAATAAATTGGATGAAAATGAAATGTTTACTTAAAATATAGTATTTTTTAATATTTATTAAAAATTAACTTTATCAGAAAATTACCAAAAATTTATCCAAAGTAAATTTTGATTTCCTACTTTTAAAGAATAAGTTTATTTTTAAAATAAAACATATAAGAGTGATAAAAAATATTTAAAAAGGGTTCTCCATAAAAATAAGGTTAAACTACTTTTTGAAAATATTAGAGTATTTTATGATTAAAATTGGATAAATTCTAATTTTAAGCCTCTAAGTTTTATTGTATAACTGTAAAAACATCATAACAAAATTGTGTAATAATAATAATGTATGTTATATTCATTTATTATAATACAACAAGTGGGAGTTAACTACCATTTATAATAATAATAATAATATATTATTTTTTATATGAATCTGTGTTGTGCGCAACATATGATTTTAGAGAAACTCATTGTTTCATATCGATTATGATAAACTACATATAATAACTCTTATGGTGCAATTATTATTTTATTAATGAATATTAAAATGTATTATTCGTTAATGACCTGGGATGTTACATCCTTCCACCTTTTGGAAATTGACTCCTATCAATTTTATTCACATACCAATTAGTGTGGGTATTTATCCCTACTAGAATTTTCATATTCTAATGTTTCTTCTTAAACCATGTGTATTTTTCCACAAAATCATAACCTAATAAATCACCATATTCCATAACACATTCTCTATATGGTAAATAATTTTTATTGGATGTTCCTCATAAGAATGATTCTCTTCACAGGGAACTACATTTGTACTCCAAAGATGAGATGGATCCATCATATACTTTCTTACCATTGACATATGAAGAAAAAAACCATGTTCCCTGGATAAAAATGGAGTTATATTCACTTGTTGTGAAATTGATCCAACTTTCTCCAGCATTTCATAGTGTCTAATGAAATGCAGACTCAACTTCCCCTTCTTACATCACACTCTTTCATGGATAAATGTTGAGAAAGAAATGATCACCTACCACAAAAGAAAATGATCCTTCCTTTAGATGTAAACATAACTTTTCTTCCCGATCTGATTTGTCCTCATGTGATTCTGAATCAACTGAAATTTAACTTCTATCTCTGGTACCTATTTCGTTCCCATAATCTTAATTTCACCAACTTCATGCAAAAAAACGAGAGTTCGACCATTCTTTCCATACAATGCCTCTAATGGTGACACCATTATAATGGAATGAAAAAATTATTATAAGAAAACTCAACCAAAAAAAGATGTTGGTCACAAATTCACTAGTAATCTATTGAAAAAGCATGTAGTATATCCTCCAATGTCTAAATTATCAATTTTTTCTGCCCATCTGATTGTGGATTAAAAGATATTAAAAAATTTAATTTAGTACCCAAGGACATATGATGGCCTTTCTAAATGATTGAAGTGAACCTAGGATCACTATGAGATACAATAAGGATGGTAAATCCATGTAACATGAATATATATTTAATATACAATAGTGAAATATTATCTACATACATGGTATCTCTAATAGGTAAAAAAGGAGTACACTTAGTCAATCGATCAACAATAACTCATATTTAATTGTTTCCTTGAAAATCCTTTGTTTATACCACTACAAAATCCATTGAAATTTTTTCCCGTTTCTACTCTAGAACTGGAAAATGATGAAGCATATCTTTTGAAAATTGTTTCTCTACATTAACCTTTGAACAAATTAAACACCTCAGGGTATTGTTTCAAATATATATATACATTCTATCCCACCATTAATACTCTCAAATATCACTATACAACGTAGTAAATCAAGGATGAACTAAAAATGGAGAACTATAAGCTTTACATAACAACTCTTTCTTCAACTGAGAATCACAATGAACACATAATAACTTTCTAAACCTCAAAAAACTATCTTTAATAATGTTAAATTTAGGTAACTTATCATTCGACCCCAATTCTATATTTTTTTACTACTCATTTTCTTCCTTCAGCACTTGCTTTATTTTGACTGCTAGAGATGATTTCACTAAAATGTGAAACAAAATAAGAAAATTTCTAGCACCAATAACTTCCATGAAAAATTTCACCAAATCATTAATCAAAGGGTTTCATTACCAATGTATCATTTTTTCTATATCATTTCTTTTCTGAATCATCACATTGTCTACTTTTTTCTCTTTTCCCAAACAGTAATGAATCACGAAATCATAATCATTGACTAATTACATACATCTAATCTATTTAATGTTCAATTATTTCAGAGTGAATATACACTTCAATATATTTTGATTAGTATATATTTCAAATTTTACTCCGTACAGATGATGTATCCATATTTTTAATGAAAAAACAATAGTAACTAATTCCAAATCATGTGTAGTTTAATTTAACTTATTAGTTTTCAACTGGAGAAAAGAATAAGAAATTAACTGATCATTCTGCCATAGAAAACAATAAATTCCTTTCAATGAAGCATCACTGTAGATAAAAAATTAACAATTTTTGGAGGGAAGTTCCAAAACTGGAGAATTCACCAATATTATTTTAAATTCTTTAAAATATTAATTGTATTATTTTTTCCATATGACTATAACACCTTTCCATGTTTACATAGTTAGTGGGCTACATAACTGTGAAAAAAATTCAACAATCCTCTAGTAATAACATATTAAATAAAGAAAACTATAAATCTATATTATAATATTGGGGCTTGGAAATTATTCAATAAGTTTTGTTTTAGCAGGATCAATAGTTATTCCATCTTTATAAATAATGTAACCAAGGAATGAAATTTTTTATAACAAACATTCACCCTTACTAACAATTATATATATTGTATTTTTTAGGGTTTTTAAAAAAAATGGTTAAGTAAATTTCATGTTACATAAGGATTTTAGAATATACCAAAATATCGTCTATAAAACCCATCACAAATAGATCATTTCTGATTCTGAACATCTCAGGATGCTAATTTAGAAGGTCATTTCTATTTGTATGCCGTACCATCACAGAATCCCTATTATTTCTATGGAAAACCATTATGAACAAACATATCATAGATGAATAAAAATGGTTATCCTAAAATTATATATCATTTAAATTGGACTATAAATTAAAAATAACTAATGGATATTCATTTATCAATATCTTAAATCATAAATTTATCTAAACTAACCTTTGATACCAACTATAAGGCCCCAGACATAAACAATTGTAATCATGATTTTTGATGAAGAGTATAATTTCTATCACACTATGATCTTATCAGGTTTAGAGTTTTAGAGAGTTAGACTATAAGTATTATATTACATCTCAAATTTTAAAAATTAGACACCTCTACTAAATCAAAAAGATCAGAATAATAAAACTCATTAAAAAATATAAATTATTATTTTTTGATAAAAATCTTCTTGAAATCTTATTTTCTATTACACTACCTTATACCCTGTGAAAAAAATTTCAAAAATTTGGGAGGAGAATAAAAATATTTGTAAGGGATTTAAAATAATGGAATAATATATTAGTCTATAAATTCATAAAATAAGGTAAATGGAACATTACAGTCACAAAACATAAACTCTTTAACATACATCATGAAATAATAAGACTTATTTATAACTAATAGAAACCCTAAATCATAACGGTTAAATGGGAGTTCCAAAACATACCTAAATTGTATCTTTTATAGCTACTTAAGTAGTAAACCTCATGGTCATGTTTGGAATACCCATTAGAGTGTATTCCCCAAATATCTTAGGAGAAACCTCAATGTCTACCTCTGTCACATAACCCAATGCATTGGAGAGATACCACGAGCTCACCCACCATTAGTTTATCACAAAACCACCCACATTCATATGAAATTCCCGTGAACCATAATATAATCATAACACATAAACCAATCATAAAGGAAAGAAAATATTTCCACATTAGAATCACAAGATATCATTTCAATATATTTACATAATAAATAGTTTATAAAAACCATTTTTAATACCAAAATATGTAAAAAGGTTATATGGTATTTATTTCCTTTTTAATAATATTATGACTTATTAAGGAAGCCAAATATTGAATATTGGTCACATTGGTGAAGAAGTCGTTATGTCAACAAAAATAAAAAAATAAATCCTCTTTTTAGTAGAATGATTCATATATAAATATTTTTTTGAAGCATGTTGAATAATGTTACAAGTAAAAATTGTAGATGATACATCTTATAACAGAATGTCTTGAATAATGAAAAATATGGCTAAATGGAAGGAGATTAAGAAAAAGTCCCTTACCTTGAGTCAGACATGTATTGTGCACTCATTAATTTATTGAATAACAAACTGAAGTTAATTTTTACTTGCTTCAAAACATTTTTTATGTTTACTATTCCCTTTATATCACTTATTACTATGTTATAACAATTAATTAATTATTTGAGATCATGTGGGATGTTTTGCCTATATTTGTTTCATGAGTCGAAAATGAAGATGGTATGATGTCAGAAGACCATGTGGTCATAATTATATAATTTCTAGAATAGAATTCACGAAATAGTCATCACTTTTATATATTAATAATAAAGTTAAAATCAATCCATAAAAAATTAACAACATTATAATCATGGAGATAGTAGGTCGTATGTTTGAATGAGTAACATTTCCATTTTTCATTAATAATTATGGAAAAAGATAATTATAATTTTCTCCTTCGAGAATGATCATGATATTATTAAAATCATAATAATCATTAAATTACACTTATATATACCATATAAGTGATGTTCTAAACAAAAATGATTCGCATGACTTCGAGGAAGTGAAAGTCAACACGTTCGCATGAATGATGTTATCATTTTTATGTGCATGGAAGGTAAACATAATTGAAATATAATTCTTTTAAAACGATAATTATTTAATTAATATTATATATGAATATTAACTCCACCATTATAGCCTATCTGGATTGATTTTAATGAATAAATTAACTAAATCATTTTTTCATGTTGATAATTACCACGTATGCATGAACTATTAAATACATTCTCATTTCATGGCATTAAAGAAGGATTTAGGGTATTATATTAAAATAGTAATATATCAGTATATTTATGATACTTTATTTATTATCTCATAATGGATGGATGAAATTCGAGGAAGTGGAGGAAAAACACTTAAAGAAAATGATTCGTCTTCTTCAATTTATCATCTTTAAAGATTACCTTAACAACTCTAACAAGGTTTGTCTTCTTAAAATAAGGATTAAAAAATTTGGGTAGGGATTCTATTAATACTCAAGGATAGATCTTGTCCAAACTAAAAGGCTTTGGATGTTTGGTTAATATATATTAATCGGTTACTTTTTATAGGAGAGGGGAGGGGTATCCTTCCAAAGTATTAAAATAATAAATTAATAAAACAATTTAATAATTCTGACCCTAACATGAGATTTGGTGAATCTAAGATGAGGATTTATCAAAATACTCTCATAAAATAGTTTTTATACATGTATTTATTTTATTTCCGACCATATATGTTTGTTTTACTGGTTCTTATTCTCTTTAAATTTTAAAAGTTATAATGACATCTTAATTGTTATGAAGCTATTGGTTTTACATATATACAATAAATCTTCTATAATTGGAAACATAAGAACATTCTACACCATATAATAATCAACTTTTGATTTTAAAATATTTATAGAAATTTTAAATAATATAATAAATTATTTTTTTAAAAAAAAATCATTTATGTCAATTTTTACACAATTTGTTTTTTGATTTAAAATAAAATTGTAACAGAGAGATAACATTAAAACAAACCATTTAATAGTCTCCTACCATAACATTCTCTCATTTAAAACTCATTAATGACACCAATTTTGTAAAATAATATTTATTTTAATATTAATAATATCATTTATTTGAATCTTTTGTTAATGAACCAATCACTACATCATCATTGTGTCATAATTAAATTTATTTATTTAATTTATAAAAATTATAAATAAAATACCATGATATTGGAAATATCTTCAGCGTTATTATTACTTTTTATAGTTAAATAGATCACTTATATAAACTCATATTAAATAAATAAATACATATTAAAAACAGGAGTCTGTGAGAAGCATTAATCTTGCTTCCATGGGAAGCTTTGTCTTTTTAATTAAATAATCTTCCCTGAGATGAATTAAACTTGATTCAATGGGATTATTTTTTTATTTATTTGAATAAACTTATATGATAAACATTAAAATATCATCTATGGTAATCATTGTTCTTTTAATTTGATAAAGTTCTATGAGAAGCTTTATAATATCTTCCTTGGGAATCTTTATACATTAAAATAAACATGTTTCTATGAAAATAATTATACCAACATCCATTGAAAGATTAATCCTACTAATTAAACAAAAAAATCTATGAGAAGATTTAGGTTATATCATCCAATGAAATTATGAGACCAGTTAGGGTAATTTTATAATTACATTGTCACACTTAATTTCCAAATTTACCCTTAACTGCAGTAATTATAAATAATTACTAAAGATAACATTCCAAATTTCCAAAATTACTTATTTAAACATTTTTACCTTATGATTCAATATAGGTAATAATTTTTTTCAAATTAAAAACCTATAAATAGAAGAAATTAATTTAAAATTAATTACCGTTACCAAAACCAGAAAATGAGATTATTAGAAATAAAAATATCAAAAGATCGACATGTTGTTATGTCCAATTTAAATGTAAAACTACTCAAAATAAACAAAATTGGACTAAATGAAATTAAATACAATTTCACTTTAAAAACAATTAAAAATATAATATAACTATATAAATAAATTAGATGAAAATGAAATTTTAACATAAAATGCTGTATTTTTCACTATTTATTAATAAATAAACTTTATCAGAAAATTACTAAATATTTAACCAAAGTAAATTTTCATGTTCCAATTCTAAATAAGAAGTTTATTTTTTCAAATATAACATAAAATAATGTCCAGAATTAGATTTAAATATGGTTCTCCACCAAATGGTGGTAAAACTGCCTTTTAAAAATATTAACCTTTATTGATTAAAATTGGATTCATTCTCATTATATGCCTCTAGATTTTATTGGATAATTGGGAAACAAATTAAAATTTTTTAATAAAAATATAATGAGATTTTTTGTTACCTCTAATACAACAACTAGGTGTTAACTACCATTTAAAATAATAATAATAAT
Source organism: Viscum album (assembly GCA_963277665.1). NCBI lineage: Eukaryota > Viridiplantae > Streptophyta > Magnoliopsida > Santalales > Viscaceae > Viscum > Viscum album. The sequence goes on from OY728139.1 coordinate 64,899,426, forward strand.
ATTTTATTATTTTTCAATATGACTCAGTATTGGGTGCAACATATGCTTTTGGAGAAACCCATTTTTATGTTCTGAGCATCCTATCATATATATAATCTCTTCTAAAGTAAAATTAATACTTATTTAATGAAAATAAAAAAAATATTCTTGAATTACCTTGGATGATACACCGAAAATGGAGATCTCTCACAAACTCTAAAATCAACCACATGAGTAACCAAGAGACTGAAATACCATCTTGAAGTAAACACATAGTATATCTGTATAATAAATGTTTTCAATTATTGGATTGATTGTGTTCTTCATTCATATAAACAAGATGATGAATTCAATGAATTCATATGGTTTATTTTCATTTTTTACAATCTGTCAGAGCTTCTGTGTAACATCAAGCTACTGCAAGATGAAGTAAAGAAATCACATGGGAGAATTAGTTTTTGGTAGTGAGGAAGTGGTCATATGGACTTTATAAAACTACATGATTTGTTGAAGATACCATGGAACGTTATCATAATTTATCAAAGTACTGTTTCAATTGAATATTGAATATAACCTATATATTATCAAGTAATTCAATCATGTTTTTCAACATATTAGTGCTACCATTGAAAATATAACACAGAACACTTCAAGAGGTCATGTAAAAAAGTTGGTATTACATTTAAATATAATATATCCCACAAATTTTCTACATAATGATAATGTCATGCTTAGTTGAATTTAATGATATCCGTTTTTGTGCTGAGTATGAGGAATCATAATGACGAGTCACTATTGGATCATTCTGGGGGGATATTTCACTTTTTTAAATATCAAAGTTAGAGAGAAAGTATATTGATTTTTATCAGTATAAAATGTTAACTATTTTGTTCCAATAAGAAATTTTATGTCGTTTTCCCATGAATGTCCTAAAAAATTATTTAAATTTCCTCCATACATTACACAACACAATAGAACTAAATGATAAAATAAACTATATTTGAATCTTCTATAAAAAAACATAATTTAATATTTTTCAGCATCTATTCCTTTTCACTTCTATTTTTCTATTTTTATTAATTTTGGCTCTTTCTTTAACTTTCTATAAATTTGCTAAATGAAAAAACTCTTATTGAGAATAGAAGAGTTCTCATGTACTTTTCCTTGATTTTCATTAAATTTTTTACCACACAACCACTTTGTAATAGGTTCTGTATTATATTATAAATCCCTTATAAATAATTGTATAATATATAAGATCATGGTTATGGAACATTGTATTATTTTTTATCAAACTTTATTGAAGTGGATGATGATCATGTGGAGAGGATTATTTCTCTAATAGATACTAAATCTCTTCTATTTTTCATTTATCATTTTAACATCACTATTTTTCTTACACTATTTTTAAAAAATATTATAAAATATGTTTTTCAAAATAATACACTGAATGTAATCCATTAAATGTGATGTTTATACTATTTAAGGAAAGTATATTAATGTAAAATGATTGGGATAATCATAATAGTATTTTAAATGAACTTTGACCATTCATATAAGAGGTTATTAAAAATAAAAAAAATAGATATTCCTACTATATTAGTTAAATGTTTGAATTATATATGAGTGGTTTTATTTTATAATTTTTTAATATAAATTATTATTAGATACTTTATTCACCCCATTTTGAGTACTCTACTCTAACAGAAAAATTATCCTTATTTTGTTTACGAATAATTTATGATATAGATTTCCACTAATATCAATAATTATCACATATAGTGTGGGAAGGTATTTTATTTAACCCCCAACTATTTCTCATCGGTTATAGGATCACACAATTTCTTTTTACTGACTCTCTCTAGATAATAGAAACAACTATGAATAAAATGAGAGAGATCACATTGTATCTATGAAACATCAACAATAGATCAATAATCGTCCTTTGAGATTTTATAATAATTAGAATCAATAATTATCTCATTATTATAGAGCTTAGTATTCTCTAATTTACACCAGTTTTTGAACAATTTATCTTGATCACATCATATTGAATCTTTTAATTTGAGTTCTCAAGCTCAACTCTCTGAATTTCAAGAAAGAATAAGTATTCCATATCAAATATAAATTACCAAGGATAGTGGGTTGATACCTCCATATATTTTCTCAATATTAAATTTTTAAAACACTTCAACTATGTTGTTTTTTATTTATAAGAAGTGATTCACAATGAAAATATTTAACCAATTTGATAAAGTATACTCTTAATTTATTATCTCCCTTCTTCCTCAATACAAGTTATTAAAGGGAACATTCTGATAACTATTCCAACATCAATAATTATTAATGAATTTAAAATCCTCATATTTTAAAATATTATAATAATTGGTATTCAAGCCTATAAATTATTTATCCTTCAATATCAGATTGAATCTTGAACCATCCACTGTAGTCATGAAATTTTATTCCATAACATATAACTCAAAAATATCATATTTTTATCTCTAAAAGTGTCTCATTTTCTCAAAAAATCGAATGTTATATAAATTTTACTACTCAAACATATATCCTAGGATAACTAGTTAACCCTAACATATCATCTTTTTAATCAATAAATAATATATTAAAAAGTTGGGATTTTTTCAAATATCTAGTGGATAACTCATACATAAAACCCTTTACATGTTTTTTTCATTATATAACCATATTTATTGACCTTTATTTATTATAAATATTAACACTTATATATCATTGTAGGATTATTTATTTTTTAAATTTTTAGTATTCAATAATCTGAGAAAAAATTACAATCCATTAAAATTGTAGAGGTAATATTACATACATTATAAACTCATAGACTAACTCTTTGTTATCATCCTATTAAAATCTATATTTCACAATTAGAATACAATAAATTTATAGATTCATAAAAACATAGTTAGGTAAACATTTATGTATAATTTAGAGTTTCAAAAATAACATTATGTTTTTCATGTAGATTTGAGAGTAAACTTATTTGGTTTCCTATATTTTACAATATTAACCTTCGACATAGAATTACATATAATTCTCATACTATCTTAAAAGATATTTAATTCTTCTTATAGCATCACCAATCTACCCATTCTAACTAAAAGCACTGAAAAGAAATTCAATAACATCCAATTACATTTAATAATGTTTGATAAAAAATAATACAAACTTTCATAAATTTAAATCATTATTAAATATCTCTAATTGGGTTTTTTTCAACTACAATAATTCAATACATATCATCATGTCATGGAATTTATAAAAGATAAATGTCTGGACAGCACAGTATTACATAAATTAATGTATAGATATATTTTCATCCCATTGTGATAGAAAAATTAATCCCATGTGATTTTTATTATATCCACATCAATCCATATGATCACCACTCCCAATTTTAAAACTATACTTACTTTATAATCAAAAAAATAATACACAATGGTTGTGTGCCATTATATACCCTTTAAAATAGAATCCATTAGAATTTTGGAAAACCCAAAATAAATCAAGTGATAATGATGGGATGAAATAGCAGGTTAATCATAAAGAATTTAAATTTATACATAAGAATTACCCTGGTGAAGATATCGACAATGTTATACCTTGTAAAATAAATGTAACCCTCACAACCCAATTAGAAAACATCTAATTGATAAAATGATAATGGATGAACAAATCAATTTCACATTTTTTATCAATAAATATTTCTTATGAGGATATTTATGAAACGAGACGCCTATTTATTGGAATGAAGTGCTTGATATTATATAGATATATATAATGTAGTATTAATTAAAATTGGGTTCAAAAATATAGTAGCAAAATTTTTTCAATAAATTTGGTTTCATGTAGAGTGTAGCTATGTAAGAAAGTGATGGACCATGATTGGTTGATAAAAATGGTGATCAACCCACCACTATTTGAAATGATGATGTTTCGAATTACATGATAATTATTTCAAAAAACATATATACTCAAAAAAAATTCTTAAATTAAAAAATCAATGAATTTTGAGTTGTTATTAACAAGATACTATCAATATTTTTTAGTCATTTATGGTGATTTGAAATTTTTAGACACAAGCCCATAGATTTTTTTAAGATCATCTCATTCATTGTAATGAAAAAAAATTATATCAAGGGTTAATAGTGATGTGTTAAATAAAAATATATAAAATAATGGTAAAATTAATTTTGTCTCAAATATATTTTAATTCATGGGAAACCAATGTGGAAATTTCAATAAACCTTTTATTTGGATGAAAAATTCATCCTTAAATAAACCGGACTTTTGAAAAAATATTTAAGTAATAAAGACTATTTATGATAATCAAATATCAATATAAAAATGAAATTCAGTTTAACATGGAGTATATATAAAAATGAATCACTAAATATAACACTCCCAAGAAGATTGATAAATATCATACACTAAAGGGGATATGGTTTTATACTGTATAGGAAATAGACACAACACATCCTATAGTAAAAAAACATCTGTTTTTTGTTAATGATATAAAATTATAGTTCTGTTGAAAATATAAACCTGTGAAAGAAGTAAGAGGGTTGGTGATGAAAATTTCATCAATTAGAATATTTAAGAAGTAATATTTCCTGAAAAAAATTCCAAAAGTAGAAGACTCAATGATTTTTCAGATGTTTTGTTGAAGGTGAAAGTTGTCGGAATGGTAAAGCCAAATACATTAGATATATGTTTTTTTCAAATTCTAGAAGCCCATACTACATGACCCACTATATCATGTCTTAGTAGTGACCATAAAAGTGATACAATAAGAATGTTTCCTTTAACATGGTTACTATATCAGAGCATACTAATGACACTGATAGTATTACTATAGCACCATAGACATTATTACTATAGTAGACCATATGTGTGGATTTGGAATTATAGAAGAGTAGGTTATATTAGAAATAATTTTATTTTATAATATAATTTCAAGAAATGTTTTTTACACAAATAGTGTGCCTATATCACTTAATAATTTTTAATTCGTTTTCTTTGGAAACAAACACGATGTATTTGATATCTTGTCTTACATAGCCTATAGTCCCTCTGAACTGTGATATTTTATAGTGGAATAACATACCCATTAAATATTAAAATATTAATACAAATAACCCCATTATGAAAAATATGTATAATGTTTTTTAATATGGGAAATGTATTGATGAACACAATATTAATAAGTATTCTATATTTATAATAATCCTTGTATATTTTAAAAGTATTTTTAAAAAAATTGTTTTTATATAATTTTTTTGCAGACAAAATATAATTAAAAATATATTTTCAAATTTAATTTTTGGAATAAAAACCAATTTTAATATTATATTGTCAATATTATATTAGTGTGAATTAATAGATTTTTTTAAAAAATAATATATGTTTTTTTGTGAATAAGTAAATAATAATAATTTTGTTAAAAAACTATTATTTATTTTAAATTAAAAGTACATTATATTTTTAAATTTTATTTCAAATTTAAAAATTCTTTTTTAATTATAGATAATATAATTATTTACAAATTAATCATCATTATATTAGATTTTCGTATAAGTTAATTTTTGGGGTCAAAAACACATTTTTCAGAAAACTGTTTTTATGCATGAAATTTTTTTCTAATTAGAAATTATATTATTATCTATTGATTTATTTTTTATTTAAATCTCTATATTATATATTTATCCATTCATTTCAAATAAATCTTTTATTTTATAAAAAATGTAATAGAAGTATGTTTTGTTTTATTTATGGTCAAATAATGTGTTGGTCATAGTAAATAGTAAAAACAAAGAAATACCATGGTTAAGATTGAAATGTATTTAGTGGGGGTAAAACCATGATATAATGGTAGGATTTCCACCCACACAGATAACATTACTATTTTTGGAAGATATTAAAACCTTATCATATGCAACCTTCAAATAATTTTCTAGTTGGATAAACATTCCCTTAAATGTGACCATATATCATTGAAATACTTTACGAAAATCCTTATGTCTTCATACCCATGCCTATAAAAGGACACCTCTTATCCTCCATTATTTACAGCTTTTTAGCCTTATATCTTAGAAAATAGATAATCCAAAACTATCAATGATTTATTTCTTTTATCCTATATCTTTTTTCCTTCTCTTTATACCAATAATTTGAGGATTAATGTGTTGTATATGGGTTCCCAATAGATAACTTATATATTAATTTTGATTTCCATCACATGAATACGGTTTTTATGTTCAAGTGTTTATCTTACCAAAATATTTTTGATACTTCTTCATCCACTATACTTATGGTAATTTCCTTATTTTTAATTTCATATCAAAAGTTTATAGTGGTTCTTAGACTATAATGAGATCATTGAGATACCATGATAGAAATCGAAATGATATTTCATATGGCCTAGATACATCACCCTCACTGCAAACAATGACGTGTGTCCATAAGGTGTTGGGTACTTCTAACCATAGTAAATTATTCTCATAATGTTCACAAATGGTTATCTATAGTATATGAGATCATAAGGATGGACTATATAATATGAACACATCATATTTCGAGCTTCACAAGATGTTTATATATATGAACATGTATATTGGTCTCTTGAATTGAAGTCCTTATCAATTTGTTCCATCAGATCGTGTACGATGGTGCAATATATAAACTGTGAAATTGAATTCATGTTGATGTATCTTTTTTCGGTGTTTAAATGGTGTTATATAATTGGATGAATGATAAAGATAGAATTTTTTCTAATGAGTTGAGTAATTGATATATCTTTTATAGTTGGTCATGATGTTAGTACCAAATTGAATCCATTTACATGGAAGTAGATGGAAATTTGGTCCAGCTATATTATGATATAATAAATCAATAATTGATTATGAAACAATCTTTTCATCCCTATTTATTATATATATAAGTGACAAAGATATTATAACACATAATGCATGTTCATAAGATGTATTTTATTACTATAACTATTCTTTATCTCTTTAAGGTACATGACGAGTAACTAGACTCTACTCCTGGTCTATAAATATTGTTCATTACTATCGAGTTAATGTTCTATATGGTAACACACAATAGAGTATTTGAGAACCTTCCATATTTTGATGAATATGAGTACAGAACATCGTACGACCCACCATTGGGTCTAAGAGTTATCTAAGTATTATCTGTAAACGATGATTAAATAAATTCAATATAATTCTAGAATATAATAATTGGGATGAACATATTTATTAAAATTATTCCTAAGGAATTTATTCAATACACGAAAAAAATTATATCAATGAATATTATTTTAAAATTCAAGGATTTTTTTGTATTACATGATTTTTGAGTTGAGTTAATGACTCACTTGGATCACATAATATATTTATTATATATTAAAATTGGGATATAAAATATAAAAGAAATATTTGATGCATTACTTCATCATAAAATTTATTTTATTTCTTATTAATTTGGTCTTACTTATAAAAGGGGAGGGGAACACATTACAAATAATTAATACCAACTACATTAGAAATAAAGAGCTCTATTCATGGATACTATTTAGACCAACATATATAAGAGCTCTTATCTGCGCCTTACATTATCAGTGAGAGATAAATATCCATTCCTAGATTTCAATTTTTAAACACTTTAATTGATCGAAGGTACGAGATAATGGGGATCATCTTCATGTTGAATGAATCATCAGAGATCTATGATAGCACTCTGAATTAGACAATTGGAAATTGTGTGGATTCTAAACAAATTTATGGATGATCTAGAGGGGTTTAATTGTATATCCTTTAGAAAATGGTTTCAAATGAAAGGAGACAATTTAATACATCTTTTATTTGAATAATGTAATTTTTTCATTTTATTTTGTTCGTTATTAAATCACACTAGATATTATAACTCATACATGAGCTCAGAGCACTAGAGATGATGATCGCACTGAAGATGTAAAATGTTAAATCCCCAGCTCATTAGCTTCCACTACATTCCCCAGTTCCATCAAATAGTATCATGTTGATCATGTTATTTTTTTATGCCAATATATAATTTATTTTACTTAAATTTAATACCGGACATTGTTTCAATCCTAATGGATACAAAAATTCATTGATATAATCTCATATAGTGTAGTTATGTCTATCAAAAAGAAATTATGGGTCCAAATAAGTTATTTTTCTGTATTATATTTTTATTAACAATATATATATATATATTCTCTTTATTTTTTGAGGTATTATATTAAATCTTCGGCTATTTATCGGTCGGATTTTGGTGCTTGGTATTGTTCATTCCTCACTATCTATTTCTCATATGAATATGTTTTTTACATGCCTACAAAAATTATCCATTGAAAATTAACAACTTAAAAATTATAATTTTAGAAAAAATATCATCAGGATAAAATTTTAAGAAGTCTCTAGCAAGTCTTTGAAGAAGAAAAAACGATAAAAAGAATGACGAAAAAACCTAGAAATAAAGATTTTTGGTGATGAACTACCACAAAGAAATTTAAAAAAATTTCTTCACACAAGGAGGTGCCTCCATCTATAGACATTATTGCAACCACAACTATCAACTCCAACTAATCCTCTCGACTTCCAACCATAGACCGTGTGTGAGCCCTCCTCTGATAGAAACTCCAAAGATTCCTCCTTGGACTAATATGAACATGTCTATCCGATGCACGCACGACCTCCATTATCAATTTAAACCCCTTCCCATATTGGTTGAAATGTATTTAAAAAGGGACTGCATGACCTAGTACATATAACGACCCACACTTTACATACATTGTTAATACTTAAAAATTTAAGCACACTTATTACCACATATGACAAAACCACAATGGACCGTATAGGTATAGTGTCTTTAGAAACTGGGAAACATAAACAACTGGTTCATAAATCTTCTACAGTGTCTCCCATTTATTTCATCATATCTAGGGTACCTTTTAGAATATTCTACTTAATATCCATCTTCCTGACCTGGGGAAAAGAAAACATAAAAGGGTGAGCTCAAATGCTCAGCAAGGGAAAATAAATGTAATAAAAATCATATCATATCTTTTTGAAAATCAAAACCTGCAAAAGAGATCATAATATCTTAACATGGAATAAATCATAGAAGTGAAAATGAGATCCCCATAATCATAACATAAAACTTGAAACTTTGTGGCATGCACACATAATCATGGAAAATCATTTCTTGTTAGTCATGACTCATTGCCAAGACTATCTTAGTGGACAAAGTCCCTTTCTGAACCGAGTTCATTCCTCGTTTTAGTCCTGTATCACTGAACCGCAATAACCTTCCGTTCCAGCCATGTCTATCTCATGAGATATAAATCTTTACCCAATGCATTGGAGGGAGATATAGGTCCCACCCATCTTATAATGAATCCTTTCTTATGTGTGCCACATAATCATAAAACATACATCATCGCATAACACATGTAACAAAAATGGGATTCTTGAAACATCATGACATCATAAAACAAATCATATAAGGCAAATGAATTCATAAAAATAATTCCCTCACAACATAATCAAATCAATGTAATTAAAGTGATAAAAACATAACCCTTTATTATCTTAGATGGAAAATAATTTTGATAAAACACTTGAACTCCATTCTTGAGGAAAATATCCTTTCTTTTTCAAAAACACTTTTCTTTTCTTAACATGTCATACAATTATAAACTAAAAGAAGTTGATTAAAAATAAACTTGAAAACTTGTAAAGGAAGCTTCTTGGAAATAATGTTTTAAAAATCCATTCAAGCCGTATAAGTTAAAAAAACATTCTTCGTACTTTTGTCGGAAAAGTCAAAAAGTACCTCGTACGACAAAAGATTCCTTTCATACATATTACTAAAAACTCACCGAAGGGTAAAAATGGATTTAAACAATTTTAGGTTGATGGAAATAATATTACATATTGATGAAACATGGATGTGGATGATAAAATACACCCCAGTGAATACTTACGAATAAACAATCTCGAATAAAAATGAGATTGTGATATTTCCCTTACCTTAAGTCCAATTTGCTTTGTACGTGTCCGAAGCTCCTGTATAATGGTTTAAATAATGTTATTGAATTATTCCAGAATCATAAATATTGATATGATATCATATATTTTCATATTCTTAGCTTCTTGATAGTAATATTTCATGGTTACTTGTTACTCGGGTCTTTATTGCCTTTTGTTCTTATGCGTGTTTTGCCGAATACATTCTTATTATTATTTTAAGGTTATAGATTCCTTATATCCAGAATGGTATTAGTGTAACATATATCATATTTATTCATTCAATTTATTTATATAATCATTATGAATTGAAGATCATGTAGAACGAGTCGCATCACATCGTGGAGACGGTATTCCGTACGTACGCACGAGTGATGATATCATTCCTATGATCGTGGAATTGTATTGGAGTATATATATATATTATTTAAGTATCAATATTACTTCATAATAATCATATATAGTTACTCATTACACCATTATACCCATCCTTGTAAGGTGATGGTGGAAAAATAGATTACACCACGGCGTGGAGACGGTATTCCGTACGTACGCACGCGCGGTGATTTCATTTTTCCGTAGGATGGATAGAAGGGTTGTTTCATATTTATAATAACATATCAGTATGTAAGTAATACTGATGTTATTACTTTATCATGAAACAACTAAAGGAGAAGAAGTTGAAGAAGAAAGAAATTGAAAAGATCGGTAATGAATATTACCTCTTCTTTGGAACACCTCTTTGAATCCTCCACTAAGGGAACTAAGATTGGTCTTTGAAGAAGACCAGGACCTCTAGGATTATTCTAGGGAAGTGGAGAGGAGAAAATGGCAGGGGTTGGCCGAGCTTGAGTGCTCAAATTGGTGTGAGGAGGAGGGGGAGGAGGTGCCCTTTTATAAGGGAGGAGAGGGGCACCTTAGGAATATCTCAAAATATTATTTTATATTAAAGTCAAAATCGGTTTATAATGGTTCCAAAGGGTCTTATTTCGAAGCTAAAGTGGGGATGGGTCGAAATCCTATCAACCAATAGGATTTAGACAAGTTTAGGGTATAATTTTAACCTTATCAATTAGATTTAACTCTAAGTTAATTAATTTAACTTTTACCGTGTCTTTTTGTTTTCTTTCACTATATGGTTAATACACTTACTATAACATGCCAAACGAACCCCAAATTGTTTATTATTAATATATATATCCTTAGCTATGTCATTTGGCCGAACCTTAGATTTTTAGGAATAAAATAACAATTAATAATATAATAGTTGATTTAAAAACTATTTTGTGTCAATTTTGACACTATTTGATATGTGATTTTTGTGAAAGTCATAACAGAATTATATGTTCGAACCAAGTTTATTAAATCAACACTAATATATCATAGTAACCTATAAAATTAGTGGAATTCATAAAAAGTCTCAAATTACATTTATTTTGGTGTTTATAACATCAATTATGTCAATATTTCATTAATAAGATAATTACTGCATCATCATTGTGTCATAAATAAATTAAATACATTAATGTCTAAAAATTACAAATAAAATACCATTATGTAGGAAATCTTTTTATCTTTCTAATGAATATTTATAGTCGAATTTATCTTATGTATAACCCCATATTAAAAATGATTTACTTATTAAACTTTGATTTTAACTATTTTAACCCTTCTTTAAATAAATTAATAATAAATGTCCTAATCTAATCCAAGTGGGCCTAAATGGTCATATTTTATTCCTAAGTTTGTTTTTGGTCGAATTACACTTGTCCAATAGAATTACGACATGTGTCAGGGTAATATTGATATCATATTTACCCTTAGTTACCCTATTTACTATTAACCGCGGTAAAAATAGTAAAAAGTTACTATTCACCAAAAAATTATTTTTATCTCATTGAACCACATTTTACTTACTGATATCAACCGTGTCTGTCGGATTTTTGAAATTCCATTCACAGAAGCGGTAAAATTAAGTTTTATGCAAAATTCGGTTTTTAACCTACCACTTAGTGGTTTCACTATTCATCAAAAATTGAAAGTTTTCAGAAAAATACCAAAATTTCACCCTAGGCTAATTTCGATATTCTGAGTCCAAAAATGAAGTCCATTTTGAAAAATAAAATTTATAAAATTTCAAAAAGTGGTTATTACTATTCATAACGGCTAGTTTTAATAGCATATTGTTGTTTAGTGAAACTCGGTATTGCATACGACGCAAGCTATCGAGGAAGGTCGCGATTGCGTGTAAAGAAAGCCAAGCAAGTGTTGTGTAGAAAAAGATTCCTTTGATGATTTATATAACATAAAAGTCTCGGGTGTTACATTCTACCCCCCTTAAAAAGAATTTCGCCCTCGAAATTCGTCACTTTGTAACAAACAAATGAGGATAATTCTCCCTCATCATATCCTCAAGCTCCCATGTAGATTCTTCAAGTTGGTGGTTCCTCCATAAAACCTTCACCAAGTGAGTGGTCTTGTTTCGTAGGACTTTTTCGCTACGATCCAGAATCTCTATCGGTTGTTCTTCATAAGAAAGATCTTGCTCCAGCGGTACAACTTCTGAGCTGAGTACATGTGAAGGATCTGGTATGTACTTTCTCAGGAGAGATACATGGAACACATCGTGAACTTGAGAGAGATTCGGTGGAAGCGCCAATCGGTAAGCTACCTTCCCAACATGATCCAGTATTTCGAAAGGACTGATATATCTAGGGCTCAACTTCCCCTTCTTTCCAAATCTCATAACCCTCTTCCAGGGAGATATTCGTAAGAACACTTTATCACCCACTTCAAACTCTAGGTCTTTTCTTCGGTTGTCGGCATAACTTTTCTGTCGACTCTGAGCTGCTCTTATGTGTTGTTGAATAGATCTAACCTTTTCTGCCATTTCATCAACGAGATCAGGTCCTAATAGCTTTCTTTCCCCAACTTCATCCCAGCAAGTTGGAGTCCTGCATTTCTTTCCATAGAGAGCTTCATAAGGAGCCATCTGAATACTGGAGTGAAAGCTATTATTATAAGAAAATTCCACCAAAGGTAGGTGTTGATCCCAACATCCTTTGAAATCCATAGAGCAAGCTCTCAACATATCTTCTAGGGTTTGAATTGCTCTTTCAGACTAACCGTCTGTCTGGGGATGATAAGCAGTGCTGAAACTCAACTCTGTATCCAGAGTATGCTGATGACTTCGCCAGAACTTCGAGGTAAATCTCGGATCCCGATCAGATATAATAGAAAGTGGTACTCCATGAAATCTTACTACTTCCTTTACATATATCCTGGCAAGCTGATCTAGAGAGAAATCCTCGCTAATAGCAATGAAGTGTGCAGACTTTGTAAGACGATCAACTATGACCCAGATAGCATTATTGCCTTTGGATGTTTTAGGAAGTCCTGTGACAAAGTCCATAGTGATGTTTTCCCATTTCCATTCGGGTATGGGTAATGGTTGTAACATCCCCTTAGACTTCTGTCTCTCAGCTTTAACTTGTTGACAAACCAAGCATCGAGAGACATATTCAGCAACATCTCTTTTCATGCCATCCCACCAGAAGTACTCTTTCAGGTCCCTATACATCTTTGTGCTTCCAGGATGAATAGAGAATGATGAACTATGAGCCTCATCTAGCAGCTCCTTCTTTAATTCGGGGATGGGAGGAACACAAACCCGATTCCTGAACTTTATTATCCCATCACAATCAAGGTTGAATTCAGGAACATTTCTCACCTTCTTTTGTAACTCGACATCTTCTTTCTGGGCCTCTTTAATCTTCACATGTATAAATGGTTGAACATTCATTTGAGAAAGATAAGATTTTTCCCCTTCCATTATATTTCCAAGATCCATCTTTTGTAAATCCATAAATATTGGATCTTTTGTGATCCTCATCATGGATAAACTAGCATGGTCTTGTCGACTTAATGCATCTGCCACCTTGTTTGCTTTCCCAGGGTGGTAATGGATTGAGCAGTCATAATCCTTAATCAGCTCCAACCATCTTCTTTGGCGCATATTCAGCTCCTTTTGTGTGAAAATATACTTTAAACTTTTATGATCAGTATAAATATCACACCTTTCACCATAAAGGTAATGCCTCCAAATCTTTAATGCAAAGATTACCGCAGCCAACTCCAAATCATGTGTTGGGTAATTTGGTCATGGATTTTCAACTGTCGTGAGGCATAAGCTATCACCATATCATTTTGCATAAGAACACACCCCAATCCCTTCTTGGATGCATCACTGGAGATCACAAACCTTTCTCCACTACAAGGCAGTGTGAGCACAGGTGCACTGGATAACCTTCTTTTCAACTCCTTGAAATTCTCTTCACATTCCTCCGTCCATACAAACTTAACTCCTTTCTGAGTCAACTTGGTGAGTGGATTAGATAATCGTGAAAAATCTTTTACAAAACGTCGATAATATCCAGCCAAACCAAGAAAACATCGGATCTCAGTTACTGTTGTTGGTCTTGACCATCTTTCGATAACCTCTATTTTTGATGGATCCACATATAACCCCTCTTTTGAGATTATGTGACCCAAAAATGCAACTTTTTGAAGCCAAAATTCACACTTGGTAAATTTGGCATAAAGCTTCTCCTTTCTCAGGGTCTTCAATATAATTCTCAAGTGATCTTCATGCTCTTCCTTTCTCATTGAATAGGCAAGAATATCGTCTATAAAGACTACCACAAATTGATCAAGACAGTATCTAAAGACTCTATTCATTAGATCCATGAAGATAGCAGGGGCATTAGTAAGACCAAATGGCATCACTATAAATTCATAGTGTCCATACCATGTACGGAAAGCCGTCTTTGGTATATCCTCCCTTTTGACCCTTAATTGATGATACCCTGAACGAAGATCAATCTTGGAAATGTATTGAGCTCCGCGTAGTTGGTCAAATAAGTCATCAATGCGTGGGAGAGGATATTTGTTCTTGATAGTGATCTTGTTAAGTTCTCAATAATCAATGCAGAGTCTCATTGATCCATCTTTCTTCTTAACAAATAGAACAGGTGCTCCCCAAGGTGACGCACTAGGGCGTATGAATCCCTTATCAAGATTCTCTTGGAGTTTCTTCTTCAATTCCTGCAACTCAATTGGGGCCATTCTATAAGGTGTCTTTGAAATAGGCAATGCACCCGATATGAGCTCTATTGAAAACTCAACTTCACGATTTGGTGGAAGACCCGGCAATTCCTCCGGAAAGACATCATCAAACTCCCGTACAATGGGCATATTCTTAATCGTGAGTTTCTCACCAACCATTTGAGATAAATAACCTTCATTTAGTGGAATCAATACCCATAAGATGGAAGAAATTTCCATTGGAAGGTTATGTTCATCCTTGCATTGGTATACGATCGTAGATTGATCTGGAATATGAAATGTGACTTCCCTTCTTTGGCAATTGACATGAGCTCCATGTAGAGAAAGCCAATCCTGCCAAGAATCACATCAAATTCCACTAATGGAAGGATCACAAGATTTGCAGGAAGCACTTTCCCACAAACTTCGATCGGAGAAGAATTATAAACTTTTGATGCGATTGATGTTCCATTAGGTGTTGTCACAGCTAACTCAACATCTAATTGTTGAGGTAATACGGTGATACCCTTAGAAAATTTTTCAGAAATAAAAGAGTGGGTGGATCCAGAATCAAATAAAACATTTGCTACTTTAGAGTGGATGGTAAGTGTACCTTTCACCACATCGTTATCGTACTCCACATCGCTGATAGAAATTGCATGTGACTTTCCTTTGTCTTTAGCCTTAAGAGTTTGTTGATGTCGACCATCATCATCAACCCTTGGATTTGGGCATTGATTGGCATAATGCCCCATCTCCTTGCACTTGAAACATTGAAGTGTAGTAGGTTCATTCTGTGTATCCCTTCCTTTGTTTTCGTCATTAGACATCTTCTTCCCATTATCACGGCATTCAAATGCCCGATGACCTTCTTTTCCACATTTAAAACATTTACTTGTCCCTTTAAGACAAATCCCTCCATGTTTCTTTCCACACTTTGAGCATAAGGAAAAGCTCATATTCTTTTCCGTGTGCTCTTTAGATTTTTCTTTGAATTCCATCTTCCTCTTCTTATCAAACCCATGTGACTGATGGGTTACTCCAATCTCCATCTCGACTTTGAGAGCACATCGAACGATTTCCTCGTAGCTATTGAAGTCCCTTATGGATAACGCCCTTCGAAGACTTGGTTTTAAGCCACTAAAGAATCGATCGATCTTACTCTTAGGTTGGATAATAATACCAGAAGCGTACCTTGCAAGTCTGGTAAATTTGCTTCATAGGTACCAACAGATTCATCATCCCTTTGCTTCAGTTCAAGAAACTCTTTCTCCATCTTTGTTCGGAGAATACGAGGGAATTACTTATTGAAAAATAAGTTCTTGAACTCATCCCATTCCATAGACTCAATTTCATCCCTTTGCCTCGTATTCTTAACAAGATTCCACCATTGATCCGCATCTCCTTCTAAACGATACACTGCTAGGATGACTTTATCATGCTCAGAACATTGAAGAACTGAAAATATCTTTTCAGTAGTACTAATCCATTGTTCAGCAACTAATGGATCAGTAGACCCACTGAAAGAAGGTGGACGCTACCTCATGAAGGATTCAACAGAATGTTGCTCCCTCCTTTGCTCGTTTGGAAATCCTGCATGATTCATAGCTTGAGAAAGTTGTGTGAGCATGGCTACAAGATTTTTCATTCCAGCTCCCATATCATTTGGTTGCTCAGGGGGACAATCATTGCATTGCCCATCGCATTCCGCATTAACACGGTTCCTTCGGGTTCCAGCCATTGACTAAAACCAAGAAGAATAGTGTGAGCAACACTAATTATAATAGGAAACCACATAATTCAAGAATAAAATTTTCATGCTTATGGTCTTATCCTAGGTTATTCATGGCCATTTCTAAGATTGTGTTCTATGCTTAGACTTATCCTTAGGGTTCTTACTAAGGCTTTCACATCCTACTTTCCAAAGGTTGACTATACCTTTCCTCTGATACCAACTATAACGACCCACACTTTACATACATTTTTAATACTTCAAAATTGAAGCAAACTTATTACAACATATGACAAAACCACAAAGGACCGTATAGGTATAGTGTCTTTAGAAACTGGGAAACATAAACAACTGGTTCATAAATCTTCTACAGTGTCTCCCATTTATTTCATCATATCTAGGGCCCCTTTTAGCATATTCTACTTAATATCCATCTTCCTGACCTGGGGAAAAGAAAACATAAAAGGGTGAGCTCAAATGCTCAGCAAGGGTAAATAAAGGAAATAAAAATCATATCATATCTTTTTGAAAATCAAAACCTGCAAAAGAGATCATAATATCTTAACATGGAATAAATCATAGATATGAAAATGAGATCCCCATAATCATAACATAAAACTTGAAACTTTGTGGCATGCACACATAATCATGGAAAATCATTTCTTGTTAGTCATGACTCATTGCCAAGACTATCTTAGTAGACAAAGTCCCTTTCTGAACCGAGTTCATTCCTCATTTCAGTCCAGTATCACTAAACCGAAATAACCTTCCGTTCCAGCCATGTCTATCTCATGAGATATAAATCTTTACCCAATGCATTGGAGGGAGATATAGGTCCCACCCATCTTATAATGAATCCTTTCTTATGTGTGCCACATAATCATAAAACATACATCATCGCATAACACATGTAACAAAAATGGGATTCTTGAAACATCATGACATCATAAAACAAATCATATAAGGCAAATGACTTCATAAAAATAATTCCCTCACAACATAATCAAATCAATGTAATTAAAGGGATAAAAACAGAACCCTTTATTATCTTAGATGGAAAATAATTTTGATAAAACACTTGAACTCCATTCTTGAGGAAAATATCCTTTCTTTTTCAAAAACACTTTTCTTTTCTTAACATGTCATACAATTATAAACTAAAAGAAGTTGATTAAAAATAAACTTGAAAACTTGTAAAGGAATCTTCTTGGAAATAATGTTTTAAAAATCCATTCATGCCGTATAAGTTAAAAAAACATTCTTCGTACTTTTGTCGGAAAAGTCAAAAAGTACCTCGTACGACAAAAGATTCCTTTCATACATATTACTAAAAACTCACCGAAGGGTAAAAATGGATTTAAAAAATTTTAGGGGATGGAAATAATATTACATATTGATGAAACATGGATGTGGATGATAAAATACACCCCAGTGAATACTTACGAATAAACAATCTCGGATAAAAATGAGATTGTGATATTTCCCTTACATTAAGTCCAATTTGCTTTGTACGTGTCCGAAGCTCCTGTATAATGGTTTAAATAATGTTATTGACTTATTCCAGAATCATACATATTGATATGATATCATATATGTTCATATTCTTAGCTTCTTGATAGTAATATTTCATGGTTACTTGTTTCTCGGGTCTTTATTGCCTTTTGTTCTTATGCGTGTTTTGCCGAATACATTCTTATTTTTCTTTTAAGGTTATAGATTCCTTATATCCAGAATGGTATTAGTGTAACATATATCATATTTATTCATTCAATTCATTTATATAATCATTATGAAATGAAGATCATGTAGAACGAGTCGCATCACATCGTGGAGACGGTATTCCGTACGTACGCACGAGTGATGATATCGTTCCTATGATCGTGGAATTGTATTGGAGTATATATATATATTATTTCAGTATCAATATTACTTCATAATAATCATATATAGTTACTCATTACACCATTATACCCATCCTTGTAAGGTGATGGTGGAAAAATAGATTACACCACGGCGTGGAGACGGTATTCCGTACGTACGCACGCGCGGTGATTTCATTTTTCCGTAAAATGGATAGAAGGGTTGTTTCATATTTATAATAACATATCAGTATGTAAGTAATACTGATGTTATTACTTTATCATAAAACAACTAAAGGAGAAGAAGTTGAAGAAGAAAGAAATTGAAAAGATCGGTAATGGATATTACCTCTTCTTTGGAACACCTCTTTGAATCCTCCACTAAGGGAACTAAGATTGGTCTTTGAAGAAGACCAGGACCTCTAGGATTATTCTAGGGAAGTGTATAGGAGAAAATGGCAGGGGTTGGCCGAGCTTGAGTGCTCAAATTGGTGTGAGGAGGAGGGGGAGGAGGTGCCCTTTTATAAGGGAGGAGAGGGGCACCTTAGGAATATCTCAAAATATTATTTTATATTAAAGTCAAAATCGGTTTATAATGGTTCCAAAGGGTCTTATTTCGAAGCCAAAGTGGGGATGGGTCGAAATCCTATCAACCAATAGGATTTAGACAAGTTTAGGGTATTATTTTAACCTTATCAATTAGATTTAACTCTAAGTTAATTAATTTAACTTTTACCGTGTCTTTTTGTTTTCTTTCACTATATGGTTAATACACTTACTATAACATGCCAAACGAACCCCAAATTGTTTATTATTAATATATATATCCTTATCTATGTCATATGGCCGAACCTTATATTTTTAGGAATAAAATAACAATTAATAATATAATATTTGATTTAAAAACTATTTTGTGTCAATTTTGACACTATTTGATATATGATTTTTGTGAAAGTCATAAAAGAATTATATGTTCGAACCAAGTTGATTAAATCAACACTAATATATCATAGTAACCTAGAAAATTAGTGTAATTCATAAAAAGTATCAAATTACATTTATTGTGGTGTTTATAACATCAATTATGTCAATATTTCATTAATAAGATAATTACTGCATCATCATTGTGTCATAAATAAATTAAATTATTTAATGTCTAAAAATTACAAATAAAATACCATTATGTAGGAAATCTTTTTAGCTTTCTAATGAATATTTATAGTCGAATTTATCTTATGTATGACCCCATATTAAAAATGATTTACTTATTAAACATTGATTTTAACTATTTTAACCCTTCTTTAAATAAATTAATAATAAATGTCCTAATCTAATCCAAGTGGGCCTAAATGGTCATATTTTATTCCTAAGTTTGTTTTTGGTCGAAATACACTTGTCCAATAGAATTAGGACATGTGTTAGGGTAATATTGATATCATATTTACCCTTAGTTACCCTATTTACTATTAACCGCGGTAAAAATAGTAAAAAGTTACTATTCACCAAAAAAATATTTTTATCTCATTGAACCACATTTTACTTACTGATATCAACCGTTTCTGTCGGATTTTTGAAATTCCATTCACAGAAGCGGTAAAATTATGTTTTATGCAAAATTCAGTTTTTAACCTACCACTTAGTGGTTTCACTATTCATCAAAAATTGAAAGTTTTCAGAAAAATACCAAAATTTCACCCTAGGCTAATTTCGATATTCTGAGTCCAAAAATGAAGTCCATTTTGAAAAATAAAATTTATAAAATTTCAAAAAGTGGTTATTACTATTCATAACGGCTAGTTTTAATAGCATATTGTTGTTTAGTGAAACTCGGTATTGCGTACGACGCAAGCTATCGAGGAAGGTCACGATTGCGTGTAAAGCAAGCCAAGCAAGTGTTGTGTAGAAAAAGATTTCCCTTGATGATTTATATTACATAAAAGTCTCGGGTGTTACAGTACAGGTTAGGGAAGATCTTCATGATATGGGTAAAGATGGATCTACAATTCCACGAACATCCCAATGTGGGGTCTACCTAGTCTGTAACATCCCTACATGTGTTTATATCATCATTAAATAGTCTTATGTGGAGTTATAGGTCCCAAACAATATTTAAAATAATTCAGAATTTATTTATTTATTTTTCATTTAAATATTAAATATATTTTTTTGGATGAAAAAATTATTTAATTTAAAATAAATTATATTAATTTATTAATATAATTTTGGATTTAGAAAAATACATTAATTGTGCATCAAAATGATTTAAATTAGTAAAATTTCATATAATTCACAGAATATGATAATTTTCTCCACACATAACTTTATTTCATTTCAGTTTATATCCCACTTTCAATTTTCAGGTAAGTTAGTTTTGTGCATTTACCAACCTTACATGTATTGTTTTATTTTATTTTTTCATTTATTGAAATAGATTACGATGCTTTTAATGTTTTAAAGAAATCAATGGTATATTCATCATTTTTTCATTTTAATATGTACAAATTATTTCTTTTACATCAATGTTTGTGTATGTACCCTATAATTCCACATACTTCCCTGCCAATGTGTGAGTAAATGTTTTTTTATAATTAATCTATAGGATTCGGATCGGGTTGAAATAGGGTGATATGCAAGAATATATGTAATACACTAGACTAGTGAATAACTATGGTATAAGTCATGATCCAACTTAGCTATTATACCCCTAAAACATGGTTGAACCATTAATTTTAAACGAATTAAAAAATATTACTTTCCTAAGACTTATCAGGTAGTTTTTTCACATTATAAATTTTTTTATTTTATCCATGTTCATGTTTTTAATAAATACATAAAATAATAAATAGAGAAATGAATAAATAAGAGACAAATTTATTTTATTAATACATGTTCACTTGTGAGAGCGACAATATCATATGTACACAATTAATAGAAAATTATTACATTTTTCAAGATCTAATAAAAACCCTTATGTAATATTAAGTGGTATACACCTTTCATTGCACAAATTTGAATATAAAACTGGTTATATATGTTCTTGTCAACCTTAGTTGAGGGAACCTCACTATACAGGGGTGTTTATATGAGAGTAATGGTTTCATATAACTAATGAAGGTATAGGATAAGTATTCATAGCTAGAATGCTATAAATTATGAGTAAAATTATTGAGATAATTCGGGTTAAGAATTCAAGTAGCCATGAATTCAACCAAAAGATTAAGGAAACATAAGTCAATATAGTTTTCAACATATTACCTACCATGGAACTCTCTATGTATTGTTGTATCCATATATTATAAACTATGAGTATAGGTTTCATGGATCATGTCCACTAGAATAATCATATAATTGGGTATTCAAAATCATGTAGTGAGGGCTAATTGTTTTTGATAAAATTGTAGGATACATTTAATGATTTAATGATTTAATCAATAGTTTATATATTGATAATCAAGATAAAGATTAAACATTTTATTATATGTTATAGAAAAAATTATTAATCAATGATAATTACCATGAAAATGGATCATATAACCCCATCCTATGAAGAACTATACTTGGTTATTTAAAGGTGAATAATTTGTAAAAATTACATCCAGTTGGATTTTTAGACCCTTCTTTGTTAATACTCATGAATGTATGAAACAATTTTTTATAATAAAAAATGACCAAAGTACACTATTATTTGAGAAGAGTAAGATCCTCTCAATTAAAAAATTTATTTATTATTTATTTATTTGGCTTATTTATAGTATAGTTAATGGGTGTGTTGTATGATCCCATATTTCTCAAGTATGTATCCTTTTGGTTTTTTTGTTTGATCCTTAGTTTTCAAGTCATGTTCAAAGATGGATAGTGATTATTTTGGGCAATGGGATAGTGTTAGTGGATGTGTATTTATTCCAATGTGATTATTCTATTATATACGCTTGAATTTTTTGGTATAGTAGATCTTTATTCCTTTTAAAAAGATATTTTAAAAAATGTTTTTCTTCGTCGATTTGGAATGTTGGGATTGTGTTTTTACCATCTAAACATATTTTTTTGTGAATTAAGGGAATATAAAATGTTTCATGGTGTTTACTCTAGTGATTGGTGGGTACCAATTTCTTGGTAACTATTCATGTTGGAAATGATCGGTTTCAATTTGATTCTTTGAATGGATTGGTTAGTTTTTTACTAGGGTCACATATATTGTTTGTAAGGAAGGATTTTTATTTTTCTCTAGAAGGATGAAACTATTCTCACAAAGGTGGGTAGGAACATTAGGGTAGCTATGCAAGACTAATTCATTAAAGATGGGATTTTATGAGGGCTCAAATATAAGATCTTTCTCTAGATGATTTTGCAATGCAGTAGAATTATTATCCTCTAGTGGTATATCATTTTCAAGATGTCTCTCACGAAGAGTTCTATGACTTACTACATTAGATAATGATTTAGTTTTTGATCATAATAGTGCAACAATAAGAGATGATTTATTTATTTATAGAATAGAATTAGAAGAGATTCATGTGTCTAAATTCATGTTCTAATATCTATATGGTAAAGGTTACATAAGAAAAATCACCTATCCATGGGTTTAACCTATTCTCTTTACCAATAAAGCGTTTGAGAATATGTGATTTTTTGTTGATTATCGGAGGTGGAACAAGATGACAGTCAAGAACGGGTGTTCTCTTTCCTGCATCAATTACATCTTTGATTATCTAAAAGGTGTAATATCTTCTCCATGATACAAATAATATATGGATTACATTATTTTAGGTTAATACAATCATACAAACCTCTGAATTTGTTTATGTGTCGGTATGTCTTATATTTGTTCGTTGTGATGCCCTTTGGTTTAATTAATGCACCGACAGAATTCATGGCCTTGATGAGTCAGCTCATTCATCATTCTGTGGATTGGTTCATGGTTGTTTTTTTAATTATCTTAGTGTACTATCATTCAACATATGGTTATGTAAAATATCATATCATTGTCTTTAGTATATTGAGAGATCATAGGCATTAAACTAAGTTATCTAGATTGAATTTATGGTTTGATAAACTGCACTTAATTAGGAATGTAATCACAGAGGAAGTAGTATTTGTGGACCTAGATAATGTTTCATCCTTGGTATCTTTGTATCATCACATGAATGTTTTCATGATTCTGATCTTTCATGATTTACAAGTTATTATCAACACTTTATTAAGGAATTTTTTTCATTGAGATGCGCTGATGTGAGTGATGACCAAGAAAGGAGTGAAGATTTTTTGGTTAGATTCTTATGAGAGAGTTTTTCCTGGGATGAAGGGAAGGCTGCGATCAGTACCTATACTTGTGTTACCTATCCTAGGTAATGCATATACTGTGTAATGTAACACATCCAGAGTTGGAATCAGAGATGTTCTGATGCATGACGATCAAGTGGGTGATTATGGCTTTAGATAGATAAGACCACATGAGATGAATTATCCCTATCCAGATCTCATGTTATCATATGTGCTACATGAAATTCTATTTATAGGAAGTATCTATTGTGGGAGAGGTTTCAGGTATACACAGACCACAAGATCCTTAGGTACATATTTTCTCAACGGGACCTAAGCCTTCAGTAGAGGAGGTGGTTCCAATATCTGCAGTCTTTGAAATTTAATTTTTCATATAAACATGGAAAGTAAAACATCATTGTGTTTTAATTGATTCAAAATACACATTCAGGGTATTATGGGAGTCCAGTGGTCTGTAGTGGATGATAGACTTATTTATAGTATAACATCTATATTTTAAAGAGACTCAGAGTTGGGTATCTCTAACTTTGACTTCTATTAAACTTATTCATTTGGAATGAATCATGACTGGGTAATTATCTAATTCATAGTTCCCAGATCTATGATAAGGATTATATAAAAGGGATACACCATCGGTATGGTGTCTTGGTAGTGGGAAATATATTATTTTTCATGGTTGGGTATGTGTTCCTCCAGAATTACATGAGGTGTTCATGTTGGGGTTTCATTCTTCTAGATGGGTCTTGTATCCAAGATAGACAAATATGTGACATGATCACTGTATATAGTAATTGTGTTCAAGAATGAATAAGTACCTTTACAGATTTGTGGAAAACAATTTAACATGTCAATATGTGAAACCGATCATCAGAGGCCAATAAGGCTTTTGAAACCTTTAACCATTACAAAGTGATAATGGGATCATATAACTATAGATTTTATAGTGGATTAACTATGATAAATCATAATAATTGTATATTATGGGAGAGTTTGGATCTCCTGATGATGAAATCCCACTTCTGACCTATTAGGTTGGCCTTAAGAGTTGATGTTTGGGTAGTCTTTATGTGTGAAATGTATATCAGATGCAGAGAGTTCGGAGGAATATTATATTATTCAGAGATCCTCATTTAACATCTCATTTATGTAAGGGCCATTATAAATATCTTGGATCATTGGATCTTTGTAGTACATCCTACCATCGTTAGATTAGTGGTAAATTTGAGAAGATTATTCAGGTTCTGGAGGATATAATACAAGCCTTTGATTTGGATTCTGTTATTTCATGAGAGAAGTATATTTCACTCATGGAGTAGGAATATAATAATATCATTCAATTATATATCTAGATGGATCCTTTTGATTATTTTATTCAAATATGTGTTGTTATCCTCTTTCTTAGTTATAGTTATGTTAGTTAGTTCATGTTGATCCTAGTCTCAGGAAGGAGATGCGTGAGCATGTTCATTCGATCAGAATGAGGTTGGTGACTATGAATAGTAGGAAAAAATCTTATATCTACCATTTGATATAACCTCTAGCGTTAGAGGATGGTCATTGTGTTTTCATTCGGGTGTCTCCGATGATGAGAATATTCCATATCAGGAAATAGGGAAAGACAACACCAATGTTTTTTGGTCTGTTTGAGATAGTGGATATAGTTAGTCCAGTGGTGTACTGATTTTCCCTTTCCATAGTTCTACGGTTTCATAAACAACATGTTCCTTGTTTCAAAGCTTTAAATATATTATTCATACACTTCTCACTTGATATACACAATTGATATCACAATTAGTGTAGATGCAACCTTTAAGGAGCATCCAATACAGATTGTGGATTATAGTGAGAAGTATGCTTATGGTATGAATATACCATTAGTTTTACTATAGGGTCATTAAGAGAGAATTTAGTACATGACATGGGATAGGTTGTATGATAGGTGATCACAGTGGATCGAGTTTTTTGTAAAAACCCCAAAGTGAGTATTGTTGTAGCACGCGGACAAGTTTTTATGTTGTGGGAAGGTTGTCATGTCCTGTATTTTCATAAGTATTTCTTTCTTTGAGTTTTTTGTTTGATCCTTTGAGGTTGATTCTTTTTCAGTGATGAGGATAATTTGTGGGGGGAAAATGATTAATGTTCATGTATGTCTATTTGTTTGAATAAATACCACCTTTTGTTTTGAGTAAACATGAGAATATTAGAGAGGATCCACGTAGGGATCCATTTTGTATTTCTATTTTTATTAATATATCCTATAAAAATTGTTCGTGTGTTTCAATGTGTTCCTATTAAGTTTAGAAGACTAAACATGGTTGGTTTTTTCTATGTTGATGGTATGGGAAATTGTTTTCAAAAATGAACTCATCATGTAAATGGGTTACAAAACATGTCAAACCCACCAAACTCAAGATGTTAACTGATTAATAATTTGATGTTGTTACACATCATGACCAAATTCCAAAATGTCCAATGTTATTTATAGTTAATTAATGATCTTATTCAATAACTTTTCTTGTTTACTCCTCTAAACATTAATAAACATATTTTTACTATAATATATGTTTTGTAATTTTTAGAATAGGTTTTTAAAAAGTGTCTTGTGGGTGATTTGTAATATCATCCACATTATACATACAATCTCTTGGAATAGGGTGATCAACCAATGTGATTATTGAATCCTTCCTACCCTCTTGAACATACCATCTGTGAAAAAAAAATCAATGGAAATTGGTTTTTATTTGGTGTTCTTATTCTCTTCTTTCATTCACTGATAATTGTGGTAAAATATCTTTAATGTATTCTTTTTTTTTGTTTTGATAATCATTGTTAATGATCTAGGAACTATATTATGTTCATATAGACCTTTTTTGTGGTGGTATTTTCCATTAGAAGTGTTGGTTGATCTTTTATTAAAGGTAGTGGTTCTAAACCCCAACCCTACAGTTTTATAATTTTCAAGTATATGAAATATTTTAATTGAGGAATCATTGCGTAATATGAATAAATTAAATGATGAATTAGATTTTTCCTTCGATCCCCTTTGGATCATTCATCTTTTGAACAAGATTTTGTCAATAATTCTGTTGGGATAACCCTTTATTATAATTAAATTGTTTAATATATTAATGTGTGTTTAGAATGACAAGTATTTTGGGTGATTTTATGACATAGTTTCACCTTGTCGTTGATTTTTTATCAATAAAAATGGCATGTTATTGTGGTAAATGTTTTATTGATTATATGGGGCATTGTCCTTGTTGATAAAGGCAGAAATGCATATATAGCATATCATTACCAATGACAAAAGCTAAAATGGATATATAGTAGGATATTACTTTATGAATGCTGAAATAATTATATACAATGACATACACAGCTACATATTCAAAAATGACTATATACCTAGCTTATACGTGAAAAATACTAAAATGATTATATACACATATTTCCCCTAATTGATTGATAAAATGATTATACAGTGTGTTCTATCACAGATTTGTGTAATTTATACCTTGGATATATAGTTTTGGTTTTCATGGTATTGATAATTTCTCAATGAAATTATGGAATGGAACTAAGTCATGTGGTGTTTTATACAATGGTTATATGGGTTTGGTAGGCATGGTTGTGAGACATGATCAAATATATTTCCTAATGGTTCTAAATCAGTTTGATGTGGTATTAGTTTAATTTTTTATTTAATTAATACATTTTTCTATTACATTATTAAATACACTTATTATCAAACTGGTTTTGTCTAGGCATGGTGGTATCGACCTACTAAGTTATACTCTCACCCTATTATGGCCTCAGTTTGGTACCAGGGGAGATTATATGGATTCCAGTAGGGATATATTCAAGGGACATTGTCGTCTAGTGTATTCATTCATGATGGGTTTTAGTTTTGATATGGGACCGACATGTAGTTCAATACCATGAAAATTTAATTATTTTATTGATTTTGTCATTATTTTATTTTTTATTACCCAACATTGACTTTTATTGAACTCTACCATGTCCTTTCATTATAAATTTACTATTTATTTATTATTAGTTGGCTTCGATTTTGGGTATTCTATTGTATTTTATTTTTCCATTGATTTTTCACCCTCATATTTATTTATTATTATATGTTTATTTATACTATATGGTAACTCAATAACCAAGGGCTAATGTTTCCCAAAAAAACTTATCACACCCCATCTGTTGTCAAAAACCTCTGGCACACAGGGAGGCATACGTGAGGTCTTGTAACCAACCCTTTCTAGCCACGTAAGAGAGTGCTTAATTAGGGGCTATTACATGTAACTTTGTACTTTTTTAATTTTACTAATGACTATAATAGTTATTTATGTGTATAGTTAATGTGATATTTATTATATTACTTTTTAAATGATTAATAAATACCAGTCTACAGTAAAAAAACAATCTTGGAATGAATATTAAGGCACTCTACTCAGATCAAGGATGAGTGTATCTTAACCAATATATCATTAAGTGGTTAATGGGTTGTGTTATTATATCCCAACACACTAATCCATGTAAACCTCATTAGAATGGTGTTAGTTAAAGGATGAATTGGATGTAGATAGACAAGTTCATATTAATGATGAGTCTAGAAACTATTTAATTATACTTTAGAGATATGTCTTGAAAGTATTGGAATATACCATTAACCAATTTCCAATTAATGTAGTAAATATAATTCCCTATGATTTATGGTATGAAAGGATACATAGTATATCATACATATGCATATGGGGATAAAAGAAATTTTTCAAGACTATAAATAGTGACAAATTATCATCTTGATTCATGAATTGAACCATTACATATTATTCAAAATAGACAAAATGATATTACCTATATAACCCTTCCGAAAAAATGGTTATAGTGATAAATTACATATTTCGATAAGGGGAACACATTTCCAATGGAAATTGAAGGAGAATTGTTGAATTCTAAGAAAATGATTCAATAGATGTACAATAGTGGGTATGGGAATAATCTCCACAAGAGATGGTGGGATATAAAGATGTTGTTGAGATACAAGTAAACCATAGATCTACTTGGTAGGACAGAGAACCAGAGTGATGTGGTGTTCATTTTACCAAGTCATGTGACACATACCCACTAGAGAATGAGGAAACTATAACCAATAAAGAGGTTGTAGAAGGAAAGGGTAGTGAAAAATTGAAGGATTCCACACATTATGATTTGGAGTCCATACACCAATATAAATCTAGGATTTTGGTAGACCCTATTGGTGATATATTAATCAATGTGTGACGTTGGTTATAAAAGAAAAAATGGATGGTAATGTTAATACAATAAAGAAATACTTGTAGAAGAGGGTTTCGGACAAAGTCATTAAATAGATTACAACAACTCCTTCTCTTCAGTTGTTATGTTAGAGTGTATTAGAATATTAAATACAATAGTAAGATTCTATTGTTATGATATTTAGAAAATTAATGTAAAAACTTCTCAAAATTGTAAGTTTGTTGAATATTTTTTTATTTCAAAATCCGAAGTGTTTATTAATAAAAATCCTTCCAATAATGTACGCAAGATACATAAATCCATTTTTTGTTTGATGATGTCATATTAATCATAGAATGTTCTTTTTTATGAGGCCATAAGATATTTTTTCTCACGAATAAATGTGAATCATGTGTCTTTAAAGAGGATAATGGGAATTATATTTCTTTATTAGTACAATATATAAATGAAAAATTAATTATCGAATATGAATTTAAAGTCCTATAGTCTACTAAGTAATTTCTAAATAAATGTCCTCTGTGAAATACTTTGGTGAAGTGACCTACATTCTATAGATCAATGTCTATCAAGATTTATCTTAGAGGCTTCATAGTATTACTCAATGTACATATTTAAGAAGCTACTCAAAAGATAAAAAATGGAATAATACAAGGGAGTATTTTTTATACATTATTATAAGGTATTAATCTCTCTATGAAAATGTGTCCAAGAACATATTGGGATATTTAATGAACTAGAATAATCAATTATACTTTATTAGTGTGATCTATCATAAATATTAGGATATATACTTGGATTAATGTTTCCTTTTCATTACAAAATATGATGAAGATATCATGATAATATAGTGGGGATGCATTAAATGGTGGAAACAATATCCTGAAATACTTTAGAAATACAAATGATATATTCCTAGTGTATGTAAGAGTTAAGGAACTAGTGGTAAGGGATACACTAATGATAGTATCCATACAGAACATTATGATCTAAAATCTCATTCAAGCTATGTATTTTTTAAAAATGGTGGTGAATTGAGTTTTAGATACTAAAGAAACATGTGGTCACTAATTATATAATAGATTTTAAGAATATTGCAGCTTATAATGGTGATAAAGAGGTAGTCTTTATTTGTAGATTTATACTAAATATTGGTGTTGTGCCTACCGGTGCATACCATCTATTATTAATTTCAATAATACCATTATTTTTTATTTCCAATGATCCCATGTAATAAAAATTGAAAAATCATATATATCAAAATATTATCTTTTTTATGATTTGAATCAGATCTATAAAGTATGAGTTAGCAGAGTATCCATAAAGGATAACATAAAAGGCCCCCTGACTAAAAAAATATTTTATCTTAATTGTAATTCCACTGTGAGAGAAACTAGTTTGACACTAGTTTGCAATAAGATATAGTAAAAGTAAGTTCCATATACCCAACATATGTGTGAACTTTTCATTCCATTACATATATAGAGCATGATATATACATGTGATTATCTTACAATAATACTGTTGGTAGTTCTATTTCCACTATAATTATTGTAATGTCCTTAGATTACAAAACATATAAAATGCATATAGAAGTTAAAAAACCCTAATTAGAACTGATATATACCATTACAGTAATCATAATGATATTCCAACGAGCCTGTACACAGGTGTTAAGGGCTCCTTCTTGGCATCCAAGAGATGCAAGTTCAAAACTAGGTGGAGGCGAATCTCGAGGTACTGTAGTAGTACTATAGCATCACGGTAGTAGGTAATGTTTGGCACTGAAGAAGCCAAAACTATTCACCCCATATGGGCCTTCGGGCTACTGGTGTGGATCTACGGGTCTCAAGGGTATTCGAGCCATCAAAGGCATTTAGGCCAGAGGGCCTTCGGGCCACTGAGACCATGGAGAAGCCCAATTCAGACAAAGCATGTCCTAGAAAAGGATCATAGAAATATGAAATGTTATCCCTGGAATCAGACCTAACCATATTAGAAGAATGCTAGGGTATGGCAACCGCCATTGGGACAAGGCATCGTGTAGCTTTGTACAGGGAAATTCTAGTCGATCATCAATGGATGGTAGGGAGCTAGGAGATCAATGATACCGAAGATGGGTAGGGGTAGTTCTAGGGGGTTGAACCTACAGGTCTTGTATTAGGAATGGTATGCCTCTGGGCCTTTGGTTTATGTATTTCTAATCATGTCAGGCCTTGTGCCTTGGGCCTACGAGTCATGTACGGGTTCCCCTTTGACCCTTAAAAGTGGTATTGTCCATAATAAAATAAAAGGAAGGACTTAAGGACATTCAGGAAGAAATGTTAATGATATTCCATATTTTCCACACACATCATGCTGAAAGTAAACAGAAGATGTGCAACAATCCAATGATCGAGGCTCATACACATTGAAACTTATTATCATGAAGTTTTCACTTATTGGCCTTTATTATATTCGTTTATGAGGAGAAACCCCCTAATAGGAATGATAAATATTTTTGTTTTCATTAAAAATTACTATATAAAAACATATTTATTTTTCTCCTAGCCTGATATCATTATCAATGTATTCTGTTTGATCGTGTTCTCTGATTCTAGAAAAAAACATGAAATTTATTTTATAACAAGGCAGCTTTTGTTGGGTTAATCATTGGTGGTACAGAACTGGTTAAAAAATAAATATATAATTTGTATTTTTAGAGATGATAAAGAGATATCTTAGTCCTATTTGACCAGGCTGGTAGTAAAATAATAAATCAAAAGACCTGGTAGTTAAAATTATGTCTGTCGAGTTTGATCAACAAATAATAAATCAAGAATGGATAATGGAATAATCTGTCCATCCCACATTAAGAGTTACCAAAGAGACATAGATATTATATTATAAATTATATTTTCATAGAAAATTTGTCACTTCTATGACTATTATATACCTTTTTAGGGGCCTTAATAAGTTTCTACACTCTACTCCTCATCTCTGAATAGTATTCAAATCTATCGAGATAAATCCCTTCACTATAGGAAATAGTATAATATTAAAGACACTTCCCAAATCTGGTGAATAATTATATAAGACATGGTGGACCCCACCATTTGTTCTTATATCTGAAATAATATTAAAAATCCTTGATTAAAAAATATATTAATTATTATTCATTTATAGATTAATTGGATTTAATTTATTTATAAAAACTACTCACAAGGTTTTAAGAGAATATAATCCAAAATAATAATATATGAAGAAATATTATTATAATAATCCATGTTTGTTTTATATTGTCTTCATTTAGATTTGAGTTAATGTTTTGGTTTTATCATGTAATAAATTCTTTATATATTACAAGTATGACATAAAATTTAAATGACATATATAGTGAAATTTGATCGTTTAAATGTGTCATTTATTTCCATTTATGTGGGTGTTACTTATACAGTTATTAGTGAGCCTTTTCTAAGTAATTAACAACCACTATATAAGTAGGGGTTCTCTTTCCATGTGTACTATTCATACATAATAATTTTAGAGGTCCCCTCCCCCATTCCTGCATTTTGGAGATAGAATGATCTCATACAATTTTTTTATTTTTTTGATCCCCTTCATAGGAAAAGGGGATGATATCATGGGGATTACAATGACATTGAAAAAAAACATTATAGTTTTTTCCTATCCCCAAAAAATTAATGACATCTGTCTATACAGATTCTTGAATTGTGAGATGGTGATCTACAGGGGTTTGAGCTCAGATCCCTCATGAAAAGGTCAATAGTAACAAGTGATAGTCGGACATGTCTTCAATTTAATGAGATTATCATTCAGTTTATTATTTTCCATACATAAATTACATTAGATCCTTGGTCCATTAATGGGGCTCAGATCGATGGAGACAATGAATGTTTTTCACACTAGTGAGTACACATTTTAAATCATCTACCCAAAGAATTTTGTTTCTTTCCCAAGTACCATCAATTGGTATCTGAGTGACTTCCTGAATTTTCTTCTCGATGAAAAAAATTAGAATTACTTAGATTATGTAATGAAAATAATTGTAGTCCCAAATTATTTGACCACATATTTATCTAATCTCGAGCGGCCATGTTATGGTCAGCCAGAAAAAAGTGAATGATAGCTTTTGGTATTTTGATCAGGTATTAAATTTTAAAGATATATATATATATATCCTCAATTTTCTAGAGGATTATAATAAACCTTATTTTCTTTCTTGGTACTAGATGGATTTAGGAAGTTGATACTATTTAGGATTGAGTGTCCATTTCATTGATAAATAAGGTTCCTATAAGACAAAAAAATATCACTATGAATATTGTTAACCTAATAAATTGATTTCTTGAACTATATTCCAAGCATGATAACATTTTAAAATTGGGGAAAGAAGTCTATAATGAATAAAAACTTATAAAATAATAAACAAACACAGAGGAAGAGAACAATATCCTCTCACCAATGAATGAAAATTAAAAAATGAATGATTTTTAGAAGAATAAATTACGATTGGAGTCTCCTAGACACACCACCCACCAGTCCTCCCTCCCATTAGCAACCCACATTGGAATTTTTACCCTTTATGAACCCCTATGGAAGCGTCTCTTCAGGTTCCACATTAGACCGTTGTGTACCGGCCTGGCTGACACCCACTCTTCTAGCAATGATATCAATTCCAACAACTTCCATTAACACCTCTTTCCCCAGGAGACCATCCACTTTCTCTTCCACTAATTTTTACTTGTGGAATATACTCCATTATTGTGGCCTCAAAACACCATTAACTAATTTTTTCAATGCACATGCAGCCTCTCGTGTCCGGAAAACCCCCTACCATAAACCCCCCTTCCCAGATTGGGAGACACAATCTAAACACGATATACATGACTGGAAATAGGTTAGAGTGGGTCTTCCCACACAAGAAATACACTACAGATGATCTTTTGAACCAGGAATGGGCCTTCATAGTTTTGGTTCATCCTTCATCAGACCATAGTAGGATTTTGGGATATGATATAATATTTACAAAAATTGAAAATTAATTTCATATAATTATTAAAAATTAAAAAACATTATTATTTGAAAAATTATATTGACTTTGGTATAAAATTAAAATAATTGGTAAATTTTATTTTATAATAATAAATTAAATTAATTATGGGAATGAAAAAATTAAATTATTTGAATTAAAATTAATTCATTTAATATATAAATTACCATAAAAAAATTAAAAAAAATTATTTAACATTTTCTTGATTTTATTTTACCTGTAGATTGGAATTTTTCATTTAATGACCTTTCATAAATAGTTATTTATTTATTTATTTATTTATTACAACTTTTTGTAATCATTATAATATTTTATTATTTTTCATGAAGACTCATGCATCGAAATTATCATTTTAAAATGTATTATTTCTAATGCATCCATTAGTTTTTCTATATGTTTTTTTTCTTCCCATCACTATAACACCCCAAGATTCTACATACTTTTTTTAAAATTAATTCATCTTTTTTACTTTTTTCCATTTCACACAACAATGATTATAGATTGTGTTTTCTGAAAGAACATTACTTGGATTATGTTTAATGAAGTACCAATTTAACATTGTACAACATGAAACACATAAATTATCATTTGGCACACACAACACTATTTTTGGATTTTTACACATAATTTTGAGTTCACTCGACAGCTTACATTACACACAAGGCATAGTTTTACCAAAAAAAATATACAATTATTATTGTAATTAAAATATTATAATATTTAACACCAAACTATTGGAATAGAATTTATGAATAATATTAAATAAATTATGAATGTATTATTTACACATGTATATAAATTACATTCTTTTTTTTCAATTTGTTTGAAATAAATGTAAGAACTATTTGAAAAACATTACCTTTATAAGAAAAATACATAGAAACACCATTTTATCTGCATAAATTAAGAAAAACACTATTGAAAACTTTTTTTAATAAAATATTATATTATATATTCAATAAAAGTTTTTGAAACTATCCCACTAGTTTTCACAGGGTAACATAATAATAAATATAATTTTATGAATAAAATGTTTAATATTTCGAAAGGGTGATTTTATATCCTTTTAATAGTGAACCCATTTAAAATATAATTTTTCACACTTTTTTATTTTTATATGTTAAAAAATAATAATCATTTTTTAATGTAGGATATCAAAATTTACTTCAGATGAATTTTTGGTATTTTTCATAAAAGTGTATTATTTTGATGAATAATGAAGAATATTGAACAAACTTGAGCTAGTGGGGTTCAATAAAAATAGAGGGGATGCCCTCAGTCTCCATCATTTTAGACCCCAATATCCCCAATTTCATTTTTCATGTCTTTAAGGACATGATTTATTTATATATTTAGTTCTTTTAATAAAAATTTATACGATGATGATTATAATGATTAAACTAAAACACAGATTACTTTGTGGTTAAACATAAACATAGGAAGCGAAATACCCTAGCCACTGGTCCAGAATCCCTTAGATGGACATATTTCTATAATATTATCCTTTTTATAAAAATTATAAACTTATTGGAGACACATGATATAAGGGATACCACTAAATAGTTCTTACATGTTTATATTTACAAGAATGCCGCTCCTCCTCCACTATAAAAGGGAACTCATCCCCCTCACTTTCCACACCTCTCAAGCCCTTTATCTCATCCAAAATCTTCCCATATAAGCTCCAAAAATTCCTTATATCAT
This sequence comes from Viscum album, assembly GCA_963277665.1. NCBI lineage: Eukaryota > Viridiplantae > Streptophyta > Magnoliopsida > Santalales > Viscaceae > Viscum > Viscum album. The sequence continues at coordinate 64,935,510 of OY728139.1, forward strand.
ACTTGTATCCTTGGTTTTTTAAGATATTCAAAAAGTGGATCTAATTAGTAAAAACCCATAATATTTACTCCAAAAGAGGAGGTTTGAATGTATATGATGAAAGTTGATATATATGGTAAGGGTTTTTTGTGTATCACTTTTTTCATGTGATAATTATGCCTCATTCACCAATCATTTATTTTTTGTATATACTAACCATTAATTTATAATATTATTATAATAATTAAATTTAATAGAATTTATATATCTATTTTATGATCATTCATTCATTGGGTTTATGGTTCAAACGTTACACAATCGGTAATGTAATTTTGTCACAATTTTCCTTCTTTGAGATAAATTCCATGTTAATAACCTATATTTTTCTAGGGTATGTATATACAAACAATTGTTATTTTATGTCATGAATATAATTATATTCATGTTATTTTAGTATTCATATAATGTTATTCTATCAAGGGAATTATGATTGAAAGTTACCAAGGTAGTAATAGTCTATAGCTACAATCTCATCATTTATCATGATTGTTTATGATTATACTTCCACTGATAAAATATTATGATCCATCTATCAATAATTATCACTATATTTCATTAACATTGGATATTCAATATATCATCATGTATTTTTATTATTTTCGCACTCTTTGGTGCTTAATATAATTAGGAAACTATTTTTTTAAAAAGATAACATTATCTATTCCTTAAATTGAATATTAATTTCATTAAAAACACATTTTTTTCAAAAAAAAATTAAAAAATTGTGTTTTATTTTAAATATATTAAAAAAAATATTAATTTTCAATTTTTTTAAATCTTCATATTTATGTTTTCTATGTTTTTTAATGAAAATGGATTTTAAATGAATTATGTTTAAAAAAAATTAAATAAGAAATGATGTTTTCCTAGAGAATCACATTAAATGATCCTTTAAACATTATATTCCATCTTAGATGAAATAAATTGATATTGATTATATTTTCATAGGTGTAGGATCAGAGTACACCATTCTTGTTCTTTCTTTTATGGTTTTTGTTTATGATAAAAATAATTTTATGGAGAATTTTTGACTTCAATGGGTTGTACAATGAAAAAATACATATGAAACCCACTTATTTTCATGGGGTTTTCTATGATAAAATTATATTGAATCCTATCATTCATCTATAGGTTATTATGGGATGAAGTGTTTATAATATTCATTTTTTCATGGGTTTTCATATAATTATTATGAACTCCATATCTTTTTATGGGTCATGATATGAAGAATTTTTTATTATAATTTGAAACATGTATTAATTATATAATTACATTAATGGTGGGAAATATATATCCCTCTATTACATTGGGTAATGATAAATGTTTTATGGGCTCCAATGGTACATGAGGGGGTATCCCAACCCATCCAGAAATAAGAGGGTACACATTATGACATACCTAAGCTGAAACAATATATAAATGGTGGGAAATCCCAACCTTGAAACAAGATGGCACACATGAGGGTATCCCACGCCTGAAAAAATTGGTTACATGAGAGGAAATGTAAATCCCAAAAAATAGGGTACATGGGAGGGAATCCCAAACCTAAAAAATGAAGGTACACATGAGGGGATCCCAAGCTCGAAACAAGAGGTTTCCCAGGAAGGAATCAAAATCCCAAAGTAGGTACATTGGTTATTATCCCAATCCTAACATATTAGGATGGTCATATTATTTATCCATGACATATTATTTTCTATGCATATGTGTTTGAATCAATTCCATGTGTTATTCCTATGTTGTGATTTCATGTCTTTTTCTCTCAATTTCCTTAGGATTCATTTCTTATAATGATTCAATATTTATGTCAGGAATCTTGATTATCGTATTTGATATTCATGGTTTTATAATATAATGTTGTCATAATATTATTATACCCATTTTCTCATGTTATACTTAAATATAGTTTATTTTTTCCCTTACTGATCATTTTAGTTAATCCCTTTCTTATGTTTCATTCCCATATGATATGAATAACGGTTTTATGTTAGTGTAATAAAGGGGATGATCTTTAAGGGAGATGATGAAGATATTTTACCAAACATGAATAATAGGGTTCCATGTTTTCAAATACACTAAAATATTATATTCCTCGGCAGTATATTTTTTATAATGTGATGAATCCTCATTTAAAATGATGTAATATCCCTGTATGTTAATAATGGGTTACTATAGTTAGTATTAAATTAATGATTTATTGAAACATTAAAAACGAGGATGAGAAATATTATTGATATCACTAGAGATATAAATAGGTATATTTTTAGGGATTTATATTATGATATGCCTATGTTGTAATTTATTTAAAAGTAGTTGTCAAGATTAGGCATCCTATAATAAATTTTCCAAGATTATATAGTTTTATTTTATGATAATTATTTCTCACAGTATTATTTCTAGAACTGTTTTCAAAAGAGGAAACTAAGAAGAATTACATTAAAGTTTAATGTTTCAAATATAAATGTATGAAAATTATAAAAATTTATGTCCAAAGTGGAAAATTCATGAATAGAATTTGCAAGGTGTTATTAGTATTTGTTATATCGCTGAAGATAAATAGACATCAAATGAATTAAGAATGGTATTGGATATTCAAAAATTAATTTTTACAATTAATGTAAGAATTTTTTTAAATTGATGCAATGGAACCTAATTATATGATTAATATTTTATGTTATAGTAAATGGGTTTAATGTAATTTGATTATGGAACATATTGATTGGTTAAGAATAAATTTGGATGATTGATGTGTATTTGTATTTGAATTCAAGAATTATGTTATATCAATTAGAGATTATATGTTTTCTGTTAAGTATTTTCAAAAAATCATTTAATGGTTCTTATGACCTAGAAATGTTATTTCATGGAAAGGTGATGTTCTAATTAATGGAAGGTAACCCTTAATGTGTTCATGATATTGAGAAAATTGTGTGAAGAGATACATATTATGGATAAAGTAAATTAGATAGTAATGATTACCATGAAACAAATTATATATATTTTTACAAAGTGGATGATCTTATCATAGATGATGTTTACAATGTAATTGATTTAAGGAGTATATCCAATAATATTTGGAATAAGGAATCATGCATATTTTCTAAAATGATTAATGGAAATTCATGTTATTACCATGTTTAAAGAGAATATATGATGAAGGTATTCACATGTCTGTAATGTGAAAACCATGGGATACTATATTATATATAATTTATCTATGATAATATTATTTAATGTCCATATTTCAGAAAAACATTCTATTTTCATCCTTTGGAAGGGTTAAAATGATAACCATTTATAGAATAGTTTACTTTAAACATTTGAAGAGGATTTAATGATTAATATATTATATCACCACATGATTTTTAATGAATAATAGATTACTTGGGGTGACCTTTTTTGTAATAAGGACATATATAATGACTAGTCATTCTATTTATTGACCTCATGATCTACTAATTCATTAGGAATGAAAAAACACTACTATTTATTGGAATAAGAGATCATGTGAAAATTGATCAAGGAACAGTAGAGGGTGAGATTATACTGAATTATGTAAGTATATTTCCTAATGAAAATTATTCAACTTTAGGAAAATAGTCTTGAAAAAAAATGTTTTCCTTGTATCATCATTTGGGATCATATCAATAAAAATTTTCAAACCTCTTTGGTTAATTGATTTTAAATCATTAAATTAATACAAAACAATTTATCTATCAATCCCCAAAAAAACATGATAGTTATATTCATCTTCCATGTCCATGTTTTCTCTCACCACTTATGTTCTCCTATGAGTAAGCCTAGTTATGTGTTACTTTGGAAAATGGTTATGTTTCCATATTTATCTTATAAAAGGGTGTTTTAGTGTCATGTTTAAAGATGTGGTTATATATAAATTATCCTTAAATTATTAAAATTTTGATAATGTAGAAGACCTTTAGGGGACAAATTCATTTTAATGGGGTAGAATGAAACTACCCTAGATATTGTGATTTTTTTCAAATTAATTAATTTTTTTTAATTTTTATCATTTGATGCAACACTAAATAAAACCTATTTTGTATGAAAGAACTATGTTTGGATTTTTTTTTCATGCAACACCATGTTTATATTTCACTATATTCAACACATTGATTAACTTATTTTAAAAAAAATTATTTTTGTATTTTTTTTACACAAAGTGTCGAGTTCCCTAGATAGATTGCATTATAAGAAACGTTCAGTGTTATCAAACTACATTATAATACTAATATTATTATTAAAATATTATTATTTTTACAAAATATATATAATAATGGAATTAGTGAATATTATTAACAAAATATTCAAAATTCCATTTAAAAAGTATATAAAATTAATCCCGTCGTTATCTATTAGTTATAAGTTAATGATAGAACTATCAGAAAATAAAAAATTAAATTTCTATGAAAAATATGTACAGACGCCATTATATCCCAATAAATTAAAAAACCCACTATTAATGAATGTTTTTAATAAAAATTATATATTATTTATTCAATAACATTTTTTTCAAACATCAAATACTTTTTCTATGAATAATATAAGAATAAATTTAATTTTATGAGTAAAAAGATATATAACTATAAAATATAATTTTACTACCTTTTAATGTTGATCCCATATTAAATATAATTTTTGACAGTATTATAATATTTATTAGAAAAAAAAATTAATTTTGAATGGGGGAAAATCATAATTCACTTGGGGATTTTTTTATTTTTTTATATAAGTTTAATGTTTTGATGAATAATGAAAAATATTGAATTTTATTTCCAAATAGTTATTTCATATAATTTATTTATATGAATAAATTATATATTAATTTTTTTCAAAATTATAATTAGATCAATTATATAGAAATTAATCCATTTTAGGTTATCAGAATCAATTTTACATTGAAATTTTATATAAAAATAGTTTAATATTTTAGACTGTTTTCATTAAAAACTCTCTTTTGAGACACGTCTATGGGATTAATGCTAAATTGATTTCTTCCACTTTTATTTCTATAATTTGAAAAAATTGGATTCCATATTTTAAATCATCATAATATAAAATTTCTAGTCAGGTATTCTTAGTTTTTTACCATAAAAATTAGTCAATGTTATATAAATTATTTATAGCGATTATGGTAAAACTGAGTTTTCTTAGTGGTTAAACATTAACTTAAGGTCCAAATACCGTAGATACTTTTCCAAAATCGATTTCAGGTCATATTTTGACCATATCCAAATTAATCATGAGAATAGACATTTTATAAAGGCACAAGATGTAAGTCAAACCTCTCATTAATGTTTAATTTTTTATATTTACAAGAATGTCACACCTCCACTATAAAAGTGCACTCACCCACCTCACTTTTTCACACCTCTCAATCCCTTGGGCTCATCCATCCCCTGACCAAATAATATCCAACCTTTTATTCTCTAAACCATGAAGCCCCTACTAGGTTTTAAATCCAACCATGTAATCCCTTTGGTTATAGAAAATATGACTTAAATGAGAAATAGGAGGTTTGAAGGTGAATGACGAAAGTCAATACTTAAGCTAAGGGGTTTTCTCATCTCACTTTTATTTATGTGTGTATTATTTCTTATTCACAATTCATTTGTTTCGTATGGTGTATATACTTCACATAAATTAATTATATGTTTCTTATACATAAATTATTGGAATTTACATATCCATTTGATAATATTTATTTCATGGGGTTTATGGTTTAAAAGTTACCAATTCAGTATAGTAATTTGGTCTCAATTTCCCTTCTTTTAGATACATTCAATGTTATACTCTTATATTTTTTAATTGGAAATATATACTACTCTTGGACATGATTTATCATGAATATATTTATTTTCATTATATATTAATTATTATTTGATGTTTTTATTTCATGGGGAATAAGATTAAATTTTTCAAAGGAAATAAGATTTTATTGAAAAATTTCATCATTAAGTGGGATTGATTGTGATTATACTTCCATTGATGAAATACTATGATCCATATCACAAGAATTCGATAAAAATTTCTTATTTTATGTTTTTTCAGGATATTTTCATGTATTGGTTCACTTTTACACTATTTATGGATAAATATAAGAAAACATGACTTTATTTCCATCATATGAATGAATTTTTTTAAAAAACCCATTTTTTTTAAAAAACAATTAGAAACTTTTTTAGTGATATTTTAAACTAATTTTCATTGAAAATGGATTTCAATGTTTTAAAATCCAATTTTATAATATTTCAAGGTTTTTTAAAGAAAATGGGTTTCAATAGGTTTTTTTTTTCAAAGGTAATTTTTAAAAGAAAAATGATATTTTCTTGAAGAAATGTTTTAAAAGATCCTTTAATAATTATATTCTATCTATGATGATATTATTTTATATAATTTATTATTTATGGTGGATAGGATCAAAGAACACTATTTTTGATCTTTATTTTAATGGTTTATGTTTATGTTGAAATGTTTCTTGTGGAACCCATTTCTCTTCCATTGGTTATACGATGATAAAATACTAATGAAAATCAGTTCTTTTGATAGGGTATATTATGATGAAATTATTGTGTAGCCTATCTATTTTCCACATTTTATGATAGGATTAGGTTTTTATAATATCAATTTCATTTCATATTTAATGATATGATGTTTATAAACCCTTTTTACCTTTTATGGTTCATGTTGTGCTGAATGTTTCATTATCTCACGGAACATGTATGTGTGATATAATTGTGTGATAGGTGAGAACTATTATCCCTGCATTCAATTGACTAACAATAAATGATTTATGAGATAAAAGTGTATACAAGGGGAACCCAAGCCAACAAAAATATGTTTCGTTACAGGGAAACCCAACACTATAAAAAATTGGAACAAATGCGGGAATCCAAAAAATAAAACAAGATGTTATATGGGTGGGAATCCCATGACCGAAATAATTGTGAAAAATGGAGGGAATCCAAAGACCAACATAATAGGGTGCAAAGTAGGGCATACCAATCTCAAAACAATAGGGTATAGGGGAGGGAATTAAAAGCTGAAATAAGAGGACACACATTATGAAATTGCAAGCCCAAAATAGAAGGGTACACGAGGGGGCATCCGAAGAATAATATCGGAACACATGTTTTTATCCCAAGAACAACATGTTATTTAGGTCTTAGTAGGTATACATTACCTAGTAGTTTTTATTTTCATGTGCATTCCACAGTTACTGTTCATATTGCTATGTTATTCTTTCATCGATAATTTTCATGGTTACCTTATGACTGATATATTATGAAATATCAATCTGCATTCTATGAATCTTGATTATGATCACTGATATGAATGGTATGATATTAAAATGTTATGATAATGTTATTATACACTAATTTTCATGTTTTTCTTATATATAATCCATGATTAACCTTATTGAGAATTTTATATATCCCCTTTCTTATGTATCCACCCCCAAGGGGTGAGCTGTGATAGAATTTAACACCTAAATTAGGTACTGTAATATTGGGTCAGGGTTGATCCATTGAATTTAAATGAATCCACCAATATTATATTATCAATACTAATTGGGTATTTTATTTTCTTTGTGATTTGTGAATTATTTTTTCCATGTGAATATTTTATCAACACATATAAAATAATAAAAAGAAAAATTGATAAAGATGTTATTAATTTATTCTATTAATACATGTTTTGTTGTTTTAAATAAAATATATACATAATTAATATACAATTATTACATTAATCAAGAAATAATGAAAATACTCAAATTACTATTATGTTATGAATGAATTGAGTCACTCAAATTTGAACAAAATGAGGAGTACTAGGTACTCATAATTCTAAGTTGAGGGAGCCTCCTAGTACTAGGCAGTTGTTATGAGAGTGATGGGTTGAATTAATTAATTATTATTAAAAGTAATTTTTTATAGCTATTTTTCTATTACTTTTGAGGAAAACCATTTAAAATCTATTCTTATTATTCTACTATATTGGGGAATCACTTAACAGTTCATGAAATTATGAGTTAATTTGGATGGCCAGCTTAGTTCCCACCATGTATCTTTTGGATTAAAGGAGTATCCATAGCTTATATACTATGAGGATAAGATTCCTACATCATTTAAATAAGAATATTCAAGGTACTGGGTATTCAAAAACTTGTTATGAGGCCTATAGGGGTTTGATAAAATATTTGGAGACATTTAGGAATTTAATTAATTAATTAATAATGTCTAAATTAGTAATTAAGATAAAGTAATAAATATTATTACATTTTTATATCATATTGGAAATAATGTAATAGTAAAGTGAAAATGACTCATATAAGACCCAACTATTGAACTTCAAGCTTGGTAATATAAATGAGATTCATTTACTAAAAAGACATCAAGAAGGGTTTTTGGACTCTACTGAGTTTAAACACCTAGATGTATGTAATGATTCTTTACAATGAGAAATTTAAAAATCACGATTTTATATGAATGTAGTAAGAGCCACAAAATTACTTGAATTAATTCATTCTAAAATATGTGTTATGTTTCCAATAGAGGAAAGAGGTGGGGTTTTTCACATTATTAATTTGTTCAATGACTATAGAATGTATGGATATATCTACTTTATAAGGTATATGTCAGATTATTTATTTATGTTTAAATAATATCATCATGAACTAGAAAACAAACATTGTAAGATTATTTGGGAACTCTTCTCTAGATGACTTAGAGAGTATCTTTAACAAGATTTAATTCATCACTTATATGAGTGTGGGATAGTATCCCAGCACACTCCTCCTTATACACAATGGTGGAATGGTGTTTATGAAAGGAGGAATGGAAACTTTCAAGATGTTGTCTGTAATGTCTCGACCCCATAATCATGAAGTCGATGCATTATATTATAAAATTGGAATTACTACGAGGAAAAAATAGAAATTTACTAATCAGTTTAGCAATTTTGGAAAGCCTTATTATATATATGATACCTATAATACATTGTGAAATATAAAACCAAAACATGATATATAATAAAATGAAATAAAAACAATCCATAAAAATCTTTAAAAGGATTCATCTTCATAATCTATGGGTAAGAAACTTATTAAGGGTGATATCAAACACTCAGTAATGGTATCTAAAGGGTAATATATAATGAGTCGTTGAGAATAAATCAACCTAGAAAGTTAAATAACACATTACTCATTACATTAAATTAACGAGATAAAGAATACTAAATTTGGAATCATAGGTTACTAAATCACATACCATTTAATCAATAATATTATAGTGACACTTAATCATAGATTTTATAACTAATTAAATAACCACATAGAATAATAATAACTAAATATATATGATATAATTCCTAAAGATGGATATATAAAATGAATTTTTGAGGTTTCGTGCTAGGAATATAATACTTTCCAGGCATCATGTGAAGAATCAAATAATATCAAGGATTTATAACAATAATTAATTAATATCAAGGATTCTAGACCAGAATCTAATAAATGTGTAAGTACTCTTCCGAAACAATATACAGTTTCTCTCCTGAAACCTACCTATGAATAGTGATTCTATATCAGGCCTCTCCCATCACATAAAAATCTAATGCATTCCTCATATGTAGAATGACAGAATTAATTAATAACATATGTTCTTTTTCATAAAATAAAAATATTGAATTAATAATAAGGATGTATCGACAATTACACAGTGGTGTATAATTAATAATATGGGTTGTTGAAATTTATAACTGGAAATAATATTTAAAGATTAGTAAAATATTCTTGAGGAAAACAATAGTTAATCTTTAAAAAGTTATTGATACCTCTATGAAACTTTTTTATTCAAAATATCCTTATAGTAATAGAAGTAAATGGTATATATAATATCATTAAAATAATAACATTCATGATATATAATATTAAATGGTAGTATATACACCATATAAAATTGAATTGGTGCATAATAACAAGTAAGTCTCAATGGAATTTAAATTTAGACAAAATCCATAACTTTGATTCCAACTTGTAACATGTGTCTTTATATTACTGATTAATAAAGAAATATTAATTTTATAATTTTCATCAGAACCTTTTTCATATTTTTAATTACTTTTATTCACTTATTACTTGGTTGTAAACAACTATTTAGACAACTAATTTTACATCATGTCTTTTCACCATATTAGATTTATGTGTCAAAAATGATATTGGTAGATCAACTATAGTAAAAGGATTAATTATAAAAATATATAAATAATAATAATATCATAATTATCATATTTATACATAAATTATACGATTATAAACATTAATGAATGATGGTTTTGAAAAATTATTCAACGTTACCATTATTGAAAAGATAGGTCATACATATGTATGAGTGACGTTCCAATTTGTTAGTGATCATTATGGAATGCAGGTCAGTAATAATATATCATTCCATAGTTATAATTATATCATTAATTAAATTTTATTTAATTATATATATTTATCCATAGGATTCTTATGATGTAAAAGTAATCAGATCTAGTCAAGGAGGTAGTAACTCACACATCTACGACCAACATTATCACATTTTAGTGTGTGAAAAGGGTAATAATGAAAAAGATATAAAAAAATAACATAAATGTAATAATTACCTAATAATAATATATATTTAATTTTTGATACATATGATTAATTAGAAACATACTTTATATGTTTCATATATAGTGTGAATGAATCACATCACTTTTTGGAGGCGGGAGTCCACACTTTTACAAACGATGTTATCATATTTAAATAAAATGGAATCTACAATGGTATGTGTTTTAAAATAATTTAAAAGGTATAAGGACATAATAAATTTTATATGTAATATATATGAATAGAGTTTATATCATAATTTTTAACCATTAAAGGTCATAAAATAAAAAAAACAATCATCCATTTTGTGAGGCGGTAGTTCACCTTACACATAAACAGTAAGTTTGTTACCCATTATATAAAAGAATGTGTATGTTTTGGTTGAAAATTTACCATAAAAACATCAAAGGATATTTTAGATTCTGTTTTTTCTTATATAATCATCGAATAATAATATTTTTTAGGGTGAATAATGGAAATAAAACTAAAGAAATATATGAAAGTTGTTACTTCTTCTTTTGGTAACTCTTTATGGTTTTTAAAAAAATGAATGAATGGATGGATTTATTCCAAAGTGTATTATTATAGAATTAGTTTATAGATTTTTAGGAAAATTTGGTTAGATATGGGTTGATCCAAAGTTTCTTGAGAGGTGTGAATAAGGGGAAGATTGAATAGCTTTTTATAGTGGAGTAGTGGAACTATTGTAAATTCCAAAAGGTATACATTAATGGGACATATAATTTATCAAATGTGCTTAAATAATGGAAAAGTGATAGTTTAAAGGGTAATAATGGTTTATAAAAACCTCCACTGGACAAAAAATGTTCATTTTTATAGTTTGTTTATTTAACTTTTATGTTTTCTAGTTTTTATCATTTTAATTTTGACTAATGAAACATGTTTTCTAGACTATGTAATTTAATAATTAACAATAAATTAAAGTAAAATTGATCAAAAAATATAGATCTATTGAATTATAATTATGATATATACTTAAAAATAAATTATACCATATTTTTAGAAATTAAATTTAAAATAAGGGCATGCAACATGCAAAACCACTACTTTAATAGGACCATGATAACAATGTTTTTAAAAACTATGGATTAATTGGTTAATAATAAAATATTAATTGGTATATAAATAAAATATATTTAATATTTATTAACACTTAAAAATAACTAGTCTAAATATCCGTTTTTTATTATTTTTAAATCTTTTAATAAAATTTAATTTTTTATAAAATAACAATAATATAAATTTGCACATTATTTATTTAATTATAAATTAAAAATATCAGAACAATTTTTTATTAAAATATATTATTTTCAAAGGTGAATAACATTATATATTAGTCTAAAAAATAAATTAACGAAGACAATTCAATTAATTTTCATCACATTTAATATTTATAGTATCATTTATTTTTGTTTATTATTAACTAAATAATTTTTTTGTTGTTGTTTAATTATAATTTTATGTAACTAAGTCATTTACAAAAATTAATGATAAATTATTGTGAAACAAATAAACTATTTATCATTCAAGAGGATTTTCATAACTAAAAATATGTTGTTTTTTACATATCTCAATGTTTTGTACATGTTAGAGGTAGGGATGATTCTATTTTTTGTAAATATCTTTATATAACTTATCATATAACACCACTAAAAACATTCCTTTAAATGTGCTAGATTATGCCTTTATCAGAGCTAGAAAAGCACCGAATACCTCATCTTGGATAAAAGGTCAATTCTTTTTTCGGCGCTAGAAATTCACTGATAAAGCTTAGCTTTATCTGCCCAAATAAAAGGGGGGATAAATCATACTTTTATCAATGATTTTAAAAGTGCTGATAAAAGACCCCATTTATCAGTGCATTTATTTAGAGCTCATAAAAGACATCATTTATCAGCACTTTTATTTAGTTGTGTGGATAAAGGTGAAACCTGCAATGTGATGCTATAACACACTACTGAACTATAAACATATGTAGTGTATTGTAACAACACATTGCATCATTAAAAATGACTACATAAATTACCAAAATAAGATACAAATAATAAATTTTAATTTGAAAATATCTAACATATATACATTAAAAAACACCAGTATAGATTATGTAAATAGTTTATTTACTAAAATAAATGAATATTTTGAATAAAAATATGGACCTAGATTCATACGGGTCACACTATGACTCTAATTATGGTATGACTTATTCTTACATGTCAAAAAATGTTTATTTATGGTTTTCATAAATTATCAAAACAATCCTAATGTATTTTCTTGTCTTTTTGTATTTAAGTTATTTTTATTAAAAATGTCATTATTGAATAAAAATATGAACTTTGAGTCATATCGGTCACATCGTGCATCTGATTGAGGTGTGTCTAATTTCTAAATGTCCCAAATGACTTTTTGATTATTGTACTAATGTTCCAAAAGAATACAATTTTTTTTATTAGTTTTGAATATGAATGTTGTTATTTCAATAAAATTAATTTCAATTTTGAATAAAAAGATGCAGTTGGAGTCATACCAGTCACACCATACATCAGATTGAGGTTAGGATGATTTATATATTTCCAAAATTAGTAACTGCATATTATTAAAATGTTTAAAAATAATAATGTATATCCATGGTTTTGAGTATTCCACTTGTGTTTTTTGTAAAATTTCATTTCAAATAGGAAACACACACTTTAATCCATACAGGTGGCATCGTGTGTGATTTTTAAATGAGATGTATTAATAAAAACCACAAATTAATTACGAACAATTTTCAAAAGTTTTCAAGGAAATATGAGCATGTTTTCTCAGTTTTTAATGACATACACTTTTTTGTATTAAAATGTCCATTTTCAAATTATATCAAACACTTAGAGTTTTACCAGTGACACCGAGCATCAGATTGATTTGTGGTTGATTCATATTTGTCAAAAATGAATTAAGTATCATTATCAAAAAGTTCAAAAAATGAATCTTTTTTCTCAGTTTTGGGAATTTATGTTTTTTTCATTAAAATAATGATAAATTTTTAATAAAAATATTCAATTGGAGTCATACCGGTCACATAATGTGACTAATTGAGGTGTTGATGATTTCACAACATCACAAATGACTCATAGATAATTGTACTAAACTATCAAAACAATCAAAAAGTTCTTTTTTGTTTTGTGAATACCACTTTTGTTTTTTACTGAAATGTTATTTTATATTGGAAAGAGACACTTTAATCCAAACATGTGGAATTATTGGTGGGTTTGACATGAGAATGATTCATACACCTAAAAATGAGTAATAATCCATTTTACAAATTATCAAGGCAATCCAAGTGTGATTTCTAAGTTTTCCCTCAGTGATACTTTATTATATTAAAATGTCATTTTCTAATTGATAATATATATTTTAAGTTATATCGGTCATACCGTGCATCGAATTAAGATGGGGTCAATTCCAACATGTAACAAATTACTTCGGGATCATGTTCCTAATATACCAAAAAAATATGATTTTTTTCTCGATTTTGAGTATGTAATTTTTTTTTCACTAAAATAAATGTAATTTTTGAATAAAAGGACACACATGGAGTCAGAACAGTCTCACTGTGCATCAGATTGAGGTATGTATAATTTATACACATTCTTAATCATTGATGGGTCATTTCACTAATGTATAAAAAATCTGAATTTGTTTCCTTAATTTTGATTAATTCCCGTGTGTTTTTACTAAAATTTCATTTTAAACTAGAAACATGCACTTTGATCCATATAGGTGGAATCGTGTTTGGGTATGAAATTATACTAATTCATACACCTCCAAAATGAATTGTGAATAATTTTATCAAATTATTAAGACAATCCAAGCATGTTTTCTATATTTTCGGTGAGTGCCAATTTTTTGAAATTAAATGTAAAATTTAAACAAAAAACTGACACATGGAGTCATACTTGTAATACTGTTTTTTGGATTGAGGTGCGCCTAATTCTTACAAATCAAAAATAACTTATGGATAATTTTACTAATGTAAAAAAATGAATATGAATGTATTTTCAAAGTTTTTGAGAATGTCAGTTGTTCTTTCACTATAATTAATAGCAATTTTGAATAAAAATATGTGCTTGAAGTTATACCGGTCCCACCATGCATCATATTATAATATACTTAGTTCCTACAAGTCCTAAATCATTTATGGATTATTATCCTAAAGTATCAAAATAATTGTAATTGTTTTCTCAGTTTGGAGTACGCCACTTGCGTTTTTTACTAAAATGTCATTCTAAACTGGGAAAATACATTTTAAGCCATATATGTGGAATAAAGTGTGTAATTGACATGAGACCAATTCTAAAATGTTACAAATTAATTTTAAATCTTTATACCAAATTATCAATACAATAAGATTCTTTTTTCATAGTTTTCAATCAGAAACACTTTTTTGTAATACATTTTTAATTTTAAATTGATAACATACACATTGAAAACAGCCCTCCTTAATGACACATATATATTAAAATATTTAAGTTGAATTAAATTCATTTTTGATGGTGGGAGTTTTACATATGTTGTTTCAATAACACTATCTAAGAAATTGAAGCGTCTAATATAGAATGATCTTACAGGTGGATTCCAACCCTGTCTAAAATCACTTGAACAATTGGTGAAAATAATTATTTCAATATGTCACCAGAAACACATTCACAATGGATATTATCTTATGTTAAAAGTATTTTATACACTTTTAAACAATTTTTCTCAAACAAAATCAATTTATTTTCCTCATTCTACATCATTTATCAAAAATTTTATTATTTTGATGCCAGAACTTCTTATCCTTCTCTACCTTGGACTCCACCTTTGTCTTTATCTTTGCCTCCTCCTTTACATCAGTCTTCGACTCTGAATCTGTCTATATCTTTACCTTTTAATTTACATCAACCTTCACCTTCACCTCCGCCTCCACCACATCCTTTGTGATTTCCAACAATTTTATTATTTTTAAGTTATAACTTATAAGAAAATAATTTCCTCTATTACTATTCTCTAAGATTAGGAGATCAGAACTAATATATAAGCATTATTACACTAATTATTCACACCCCAAATATCTATTTAAAGTCATAACTCATACTTGATCATAAACATATTAGGTAATAACCAAAAAATTTGGTTGTCATACATTAAGCAAAAAACATTTGTGTCCCACTCATCCAGAAACAAAAATTTTCCTTATTTTGAATTACTAGGGTTCAATATTCTTGATAGTACTGATAAAATATAGAAAAAAATTAATATGAAATATATTTAATGTAATTTTAATTACCTCCAAAAATTATTTTTTGGGTGATGCTGGTAATTTCATGATTTATGTTTTTTCTCATAAATTTTCAAGCATAATATCCTCAATCTATGTCATAATCTTTTTTCAAATACTATAAAAAAATAATATAAAACAATTAAAATGTTTTGAAATTCTTTTATTGTTTAATATTTATATATATACCAACGTTTTTTCCTTTTGTGGTAATATATAGGTTATATCCATTTAGACAATGACAACATGTCATAATCTTTCTTGTATTGAGCAACCACCCTATCATAAAAAAATTCATGTTAAAAAATAAAATAAATATATAAGTTGATGTTTATCTATAAAATCTTTATTTTAATGTATTTCATATTCTCAATTAAAGTCATGTGAGGTTAGTTCGTAACAAATCAATGCATTTTATCTGAAAACTCAATATTTAGGGTGTTCATATTGATTGTAATCGGTATACAGTGTGTCCTAAATAAGACAAAACAAAAATGTATTGAGAGAATTATAAATAGATTTATTTTATTAGACTATATAGTATTACAAATTCATCTTATGCATAAAAAAGAGATTTTGGTATGTTATTTTTTTATTAGACACTTCGACTAACTCATATTTTTTCTTCTTAATTTCTTACACATTCAAATTAATTTCCTTTGTATAAGTGATATAGGATTTAATGAATCTAAATCTTGTTTCAAAGGATATTACATTTCTGATGTTCTAATATAAATGACTATGAAAAAGATGTATAGATATTAACATTAATAAACATATAGGATAACTATATAGACATACATATTATGAAAATTTACCTTATGTATATAGTCAACTCTGAGATTACCAACTATTCATATATGAGAATATCAGTTATAGTATCGAGAAAAAGTATGTTTATGCAGAAATATCCATATATTTTTCATTTATATTCAATTCAAGGAATAGTTTAATAATTAAATGTGGTATTTAGGTTATGTTTTAATGATAATAAATGTATCTATAGAACTGGTGGGGAGAAGTTACTCTCAAGTGTTCATTTTGGTTTCTTGGTCAATTACCTAGATTTTCTGGATTTGGCCTTTTATTTCTGAACTACTTTATCCATATATAATATCATACCTCAATTTATAAATTTTATCATCAACTGTTACATTTTTCATATGATTTTTTTAAATATGTACTTACATTATCAATATAAGATTGGACATTCATACTATGAAATATCCAATAGAAGCTTTGACAATTGTAATATATGTACTATCATATGGAATAAGAAAATTAGCAATAGGGTCATAAGATACCACAATCCCCAACCTCATGTGATATTTTAGGAGGTATTGATTTTATATATGATCTCTCAAGATATTATACACTCTACAAATCACAACAATGTGGTACATGGAAGTTTAGATATAGAAATCACATAAAACTATACCATTAAGGATTTTAGAAATGTAAATTTATTGAATGTCGTTCTGATTCACATATATGAGAATGATTAATGAAAAACATAATTACCCTAGATAAGGTTTTTGGTTGTGGGAATAACTAGCCAAAAAGCTAGTCGGTTCATTTGGTTAATGTTCATATTATTTATCAGTCAGTAGTCCACATTTATACTTTATTATACATTTATATAATGAACCAAACCGCAAAATAATATCTTTTGGTTCGTCTATTTTATTTCTTTAATCATATCACAATGTTACATGTATCTTCAAGTGGTTTCATATTCTTGAAATACTTTTGATGACGGAATACAAAACCTAATCCTCTAATGAAACCATATTGTTTAGGCCACATCATAACTGATGAAATTATCATTTCTTCTAGTACGATATTTACCGATTCTTTTTTCTGAACCGCATAATAAATATGAATATAAATATATATTTGTATGTAATATGTTTATGATGAATAAAAAATTACAATTTTTTCATACTTCCACGTGATTACTATATTATTTATGGGTTTTTATCAAATAATTTACCCTCATTATTTACATTACCCTCCTTTCATAGAACATGAATTTGGATGGATGTGGCTTTAGATTTTGATTCATCAATCAGCATATAAACAGTGGAAATTATGTTTTTTTGTATCATACAATTAAATTTTTTTGTTGATTTAAAATACATAAAAATTATATATATAATATATCAAACCCCTTCCTTTCTTTGTGATATGGGTACATTGGTTTGGATGCATGTTATTTATTTTTTAGAACTCATTTTCCATGTCATAAATTAACAATTTTGAATCAATTTGGATAAAATAAATAATTTCAAGTAATATATTATTGACTGTAATGAAAATAAAATTATTTGTCATTACAACTATTAATTAAAATAGTCTGTGTTTCCTTCTTTATAATGAGTTAATAAGTATATAGTGGGTGGGGATTTAATTTCCTTCATCATCCCTAAGACGTAACTTTGTAAAAAGAATCCCAAATTTTCTATGTGATTTTATAATGGCCATTAAGAGAAATTTTTTATGGAAGTATTATAAAAACAAAAATCTAGAAGGAATAATAAATATTAAATCAACACATCATCTTATAAATTTTTAGATAAATAGATAAGTTTTATTGTGACATTACTGTTATATAATTCTAGAGGATTAAATCAATACTGGTTTTACATGGATCCATAAATAAAAATCAATCGGTAAATTCATCCTAATTGAAAACCTAAGATAACTAATGAACATTAACTTATTCAATTCAATAGGTTGTCCCTATTGATATCAACCAATATTAAATTTTATACTCTGACTTCTTGACATGATAATTTTATTCACCACTATGATTTTGTGTCTTTGTTTCATTTCATCATCATGTTTTCAATCCCCTAACAATTCTACAATTTCATCATCAATAGTTTTTTCTTTGTCAGTATTGGTAACAAAATCCATTATAGAAAACATTTCCTGAATCAGTAGTCAAACATTTAATTTTCCTTTAAAAACAATATTACAAGACACTCCAAGCATAAAATCCCACATGTTCATACATATTGCCAAAAAATTGTTACAATCTTTACCAGAGGTATAAAACTCAAACACTCTAGTAAAAATACCTTCACTGCCTATATTTAATCCATCATCAGTTGTTGATTGTCTTACATCTCTTGATGAAGGATTGAACTCCCTATCTCATACTAGCCATTATATAGTCATTTTGGTTCCAACGTTCCATAATGACATACCTATCAAGTAGTTTCTATTTCATTTTGTTGTTTGTTATTTATCTCCCATATTTTGGGGATATAAAACTATGTTACTTTAACAAATATATAAAAAATTCATCACATACTGTGTACTTCTAATCATTTGGGATGACAATATCTCATATTAGTTTATGAAAAATAGAAGATATGGGGTTTAGTCTCATGAAAAAAATTCAATAATCACTATTTGGGAGATAAATGTAGAGTTTCACTGAGGTTAAAAATAAACTTCAATGAAATTTTAATGATGAATAGTAACCTATTTCATTACAAAATAAAGGAATAAAAATTAAAATCCACATGTCTTCCACTCACTGTCATTTAATTCCTTCACAAAGATTTATAGTTTTCCAATTCCTCAAAAATGTTTCTTCTTTTGGTAGGGCTTAGGTGAGAAACCAAATTATAGTGGTACTTATGTGAGGATGATGGGAGAGCCTGAAAACAAGTTATTTTTTCTATCTACGATGAGAATTTATCTGCACGATGAAGCCAAAAATAGGTTCATAGAGATCCTCTCATTGTGGGGGGCATACCTTGGATTTTCATATTATATGGATCATTATAGTAGTATTATTTTCCATGTATTTTTATGTGTGGAGTTCTAATTGTTGAGAAAGTGTTTTTTTCAACGATACATGATATTTTTATTTAAAAGGGAGAGATTTTTGATAACAATACTCTATCTCTATGATGATTTTGATGCTCACAAATACCCTTAATTGTTTTCAAATGATTTTATTTTTTAAGTATAAGTCAGGATTTTATTTTTTTTATTTATGGAAGAAATATTTAAGTTCTTGAACAATGAGATTTAATTGCTAAATTATTCACATTAGTGTGTTATAGAAACATTGTTCATGCTCTACATATTCGGGAATTACATAAGCGTGTTCTAGAAATACAGTTCATACCCTACGTGGAGAAACATAGCATAAGGGTGAAATGCGATGTATACTTTATGAGATATCAGAAAATTATGGGAGAGGAACCCTACGTTAGGAGGAAAACCTATGTTTGGGTTATTGAAAAAGTATAGAAGAAGAACCGTACATAAGTTTTAATTTTTATGTCTGTTCCTCAAAAGTATGGTTCATCAACCTTACTTTTGTAAACAATTGTATGTTTCATCAAAAGATTGGATCATTTACCTTATGTTTGAAGCTTATAAAAGTGTGGATCATTTATCATACATTTGGTTTTTTTTAAATTAAATGTATGGTTGATCAAACCTATGTTTGAGTTCAACCTTATGTTTTAAAGATGCATTCTTCACAGTTCAACCTTATATTTTGTGTCGGATAATTAAAGATGATATTATTATGCAACGGTTTGCAAGCAGATTATTAGGAAAATTTCAACTAGATTTAAAGATGATTTTAACGCTCATTTTTTACTGATTCAAATCCATTTTATCAATGATTTAATGGATCAATATAAATGTATATTTTTATGCCAAAAATTCAGGGAAGTTAAGACTGCTCTATTATTTTAAATTTTTGATTATCGCGAGTCAGAACATGACTTTTGAGGATCTAAATTTGTGGGATAAGTTCTCACCATTATTATATATATATATATGATATTTACACAAAGAATATATACGAGATTTCCTGAATATCAACATCGGAAATTCATAAAAAGATGGAAAACAGAGACTATCGAAAACACAGATTCGTTGATTCAAAAGAGTGACAAAGAACTGTTTATTGATAGAGAAGAATCACGATAGAAGATTAACTCATTCTACATTGAAGATATACTATGAATATACTACTGATGAAGTTTGGAGTTATATTTTATATATCTACTGCAATAGGATTGACTCAGAACGAATCTTATTTGAAGATCATTATTTTGGAATGCTACGATCCATCTACTATCAATTGCATTCTATTGGAATTGTGAAAAACAACTGGAAAGTATTTTCAAAGTACAAATACATTTCCATTCTATTCTTGAGTGATAAAATTCTCATAATAAGCTATATAGGTTCTGTGAGTGAACTAGATGTATTTTTTGCCTTAGATTGTAAAGGTGTCAACTACTTGTACTCAGTTGTGGAATGGTCTGTTGACAAGAAGACCAGATAGTGAAAATCACCAAGCTCTTGGAGTATAGAGTTGATAGATTGGACTAAGGGAATTTTTTTCCCCAAACCAATATACATCGTGTGTATCTAATATTTAAATTTATGCTGCATTAATTTATCTGATTATAGTTAAAGGGAAGAACACGATCATGTAAATATTTTGTAAAAGACACAATTCACCCCCACTTGTGTATATTTTTTATAATCTGATCCGACAATTGGTATCATGTGTTGAGCTTTCTGATAAATCCTTAACAAGATTAAAGTGATTATACACAGGGAAAGATGACTGATACAATAGAGGGAATGTCTATGGTGAGAGTACCATATTTCAATGGAGATAATTATGGATGCTGGAAAACAAGAATGATAATATATCTGAAAAACCGTGGATACAAAGTATATTCAATGATTCTGACTCCTTATGTAATACTTGGAAAACCTGAAACATGGAATGAATCTACTGAAGCAGAATATGATATAAACTCAAAGGTAATAAATGTTATTATATGTTGTCTAAGACCTAATGAATTCAACAAAGTATCTCAATGCCCAACATCATATGATATTTGTAAAACTATTGTTGTTGCTCATGAAGGAACTGAAAATGTCAGGAAAATGAGATATGCTATTGGTAAGCTTAAATTCTACACATTCATAATGTTTAAAGGTGAAATCATTACTCAAATTAATGGAATATTGACAAAGATTTTCAATAATATAATAGCTCTGGGAGACCCAATAAAACAAGCTGACCAAGCTTTAAAAGTACTGAGAGTACTGCGTACTAAATGGAACGGAATCTCTGCTACAATAAGATAGTAAACACCTGTCAAAGACTTAACCATGGGATAGTTGATTGGAACACTTATGATGTATGAAGATGAGATAAAATATGGAGAAAATGAGAATAAGGTTTTAATCACTAGAGAATACATTGCTTTAAAAGTGTCATCTCAAGGGAAAAGCAAAAATCTAAAGAAAAAAAGTAAAGGTGAAATCAAAAAGTTTTGATTCATCAAATTATGATATAGAACTGGATCAGCTAACTAGAATGTTTAGTAAATTCTATAGAAATAAGAATGGTTTAAGAAAGATATTCAAAAATGATGAAAACGAAGTAAGATTTTATGAGTGCAAGAAGATGGGTCATCTCTGAGCTGACTGTCCACAATTAAAAGAAGACAAGAAGAAGAATTTCATCAAAAGGAATAATTATGAGAAAAATGAAAAGAGAGAAATGAAATCTACATGGAGTTTTTCTGAAGACTCCAGTATCTCCTCAAAATAAGACTCATCGAAGTAAAAAGTAAATCTAAAAGCCAATATGTGCTTTATGGATGACAAGATGAGGTATAAACATATTACTCCTCTGACTCTGACTCTAGTTCCGAAACAAGCTATTCTAATGAAAAACATGCAGCCTACTGCAACATGATTGAAGAAAAATATGAATATCTTTTTAATAAACGTAATACATTAATGAACATTCACAAGGCTATTTCTGATGAAAGAGACACAATACTAAATAAATTTTAGGAGTTAACAAATATGTATAATTCAATTAACATTGAATATATAGATCACAAAGGTAAAATAAAAACACTAAAAATAGAAGTAGAAACATATAATATTGCGGCCCTTATTTTTACCTGAGGAGAAAACTGCTTGAATGAAATTCATGGAAAAACTCTTATAAAGAATAAAAGATTTGGAATTGGCAGTAATAGTGAAAAACCAAGGCTGTAAAAGATTTATTTTGTTCCCAACTCAAAAAGATTAAATTTTAATTACTGTGGAACAAGAGGACATATTTCTAAAATTTATTTTTTATGACAACCTCAAAAAAGTGGAATTAAGAAATATTTTTTCCAAATAATTTATTATATTATTTTGATTTCAGAAAAACAAAGCAAGTTTGGATTCCCATATCCTTGCTGGCTAACACAACTAGACCCAATAGAATATGGCTACCAAATCAACTTGTTTAAATTACTTTGTAGGAAGAAGGTCATAGAAGAAAAATAGACAATATGATATATAGACAGTGGCTGCTCAAGGTTTATGAGCGGATGCTCATCAAATTTTCTACACTCACTCAAAAATATAGTGGACTTGTCATTTTTGGTGACAATGCCAAAGGGATTATCATTTTCATTGTAATAGTTAGATATCGAGAAGCTATCTCAATCAACAAAGTACTATATATACAAGGATTAAAGCACAATCTAATAAGTATCTATCAACTATGTGATGATGGTTATGCGATTGATTTTTCAGACAATTGTTGTTCTGTTTTCAAAAATAAACTACTTAAATTTAGAGCACTAAGAACTGACAATGTGTATACCCTGAATTTAAATTCCTTGTGTAAACAATAAGTAAACAGCTTAACTGTTAAGATAAATGAATCCAGGATCTGGTATAGAAGACTTCGACATTGCAATATATATGATTTACATAAATTATCCAAGAAACAATTAGTTTGTTGATTTTTCTAGTCTCAAGTTTTAAAGTGATAGATTTTGTGATTCATGTTAATTTGGAAATCAGAAAAAATCATCCTCAAAATCTGTTAACAACATTGCTACATCTAGTCCTCTAGAACTTATCCTTATGGTTATTTTTGGACCTTCAAGAGTAGAAAGCTTGGCTGGTAAATTATATGTATATATTTTGGTTGATGACTATTCTAGATTTACATGCATTTTCTTTTTAAAATTTAAAAATTAAGTGTTTACATTAATTGATTGTTTTTTCAAATCTGTTCAAAATGAAAAAGGTATTAAAATAATTTCATTAAGAAGTGATCGTGTTGGAGAATTTGAGAATTTGAAATTCAATTCCTTTTTCTCAAATATGGGTATTAAACGCATCTTCTCTTCACCAAGAACACATCAACAAAATGGAATTGTTGAAATAAGAAATAGGATTATTCAAAAAATGGCTAGGACTATGCTAAATGAATACAGTCTTCCTACTTATTTTTGGGTTGAAGCTTTAAGCACAGCGTGCTATATAATGAATAGAATTTTAATTAGACCAATTTTAGAAAAGACATTCTATGAACTCTGGTATAATAAAAAACCTAATGTAATTTACTATATTGCTTTTCGATGCAAGGTTTTCAACTTAACCACCAAATAAAATCTTTATAAATTTGATCCAAAATATGATGCAAGAATTTTCTTAGGATATTATGGTACTTCCCAAGATTATATAATTATTAATAAAAAGTCATGGATTTTTGAAAAATTAGTTCATGTGAAATTTGATGAATCGAATCCATTTGAGAAAAGGGCAGATCAAATGGATGACCTTGATTCTAATGAAAACATGAGACTTGAGAACCTGAAAGATGATTTTAAAAAAGATATAAATGAAATCTGGTCCAGTCCAGAAGAACATGACACTGAAGAACATAAAATTGTGCTACCAAGACAGACAAGGACCCTAAAGAATCACCATTTAGAAACTATAATATGAGACTTATAAACAAGAATTAAAACTGGAAGGTACATTGGAAATCTTGTTGAGTTTTCGGCCATTCAATCCCAATTAGAACCAAAGTCTATATAATAATCTTTAGATGTTGAAAGTTGGATGATAGAATTTGAAGAAGAACTAAACCAGTTGAAAATAAATGAAGTCTGAAAATTAGTTTAAAGACTACATAATTATCAACTTATTAGAAAAAAATTGGTTTTTAGAAATAAACATGATGACCAAGTAATAATAACTACAAATAAAGTAAGACAAGTAGCTAAAGCATATAATCAAGAAGAAGGTTAAGATTATAATGAGACCTTTCCACCTGTTGGTATATTAGAAGCCAATAGAATCTTCTTATCATATGCATCTCATATGAATTTTAAATTATTTCAGATGGATATTATGCCTACCTTTTTAAATTGTTATTTGATGGAGGAAGTTTATGTTGAGAAACCTCTGGGTTTTGAAAATTCTAAAAGACAAGATTTTGTTTTTAAACTTACTAAAGCTCTTTATGGCCTTAAACAAGCACCTGGAGCCTATTATAAAAGATTGATCTCTTTTCATTTGAAAAACTATTTTACTGTTGGAATGAATGATCCATCACTGTTTAAGAAAACTGTAAATTATAATATTTTTTTGGTTCAAATTTATGTTGATGATGTAATTTTTGGACCGAATAATAAATCCATTTTTTATGAGTTTTCAAATCTACTGAAAAAAATATTTTAAAATGTGTATTATGGGAGAATTAAATTTCTTGTTAATAATTCATATTTATCAAGAATATTTTAGAAATTTCTTAAATAAAATAAAATAAAATAAAATACTAATTTACAAATGAAATTTTGACATAAAAACAACAAGACATATACAACTCATATGTGTACTAATATAAAACATGATTTCAATGAAACTAGAAAATCAGATTACAACAAGTTATATAGAGGTATGATTGGTAGTTTATTATATCTTATTGCTAGTTGGCCAGATATAATGTATTTAGAAAGTCTATGTGTAAGATTTCAATCAAATCCTAAAGAATCCCATTTAACTGCTGTGAAAATAATTTTTAGATATTTAAAAGGAACTTTTTTTTCAATCTGTTATTTATCCTAAAATGTCTGATTTTAATTTAATTTTACATTCAGATTCAGAATTTAGGAGTTGTAGATTATATAGGAATATAACTTCAAGTACTTATCACTTTTTAGGAAAATCTGTAGTGTCATTGTCAAGTAAGAAACAACACTCAGTTGCCCTATCAACAACCGAGGAAGAATATGTATCTATTGGAAGTTGATGTGCACATGTTTTTTGGATGAATAACACTCTTATGGATTTTGGACTAAATTTTAATAGTACTAATATTTTATTTGATAATACTAGTGCTATAAATATTTCAAAAAATCCTATTAATCATTATAGTACTAAGCATATTGATATCAGAAGTCATTTTCTGAGATATTATTTTCTTAAAAATGATATATCTTTGGAATTTGTAAGTACTAAAATTCAATTAGCAGATATTTTTACTAAACCACATCCTACTACAAGGTTTGATTTTATTAAGGGGGGCCAGGTTTATTTAATTTTAAATAATTTTTTATTTTATACTAATGTTTCTTTTATTTTAATACTGTTTAAAATAAATTATTTATTAGTTTTTAAAACAGAATAAGTTTATTTTTCAGGATCAATTTTATTCGTTTTTAAAATATATATAATAATTATTTATGACACGGGAAGCAAGGCTGTCTGAAACCTTTCCAATTCCGAGTCGTATCATTTTCTAACAAAAAATCCTTTGAACCCACGATGCTTTACCTCTCTTTTTCTATTCGAACCTAAACCTTAGAAACCCTGATCCTCTTTCGAACCTTCATATATTTTTTTGACAGAAATGGCCAAGACCAAGAGAAACGATGAAGCTAAGACCAGCACCTCAAAGAAACAGTGCTCTGATGTGGGAAAAATTGCAAGGAATGGTCATAGACCTGGAATGAATATTTCAGATGAATCATTTACATAAACAAGTTCTCTATTTTCAAAATCTGGATCAGACTGTTAATGGTGAGAATTCTGAGTTTTTGTATGAGATATAACTACGTAAATTCTTTACCCATGTACAATTTATTCTGAGAGAATATGAGGATAATATGTTAGTGAAGATTGAAGATAAAGATGTTTTGATATCCTCTGTAGAGATAGGTCAGATTCTGAACTGCCCTCATGAATGAGTTTTGCATTTTGACTTGAAAATAATATAAGAGATTCAGTTCATAAGTTTGATGATGTCATATATTTTCTTTTTGGTTATACTCATATAAGGAAGATGTTGAAAAAGGACCTGGACCCAATTAATAAAATCATGGTGAAATTTGGGAAAATACAAATTTCACCATGGGTGTTTGAGTGGGAGAAAATATTTTATCCAGACATGTATATAATGTTTCTATTATTGAGTGATATAAGGCTTAATTTTCCTAGGTACATGGAAAGGTATCTTCATTATTGTTTTCAATTAAGCCTTATATCACTCAATTAAATAATTATCATTTTTGTATATTCATTTCAAAAATTCTATTCAAAAAGGATATGGTGAGGCTAGTGGAAGACAGAGTTACATGTCATAATAGTTACACTATTGGTGCTAGGACACTAAGAAATATTGGTTTCTTATATAGCACATTGAAATAAAAACCTTTTCCAATAGGGGCTGAGGAAGAAGAAGAGAGTGCTCAAGATCAGTCTGTGAATTCCAATGAAGGATAGGCTGAATCGAGAGTGATCAATGTTGTAAGAAGAATAATATTTTAAACTGAAGAAACTAAAGAAGAAATAATTTTTGAGTGACTTCTGATTCAATGAAAAAGAACTGCTAATGATAAACTTGTTTCCCCTGTTTTGAAAACAATAGATAAACTCTCATACAGTTTTGTTAGAGATGAATCTGTTGAGAAGCCACAGGAAGAGGATACTGCTCAAGTTAGACTAACTCCTCCAAGTATAAACTGAAATTGATCCTCAAATTGTAGCTGAAGTATATGTTACAATTAAAAATAAAAAGGAGGCAGATCCTGGTGAGTAAGTGGCCAGTCATCAAGAAAATTAAGAAAATATTATTTTAGAAAATCCAAAGGATTAATTGATTTTTGATTTTTGCGATGAGAATGTTTCTGAAGTTCATATGTAAGTAATTAATGTTGATTTTTATATGGAAGAGTCTGGAAAAGACTCTGAGGAAAAGTTTGTTGACCAGCCAGCCTAGTATGAAGCAAAAGAAAACTCTGATGCAGACACATTTCCATTAGTACTGCTGCATTGCATTAAAGATGAAAATGGGAATCAAGCACATGGGGCCTCTGATTATGTGAATAAGTAAGTATAATCGTTGTACAGAAAGATGTCTAGCTTGGAAACATAAAATGTTGCTCTGAGGAGATCCTTAGATAAGGAACAGTTGAAAATTCAAAGGCTTAAAGGAAGTACAGTTTCCTAACAAAATGTTGAAGATTTTAAGCAAGATATGTTGAAAGAGGTACACATGCTCAAATCAGAAATAGTTATGAATTCAGATCTGTCAGAATTCAAAACCTATATGGAGACACATTTTGAATCTATAAGAACTAGTGATTCTAGTGGATTAGAGACTTCAACTGATTTAATCTAAGGATTTCAGGCTATCACAACATCAATGAGAAATATGAATGATAGATTTCATGATTTGCAATGCAATAGTGCTCCACTATCAGTTTTGTAAGATAACCAGATGTTTTTGGTTGACTAGTTGACCTCAGGTGAACCAAGTATTACAACTATTCTAACTCAGTTCACAGATAAATTAACTCTTTTTATGGAGAAGGAAGAGAGACTTCATGAGTTTTTTAGAGTAAACAAGATAGAAGATATTCATATGACTCAAGAGAATCGAGATCTTATTATCAAATTGGGAGATGGAATGATGAAAAGGCTAAGGGATCAGTTGACAAAAATCATGAAAGTAGTTCAAAGGAGATAGATCATCTGTCATACTCTTATCTTACCTTGATTCATGTGATCATCATTGAAGTGCCCAGATGAGTGTGAATCACTGAGAGGGGGAGGGGGTGAATCAGTGATCCCTTAAAACTTTTTACTAATTGATTCTTAATCAATTAAACCTCTATGGCTGGTTAAAGCCTCGATCCACTCTTCTTGTATCTCTCAACCTTTCCCGGATAATGCAGTAATGAAAAGGCACAGGACACAAGGATTTACAAGGTTCGGCCCCAAAGGCCTACATCCTTGCCATGCTCTCTCAGCATGGATTCTCCCATTATAACTTGTTAGAATTACAATGGTCGATACAGAGTCCCACTGTATCTCTCCTGAGTCCCACAGGAGGGTCTTTATACTGCGTCCCACAGTGTTACCAGAGTCCCACTGGCCTGCTCCAGAATCCCACTGAAGACTTCTTCTCCCTGAGTCCCACAGGGTCTTCTCCTGGCTCCTCGAGTCACACGAGTAGCTCTTCTTCACTTTAAGGTCTTCAAGTAACTTCAGCAGTCTGGGATAAAGGCTGCTGGCCTTGCTCTTCTTCTGATCACTTGTGGTGAACAGGTCTTCTCGTCTTGCTCAGGCTTTATCTCCTTCTTCTGAGGATGACCTGGCTTCTCTCTCCAACTACTGAATGCTCAGACAACTGATATCTTTAACTTCAGTCTGGTCCAGTCTCAGTTCAAAACAACTTCATGCACTGAGTGCATGGCATCTCTGTCTCTTCATGCAATGATTGCATGGCCTTCTCAATTCTTCAAGAACCTCCTAGTCTTGGACAACTCAAATTGCACACAAGCTGATTCAGACTTGTTCACGTGTGCATGTGCATGCATGCAAGCATTCACTTCCCTTCTTCTCCTCTTGGTGCAATAAACCCACAAAGGGTGTAGTCAACTATAGCACACACCTTCTTCACAATCTTCACACACTTAATTCAATTTGCTTACACACTTAGAGTGTGTTCTACTTTGGTGTGGATGTCTTCTCTTCTTCTTAGTGTGTACACACTTTCTTTTGCACACACACTAAGGTTCGACCTTGTTGTCTTTTTGCACACACTTGTTTCACTTTGCACACACTTTAGACTTGGCCTTCACTTGTTTAGCACACTCACTTCCTTGTTCTTTTAATCTTCTTCAAAGTGTGCACTTCACTTATGCACACACTTGGTTCTTCATTTTTCACACACAAGGGCTACGGCCTTGTTGTCTTTTTGCACACAAAGGCACAAAGGCCTTTCCTTCACTTCTTGCACACACACAAGGCTACTACCTTTTCTTGTTTTGTTAAGCACACACGGCCGTAGGGCCTTCTTCTCCACTTGGCACACTTGGCCCGTAGGTGATCTTGTCCACTTTTCACACACACAAATAGTGTGGTCTTCTTGTTTCACACACACCCAAGGCTACGGCCTTTACTTGCTTTTCACACACAATTTGTTCTTTCTCTTTTAATCTTCAAGTGTGCACACCCAACAAGGGCTACGGCCTCTTCTTATTCTTTTTGCACACAAGGCTCAAAGCCTTGGCCTCGGGTTCTTCTTCTCCACTTGGCACTCAAAGGGTGCAAGGGCTCGACCTTCCTCCACTATTTGCACACACACTGCCCACGGCCCCTTCTTTGTTCTTGTTTGCATATACACCCAAAGGGTGTGTTCTTTCACTTCACACAAGGCACTCCACTTTTCACACATATGAGGAAAGGCCTCGGCCTTCTTTGGCACACACACAATGTGTGTAGAACACAAGGCAAACAAGCCTCGGGTCTTCACCTAGCCTTCGGGCGCGCAAGGTGCACGGCACAGAGGCGCGCAAGACCTCCAACCCGCGGGGCGCGCAAGTGCAACACCCGCGGGGTCTTCCTCTTGCCGCGCAAGGGTGCGGGCAGAGAGGGAACAAGCCTCGGGCGCGCAAGAATGCTGCGGCCACGAGCTCTTCCTGCCGCGCAGAGTGCGCGCAAGGGACCTCGCCGCGCAAGTGTGCGCGGGGCTTTGTCTTCGCGAGGCACAAGGTGCACTCACGGTTCTCCGGATCTTCAACAAAGAATCAGCAAGCATCTAAGAGGGCTCGGGCTCTCTTTTTATAGGCAGTGGTGAGGCGGTGCATCCGCGTAAGAAATATTCGATCTCCCGAAGATTTCGGATCTTCAAAATCTTCAAAATCTTGTTTTTTTTTATCCTCTGTTTCACGCGGGTTCTTCCTTTATTATTTTCCTTCGATCTTCCTCCTCGTGCATGCGATTTATAACGCATGCACGGCCTCTGTTAAAACCCAATCCATGCATGCAAAGCACGAACACCAACTGGCCTCGGCACCTTTGGTTTGCCTTCGGCCAAATCTCGAATTCTTCTTCTCATCGCATGCAAACTCATATTTATGCTTGAATAAGTTCGTAGAGGCCAGACGATCACCATGGAGGTCTCGGTTTGCTCGGAGGTGGCCGGGAACTCGAATTTTGTCTTCGGGGAGGCTCTGGTTCAGCGGCGGCTGCGGGAATGCTCGGGGAGGCCTCAGCCGAGCTCGGGGAAGAGGACGAGCTCTCGGCCGTCGGATCAGGCGTTTAAGATACATCGGGCGGCCTTGATCTGAAGATCTCGCGCGGGATGCGATGAGCGGTCCAGATCGAGCGCGCGATTGATCGAGCGGCTCAGATTCGCTCCCGGGATTTTTTGCCCGTCCCACATCGAATCCTTCCGCGGTTTTCACGCAGCTTATTACTCAGCCGCTCCCTTCAACTCGCCAGTTGAACTTCTCCCCTCCCGGTGCCGCCCCGCACCGGGTTCTCTCTGCGGGCGCGCTCTGCGCCCACTCTGCTCCTGCGGGCGCGCTCCAAGCACCCACTATGCTCCCTTCGGGCGCGCTCCAAGCGCCCACCATGCACACTTGGGTGCGCGGGCTTCACCACCGCGTGCCCTCGGGGACACGGCCCCGGCCTCTCTTGGGATGGCCCCATGGGATCCCCTAGGGCGTGGTGACCTGGTTCCCACATGTGCCTTGGGTTGAGCCCTTAAGGCTGGCCCTTGAGGGCCTAATTTTTGGCTAAGTCTTGAATAAGTCGTTGTCAAAAAACAAAGTCCCCCATGAAATCAAGCCATATCAAGTACCAAATGCCAAGCCACTTCAAGTCATTCTTCTCCCCATCTCTATTCTTCTTCTTCTTCTTAAGAATTCCTCCATTTCTTCTCCTCTCATGATCTTCACTTAGGATATGGAATTCAGAAGGTTCACCATCAACCGAAGCTCCTGAATCAAATAATTCTCCAATGTTCTTCATTGATCCAATCAGAGATCAATTGGAACATATTCATGTTCACATGCACTAAGTGATAGTGCATGGACTTCATTAATGCACATCATCCACTTAGTAGTTGTGGATGGAACTCCTTTCACCTCCTCATGCATTGTGAAGACAATGCATGGTCTTCAATCAATGTTGTGACATTGTTTCATCAGGATACATGTTCTATGAACTTAATGATCAGCTCATCAATCGTCTGATTTTCATGGAGAATGTTTCAACCATATTCTCCAATGCCACTTAGTGAATCTCCTAAGTGACATTCCTCTAAGTTCCATGGCCATTCTCCATTCATCACCAACACCATCACAACCTTTGGCATTCACATCTTGACAATTCTTGACATCCATTCATTCTACGACAACAACATGTCTCATTGACAACAAATGCAACACAATGCACTTCAATCTCCCCCTTTGTATTTGTTGTCAATACACTCCTTCAGCACATATGAATGGGTCAATATGTGTGCCAATACGTATCCCCCTTATTGGCAATCAAATGCAAAGGTGTGGTGTGGTTCACTTTCAAAAATCACTTCCTCCCTTTGAATAGTATTCTTCTTGAAAAGCACTAAGAGAGGGATGATGTCACATGTTCTTCTTTAGCAAAGAACCTTTAGTAAATCAGCTCTAAGTCTACTTGGGCTAACCCGGTGTAGAAAACAAGAGTGATATAACCAAGATTTTTCAATGCTGTCCACAATTCTCTACACATGTGAGATCATGCTTCAGGGGTTTGAAATTTTTTTCAGATATAACAATGAATTGCTAAATCCTGCACAACTTCACAAAACTCATTAGAAAGTTCAGTGCAATGATAAAGCTCCCCCTTTCATCCATTTGTCTTCAATCCATACTCCCCCTTAATTGACAAGATGAATATAATTAAGAAACAAGGGATGAAAGTATGATTGGAATACCTTCAGCTTTTCTCAAGATGGTATTAAATCTTAGAATCCCATCTTCTTCAGATAGGCTCCCCCTCAAGGGGTGCAGTCCATTCTGTCCAAACCATCCTCCAGATGAGAATGATCATCATCTTCAATTCCCTGCAATGTTAGCACATGTATATACCAAGAGTATAAGGGAATAAGATGGAACCTCCTTGGTTCATCAATGTGAACAACAAGGTTGAGAAGATTCTCTCAACCGAGATGTCCCATTTTCACCAGTCTTCACACTTGCACATTTGATCTTCATTGATGATTGTGCTGGTGTGGATCTCAATACATCTTCATGTGAAATATTCTTCTTCCCTTTTGCCTTATCAATTTCCAGAACTTCATCTTCAGCTCTTTGTAGATCTTTGGCAAGTTGCAACTGATTTGGCCATATGACTAACAAGTCATTTGGAAGTGAGGCCTCAGTTTTGGAAATTCCACATTGTTCTTTTGATGCTGTTAAGCTACCTTTATTAGGCAACTTATTTTCAACCAATCCCTTCTGCTTCTTCTGGATTGATTGTTTGTTTGAGTCCAGTCTGCTTCTATTGAATTTCATGGCTTCTTTACAAAGATCCATGATATGTCCTTTCTTTCCACAGTAGAAGCATTTCTTGGTGGTCCTTCTGGATGCATCACCCTTCTTGGACTCAGACTCCAAGGACTTCTCTTCATTTCTCAAACACTTCTTGGGAGCATTTTCCACTTTCTTATTGCTTCCCAAGGATTCTTTCTGAGCCAGGTTCTGTGATCTTTTCTTCTTTGGAGCTCTGGATACAGTTAGAGATTGACATGTATCTATTTGACCACTTTTGCAATCATCCCAGATGTTGTCAAGTAATCCAAATCTATTTGCAGTAAACAGATGTCTCTGGACCTGTGGATGCTGCTTCTTTACTTCTGGCTTGCTCCCCCTAGGCATGGGCTTCCTCTGTGCTTTGGCATTCAGTGGATTGTACCAACAATCCTTTGCACAATGCCCATACTTGTTACAACACCAACATTGACCCACAAATCTTGACCTCTTGAGTCCTTCTGATTGTAGGGTACTTTTCTTGACCTGTTGTGCTGTTTCAGGAGAGCTCTGCTTCTTTACTGTCTTCATCCATATTTGTTTGGAATTATTCTTCCATTTTGCACTTTTAATAGAAACACTTATAGAAGCATGAGTACAAGATGGTATGGATGGTACCTTCTTTTTAGAAGTTGTTGCAGTTTCACTAGAGGATGTCTTTCTTTTAGAATCATCCTGCTCAATGCATACTTGAGTAGCAACATTTCTCCTTTCAGCTGACTGGGAGTCTTTGGCTTTGGGTGACTGCTGATTTTTCAATATCACCTCCAGTTCTAAGCATTTCATATTGAGGGAGTTCTTCTAATCCTCAATAGTTCTTAGCCTTCCTTCCCATTTCTCTTCCAGCTGCTTTATCTGGTCTTCATGCACCTTATTCATTTCATGCAATGAGTTGTCAAGCTCCTTCACCCTTTTTACTTTGTCTTCAAGTTGATCATCTTTAACAACCATTGATACTCTATGCCTCTTCTCCAGTGCATGGTAAACATCTTTGATTATTACTTTAAAGATTTCTTTCTCAGAAAGGCTTCTTTGCAATTCTTCAGTAGTGTCTTCATATCTTTTATTGCAAAGAGATACTGTTTCATCTTTAGCCTTCACCAGCTTTCTGAGAGTGTTGGTTATGCCAACCCTTTTAGCCAATTGATCTTCCATTGCATTGGCTTCTTCTTCTAACTGTGATTTTTCTTCATGAAGATCATGGATGCCTGTAGCTATACACTTTACCACTTCCATGGGAACTGTCTTCTGAAGATATTTGAGTGCATTCTGAAGATCATGAATTGTTTCAACTTCATCACAGCTAGGACAGGCTTTCTTAATCTTCTTGGCCTGTTTCTTCTTTCTATTTTTCTGAGTCTTGGCAGATATCTCCATTTGAGGCTGGTTGCTCATTTCCTCAAGTCTGCACTTCATAAAGACTCCCTTGGATCTTTTAGAGGTAACCTCCCTCTGATACCAACTGAAGTGCCCAGATCAGTGTGAATCACTGAGAGGGGGAGGGGGTGAATCAGTGATCCCTTAAAACTTTTTACTAATTGATTCTTAATCAATTAAACCTCTATGGCTGGTTAAAGCCTCGATCCACTCTTCTTGTATCTCTCAACCTTTCCCGGATAATGCAGTAATGAAAAGGCACAGGACACAAGGATTTACAAGGTTCGACACCAAAGGCCTACATCCTTGCCATGCTCTCTCAGCATGGATTCTCCCATTATAACTTGTTAGAATTACAATGGTCGATACAGAGTCCCACTGTATCTCTCCTGAGTCCCACAGGAGGGTCTTTATACTGCGTCCCACAGTGTTACCAGAGTCCCACTGGCCTGCTCCAGAATCCCACTGAAGACTTCTTCTCCCTAAGTCCCACAGGGTCTTCTCCTAGCTCCTTGAGTCACACGAGTAGCTCTTCTTCACTTTAAGGTCTTCAAGTAACTTCAGCAGTCTGGGATAAAGACTGCTGGCCTTGCTCTTCTTCTGATCACTTGTGGTGAACAGGTCTTCTCGTCTTGCTCAGGCTTTATCTCCTTCTTCTGAGGATGACCTGGCTTCTCTCTCCAACTACTGAATGCTCAGACAACTGATATCTTTAACTTCAGTCTGGTCCAGTCTCAGTTCAAAACAACTTCATGCACTGAGTGCATGGCATCTCTGTCTCTTCATGCAATTATTGCATGGCCTTCTCAATTCTTCAAGAACCTCCTAGTCTTGGACAACTCAAATTGCACACAAGCTGATTCAGACTTGTTCATGTGTGCATGTGCATGCATGCAAGCATGCACTTCCCTTCTTCTCCTCTTGGTGCAATAAACCCACAAAGGGTGTAGTCAACTATAGCACACACCTTCTTCACAATCTTCACACACTTAATTCAATTTGCTTACACACTTAGAGTGTGTTCTACTTTGGTGTGGATGTCTTCTCTTCTTCTTAGTGTGTACACACTTTCTTTTGCACACACACTAAGGTTCGGCCTTGTTGTCTTTTTGCACACACTTGTTTCACTTTGCACACACTTTAGACTTGGCCTTCACTTGTTTAGCACACTCACTTCCTTGTTCTTTTAATCTTCTTCAAAGTGTTCACTTCACTTATGCACACACTTGGTTCTTCATTTTTCACACACAAGGGCTACGGCCTTGTTGTCTTTTTGCACACAAAGGCACAAAGGCCTTTCCTTCACTTCTTGCACACACACAAGGCTACTGCCTTTTCTTGTTTTGTTAAGCACACACGGCCGTAGGGCCTTCTTCTCCACTTGGCACACTTGGCCCGTAGGTGATCTTGTCCACTTTGCACACACACAAATAGTGTGGTCTTCTTGTTTCACACACACCCAAGGCTACGGCCTTTACTTGCTTTGCACACACAATTTGTTCTTTCTCTTTTAATCTTCAAGTGTGCACAGCCAACAAGGGCTACGGCCTCTTCTTATTCTTTTTGCACACAAGGCTCAAAGCCTTGGCCTCAAGTTCTTCTTCTCCACTTGGCACTCAAAGGGTTCAAGGGCTCGGCCTTCCTCCACTATTTGCACACACACTGCCCACGGCCCCTTCTTTGTTCTTGTTTGCTTATACACCCAAAGGGTGTGTTCTTTCACTTCACACAAGGCACTCCACTTTTCACACACACGAGGCAAGGCCTCGGCCTTCTTTGGCACACACACAATGTGTGTAGAACACAAGGCAAACAAGCCTCGGGTCTTCACCTAGCCTTCGGGCGCGCAAGGTGCACGGCACAGAGGCGCGCAAGACCTCCTACCCGCGGGGCGCGCAAGTGCAACACCCGCGGGGTCTTCCTCTTGCCGCGCAAGGGTGCGGGCAGAGAGGGAACAAGCCTCGGGCGCGCAAGAATGCTGCGGCCACGAGCTCTTCCTGCCGCGCAGAGTGCGCGCAAGGGACCTCGCCGCGCAAGTGTGCGCGGGGCTTTGTCTTCGCGAGGCACAAGGTGCACTCACGGTTCTCCGGATCTTCAACAAAGAATCAGCAAGCATCTAAGAGGGCTCGGGCTCTCTTTTTATAGGCAGTGGTGAGGCGGTGCATCCGCGTGAGAAATATTCGATCTCCTGAAGATTTCGGATCTTCAAAATCTTCAAAATCTTGTTTTTTTTATCCTCTATTTCACGCGGGTTCTTCCTTTATTATTTTCCTTCGATCTTCCTCCTCGTGCATGCGATTTATAACGCATGCACGGCCTCTGTTAAAACCCAATCCATGCATGCAAAGCACGAACACCAACTGGCCTCGGCACTTTTGGTTTGCCTTCGGCCAAATCTCGAATTCTTCTTCTCATTGCATGCAAACTCATATTTATGCTTGAATAAGTTCGTAGAGGCCAGACGATCACCATGGAGGTCTCGGTTTGCTCGGAGGTGGCCGGGAACTCGAATTTTGTCTTCGGGGAGGCTCTGGTTCAGCGGCGGCTGCGGGAATGCTCGGGGAGGCCTCAGCCGAGCTCGGGGAAGAGGACGAGCTCTCGGCCGTCGGATCAGGCGTTTAAGATACATCGGGCGGCCTGGATCTGAAGATCTCGCGCGGGATGCGATGAGCGGTCCAGATCGAGCGCGCGATTGATCGAGCGGCTCAGATTCGCTCCCGGGATTTTTTGCCCGTCCCACATCGAATCCTTCCGCGGTTTTCACGCGGCTTATTACTCAGCCGCTCCCTTCAACTCGCCAGTTGAACTTCTCCCCTCCCGGTGCCGCCCCGCACCGGGTTCTCTCTGCGGGCGCGCTCTGCGCCCACTCTGCTCCTGTGGGCGCGCTCCAAGCGCCCACTATGCTCCCTTCGGGCGCGCTCCAAGCGCCCACCATGCACACTTGGGTGCGCGGGCTTCACCACCGCGTGCCCTCGGGGACACGGCCCCGGCCTCTCTTGGGCTGGCCCCATGGGATCCCCTTGGGCGTGGTGACCTGGTTCCCACATGTGCCTTGGGTTGAAGCCTTAAGGCTGGCCCTTGAGGGCCTAATTTTTGGCTAAGTCTTGAATAAGTCTTTGTCAAAAAACAAAGTCCCCCATGAAATCAAGCCATATCAAGTACCAAATGCCAAGCCACTTCAAGTCTTTCTTCTCCCCATCTCTATTCTTCTTCTTCTTCTTAAGAATTCCTCCATTTCTTCTCCTCTCATGATCTTCACTTAGGATATGGAATTCAGAAGGTTCACCATCAACCGAAGCTCCTGAATCAAATAATTCTCCAATGTTCTTCATTGATCCAATCAGAGATCAATTGGAACATATTCATGTTCACATGCACTAAGTGATAGTGCATGGACTTCATTAATGCACATCATCCACTTAGTAGTTGTGGATGGAACTCCTTTCACCTCCTCATGCATTGTGAAGACAATGCGTGGTCTTCAATCAATGTTGTGACATTGTATCATCAGGATACAAGTTCTATGAACTTAAAGATCAGCTCATCAATCGTCTGATTTTCATGGAGAATTTTTCAACCATATTCTCCAATGCCACTTAGTGAATCTCCTAAGTGACATTCCTCTAAGTTCCATGGCCATTCTCCATTCATCACCAACACCATCACAACCTTTGGCATTCACATCTTGACAATTCTTGACATCCATTCATTCTACGACAACAACATGTCTCATTGACAACAAATGCAACACAATGCACTTCAATCATGATAGTACATATTCCATGTTTTCAATGAAAGTTTGATTCAGTTTATCCTAGTTTGTTTTTTACTGTCTTTTTTTAGATATTCCAGTAATCCATGTTCAATTACTGATGAACGATTAATATTAGCATTTACATAAGTTCAGTGTTACATTAAATGTGTTCTATTCCAGATTCTATAATTATTTCTAATATCTCAAAAAGGGGGGGGGGGATTTTGATAAACACAACATTTTATTTTAATCTTTTCAAATATTAAGCATTATATTAATCCTTTAAAGGGGGAGAAATTGAGTTAATTGTAATATTGTATTTATCTATTCAAAATTCAAAACTATATGTAATTAATTTTGTAAGTTAATTTCATTGCTTATTTTATGGGTTTTGTGATCATCAAAAAGAGGGAGATTGTTGAGTAAGTGTTGTTTTTCAGTGATACATACTAATTTGTGTTCAAAAAGGGAGATATTGTTAAGAATAATGTTTTATCTCTATGATAATTTTGATGCTCACAAATACCGTTAATTGTTTTATAATGATTTTATTTTGTAAGTATATTTTAGGAATTTACTTTTTTTATTTATGGATGAAATATTTATGTTCTTGAACAATGATATTTAATTTCTAAAGTATTCGCATTAGTATGTTCTGGAAACACTGTTCATGCTCTATATATTCGGGAATTTCTTAAGCATGTTCTGAAACATTGTTCATACTCTACATGGAGAAACGTAGTGTAAAGATGAAATGTGATGTATACATTATGAGATACCATAAAATTATGGAAGTGTAACCCTATTTTAGGAAGGAACCCTTCATTTGTGTTATTGAAAAAGTATGGGAGAAGAACAGTATGTAAGTTTTAAAAGATATGTTTTTTTCAAAAGTATGGTTCATCAACCATACTTTTGTAAAAAATCGTATGCTTCATCAAAAGATTGGGTTATTTACCTTATGTTTGAAGATATTAAAAGTATATATCATTTATCATACATTTTTTTTTTGAAAATAAAAGTATGGTTCATCAACCCTAAGTTTCTGTTCAACCTTACAGTGAAAGATGCAAGTTATACAGTTCAACCTTACCTTTGGAGTCGGAGAAATAAAGACAATATTATTATGAAATGGTTTGAAAGCAGATTATTTGGCTAATTTCAAGCCATATTTTAATTTTATTTTAAATTTTGTCTTTA
Source organism: Viscum album (assembly GCA_963277665.1). NCBI lineage: Eukaryota > Viridiplantae > Streptophyta > Magnoliopsida > Santalales > Viscaceae > Viscum > Viscum album. Next base: position 64,975,526 of record OY728139.1, read on the forward strand.
ACTAATCCAAAGTCATTTTATCAATTATTTAAAGGATCAATTTAAAAGGATATTTTTATGTCGAATCATCAAGGAAGTTACGATTGCTCTATTATTTTGAATTTTTAATTATCGTGAGTCAGGAGACTATTGTGGATCTAAATTTTCAGGAGAAGTGCTCATAGTTATTATATAGATGTGATATTTACAAAGAGAATATATACAGGTTTTTCCAAATATGACCATAGAACGTTCATAAAACGAAGGAAAAAAGAGACTATCGAAAAAACAGATCTGCTAATTCAAAATTGCGACAAAAATCTGTTTATTGAAGAAGAAGAATCATGATATAAGATTCAATCATTATGCATCCACGATCTACATTGAATCTTCTACAGCTAATGTTTCGAATTATATTTTTTATATCTACTGCAACAGGATTGACTCAGAATAACTCTAATTTGAAGATCACTATTTATGAAGGATGTGATCTATCTACTGTCAATTTCATTCTGTTTCAGTTGTGAAGAAAAACAGGAATGTATTTTCAAAGTAAAAATACATTTCTTTTCTATTCTTCAGTGATCAGATTCTTGTACTAAGCTGTATATGTTCTGTGAGTGAACCAGAAGGCTTTTTTACATAGATTTTAATGGTTTCCACTGCCTGTGCTCAATTGTGGAATGGTCTGTTGATAAGAGGACCAAATAGTGAAAATCAAAAAGCTCACGGAGTAGAGAATTGGTGGAGTGGACTAGGGTCCTTCTGTTCCCTGAACCACTATACATCAGGTGTCTCTTCTATTTACATTTCCATGTCATTAAATCGTATGTTTAAAGTTAAAGGGCATAACATGGCCTTTTTAAGAATTTGTAAAAGACGCAATTCAGCACCCTCTTGTGTATATTTGGTACAATCCGATCCAAAACTAATATGATCCAATCATACAACACTCTAAATAAAATTAATTTTTTATGAAGTGTTTCCAAAATTAACTGATCGAGTCATATATGAAAATAAATATCAAGAAACTAAATAAATTTATTCTTTATAATTTGATAAAGGTATAGGTATCATTATTTGTGTTCCAAGGAAGTAGTAAATAAGGTGGATAAAATGATGAAAGATTTAAAGAATGAGTCAGGAGATGTAGTATTCAAATGAATGGTAGCATATTTGATGGACATTCATGAATACATAATGAGTGGGAGGTATTTCATCAAGGAACTATGGAAGCACAATGATGGGAAAAGGCTTGTTTGAAAGAAGAAGTTTGATCCATCGTAAAGCGATTTAAGGCAATCAACCATCTTATGAAATATTAATTAAAGGAATTAAATGATATTCGTAATGTTGTATTCATGTATTATAACTCTATTCAATACAGTAATAATATTTATGAAATGCATCCAATTTTGGACATCTATGGATATAGTGTAATTTATTATGTATCTACCTTTCCAAAATAATGCTTTTTTACACTATATTTGTTGTCAACCCCATGGTCCATTTTAATGAACATTTATTTATGTTTCTTATGAATATTATGAGTTTTATTCTTCATTTATAGTAGTATATGGAGATGCAGTTTGTAATAGTCTCGTATGAAGCCGGAATGATTTTATAGTGTATGGGTGGAATTGTGTACGTATAGGTAAGGGATATATATATAATATATTCATAAATAAAATTGACCCTGAATAATCTTTTTCTATTTTTTTACTTTTATAGAATACTGATGATAGAAATATTATGAATAATTTATAATATTAATACCATATGAAATATAAGATACTCATAAATAAGAATTGGTAGCTTTTGTGTCCTAAGACCTTCAAATTTTGGTTAATATACATGGATTGTACCTATCACTATAAACCAACCATTCCTATCATAATCTATAAACAAATCAACCATAAATATTATTCCAATCATATCTACTAACCCTTCATAGAAGGACTAGCTCAATTGTACCATTAGAGATTCCCTAAGAAATCACATTGTTGGAAATGTTCCACATCAAAGATGCAATAAGGATTAATGTTTCCTAGGAACATTCACTGGTAAAATCACTAAAAAATTATTCTCAATTGAATATGCACTGGAATACCTTTACATTAATGGTCTTTAATAAATGAATCTTACCCCACTAACATTCCACACTACTTATATCTACTCAAGGATTCCTCACATTGAGATTTGGGATATTTTTTTAATCCACCCTAAGATCCATCCAATAACATAAATCCCATTAAAGGGTGATTTTCTCAATTCATGGTCATTATTTATCTATAATTTTTTACTACTATAAATGAAAAGAATTTATTCAATTCAATATTTAATTACTTATTATAATATATAACCAAAAATTATTAGAGAAACCATAGATATTATTTGTTCCCGTATTTGAAAATTATATCACATATCTTGAAGTAGAAATATAATTACCAATAGAAATTAAGATTAATATAAGATATATCATATATAGGATGTTCATTAGATCCTTACTATGTATATATAGGGTTTAGAGTAGTGACATATTCTATATTAATATAGAGATTCACATAAATTCCCCCTTCCAAAAAACAATAATTTTTCAAAAATAGGCATAAAATAATATATATTCAATGTGAACCCATGCCACTCTCTCTTATTTATATCCTATATCGTATGTATTTTCATGATTTTAATATCATTGAAAATATGTTATTATAATTTCCTTAAATATAAGTATGAAACAACTAACTCATTGTATCGATAAAGGGGGTTACTAAATAAAACCATTCAATTAATAAGTTATTTAAACCTAGTCATCACTAATAAGTAAATAAGAATATGATATTTATTTATTATTGATGTTTATATTAATATAAATTTATAATAGATTCTTAAAAAAAATAAAAAAAGACATATAGGAACATGAAATTTCATATATTCTTACATATTCCTACCTATCAACTCATAAATAAGAGGCACGAGACATGAGATTACAGGTCAGGGAAACAAAATATATATAATCCATTTAATTAATCATGTATTAAACATATTTATATCATCCATACTTATGTATGGATTACTTCTTATATATGGAAAGTTTTTTCTTTTGGATATAATCAATACCATTATCCCTAGTTTCACTAAGAATCCATTTTGTAACATTATTGACCTAGTATACCCAAATAGTTTCCAATTATGGTCATCAAATCACCTCAGACACATTTCCTGATCACTAAAGTCTCATGTCAATGTAAAGGGATATATAAAAAATCACCTTTGCATTATCAAGTTGTGAAAAATCTATTTTATTTAGCTATATAGGCCCATAAACAAATTTTGACTAACCCTACCATATAAAAATATCATTCTCTTTCATCAAAACCATTTTCTAAGGATGAAAAATGAGAAATATAACCACTTGTTGTATTTCAACGGTGGGGAGACAAGATGTATGGTTATATAAGGTGAAGAACTATGAAAAAATGAAAAACATTGATGTTAAATAATAAATCAATGATAGAGGAAAGTGTAAAATAAAAAACATTGGATTAATGCTATGATTATTTTGAGGGAACGTAGAAGAGTCAGACTGACTGTAGAGGTGTTCCACAAGAGCTTGATAATCATGACTAACTGAGTAGTGGTTACGGTTCTATTAAATTGATCTGGGACATTTTTAATAGCACTTTCTAAAAAGCGATGATAAATATCCCATTTATTATCATTAAATTTATAAGCACTAATAAATTGGATATTTATCAATGGTAAAAAGTGCTAAGAGATGGCATCTTTATCAGCACTGACATTTTAGAACTCATAAGGATTTTTTAAAATCACTTTTTTATCACTAAGAAAGGATATATATTTATAATTATTTAATAAAATTATTATATTTTTATAATTATTTAAATATATATTATATTTTATTTATAATTACATAAATACATATATAAAATATAATTACTATTTATTTAGAAAAATTATAAATATATAAATTAATAAATATAATAAATAAATACTTATGAATATATTTATTAATAAATAGTTATTTAAAAATATATATTTAACATTATTAGTAGATATATAATCTTAGATACAAGAATTTTAAAAATGAGTGAAATTAAATAATTCAAAATGAGTAAACTATAAAAAAAATTAAAAAATGGATAAGTAATATTAATTATATATAATTTATTATAAAATATGGATATATATATATATTAATAAATATGGAAAATATTAAACATATAAATAAATATAGAAAAATAAATAATTGAAATTTATTGAATTAAATAATAAATAATAAATGAATATTAAAAATTAATACACTAACTATAATAGTATTGAAAATAAATAAATAACACTGACTGATTAAAAACATAATATATTAAATGTATCATATTATAATGAAATTATAAAATATACTAAAATGTGAACAAATTAAAAAAGTATTATTTGTATATGTCTTTATATATTGTGTAAATATATTTCTATTTGTGCTATTATATAAAAATTCATTATATATATATATATATATATATATATATATATTTATTTATTTATATATCTACATGAAATCAATGTAAAAAAAACATTTGATATATGTTAAATTTAAAATTAAAACAACATGAAAATGAATAAGACATGAATATGTTTTTAATTAACATAATATTCATTTTATATTTGTTTACATTTAATATATTTTATTTGTCACTTTTTTTAATTAATATATATAAATATATATTATATCTATTCATTTTTATTAATAAATGTGTCCTCTATAAATTTCTAAATTTTTTTTTAATTTAAAATTTTTTAATTTTTGTGTTTAATTATTACAATCTATCATGTTTATATATCTATATTTAATATATATTATTTATTAATATTTATAATATGTATATGTATATTAAATTTAATCATTTTTGTCAATAATAATTTAATTTTTGAAAAAAAAATTCTTCACTTACTCATTTTAAATTTTAATTTGTTTAATTATTTTATTGTGTTTAGTTTAAAAATCTATATATTTAATATATAAAATTTATTAATTTATAAAATATATAAATATGTATAATCAATTTATTCAATTTTAACAATAATTTCCTAATTGATGAAATTGTTAATTTTTTAGTTTTATTTTTTAATTATTTCTTTTTATTGTGGACCTTTGTGGGTGCTAAAAATAAAGAGTCCATAAAGGTTCCCTTTTATTAGTGCTAAAAAAGCACAGATAAAGGGTTCACTTTATGTGTGATTTTTTTTGTGTGGATAAATGTCTCCCTTTATCAGAGATTATTTTATCACTGATAAATATGGACTTTATCACCGCATTTTACTAATGCTGATAAATGACAACATTGTTAAAGGCATGTTTTTTAGTATTGTAGGGAAATTTCTTGAAATATTATAGAAATAAACCATATATTTCAAACCAAGAGGTGATATTGTGGAAATATTAGAATAAATTTGATTTTGAACAATTATATAGGTCATTTTGACCCTTAGGATTAATGTTTAGTCCCTTTTTAAGATTAATTTTACTTTAATCACATTGATTAATTTTCATCACATTCACTAATTTTTTAAAAAAAATTATGTTAATCTTATGAGACTGAAAAATATTATTATCATCACAACCATATATGTATATGTTTTAGAATTAAAATCACATAATGGGAAAATTATGTTTAATTCTAATTGCACAAACGCAGTGAGAAAGAATGGTTTTAAAGTAAATTCATTTGAATATTCAATAATTTTGTATATCTAATTTCAATATTAAAATGATTATAATTAAAAAAATTTGATAAATTTATGTACAATATAACTATTTTTACTTTTAGAACCGATTTATAAAACAATTTTACATTAAAAAAATATAAATTAAAAATAAGTTTTTAACTAAAAATGATTATTTTCACTATTCATCAAAAAATGATACTTCTCAGAAATATACCAAAAATTCACCCGAAATTAATTTTTCCATTATGAATTACAAAATTATTTTTATTTGGAGAAATAAATTATTTAAATTTTTATGAAAATTTATTTAAATTAGTTTCTCTATTAAAACTCATTAAAAATCAATTTTTTATATAACGTAAACTAAGTCATTGTTGTGTGTAGTGTAATATTTACATGGTGTTGTAAATAATCATATAATAAAAACATTATTTTAGAAGGAAATTATTATATGTTCTTGTTGTGTCACATTCACCCAACCTTAATTAAATTGCATCCTCACAATTTAAACATTCTCTTGGTATTTAGGGGATTGATATTTAAAATAATATTATTTAAAAACCCACATCATAAATAGTGTAAATAACACATCTTCAAAAAAAAAGAGAAAGTAAAATACTATGGTCCCGTAACTAGGTTCTCTAGTAGGAGAACATGGGTTAGAAATAGAAAAATGGATGCAAAAAAATCAAACAATCATGTTGTGATGTAGATTGATAGGCAACGTGGATATAATAAAATTAATAATAAAAAACCTCAAATATGAGAAAAAAAGGGGGTATTTGATTCATTGGAAATGAAAGAATTGGGAAAAAGTTTTTTTTTTCAAGATCAATTTTTTATAGTTGAGGAATTAATTCGGTCTCTAATAATATTAGTAAATAAACTAGGTATGTTTCTAAGTGTAACCCCCCTGAGTTTCAAATTAAATTAACATTAGTACCCATTGGTTTGTACTAGGTTATGTTGAGTCAGTCTTAACACAACTTTTCATAATTTGTACTCCTTGGTACATTTTTTATAGAACCTTGTCCACATGTCGTATCTATAGAGGTATGTATTTCTATAAAGAACCGCATAGTATCCACATTAACAAAATTGTAGGATGTTATTCTATACATATCCTCAAATTCTATATTAGGGTTATATCCCATAATCTATGTTTTCTAAATCTAGTTTACAAGGTGACTACTAATATTCTTTTGATACCAACAATAATGCCCTAACCCCATAAACCCAAAATTGGTAAATTATTTTATTACATTGACAATAATAGAAAGAATTAAATCTTGAAGGACCGATCAATTTAGTAGTTTTGAAATACTGAATGACCTACATGATACCCATAATTCATTATAAAATATAAAATATAAATATAAAACCTAATAAAATATAATAAACAACATCCTTGAAACTCAATCAAATGATTCTAGATCATAACCTGGGTGATGGAAACATAATAAGGGTGAGCTCAAATGAAAATAAATGGAAACTATAGTATAATAAATAAAGAACCAATGATAATAAATAAACATGGAAAGGTAAATAATTGATAACTCAATCCATTCAAATCACTAGATAAAGAATAATAATATGAAAATGCAGATAACAAAAACACATTAAATTTAATCACTAATTAGATAATGAAAACAAAACATGGATATTCTAACTAATTTAATAATCTAATGGAATAAAAATAACTGAATACATAATGATGGAATTCATAATTATGGTTGTTTAAAATATATTTTCCAGGATTTATTCTGAGAATACAATACTTTTAAGTCCTCATGAGAATAATCAAATACTATCAATGATTTATTCTAAGAATATATTACAATCAATGATTTATGCCAATAATATAATAAATTGGTAAGGCCATATCCAAAAAAATAACATGTTTGTCACATTAAACCAATTATTGCATCAAGGGGCTATAGAGGGAGCCGCCCGTCACATAGGAATCCAATGCATACCTCATATGTAGAATTATATATTTAATTAATAATAAATTTGTAACACGCTGAGAATTTATAAAAAATATTCTTTTTAATTTCATTGATGTCTTGTGTTGTATGCTGTACCAAAATAATCTTTCACTACACGCATCCCTAACTTGGCTTGCATTACATGAAGTCGCGACCTTCCACAATAGCGTGTGTTGTACTCAATACTGAGTTTCAATAAATAATCATATTATACAAACTAGCTGTTATGAATAGTAATACCCACTTTTTGAAATATTATAAATTTTATATTTCAAAATGGACTTCATTTTTGGATTCGGAATATCGAAATTAGCCAAGGGTGAATTTTTTGTATTTTTCTGAAAACATTCAATTTTTTATGAATACTGAAAACACTAGGTTACTATTTAAAAACCAACATTTTATTTAAATAATTATTTATTTTATTAAAATTTATTTTAGGTAAAATTGATAAATAATACTTATATAAGTTCAATGTAATTCATTGGTGTCATTTTATAATAATTTTACATATAAATAAATTTTATTGAACTTTTCACCGTCTTTTACCCACCTCCTAAGAAAATTTGAAAATTTACATAAAACATAATTTTACCACTTCTGTGTGTGGAATTTTAAAAATTGGAGATACACGATTAATATCAAGGAGTAAAATGTGGTTCAATAAGATAAAGATAATTTTTGATGAATAGTAACTTTTTACTTTTATTTACCATGGTTAAAAGTAATTAAGGGTAAAAATGACATTACTATTACCCTAACACATGTCCTAATTCTATTGGATAAGTGTAATTCGACCAAAAAAAACCTTACGGATAAAATATTACCCTTTAGGTCCACTTGGAATAGATTAGTACATTTATTATTATTTTATTTATAGATGAGTAAAAAGAGTTAAAATCAATGTTTAATAACTAAAAAATTTTTAATATAGAGTTATACAAGAGATGAATTAGACTATAAATATTCATTAAAAATATAAAAAGACTTCCTACATAATTTTATTTCTTTGAAAATTTTTAGACATTAAATAATTTAATTTATTTATGACACAATGATGATGAAGTAATTACTTTATTAATGAAATGTTAACATAATTGATGTTATAAATACCCAAATAAATGTAATTTTAGACATTTTATGAATTAAACTAATTTTCAAGGTTAATATGACATGTTATTATTGATTTAATTTACTTTTTTTGAACTAATCATTCTGTTATTATTTTCAAAAAAAATCAATTACCAAATAGTATCAAAATTGAAATAAAATAGTTTTTAAAACAAATATTATATTATTCGTTGTTATTCTATTCCTAAAAATATAAGGTTCTTCCAAATTACATAGATAAGGTTATATATATTAATAGTGAACCACTTGTGGTTATTTTGTGTTTTTATAGTACGTTTATTAACTATATAGTTTAAGAAAACAAATAGACACGGTAAAAGTTAAACTATTTAACTTTCAATTAAATGTAAATGATTAATTTAAAATAGTAACCTAAACTTTTCTAAAACCTATTGGTAGAGATTATTTCGACCCATCCCCACTTCAGCTTCGAAATAAATCAATTTGGAGCTATAATAAACCGAATATGACTTTATTATAAAATAATATTTTAAGTATTTCCTAAGGTGCCCCTCTCCTCCCTTATAAAAGGGCACCTCTTCTCTCTTCTCTTCACACACATTGTAACCTTGAAGCTCGGCCAACCCCTACCAATTTTTCTTATCAACCTCTCTAGTTATATCATATAGGTTCTTTTCTTCTCAAAAGACCAACTCTAGTGCCCTATGAAGAAGTTTAAAAGAGGTGCATCGAAGAAGAGGTAATCTCTTCTACCGACTCTTTCTAGTTTCATTCTTCTTCTACATTTACTTATTTAGTTGTTTTATTATAAAGTAATAACATCAGTATAACTAATATACTGATCTGTTATTATAGATATGAAATAACCCCATTTCACCTTCTATCCATCCTACGAAAAAAATCATCGTGCATGCGTACATACGGAATACCGTATCCACACCGTGGTGTAATATTTTTTTCACCACAACCTTACTTGGAGGGGTATAATGGTGTGAATAATAACTATATATAGTTATTATAACATCATAATTATTATGTGATATTATATCATCCACTCCAATTCAATTAAATAATTATGGGAATGATATCATCGCTCGTGCCTATGTACGGATTATCGTCTCCATGACGCGATGCGATTCATTATCCATGTTAACCATTCAAGAATGATTATAATGTATATATAATGAATATTAATGAAATACATGAAATGATAAAGCTAATAGATTTATGTATATATATATATATTTCATCTACTTACTTCCATTCAATTCAATAAGGAAAGGAAAACATCGTTCTTGCGTACGTACGGCCTACCATCTCCATGAATGGTGAATTTCATTTAATTTATATATCTATTATATATATATAATGAATATATATATGATATATAAATTATTATTTACATTATGGAAGTAAGTAAATCCAGATATAACTAATAATAATATCATGAACAACATGTCCAAACACATACGATAAATAAAATGATTTTACCCGAAACGCTTCTTTAACATGGAATTTACAAAAGAACGGGTAATATAAATTCATAAGTGAACCACATATGATATCATAACAATGAATATGATTCCTTAATAAGCCATTGACATTATTTAAATAATTATATAGGAGGTTAGGATATGTACAAATCATATTATACCTAAGGTAAGTGATAATTTTTCAAATCCCATTTTAGCCCAGATTGCTTATACGTAAGTATTTACTGGGGTAATATTTTTTATTCATGCCCATTAATTTTTTTCATAATGTGTTTAATATTATTCCATGTATGATTAAAGTCCTTTTTACCCCTATTGACTTTTACTTTGTGTTCTGGAAGGAATCGTTTTTTTGTTTACCAAATGTGGTACTTTTTGACTTTTTCAAAAAACGTACGGGGTGAATGTTTTTTTAACTTATACAGCATGAATGGATTTTTACAGTTTCATATCGGATTATTTTCATGAAGCTTACTCTACAATATTTCATGTTTATTTTCAATGAAATCCTTTTATTTTAAAATTGTGAGGCATTTTGTGAAAATAAAATTATTTTTAATAAGAAAGGATATTTTCCTCAAGAATTCATTTTGAGTGTTTTATTAAAACTATTTTCCATCTAAGATGAAATTATTTATCATGTTTATGTTTCAAATATAATGCCTCTATTATTTATATGGTGTGATTTTTCTTTTGCTAAAATGATATCTATTTGTTTTATATGGATTCTGTGATGATGGGATGATGTTTATGAAACCCATTTTATTCTTTGGGTTATGATGAATGATTTATGTTTATTTTGTGGCACAAGTAAGAATGATTTAATTATGAGATGGGTGGGACCTATATCTCCCAAAATGAATTGGTTAAAGATTCATATCTAATGAGATAGACATGGCTGGAATGACAAGTTAATTTGGTTCGTTAATACAAGACTGGAAAGAGGAGTGTACTCAGTTCAGTAATGGACTTTGTCAACTAAGATGGTCTTGGCAGCATTGACTTTGCTACTATCGAAATTATATCAAGTGCTTAATGGTTTTCCATAATTACATGTTTTCATACTAAGCTATTTTTTTAGGATAATGTTCCATTATGATAAATTCCTTATGTACTTCCATGATTTATGTCTTTGCTCAAGATTTTTATGTTTAGATTTTATATTCAAGTTTTGTCATTCAAATGTTTATGGATAGTTTTATGTTCTCTATATTTACCCTTACTGAGCATTTGAGATCACCCATTTTTATGTTTTCTTTTCCCCAGGATATAAAGAAAGGTTTTTGGTAAAAAAGAAAAAGGGGAATATCTTTATGGGAGATGTTGAAGATCTTTCACCATGATTAGAAGATTATGTTCCAAGTTTCCAAAGACATAAAACTATTATGGTCATTTGGTGTCTGTTTTTGTAATTTATTAAGTATTCTAAAAAAAGTAATGTAATGTCTATGTACATCAAGCATTGGGTCTCTACACAATGTGTCCTTTTAGAAAATATTTGACTGTAATAAATAATAAGGTTTTACCAATATTTACAAACATAAGGGTAAATTACAATAATTCTTGTTTTTGTTGATAAATGGAAATAATATTTAAATATCATAACAATTTTCTTAAGGAAAATAATCATGAAACCTTAAAAAGTCTCCCACACCACTCTGAAACATTTGAACCATAATATCCATGAATAAATAACATTAAATGGAATATAGATTAATATTAGAATATAAAAATTCATGATAAAACATGTAAAAGGGTATTATATACACTATATAAAAGTAAATGTGTTCATAAAAATATATACATCACAATAGAATGTTAACTGAGAAGCAATTATTTAACTTGATTATGACTTGTCATGTGTTTATTTATATTCATGAACATCAAACTTGTGATAATTTTTTACTTTCATGAGAACCAATTTGAATCTTATTATTAATTATACTTCACTTATTAAATTGTTTGGAACAACTGCTTAAACAACTATGATTACACTGTACAATGGACCAAATTTGGTTTATGTTTCAAAAATGACACTAGTGGATTGCCTATGGTCAAAGGATTCATTATATAAACATATCCATAATAATTATCATAAAATAAATAACATCTTTATTACAAAACTATACATTTAAAACTTATCATTAATTATGTTTATAAAAAATTAACCAATGACACAATCATAGAGATCGTAGGTCATACATACACATGAGTATTGTTCCCACTTTTTAGTGATCATTATGGAAAGAAGGTATGTAACACTATATAGTTCAATACATATAATTATGTCAGAAATACCATGTTATTTAATCATATATACTCGTATATAATATTCTTCTGATGTAAATGTAATCACATAGTGTCGAGGCTGTGGTATTCCACACATCCGCGATCTATGTTATAACTTTTTAGTGCGTGAAAAGTATAATAAATAAAATGAAATAATATATTATATAAAAGATGATTATGTCGTGAATATAATATATATTTCAATAATGTTATATATTTTTAATTAAATAAATCTTTTTATATTCCATGTTTTGTAATAACGAATCACATCGCTATGACTTGGCTTTAGTCCATACATCCCAGAACGATATTATCGTATTAACATAAAAATGAAATTGTAATATTATGTGTTATAAAATAATTAAATAAGATTAAATACATAACAAATATCATATATAACATATATTAAACTATTTTACATCATAATAACCAACCTTGAAACATGGTAATGTAAAAACTAACCATCTTTTTGTGATGTGGTAGTTCTTCATTGACATAAATAGTATGTTTGTTCCCATTAAATGTATGTTTGTGTGATTTTAGGAAAAATCATTAGAACAAAAATATCCTAGTATATTAAGGAAACTATTTGTTATATAATAATTGAATTATAATTGTTGAGGTGGTGCGGAATAAAAACAAAACTAAAGAGATTAAGGAAGGATGTTACCACTTCTTTGGTTAACTCCTTTTGATTTGAAAAAAAGGATTCCTTGGATGGATTTTTTCCCAAGGGTAGGATACTAGGATGATTTGATGGATTTTTGAGATTTATTTGTGAAGATATTGGTTAATAAAAACTTGCATTATATGTTTGTGGAAGGGGATGTTTAAATTCCTTTTTATAGAGGATGAGGAGTGGCACACTTGAAAATACCCAAAGGTATACATCAATTGGATGATTCATTTAATTAATGTTCCTCAAAAATGATAAAATAATGGTTTCAAGGGTAAAAATGGTCGATTAAAACATCCAATAAACAAAAATATGTGCATTTTTATAATATGATTCCATATCATCTATGTTTCCCCAATTTCATCATTCGGTTTTTATTAATTAAACAAGTCTTTTAAACTATTTATTTTAACCATTATGACTATATTAAAGTGATATTATTTAAAAACATATATAGATCCGCAGAATTTAAAATATTATATATAATTTAAAAAATAAAACTCTCATGTGAGTGGGAAATTAATTTTAATACAAGGTCATGTAATGCACAAAAACAATACCTTAACCCGGACTATGCTAAAATTGTTTTTACAAACTATGGATTAGGGATTTAATTATAAATGATTAATTTGTACATAAATAGAATATATTTAATATTTATTAGAATATGAAAATAAATTGGAAGAATAAAATATTTTTATTAATTTTAAATCATTTAATAAAATATTATTTATTATAAAATAACATTAACATAAAATTTGATATTATTTATATAATTTTAATATTAAAAAAATCATTTTGAATTAAAATATTTTAAGGTCAATGATATTTAAAATTATATCCACATCTAAAAAAATAATTAATGATAATAATTCAATCAATTTTCATGACTTCTAATATTTTTAGTATCATTAATTTTATTTGATTATTAACTCAATAATCATTATTCTTGTGCTCCTTTTTAATTTCAAGTAAATATTCCTTCTCTAAAATTTAAAGTTAAATTTTTATGATAAAAATAAATCATTTATCTTTGAAAATTATATTTAAACCCAAAAGATGAAGTTTTTTTACAGATCTCAATGTTTTATAAATGTTAAAGGTACATAAGGTTTCCTTTTTTTAATTTTATTTACATAACTTATCAAATATGGGACTTTCATGGACTATTATATCTATAAACCATAAAATTATAACTAATAGCTGATATTGTGCTTATATTAGTAGAAATTTTCTATAGAAAAAGATTCTATTTCTTTTTTATCCATAGGAATATGGTTTAGTCCCTAGTTAAGCTTAATTTTACATTAATCACTATAATTAGTTTTAATACCTCTCACTAGTAAAAAATTAATTTGATATTTCTTATCAAAAAATATCATATTGATTATAATTTATTATATCTATTTTTCAAAATTCAAATCATATAATTTGGAAAATTATGTTTAATTATAATCATATAGACGTGGCGAGAAATTAGTTTTTAAAGTAAAAACATTCAAAATTTCAATAACTTTTTTTATCATATTTCAAAATAAAAATAATTCCAAAGACATAAATTAGGTTAATATATGTCTAAATTATCTATTTTAAACATACAAAAAATTTATAATAATACTTAAAATAATAATTATTCAAAATAAAGAAAAAATTATATAAATGTAGTATTTTTTATTATACATCAAAAAATTAAACTTCTTAGAAAAATACCAAAAATTTATCCTAATCTAATTTGACATTAAAAATTAAAACAAGATGTTTATATCAAAAAATAAAATATATAATGTGTTCAAAATTGGATTTAAAATATTTTCTTTATTAAAAGTTGTTAAAATAATATTTTCCATTAAACGTGGAATTACTCATTGTAATTTGTAGCGTAACATTAACATGGTGTTGAATATAATCCTAATAGAAATAAAATTGAATTTATTTTAGAAGAAAAATATTGTATGGTCTTGGTATGTGACATGGTCAGATAAATTATTATTCATTAAAATTTTCTATTATTCATTTGGGGATACACATCGTAGATAGTGGAAAATTCCCTTAACTGAGTACCAACTAAAGAAATAGATTAGATTCCAAATGACTTATGGTATGGATGAAAAATCCATCAGTCACACAAATTTTTATAGAGATGCGAGGATTTTTACAATACTATAATTAGTGAAAAATTTTCATCAAAAATCCCAAAGTGAATTTGTATTTGTTATCCTAAGTATGAAAAAAGTATATTATCTATATAATACTACAGAGAAAAAAATTGTTATGATACATGCCATAATGATGTTTGGATTTTGGTAGACCCTATAGCTGATGTAAAACCCATTGAGTGAAAATGGCTATTTAATAATAAAAATAACATATATGTTAATGTTAATAAATATAGTTCATTATTGGTACGAAACAATTTTAGATAGTATTGGGGAATAGAATATGATTAAATCTTCATACTAGTAGAAATGAGAAATTTCATCAGAATATTAAATGTAGTAGAATCCTTCTATGATTATGGTAATTCCAAAATGGATTTCAAAACTTATTTTCTAAATTGGATGATGTTTGAGGATGTTAATATGACTGAAATTTAAGGGTTTGTTAAGACCCACACTTCAAATAATGTATAAAAGATGTAGGGACGCATTTACGGGTTAAATATGGCTTCATGATCATAAATGTTCATTTTGATAAGGCCATAATAGAATTTGGTTTTGTCAAATGATCTTTTTCTCATAACATGAGATCATTGTAATTGGTTTTGTCAAAGGATATTTTTCTCCTAACATGAGATCATGGTCAATGTTTTCCATTTTATCATGTACATTAATGCATGGAAAAAATCCTTTCCTCAAAGTCATGGAGAGTACCATATGTTGTCTATGTCATTACTATTATGGCATTAATAAAATGATCAAAATAAAATTTCTCACTTATGGGTTAATGAAGTGATTTATTCGGCCTAGAAGATTAGGATTGTAGTTCCTTGATAAATTGATTTCCATTATAGTTATAAGTATCTTCATCAAGTTCATTCAAAAAATAATAAACTAATAATGGATGATGACATAAGGTGTGCATCCCAATTTTTGATATTCAAGAAGAAATGATAATATATTGCACAATGTCATTTTATAGGAAAGATTTATTTTATACGACTATTACTTAACTATTTAGGGTAATTTATGGGTTGTTAGGATCTGCTTCTGGTCTATGAATAGTATTCACTTTTTTGATATACGGGCCTCGAGGGTCACACAAAATATCATATTCAAGAGTATTTCTGATTATAATGAATTACTGTATAGGAAATGTGGACCCCACCATGGGGTCGACAAGTTGCCCAAATATTGTCTATCACCAATGAATAAATAAAATCATTATTATTCAATTATATAATAATTATTTTGAATTTAATTATTAAAATTATTCACAATGCACTAAGTGAATACAACTGAAAAGTTTTATAAGAACATATATTATTCTAATATTCATGGTTAGTTTAATATTATAGAAAGTAAATTCCTGTTAATTACATGGTATTATCGCGTATTATCTTAAATATATATTACATGTAGGTATTAAAATATTAATTAAATATATGATACAATTACTTCATCATAACAATTCATTTATTTATTATTAATTGGTATTTTCTTATATGGGGGAAGGGGAACACGTTTAGAGTAGTTAACACCCACTATGTAAAAAGGGGGATATAATTTCATGGGTGATACTCGTACTAATGAACATAAATGCTCACTACCCATACTTACCAAAACCAAGGTAGATAAATCTATCATATATGTTTTTATTATTTAATCCCCTTGATGGATCAAAGGCATATTATTGTAGTGATCATCGTAACATCGAAGGAATCATTTGATCACTACCCTAAAACAAAAAATTTTATGATCAATGACTATTTAGATTATTGAAACATTTATTTATGTTCTAGAGGGGATATAGTTTGGATACCTAATGAAACATTAACCATTGAAAAGAGATAGTGGAACACATATTCGTTTTGAATGGGGTAATAACTTAGCGTATTTTGAACATAATTAATTCATGTGTGATCCCTAGATTCTACTTGGGTGCTAGATAACCATAGATGATGTTGTTTAATCACATCGATGATGGAAATATTAAATCCCCATACCACTAGATTCTACTATTCCACTAGATACTAATATATAGAGTAATACAAATTAGGTCTCTCGAACAAGATGTATAGATCTTAAAAAACACTTCCAATTATAGTATAGATTTTACATATCATATACATTTTGTATCCTAAAAAAATATTATTAATGTATCATCAATATACATAGATGTTAATATAATTATGGAACAAAATTTTACGACCTCGTCTTTATCAAACTGGATATGAAGGTATCCCTCATTCATATATGTGGAAGACAACCTCTAAATAGGGATATGATTTATTTTCCAACCTCTCACTTCTGGTTGGGATGTTATTTCCAATTTAATATATATATATGATATTTAGAATATAATAATGGATCTAAATTTTTAATTATGATTTGAATTTATTTCATTCCATCCATCTAAAAATAGAAACATCACCCATGTGTACATATGGACAACCATCTCCACAAATTAATGTAATTTATTTGTTTACTAAATTATAATAATGGTTATAACTATTTATATAATGAAAATATATTGTATTTATATAAATATTACAATAATATTGAATAAGGAACCATCATAAAAGTATAAGGATCATAACCTCCTAACCTAAATGAACATGAAAAACAAAGTAATTAACACCCAAAAAGGTGAAGATACAAAAACATTATTAGTTAAATATGATAAGAAGTTATAATTAATCAATTTTTGGTATTATAGATATTCTTATGTTTTTTATAGTTGTATAATTAATTTAATGTTAATATAAGGTTTTTCTATAACTTATGATGAAAATGGGACTAGGAGTAATGGTTTTATGTAACAATCCTATTTTCACTAGGATTGTCCTTGCTTAAACATATGATAAAGACAATATATGATATATATATCTCCCAAATATTATGTATTTTATAATTCTACGCTAAATTTTTTATATATCATGTTTTTCGTTTATTTTATTTTTATCATCTACGGAAGATAATGAAAATTATTTTATGTAAAACCAAACTTGTTTATCTCTTCAGTTAAAAATACTTTCTTCAATGTCCATATTTCTTATAAAATAATTTAAAAATGTTTTTAATATTATCCAAATATTATTTTAGTTCATTTTAAATTATATTTAACTTTCATTGCTAATGTTTTAAAAAATTTCTAATCAGTTTCCAAAAGTGTTGCTTTCAACTTTTTACTGAAATTGTGAACGTTTTTTTTTGTTTTAACAGATACCACCGGAATGAAATTCCAAGCCATCATGAATACAGTTTCCTTTAAATATTACATTAAAATATTCTTTTATTATTTCAATTAAAATAATTTCATTTTTTTAATATTTCAGATTCAAAATAAATTTTTTCAAATTATTATGGCATTTTCGTCATGAAATATTCCGGTGGTCTTTTAAGGTATTTATACCTATAACGACATCCTTATATGTTTATTAGGATTTACATGGGATATTATTCTATATTATAATCACTTTTCTCTTCATATTTTTTTTATGATTATAAAACATTTTTAAAACCCATATACTTTCCATAGGTTATTATTTGATGATATGGTTACTGTTTTATTATCTTTTGGCCTACATAGGTTTGGTTATCACTCAGTGAAGGGTTTTCTTAGAATTATATTTTCTTATAATTCATTAGGTTGAGATGTATATATAATGAGATCCTAAAGATTGTAGTGGAGAGTAAACATAGATTATTAAGAAACCTTTTCCATTTTAACAGTCGTTGAAGTAAACCTTAACAACGGAAATAATGGAATTAGTATTAAACCCAAATCCTCTGTGATAAACTTGGTAGTGTTCCATGACTATGGAAATGATTTTCTATGCTTATATATATGATGAATAAATATGTTTTACTCTTATTATATATTATAATGGATCTGGAATGATTATTTATGATTTCACACTCCCTTATC
This sequence comes from Viscum album, assembly GCA_963277665.1. Taxonomy (NCBI): domain Eukaryota; kingdom Viridiplantae; phylum Streptophyta; class Magnoliopsida; order Santalales; family Viscaceae; genus Viscum; species Viscum album. The sequence goes on from OY728139.1 coordinate 64,994,872, forward strand.
ATATGTATTTTGATTGATAAAGCATTATTTCATGTTTTATAATTATGAAATATGAATTTATGGGAATGATTGTCTATTGTTAGGCCCATATTCTCATACCCTAATGCTTATATTCTTCTAATTTTTTATCATTGAATTATATATATTATGTTTACCCTTATTAAATAGCATAGATTCATCTTTTTTTTGTTTCTCTTCCTTTATAAATAGAAAATGATATTAAGTATGTTATTTCAAATAAGTGTTATAGTTATGAATTAAGAAATTGAAAATGATACATAAAAATTTGTACAAATTTTTTATGAATATGTGTTTTAGAATATACTAAACCTTATTGATTTGGCATTTATTTTATTGATATTCAATAAGTTTTTCTATTATTAATATGTAATATTTAATTATTTAATGTTTGGGTTTCTATAATTGGTATTAGAAAAAAAAATTATTTACCATGGGAAACTAAGATGAGAAAAACATAGTAAGAACTATTGGGACAAGCCATGTTAATTGAGAACATCATATGTTATGGAAAAGAATGTATATTGTAATTATTATCAAATACATCCCTGTCTAGATACTAGAAAGTGGATGTTGCAATTTCATAGATGCACCTTGGGATAAAAACTTTAAGGTGGACTTATTTTATATTAATTCAATCATCACTAATTTAGGATGAGTGGTGTTAATATAATACCCTTGGAAAGATACTTTTCGACAGGTATGAATAGATTAATCCAAATTTTCATTATGATCCATTGTGATGTTTTTTAATAGATATTGACAATTTATTAGATATCTCAAAACTAAGGTTTTATAGATCGAAAATATAGTGTCCATATTTAAGAATCCTATAAAAGAACTATCAATATTGATAAATCTGATTAATGAATCTTCCTGGTCATTCTAACCATTTTAGTTTTATTTCGGAATTTTAAATTTAATAATAAAGTAGATGTGGTTACATTTATAATGATATATTTATGTACCCAATTTGAAATTATTTATATTAATTATTATTTTTATAAAATTAATTTAATGGAAATTAATTTATATCTTCAGTGAGTAGATGCTGAAATATATGTTAAAAGATCTGATGGTTTGATTATAATATATCAAGTCTATAAATCTTTATAAATTTTATGTTTTTCGAATTTTATCGCTAAATATCTATTCATTTTTCTCGTATTATTCTTTTATTTAATTTTGTTCATGGACTAGATTAATTTATTCAAATTTAAAATCAATTGTTTAAGAAGGAAAGTTATATTTAGTATTTAAATCCAACCTATGATTATCTATTATTGTAATGATAAATATTAAAAACCAACATAAATTACACCGATTTTATGGGTTATAAATCATATTCAAAGTGTCTATATATCTCAGGTCATTGGAAAGAAACTCAAAAATGAATATATTTTTATTTTTTAGGAGTTTATTATTATCCTTCTAAAAAATTTTCTAGTCTTCCTTGAAATTAAGAAGATTATTTTTCAAAATAAACCAATCCTTGTGAAAACCCTATTACAAATGATCCATGTGGAATGGCTTTGATTGAGAAACAAGAATGGAATAAGAAACTCTTAGAGAATATTGATGAGGGATTCATTTATCCAAGTGAATCACTACGGGGAGTACTGATACTTTTTATTAACAATAAATATGGATTAATGAGTTTCTTTATTGTTTATTTGGAACACAAAAATATCACAATCCTGTATATGAATCCTATACGACATATTAATGATATTTTTTATCAATTAAAATAAGTTTAATATTTTTTTAAGATTTATCTTCTATCTATATAATGTCAGTTGATTAAAAAATGTTTATAAATATGCAAGAAAACATTTAATTTGTGGTAAAAAACTTTGAATTTATATTAATTCCATTTGGACTAAATTATACCTCCATTATCTTCATGTATGTAATTAATATAGTCGTTACATATAACCATTATCAGTTTTTGTTTGTCTTTATAGCTGATATTAAGATATGCTTCAACATAAATAAAGTGCATAACGATATCTTTTAGTTCATATTTAAGAACATAATGAAATATATGTAGTTATCATAATTTACCAAGTACGATTATTTCTTTAGAATGTTTCATTTTTTGTCATATAATTTCTCAAAGGGTATATTAGTGAATCTATCAACGGTAGATGTTATTGAACCATTTTATGTAATAAACTCTATTACTAGAATCTATATTTTTTATGTATTATCTATATATTATTGTTTCAAAGTGAAAGATTCTACAAAACTATATAATCTAATCACCAATTTAACTTATATGGGAGTTTATTACCTTTAGACTGATGAATGTGAAGAAAATTTCAACGAGTAGAAGATAAGGTTGCTCATGAAAGCTGTGCTACCAATACTCACCATTAAATAAGGTTCTGTAATTTATAACGATTCATTAAAAATGGATGGGTATTCACATATGAAGTTTGATATGGTGATAGTTTATGCCTTACTCCTGTTGTAGGATCATGAGAATATTAACAAAACTCTTTATTTTCATTTAGTAGTGGTCATCATTGAATTAAAAATATTGGGACATTTTATTTATAGAGAATTATTCAACATATATACTAACCAAAATGTTTTAGTGTATATATTCACATAAAAATTACATGAATATGTGTTGTATAATGTTGTTGTAGTTGATTAATGATTTCGATTTTTGAATACATCACCACCATGCTATAGAGATCATGTGGGATGATGCTATGATATGAATGGACCATGTCAGTTTATCTATGATGAAGATCACAAAAATACAATATTTATGGTTTTTCAAAGGATATACTTTCAAAACATAAACAAATGGTAGAAATTTTATCCTTCTTAAATGATAGTTCAACCATCTGTATATGTGATGATTAAAGTGGAGTTGAAGGATGTTGTGGAGTTACAAAAAAGGTGATAAATATTATCAAGATCTATATGGATTATAATGTAATGATATGGATAATAAATTCAATATATGCCCCCATGAATAAAATACATAGATAAGGAATTATTGTAATATTATTATATCACATTATTCTATATTCATCTTGAATGTATGAAGATATATAGAGATCTAAATTATTATTTCTAATGGGATAACATGAAGAGAGATATTATATAGTATGTTTCTCATTCTATGTTATTTCAAAAATTCTACACATGGAGAAAAATTATTAGGGTATGATACAACCAATACCCATAAAATGATGTAAATGGGAAGAAATCAACATGGATTTCACCAACAGAATCCCCAAAACATCTAAATTACACAATGTTATTTGGGTTATAGATGAACTTCTTATAAATTCATCACACTTTATTGCTATTAGATAAGATCTCCTTCATGATTATTGAAGTGCCCAGATCAGTGTGAATCACTGAGAGGGGGAGGGGGTGAATCAGTGATCCCTTAAAACTTTTTACTAATTGATTCATTATCAATTAAACCTCTATGACTGGTTAAAGCCTCGATCCACTCTTCTTGTATCTCTCACCTTTCCACGAATGATCCAGTAAATGTAAAGGAACTGGACACAAGGATTTACAAGGATCGGCACCAAAGGCCTACATCCTTGCCATGCTCTCCCAGCATGGATTCTCCCATTATAATCTGTTAGTATTACAATGGTCGATACAGAGTCCCACTGTATCTCTCCTGAGTCCCACAGGAGGGTCTTTATACTGCTTCACACAGTGTTACCAGAGTCCCACTGGCCTGCTCCAGAATCCCACTGAAGACTTCTTCTCCCTGAGTCCCACATGGTCTTCTCCTGGCTCCTCGAGTCACATGAGTAGCACTTCTTCACTTCAAGTTCTTCAAGTAACTTCAGCAGCCTGGGATAAAGGCTGCTGGCCTTGCTCTTCTCTTCTGATCACTTGTGGTTGATCAGGGATTCTCTTCTAGCTCAGGCTTTATCTCTTTCTTCAGGATGACCTGGCTTCTCTCTCCAACTACTGAATACTCATACAACTGATATCTTTAACTTTGGTCTGGTCCAGTCTCACCTCAAAACAACTTCATGCACTGAGTGCATGGCAGCTCTTCATCCTCATGCACTGATATCATGGCCTTCTCAATTCTTCAAGAACCTCCTGGTCTTGGTCAACTCAGATGCACACTCACTGATTTGAACTTTGTTTATGTGCGCATGTGCATGCATGCATGCATGCACTCTCCTCTTTCTCCTCTTGGTGCAATAAACCCTCAAAGGGTATATTCTCTTTGAGCACACACCTTCTCACTCCTTCACACGTTTAATTCCTTTTGATTACACACATAAATGTGTGTTATACACTAGTGTGGATCACTCCTTATTTCTTCTAAGTGTATACACACTTCTTAGTGCACACACTTAGGTTCGGCCAACTTGTCTCTTTACACACACTTGTTTCATTTTGCACACACTTGAAACTTTGGCCTTCACTTCCTCTTGCACACACACAAAGTATTCTTTGTTCTTCAAAGTGTGCACACACAAGACTACGGCCTCTTCCACTATTTTTGCACACAAGGCACTAAGGCCTCGGCCTTCCTCTTGTTTTGCACACACACAAATGTGGTGGCCTTCCACCCTTCTTGCACTCTTCCACTTTGCACACACACTTTTCTTTTCCCTTTTAATCTTCAAGTGTGCACAACCTCCAAGGGCTACGGCCTCTTCTTGTTCTTTTTGCACACAAGGCTCAAAGTCCTCGGCCTTCCTTCTTCACCTCACACACACACAAAGTGTGGTATACTGCCTTGCACACACTTAACCCGTGGGCTAGATATTCTTCACCCAAACTTAATCATCAGGGAGGCGTGCAAGGGTGCGGCTTCTCTTCTTCAACACTACCGCGAGGTACACTTGGGTGCCACTGTCCGCGCAAGAGCACAAGGCCTCTAGGCCGCACAAGCCTCGGGTGCAAGGCACCGTGGGCGCGCAAGTGCCTACCGCGCAGGGGGCGCGGTCCACAGAGGGAGCTCGCAAGGTCGCGCAAGCTCCTCTCCTTCCTGTCGCGCAAAGGATTAGCGCGCAGGGGATACCTTCGGGCCAAGGATGGAACCGAGATCTTCAGCCGCGCAAGTAATTTGCGCGGGGCTTCTTTCTTCGTGAGGCAGAGAGGTCACGATACTTCTCTCGAGTTTTTCAGCAAACACTCAAAGTGCTCGGGATCTCTTTTTATAGGCGAGGAGAGCCTCGGTTCATCCGCGTGTTAAATCTTGAATCACCGAAGATTTCGGATCTTCAATATCTTTCCAAGTTTTTGCGTTTTCTCTTCGGTGCACGCGGGTTCTTTTATTTATTATCTTCTTCACGTGCATGCGACTTAGAACGCATGTACGGCCTCTTTTCTTCCAATCCATGCAAATCACGAACCCTTCAAAGCCTCGGCAGATTCTCTTGCCTCGGCCGAACACGAAATTCTCCATCCAACGTGTGCATGCATATTTTATTGCATGTATATGTTCAGTATGGTCATATGAGCCGAATGGAGGTCTCAGTTTCGACAATGGTGGCCGGGAACTCAATAACCATCGTCGGGATGGCGCCTGGTTCAGCGGCAGCTCGCGGGTGCCTCGGTCGAGCTCGAGGATGAAGACGGACGCTGGGCCGTTGGATGCGGTGATCAAAAATGCTTCGACGGCTTGGATCAGATCGGGGGCGCGGAGGATTAGATGAGCGGCGCCGATCGTTCGCGAGATCAGATGAGCGGCTGGGATTCGCTCCCGTTGAAATTTGCGCGTCCCACATCGAAACGCCTCACGGTTTTGCCGCGGTTTATTACCCTGGCGCTGCCTCAACCCGGAAATTGAACTTCCAACCCTCTCGGTGCCGCCCCGCGCCGAGTTCTCCCTGCGGGCGCGCTCTGCGCCCACTCTCTGCTTCTGCGGGCGCGCTCCTAGCGCCCCCTATGCACACTCGGGTGCGCTCATGCGCCCCTGCCGCGCTCCACCGGGCGTGCCCCAGACGCCTAGCGGTGTCTTGGGTGCGTACTGCCGCCCTGGACTCGCCCCACGGGTTCCCCCTTGGGCGTGGCGCCTTAGGCCCACAAGTGCCTTGGGGTTGAACCCTCAAGGTGTCCACGGGCTGGCCAATTTTTTGGCTAAGTCTTGAATAAGACTTTGTAAAAAACAAAGTCCTCCATGAAATCAAGCCATATCAAGAGAACCACTTCAAGCCTTTCTTCTCCTTCATCTTCTTCTTGAGAATTCAAGCATTAATCTTCTTCATTAGAATTCCCAAGGATCTTCATCAACCGAACTCCTGAATCACATAACATCTTCAATGGGATTCGTTGATCAAATCAGAGATCAATTGGATCTTCTTCTGATTCACATGCACTAATTGATAGTGCATGGACTTCTTTAATCCACTTCATCCACTTAGAACTTATGGATGGATCACTTTCAACTCCTCATGCATTGTCACTACAATTCATGGTCTTCTAATCATGTTGTGACTTTGTATCATCTTGATACAAGTTATTAGAACTTATAGAGCAGCTCAGCAATGGTCAGATGTACATGGAGAATGTTTCAACCACAATTTCCAATACCACTTAGTGAATCTCCTAAGTGACATGCATCTTAGTACCATGGCCATTCTCCTTCACCACCAACACCTTCACAAACTTTGGCACTGACATCTTGACAATTCTTGACATCCATTCATTCTAAGACAACAACATGTCTCATTGACAACAAATGCAACACAGTGCACTTCAATCTCCCCCTTTGTATTTGTTGTCAATACACTCCTTCAGAACATATGAATGGGTCAATATGTGTGCCAATATTTTCTCCCCCTTATTGGCAATCAAATGCAAAGGTGTGGTGTGGTTCACTTTCAAAAATATCTCCCTCCCTTTGAATAGCATCTTCTTGAAAATTACTACAAGAGGGATGATGCCACATGTTCTTATTAGCAAAGAACCTTTAGTAAATCAACTCTAAGTCTACTTGGGCTAACCCGGTGTAGAAAACAAGAGTGATATAACCAAGGAACTCAATGCTGTCCACATTCACTATAAACATGTGAGATCATGCTTAGGGGTTGAATTTTTTCAGATATTCAATGAATTGCGGAATCCTGCACATACTTCACAAAACACATTAGAAAGTTCAGGTGCAAAGATAAAGCTCCCCCATTCATTCATTTTCTTAAGATGATATTAATCTCAGAACATCATCTTCTTCAGATTTTCTCCCCCTCAAGGGGTGCACTCCGTTCTGTCCAAACCATCCTCCAGATGAGAATGATCATCATCTTCAATTCCCTGCAATGTTAGCACATGTATATACCAATAGTATAAGGGAATAAGATGGAACCTCCTTGGTTCATCAATGTGAACAACAAGGTTGAGAAGATTCTCTCAACCGAGATGTCCCATTTTCACCATTCTTCACACTTGCACATTTGATCTTCATTGATGTTTGTGCTGGTGTGGTTCTCAAAACATCTTCATGTGAAACCTTCTTCTTCCCTTTTGCTTTAGCAATTGCCAGAGCTTCATCTTCAACTCTTTGTAGTTCTCTGGCAAGTTGCAACTGATTTGGCCATATGACTAGTAAATCATTTGGAAGTGTGGCCTCAGTTCTGGAAGTTCCACATGGTTCTTTGGATGCTGCTAAGCTACCTCTCTTAGGCAACTTATTTTCAATCAATCCCTTCTTTTTCTGGATTGATTGTATTTTGGAGTTCAGTCTGCTTCTATTTAGTTTCATGGCTTCTTTACAAAGGTCCATGATGTGTTCTTTCTTTCCACAGTAGAAGCATTTCTTGGTGGTCCTTCTGGATGCATCACCCTTCTTGGACTCAGACTCCAAGGACTTCTCTTCATTTCTCAAACACTTCTTGGGAGCATTATCTACTTTCTTCTTGCTTCCCAAGGAATCTTTTTGAGCGAGGTTCTGTGATCTTTTCTTCTTTTGAGCTCTGGATACAGTTGGAGACTGACATGTATCTTTTTGACCACTTTTGCAATCATCCCAGATGTTGTCAAGTAATCCAAATCTATTTGCAGTAAACAGATGTCTCTGGACCTGTGTATGTTGCTTATTTTCTTCTGGCTTGCTCCCTCTTGGCATGGGCTTCCTCTGTGCTTTGGCATTCAGTGGATTGTACCAACAATCCTTTGCACAATGCCCATACTTGTTACAACACCAGCATTGTCCCACGAATCTTGACCTCTTCAGTCCTTCCGATTGTAGGGTACTTTTCTTGACCTGTTGTGCTGTTTCAGGAGAGCTCTGCTTCTTTACTGTCTTCATCCATATTTGTTTGGAATTATTCTTCCATCCTGCACCTTTTGTGGAAACACAATTAGAAGCATCAGTACAAGATGGTATGGATGGTACCTTCTTTTTAGAAGTTGTTGCACTTTCACTAGAGGATGTCTTTCTTTTAGAATCATCCTTCTCAATGCATACTTGTGTAGCAACATTTCTTCTTACAGCTGACTGGGAGGATTCAGCTTTGGGTGATTGCAGATGTTTCAATATCACCTCCAGTTCTAAGTATTTCATGTTGAGGGAGTTCTTCTCATCCTCAACAGTTCTTAGCTTTCCTTTCCAATTCTCCACCAGTTGTTTCATCTGGTCTTCATGCACCTTCTTCAATTCTTGCAATGAATTGTCCAGCTCCTTCACCAATTTTACTTTGTCTTCAAGTTGAGAATCTTTAACAACCATTGATACTCTATGCCTCTTCTCCAGTGCATCGTACACATCTTTGATTATTACTTTAAAGAATTATTTCTCAGAAAGACTTCTTTGCAATTCTTCAGTAGTGTCTTCATATCTTTTATTGCAAAGAGATACTGTTTCATCTTTGGCATTTACCAGCTTTCTGAGAGTGTTGGTAATGCCAACCCTTTTAGCCAGCTGATCTTCCATAGCATTGGCTTCTTCTGCTAACTGTGATTTTTCTTCATGAAGATCATGGATGCCTGTAGCTATACACTTTTCCACTTCCATGGGAACTGTCTTCTGAAGATATTTGAGTGCACTCTGAAGATCATTCATTGTTTCAACTTCATCACAGCTAGGACAGGCTTTCTTCATCTTCTTGTCCTGTTTCTTCTTTCTATTTTTCTTAGTCTTGGCAGATATCTCCATTTGAGGTTGGTCGCTCGTTTCCTCAAATCCGCACTTCATAAAGACTCCCTTGGATCTTTTAGAGGTAACCTTCCCTCTGATACCAATTGAAGTGCCCAGATCAGTGTGAATCACTGAGAGGGGGAGGGGGTGAATCAATGATCCCTTAAAACTTTTAACTAATTGATTCTTTATCAATTAAACCTCTATGGATGGTTAAAGCCTCGATCCACTCTTCTTGTATCTCTCACCTTTCCACGAATGATGCAGTAAATGTAAAGGCACTGGACACAAGGATTTACAATGTTCGGCACCAAAGGCCTACATCCTTGCCATGCTCTCCCAGCATGGATTCTCCCATTATAATCTGTTAGTATTACAATGGTCGATACAGAGTCCCACTGTATCTCTCCTGAGTCCCACAGGAGGGTCTTTATACTGCTTCACACAGTGTTACCAGAGTCCCACTGGCCTGCTCCAGAATCCCACTGAAGACTTCTTCTCCCTGAGTCCCACAGGGTCTTCTCCTGGCTCCTCGAGTCACACGAGTAGCTCTTCTTCACTTCAAGTTCTTCAAGTAACTTCAGCAGCCTGGGATAAAGGCTGCTGGCCTTGCTCTTCTCTTCTGATCACTTGTGGTTGATCAGGGCTTCTCGTCTAGCTCAGGCTTTATCTCTTTCTTCAGGATGACCTGGCTTCTCTCTCCAACTACTGAATACTCAGCCAACTGATATCTTTAACTTTGGTCTGGTCCAGTCTCACCTCAAAACAACTTCATGCACTGAGTGCATGGCAGCTCTTCATCCTCATGCACTGATAGCATGGCCTTCTCAATTCTTCAAGAACCTCCTGGTCTTGGTCAACTCAAATGCACACTCACTGATTTGAACTTTGTTTACATGCGCATGTGCATGCATGCATGCATGCACTCTCCTCTTTCTCCTCTTGGTGCAATAAACCCTCAAAGGGTATATTCTCTTTGAGCACACACCTTCTCACTCCTTCACACGTTTAATTCCTTTTGATTACACACATAAATGTGTGTTATACACTAGTGTGGATCACTCCTTATTTCTTCTAAGTGTATACACACTTCTTAGTGCACACACTTAGGTTCGGCCAACTTGTCTCTTTACACACACTTGTTTCATTTTGCACACACTTGAAACTTTGGCCTTCACTTCCTCTTGCACACACACAAAGTATTCTTTGTTCTTCAAAGTGTGAACACACAAGACTACAGCCTCTTCCACTATTTTTGCACACAAAGCACTAAGGCCTCGGCCTTCCTCTTGTTTTGCACACACACAAATGTGGTGGCCTTCCACCCTTCTTGCACTCTTCCACTTTGCACACACACTTTTCTTTTCCCTTTTAATCTTCAAGTGTGCACAACCTCCAAGGGCTACGGCCTCTTCTTGTTCTTTTTGCACACAAGGCTCAAAGGCCTCGGCCTTCCTTCTTCACCTCACACACACACAAAGTGTGGTATACTGCCTTGCACACACTTAACCCGTGGGCTAGTTATTCTTCACCCGAACTTAATCATCAGGGAGGCGTGCAAGGGTGCGGCTTCTCTTCTTCAACACTACCGCGAGGTACACTTGGGTGCCACTGGCCGCGCAAGAGCACAAGGCCTCTAGGCCGCACAAGCCTCGGGTGCAAGGCACCGTGGGCGCGCAAGTGCCTACCGCACAGGGGGCGCGGTGCACAGAGGGAGCGCGCAAGGTCGCGCAAGCTCCTCTCCTTCCTGTCGCGCAAAGGATTAGCGCGCAGTGGATACCTTCGGGCCAAGGATGGCACAGAGATCTTCAGCCGCGCAAGTAATTTGCGTGGGGCTTCTTTCTTCGTGAGGCAGAGAGCTCACGGGACTTCTCTCGAGTTTTTCAGCAAACACTCCAAGTGCTCGGGATCTCTTTTTATAGGCGAGGAGTGCCTCGGTTCATCCGCGTGTTAAATCTTGAATCACCGAAGATTTCGGATCTTCAAAATCTTTCCAAGTTTTTGCGTTTTCTCTTCGGTGCACGCGGGTTCTTTTATTTATTATCTTCTTCACGTGCATGCGACTTAGAACACATGCACGGCCTCTTTTCTTCCAATCCATGCAAATCACGAATCCTTCAAAGCCTCGGCAGATTCTCTTGCCTCGGCCGAACACGAAATTCTCCATCCAACGTGTGCATGCATATTTTATTGCATGTATATGTTCAGTATGGTCATACGAGCCGAATGGAGGTCTCGGTTTCGACAATGGTGGCCGGGAACTCAATAACCATCGTCGGGAAGGCGCCTGGTTCAGCGGCAGCTCGCGGGTGCCTCGGTCGAGCTCGAGGATGAAGACGGACGCTGGGCCGTTGGATGCGGTGATCAAAAATGCTTCGACGGCTTGGATCAGATTGGGGGCGCGGCGGATTAGATGAGCGGCGTCGATCGTCCGCGAGATCAGATGAGCGGCTGGGATTCGCTCCCGGTGAAATTTGCGCGTCCCACATCGAAACGCCTCGCGGTTTTGCCGCGGTTTATTACCCTGGCGCTGCCTCAACCCGGCAATTGAACTTCCAACCCTCTCGGTGCCGCCCCGCGCCGAGTTCTCCCTGCGGGCGCGCTCTGCGCCCACTCTCTGCTCCTGCGGGCGCGCTCCTAGCGCCCACTATGCACACTCGGGTGCGCTCATGCGCCCCTGCCGCGCTCCTCCGGGCGTGCCCCAGACGCCTAGCGGTGTCTTGGGTGCGTCCTGCCGCCCTGGACTCGCCCCACGGGTTCCCCCTTGGGCGTGGCGCCTTAAGCCCACATGTGCCTTGGGGTTGAACCCTCAAGGTGTCCACGGGCTGGCCAATTTTTTGGCTAAGTCTTGAATAAGACTTTGTAAAAAACAAAGTCCTCCATGAAATCAAGCCATATCAAGAGAACCACTTCAAGCCTTTCTTATCCTTTATCTTCTTCTTGAGAATTCAAGCATTAATCTTCTTCATTATAATTCCCAAGGATCTTCATCAACCGAACTCCTGAATCACATAACATCTTCAATGGGATTCGTTGATCAAATCAGAGATCAATTGGATCTTCTTCTGATTCACATGCACTAAGTGATAGTGCATGGACTTCTTTAATCCACTTCATCCACTTAGAACTTATGGATGGATCACTTTCAACTCCTCATGCATTGTCACTACAATGCATGGTCTTTTAATCATGTTGTGACTTTGTATCATATTGATACAAGTTCTTAGAACTTATAGAGCAGCTCAGCAATCGTCAGATGTACATGGAGAATGTTTCAACCACAATTTCCAATACCACTTAGTGAATCTCCTAAGTGACATGCATCTTAGTACCATGGCCATTCTCCTTCACCACCAACACCATCACAACCTTTGGCACTCACATCTTGACAATTCTTGACATCCATTCATTCTAAGACAACAACATGTCTCATTGACAACAAATGCAACACAGTGCACTACAATTATTTATGTAATATAATTCTCTATTAGATATAATAATCTTATTAATTACATATCAATCTTCATTAGACTTAATTTTGGTACAAATAAACTTATGGTCTTAAAACAATTTTTTTCCTAAAAATATTTTTATTAATGAAATTTATTTTTATCGTAATAAATAAAATTATTCTCTATATATTATGGTTTTAAATTAAAATTATAGATTATATATTATATATTGTATTTTAAAATTTTATTTTATTTTCATTATAAGGATAATAAAGCAGGTAAATTTTGTTTTATATGCATTTTTCTAAAATAGATTTTGTAAGTGTTTTAATAAGATAATTATAATTAGATTAAAAAAAATTATAGCAATTGAATATAGTGAAATGTATTTAATATTTTTAATATTTATCATTAATATATTTTACCTCTTGAAACATAATATCTTGTCCTAGTGCATAGTGAAACCGAAAAAAAGTTTCTTACAATAGTAAAGGTTAAAACATGTTTATCCAGAGTTAAATAAATTTTTTATTGTAGTATTGTGAAATAATATATAAAATAATTATTATTAAAAGACATATAACCTTCATGTTAAATTACCTTGAAATACTTGTCTCTTTAGATCCACTTTACCTTAAATTTTGCCTTATAACATTGAAATCTTTTAAGAAATTCCTTTTGTGTGCCTCCCCTCACTTTTAAAAGTTAACCACTTCCACTTAATAATTACAACAATTTGATCCATATAGATCATATAATACCTAATAAAAACCCTTAAAATATTCCTTCCCTTCACCTTTTCTCTTATTTTATTATACTAATATCGTTCCTTATCATCATGAATAAGACGAAAGAGGTATCTCAAAGAGGAGGTATAGATACTGTGAAAGAACATAAAATTGTATCCTTCTTCTACTTCTAATAAAATTATTGTATTCATAAAAACAAATATGAATATATGTTCTCCAATATATCTTTATTATAATATAATTATGGAAACAAAATTATTATTTCTTTTTTGTCATATGGGAGATGGAAGTATCAATCGTGTGTGTGTATGTTCTACCGTCTCCACAGAGTGATATGATTCATTCTACATTCCTATATTTTGTGGTTGAATATTATGTTGGATTTATTTTTTATATATAATATCTATAATATAATCATGGTGTTTCAAATGTGAATTATGTTTTACCTTTATTTTGTTCCATCCACCAAAAAACAGAGAAATCGCTCATAAGTATATATGCACTACCGTCTCAACATAACCAAGTAATTCATTTCCTCACAATATTATATAAATTTTTATAATTATGTATATATAAAATATATATTATATATATTCCATGATCAAAACTCTAGATATTAATAAAAAATATCTTTGTAAAAGTATTGTAACCACTGAACCAAAACGTTTATGAAAAATGAAGCAATTAAGACCCAAAATGATAATGATAATGAATGATTGTTAATGAATGTGTGATAAGATGTTATAAATAAAATATTTTTCCTAATATAAGTATTATTAGACTTCTATTTTATATTTATAATCATTTATAAATTATTATACATGATTTATGAGAATATACAAATAAATACATACTTAAGGTAAGGGTTTTATTTTACAATCTCTTTTTTGTAGAGATTTTTTTTCCCAAAATTAGGATGATGATATTATATAATATATTAAATAAAATTATTTTATATTATTTTATTACATATTGATTTTATAATATTGTATGGTCATCACTCATTTTCTACTCTTTAAGTACTCAATATATGGAAATATTATTTCATGAAAACCCAATATATCTTATCTATTCATTCAAAAATATTTTCTATGTTGTCCATATTTTATTGAAATATTTTTTAAAAAATATCTCAATATTTTCCAAATATTATTTTAAATTATTTTTAACTATATTTTAATTTATTTAAAAATGTTTAAAAATCATTTTCTAATCTTTCTCCAATTGTTGTGTACTTGTCTTTTTACTGAAAATATACGGAATTTTCTATTTAACATACACCACATGAATGGATTTCCCCTACATCATCAATTATTTTTTAAATAAAGATTCATTTATAAATTTTCATGTTTATTTTAGAATAATATTTATATTTCTTATTTTTGGAAATCATTAGATTATAAATAAGTGATTTCAAATGAAAAGAGTATTTTACTTAAGAAATGTTTTAGTGGTGTTTTAATGTATATTTATATATATTAACTTAATTTTATGTTTATTATGATTTATTGTGGATATAATATAAGATTAAAATCATTACTATTTCATTGTATTTTTATTATTATAATTATAAACTATTTATGAATCCGGTATCCTTTCCATGGGTTAGGATTTAATGATATTATGAACATTTTATGACCTTGGGAAGACATATTTAATGTTTTCATCATATGACGATTGTACTTGAAATTATAAAGTCCTAAAATGATTTTTTTATTAATTATAATCTCATGAGATAATAAGGACTATAATGGAGAGTGAATTGTGTTTAGAAAGGGCCCTTTTGTAATTAGACAGTCTAGTGAGTGAACCTTGACTAAGGAAATGGTAGAATGAAGAGTGAACCCAAATCCAATATGATATTCATGGATGTGATACTTGAATAAGTAAATGATTTTTATTTCTTATGTTTATGTGTACTAGGAACATCATATAATAATTTTACATAATTTAGAGGAATAATCAATACATTTCACAATAATACACACCCATGGACTATAAAGGCCTAGTTTCATTGGAGACTGGATATATATATTCTCTTATTTTTTCTAAAAGATATTAAACATATACCAAAAATATCATCAATTGTAGTGCACTTAATAAATATTACATATATAGAAACATTAAAATTAACATAGGGTAAGGAAACATGAAAAATGGTTAGATAAGATTCTTGGTAACCCTAAACATGGGGTATATTAATCATTAGTGGGTAAGATGATCATAAGGGGATGGTAAATTATTCAACCACATAATTTAAATGTAAAATATTGATAAATCAAAAATCATAGACAACAAAATCTAAAATAAATTCATTATAAGTATGAAAATCAAGGATTTTAAATTAGTAATCAATATTCATCAGTCATAACATGGGTATGTTTCATCAAAAACAAAATAAATTGTAATCATTTGACCTCAATAAAAATTGATTTCTATGAATAATTTTATTATTATAGATAGAATGTAATCATAATAATACATTAAAATGTCAAAAACATATTTTCACAATAATTCCCACACATTTTCTTGTGATCATATCTATAAATCAATCATATTCACACATAAAAATTGGAATAAATATATTAAAAATCATTTTCACCATTTTAATCATCATATCATGAGATATCAATATCACTTTATACAAAAAATTATAGATATAGAATAAACCCTACCATAACATAATCATAATTCATTAAAAATAAATTTCAAAATATCATAAAATGTTTGTCATGTCATAATAACTGATCATGTGGAAAACAACCAGGTTTTTTAATTATTTTAATATCACAATCGTACACCATATAGAGAAAAAATAATGATGCAATATAAATATAAACAATTCAATATATTATAGAATACATATTCTTAGAAAATAAAATTAGAAACATATAAAGGATGATTCAAGACATTGAGAATCCATGATGGTGTGAAATTCAACATTTTTCGTATAAGTTGAAGAAAAACATTCTTTTTACACTTTTTTAAAAAGGAAAAAAATAATATTTTATTTTAAATGATATGATTTTTTTTTAGAAACATTTTAAAAAATATATTATGGGTAGAAATAAATTAAAACAAGAACAGATGAATTGTAAACTTATTTTAAAACATTTTAGATCAAACCAAGACATAGAAAAATTATTTTTGACTGAATAATAAATAATAGTTTGTTTTCCTTAAAAACATTATTTTTATCTCTAGATTAAATATAGTGATAAAAATGAAAATAAAACATATAATCTCTAAAAAATAACCTCATGAGAGAAAAAAGAAATGGATTTATCAAATGAGGATATTTTAATTTCTTCGATTTAAATTCATTCATAAAAAATACTTTTTTAAATAGGATTGAAACACAAATACATTAACTCATGTCCAGACTTTATTTTTACACATTTGAGAAACATATTCATTGAGAATCCTATTTTTTCTTACACATTAATCCTTCAAGGAATGGTATTTTGGGAATAACATAAGAACTATAATGTGGTGAATGAATCTAGGATGGTAATATAGTAGTGCATAGAAAATATAGAAGTCTCAAATAGTGTGGGGAAGAGAGGAGCAATGCTTCCTATTAAAAACTTTGGTGATGAAAACTCTTTAAATTTCAAAAAAATATTAATATATAATAAATCCATTATAAATAAAAATTATTCCATATAGACGGATCTTTTAAAGAATGGATTCATTTTCCTGAATTTCCATTAACCAGTAAAATTTTGATAGGTTTATATAGAGTTTTAAATGTTATCTTATTGTTTAATAATCTATATAACATATTTTAACCATAAATATGGTGAAATATTTTTCATTCATAAAGGGTTATAATATTACTTAAAAGATAAATTTTTTTTAATAATTAGATAATGGTTGATAGTATTGGCCATATCTTACTACTTGTCATATATTAAGGTTTTTATGATTATTAAATATTTTCATAAAACATTTGTTTCATAAAATATCATTCATGTCATTTTGGAAAATATTAATTTAATTTTACATTAAATAAGTCAAGAAAAATATTTAATTATAATAATTTACATTAATACAACACTATTTTATATTAATCTATAATTTTTTTGGAATGTTGTGACTCACCGAAATTATATTACTTTTAATATTTCCATAATAAGTTATATTATTTTTCTATTAGTTGGAAAATATTGTGTATATTCAATCTAACTAGTACCTTAGATTGATATACATACAATATGGGGTGAATTTTAGTTTAAATAATTAAATTAAAGAAAACTCATAACCTCTTAATGTAAAAAATATGGGACTCAAACATTTTTAGATAATAAGAATGTGTAAATCATAATAAAAAATTATCTTATAAAATTAGGTTTTTTTTGTTCAATTTGATATTCATAACGA
The DNA here is from genome assembly GCA_963277665.1 of Viscum album. Classification (NCBI taxonomy): domain Eukaryota; kingdom Viridiplantae; phylum Streptophyta; class Magnoliopsida; order Santalales; family Viscaceae; genus Viscum; species Viscum album. The sequence continues at coordinate 65,012,559 of OY728139.1, forward strand.
TAAAATGGTTTGTAAGAATGATATGTAAGAGGAATATCATTATAAAATTTTCATAGTAGAAATAGAATATCTTACACAAATAAGAAATAAACATATTATAAAACAACGTATTACTTTCAATATATATTAAATGAATTCACTCTTTTAAACATAAGAGTCGTTGTAGTCAATAACCTTGACTAATGGTATCCAATGTTTTATACTTGTTGTAAATTTTATCTTTCATTACTAGGAAATTCATTGATATGATGATCAGAATAATCGTTTTATTCATATCCCTAGAATACCCCAATGACATGAGCATCTTATGTATTCCTAGACCAAGAATCCCTCAATCTGATGGATCTGATTCACTATCTTTATATCCATAGAATCCATATAAAATAGAAAGGATAAGATGTAGAATAAAAATGAAAAATTTATGAAGGAAACAATCCTAACAAGGACTCCTTATAATGACAAATCTCTAAAGTGTTTAAATGACTAAAAATTATATGTTCATGGAGATAAAAAATCATAAGAATTGATTCGTAAAAATATAATAGTGCCAAAATCTTAAAATGATTAGTTTTTAATAATAAATATTTAATAGTCATATTTCTGAGTTGGTTGAACAAGCCTTAGATAGTTGGCTCTTTGATAGCTCACAAAATTTTGGCATAACTGAATGTCGTACGTCATTTTATTTTATCGCCATTATGATGAAAAAAATATTCCTTATGATTAAAAAATATTATGTTCCTTGATTATTAGGTTTTGTTTGTATGATCTACATTCATATTGATTATCAATCAGATTGAACTTAATGAGTATTAGCCAGATGTATTAATAAATATGTTAATCTGATGGCCATTACTTTTTTCAGATAGATGGGCAAGTCATAAGTCTCACCGCGTATCTGAACAAAGGTAATCCTAAAATATCGAAAGCACCTTTAGTCTTACAGATCAAATTTAGTAATGTTTAATTTATTTTCCTGATAAATTACATACATTGTTATGTATTGTTGAATGTAATTTTTTGTATAAAAACATACTAAAACCCTTGGGATATAAAAATTTTGGAAACATAGTTTTAATAAAGTGTTTTGATATCCAAAACTAATGGAATAAAAATGTATGAACTAAAACATCTAACTAAAAAATCTCTCCATTTTTTGAAAAGAAGAACCCACAATACATCAATGAAAAATTATATATTTTGAATCTTAAAACTCTTTTACCTATTAAGAACATTAAGGTTATTCTATATATCTCTACATTAGTATGTAAAAATTCTGTTAAATAATGGAAAGAAATCAACCATATACCCTTTGTAATAGAATATACTAATCTATAAAACATTATCCCCCTTTATAAAATCTATTCCCCCTTTGGGATTTTCAATAATAATGAAAAATAACGCATAGTTTTATGAAATGATAGAGGTTTAATAACATATGAAAAAAAATGTAACATATAGAATAACTATTCATCCAGTAATAAAACTCTTGAACATATTTATAATCATAAAATTAATATATTAATGAATAAAGGATTTGGATGACAATTATTTCATAATAAAAAACATTACTTTTTTGGAAAATATTAATCAAGTGTTCAAATTAGTCTTTTAATCCTTCATCATGAGGTACTTAATGAAGGCCAAAATCTTTTTAACACATTTAAATACTTCTCAAGACACATAATATTTTTATCCAAAATATTGTACTCACGATCATAATTCTTCATAAATTCAGTATCTTTTGAATAGTTTTTATTCTCTTTCTTTATAATGAAAATTTCATCTTAACACGATTCGATATGGGTAATATCTATCTCTAAATAATGATATTTTTTAGGACATTTATTTCCTCTTCCTGATCATCATTTTTTTCTTTGAATTCCTCTATGAACATCACCCAATTAGATACTTTATAACATAACTAGTTAAATGAATTTTTTGATTCTATTAAAATTTTATTACTTCCATAAATGGTTCATCATGTTCCAAAATAACACAATATATTATATTTCAGTACTAAACCATCTGATTATATGATTCTTTTTGAGTATTTGACTATTGATGAATGGTTTTCATCTATTTTTCAGTAGGGATAATTGATTTATAAAATGATTTCAATGAATATAATTTCTCACTAAGGTTGTTTTGAATAATTTGACACCTTCCATCAGGATTGTTAAAATATGGAATGATGTCTTCTATCTTTTTCAAATATTTTTAAATGAAATAAAATCCATTTTTCCAATGGTTTCGTCTGAATCTGATTACCTAGAAATAATTTTGTGATGTTTTTGTCTTGAAAAATCTACATTGGGTTTTGAAAAATTCTATGATTTCATGACTCCTTTCTTTGAAATTTTATTATCATCTATATTTTTTATAAAATCCATTTCCTTTAAAGGATTTTGTTTTTATAGAATCTTTTTTTGATGATATTGATCTTATTATTCATCCCTTTAAAATGACTTGCATCATATTTGTTTGTTCACTTTTTTTTATTATTTGGAAGAGTAATTATGTTGTATACTGTTAAATATTTACTCTTCCTAGAAATAGACGGTAATAATAACGAATATTAATTTATTTCCAATGATTATTTTTCATTTGATTATTTTTTTTGGTTTTCTCCATTATAAAATTCTTTCTTTTACTCCTTCTCCTCTTCTAATTCTTATTATTCTACTTCCCATTCTATTTCTTCTTCATCATCATCTTCTTCTTATTATTATTCTCTATCCTTTTTCTCATGCTCTTATTCTAATTGTCTAGTTGTTCTTAAAACTCACTTATAAAAAAATTTATGTTTATTGTTTCTCATGTTATTCACGAATATATTCTCCAACAACTATATTTCATTTTATCTTATCAACTACTGGAGGGACTACTAAAGCAAAGGGTTTAGTATTATCAAAAATAAGTCCAGCATTAAGAAAGACATGATCGGTATGAGAAATTGGTAGGGAATAATTCTAAGAAAACATATCAAAATTTATAAACCAACTTCTATTAACTATTTATTCATATAACCTTTTCCTCTTCTTCATTATCTTATCAGACTCTTCTAATTGTTCAACAGTATGATTTTTTGCCTTTGCCTCAGCTAGATCAATTATAAACCCTGGATATCTTGGTTTCTTTTATTCTTTATGAACATTAATTTTTTTATAAACATAAATAATAATTTTGTTTTCTTTATTTTTATCACTGGTGGGAAATATTAGACCTTTAACTTTTTCTTAACTTCCACTGATTTTATTAATGATAATGCCTCCGATGCAGATCCATCAACCGTTTATACAAACATTTTTTATTTTTATTTTAAAAATAAGGATTTGTTGAATTTGTTTCTTCATAAATTAATAAAATATTTTCATTAACTATGTATGACTAATTATATAAATTAAATTTTTCCAAAATATTTACAATTAATATACTAATGGAGACTGGAGATAAGATTATATAATACTTTATCAAATTACTTTTAATATTCTTGACCGTAATGAAAAAAAATTTCAACAAGTATATTTTCTTGATAAAGAGAATGTAATATCAAACATAAATATTATAAAAATTTAATGTATTCCTCTCACCCTTTTTAGGGATTAGACAACCTTGCATGAACAATGTTACTACTATGTTTTCCAATGATAAATAGAAACCATCCTAACTTTTTTCTATCTTGGAAAAAAATAAAAATCAACCTCATTCTTCTCAAAAGTTCCATGTGTTTTTAGTAACACGTGTAAAGTTAAATTTGCATCACCATAATGAGGAAGGCCCACCAAGTCTTCTAATCTCTTGAAAAGAAGCTTATATCTTATAAAAATTCTGGTAAATGGTACTTTATCCTAACTGTATTCTATAACAAATTGAAAAGAGGGGCAAAAAAATTTAACACTTTTAGGATAATAAAGATCAATGTATATATATGGTTACTCTAAAAAAACAATTTCAAGTCCTTTTAAAGAAATAATACTTTAGATGGAATTATCATATTTACTAAAACAAAGCTTTTCAATGGGCCTTTCTATGATAAATTCAATTTCATTCAATATTCTTTGGTTTACAGCATAATAAGAACTTGGTATAAGATCACATGAATGAAAAAATATTTTGTACGAAACTTTTATGGGGATAAAGAGATTGGGAAAAATCATGAGAATCAATATGGGAAAATGGGGTGACCCAACTGTATATAAGAATATGACATTTTTTCTTATTAATCCAAAATTATTTGAATCATTGTGATTAAACCTTTACTGATATAATAGATGAGATTTAATTGAATAATTTTTTAAAAAATATATTTCAAATCACAAATTTCTAAACTTTTGTCGTTTTCAGATTAATTTGGATTAGAAAAACTTTTAAACATTCCAAAAACATATCAATAAATTTAAAAAAATCTAAAAAACTAATGACAACAGAAATTATAACATAAATTATTGATATAGTGAAAAAAATAAAAGAATGATATATTTTAGAGTGGAAATTTTAATTGGTATGAATAGATTGCTCTTCATGGTTTTTTTAACAAAGTATGTTTATGATAGTTTAATAATGAAAATTTATTATGAAAAATTTATTAAAAAAATAATTACAATAGTTTTATTACAAAAACATTTTATGATAGTATTGTTATAAAAAATGGTTATGATAGTTTTATTACAAAAAATTTTTACAATAATTTTTTGAGAAAAAATTAATATAATAGTTTTATTATAATGACTGGTTATGGTACTATTATTAAAAAAATTAATCATGATAGGTAGTAGTATGATTTTTGTCTGACAAATTAATTATGATAAATAAAATCATTAAAATTAAAAGTTCTATAAATTTTTTTTATAAAAATATTGTCTACTCTCTCTGTGGAAAAAATGTATATTAATTAAATTAGATTGATAAATAGTGATTATATATGAATGATCCCTTAAAATTTCTCATTAATATCTTTTGTTTAATGTATTAACATCTATAGAAACTAATGTTTTTAGTAAAAATATCCCCATATTTTACTTATGTTCCAATAAATTATAAAATTATATCTCCATTAAGTTTGTGATCTAGAAATAAATTATTGTCTTATATCTATGTGTTTAGAACATAAATGATGTAATGGTTTTTACTAAAGGAAATTTAACTTCTTTTTTCACAAAGTATTTGAGTTTTAGTAAAAATCATGAAATAGTCTATGTGTCTGTGTGTTGCATCAACAACACATGTGGAAAACAACATTAAAATACCACATATTTATCATTTGAAATTATAAGTTATAATAAGTTACTTCTTTTCTAAGAACGAGAAACTAAAGAGTCAACTAAGAATGTATATGTTCTGTATATACTTGTTTTATCCATTCTACAGGCACAAAATTCAGCATCTAAAAAACATTTATGTTTAAAAACATTTCCAAAATAATAGAATATTCCTAAATCAATAGTTCCCTTATGATAATGAAATATTATTTTTGAATCATTATTACGTGATTAATTTGGATTTGGTTGATATCTAGCACATAATCATACATAAAACATTAAATCCTTATGACTTGATATTATGTAGATTACGATACCAATCATTCCACTAAATGTTTTATGATCAACTAGTTTTCCAGCCTCATTAATGTCTAAAGTATTGGAGGTACCAATGGGAGTACTAATACTCATAGTATTATCATAAAAAATTAATTATGTAAATATTTTATATACTTTTGTTTAGATAAAAGAGTCCCTTCTTATTTTGGTGATATTTTAAAACTCATATAATATGTTAACTCACCCATTATACTCATTTAAAATTATGATTCTATAAGATCTACAATGTAATATATTAAATATTTTTGTGTTAAACCAAATATACTTTCATCAACATATATTTTTATAATCAACAAATTTTTAGTTAATCATTTTATAAAATTATTTGTATAAGCATCCCCCTTAAATTTTTTAACAAAAAAAAAGTTAACCTATTATACAAATCTCTAGTGGATTTTTATGTCCATATACTATATTGGTATGTTTAAAAACATATTTTGTATATTTTGTATTTTCAAAACCAGGGGTTGTGAAACATTAATATCCTCATGAATATATCCATTAAGAAAAAAATCATCCCATTCCTTTGAAATAGTTTGAAATTAACAAATTCTATAATGGTTAGAAGTATTTTAATAGCTTCAAGTCTATATGTGGGTGCATAAGTTTCGTTATAATATATTCCCTCTTGTTGGTTATATTATTTCGTAACAAGTATATCATTATTTAAAACTGTTATTCCATTTTCATCAGATTTATTAATGAAAACACCACTTCACTAATATTTATAAAATTTTATGTATTTCATTCTAATAATGTCATGGACTAGTTCCTTTCAATCTCATTATGTTCATCTTACTTTACATTTATCCATTCCTCGTCACCTAAAGCCTTATCATGCTTTTTACGATAAAAATAAGATAAGAACTCTTGATGTTCAATTTCATTTCTAAATGAACTTCTACACCCAAATGATTGATCAAAATTAAAAATGATGCTTTAATTGGATGATTATTATCAGACAACTAACATATTTCTTTTTTAAAATCCTATTCTTCAATAATAGGAAGAAAATATTCCTGAGGAATAACTTCAAAAACCTATTATTGAATTATTTTCGTTATTAGTATAAATATATAACAATGTATGAACATCAGTATTAGAAATGAAATTTTAGTATGTATGTTGGGGTTTTCTGATAACAAAAACGTTCTTTTTCATGAAACATAACAATCATTGTCCTCTCAAGTGTATTAGATATTTCATTAATAACACTATAAGTCTTACTAGTAGTGTAATGACCAAAAAATATCCCTTCATCGGATTTGGGTTCCAACTTCTATAAGTTATCATCAGTATTCAAAATAAATACCTTTCATCTAAATACATTGAAGCAAGAGACTTTTTCCTTTTTTCTTGTACAAAACTATTAAACTTTTTTATTAGGAGAATTATAAATAAAAATTTATTTATAGAATAATAGGACGTAATAATCCCTTTAGTCTAAAATTGTATAGCAGCTGAGTATTCGCTCCAAAAAGATTTAGTAATCAATAGAAGAAACCTATTTTATATTTCAATTACTCTATTTTTTCTGGGATTCTTAGTGAAAAAAGTAATTTTCAATAACATTCTTAAAACAAAATGTTTTCAAATTATAGTTTTCAATTTCTCAACCATAATCAACATTAACAGTTATAAAGGATTGGTTTTTTTTAACTTGTATACAATGTTTTTAAAAACAACTTAAAGATTGGTATATATTTGTATAAAAATACCCATGTGTATCTATTGTAATAAAAAAATAAGACAAATACTCAGTGTTTTCCACCAGTACCTCCAATTATTTGTATAACCAAATTTTTCAATGTGAATAAAATATAAATCATCATAATTTGAGACATCACTAAAATATTTAAACCTAAACATGTGTTTTTTAACATATTAGAAAGGGTTATAGACTTATTATATATCAAACCAATATTCCACTAGATCCTTAACAAGTATTTACCTAGTAAAGATAGCTTCATTTATAAGGTTACTATTTTATAACCACCTACAAAATAACCATGATTTATCTTTCATTGTACTAACACAATGTGTATCTTAGATCCTAATGTCTTTTATGTTTACTATGTAACCATTCTCATGATGATTTTAATAAATATTAAATTCATCCTTAATCCTATGTATTATACATTTAAAATTACAATAATTCATAAGGTAGCCTTCATCAAATAAATTAATTATTCTTATAAGGTTTTGACTATGTCCCACAAGAAATAACATATTTGAAATAAGATCTTTTCCAATAATTACAATGTTACTTAAATCCAAGATTTCTATTCTATAATTACCTAAAAAAGTAAATGTTCCACATTTCCTCTTGGTAATATTATTAACGAACTATCTCTTTTTAGTCATGGGTCTGGAAAGACCATTATCCATGTACCAAATATTATTATTTTTGTTATTATATTTCTTTTACTAAGAACATATAAATTATTTTTCTAGAACCCAAACCATCTTGGGACTGAAATTATAAGAAAATATTATATTGGAAAACCAAATTTTTCCAATCTTATTATTTTTAGGAAAATATTATTTCCCTAGAAAATAATATTTATGATGTCCTGAATATTGTACAATATTAAAAGATAAATAATTTCTCTAAATGGCATGTACTTTAGTATATAAGGAAAATGTTATATCTTCTAGAACATAATAATATTTACTAAAAACATATTTTTTATATATATAATACATTCAAATATTATCACTATATTGTTTCATTTTTTTACACATTTTATCAAATTATTCATTTCTATTGGTAAATATTGATTAATGTTTCTTAAAACTAGAAATTTTTTATTTCATTTTGAAATCAATGATTGTATCCTTGTTAGTAATGGTATTGGAATAATATTTATCAACATTAATTTAAATACTAATTTTTTCAGCAATAGTTTCCTAAAAAACATTTGAAATATTATATTTTTCAAAGTTAGTATTTTCAAAATATTTAGAAATATAAGATATTTAATTTATTATAATAGTTATTACCAAATCATCATTTGCATGTTTTTCTTTATAATTATCATGTTTTTTTCAAAAAAAAGTGTTCATTTTCAAGTAATTTCCATAATTCTAGAAACTTCATCATAAATTGTAAAAGTATTATCATCTACTGAATAATATTATTCCTAAAAAGTTGTAAAAAAATATCTCATCATTGGGTTTTTTTTACATTTAAATACAAGTTTTTAAGGGATTAAATTGTGTTTACCTTCGTTGTAGAACATTGATTTACTGTAGGAACTTTTGAGAAAGTTTCAATGTTCCTATGTCTGAAACATTCATTATCAAAATAAATTTATTAAGAATCTCCACCAACAACACACCATGTGTTAGAATCCTTTATACTTTTTCTAACAATATCCTTATAAAATTTATAGGCAATCTTATACAAATATCTTTTGTTATATTAATTTCTTCTAATCATTGGAAAATCATGTCAAAAATTTCTAGCATTATTGCAGACATATCAAGTTACTTCCGAATATATTTTGTCATTTTTATCCTTATGAACTTTCTTATATCTGTATTGGAAATATTTTTTCTAGAAATCCTAATCCTAGTTCCAGAAAGATTAGCCAATGTATTTTCATAATATTTAGACGAACAAGAATAAGGTTCAATAACAACATTCTTCATTCTTGAATACTATAAAACTTTATCTACATACATAACATTAGTAAGAATATTAGATGTTGTTAAAAAAGAAACACCACCATTTTTTCATTTTGATTTTTTATAATCCCTCTACAATCATCCATTAAATTTCATGATATTACCAATCGAATCATCAAGATTATGATTAGTAATATTTCTTATGTCACCAATAATAGTTTCTTTATATTCTCACTCATTGGAAATTATATCAATGTTATTTTAAACCAAAATATCATCATCAAGAAATTATTCCCCAAGATAATGTAAACTATTGATAATTTTCATGATCTTTTAGTGTATCTTGGTAATTGTCTCGCCAAGTAGAAGATCAAATGCTTGGTATTCATCTGTAAAGAATGGTAATTTTTTTAATAACATTATATGTAAAAAATGAGTTACTTGAACATTTTTCCAAATACTATTTCATGATTCACAAGATGACATATGACTACAGATTTTACTTTTCATATAGTTTAATAATGTACTTATAACTTGATCTCCTAATTATATTCTCACTTCCCAGTAGTAGAGAAAATAGAATTTTACTTATCAATAATTGTATAATTTATAGTAATCATTATGAAACAATAAACTCCAATATGGATCAACAAATATAAAATTATATCTCTCCAAAACTCATATTCATTACCATCAACTATCTCTTGTTTGATAAGATTTAAATTATAAAGAGATCAAATATTCATGGATTCCATCATAGCAAAAATAGATACTATTTTTCTAAAAATAAATGTTGTAGTAAATTTTTTTTATAAATTTGGTGTCTATGTAAAAACATAATAAATTATGAAGTTGATAGAAGAAGTAAAAACTAAACTTGTTATATTAGGAGAAACCATCCCTAAAAGCATTTTTTAGATCAAAAGTGTTTCTTTGATGGATATAATTACAAGAGAAGGGGAATGTTTTTTTAAAAAAATAAAACTGAATAAAACAAAAAAACCTTTTAATGTAAAAATACCAGGCTTAAACATCATCTAATGATCAGAATATTTGAATCATAATTAGAAAATGTCTTATTTAATCATAGTATTTTTTTTTAACTATTTCATAATCTTACTAAATAAATGGTTTGTTAGCACGATATGTATAAATTCTAACTTTCTAAAACATGCATTGTATAAAAAATAGATCTTTTACAAATAAGTAATACATAGCTCAAAAAATAATGATTTACATAGAATCTATATTCAAATAATTCACAATTTTAACCTTAAGAGTAAAGGTATTCAATAAAAATGACTATAGGTACACATAGTTTTATACTCACAATAAATTATTATTTTTCATACATGGAAATCCCATGATATGATTATCTAAATAGGATTTGTCTTCCTGTCCTCAAAATCACTTCATATGATGATTAGTGTCTACCTTCGTATCCCTGAAATCCATTGATCCAATGGATTAGATTCCCTATCTTTTTATCCTCAGAATCCCAAGATCATAAAAATGATCATACTCAAAATACAAATGAAAAATATTTAAATAAAATAATCTGATAATTATTCCTTATAAAAAAACTTTATAGATTATTATAATGACTAATAATGAGAGTTCATGAAGAGAAAACTTTAGAATAATTGAGTAGTGAAATATTATCAACTCAAAACAATATAAATGACCAGTTATTTGTTTGTGAAAGACCAATGGTTATATTTTTTAGTAAGTTGAAATGATCTTGGACAAATTTCTCATTGGTAGATCAAAATGTTCTAGTATAACTTATTGTCCTACATATTTTTAATTTAGCAACATTACGTTGTAGAAAAGTATTCATTACTTTAGAAACAATTATTATATCCTCTGATTGTAAAATCTATTTAGTCTAATAGAATTTTTTATTGATTATCAATCTGATTAAACGAAATAAATTGGATTATAATGTATTAGTATGAAGGTAATTATGATATTCATTAATTTTTCTGTCTGGTATAAAAGACATTAAACTAACCACATGAATGAGTAAAGGTCGTTATGATGGATTATTCTCACCTTAAATGAGAAGGAACATATTTTTCAATGTAATGTTTATATTCATAGCCTTTAAATAAAATTTTTATGTATAGTAAAATATAATGTTTTCTAAAAACACAAACTAAAAAACATGAGATAAAAAAAAACAGATTACATATTTTTAGGTATGTTTTTTTATTTTCAAAACTAGAGAAATCGAAAAGTAATTAGTAAAACATCCAACTCAATAGTGTCAACATTGTGTAATATTTTAATGTAATTATATTATTTCTAACAAAGTTTAGTAAATTACCATACCAAAAATTATATCATTATTCTCAAAATATCCATAAATATACATCAATATATTTACCCCCTTTTTGAAAACATAATATATATTAAATGTATGATAGTTTCATTTTGTATATTTCATTACTTTAAAAATTATGTAGGTTATTATTATGGGAAAGTGTCTCTTAAATTATTAAATTTAGATCTTATGGTCTTAAGGGCCAATGTACCTTCAGCAAATAATAATTTAGAATAAAAATTTTGATATAAATAATTATTTTGAGCCTAGGTTAACCCAATTTACCCTTTACTAAGATAAATTTTTTTAAAATAGTTACTATTCAATGTGCCTAAAAATAAAAAAGACCTATTCAAAAACATTAGACCACCTAATTCCAAAAAGGGAACCCATTTTTCAAAATTTGATTTTTGGTAATTGGTATAAAGTCATTTTAAAATAATGTAAAAAATGCAATGAAACCTGTTTTTTTAGAAACAAATACAATTTTTAGCGTAAAACTGGATATATATTCTTATCTCAATACTAAAAAAACAATTGGGGAATGTTAAAATATTTTATTGAATATTTTATATATAAATCCATTTATAATCATTCACCACTATTGATTAATTAAATTTTTTAAAATATAAATATATTTCATGTATAAAGTATGTTTTTCATAAAACAAATATCTCCTTTATTTTTAAATGTTATTTATTTTAAATTTTAATTAAAAAATGAATTAATTTTGTATACGTGTAAACCATAAAAAATCATAATATTGATAGTCCTATTCATATCTGCAAATCCAACATTTAGGAGATAACTGTGAAATAAAATAATAATATTAATAATATGCCACGGTTTGTTTAAACCTGACCTAGCGTGTAAATATATCTATTAAAGAAATAAATTTTACTTATAATGCTATATCACAAAATATATGTGTGTAACATTTTAACATTAATAAAATGAATTTTTCTCCCCAATATAAATTAGAATAATAAAAAAATATTTATAATCTCTTTGTTTCAACACATCCCTAGGTTCCCAAGTACCTTCTTTTTATTTTTGATACATCGAGGGAAATTTTAACAAGTGAATAGTCTTGTTGTATATCATCTTATATCTATGGTAAAATATTTATACTAGTTATTCACCCCAAGAAAGGTCATTATCCAATGGTATAAACATTATGTTCAGTACATGTGAAGGATCTAGTTTATACTTCCTTAGGAGATATATATTGAACACTTGTTGAACTTGAAAGAGGTTTAGTGGAAGAACCATGTGATAAATTACCATACCTGCATGATCTAGAATCACGATGAGGATAATATACCTAGGGATCATTTTTTATTCTTTATGAATCTCATAACATTATTCCATTGATAATTTCTCAAAAATACTTTCTCTCTAACTTTGAACTCCATATTTTTTTAATAACTTTCATCATAACTTTTTGTTCACTCGGTTGAATGGATCTAAAATTCTCTACCATTTACTTATACAGTTAAGGTCCCAATATATTTCTTCAAACAAAATGAACCCAGTATATTTTCTTTCTACACATCATTCAATATAGGTCTTATAAGGTGATAACTAAAATTTTGATTGAAAGCAGTTATTATAAGAAAACTAGATTTGATGAAGGTGTTGATCCAAACAACCTTTAATATCCAAAGAACAAGATCTTATAATATCTACTTAGGTTGAGTGGTTCAATTTAACTAACCATATGATTGAGGATGATAAGAATTACTAAAATGCATCAATGTATTCATATACATCATTTTACATCAGCATAACATTGAGATAACCATCATATCATAATTAAATACAATAGAATGTGGTACTTCATAAAACCTTACCAATTATTTATATGTATAAACTAGAAATATAATCATGGAATAAATATTTTCTAATGTCAATTAAGTGTTCTATCTATTTAAAGTGATCTAAAAAATTATTATATATCTATTTTCATTAGATTATTTGGGGAGCCCGATTACGAAATCTATACGAATGTTTTCCCATTTCCATTTTGTTATTGGTAATGGTTATAACATCACTTTGAACTTATGTATCCAAGAATAATGTAATTAAATAAAATTAATTAAGATATATACTCTCTAGTATCTATTTTCATGTTTTCCCTCTAAAAATACTATTTCCTGTTTCCATACTACTTATATTCCCTGGATTAACAGAGAATATTGATCTATGAGCTTCGTTCAACAACACCTTCAAATCTGGTGTGGACAAAACACATGCATGATTCACAAACCTTATCACTACATCACAATAATATTTTATATCATGTATATTTTATTCTATATTTTATAGTTATAAATCATATTCTTATGCCTCTATAATCATTATATGGATATATGGTTGAATATTCATTTGAGAAAGACAGTATTTCTTCCCTTCCTTAAAGATATCATTATTTATTCTATGAAAATACAAATTTATTTGATATTTTTATTACTCATCATTGATAATCTAGCATTATCCTTTCACCATAGACTATCATCCACCTTATTTTCCATCCATGAGTGGTAATGTATTGAGCATTCCTAATATTTAATCATCTCCAACCATCATATTCAGATCTTATTCAACTCTTTTTTTATTAATATATACTTTACTATTTTATACCAAGTATATATATCACACCCTTGTCCTTAAAGATAATTATTACACGTTTTTAATAAAATAAATTATATTATCTAACTAAAAATAATGATTTTTATATTTTGTATCATCATCCTTTAGCTATAATGAGGCCTAAGCTATGACTATATCATTAAGTAAGAGTATTCACCCCAGTCCCTTCATAGATGCATCACTATAGATCCCATGCCCTCCTTTACTATAGTGTAATGTTAGAACATATTTGATTAGTGTCCTTTTATATAATTTCTTCAATTCCTCATAAAATTCATCTGTCTAAAAAAACATGGTTCCCTTATGAGTTAACCTCCTGAGTGGGTTAGATATACATGATAAATTCTTCATAAAGCACTAATAATATGAAATCTAACCCGGAATACTATACATCTCAATCACATTGGTTGGTCTAGGACAATGTTCAATAACAAACATCATTATTTAATCCACTAATATACCCTCAATTGATATTATATTTCCTGAAAATGAAGTTGTTTATCCAAAATCCACACTTCAAAAATATTATATACATATTCTCATTTCATAGGGTATTCAGTTCAATCCTCATGTGATCATCCTCTTCTGCCTCTCTATTCAAATATATAATAATATCATAAATAAATAATACCACACACTATTCATGGTAATCTATAAAGACTATATTCATTAAATCCATGAAGATAATAGTGGAATTAGTACGACCAAATGGAATCACTATAAATTCATAGTGTTAATAACATGTAAGGAATATATTTTTGGGTATATACACTATCGTGACCCTCAATTGATGATATCATGAAATAAGGTCAATCTTGCTAAAATGTTGATCTCCACACATTTGGTCAAACAACTCATCAATATTGGGTAAATGATATTGTTCTAAATAATCAAAACAGAGATAAAATTATCCATAATTATTCATAAAAAATAATCGGTGTACTCTAAGGTGATGTGAAAGGCCAAATAAATAACTTATCAATATTCTATTGGAGTTTCTTCTTTAATTATTGTAACTTAGTTAGGGATATTCTATATGAAGTCCATGATATATGATTAGCATCATGTATGAGTTCAATTGAAATTAAAAATTCACGATTCAGACTAAGGATGTGAAACTCTTCTCGAAAGAAGTCAAAAAAACCCTAGTACAACTAATACATACTCTATGTATTATTTCTCCCAAAACATATGGGATAGACTACCATATTAGATAGAAATCAATACCCATGAGATATAAGGAACATCGATTAGAACTTTTTATTTATCAACCCATGAATAGATGCCCATTAGTCGGTTTTTAATATTAATCATGACTTAACTACCTAAGTAATTGAGATGGTATGTATATAAATAATTCCAATACATACCCAAAAATAATTAAATTCAAATAGAAGTATAATAATGAGATTTTTAGGATGAAAATTCTCAAAAATAGAAATTGGAAAATAATCATAGACATTATATTTAATTATAGTTCCAATGTATATTTTTAATACTAAATAAATATCCAATCATTAAGGTGTTATTGTTATTCCGTCAAAAAAATATTTTTATTTAAATTAGTTGGTAGATATAGAATAAACCAATTCATTAAATGTTCTAGAGTTGATATTAAGTGTACCTTTAACCATTAGAGTATCCATACCCTCTTTAGTTGTGATAGTAATGGTCTTTCCATTGCATTTTTTCTTATGGGTTTATTGAGTCCCAACAATTTCCTTACCTCTTTGATTATCTTAATAGTTTGGATTATTTTATATATCACTATATCTATGTAATTGAACTTCATTAGTTCAATCCTTCTTATCCTCTATTTCATTTTATATACTTTTCATCTTCTTTCAAAAATCACTTGATCTCTAGGTATCTATTTTACATTTGACAAATTTCCTAATTTTGTTTAGTTCATGAATTATTTAACATTAATTTTTGTATGTGGGTACATGGAATATATTTCATCCTTGAGATTTACAATTTGAGGTTTCAAGAATCTCTATTTTTATCATCTTGAAACCAAAACCATAATAACCATTGGTGTTCCTAGTCTTTATTTTAGCTTTTATGGGATATTGAATTATTTCATCATAATTACCAAATTCTATTATGGATAAAACCTTTCAAATACTTGGTTTTATATTTCTAATTAATCGAGGAATATTTTTATCAGTGTTGATTATAATGTAATATTCATACATTAATACTCTTGTCTGTTTTACATCATTGGTACTAATGTATTTATCATACCTCTATATTATATTTTTAAATTCCCATTCTATATAACTATTAAGGGTTTTAGTAATGTTTTCATTGAAAATTTCAATCTTAATCTCCTCCAATTCAATATAGTCAATTTCATCCATTTTCATTGTGTTATTAATTTGTGTTCACCATTTATTAGATTCACCTTCCAACGGATTGACAACTAAAACAACATTCTCATGGTATGAAGAAAAAATATAGATTTTTTGTTACACGGGTCCATTTCTCAAAAACTAGTGGATCATAATACTAATGGAAGGATTATGGGATTTTTCACATAAATGACACAATGGAATGTGTCTCCCCATTCAGTGAATTAAAATGATTTACATGATCTATGATACCATTAATATAATGAGATAGTTTAAAGGGAATAGTGGAAAAAAATTTCTTCCCATCTACCAAGTCAGTTTGTTGTCCATAAGGATGATCATTACATAGACAAAAAAATTTATTTTTCAGATGATTTATTCCTTTTTTAGCCATTGACAAAACTAAAAACATAATGAGTGAAAAAAAATATTCCAGAAAATAAACTCTTGAGATATTCTGAATTATGACTCTTTATTATTAACAAATGTTGCCTTAGGTTTAATCAAGGTCATCCATGGTCATAATCAATTTAAATCAATTATTATGGTTCATAATAAAATGGTAAGTCAACCCATGAATGTACCACATGAGTTTAAGACAAGGTACACAGTAGGTGAACACTCACCATCCACCATAATAATGATCGGGATATACTCGACCAAATATATTGTGGGTTATTACCATTATGTATATCTATTATTAAACCACATCCACTTATATTATCAAAACATTTATGTATTAATAGGAAAACCACAACTTCTCTTCCACACAAATACATTATAATTATATCCTATAGTTAGAAATTTTCCAAGGGTTGTCAATAATATTTTATAACACTAGTTTCTAAATATTAAATAAACATGTCCCCTTATATCAACTAATGTGACCAAAGAAAATCATATATAAATATTTCCTCATTTTTTAGTAAAATTCATTACATTTAACAATAATAAATTCATACAGACAATAAAGGTTTAGTATCGTTTGAGACGTGATACATAATATCTTACTCTATGAAATTCCTTAAATATCTTCCATAATGATCATCCCACATTCTAAACTTTTTAAACATAAACTAATTAAAACCATTCCGTATAAATTATGGAAAGGAAAAAATAATAAAGGGAGAGCTTAGACACTAAAAAGGTAAAAATGGATGACACAAATCATTGGATGATAACATGATCTTAAGGGTATGATTAAATATTCAATTTCAAGATCACAATTTATATAGTTAATTCCTTGAAAATTTTAAATTATAAGCTCAAAAATCAATTCAATAAGAGTATAACCAATAATGAGTTGAGAGTGTTAATCATCCTCCAAGATTCGTAACATTGGAATGTTGCATTATAATCATAAAAAACAAAACTCTTATGGAATGGATAAATAAGATGAAGTACATAAATAATCATGTGAACATATCTATAGATATATTAAACTCATGAATAAAAATATAAACAAATCTATTCACAATAATTTCAATAAATGTTTCTAATGGAAGAGATATAAAGTGATAATAATCATATAATAATATGTAAAAAGATAATCAAAATCATTTCGATACATATATCATCATCCCAGGAGATATCAATATCTCATTACTCATTGTATTAGAGGGATATAATGGGCCCAATTTTCTCATTATCATAATTAAATTAAAAAATCTCATAGGATCACAAAACAGTCATTATATCATTATAACCTAACCTATGGAAAATAAATGGTTTTTGTAAAAATCTCATCATAATAATCATAAGTCATATTTATATATAATAAGGATAGTATATTTGGATCATATCCTCTTTATAACATATATAAAATCAGAGGATGTTATCAAAGGTGAAAATTTCATTTAATATATCAATAAAAAAATTTTGAATAAAATTCCATTTTTATTTTCGAATACTATATTAAAATTTAAAAAATTCCAAAATATTATGGAAACAAGATTATTTTTAAAAAAACATGGATATATATAAAAGATGATTCAAATCATTATTTTCTCTTGATGATGGGAAATTATTTTCATATCATTTATGTTAAAATAATACATTCCTTCCACACTTTTATAAAAAGTTCAAGAAGTGATACTTTTGGAAAACAATTAAATGATTCCTTTCAAATGATTTTTCAAAAACTAAATAATCAGTATGAATGACATTACACACCAATAAGAAAATAGTAAAACATTTTTTATTATGTTATACATAAAACTAGGTCATGGAAAAAAGTATTTCTGGCTTAATAGTACAGTAAAGTTGGTTTTCCATAAAAATATTCTTTTTGTCACTTGAGTACATAAAGTGTGGAAAATGAATGGAAAACAACTATTCTCTAAAATAATGGGATGCAAAGAAAGTTAAAGGGATTGATGAAACTAAAATCATATAATTTTCTCAATAAAAATTAAATCAATAAAAAATTTATTAAAATTGGATTTAAATATAAATCCCCGATCTCATGTATCATATTTCTTTATACACATCAACGAATCCTTTATGTTGATATCTCCCTTTTGAATTACACAAAAATCCTTTAATGAATAATATTTTGGATAAAAAAAATTCATTAATATTTGGTGAATGAAACTAATAAGCTATTATGTTTGGGATTAGTGAAGCTATAAGGCTAAAAATGTGTGGGAACATAGGATAAGATGTTAACTTATATAAGTAAGGGGAAGGGTACTTGTGAAACTAATTAAAATTTTAAAATATAATAATTTCAATATCAATAAAAATTATTACAATGGAATATATATTCAAATATTTAGTAGAGTTTTCTTTAAATACCATAATCTAACAAAATTTGAATAAGTTTATGTGGGTTTTTCAACCTTACACATTAGTTAACCCATTATAAGTTGTTTTTATCAATATCCATGGTAATTTCTTTTTAATTCTCAAAAAGATATAATTTTACTTATAAGGTAAAAATTAGTCCATAAATTTATAAGTGATGATGATTTAAACCAAACAGTATCCCACTTTCCCTATTTCATTTTTAAAGTAAATTTATTAAATCATTCATTAAATTTTATTTTAATAAAAATAACAAAATTTTTTAATTCAAATATAGTAATTTAACACATCACAAATAAGTTATATTCATCTAAAAAAAATTGGAACACTATTACTCAATCAATGTATATTACTTTTATTTTATTAAAATTATTTATTTATTTTCTACTAATTAAAAAAATATTATGTAAGTGGTGCATAAATATATAAAGTAATTATATTATTAAATTAAATATGAAATAAATAACCACTAATTAAATAATTTCATTATTCTAAAAATATCCATTTTCATTGGTACATAAATTTTTTCCTTTTTCTGAACATATAAAAATAATTTAAATGTATGAGAGTGACATTTTTAATATTTCATTAAAATAAATATTATATAGGTCATTTCCTTGGTCAAGTTTCCCCTAAATACTTATTTTTCCATCCTAAGGTGATGATGTTCAATTTATATTCATCTAATAACAATTAAAGATATAAATGTTCACCTTAACACATCATTTTAACTGAGGTTAATCTAATTTACCATTTACCAAGGTAATAAAATTTAATAACAGTTATGATTCATAATTCTGAAAAATACGATGGGATTATTTACCTAATTTAGACCTATAGAATATGAATATTTGTATTATTTTTCAAAACTAAATTTTTATAGATGCTAGAAATTAATTTTAGAATAAGGTTACTAAAATCGAAGATAATAAATTTTTAGTAAAATACAATTTTAAACATAAAAATAGAAATATATTGTTATCTCGTTATTATAAACTCACTAGATGAATATTAACATTTTCTATTGAATATATAATATATATATATCATTAAAACCATTCAACAATAGTGATTAGTTTAATTTATTAATATAATACACATTTTACACATAAAAATACTTTTTTAGAAGAAACAAATATCTTATTTTAAATTGATTTATATTTTTATTTCTATTTATCCAATGAATTATCTTTATACATGTTTAATTTTTAAATATTTCATAATTTAAATATTACTATTATAAAAAAATCCAATATGTATAAAAAAATGGTCAAATTAAAACATAATATTAATAGTATGTCATAATTTGTTCAAAATTAGTGTTATGTGTAAATAAATCTATCAAATAAATAAAACATATATTTATAATTATATCATCAAATGATATATTTTTACATAAACATAAAATTATTTTTCATGCTTATTGTAGATTCTCATAGACCATGATTGATTTTAAATGATTCTAAACTCTTATTTCTTTTTCCTAAAGAATGAGAAAACAGTGTTTTATGTTTCATGTTAAGGATCTATAAATTAATTTTTATTATTTTATATTGATAATATCGTGTAATGATAGACATACTCATATATTATGATCTCTTATGATAATTTTATATATCTCTTATGTTTAACCTTACTAACATTCTACGGTCACCAGTTTTTATGTTCCCTTCCCTAGGTTATTGAAAAACTATATTATATATGTTATGTCTATGAGGGGTTATACTTGTGAAGAACTTATTGGAAAATGATTTAGATCCTTTTTATACTAGTTGATTTTTTATTCTGGTTTCCAAACACACTAAACCTCCATGGTTTCGACATGTATAATACTGATATTTAATTAATAATACTTTTAATAAGATGTTAAATTTATGTATATAATTTTTTCTTCACAATAGTTCCATGTAATTTTCCTCCAAGATATATTGAATGTTTTTACCTCTCTATAGACATAATGATTATTGTCCAATAGTGAAAATATTATATTCTTATTCCTTTTCATTGTCTGCATTTTCTCCCATTAACTCTTTTTCCAGAAAAAACTATCATTATTTCCATTGGTGTTTTTATAACATGGTCAATCTAAACGCATTTATAGAACCTTTATGATCATACAACATGAAAAATTAGTGATTTTGATGTGAATAAATCATGAACCTAAGAACTAATGTGTTATTATTTTTATTAATAAAAATTACATTCTACACTATGTAAAATATGAAAAAAATAATAAAACCATTTTACCAATGAGGTTTATATCATGAAAAATAACGGAGCTAGTATGAAGTGTTATTTTAATGTTTAAGGAGAAATTAGAAATGTTTTTGGGTATGTAAGAAAATAAAAAAATTGTTTTTTCAACTCATAATAAAAGTACATATTATCCCATTCACATATTTACTATTTTTCTTTTCTTATTTGTAATAAATATAAGGATATTTATTCAGGGGGAATAACTTTCTAATAATAATAATATGAATTTTTTATATGAGGATGGAAATATATATCTTGTAAATGGTCAATATGACTGGAATAATTTTGTAAAGAATGATTATAAAATGTATGGTTAAATTTTATTTGAATGAGATATTGGTATTGATGAATAAAAGAGGGAGTATAACCACTGAGGGGGATATAAATTGTGAAATTTCCTATGCCCATTATTTTTTATGATGAAAATTAACAAAAGATATTGTAAATATCCTTTTTGAGGTATATTGGTTATATATTCCCATCATTGTGCTAATATAAATAATTTTTTACTTTAGAGAGGATATTTTTTGTTGTTTACTGACATAAAATTAAATAGTATATTGATAATTACATGGTTATTAAAGAGAAAATTGAAAAATTAATTAGTATAACTTGATTTCTACACTAAGAATTTATCAATGTTATTTAGTGTTGATTAATTGTTAAATATCAAATTATATTAGTCCTTGGATTTATTATAAATAAGTAGGAAATATAAAAAATTCAATCATAATGAAATGGATATTAATTAAGGATATTGATAATAAATAAAAATTCCTGGATTGATAGACCATTGGATGATGATGTTATATTTATTTTAAATATTTAATGATTTAAATATGTATTTTGTTATGTATATTGAGTAATGTTATAGAATACATTGAATATATGTAGTTGAGATATATAATATATTTACATTCAATCAATATATTATTCTATGAATATGTTAAAGAGTTATATTTTTACATTAATCATGTATTATTTTATTACTGAACTATTAATTATTGGAAAATAATGTTATGATAGTGAAAATGATACTACATGATGACTTATCAGAAGAATGTATCTGGTAATATAAAAAATATATTAGGAGGTTCTCATGTAATGTATTTTATACTCACAATTGAGATGCATTTGAGGACACGCGATGTTTGAATATATTATTATGACTTTATATAAAGATAATCGGATGAGGTGAGGTTCATAGAGCATATAGATTACTAAATTTAATATCTCTATCAAGATTAAGTGTTTGTAATTAATTCAAAAGCATAATTCTAGCAGTAAATTTTGAAGGATCAAAATTTTATATTAATTGAGAAAGGTGATGTATCAATTTTTAAATGGTGAAAGAACCCATGAAGATGCAATGGTTGGGTTGAAATAATGTATGAAGAAATTCTAGAAGTTGATTACCATTGAAATACGTAGAGGGTTTCAAAAATTTTATAAAATATTTAGGAATATTTTTATATGTATAAACATAATTTAAAGATGAAGTAAATTTATTTGAATAATTTTAAGATAGTCTATGATTTCTTTAAAAGATTTAAATAAGTGGGGAATTATATAGATTTAAAAAAAATTCCTAGTGAATAAGGAAACATTGAATGGTTAAGTGTGAGGTCTCATAGAGTTAGAATATAGAAAAGTTCTCGAATAATAAAGACTAACTCTATTTTTACACAGATGAAGTTAATTCTAACTTGGTTCCCACAAAATTCTATATTAGACTTCCCACTATAGAACACAACGTTAACTCATAGGATAATTCATAATATTCTAGTGATACATAAGAATAACTCTAATGATTTTAAACTTGTTGTATATTAATTATAATGATTTCTAATATTAATATGATGTATTCAAATAATATGTAATATACTTCAAGTGGTAATGTACGATTAAAACTTGTGTTTATATGTGAATTTTAAGATTAAATATCATGATTAAATGTAATTAGTCATTGAATAAGTATCATAATTACTGATGTATAATTCATTATTGTATCCAAGATTAGTGCTAATATTTAAAGAAGAATATTAAACTATGATCTAGAAATTTAGAACACAATTATTTTTCTATGTGTGCATGCTTGCATGCAAAATATCTATGGAATTTTTTCAATTTTAATAACAAATATGTATAATTTTTTTTGAATAATTAAATTGACATATCAAGGATATATAAGAAGAACATGAATCATTTTGGACGAGTTTATAATTTGAAATATATGTTGCTATAACTTAGAGGTTCACTGCAACAATATGTTCAAATTATATTTGGATGGTATAACAAAGGGAGTCTAAATCTAAATATCATGATGTTGAATTTTAAAGGAGGATTTTTTCCTTTAGTTATATAATATTATTAATGTCATATTTCTATTTCTATAAATAAATTTTTTTTGAAGAATAAAATTTTTAGATATATAGATATGACACGTTAATTTATAAATATCAGTAGGCCATTGATTTTTAATTGGTGAGAGAGGAAAAAAAACATTTTGAATATATTAAGTTTCATTAAAGAAGTAAAATATAATAGATAAGTTGATGTTAAATGTTTAAGTTGAATATTATCATCATTGTTTTCAAGGAGAATCATTTATTAGTATAGAACTACACCATAAGGTCTGTTATTGAGAAGGAATAATGTAATTTGGAGTTCCAATATCCACCATCACATTTAAAATTATGAATAATAGATAATTATATACATCTGTAAATAGATTTTTGCAACTAAAAAGGATGATCATATATATTTAGTCAAATAGAAGATGGTGATATTCAATTTTAATTGATCTTTACAAAGTAAAAAACTATTTTTCACTTCATTATTACATATTATTGTTTGAAAAGTTTTATATTTGTTTGTTTACAAATTCAAGTTGGTGCTTTTATTTCTAGTGGGTGTCGATATCTAGTTCAAGGATATTTTATTTCTGATAGTTAGTTTTTATGAAAAAATTTATTCATTTGTAAATGGGATAATAACCACCATAGACTAAGGACAAGCTGAAATTTTATGAGTCAACATCATAAATACTTGTATTATGTAGTAATTGTTACATTTCATTCATGATTTCATATCATGTTTGACTTGAGAGATTGATATCATTTCAAATTAAAAAATATAGAGTTTTTTAAGATTCAATAATAATGAAGCTTCTTAAAAGTCGTTTACACTAATTCATAATCCTATTATTTTGGTCTCATGTTTTAATGAGGTTCAACAATATTAAATTTTATTATCTGAATTGTTGTCACACGATACACATTTTCATCTAGAATGTTCATAAGACATTTTTTTATGACCCAGATAAACGGAAATCACCTGAACACAAGGTCTAAATATACCATGGTCTGTTATTTAACATGGAATATTTTATTTTGATTTTATATTTTGTGTCTTAAGTGGATAATCATGATGAGGATATCGGTGTTTTATATACCCATCCACACTAGAGACCCCATACATTAGATTTAAATTTTGGATCCTTAAGCCGTGTTTGGTCAAACATTTATGTAGATAATTTATTTTGTCTATTTATACTTCTACACTTAATTATGGGGATTTTTTTGGGTTGATTGTTCTTATTTTTTAATTTGATATAGATTCAATATTATAAACTACTTTGGTTTCCATGGTAGATAAATTTTATAGTAGAAAACAAGTGTGAGTATAAAATTATATTTAATACTATATGATCATGAATAACATTAACCATGATTGTCTGGATTTTTAATTTAACTATATTGAAGGTAAACTATATCCTAAATTTAATGAATTAATCCTGAATTATTTATTTTAACCATTGAAAATTTGGATGTGCGCCTGATGTCTTATAGGGAAATAGTGTGTTTATTATTAGGAATCAAATTTATGTTGTTACATAGATAGTTAAATAAACAACTTCAACTATCACATCTAGGTGTCCTACACCAAGAAGATGGTTCTTGAGGATAAGGTTATGGTAAAATTTGAGTGATGAATGTCTTTCATCATGCAGTTCACAGAATGGTTCAATGTATAATTTTTAAAGTATAAATTATTTTTCATCCTCTATCGTCATCAATTTTTTAGATACTCTAACAATGGGTGATCACCCTGTCACTCATATTGGTCATTAGTGTCTCCAAACAGTCAATAGACATAGGTTTTCATGGGATCACTTTGTGGAATATATGATTCCCTATTACATTATCCTTTGTATAAACTGGGTTTTTATAGTTTATTATTTCATATATTTATATCATTTTTAGGTGATATAGAATCATGAATATGGCTTCCTAAACAAAACCACTTGGGATTGCGACCCTTGGGGAAAAGGGTAATGAATTGTCTAAATAATTTCTACTCATTTAAACATTAGTTATAGATTTTGTTTTTTTTTTAAAATGTATAATGTGGATAAAAGTTTACTTATAGTGGTCGAGGAGCACATGTAAAATTTTCCTAGGGTATATAGTAGAGTTTCTTTACCATTTAAATATTTATTTCAGTTTTGATCCCCAAGACAACACATATTACTTCTATAACTTAACGGATTTCCATGACTGAGCTCGATGATGAGAACACATAGTGTGAAGTCATTCTAGAAAAATGAGTCATTAACACCATTATGTGCCCAGGATAAATAATATTTTTATTTGATCTGGTGGTGGATAGGATCACAAGGATTTATATTAACTAGCACTAACAGAATCAGGTGGAAATCATAAAAAAATTACATCTACCAAAAATAAAGGATCTATTTGACTATTTTAAAATATTAATGTACTCTTTAAATATTTTTATAATTCAAGAAAAATCATTATTAAATGATCATGTAGCTGGAAATCACAATGATTACATTTAGATTTAAATGTGGTCAATACAAGTACCAATTGATGGAATTTAGAGTTATAAATTTCCCAAATATGTTAAAGGGATTCATAATCCAATTTTTTATCCCTTATGGAATTGGTTAATTGTGGTTTTATTTTATAAAATCCTCATCTATTCTTTGATGATGGTAAATTATAACAGGAATTTAAGGATTGTTCTGGGATTTCTACTTTTGAAATAACTATATTGAAAACACTCAAAGTAAATGTATTAGATTTTGGAAGTTAATTTCATATATAATGTTATCTTAGTGAGTGGGTAGAAGTTAATCTCTCATTTCTTGAGTATATATTTCCTGATGTTCCCACAAATATAGTATTTTAGGTGTTCGATTTCTTCAGGTTTGATGGATATAAACCAATATTCATGGTGAATATCACTAGGATTATGGCCCAAATGATTTTCCTTACATAAAAGGGTATTAATTTAATGTGTTATACCTATTTTTTCTTATGAAAATTTGAATATGATATTAAACAGTGACATAATAAAGTAGTTATTGTTAGAAAAGGGTGAGTGTGATATATTTTACAATGCCTCCATTTTTATTATTGGTTTTATGTTGATGTAGAAACAGACTATGATTTCTTATTAGTAAATATAGTTGAGAATTCATGATTAAAATGATATTCCCTATGACTTCGTGTTGTAAGTGGTAGTTTTTTTCACTGAGGTTTAGTGACACTATCTATTATGATAGTTATTTTATGTACCAGTGGATCACAATAGTCTCAAGTATATATTATATCATATATATATATCAAACTAATATTTAGGTATTGGTTAGAGTTCCTATATTATTATGATATTCAAACATAATTTACTCAAGATAATGGACATATAGAGGTAGATATCCATTTTAAGAAAACATGGTTTTAATTGATGAGAAAGGTGTGAAAATATTTTTCCTTGTTGCAATTGTTTCAGGTGGAATATCGTTATGTTTCTTAACTTTTATTAAATATAGTAGCCTTAACACATATTCACCAATTAAAAAGGTCCCAATATGTAAAATTTTATTATGAGATCTTATAGGATTAGATGATCCCTATAAATGTACCTAAATAATTCTCTAATGGTGAGGAGAAGGTCATCCTCTTTCATTAGGGAATAGTATCTCTAATAGTGTTGTTTGATGAGGTATTAAGGGAGTTTAAAACTTCACTATTATTGGTGTATCAATGATTAGAAAATAATTATTATCATATATAAAATTAGTTATATTGTATATGTATAAAGTGAAACGTTATCATGTTTGTATCATGGTTTCCAAATTATCGACAGGTGAGATCTAAGCATTGGGTTATCATCTATTAGAGCTATTCACATAAGTTTACAATGTGGAATTTGGTTAGCATATTAAAGAATTTAATTTCTATAAATCCATATTTCTATGTGGGGTCATGGTTTTTCAAGGTGATAACAAACATGATAAATAATTCATCAAACTATATTCATATCTCAGATGATTCTTTGGTAGAGATATTCAGATTCTTGTACATGAATTTGATCACATTATTACTTAATGTTAAAATTATCTACAATTTATATAGTAGTTAAGGATGATATTATAATATATATTCATGATTAGGTTTTGGTTTAGTATTGAACTATATCCCCATATTATTAGTCAGATAAAGATGAAAATTTAGGTTCTCGTGGAAATATTCTGCACTTCCATTGTATATTTTAGGAATACCAATTTTATCCACAAACCACTATTGTTGTTTTCAAATAAGAAAAGATACCATTACACCATCAGTATGGTACCTTCCAATAACATATATTGTAGACAATTCTTGTCACCAATTTTTAAGATATTAGAGATTCATTACATATGGGGAATAATTTTCTTTTGTAAAAAAGAAAGAAGGTTCAGGTAATCCAATAGTAGATAAGGATAAAAAAAATATCATAATCCATATGCAGATAAACCATGGATATTTTATGAGTATAATATGAGGGTTCTTATGTTTTTTCACATAATTATATAATATTCCTTGAGGAGGTTTGGTTGGGAGGAAATTTATCCCGGAGGTTCATCAAGACAATCGTGATCTCAAATAGGGTAGGCGATGTTTCTTATAAGTTAAAATTACCTCAATGGTTTGATTAAGAACATAAAATATTTATAGTTTTGGAAATAATGTGTTATATGTACAATTCATCCCTCATTATCACTTGTGGTGAGATGGACATCAAGTTAGATACTACCTATATAGATTAGTCAATGGTAATTGATGATCGATAGAATATGATTATTATAGGGAAATAAATTCTATTTGTGTGGATCCAATAGATGAATAGTAATCTTAAAAATATCATATAGATAACTGAAAATACGATGTGGTCTAAAAACCCTCAGACCATTTAATGATTTTGTCTTTTCAAGGTGAAAATAATTAAAGTAAGGGAGGATATAACAGTCTTATTTTTTCTTAAAATCATTTCAATATTTTTAATAATAGTTGTGAAGGGGTAAAAGTTTTTATTTATTTTGCCTCATGAGTGACTAAAATAAATAAATAATATTGAAATAATAATTAGTCTACTCCATGTCTTTTTGAAAGAACAAAATTATTGATATCTCTTAAAAAGATTCATATGTATAAATTTGGTCACATTAGTTTTCTATAGAATGATTTGTTCTCCCTTGGGTTATATATTTTATATCATGTGACTTTCAGACATTTTTTTCATCATATCTTTAGAAAATTGTTAAAATAGTATTAGGTTTCAAAGAAAACCCAAATCCCATATATAAATATCTAACTTAAACATCTCAAAAAAATCTACTAGTCATTGAAAATGGATGAACCTATGTGTATATCATGGTCATTAAACTTCAAGGAGGTGGAAATATCATTTTTTCAAATCAAAACCATATTATTGAAGTGAAAAAAATCTTTAATTTAGTTAGAAAACATTTTTTTGGCCTCATTTTTTATAAGAAATACTATATTAGTACATTATTTATTTTTTAACATTCAATGTTAATTATTTAATTTATATAACACGACTTATTCTAGTTTATATAAAAAATAACCTTTCCAATCTTTGTAATAATCTTGAATACTTTAATATTCATTCACATTAAACATTAAATGTAACACCCCAAGATTTTATAAAAAATAGTCTTTTTAATTTAATTGATGTATTTTGTCGTACACTACACTAAAGGAGCTTTCACTACATGCATCCCTGACTTTGCTTGCATTACACGCAATCACAACCTTCCACGATAGCGTATGTTGTACGCAATACCGAGTTTCACTAAACAACGATATGTTATATAAACTAGCCATTATGAATATTAATACATACTTTTTGAAATTTTATTTTTCAAAATGGGCTTCATTTTAGGATTTTTAATATCGAAATTAGCCTAGGGTGAATTTTTTGTATTTTTCTGAAAACATTGAATTTTTGATGAATAGTGAAAACACTAGGTTACTATTTAAAACCCGACTATTTATTTAAATAATTATTTATTTTATATAAATTTATTTTATGTCAAAAGTGATACATAGTACCTATATAAGTTCAATGTAACTCATTTGAGTAATTTTATAATAATTTTAGATATATAAAAATTTTATTGATCTTTTCACCGCCTTTTACCCACCTCCTAGGAGAATTTGAAAATTTACATAAAACAAAATTCTACCGCTTCTGTTAGTGGAATTTAGAAATTCCAAGAGACACGGTTAATATCAAGGAGTAAAATTTGGTTCAATAAGATAAAAATAATTTTTAGAGAATAGTAACTTTTTACTTTTATTTACCACTGTTAAAAGTAAATAGGGTAATTAAGGGTAAAAATGATATTATTGTTACCCTAACACATGCCCTAATTCTATTGGATAAGTGTAATTCAACAAAAAACAACCTTCTAAAAAAATGTTCCATTTAGGTCCACTTGGATTAGATTAGGACATTTATTATTATTTTATTTAAAGAAGAGTTAAAATAGTTCAAATCAATGGTTAATAACTAAAAAAATTTTAATATAAGGTTATACATAAGCTAAATTATACTATAAATATTCACTAGAAAGAAAAAAAATATTTCCTTCCTAATGGTAATTTATTTATAATTTATAGACATTATATAATTTAATTTAATTATGACCCAATGATGATGGAGTAATTACATTATTAATAAAATATTAACATAATTGATGTTATAAATACCCAAATAAATGTAATTTGAGAATTTTTATGAATTAAACTAATTTGATAGGTTAATATGACATGTTAGTATTTATTTAATTAACTTTTCTAGAACTAATAATGATGTTATAATTTTCACTAAAATCAAGTTCCATATTGTGTCAAAATTGACATAAAATAGTTTTGAAACAAAATATTATATTATTAATTGTTATTTTATTCCTAAAAATATATGGTTTAGAAAAATGACTTATATAAGGTTAAATATATTAATAATGAGCCACTTGGGGTTTGTTTGACTTGTTATAGTACGTTTATGAACCATATAGTGTAAGAAAACAAAAAGACACGGTGAAAGTTAAATTATTTTACATAGAGTAAAATCTAAATGATAAGTATAAAATAGTAACCTAAAATTGTATAAAACCTATTGGATGAGAGGATTTAGACCCATCACTACCTTATTTTCCAAATAAATCAATTTTGACCTATTAAAAACGGAATATGACTTTATTATAAAATAACATTTTATGTTTTTCCAAAGGTGCCCCTCTCTTCCCTTACAAAAAGGGAACCCCTTCCCTTTTCTCTTCACAACCTTTTGAGCCTTGAAGATCATCCAACCCCAGAAAATTCCTCTTATAAACCTCTATAGTTATATCATATAGGTTCTGGTTTTCTCAAAATACCAACTCTGGTGCCCTAAGAAGAAGTTTCAAGGAGGTGTGTTGAGGAAGAGGTAATCTCTTCAACCAACTCTTTCATGTTTCTTTCTTCTTCTACTTCATCTTCTTTAGTTATCTCATTATAAAGTAACAACATCAATATTAATTATATACTGATAGATTATTATAAATATGAAACATCCCTATTTCACCTTCTATCCATCCTACGAAAAACGAAATCACCATGCGTGCGTACGTACGGAATACCGTCTCCACGCCGTGGTGTAATCTATTTTTGACCACCTCCTTACTTGGATGGTTATAATGATGTAAATAAATTACTATATATTATTATGTTCAAAGTGATATTGATTCTGAAATATTATACATATACATTAATACAATTCCATAATCTTTTGAATGATATCATCGCTCGTGCGTACGTACGGACTACCGTCTCCACGACGCGATGAGATTTGTTCTCCATGTTAACCATTAATGTATGATTATAAAGTATATATAATGACTAATAATGATATATATGACATAATAATGATACTGGATTTATGTATAAATTTATTTATGTCATCTACTTAATTCCATTCAATTCAATAAGGAAACAGAAAACAGCGTTCATGCGTACGCACGGCCTACCGTCTCCATGAACGGAGTATTTCATTCCATTTATCGATCTATCATATATATATATATGTATATACAGAATATATATTATATATAAATCATTTTTTACATTCTGGAATTAAGTAAATCAGTATATAAGTAATAATATCAATAACAACAAGTCGAAACACGTACAATAAATGAAACGATTTTACCCAAATCGCTACATTTAAATCGAATTTAAAAAAGAACGGGTAATATAAATACATAAGTGAACCATATATTATATCATAAATATTATTATGATTCTCTTACAAGTTAATAATTTTTTTAAACCCACTATAATGGAGTCTCTGACACATACAGATGAAATTGGACATAATGTAAGGGATAACTTTTCCAATCTCATTTTTATCCGAGATTGTTTATTCCTAAGTATTTGCTGGGGTTATATTTTCCATCCATGTCCCTGTTTTATAAAAATGGTTTCATGTATGTTTAAAGTCATTATTTCCCATTTTCAACTTTTACTACATGGTGTTTATGCAATCTTTCTTTTTTTCACCATTGGAGGTACTTTTGAATTTTCTTAAAAAAGTAGGAGATGAATGTTATTTTTAACTTATACGACGTGAACAAATTTTTACGATTTA
This sequence comes from Viscum album, assembly GCA_963277665.1. Classification (NCBI taxonomy): domain Eukaryota; kingdom Viridiplantae; phylum Streptophyta; class Magnoliopsida; order Santalales; family Viscaceae; genus Viscum; species Viscum album. Next base: position 65,045,183 of record OY728139.1, read on the forward strand.
ATAATGCCTCATTTTCATGAATCTTACTCAACAAGATTTTATAACTATTTTCAAAAAATATTCTTTTCTATTAAAATTTCATAGAATTTTGTCAAAATAATATGATTTTGAATAAGAAAGGATATTTTCTTCAGGAATTCATTTGAAGTGTTTTATTGAAACTCTTTTCCATCCAAAATAACATTATTTAATATGTTTATGTTTCTAGTATAATGTCTCCATTATTTAAATGGATAGATTTTTCTTATGATGAAATTATATCCATTTTTTATATTGATTATGTTATGATGGCATGATTTTTAAGAATCGCATTCTATTACATGGGTTATGCTATGATGTATGATTTATGATTTTGTGTCACATGAAAAAATGGTTTCATTATGAGATGGGTGGGACCTATATCTCCCTAAAATGAATTGGGTAAAGTTTTATATCTCATGAGACAGACATGGATGGAACTGTAAGTTAATCTGGTTCAGTGTTACAGGACTGAAACGAGGAGTGGACTTGATTCAGAAAGGGACTTTGTCCACTAAGATGGTCTTGGAAGTAATGTCTTGGATACTATATAAATCATATAATGTGCATAATGTTTTTCCAAAATTACATGTTTTATTTCCAAGATATTTTTTCTTGATTGATGTTCCATTTTTATCTATTCCTTATGTACTGCCATGTTTTATGATATTGCTCATGATTTCGATGTTTAAACATTATGTTCATTTATTTATGTTGAAATGTATATAGTCTGTTTTATTTTCTCCATGCTTACATTTAATGATAATTTAAGCTCACCCTTTATATGTTTTCTTTTCCCCGTGATATAAACAAAGTTTTTAGGTAAGAAAACAAAAGGGGAAGATCTTTATGAGAGATGTTGAAGATCTTTCACCCCGATTAGAAGATTATTTTCCGAGTTTCCAAAGACACTAAAAAATTACGGTCCTTTGGTGATTTTTTTGTTATGTATTAAGTATTCCTCAAAAGTAATGTAATGTCCATGTATGTCATGATTTGGGTCTCTAAAGTTGGTATCATAGGTTCAGTTTAGTTAACCTTTGGAAACTAGGATGCGAGAACTTTAGTGAGATACCTAGAGATATTTCTAATGTATGGATAGGGATGTCCCTAAGGTTACGTATAAGTATAGGTTATAGTCCTAGAATTATAGTAACGATCATATAATTAAACCTAAGATGTTAGTGATTCAAAGTACTCCCCCTTGATTATGTTGTTTTTCTAGTACGATTTTTTCCTCTCAAACTACTCTTTTTGGGTTTTAAGAAATGGAAAGAAAGAAAGGATTTTTGTTAATGGAGAATATGATGTTCTTAATGAGCAACCAAATGAAGCGGGATTTGGATGTGCAAACATAATTATTATGCCTAATCAGAAATATCATAATATAATCATTAATCTCAACTTTAATAAGTTTCCTGACTCAGCTAATAATAGAAAGATAGGGTTTCATGATGATCATAGAGGAATGAAAGTTCAATTTCCCCCATGTAAATCATGTGGTAAGAGGCATCATGGATAATGTTTGAAAGGAACTAGAAAATACTTTTGGTTTGTAAAAGAAAGACACAAAGCTAGTAATTGTAAAGAAAAAGGTTAAGTTAAAACCATGGACATGGATAATGGTATTTCTAAGACATTAACAACAGCTAAGTGTTTTAAATGTGGAATGTACGGGAATTATACAAACCAATGCCCTACAGGAAAATCTCATAATGAGAATCAGCATGGTCATATGGGTAGTATTTATGTGTATGATGATGAAGAGACTACAAATGATATATGAGATAGAGAAATTATGAAGCTCATTTAGTGGTTTAAGAAGGTATTGTAATTATTGTATGTTTATCAAGAATAATGTATGGTACTATGGAATAAAGAAAAATCTAAGGATTGTTACACTGTGGCCTTTGCTTGAGTTTTGAAATTTATATAGAATGGTACCGGTAACTATGAAAGTTTATTCATATATTTTTGGAATGAACCTAATATGTGCATAAAAGAGGGATAAAGAGATAATGAAATGTTTGATAGTACTAATGAGCTCATTCCTGATATAAGGACAAAGTGATATCATGGTTTGAGAATATAGAAATTTTGGGATTTTGGTATGTGGAAAAAGTTAACTTTTTACAGCATTCATATCTTCACTAAGGTTTAGTGGGCATTCATTTTTCCATAGAATACACGATTAAGGTATTCACATGTTGGGAATGTGACCAACAAGATATATCTTGTGATATATGAGGGATAAATGATGGTATTCACATGATTGTTATGTGACCTTTCTAGTAATTGTTTTCTTTATACTTTGAGATTGGATGGATGTATTTTGGATAAGCCTAAAGATTAGAATGGATTATGTTGGACATAAGTTAGTATTATTTAAGAATATAACTTTTTCGATATTATTGATGGAATGTTATAATAATTTAGTTCTAGAAAAAAGGACAACCTGTAGGGTGGGAGACAACCCATCACATCGGACAAGGCTATGGGAATCGAACCCACTACTGAAGTGTGACATGCCTTTATCGCCTACCACTAGCCTACATGAAGTCCATGGTTATTAGAAACTAGTTTTATTAATCGGTATGATATATGAAGTATAAGTCCATTCTTGGAGCCATATACATTAAATTTCTCCATATATAGACTTATTTATATTGATCAATGGTGAGATTATACCAAAAATAAAGTACGTATTCCTTCTAATTCAAATTATTTAACTTTAGGGAAATCATCATGAAAACCAAAAATGCTGTCCTAGTTCCCTTATATCTGATTAATCTGATTGTTCCTTAGATCATCACAAATTTAAGGCTTTGTGATTGTTGGCTTTTTCAAAGCCATGTTCTCTACCACTCTCCATCAGAACATGATGGTTAGATTACTCTTCCATATCCATATTTTAACATATGTTCTCCTATGTGAAAACCCAGTGATTAGTTAATTTTGGTAACAATTATGATTCATACTTTAGTTTTTAAAGATAAGTTTTTGTATTCCTTTTTATGATGTGGGTTTCTATTAAAACTTTCGATTAGTAAACCATTTATAACACAGATGATTTTCGAGGGGGAAATTCATTATAAGGGGGGTAGAATGTAACACCCCGAGATTTTATGAAAAATATTCTTTTTAATTTAATTGATGTCTTGTGTTGTACACTAATCCAAAAGGAGATTTTACTACATGCATCCCTGACATGGCATTCATTACACACAATCGCGACCTTCCACGATAGCGTCTGTTGTACGCAATACCGAGTTTCACAAAACAACGATATGTTATATAAACTAGACATTATGAATAGTAATACTCACTTTTTGAAATTATATTTTTTAAAATGGAATTGATTTTTGGATTCATAATATTGAAATTATCCTAGGTTGAATTTTTTGTATTTTTCTGAAAACTTTCAATTTTTGATGAATAGTGAAAACAATTGTTTAGTATTTAAAAACCTACTTTTTATTTAAATAATTATTTTTAATTTAAATTTATTTTAGGTAAAAATTGATGCATAATACCTATATAAGTTCAATATAACTCATTTTAGTCATTTTATAATAATTTTAGATATATAAAAAGTTTATTGAACTTTTCACCGTCTTTTACCCACCTCCTACGAGAATTTGAAAAATTACATAAAACATAAATTTACCACTTCTGTGAGTGGAATTTAGAAAATCCGCGAGACATGGTTAATATCAAGGAGTAAAATGTGGTTCAATAAGATAAAAAAAATTTTGCTGAATAGTAAATTTTTAAATTTATTTACCACGGTTAAAAGTAAATAGGCTAATTAAGGGTAAAAATGATATAATTATTACCGTAACACATGTAATATTTCTATTGGAAAAGTGAAATTAGACCAAAAACAACTTTAGGGATAAAATATTTCCCTATTAGGTCCACTTGGATTAGATTCAGACATTTATTATTATTTTATTTAAGGAAGAGTTAAAATATTTAAAATCAAAGATTAATTAGTAAACCCTTTTTAATATAGGGTTACAAATAAGCTAAATTCTACTATAAATATTCATTAGAACACTAAAACTATTTCCTACCTAATTTTAGTTTATTTATAATTTTTAGACATTAAATAATTTAATTTATTTATGACACAATGATGATCGAGTAATAACTTTATTAATGAAATATTAACATAATTGATGTTATAAATACCCAAATAAATTTAATTTGAGACATTTTATGAATTACTATAATTTTATAGCTTAATATGACATGTTAGTATTGATCTAATTAAATTTTTTCGAACTAATAATTCTGTTATGAGTTTCCCAAAAATGAAGTACCAAGTAGTGTCAAAATTGAGATAAAATATTTTTTAAAACAAATATTATATTATTAATTGTTATTTTATTCATAAAAATCTAAGGTTCATACGAATGACTTATATAAAGATATATATATTATTAATGAACCAATTTGGGATCTTTTGACTTGTTATAGTATGTTTATTAGCCATATAGTGTAAGAAAACAAAAGGACACGGTAAAAGTTAAATTATTTAACATGGAGTTAAATCTAAATGATAAAGAAAAAATAGTAACCTAAACTTGTCTAAAAAATATTGGATGAAAGGATTTAGACCCCTCCAAACCATATCATTAAAATAAATCAATTTGGAGCTATTAAAAACCGAATATGACTTTATTGTAAAATAATATTTTATGTTTTTCTAAAGGTACCCCTCTCCTCCCTTATAAAAAGGGAACCACTTCCCTCTTCTCTTCACACTGTTTTGAGCCTTGAATATCGGCCAAACCCTGCCAATTACTATTCTAAACCTCTCTAGATATATCATAGAGGTTCTGGGATTCTCAAAATACCAACTCTAGTTCCCTAAGAAGAAGTTTCAAGGAGGTGCTGCAAGGAAGATGTAATCTATACTACAGACTCTTTCATGTTTCTTTCTTCTTCTACTTATTATTATTTATTTGTCTCATTATAAAGTAATAAAATAAGTATTAATTATATTATTATATGTTATTATAAATATGAAACAACCCTATTTTACTTTCTATCTATTCTACGTCAAAATAAATCAACGCGCGTGCGTACGTACGAAAGACCGTCTCCACGACGTGGTGTAATCTGTTTTCGACCACCACCTTACTTGGATGGTTATAATGGTGTAAAAAAATAACTATATATTATTATTGTAAATTGATAATGATTCTAAAATATTATACCAACACTTTAATACAATTCCACGATCATGGGAATGATATCATCACTCGTGCGTACGTAGGGACTACCGTCTCCACAACTCGATGAGATTTGTTCTCCATGTTAACCATTCATTAATGATTATAAAGTATATATAATGAGTAATAATGACATATACGACATAATAATGATACTGGATTTATGTATATATATACTTATTTAATCTACTTAATTCCATTCCTTTCAATAAGGAAAAGAAAACAATGTTCATGCATACGTACAGCTTACCGTCTCCATTAACGGTGTATTGTTTCATTCCATTTATCGATATATCATATATATATATATATATATGTATATACTGAATATATATTATATATAAATCATGTTTTACAATCTTGAATTATTTAAATAAGGATATAAGTAATAATATCATGAACAACAAGTCAAAACACGTACCATAAATGAAACGATTTTACCCAAATCTGTGCTTTTACATCAAATTTGCAAAAGAACAGGTAAAATAATTACATAAGTGAACCATATATGATATCATAAATATTATTATGATTCTTTTACAAGTTAATAATATGTTTAAACCCACTATACTGTAGTCTCAGACACATACGGAAGAAATTAGACATAAGGTAAGGGATATCTTTTCCAATCTCATTTTCATCCGAGATTGTTTATTCGTAAGTATATACTGGGTTTATATTTTTCATCCATGTCCCTATTTTTTAAAAAAATTCATGTATTTTTAAATTACTTCTTACCCATTTTTTAATTTTACTACTTGGTGTGTAGGAATATTTCTTTTTTTTCACCATACGAGGTACTTTTTGACTTTTCCGACGAATGTACGAGAAGAATCTTATTTTTAACTTATACGGCGTGAACGGATTTTTACAGTTTAATAATGCCTCATTTTAATGAATCTTACTCAACATGATATTATCACTATTTTCAACAAAATAATTTTCTTTTAAAATTTCATGGAATTGTTTGAAAAGAAAATGATTTTTAAGAAGAAAGTATATTTTCCTCAAGAATTCATTTCAAGTGTTTTATTAAATCTATTTTCCATCTAAAATGAAATTATTTGATATGTTTATGATTCAAGTATAATGTCTCCAGTATTTACATGGATTGAATTTTCCTATGATGAAATTATATCCATTTTTTTATATGGATTATGTTATGATGGCATGATGTTTAAGAATCCCATTCTATTACATGGATTGTGCTATGATGTATGATTTATGATTTTGTGGCACACGAAAGAATGATTTCATTATGAAATGGGTGGGACATATATCTCCCTCCAATGTAGTGGGTAAATATTTATATCTCATGATATAGACATGGCTAGAACGGTATGTTAATCCGGTTTAGTGTTACAGAACTAAAACGAGGAGTGAACTCGATTCAGAAAGGGACTTTGTCCACTAAGATGGTCTTGGCAGTAATTCATTGGCTACTATGGAAATCATATCATGTGCTTAATGTTTTTATGAAATTAAAAGTTTAATTTACAAAATATTTTATCATGATTGATGTTCCATTATGATCTATTCCTTTTGTACTGCCATGTTTTATGTCATTTCTCAAGATTTCGATGATTAAACTTTATGTTCATGTTTTTATGTTCAAATGTATATGGTTTGTTTTATTTTCCACATGCATACCCTTACTGAGCATTTGATCTCACTCTTTATATGTTTTCTTTTCCCCAGGATATAAGGGAAAGTTTTAGGTAAGAAAACAAAAGGGGAATATCTTTATGGGAGATTTTGATGATCTTTCACCATGATTAGAAGATTATGTTCCGAGTTTCCAAAGACACTAAACTATTACGGTCATTCGGTGTTTGTTTTTGTTATGTATTAAGTATTCCGCAAAAGTAATGCAATTTCCATGTACCTAAAGCTTTCGGTCTCTACAGTAAATTAGTTACATGAATTATTCTAGGATGTCTATATCTTGATATTTAAAGTTTTACTTCCTCATCCATCTCCCTTATTGATTTCAAGATAAAATTTCATCACTATCCATTACAGTGGCTTATGGGGGTTCAATGATAGAATATTGGGATGGATTCTAAATCAATGATGTCAATTATAAACACTAATATGATTGAGGTAGTGTAAAAGTTATATATAAGAAGCATCATGATCTATGGTTCATGATGAAGGATACCGAGATACCACTCTGGTTAGAGTTTAGGGGGTAATGGTTCCTCTAGGATAGTGGATATACCTTTAAGTGATTGATGAGATATGATTTTTTCTAAATATTATTATTAGAGGTGAATTAATTGTCTCTGGAAACTATGGTTTAAACATCATGTGCTTATAGTGATTATAAATGTTTTAGTGGAAGAGATAGTAGAGAAAAAACCATATCTATTAGGAAAAAAGATAACATTCTATGTATCCTATATATCATGGACCATGATCTGTTTGATTCTATGTTTTGAATTTCTAAAAAGGGTTTAATATCACATGTTTTGTTACCATATAGGATATTTGAGGTCAATTAGGTGTTAGCTTTTAGATGGGACGATAAATATCACACAATGTATGGTTATTAGTTATACAACATTTTTGGTTGATGTCATAACACAGTATATATTAAAGTGTATGTGTAGATAAAACCATGCTACCAAACATTATATGATTCAATGAAAACATCATTTTTCATTATGAAATGAATTATAATCCCAAGGCAGTACATGATTGTCTAGTACTTAGGTCTCACGAATTATATCACCCTTTGGACATACCATGTAGGTGAAAGGTTTTTAAGGGATTATGAATAATTAATTACATAGTAAAAAAATTTAGTAACCATAAAATAGAAGAATTTCATTTCCTATATGCTAAAATAATAATAATAATAGAAATAGAGAGTATATACCTTACTTAATAGAATACTTATCAGGTACCCTTTTGAGTTATTAATGATAATCAAAAATTAAATCACTAAAAGTTTCTTGCCAAAAGTGTGTAACAATGGATTTCATCGAATCACCCAAATTATTTGGGTAATATCCTTTCATTCATCATGGAATGTTGGTTTCCCAAAATTTTATAAGAGATAATGAAGATATATTTTAGTGGGATGGATAATCAATCAAATATTTATGGATTATATCACACACACATCATACTCATAGCATTCCCCACTATTAAATAATTTATGAGGAAACTCTCACGCCTATGTATTTACTCATATGTTTCAAAAAAGATATATTAATGAATTTATATACATCTTTTGTAAACCTCAACAGATAGATCTCATATTAATTTCATATTATTTAAATTTTGGTAATGATATTCAATTGTGTGTTCCGTTCACTACAATTCAATGAATCACATTAGTTCTGAATTTATCACACCATTATTATTCATGGAACTATGACTCACCCATGTCATACAATAAGACGATTTAAGGAAGCTTTATGATATCAATATATCATGAAATATGGTATACCCTAAAACTATTAATTTATCATTATTTATATCTATATAAAACTTTACAATATTCTTTGTCATATCATTTGATATCACATGTATTTATGGAATATTAACTTCGATACCCCACATTAACATTATTCAAAAATACTTTCTTACTATTTCAATATATAACATATCATTTATGATAACATTTTAAAATATATCAAAAAATCCTTTTGGATATTTCCAAAACTCTTTTAAAAATATCCCAACAAATAAACCTGGTATTACATCATATATATCACTTATAGAGATACCCATCTCAATATCATTTTAGATAAAACTCAAAAACACCTTAAGAGAATCTATATGAGTCAAACTCAATCCCCATTCAGTCAAAAAAATTAGACTCTTTAGTACTTTGTAGTGTTCACTATGAATATGAGTCAGATGATCCCAGAATTCAAACAACGAGTGGCCTCTAGAAAATAATCTATGCTACTCATACTATAAATGGAACTCTCATGATCCCTATAAATATCATGTATCATTATACTTATTTCTGGTGGATACATTACATAAACTAATTGTTTTCATTTGTTTATTTTTTATAAAACATCATGTGATTACTGGAAATGTAGTATGTTAATCCCATATATCCTCCTCGTATCTTCTCCACTCCATGAGTGTAATAACCTGAGATTTTGGAGTATATTTATATTTAATAAATAAAAACATTTGTTAGCTTCTGAATTATGAGACCCAAAACAATGGTGAATATTTATTATAAATTGTAAAATAATACACATTATATAATATTTAAATAACTATTTTTTTAAAAATAACTTCTATTTCATTTATGAAATTCAATTGATCATAAAAAACAAATTTAATGTATTTTTCTTATGGTCATTATTTTTTCATATATATTTTTTATTTAAAATGTATTTCATAATATTAAACAAAATAAAAAATATTATATAAATTTGAATAAAATTAATTCATTAGTTATAATGTTTTTATAAATGAAAATAAAACCAATTGAATGTAAAAGGTGATACATTCTGAAAAAAACTCTTTATATGCAAGAAATTGGATTTTGTCCAAGTAAATTAAATTAATCAATATTTTTTAATGATTTTAATTAAATATGAATATATTATACTCAATGAAATATGTTAATATTAATTTAATGGTTTTACTTTGAAATTAATTGAAATAAATTTTTTCATATGCATAATAATAAAGTTTTTTATAAAGGGATTTCATTACATTATGCACACTTATTTTCAAATGAATTTATACCACGTACAATAAATGATTATGGTAAAACAATTTTACTTTTTTTAATGAGTACCTAATAATTTAATTTCATAATGAAACTATCTCACAAAATTATCTCTACGGATAGGGTTGAAAGGGTTAATGAGGGGGTCAAACTACAAGATATGTTTTAAAATACCACATAAAATTGTATAAATGTTTTTGAATCGGAATATTTAACCCTTAACTAATATTTAATTTGATAATTTCCACATTTTTCAAAATTTCACTTCAATATGTCTTTATTATACTTTAATATTTTATTTATTTAGTCATTTTAAACATGCCACACTTTTAAAAGGATGTCATATCCCCATAAATCCTTCACACCTTTTGAGACATATAGATTTTCAATTACCAAAAAATCATTAAAAACTTACATACCTATGTCTTAAATCTTATTTTATTCTCCAAATACCACACTTTGAAGGATTAAACATCATTCCAATGGGGGATTCCAAAAGAATAGATAATTTTCTTTACTGATATATTTTGATATTATTTCTTCTTTATCCTCATTCAAATATTCTATAATCATATATAAATGATGAAATAGGTATTATTAATAAAATCATGTGTTATTAGGTTAATGATAAAACTATTTTATATCTTATTTATAACCCATGAGAATTGATAACATCATTTGTTCATATATGTGAACTACAACCGCCACAAAGAGATGAGATATTTTTTCATAGCCACAACAAATGGATGGCCGTATGGATAAATTAAATTTAAATATTTGATATTTTTTATATTATTATTTTTATTGGATTATAAATTATAATTTTTTATTTGATTTATTCCATTCATTAGAAAATAAAAACATTAACCATTCCTATGTATATACTACCATCTCTATGACTTTTCTTAATTAATTTTTCAACACCACTTTATATTAATTATTATAAATGTTTATATAATTGATAAATATGATACCTATAACATAGTTAATATTCTATATATGATTAACCCAAGGATTTTGTGCATGTACTCGAACTGTCAAATAAAAACATTCCTAGAAAATAGAATAATATTCATATAAATGTTGATTTTAAGAAATTATTATTAGTAAATGGATAATTATAAATTATAATGGAATTTTATAATGTAAGTTAACAACGAATTTTTTATATTTATAAAAAATAATAACTTATTGTATAGTAAATTAAGAGACCGTACAATTGAATTCAATATTCTAGGTAATGGTTCATGTTGCAATCTCCTTTTAAATAAGGACAATTTATGCTTGAATCTCATTTGGGGGAGCATTATGCACGTTACCTATTAAACCCCATACTTTTTATTCTTTCTGTATTATTTTGAGTTTTAATTTTTTTTTCTTTATTATCTTCTCATTGGTATATAAAATTACCAATAAATCGTTTTAAGATATATAAATCTTAATTTTTATCAATAAATATTTTATCCAATGTCGGTGGATAATAATATATTTTAAAAAATTTTATTTTATATGATTATATGATTAATTATTTTAATTTTAATATATATTTTACATTCATTCCAATTTTTTAAAATTAATATTCTTGTCATTTTTTAGAGGTACATTTGGAATTTTACCATAAAATAAAAAATGAATATTTATTTTTAAAATCACTGCATAAATAGATTTTCTATCCACCATGTACATTAATTAATATTGTTAATATATTATAGGTTTCTATTTTAATTTCAAAATAATATATTTTACTCAATATTCAAGGTATTTTTATTTAATTTTTTAACAAAATGAAATCATATTTTTTTGTCGTTTTGAAAAAATGTTTCAAATGTTATTTTAATGGTATTTATTATTTTTGTCAAAATAAGTTGATGTTTCTTATTGTTCACTGGAGATATAATATAATCATACAATCCATTTTAATTCTATTTTTGGAATATTATTATTTCATGAGAAAAAAATAACGAAACTAAATACTTTTCCGTGGAATATTCTTGGATGAATTGATGAATGTTTTATCATCATGATGAAAACATATGATTGGTTTTAATTATGTGATTATTGTGTCAATTAAATCCCTCTAATGGAATGTTTAATAATTTAAATTTCATGAAATAATATAAAAATTAATAGATAGGTAACACAATTATCCACGGTATTATGTCCACTATGATATTCATGGTTGTAAACCTGGACTAAGGAAAAAATGGGATGGAGAGTGAACCCTATACACTCTAGGAATTTTTCAACTATGATAGTCTTAGTTGTAAACCCTAACTAAGAAAATTATTTTTTATGCCTATGGTGATGCAAAAAATTTGGATTCCATGTTTTTATTCTTAAGATATTCACTACAAGATCATTACTGATTAATGATGATTCCCCATTCTTACGACTTATGTTTTTTGAAATTATAATACTTTGATTCATGGATCATAATTTATAATCTATTACTGATTTGCAATGAGGTATATAGGTTTTCATTATTCGATCATACCATAATACTTATCTTATTATTTCATATGATCATGAATTGATAACTTCAATGTTTAGCAATACCGAACATCTAACCTCACCCATTCTTATGTTTCTATTTTCCCCAGTTTTTTGAAGAAATATTTTATATACTATATTTTAATGAAATGTATTATAATAGAATAACTTCATATTATTATTTGAAGATGTTTCATGAAAATATTTTATTATTTATCTATATTCCAAATTCACTAATAAATTATAGTTTTTTTGTGTTTATTATTGTGAAATATATTTAATTTTTATTTAAATGATGTAATATTTATGTTTGGTATTCTAAGGTGACCATAGTTGGTATTAGAGAGTAGTTTTTTAATTTATTTAGATTAGTTTGTAAAGACTATTAATATTTACCTTTATACAGCCTATGATAAAATAAATTTCATATAAAGTGAAAATAATAGTGCCAATGGTTTATAAATGTGTGTCAAAATGTTGGTCATTAACAAAATTATTTTCTTGATTATTTAATTACATGAATTGATTATTGTATCTTTATACATAAAATATGATTTTTTGTTTTATTCAATGGAAACAACTGGGAGGAATAATGATAACAATGGATGTTCTTGACAAATCAATGACTGACCTTTTGAGAAACTAAATTCCATGGTTGTTGGAATATAAAATATTATTGTTATTATCATGAAAAATGTTCAATATATAAATCGTTATGGGCTTAATAATGTGAAATTGAGGGACCAATACACCATTTAGTTTTTAATGATGGAACATCCACTATGTTTTAGTGGTTCTTCTTATCCACTAGTGTCCCAAAAATAGATTAGTACCCCTAAAAATAAATTTTATTTTCATGAATTTTTGGAGTATGAAAATGTTGTCTTCATAGTGTATCTTTTAAAAGGTGAATCAGGTTAGTGGTGGGATTTTATTAAGAGTACTAGGTATGAGGAAAAAGAACTCTATTTAATGGGATTATTTTAAGTGCGTATTCTTGATTTAGGTTATTCCTTGAACTATTCCAATAAAAATAAAATGGTAATTACTAGGGATTAAATTGATGGATTATGAATTTATTGGTACCTATGAGGAAAATATTACAATAAATACAAGGTCTTCATATGGTTTTATCATATACCCTAAGAAAAAAATGATTTTTTATTTAGTGTCTTTGAACCAAAACATTGAAAGGAACTATAGATAAATGACATTGTATGATATGAAGAAATAATTTAATGTAGTCTCAAGGTATAAATGGAGTGTTTAAATTTTTATCATTATCGTGGTTCTTATAAGAATAAACATACATTGTTACAAATAAATTATATTAATTGTACTCATGTAAGAATGAAAATGAATCTTATTTTATGTTGGATGTATGGAAAAAATCATGGGAGAAATTTTCTCAATGGGTCAACTAGAATTTTAATGTGTAAAGGAAATCTACAGAGAAAGTGAAATCAATATAGATATAAGGAAGGAAAATAACATAATGAATGTGGAGAAAAAATATTTTTATACAACACCCACACTCCAAAGATATAACTTCAATGACTATGGTAATTATACCAACTTTTTCACGCATATGATGGTTAATGACAACTATTGATAAGAGTAACATCATAACCTAAGATATTAAGGGGAAGATCATGTGATCACCACTATTGAAGTGGGTCATGAGAATAAATTTTTAATGGTAAACTTATCATCAATTCTTGAAATTTAAATATATTATTTTATTCTAGTGATACCCAATATTTTAAATCTAAATAATTTTTTGAGGATGCCATATATCCATCCCAATTATTAAATATTGATATATTTTTAAAAACATATAATAGTTCCATGATGAAATCATATGTATATATCTATTTTCAATATGAATTGTGTGGGAATTTTCTTCTTTAAATTTTTTTGATTCTTCTAATAATGGAATGTAATGTTATTTTGAGTTTATATTGGCTCTCCACATATATATAACATTTTATTTTGGAAGAAGAGAACTCAGGTTTTATATTCCAAATCAATCCATGATTTTCTATTTATGCATGGATGAATCTAATACTACATTGTAAATTGATTAAATTATTTTGGTATTATTACATATTAATTACGGGTGTTTATAAAAAATGTTTGGGGAGAAAAAAATATTTAATATATCCCTATATTGGAAGAATATGTCACTATATTTTATGAATTGTTTTATATTCTTCTCTTGGTTTGTGAATTTGAGTTTTCAACATAACTCATACTTGTTACAACACTTATATCAAATAATCCTTATATAATGGACCCGATTGAGTTCTATAAATCAAAGAATAAAATCTAATAGAATCATGATAAGGTATTTATTCACCCATGTGAATTACCACAGTGTTCAACCATTATGTTTTTAAGAATAATTATGTCACAATAAAGTTTTCATTTTTTTATCAGGAACTCAACATGATCACTATAAACAACTAGTATCATCTAAACTATATTGGTATTTTTTTGATAAACTATGAGGAGATAAATAGTTTTAAACTATTAAACTCTGGTCTATATATCATTTTTTGAGGGTTAAAAAAGAATTAATATTAAATAAAACCTTTTATATTATGTATAGTCATTAATAATTCATAGTGATTCCATTGGGACTTATCAATGCCTTAGTTATCTTCCCTAATATAATTTATAGATCATTTATATATAACCATAATTAGTTTTTTATAGTCATTATAGATGATATTATTTTATATTCTATGAGAATGTCAGAGTATGAATATTACATCAGGGATGTGATCAATACCATGTTGAAGGAGAAGTTATATAAATAAATTAGTAATTATGAAAAATGGTTATAGAAATTATAATTATTATGTAACATAATTACAATTTATTGTATATTTCTGTATTCCTCAATGATAAAAGTAAATCAAAAAGCAGAGAACAACCATGGGGCCTAAAATATGTAGTTTTATTAGGTTGGTTTGATACTTTAAACATTTGGTGATAGATTTCCCATGGATATCAATTCCACTAACCATGTCTATAGATAAGGGATATATGACACATTAGATATATGAAGGTAAAGAAAATTTCAAGTAATTGATGATAATGTTTCCCTATGAACATGTACTAAATCTTCTTAATAGAGGAAATGTTTTGTTGATCTATAGTGATGCACCAAATAAGTGATTGGTAGGTGTTCTCTAGAATAATAAAATGTTATTCTCTTTTCAATCACACTGATTGAAGGTTCAAGAGAAAAATTACCTGACTGAAGATTCAGAATTGGAAGTTGTAATATTTTCCTAGAATAAATGGTGTCATTATAATTAATTTGAAATGTGTGACATATAAAACAGTCATAAAATCTAGAAGTATATATTCAAAGAGAAACAGTTTAATATGATCCAAATGAGATGTATATAACTAATTTATGATTATTAATTCATTATACAATACCACCATGGCATGGAAAATATGTTTATTGATGCTCTATATTATACAGACCATATTTATTTGTCCATAATGAGGTTTGAAAAAGATTTAATTCATATGGATTTTTAGAGGATGGACCATGAAATAATAAATTAAGGAGAAAGACATTATCTTTTCCTTTTCAATGGTCATCTAACTATACACATGTAATTAGTAGAGAGTTTTGAAGGTGAGTTATGAAGAAGAAGAAGAAGAAGGCAAGGATGTCTAACCTTGACTATTATAAAATGATCAAGTTGAGTTCACAAGTTTGTGTCCCATAAGAACAATAATTTAATGATCTATTAGTTGATACTAATAGTTAACCATTAATAATCTATCATAGAAGGATAATTATGTATATATTTATGAAAGAAAATATCATATGGGATAACATGAAAATAGATATAGAAAATTATATATCATGGTTTTTTATATGCTAGCAAGTTAAGTTTAAGAAATATGAGTATAAGGGGATATTAAAACAATTACTCATACATGTGTGTAAATGGAAAGAAATAGTCATTAAATTCATCATGGGACTCACCAAGACATCTAAATTGTACAATACTATTTTGGTTGTAGTTGATATTCATTTGATATAATCACATTTCATTTATATCAAATAATATTTATCTATTGATCAATTCAGGGGGTTATATGTTAAGGGTGTGTGAGGTCTTATGGATTACCACTCTCAATAATATACGATTAAGAACTAAGGGTTTTCTCCAATTTTATAAATAATTATTCATTAGGATTTGAGTTTAGAATAAATATTTAACACTTCTTATCAACCTCAACCAAATTTTCAGACTGAGAGGACATTCCAAACAAGATAAGATATGTTGAGAATTTTATTGGTATATATAAAAGGAGTTTGGTATCATCACATTACATTAGTTCATTTTTTTATAATAATAACTTCCAATAATTATTTCTGATGGATCCTTATAAATCCCACTATTTAAATAAGTTTGGGACTCAAGAATGCTCGGAGGATGTTATGGAAAAATAATATTTTGGGACCTGATCTACCTAAAGAAATAGTAATTAAATTTAAAGCCATACTGTTGAATATCCAAAGAGCTCAATGTTTATAGAACAGTTATGATAGTAACCATTGGAGGGATTCAGAGTTAAAAATTGGTGATAAGGTGTTTATATTAAAACAATATTTGGAAAAAATGTTAATAACTTTGTAATTAGAGTGAATATGATCCCCAGGAACATCATTACCTATTTATACATACATTAACATTTCACTAAAAATACTAAAATGTATTAAAGGAGTTTTTTTTATGATACTATGATATTTTCTAAAAATATAATGGTTTGGTTACATTAGAAACATTTATTCATAAAAAACTGTAATATAAAAGAACCAATACATTAACCTTTAACCTATTAATTATTAGAAACAATTTTACACATATCATACTTAATACCTTTCATCATAACTATGAGAAGGTAAAAAATAAAAAATTATGATCTCAGATGCTTAGTATGATAAAATATAAAATATATCAACCAATGATAATTCAGGAGTATAATTGCATATTATTGTTATCAAAAACTGATCGAAACAAAAAATAATCATATCTAATCATTCAAAGATCTATAGTCACAAAAAACAAAATATGGATCTTTTCAATCAAAATGCTTAAGAAATAAATGTTTTTAATCTTTAATAATCTAGATTGATCTAAGAGAATATAACATAAGGAAAAATAATATGTTTGGGTAATGGAAATAATTATTGAAAATTGTTACCTTAGTCAAGGATCACTACCGAGACTATCATAGTGGACTGTGTTTACTTCTCATTCGATCATTTAATAATTCTGGGTGAACTCCCATAAATATCTTATTAAATAATGCCTCATATTATCTAGGTTAACGTACCATTAAAGTTATTTTTATCCCATATGTTATAATTATTAAATTGATTCATTTTAAGACTATATAATTCTAGGCCAACACATCTCATACTTAAAACCACACATTTATCTTCTTTAGGATCATAAAAATATCATCATATCATCATATAAAATCCATTTAAAAGGATATAATTTTCATAAACATTTAACTATATTTATCATAAATCATATAGAGAAATAATAATTATGGTAACATTGAATAATATCACTAGTATATCATAATAAATTGCAATGGAAGTTATTATAGATGAAAATACCATTAAAATATAACTATAAGTTTTCATGATTAAAAAACCGTTTTCCGGTGGAAATCACTTATTTTAAATTTAATAATGTTCAAAATATACTTCAATGAATTTTGTTTTGAAAGAAAAAATGAAAATTGTTTAATAAGAAACTTGTCTGGAAAATGATAATAAGATTAATTATATACCATGGTAAATAAAGTAAAATATAGTTAAAATGAATTTAAATAATATTTTCATAATCGTAAAAATATTTTTAAAATCATATTAAATAAAACATGTTCATGGTGGAAACTATTATCTACCGAAGATAAAACCAACGTTATATATTATTTAAAACTATCTTTGGCCTGTTGATTACTTTATGAGAAGAAAATTAAATAAAAAAATTTATTATATATAAATAATATTATGAGAATGAAATAAATAAAAAAATTATAGATAGACCATATAATTTCATCAATGAAATTTTAATAAAAATCAATCTTGGTAAAAATGAGATTCTAATGAAAAACCCATACACCTTTAGTTTTTATTGAATAAATATCCCTTTGAATAGACTAAAATAAATGAAAAATCGTATACCAATAATTAAAATAAATAAATAATATAACAAATACAATGGGTAGTATATACACCATATTATGGAAATATGTGGTGAATATGGCATACGTATCATGAAAACAGAAGAGAGATGAGAAACCCTTACCACCGGTTCATCTTGCATTATAATCGCTCTAACATCATGTATAATAAATTTAAATCTATTATAATTCTATACCAATATAAAAATCATACATATAATATTATAAAAGGTTTATTTATAACATATTATCACCCATTCATTAACAACCTTTCATTATCATCATCATTTTTGGATGTTGACTACTTTGGTTTTCATGTATATTTGGGTTCGTCAATTATAGCCTATAAACCTTGATCAGTATTACATTGTGTCAAAAAAATTTCTAATGATGTAAATATAAATTTAATTCATTATATACATATTTATAATTATACATATAATTTTGTGATGAAAAATTTCTTACAATACTATTTGGAGTTGGTAGTTTGTTCATACACTATAATGATGTTTTCATTTATTGAAGGTTGGATCAAAAGTAAGGTAAGTAATAATTAAACATTTAAGAATCATAATTATATTATTAATCTCATATATAATAAATATATATATCATAATAACCAACCATGAATTATTGTGGTGGAAAATGAATCATATAGCTACTTGGTGGCGATAGTTCATGTTTATCAACAAGAAATATTTTCATCTTCTGTTTGATAAATAAGTGGTGTTAAATGTGTATTCTCTAATTATAATAACATATAAATATATTTATAATATTTTATTCATATTTTTTTGTGGATATAAAAATTATATATAAATTTTAGGAAGAAGTAATATTTAAAGATCTTGGTTAAGATATTTACCACTTATCTCAAAGACCTCCTTTGGCCTACAACTTAATCCTTGATGAATTAGACTTTGAAGAATAAATTAATATATATGATAAGTTTAATTAATATATAATGGTTTTTTATTCGATAATATCTAATATATAGGATTTAAATATTATGAATATAATATGAGAATAGGTGTCCATTTTATATGTGAGGGGACAGACACACATTAAATTTGTTTGAATATTTTAATGATAATAGGTCAAAATAATGAGAAAGTAGATAGAAATGGAATATTATTTTATGGTATGATAATTGATGGTTTAAATAAAATCAAAACATTATAGTTATATTGATTTTTTAGAAATCCTACTCATATTTTTTAGCTTAACATTATAGAAAAATTGTTTTAACCTTAACAGTGGTAACAAAATTTTACTATTTTTACTACTTGTTATGAAAAATAATAATTAAACTAATTAAATTATTATAATTAATCTACGTGAAAATATATAATCCATTTTACATGATTTTTCTACTAAAAATTTCATAATTTCAATTTAATTAACCACACAAACCACGACGAAAACCCATTTTAGAAAAATGTGTTTTCCAGGATAAAACGTAATTTAGTTCCATTATTTTCCTTGTATAGACAAAAACAATTAGTGTTAAAAACTATTATTTAATATAAAATAAATATATTTAATTAAAATAATGTATCTATATAGATAAATTTAATTTATATACATATAAACTCATTGCAAGCATAAATGTTTTTATTAAAATGTGTTTTTAAGCCCAGAAATAACTTTTAAAAAATCTATTATAATAATTATTAAATGTAATTAACTATTTAATTATGAATAATAAATTACTTATATTAATTATGGTAAAATTAAAAAAAATAATGATATCATTACTTGAAGATAAATGAAGGCTTTTATAAAAATTAGTATTTATCACTATTCATAAAAAAATATTTTTTGAATAATACAAAAAATCACCATATAATTAGATTGAGATAATGATTTAAAAAATCATATTAATTTCATCAAATAAAATTTCAAATAATAGTGGTAATTATTTGTAATAGTTATTCACAAAATGTGATTAAACCCATTTTTTAAGAAAACATGTTTTAGACGTAGAAAATAACTTTACTAAGAATTGAGTTATTATTTATGATGAAATAATTTATAAATTTTAATTAATTAAAAAATTTATACATAATTTTAATAATTTATTTTTTATGATTCATAACTAAAAAATACATGGATTGATTTTAATTATTTACTTTATTATGGTCCATTTACACTTCGGGATCCATGTAAGGCATGTCATCGAATTCTTTAAGTTAATTTTTGAGGAAATGTTTATTAAATAATTGGGTATTACATTATATCCACATTAAAATGGTTTTAGCCCTTCAAATTTCATCAATATAATAAAAAATAATAATTTTATATCTATTTCAGCAAATCCCCGGGTTCTCATGTTGTTTCCCCAAATATTCAACTCTACAAGATAACTTTAACTAGATGTGTAGTCATATCCATATAACATTATCAATATGATATAAGATTCTTATCAGTTATTTTTAATATAAAATTTCATTCTCCACCATTATATCCACTATTTTTAGTACATGTGAGGTATCAGTTATATATTTCCTCTACATAGATGCAAATAACACATAATGAACATGAGAGGGGTTGGTGGTATTGTCGAGTGACAAGTAATAGTCCCATTCTAATCAATAATATTAAAAGGACCAATATTCATAAGTATTTTCTTTACATTCATTCTATATCTCATAACCTTATTTCATGTAAAAATTCATCGAAAATATTCCCACCATCTTTTTATTTCATATCTCATAAAAATTCGTTAGTATAACTCTTTTGTTAACTCTAAGATGCCATGATGTTCTACGGATTGTATATTACCTTATGTGCCAACTCCTTGTCTATATAAAGTCCCAATAGATTTTCTTCTCAATAATCTTCCATGATTTTTAGATTTTAGCACATAATTTTGTAGTGGGAGTTATGAGGATCCATCTAAATTCTTGAGTGAATTTTATTACTTAAATAAAACACTACTAATGTTTGGTGTTATTTCAAATTCCCTCTGAAAAGTTAACAAAATGATCTGAACATATCCTTATTATTATTAATGTTCCTCTTATACTTACCATCTATATGAAGTTGATAAAAACTATTGAAACCAACTCTATAACTATAGCATTCTAAAGACATATCTATAAAATTGGTGTAATCCTCGGGTCTCGATCAGATACAATATATTGTGGTACTGAATGTATATTTTACACTCCCATAATGTATATCATGGAAATATGATAAAAATATAAATATTATCTAATAGTAATTAAGGTCACTAAATTTTTAAGATAATCAATTACAACCCAAGTAGAATTATTTCATTTATATTTTTTCAGATGTCTGATGATGAAATCCCAAGTGATGTTTTCCCAATTCCATTTTGGTATGGGTAATTGATATAAAATCCCCTTATTCTTATGTATCTCAACCTTAAATAACTAAATTACCACACACTGACGCACATACTATACATTATCTTTCTTCATGTTGTACCAAAAAAAACACTTTCATATCTTAATACATTTTCTCACATATGGGATGAATAGAGAACGTTTAGTTATGATATTCTTCAAATAGTACCTTGTTTTAGTATAAAAATGATGGTATAAAACATAGTTCTTAAACATTATCATTCCAAATAAATTAAGGATAAAATCAAGAACATTTATAACAATATATTATATATTCACATCTTCCATCTATGCCTCTTAAATAATCACATAGATAAATGTTTAAACACGCATTTGATAAAGAAAATATTTATCAAATTCCAAGTGGACATCAAGTTTCTTACTTGTAAGATTGATAAATATTTGATATTTTGTGATCCTTATCATAGATAATCTAAACTTATCATTTCGACTCAAATCATCATTTATGTTATTCACTTTCCTTATATGGTAATTTATTTAGAAGCCATAATCATTAATTAAGTCCAATGATATTCTTTGAAAAATATTAAACTATTTATGGGATAATATATACTCAAAGCTTTTATGATCTGTATATATGTCACAACATTCAACATAATGATAATTTATCAAGACCAATAGTGAAAACATTAACACTAATACATTTAAATCAAGAGTTGTGTAATTTGTTTTAGTAATATTTATTTGACCTGAGGCATAATCAATCACCATATCATTTTGCATAATTAAATAAATCATTCTTTTCTTCAATGAATCACAATAAATAAACAACACTTCTCCACTATAGGTAAGTGTGTGAATAGTATCAATAACAAACCATCTCTTCAATTCAATGAAATTTTATTTAGATTCATCTGTCCAAGGGAACTTATCTCTCATATGAGTTACCTTGGTGATAATATTACATATTTTGGTTAAATTCATCAAAAATAAAAAACAATATCTATATTTTCCATCAAATATATTAATATCCATCATAGTTTTTGTCATGTTCCAATTATTAATAACTGCCATCATTGATGGATCAAGAGATATACCCTCACTTGAGATTATATAACCCAAACAATAAACATTATTTTGAAAAAATTTACATTTGGTAAATTTTTCATACATATAATCTTTCTATAGGTTCTTTAGTATATTACTCAAATTATCTTAATGCTCTTACATTATCTTATAAAATATAAGAATATCACCAATAAGGACTGTGAAAAGCTGATCAAGATAACCTATAGAGACTCTATTTATTTAATCCATGAATATAATGAGGGAATTAATAGGGAAATATAGAATCACTATAAATATATAGTGTTAATACCCCAATCAGAAGGCTATCTTGGTTATTTATTTACTTTTTAACCTGGATTAATATTATCAAAATCAATAATAAATCTTGTAAAATTTAATGAGATCCTAATAGTTGATTGATCAAATCATAAATATGCATCATGGAAAAATTATTCTTGATTTTAATCTTATTATAATCTATATAATCACAGAAGATAATCTTTAATATCTATTATATTTTATAAAATATATCTACCACAAGGTTAATCACTCTTTTAAATGAATCCCTTATCAATATTGTCCTTGATTTTCATCTTCAAATCATGCAACTAAAGAAATCCACTATTTATGGAGTCCTTGAAATTGTTCTATAACTATGTAAGATTTCTATTAAAATATCAAATTAATAACATAATTAAGATTAAAACTTTATTCTTGAAAAAAATCAAAAATCTATAATATAATTGAAAAA
This sequence comes from Viscum album, assembly GCA_963277665.1. Lineage (NCBI taxonomy): Eukaryota > Viridiplantae > Streptophyta > Magnoliopsida > Santalales > Viscaceae > Viscum > Viscum album. Next base: position 65,069,027 of record OY728139.1, read on the forward strand.
TCATCGATTTTGAGTTTCTAACCAACAATATTTGATATACACTCCATTTGGATTGAAATAAAAACCCAATCAACTAATTTAATTTCCATTATTAGTTTGTAATTATCCATTCACTAAAAAGTAATAATAGGTTGTTTTGTAATATCAAATGTAATTTCTCTTCCATGGAAATCGACATTGGATTTATATCAATAAATATAATCCATGACCAAAGTCACCTCAAATTATATAGGAGGAATATTTAAAATATTATTATGTTTAACATTAGCACAAAAATAAATTGAGGAAGATTTATTGTCTTGAAATGAAACCATTATACATTTAAGAGTTTTTACTACCATTAAAACATATAATCATTGATGTTTTATATTGATACTCATAAATAGTTGATATAAATGTATGGGTATAATAAGAATCAAATAAAACATTAATAGTTCTACATTGTTTTGAAAATGTACCTTTCACTAGTTCATTATTTCACCCCACAATAGTATTGGTGATCACATGATATTTCCCTTTCACTCTTGTATTTAGAGGTTGGAAGCATCATTTGTTATCTTTAACCCTCTGTTTTGAGCACTGGTTGGATTAATGTATAAATTCCTTGTAATTATTTCATTGAAGTGAGGGTAGTTAATCCTATATATCTATAAGGACCTGGCCTTAAACATTATATAATATTTAATTAAATGAATAATTCACATTGAGGATCTTTTCAGGTTTAGAGTTTTACGGAATTAAGACATAACTATTACATCTCAAAATATTACAAGGTATACATATCTATATAGTTTCTATTTTTTCATAAAATAAAAACTCTTGAAAATAAATTTAGGTCTAGTTCCATGTTTTAGACAGCATGACTTTTCCTTTACCCCATCCTTGACCTTATTCATCTTTAAGTCCTGTGAAAACATTTAAAAACATGGGATGAGCATAAAAAGCCAAGTAAGGGTTATAAAACAACTCATGAAAACATTTTTTTATAATTAAATACAAAACATGAATCCTTTTACTTACCTCGTGAAATCATATGATTTATGAAAAACACATAGAAATCATTAATCATAAAGGTAACTTGTGGCTTCCATATCATACTTACATCGTAGCTATCACAGCTACATAGGGAGTTACCTTGTAATACCCATCACAGTATATTCCCTAATATATATTAGGAAAAACATTCACGTTTACCTTTGTCATGTTACCCAATGCATTGGATAGCTATCTCGGGCTCACCCACCCTCAGTTTATCACAGAACCACCCGTATACGTAAATAATGCCCAAAAACCATAACATGATCATAACACATAACATAAGCATAAAGGAAAGTTAAAATTTCCCCATTGCAATAATAAAATATTATTTCAATATAGTGAAATAATAAATCCATTGTCAAGATCATTTTCAATACCAAAATACATAAAAAGAGTATATGGTATTTATTTTTCCTTTTAAAATCATTCCGGCTTGTTAAGGAAGCCAAAGATCAAATAATACTCATGGCGGCGGAAAAGACGTTGTCACCGCTTAGTTTAAAAAACACTCCTTTTTTTCGTTTAGTAAAATGCTTCGTATAAGAATATTCCCTTTGAATAAAATTAAAATTCAAAGGGGTTTATACACCGTATAAAATAAAGTCGTGTATAAAACTAAAAATTCCCCAATGAAAGGATATTGAGAAAAAGTCCCTTACCTTGTGTCCGACTTGACTCGATCGTTCTTTAATCTCCTGAATAATAAAATAAAGTTAATTTCAACTTTCTAAAGAACATTTTTCAATTTTATTATTTCATTCATATCACTTATTACCATGTTAGAAACATTATGCATTCATTTATGTTAATAATGATCATTTTGTCGATATTTGGTAATTGAGTAAAAAATGAACACCTTATATTTAAAATTTGTCCATGTGGTCAATGTTTCATTATATAAAAAATGAAATTAATGATTTTGATATCATATATATCATATATTTCTAGTATATACATGTTTTTATTATAGTACATAACATTTAGAGGTAAGAAATGAAATGCACTGTTCATGGAGACGGTAAACCGTACGTATGCATGAACGCTACTTTCATTTATATTTCTTATTTTAATGGAAATAAAACATAATTATACCTAGGTATATTATAATTCCATTTTAATATCATATATAATACCGTTAACTCCCTTCTCATACATCCCACAAAAGGCATTAATGAATGACATCACTTTGAGGGGGCGGTAGTCCGCACTTCCTCAAATGAGATTATCGTATTTACCCACTATGGAAACCATAAAGGCATGCAATAAATGGAAAATAAGGAAGAATAAAGAAACCATAAACATAATATATATCATATATAAATACAGTTCCATCATAATGTCCACCATGAGAGGCGGTAAGAGGTAATTGAACAATCATCGTTTCGTGAGGCATTTGTTTGCCATCCACCGAAACATTATGTTCTTCACCAATTAGATGGAGGTGTGTATAAGTGTAGTTATAATACTTCTCATAACAACATCATACTATATTAAAGATACTGGTTTTGTTACCAAATAAAGGAATAAAAAGGATTTTAGGGGTTGAAGAAATACAATAAAAGAAAACAATTTAAGAGAATGGGTTACCTTTAATTTGGGTAACTTCCTTTAGTTTAAACCAAAAGGACTTCTTGATGTGCCTTCTGCCTAAAGTAAGGCTTCTAGGGGGATGAGAGGGATGTTGGGAGCTTAATTGGGCATATTTTTGACGATCCAAATGGCTTTAGAGGTGTGTGAAATTTGGAAGAAGTGGTATCCTTTTATAAGGGAGAGGAGGGGCTCTTTAGGAAAATGTGAAAATATTATTTTTATAATATAATGATATTCGGTTTCTAATGGTCCAAAAATCGTTATAGTAGAAGATACGATGATTCATGGTTGAAATAAAAACATTCAATCAGAATTGGACATGTTTTGGATAATATTTTAATCATTATAAGCTTCATTATTTAAATCATTTATTAATGAGGTAAATACTGCATCATTATTGTGTCATAAATAATTTAATTTATTTGATGTCTAAAAATTATAAAAAAAAATACATTAAATAGGAAAACTTTTTATATTTCCAAATAATTTTTATAGTTTAAAATAGGACTTATATATCATCATATAAAAAATTATAACTAAATGATTGTTGTTTGTGTCCATATTGCCTTTACTTTAAATTAATTGATCTAAATTGTCATTTTCACTACCATGTAGATCAATGGGGTCCCCAAATCGACCCAAATATGCCCATGGTCGTTATTTACTAAACCAATAATGTTAGGACATGTGTTAAGGTAATTGTGAATTATTATAATATTCTTTTAACCTTGAATTACCTTATTTACCTTTAACTGCGTTAAATAAAAGTCATAAGATACTATTCACCAAAAATTATTTTCATCTTAATGAACCAAAATTTACTTCTTGTTAACAACCATTTATGTAAGCATTTTGAAATTCAATTCACAGAAGTGGTAAAATTTTCTATAAATGAAAAAGTCATTTTTTTTACTTCCACTAAGTGATGTCACTATTCATCAAAAATTGAGGTTTTTCAAAAAAATACCAAAAAATAAGCCTAAGCATTATTTGATATTCCAAATTCAAAATTGATAAATATTTTTTCAAATTCAAAACATATAAGTGGAATTAATTAATTTAAAAATAAACTCCCGTTGTTAAGACAAATAGCGTGTTTTTAAGAAAAAATAACTATTAAAAGATTGATACTTGTTTATGTCTATTTTCAAAGTGAAATTTATTATAATGACTAACATTGGATTAAATGGTAAAAATATATTTAAATTTCAATTTAAGACCAATTAAAAAAATAATCTAACCATATAAATAAATTATATTAAAAGGAACTTCTGTATTAAAATACAATATTTTTCACTATTCATTAAAAAAATGAACATTATCAGAAAAATACCAAAAAAATACCCAAAGTAAAATTTGATGTCCCCATTATAATGAAGGATTTTATTTGGTCAATTAAAATTTATTAAAGTGACCAAAACTGTATTTAATAGAGGGTTCTCCATTAAAAGGTGATAAATTGTCCTTTTAATGTAAATTATGCTTAAAATTAGATTCATTCCCATTTTAAGCCTCTAAATTTTATTGGATAAATGTAAATACATTTTAAAAATATTTATAATCATATTTTAGTTAGTTTCATTCATTCCCGCCAATAAAATGGCTAGGAGTTAACTACCATTTAAAATAATAATATTATATTATTAGTGTGCAACGTAAGATTCCAAAGAAACGCATTGTTGCGTATCAAGTATGCTATCGAACATAGAAACCAATTTAAGTAAAATTAATATTTAATTCACAAATATTATGAAATATTTATTATTCTTCATTTACCTGGGATGTTATATCCTTCCCCCCTCTTGGGAATTGCATCCTCGCAATTTTTAATCACTTATCAAAATAAGTGGGGGTTTTTATCCCTCATAGCATTTTCAGTTTCCCACGTTGCCTCTTCAACCATATGGTTTTTCTACAAAACCATTACTTGATTAATTACCTTATACCGCAAAACGTGCTATCTGCGGTCAAAAATTTGGACTGGTTGTTCTTCATAAGAGAGATTCTTTTCCAACTGATTTACCTCAGGGCTAAAAACATGAGATGGATCGGACATATACATTCTCTACATCGAAACATGGAAAACATTGGGTACATGGGATAAACATGGGGGTAAATCCACTCTATACGCAACTGATCCAACCTTCTCCAGAATTTCATAAGGTCTAATGAACCTCATACACAACTTCCCCTTCTTACCAAAACACATCATACTTTTTCATGGAGAAACTTTGAGAAAGACATGACCACCTACCTCAAAAGAAAGATCCTTCCTCGGGTTATCTGCATAACTTTTTTGACTACTCTGATCTGTTCTCATGTTCTTCTGAATCAAATGAACTTTCTCTACCATCTCTTCTACCAATTCTGGTCCCATCGTCTTCCTTTCACCTACTTTATCCCAGAATGCTAGAGTTTGATAATTCTTTCCATATAATGCCTCAAATGGAGCCATCTGTATACTGGATAGAAAACTGTTATTATATGAAAATTCAACCAATGAACGATGTTGGTCCCAAATTCCCTGGTAATAAATCAAGCTAGCACGTAACATATCCTCCAATGTCTGAATTGTTCATTCTGATTTCCCATCTGATTGAGGATAAAAAAGTTTTACTAAACTTTAATTCATTACCCAATGACTTATGAAGGACTTTCCAAAAGTTAGAAGTAAACCTTTGATCGTGATCAGATACAATAGATAGGGGAACACCGTGCAACTTGACTATCTCTTTAACATATAACAGAGAATGTTTATCTAGAGATAAAGTATCTCGAAGAGGAAGAAAATGAGCAGATTTTGTCAATCGATCAACGATAACCCAGAGAGAATTATTACCACGAGATGTATTTGGTAATCCCACAGCAAAGTCCATGGATATATTTTCCCATTTCCACTCTAGCACCGGTAAAGGCTGAATAATCCCTTTCGGTAACTGCCGTGCTGCTTTAACCTGCTGACAAGTCAAACACTTCACAGTAAAATCAACAATATCTCTTTTCATTCCATCCCACCAGTAATATTCCTGAAGATCACTGTACATCTTAGTACTACCCGGATGAACTGAAAATGGAGAACTATGAGCTTCAAAAAACTACTCATTCTTCAACTGTGAATCAAAAATAGCACATAATCTCTTTCCAAATCTCAAAACACAATCATTATCAACGTTAAAATCAGGCAACTTGACCTTCTGAACCAAATCCACCTTTTTCTATAACTCACTGTCTTCTTTATGTGCTTGCTTTATTCTGTCTGATAGAGATGATCTCACTGACACAGGAAACAAAACACAAAAATTTCCTACACCAACAACTTCTATGCCAAAGTTTATCAAATAAAAAACCAAAGGATTTCGTTCCAAATATAGCGTGGTTAATGAAGTATTACTTTTTCGACCCAAATCATCAGCCACTTTATTTGCTTTTCCCGAATAGTAAAGGATCGTGCAATCAGAATCCTTGATTAATTCCAACCATCTTCTCTGTATCATGTTAAATTCTTTCTGAGTAAATATATAATTCAAACTTTTGTTATCAGTATATATTTAACACTTCACTCCATACAAATAATGCCTCCAAAATTTTAAAGAAAAAATTAACAGCAGCTAATTCCAAATCATGTGTAGGGTAATTTAAATCATTTGGTTTCAACTGACGTGAAGCATAAGCAATTATCTGATCATTCTGCATAAGTACACATCCAAGTCCGATCAACGAAGCATCACTGTAGACAACAAACTCACCATTTCTAGAAGGTAGTACAAAAACTAGAAAATTCACCAATATCATTTTCAATTCTTGAAAACAATCATCACATTCGTTTGGCCAGATGAACATAACACCTTTTCGAGTTAATGTAGTCATTGGTCTAGATAACCGTGAAACATTTTCAACAAACCTCATGTAATAACCTTCCAAACCAAGAAAACTATGGATCTCAGTTATATTTGTGGGTCTTGGCCACTCTTCAACAAATTTTTTTTTAGAAGGATCAACAGTTATGCCATATATAGTACAAAATGCATAACTAAAAATTCAAAATGGACATATCTAGTACAAAACGCGGTCTTTGGAATGTCTTCTTCCTTTAATTTCAACTGATGGTACCCTGACCTCAAGTCAATATTCGAAAAATACTGATCTCCCTGGAGCCGATCAAACAAATCATCAATATGAGGGAAAGGATACTTATTCTTAACAGTGATGTTATGTAATGCCCTATAATCAATGCGAAGACTCATTGAACCATATTTATTTTTAACAAACAAGATAAAAGCACCCCATTTTGGTGTGCTAGGTCAAATGAAACCTTTATCTAATAACACCTGCAATTGCTTCTTTAACTCTAAAAGTTCAATTTGTTCCATTCGATAAGGGGGTTTTGAAATGGGCTTAGCATCAGGAACTATGTCAACAGTAAATTCTACTTCCCGATCAGGTATAATACCAGGAAAATCATCAGGAAAAACATCAAGTTACTCGTTTACCACAGGCACAACATTAATCTGAACAGTTCCTTTGTTTTCAATAATTTGTGCAAGGTAACATTCATTTCCATCTTTTATTAGTTTATTAGCTTCCTAATTTGTTACCAACAGCAAAGGTTTATTTTTTCATACAAACTGAAAATCATTCTGAAAGGAACCTCTTTAGCTCTGCAATCAATCTTATCATGATAAACAGAAATCCAATCCATGCCCAAAATAAAATCAAACTCTACTAGATTCAAAACAATAAGGTTTGCAGGGAGATTCCTTCTCCACACAAGGACAAGAATGTTCTTATGTTTTACTTTTTTTCTCTACATTTCCTCCAGCTGTTTTTACCATAAGTTCAGTATTCATATAATGAGATGGAATTACCAATTTACTAGAAAACTTCTTAGCAATGAATGAATGTGTAGACCCTGAGTCAAATAACACATTGGAATAATATGAACAAACAAACAGTGTACCTGAAACTACTTCATTTTATGGACTAACATCTTCTGATGTAGTTACAAAGGATTTTGCCACCCCTTTATACTTGTAGTCTAGCTGATTTCCTTCGGCTGAGTTCTTTTTTGGAGACTAATTTGAATAATAACGCATTTCATTTCACTTAATACATTTTACTAACTGTAAATCAGATTTCATCCAACCATTACCATGATATTTTTCAGTGAAATTATAAGCCTTATGTCCCATTTTCCCACATCGATAGCACTTACCAGAATTCAAAAGACATTCCCCGGCATGCTTTTTACCATAATTTTGACAAACTATAAACTTAAGTTTCTTACCATCAGACTTTTTTGAAGAGTTCTTTCCTTTAACCTACCACCTCGACCTCTTATTCTATTGATTGTCAAAGAATACCTGATCATTAGAAAACTCCATTTCCACCTTCTCCTCACAACGAACATGTTTTTTATAACTTTGGAACTCACTAGAAGATAAAGCCCATCAATACATTGGCTTTAATACTGAGTAAAAACATTTTATTTTACTATCATGATCTCGTATGATATTTGGAGCATACCTTTCCAGTCGAGTGAATTTTTCTTCATAAGCAGCCACTGAGTCATCCTCCTGCCTCAATTCCAGGAATTTCTTTTCCATCCTAAGACGAACCACCTTAGGAAAATATTTCTCAAGAATCATACCTTTGAACTCATCCCAATCAAGAGAATCAATCTCCTCACTATCCCTGATATTTTTCACTATCGACCACCACTGGTCAGCTTCAACTTCAAAATGGTAAACAGAAGGACTAACCTTTTGATGTTCTGAACAACCCATGACATCAAAAATATTTTCCAGTTCCTTAATCCACCCTTCTACTAGCACAGGATCAAACTATCCTCTGAATTAAAAGGGATGTTCCCTCATGGAATTCTCTACTACTGACATATTCCTTTGTGGTTGATCTAGCGGATCTCGTACATGGATACCACCAGCATTTATTATCTGAGTCAACTGTGACATCGCTACAACAAACTATTCAGTTATGATTCCGACCATCTTAGGTTGCTAATTTTGAAGGTTGTCTTCCTCCTGATGTCGTCCCAACATAGCTGCCCTATTTCCTCTAATTAAAACCATTCTGAAAACAAAAATATCTTAAGTGAAGCAACATGGTAATCTGTAAATGATACATGATGTCAATATTAATATAAATTTCTTTATGGATATTACTTTAACAATACCCTAACACCTAATGTTATCTAAACCGACCTCTGATACCAAATATAAGGACTCAACCTTAAACATTACATAATATTGAATTGAATGAATAATTCACATTGGGGATCTTTTTAGGTTTAGTGTTTTAGGGAATTAGGACATAACTGTTACATATCAAAAGATTACAAGGTAGACATATCCACATAGTTTCCATTTTATTCATAAAATAAAAACTTTGAAAAAAAGTTTTGTCTAGTTCCACGTTTTAGATAGAATGACTTTTCCTTGATCCCATCATTGACCTTATTCATATTTAAGTCCTGTGAAAACATTTCAAAACATGGGATGAGCATAAAAAGCTCAGTAAGGGTTATAAAAGAATGAATGAAAACATTTGTTCATATATCATACAAAACAAGAACACTTTTACTTAACTCCTAAAATCATAATATTTATGAAAGACACATAGAAATCATTAATCATAAAGGTAACTTGTGGCATCTTTATCTGACTTACACTGTAGTTATCATAGCTACATATGGAGTTAATTTGGAATACCCATAACAGTATATTCCCTAAAATATCTTAGGAGAAACATTCATGTTTACCTCCGTCACATTACCCAATGCATTGGAGAGCTATATCAGGCTCACCCACCCTAGGTTTATCATGGAACCACCCGTATATGTAAATAATTCCCAAGAACCATAACATGATCATAACACATAATATAAGCATAAAGGAAAGATAACATTTCCACATTGCAATAATAAAATATCATTTCAAGATAGTGAAATAATAAATCCTTTTTCAAAATCATTGTCAATAATAAAGTGCATAAAAAGAGTATATGGTATTTATTCTTCCTTTTAAAAACATTCCGTCTTGTTAAGGAATCCAAAGATCAAATAATACTCATGGCTGTGGAAAGGTTGTTGTCACCGCTTACGTTAAAAAAATATTAATTATTGTAGTTTAGTAAAACGCTTCGTATAAGGAGATTCCCTTTGAATAAAATGAAAAGTAAAAGGGGTTTATACACTGTATAAAATAAAGTTGTGTATAAAACTAAAAATTCCTCAATGAAAGGAGATTGAGACAAAGTCCCTTACCTCATGTCTTACTTGACTCGACCGTTCTTTAATCTCTTGAATAATAAACTAAAGTTAATTTCAACTTTCTTTAGAACCTTTTTCATTTTTATTATTACTTTTATGTCACTTATTACCATGTTATAAACATTATGCAATCATTTAAGTTAATAAAGGTCATTTTGTCGATATTTGGTAATTGAGTAAAAAATGAACAACTTGTATTTACAAGTTGTCCATGTGGTCAAAAGTTCATTATATACAGAATGATATTCATGATTTGGATATCATATATATCATATATATCCATTATATACATGTTTTTATAATAGTACAAAACATTTAGAGGTATGAAATGAAATGCACCGTTCATGGAGACGGTAAGTCGTACGTACGCATGAATGCTACTTTCATTTATATTTCTTATTTTAATGGAAATAAAACATAATGATACATAGGTATATTATAATTCTAGTTTAATATCATATATAATATCATCAACTCCATCCTTCATACATCCCACATAAGGCATTAACGAATCACATCACTTTTACGGGGAGGTACTCCGCACTTCCTCAAATGAGATTGTCATATTTACCCACTATGGAAACCATAAAAGCGTGCTATAAATGGAAAATAAATAAGAATAAAGTAAACATAAACATAATATATATCATATATAAATACAGTTCCTTCATAATGGCCACCATGAGATGCAGTAAGATGTAATTGAACAATCATCATTTCGTGAGGTGTTAGTTTTCAATCCACAGAAACATTATGTTCTTCATCCATTAGATGGAGGTGTGTGTAAGTATATTTTTAATAATTCTCATAAAAACATCCTAGTATATTGAGGATACTTGTTTTTTTACAAAATAAATGAATAAAAATGATTTTAGGGGTTGGAGAAGTAAACTAAAAGAAAGCAATTTAAGAGAAACGGTTACCTTTAATTTTGGTAACGTCCTTTGGTTTAAACCAAAAGTTCTTCTTGAAGTTACATCTGCCTAAAGTAAGTATTCTAGGGGTATGAGAGGTATTTTAGGAGCTTAATTGGGAAATGTTTTGACGATCCAAATGGCTTGAGAGGTGTGTGGAATTGGGTAGAAGTGGCCTCCTTTTATAAGGGAGAGGAGGGGCTCTTTAGGAAAGTGTGAAAGTATTATTTTATAATATAATGATATAAAGTTTCTAATGGTAAAAAAATCATTATAGTCAAAGATAAGATAAGTCATGGCCGAAATAAAATCATCCAATCAGAATGGTACATTTTTTGGATAATATTTTAATCATTATAATCTTATTTATTTAAATCATTTATTAATGAGGTAAACACTGCATCATTATTGTGTCATAAATAAATTTAATATATTCGATGTATAAAAATTATAAAACAAATACCATGATATATAAAATATTTTTATCTTTCCAAATAATATTTATTGTAAAAAATAGGACATATATAACACTATATAAAATTAATTACTAAACGATTGTTGTTTATGTCTACTTTTCCTTTTCTTTAAATTAATTGATCTAAATTGTCATTTTCACTTCCAAGTGGATCAATTGGGTCCCCAAATCAACCCAAGGATGACCATGGTCGTTATTGACTCGTCCAATAAGGTTAGGACATGTGTTAAGGTTTTTTTAATTATTATAATATTCTTTTAACCTTGAATTACATTATTTACCTTTAACCGCGATAAATAAAAGTCAAAAGTTTCTATACACCAAAAATTATTTTCATCGTAATGAATCACATTTTACTTATTGATAACAACCATGTATGTCGGAGGTTTTAAATTCAATCCACAGAAGTCATAAAATTTCATTTAAATGAAAAAGTCTGTTTTTTTAACTACCACTAAGTGGTGTCAATATTCATAAAAAATTAAGGTTTTTCAGAAAATACCAAAAAATCAGCTGAAGCATTATTTGATATTCCAAATTTAAAATTGATGTCTATTTTATTAAATTCAAAACATATAAGTGGAAATAATAAATTTAAAAATTAATTCCCGTTGTTAAAACAAAAAGCGTGTTGTTATGAAACAATAACTATCAAAAAATTGATACTTGTTTATGTCCAATTTCTAAGTGAAAATAATTATAATGACTAACATTGGATTAAATGATAAAAATATATTACAATTTTACTTTAATACCAATTAAAAAGATAATATAACCATATAAATAAATTATATTAAAAGGCACATTTGAATTAAAATACAAATTTTTTTAATATTCATTAAAAATGAACTTTATCAGAAAAATACCAAAAAATACCCAAATTAAAATTTGATGTCCCCATTATGAATATGGATTTTATATTGTCAATTATAATATATTAAGGTGACCAAAAAATATTTAAATAGGGTTCTCTATTAGAAGGCGATAAATCGGCCTTTTAATGAAAATTATGCTTAAATTTCGATTCATTCACATTTTAAGCCTCTAACTTTTATTGGATAAATGTAAATACATTTAACATATATGTATAATCATATTGTAGTTAGTTTCATTCATTCCCACCAATACAATGGCTAGGAGTTAACTACCATTTAAAATAATAATATTATATTTTTTAGTGTGCAATGTAAGATTCCAATGAAACTCATTGTTGCGTATCGGGTACGCTACCGAACATAGCAACCCCTTTAATGTAAAATTAATATTTAATTCACAAATATTATGAAATATGTATTATTCTTCATTTACCTGGGATGTTACAATATCTCTCTCACCACAGAGATTATTTTTTGGAATTATTCAAAATACATTGAAAATATATTTCTTGATATATTTCTTTTCAATAATAAAATAATTTACTAGTCCCCTTAAGTTAATTTCTATCATTATTATTTCCACAAATCAAGAAAAAATGAAAAATCTTATTTTATTCCTCCATGGTTTCTATTATTCTAATTTATTTTGAGCTTTATATTTATTTTCATATCAAAATTTTGAGATTTATAGATGAATCCATTCTTCATTTCCACCTACATGGACAATGAACAGTTTCTATATAGCTACAATAGTCGGTAATGGATAACACTATTTAGAGATTTGGTTTTAATATATTTAGGTATCAATAAATCTTAACCTCTGGTTGAATGATATTACTGAATGTGTATAGATAATTTCTTCTAAAATTTTCCATGAAGGTAAAAATAGATTAATCGCCCTTATACATTAGATCAAAATATTCTTTCTCTATTTTCATATAAATAATATATGGTATGTACATATTAAAAATAATATACTTATATATGCTCAGATAATAGAGTAATATTATTCCCATTACCTCATATTCTTGATATATTTCTTCTATTTATTTGTTTCACCTTAAAAACTATAAAAACCCAATATAAACCTTCCATGTTTTGACCACTGGAGAATAGAAAATATATTTTCATTGGTACTGATTCATTACTAAAAATTTAATGTATCAAACAACCCTCTAATAGAACGTGGTTATTTCCCCATGAAGTACTCGTTAGTATATTTTTCTTCCATTTTCTCATTAAAAATATCAATATTATTCATTTCTTTATACAGATCCATTATCATAGAAAAAATATTTCAAATTCTTTATCAAATGACATCCAATTTCTTTTGAGTTGATAAATTTATTTTTTCACATTCTATGTTAATATGGATCCTTCTAGTTTTATCCATTAACAGAAATAAAGAAATATTGTATAAGAAACGATAATAATATTTTGAAATCATATAATCATGAAAAAAATTTACAATATGCATAAATCATGATACCTTCTCTTATAATATCTTAACTATGTTCAATACATTAAGAGGGGGAAGGGTGAATCAGGACATGATAGATTTATATAATGTCCCATTCAGATATGGTTTTTCGTTAAAAAAAACTATCTTCTCAATCTTTCAATTATAAATTTATGAATAGAATTAAAACTTTGCACGAGACAAAAAAAAATATATGATTTACCCAAACTGAGCTACATCCAAAGAGAATACAAAGGAAATGTGCCTATGTACTAAATCCAAAAAGTGAACTGTTATTACAAATAATGGAGTAGTCTCATTACCCCTCCTAGTTTACAAAAAATACCAATATGGAAAAATCACTTCTCTCTCAAATGAAGTGTGCTCACTGGTTCTTCAAAAGATTCTCCATCGATCACATGAATTGAATATGTTTTAAAACTCATTTAGTATACCATTAATTTAAACTTCCATCTATATGATGAATATCACTTTACCACATATTTATTGGGAAATGAGTTATTTAATACATTCGTGACGTAATCTTCCTTTGTGTGGATCACCTATTTGATAAAGATCAAATATCTTTAATTAAGAAACCTCTTTTCTCGATGCTCACATACCCTTCACAAAGCACATAACTTTCAAAATTATCATAATTTTTTGTCGGCTTTCATATCCACCATGAACTCCATTTCTTCACAAAGTATTTCACAATAACCACCTTCTCGAATCTAGAGCCTCAAAATTTCTCGTTAAGTATTACAACTATTATGAAGGAGGTAGGGTCCTATTTATAGGTGTTTCCTCCAATTCCAGTAGCATCATACTAGGTAATCACCATTTCATGATGCTCTTCCATTTCATTTGTGATACTACCTACTACGCAATGCTTAGATAAATATTCACCATTCATGAATCATGTTCTAGTCGCAAAGATTACCATCATCTCTTCATTCCTTCATTATGTTCCACTCATGAGGATCCATACCTACATGAAACCACCTTCGCTAAACCCAATTTTCAAAAAAAAATCTTTCTTTTCCATATTATAACATGGAATTTAAAAAAATACATCTTTTATAATTCCATCTATCCTCCATATTTTGGACACCTAAAATTTATAAAACATTGCAAAAATCGTCATCTTGTGTACCCAATTTTTTATACCACTTTTATGGAATCCATTACATTGTATTAGATATTTTTAATAATTTTTAGTCAAAAAACCTATAGACCTCCACAACTATCCTTACAAACCAACTTTTTCGACAATTATAACCATCCCAAAAACACTTCCATGTTACCTTGAGGTATTTGTTTCTAAAATTTTCAATATATGACACATTAGAATTATCTTATCTCATTCACAGTCTTCATAAAATTAAATCCATAATAATTTTTCACAGTGAATATGTGAACTAGGCTAAGCATATCCACCATTAGTGTTTTTCCAGGTTTGAATTCATAGGCCCACTCATTATTAACTAGTAAAAAACAACTTAATATTCAATCTGACCCATTAAGACTTATTACCGTGAGCTATATTTGTTCCACACTCATATCCATTTACTAGTATCAAAATATGGATTTATTTTCTAGGAAGAAAACACTACTTTATTTAACATAACATAGGATATTATTTTGTATACAATATCAATATAAGGGTTCTCACTAATGATACATCATTATAGTTTCTAAAAGGTAACTAAACCATTATCTAATAAAAATGATACTAGCCCATACAATTCATACAAAAATTCTAAAAATTATTCTTGATATATTTATTAAAAAACAATATGATGTATTCTAGAAATGTAATTTTTAGTGTCTATGGATACTTGGATACACAAAAATTGGGTACATAAAAGATCTACATCATATCTCGTTATGTTCTTAACAATAATCTCCATTTTTAAAAATATCATATTTAAAAACATTCTACATAACCTTGGGAAGGGAAACATAATAAAGGATAAAATCATTTTCATAATAACGGTAAGAAAAAGTGATATCAATCAGTGATCGAACTTTTTGATATGTTATTAATAAGGGTATTAAAACATGATCAAAACATACAATAGTCATAATTATTAATTAAAAGTGCTATAATCCTAAATCATGGAATAATGATTTATTAATCAAATGATACAAGATAGAAAAGTGAGAAATCATCAATAATAAATCATGATTCTTGAAAACCTAACATATGTATCATAAATGAGTTTTTTCATACACATAAGAATATAAATACATTTCCTTTGTTGAGTTTCAATGGGAATACTGTTATAGGGATTGTTTTTACTGCCAATTCCATAATTTCATTAGTCAAAGATCACTCTCAATACTATTATTGGAAACATTACCATAATAATAAGGATTTAATCCCCATACATGTACTTATTATCTCATGAGATAACCTTATATACCCAATATATTTTAGGGATATATAAATCCCGTAGCACCTATCAAAAAATGAAAAGAACGCATATATGTTCCACAAGATCAAAAAATATTCAATATATCATAATATTATAACCTACATAAAGGATACATGTGTCATAAAAATATCATCATCATAATTAAAAACAAAAAAATCAGAGAAATGGTTACATTAGATAATATCCCCATTAAATAATAATAAACATAAAAGTTTGTCGCTATAGATGAAACAACATTTAAATTACCACTAAAATATTTCATAAAAAATAACTTTTTAATTTTCAAATAAATTTTATAAATACAAAAATTTACAAAATATTAATGAGAAAATTTTTTTTCAAAAAAAAATTTGTAATATAAAATTAAATGATTATTCATGTTGTTGTGGAAATGAGATTAGGTATTGAATGTTAAAAATAAAAAAATAATTTGTTCAATAAAAATTAAAAAGTACAATGATTGTAAAATAATAAGAAGATTCCATTTATATAGTTTCAAAGAAAATAAAAATGTTTAAAAATAATATTAAAAAATATTTAGATAATATTAAAACTAGTATTCAAAATATTTTGGAGAATACATGGAAAATGATTAAATAATTGCCAACAAAATATAATTTCAATGTCGTCTTTCCATAAGACATCTATTGGTCTCTCACATACATTAAAAGATGAAAATTGAAGGAAAATATGTAATATAAATCAACAAATATTGTATAATTAATTATATATGAATTTATAGATATATTTCACAGATTTTCACAATAAAAAAATTATGCGTAAATAATCCTGATAAAAATAAGATTGTAATAAAAACTTATTACAGGTTGGGTTATATTTGAATACTAACCACCATGAAAGTAATAAAATCAATTTTAAATTTAAATAACTTGAATAAAAAAATTAATTATTTAACATATAAAATGGGTAGTAAATAAATCCTGATAATTTAAAAAGTGGTGAATATGGAATATGTATCATGTAAATAAAAGTATAACGAGAAACCAAAAGATAAATTAAATAACTATATTGAAATGTTAGTTTGTACGTACCCACTAGTGATGTACCCATATTTTAATGGTTAGAAACAAAGAAAGGTAAAATAGTTCACTCTTAAAGAACCATTATTAAATAATATATGTCATATATAGAAATTTAATATATAATAATATCCAAACATTAAATATGGTGATATTATATGAATCTTATTTGTACGTGGAGATGGTAGTACACACGTACGCACGAGCAATAAATTCTTCTATCATTAGATGGATAAGATAAGGTAAATAATTTTCCATCATCATGATAACATGTAATTATATTAATAATTTTGAATTAAACTTTTTTCATATAGAAAACTAGTGTAGAGTATCTACAAGAATAAATAAAATTAAAATTTATTGGTTAAGATCTATACCTATTCTTTCAAATTCCTATTTTGGATGACATAATAAGCCGTAAAGGATTTGTATTAGGAGAATGATAGAAGATCTTATATGAATATAAATAATTTAGTATGGTTTTTCATTACAAATAATACATGATATGATCCTAAAATGGTGTGAATATGGGAGTATGATATGTTTAATTTTTATATGTGAGTCGAGGGACACACATCGAATTTCTTAAAAGATATCTATGATATAAGGCAACATTCATGACAAACTAAATCTAATTAGAAGATTACTTCAAATTTAGAAATTGTAGGGTTGAATATATTCAAATGACTATAATTATATATTTTTTAGTAGAAATCACATCCTTATCTCTTGGTTTAATCCCCTGGTAAACTTGTTTACTATAGTAACAGAATTAATCTTTTTACTATTCACTTTGACTAAAGATTAACTTCAGAAAATTATATTATATTAAATTTCATGATTAATAATAATGAATCTATTTATCCATACTCAATTTCTATTACTGTCATAATTTAATTTTTATTATTCGTACAAACTGCAACGAAAACCCATTTTGGAAAAAACATTTTAAAACATAAAACAAAATTTCATTCCATTAAATTATTTATAAAAAAATAAAATAATTGTTAAAGTATATTATTGATTATATAATATAAAAACATAAATAAAAATAATAATAAAGAGATATTGTTTTAATTTATAATTATAAACACCCACTATATACATTAAAACAGTTTTATAAAAATGTATTTTAAGCCCAAAAATTAACTTACGTGAGAATCATGTATAATGATGATTACTATATAATTAAATATATTACTAATAATGAAAAATATAATATATTACATTATGATAAATTTCAAAACATAATGGTACATATACTCAAAAATAAATGGTAGTTTTTACAAAAATTATTTTTTTAAATATTAATGAAAAAAACTATATTTAGAAAAATACTAAAAATTCAAAGTAAAATAATATTTACATGATGACTTAAAAATTTAAATGAAATTCCTAATATAAAATTTCTATATTTTAAATCAGTTAATTATAATTTTAATGAATAAAATGAAATAAACCCATTTTTTGAAAAGAATTTATTTGTTAAGCTTAAATTGTCTTTACTAGAATTTAAATTCTTATTTATCACGACTTAATTAATACTACTGAATTATTATAAAAAATCATACAATATTATGAAAATGTGGTTGTTACTCTTCATGAATCTCAATTTAATAAAATGTTAACAATTATATTAATTTTTACATTTCATTTAGACTTAGGTTTTCATGTACAGTGTGATATTGAACACATCAATCTTATTTCAAATGAACTATATATACAATATTGAAGTGTTACACTGTTATTGATCACAACAAGATTGTAGATCTTCTCTTGTTGATTCCTAAAAACCTATACCAGCCTTATGTTTTGTTATATGTATCTGTTTTTAAAAAATACATACCAAATAAATAACATATAATAAATCATGGTTTATACCATTATAGAAGGATATTTCCTAAGAAAACTTGTATAAATCATGGATTGTAAAGATGATGTGATACAAAAAATAATAACCACCTAGTTAATTTTCCCTAGAGGGAACAAAAAAAATTGAATCTATGTGGGAACATAGGTATATGTTGAAGAAGAGGTATCCTCAGATGTTTTTATTGTAGTGATTCAATGGTGACATTCTTATAAGGATGGTTGAATGAAACATTCTACGATTATGTAATATATTAATTTTGTTAAATAAATAAATTAGAATGATTTTAAATCATAGAACACTCAAATTATTAGAATAAATCTTAACAATTATTATATAAATCACAATATGTATTAATTAAATGAAATAAAATTCTTGAATATAATTTCCATTTCATTTATGAAATTTTACTCATCCAAAAGTACTATTTTAAACTATTTTGTATATGACCATTGAATTTTTCATATATTAATTATTGGAAAATTAATTAATGATATTGAACATAAAAAATTATCATTTAAACATGAATAAAATGAATTACTTGTTTACATAGTGGTCAAAGATGAAAATAAATTCATTTTAAAGTAAAAAGAAGATATTTTTTTAAACTGATTTTATTCATGAAATGATTTTTATCTTAATAAATTAAACTAATCAAAATTAATGAATAATATTTATGATATATGAAGATTATATATTCAATTAATCATTTTAAAATTAATTTAATTTTTTTCTCATGGAAAGGAACTGTATTTAATTAATATTATTTCCATAAAATGATATCTTCTGAAATATTTTTTTTGCATTTTTCATGCTTATTTTTAAATGAAATTATCATTATTATTTTTTATTAATTTTATAAACTATTTTTTATATCTATAATCATAAGTTAAATATTTTGTAATGATATAACTTTAAGTTTTGGATATATACAATAATAACTGTTGAAAAATTCATTTCTAGGGGTATGGTTAAAATGTGTTAACCAGGGGTTCAATATAAATATAGGGTGTAAAATATCAAGAAAAATTGTACAAATTTGATTTTTTGTAGATATTAAATATATAAATTTTCATAAATTTGAGAATTTATCCTATATTTTTAATTTTCACTTTAATATGACTTCATTTTATTTTAATATTTTATATATTTATAGGTTTTCCACCCACATCACACTATAAAAATAGTTTTTCTCTCCCTAAATTCTTCAAATCATTTAATCCATATAAAAAAATACATGTATAAAAATTCTTAAATTATCTCACAATTTTTTATAACGTCTTTTATTTCCAAAATATCAACCTTTTAAGTCTTAGTTGGTAAATCAAAGGAGGTTTCCCAATGATGAGATAGTTATATTTACCATTCTATTTTGAGTTTCTTTCTTCCTTATCCCCTTAAAATAATTCATAATTATATTAAAATGATGAAATACATATAATTAAAATACTAAAATGTTTTTATTTTAATTTTAAACCCATTTTCAACCAAATTTCTATGATATTATAAATTATAACGTCGTTCATGATTACTTGTGGAATACACCTACCATAGAGAAATGGGATTCATTCTAATGTCCGCCATACATGTTTTGAAAAATGAATGGAAATAATGAATATATATATGATATTTAATATATTAATATTATATTTTAAGATTTTTTACCAATTTTATTTCTTTATTTGAAATCACTTTAAAATGAAAATATTACTCATGTGTACAATACATTATTGGCTCCATGAAGTGATTGAATTCCTTTTTAATAAATAAAATATATGAAAGGTTATAAAATCATATTTAATAAAAAAATATGATACTTAAAAGTAATTATTATTATATATATTATGAAACCATTAATAAGGGGAATCTAAAGTAATCATTCAACTAAAAAATGTGTGGAAATGGGGCAGTTTTGACATGAATGTTGATATTAATCAATAACTATTTATAAATATATAATTATAAATTATACGGTAATTTCATAGTTTATGATAAGTATGAATATGGTTCTAATATATATTTATAATAAATATTAATTCATTATACTGTAAATTAAGAGAACAAATGAAGAAACCTCAGATCTCAAGTAAGATGTTATATTGAAATATCATTTTTAATCAAAATTGTTTTCCATTAATATACATTAGGCTAATTAAATGTTCAATAAATCATAAACCTAATATATTTTCTTCTCATCTAGTTATTTCTAGAGATTTTAAGTTCTCATTCAATTATCATCACATTGTTATATTAATGAATAAACAAAATATTATTAAATAACGTTCAACTAATTTCTATTTTGGTTGATGAACATTTTCTTCCATGTCAACATTCTATAAACTGATTTAATTCTTTTTCAATCGTAAAATTATTTTTCAATGTAAATTTCAAATAGATTTGAATTTCAAATTATTTTTTTAGGAATAAATATTATTTTCATCTTCGAAATAAAATATTTTAATAATTTTTACCAAAAGTGGGAAAAGGAATCCTTGTTTTAATGTTTAGAAAATTAATTGATTTTGCCACCATCATGAACATTTTTTGCAAGAGTATTTAATTAAAATATTATATATTTTATATTAAAAAATTTCCCCAAATTATTATAATTGTTTTCCAAATAAAATTAAAATAAATATATATATTTGTCATTTTTCCAATGTACAGTTTGAATGTTCTTTTAATGGTGTTGTTTTATATGTAAATA
The DNA here is from genome assembly GCA_963277665.1 of Viscum album. Lineage (NCBI taxonomy): Eukaryota > Viridiplantae > Streptophyta > Magnoliopsida > Santalales > Viscaceae > Viscum > Viscum album. The sequence goes on from OY728139.1 coordinate 65,090,721, forward strand.
TCCTCTCATGGTTGTCATTATTCATAGTTATATGGTCTACTGATACAATTTATCAACTTTCTCTATATGTAATATTATTATGTTATGAGAAAATATTTATGAAACCAATTTATTTATCATGGGTTATGTTATTATGGACTAATTAATGTTTTTATAAGATTTTGTCACAAATATGTATAGTTTTCATTTTGGGATGGGTGGGTTTACCATTTTTATTTAATTTATATGGTACTGATCGATATCTTGTGAGATAATACAGACTATAATGGGGAGTGAAACCAACTCAACAATGGACTCTATCCACTAGGATGGTTGTCAGAGTGAGACCAAGGAAACAATGAAATAGTGATTGAATCCAATCTGCTATGGGAATTTTTCAACTATGATAGTCTAATAAGTGATCCTTTAATAAGGAAATTATTTTTAATGTTTATAACTATAATGAAATGTTATTATTCTTATGATACTATTTTATGGCTCATGATTCATTAATGATTATTCCATACCCTTATTCTTATCTTATACTTGTATATAATTTTTGATTTATATCTCTCATGTATAACCTTATATATCTTCTATGAACACACTTTATTATATTTCCATTATTCCTAGGTTATAATAAAAGTATTTATATAGGATATATATAAGAAGGGTATTTTGATAAAATTAAATTTTTGGAGATATTAGATATTATTCATAAAATAAGATGGTTATATATATTATATCTAGATATATTAAACCATTAATAATTTGGGGTGTTTATTATTGTGAAATTTATTGAATATTAATCTAAAATGATAAAATATTTATGTACGTTATGTGCAGTATGACTCACTGAGTACATAATGATTAGGTTAATGAATATATTGTATGTCATTCTTCAATAAAATAATTATATATCATTCCACTAATCCATATAGATAAAAACATAATATATATCTTCTTATTACAGACATTAAATTCCTTATTATATCTCAATAAATGGGTCATATTTCATGCGCATCATATGAGAGGTAAAATTCCATATTTTTTTAAATCTAACTAATGAAAAGATTAGCTACATACCAAATCATCCCCTGATTAACTATTTTTTCTGGCTTGTGTCAGAGTATTATTAATGTATAAAGGTTCTCATTGTAGTTATCATTCTAGTATAGGGTAATAATAATTAATAAAATGAATAATTCACCCATATTATACCAAATACATAGTATATGACACCCTATGTGGTATAATTCATGGTTTATCTAGTTCAGAAACCACTATTGTTCTTTTATAGGAATATTCCATATCATGATTGAAAAATATTACTCACAGTAACATTAAAATTTTAAAAATACCTGTAATACTCCATAATGAACATAAATTTGGGATAACCTAAATTCAAACATTGAGAGGTTAAATATCATTAAAATATATTAAATTTTTTTCAATATATATAGAGCTATTTTGCAAGAATGAAAAAATGGATATTTCAATTAGTATTTCAAGATATGTTTTATATTCTTAAACACTTTAAATTTTTATTTGTGAAACTATAGATAATAATATTTTTATCATATCATATATGATAGAATCCCTTTTCAGTGTTATGTTTGAAAAATATTCAAGGGTTTTTGAAAATCCCATTTTATTATATATATTTCTTACCATATCTCTTTGTGATACCAAGTAAAACTCAACCATTAAACTCATTTGTTAGTAAAAACTTTAATTATGGTTAGATTGAATAATGGTGATATTCTATAATAATATCTCTAATGTTTAACTCTTTGAACATATTCAATCTTTCTAACTTCATAACATAATACATTATAATGTTAAAAAATTATATTTTCTAGTTAGATCTCTATCTATTTCTATCATCATCATTCTTGAAATCCTTTTGGTAATTTCTTATTTTGATATTCTAATAAATAAATATAAATTTAACATTTTTCTTTTCCATCATACCATAAAATAATTATGATATATACCAAAAAACACATTTAACATTAATAGTAATAATATGTTTTTTTACCTTTAGAATTCTTGAAATCTAAGTATAATACCACTATCCTCTTACAAACTAAATTAATTCAATAATATATTACAATAAGACACAAACTCTTTTATGTATTGGAATAATAAATATTTCCTTTTAGTGGTAATACTAAAAAATAACAATGATTCCCATATAATATATGATATTCAATGTGTTTAGAGTATCTATACAAAATAAAACATTAACAATTTTGATACTATTTTTGGGGGAATCAAATTCATTTTCACAATTAGATATACAATTTTTTCCAAAGAAATATTCTTTTTTCTTTGTATCATTTTCATAATGTTATTGAGTTCGATTAATCATAAAAAATGTGTATAAAAAAATTCATATCATTCTTGAAACAATGGTTTTTTATAATTATCGCTAATGATAGAAAAAATGATACCCCAAATATATATATATATATTATTCAATTTAATTACTACATGTATACAACATTTTATTTAAAACCCATGTAAAAAATACAATTTTCAACATATACCCTTCAGAAAAAAATAATTGAATTATAAAAACATGAATACATAGTGTGGAATCTCCATGTGGTTTCATATAACCCTCCAAGTGTTTGGGACTGTTCCTTTTCCAATGGCCTGTTATATATAAGAAAATAGTCGTCCTTCACTCATTTTATTTAGTTTACATGGTACTATATACACTCTAAGTCAACCTTTTTTCCCTTTTCTATTAATAAAATAATTTCTTATACCTCTATAACATCATTATAAAACATGATCAAGGACCTCCCATGTTACTCTCATTTATCCTCAATATATTAAGTATAATGAGTGAAAATTTATTAAACATATTAACATTATACAACACAATAAAATATTAGAACCATTTCTATTAGGACATTATAATTATGTTTCTGTTCAGATCAATTCTATTTGGTGAAAATGGTATCTCTATGTCATTAATTCACCACATCATAATGGGAACACGAGATGATACTAGAGATCATTCCATTATTTTACATGAAATATTTTCATAGATACCCCAAACCTATATATTTTGGTATATATTCTTTTTAGTTTATATATAATATAATGAAAATTCAAGACATAAATTTGATTTTCTGTCTTATATTTAATGGTTTCAATAATTAGAGTATTGACTTCCAGTGATTCCTTCATATTCTTATCATAATAATTTATTTTTGTTGGTTGAACACCTTCACTTGTTGGTTTCTTATGAAGGGGTTCGACCAACACATAGAATATTTATTCTTTCTTAAGAACTATTCATATGTTTTAGTATCAATCAAGGAAGTTAATTTATTTTATTTTTTTACTTATCTAATATTGATCTCATGGATTATCATAAATATGTTGTTGTTATTCTCTAAAAAAGAATCATTTATTATTATGAGTTGGTTCCCAAAACCAAACCCCTATTTTTACATAAATTACCATTACATGTATACAATTTGATATATCCATATTCTTTCTCTCATAACATGATTGTAACAATACATATGTATATATTATATAAATTTCAATGTCCTTAGATAACATATATTATCAAAACATTATAAAAATTACAAAATATAATGAAAACCTTATGATATTATGATTATAATAAAAAACATCAGTCCTATAATGTATATAAAAAAATTAAAAATTAAAATGTTATTTATAATTATCGAGTGGTGGGGTTTCATAATAATTGAGACATTTTTTGATAAATTTCAAACATAATGATCGTAGGTATGTGAAATCATGATTATTATCCCACCAATAAGAATACAAAATATTATAGGTGCCATTGGTTGTTCGTATTTATGACCATTTGTATTGATATATTTACTAGATATAAGTATAGGTGATTAAATTTTAGGACATACATTAATGATATATAATTATAATACTATTTTTATTATGTGGAGGTGGATTGTGTAGTTTGAATGATTTGTGTATGTAATTGGTTGAACGATTAATAAAAGATCTTCCACATCCAAGTTGAGAGAGACCTATCCTGGGTCCAATTGACTAGGGTGGTAGTACCTACACTAAATCCATATCCAAGACTAGATATTTTAATTCTATTCAATATGTTCCTATGGAACATCCAATTATTTTTTATTTGTTTCCTATGAAATAAAAATGAGGTACTAGATTTCTTACTTAACATGAAACACCAAGTCTATTTGAATTTTGAAATAGTAAATGGTTATAACATTAATGATAATTTGGAATGTTTCAAAAATTATAATCATTTTATGAAAAATATTTTAATGGTTTTAAATAGAAAATAATTATTTATCATTTCATAATAAATAATCAATCACTTTTCAAAAATATCATTTTATGATTTAAAAATATAGTTTCCTCAAATAAACATTTACCCCATTTTTTACCATGGAAATTATAATAAATTTCACCCATTTTTTATAAATATTATTTATGATAATGAATATAATTTTTCAAATAGATATATCTAAATTAACTTAGGTTGAATATTTGGTATTTTTATAACAAGAACATCTTTTTGTGAATAGTAAAAAACATTTAACTTTTTAAAAAATATAATTTATTTTTTATTAAAATTCCCATTTTGTATTCAATTTGATGTTAAAGATACAATTTCATCAATTAATTATAAAATATATAATTAAATGCATAATAATTTTTATTATAATTAATATATTTATATGTTTATTTTTGGTCTTAAAACACAATTTTTTAAAGCAAGTTTATGTGCAAAAAATATCTTTTTATATTAATAATTTAAATTAGTATCTTTAAAATAATTTTTTTACTAAATTTTATCTATTATTAATTAAATGAAAATTTTCATCACTCATTTTATTATTTTTATATGGAAAATAATTGATTTAGGTGATGTTTAATGCATAAATATTTATTTTTCTAAAATGGGTTTTCATTTCAGTTTTCTTGTATAGTTAAAGTTTAAATCTACCTCATATATAAATTTAATCTATATAAATGAATTAAAAATTTTTAAAAATAATAATTAATATAATTTCATAGGGTTGATGGAATTTTTTTCACAGTGAAAAGTAAAATAGTGGAAATATTTACCATCGGTGAGGTTAAAACTGTTTTATCGAGGGTTAAACCAAAGGATAAGGGTAGAAATATCTACTAAAAGTGTCTAAATTTTATTTTATAAATATATTTTAACCATATAAGAACATATATATTGATAACGATCCATTAGGATCCACTTTCCCATAAATTTACTCAATATAATTGATATCTTATGAAAATTATATGTGTGTCCATCCCCTCACATATAAAAGTGAACCTCTTATCATCCTTTATTCACACTATTTCAAACTTATATAATTAATGTTTATATTTTAAATTTATTTCATAAGAGTGATTTTGAAATTGTTAAATAATATTTAACATTTATTCATTCCATCAATCAAAAAATAAAAACATCACTTTTGCATATATCCTAACTATCATCTCTACATTATGATGAAATTCATTTTTCATCCACTATTTAATTTAATTAATATAAATATGTGTATAATTAACATATGAGATATTAATATAATGATTAAAAAATTTATATTAATAAATCATAATCAAAGTGGAAGGACCATAATGATTAAACACAAACATACACGAAAAATAAAGTAGTTTACACCCGAAGTGATGATGACAATGAAAAATAATGAATGAATTATTTATAATATGTTTTTATTAAAACATTTATGATATTATAGATATTAATTTTGTTCATTTATATTAATATAATGAACATAAATTTATTATTCATGAGTTTAGATAACTAAAAAACCAAAATGGACTTTAGGTAAGGATTTTATGTTACAATCTCGTTTTTACAGGTATTGTTTATGGTATAAATTTATGATGATAAAAATATATTTCATATCTTTCCCATATATTTTATTTTTCTCCTATCCTATTTTTATCATTATATATTAAATGTTTTCTTTTGATTTTACTCTATTTAATTACTCAATATATTAAAATAATGGTTTTTTGTAAACTGAAATAATTTCTCTCATCAATCTAGAATCATTTTTTCCATGTATATATTTTCTTTTAATAAATAATTAATGTTTTTTATATTCTCTAAATATTTATTTATTTAGTTTTTATCCATGTTTTACTTTTTTATAAAATATTAATCTTCTTTTGATTTTCCAAATTGGGTTTTCTTACTAAGTTTGATAAATGAATTTTTCTTTTAACATAAACTGCATAAGTGTATTTCCACAACAATAGAAATAATAATTTCCTATAGGATTCATTATAATTTTTATTTTTCTATATTAAATCAAAAAATATTTATTATTTTGGTATTTAAAATATTTTAAAAAAGTTATCTCAAAATGAAGATGGTATTTTACTTAATAAATATTCTAGTGATATATTAAATTTATTTTTCATCTATAATAACATCCTTTGATGGTTCATCTACATTAAGACAGATATGATCCAATGTTACCATAATTATTATTTATCTCCACAGATAATTTTTATTATGATGAAACATTTTTTATCCTTATTTTCTTTCCATGGGTTATATTTAATGTAATGATAATTTTTTTCATGATCTTGTGGAATAATTAATAATAGACAATGTTTTTGTGAAGGTTGGTTCTGTTATAAAATAATGAAGGGATTTTATGTTATAAAATATGAACAAGACTGTCTCTGATATCCATTAAAATCATTGGTTAATGAGGATAATGTAGAGAAACTTCTAAGAGATGAGAGATTTAATAAACTCTTAATAGGCACTGGGGTTAACTAGATGGAAGTTATTCCTAAGAGAATGTTGGAAATGGTCGGGTAGGAATTTAAAATAGAGTACATTTTCCATAATGATAGTTTTAGGAGTGATCCATAAAAATGGAAGTGATTTAATTTCCTTATGATAATGCCAAATACTTATGTCTTATTCTTATAGGTTTTTTTTACATGTTATATAAATATACATGTTTCCAATGTCACTTAAGAATCATAGTTCTGGAATTTATAAAATTGATATGTAATTAATATTCCCTTAATAATATGATGTATTTTTTAAAAAAAATTTGGGTCACCATACATGGTATAAGATAAAGTGTTAGTCATTTTTTTAAAATTTTAATTAGAAAAAATTAAATTAAATATTTAGGAGAATATAATGTATAGGATAACATTTGTTATTATCATAGACAATAGAGTGTGGTTTCCCTAAGAATATTCATTCTTGTTTTTTTACAAAAATTACATGTTGTTTGGGAATAAAACCATATAGGTCTAATAACACCAAAAATCGTTGGTTAAGTATATATCGACCGTAATTTTGGTGCACAGTGAATATACCCCAAATGTGTACTAGGTTTGACACTCAAATGGGATATTCATAGGTTAAATTATATTTTATATATGAACTATTATGAAGGATTAAGCTAGATAAATAAAATGGATGGCCTAGTTTAATCTTATTATGTCGTATATTTAAAAGGATGTGTTGTGATTTGGATATCTTGTGAATAATGTTTCCATTATTATATAATTTTCCACTATGATTACTATTTATTATACTATGATATTTCGTTTTAGTTAATGTATTGAAATATAAGGAACAATGATAATGAAAAATTCGATGTATAATGAAATGATTTCCATTTTAGTAATTGAAATTCTATGGGATCTAGAATGTAAAATATTTTTGATATAATTGTTAAAATTTATCAGGAAATAAATAATGAAAAAATACAGACTGATAAAATAAGATAGCAAAGTACTTTTTAGTAATTCATGAGTAAATGTACTCCTTGTTTTAGTAGATCCACCAATTCAATAATTTATGTGAAATGGCTCAGTACAATTGAAAATATATTTTCTATTTTCCAATGTTTAAAACATGAAATAATTATATTATCTATTTATCGTTTGGAAGAAAAATTAGATAAATGGTGGACTCAAATCAAGAATAAGAGGAAATAGGAATAAATCAACATTGTGTTGTGGGATGAGTATAGGAGCTTATTTTATAATAAGTAATATCTCTTTATTCTTCGTAAGAAAATGGATAAAGAATTCCTTGATCTAAAGAAGAATGATGATAAATCTATTTGTACCTATGAGAAATATTTTTAAGTACTTTTATATAATTATTTTGGTATTATAATTGATTATTAAATTATATTTAATTAATTATTCAGTGGTTTAAAACAAAACCCCAAAAAGTTGTTATCCATAATAGTTTTTTGTAGCTACGATGAAATCCTTCGATGTGCTATTAAGATAGAGGTTGATATTGGTTTCACCTATCAATATCATGGTTTTTATATAAAACGAATGATGGGTTTTAGTAGATATTATAAAAATCATAATGTTTTGGGGAATATGGTCATTCTATTTTACCAAAGCATGGAATAAACTAAGTCTGAAATTTTCTTAAAGGGAATAGTAAATTATTTATGTTTGGAAAGGAATGACATCGAGAAAAAGTTTATAAAGACTCTGTTACTTCATAGAAAGATTGGAATTTTTTGAAATAATTTTTTTTTAAAGTTGGGTGATGTGTTATCATGGTAATATGAGGAACAAGGAGGCATAGTGTTGATATAATAATGATATTACCTATATTATATCATATCTTAAATGTTTTCAAGAAATAATGGAATAACTCTTGAATGGTATCTTGTATAAGAATTATAAAACAACCTTTAAATTTGAAATGTATGTTTTACCCTAAACACAATATAAAGTTTGTCAGCATCAAGTATTTGGTGGAAGACGGTTGTTGGTGGATGAGATAATTAATTAAATAATCTATCATTTAATTTAATATAATAGTTATAATACCCACATTCCTTAGGTTTCCACACATGAGAGTTGTAAGGGGTTCTCCCTTACATAATAGATTAACCCAGGAGGAGTAGAGATTCCACTGGACGTCTCCCTTAGTAGTGATCGTGATAGAATCGTGTTTTAGTGCCTTCTAGGTGATGATCTAGGCTTGAATATTTGTATTTTGACCACGAGTTAATAATATTTATGATTTTTATATCTTAATACCCCTCAATATTTTGTTATAATGTTTATAAGACCTTTTCATGATTGATAAGGACCCTATGGGGGTCAATCTGTGTGTCATTGTGGAAAACGATGGTTTCAAATGGATTACATGGATTTATCATTCCAAAATCATCATCACGTGGTCTGTATTTAAATAGAACACATTGTTGATATTTTTAATTAAGTAATAAACATGTTTTTGGAACTAAACGACGTGTATTGGGACTACACACCATATAGTGGGACTTTTCCATGTGGGGGAGTACATGGGAAGGCACCCCAAGAGGACATGGTCATATAGTAGTACACATCATGGCCCCATGTGTACCTGGTCATGACCATGAACATGGGAACTATGTGGCATAAACATATGTGAGTCGATATACATATTCACAGTCTATGGGACAAAGTCATTCTCTCAAGATAACGAGACACATCTTGTACTTGATATTTACATCATGTATAGTCTGATGGACATTCAATCTGTGTGATGGTAGGGAAACTCTCAAGTATCCGGGTGAGGTTACATACTATGTAACCACATACTCACACCATGTACATTACTTATACATTCCTAGTACCATGAAGGGACACATACAGGTAACAGTCTTATGAGACACATGATGTTCCCTTTGAAGTCATGTAATTTACCCCCATAGAGAATTCTTTCTCATGTATCTCCTTCTTCGAGACCCATATTGGTACCCATGAGTAACCCATCCAGAGTGGTTTTTCACATATAATTCATTATTGGCATTCATTTTTAAATTATAAATACAACATGAGATTATTCTAGAAACAAACTTCATTTTGAAATGTGAGGCTTATTATTAGTTGGGTGAGTTCCCTTTTTACATACCTATGAGAGTATAGGGAGGCATCACATCCTAAGAATTGGTTGTGATCCATTCTATAGGATTGTTTTAGATAGAGTTTTGGTTCCCCTCTTTGTGATCCTAGGTGAGGTTTGAGTAAAATCCAAGACCAATGTACCCAGGTGTATGATATTCTATTTAATGGCTTATTCGAATTATGTAATGGTATACCCTACATCCTCTAAGTGATATCTATTATCTGTGTATCGAGAGATTTAGGGTTACAATTAGGGTCTCGTCTACCCTTAGTGACCTTTGGTGTGATACCCTATCTATGCATTGAGATCTATTGAGTAATATAGAGTACCTCTTCATTAAAATTATGACGATCATGACTCCTCGGTTGAGAACCATCGTTGATATCATGGCTCATGGAGTTAGTTATAGTTGAGACCTCTTTGTTACATGATGTCTATCTTGACTATAACTAAGGTATTCTTTGTTATTTTTTATTTCTCATATCCTAACTAACATACCTATGTGATTATTATCTGGCTCTACAATCTTAGTTTGGTTGTTGTGATAGAGATTCTCTTTCAATGTCGCTTGGGTTTGCTATACTATATTTCTTATGGCTTGGGAAAACTATTTATGTTACTCCCTATTTGGGTTTTTTAACCTATTAGGTGTGTATATAATCTCCCCTACATGGTATATACATTAAAATATTGTCTCTTATATAGATGACGTGCCTTTTTATGAATTCAATAGACCAGGGGAAGGAGGAGTATAGTTGATCTTGAAATATTGTGGTTCATACAAGGTTTTTCATTTCATAATATTCTACTCTTGTATAGTAGGTTCGGGATTTTTTATCAATTATGGTCGTGTTTTGTTTCGATTATGATTTTGAGTACTTATATCGTTCTCTATTGTAAGATATAGATATATTAATGAATTTGGAATCAGATTCATTACCTTTTTGAATAGTATAAGTATTTCCAGGTTTTTTTGATTGTGTATGTTCCTTAGGATAAGGACCCTCATTCATGTGATATGACTACTTATAACTGGTCTCCAACCCTAGCTAAATAAATGTTGGAATGGGGTATTATACTCCATTTACCACCAACCAGGTGGGCCCATTGTTGGTTTCGGTGGCTAATGTATTCATTCACCAGGACACTAACAGCATTCTTGTTTACTCAATAAAAGTAGACATTTGATGTGGTTAAAACATTAGTACTTGAATCGTATAAGATTTATTTGTGTCTTCTATGTAATTATTTAGTCAACTCCCCATTTATATTATTAAACTATAGTATATATTTATTATTTATGGATTCCTCTATGATGAAAAAAAGTCAAGATTCTACAAAAAAAAGCATAAGGATGATCTTCCTAGGGAAGAAGATTCAGTACTATTTCATGTTTTGAAGGTCATACCTATGATATGTTTTCAAATTTTACACCACCATATGAGAAGAATCTTAGTAAAATAATATATGAAAAGTATATAAACAGTCTGATCAAACTCAATGTGATTTAGTAGTAGTGATCTCAAATGTTTTTCGGCAAGATGAACTCCCAATAAGCTGAGGACTAGCTATAACATGTTACCTGATATTCTCTCCTTATAGTGACACATTCATATCAGGTGGTGGTCTTAATAGTGATTCTTCTTCAGGGATCCGATAGTGAATGTTGGATTATAGTGCCTTGTGCACACGATGAAATTGATTACTCCTAGATATTGATTTAGTAACTCATTGAGAGGGTGATATATCTAGACACATTGTGAATTGTTCATATCCACAAGATTTTGTATCTTAAGAAGGTCAGTATTACCAAGGAATAGTATTCATTAAGGTTCATTAAATTGTCATGATATTCCATGGATATGATTCAATATCTATTATTTAATGAACATATATTTGATTAGGTCCTACACTATGATATTATGTTTTTATTGATATATCATTTCATTCCCACCTATTCTAGATTTGTTATATGGGATTTGAGGGTGAAGAGATTTCTGGAAAAGAAGATGACAACAGTGGGTGATGGTAGTGCACACAATGGATATGTGACCTCAGAAGCTGGTAGATAATTGTAAAAATAAGGATGTTAGTTAGTAATTGTCTTTAAAACATAGTCTCATGATATCAGGTTTGTAGTTTAGGTCTCTCAAGATGGTTATATTCAGTTGAGAGAGGGTGGGTGTTTCTCTTATGATGGACAAATACATATCATGTGATATTATCTACCGTGCCAAAAATATTATAGAGAGATATATGGTAAAAACCCTAGGACAAGATACTAGAAATATTAATGAATTCTATTGGCTGGTGTACATTTTAGAGTAATTTGGATAGCAACATGAAGTAATTTATGCTTTCAACTCTTTCAACTACCTCCATCGGGTGGTCCACACTGGGAAAAGTGATCTGGTGGACAGGTATGAGGATAGTTATAGGTCGGGGAATCTTCTAACCCAGATTCTCTAGAATTATTAGTGATATTATCTATTATTTATATGTATTATCTATAGTAATGATAGACATAGGTGTGAGACACTCATTTCATTAAATTTCTATGATTCAGAACATCAAGGTTCCATTTGATCCCTTAGTTTAACCCTTACAGTTGGAAACTTCATTCAGAGGGTATTTACAAGAAACACACTTCTAATAATGTGTAATTTGTCTCTATAAGGAGATATATTAATTTGGAATCTATTTATAGCATTGATGATACCTTATGTGTCATCTTAAGTGTGAATGGATATCCGCAGTTCATGCATATATTTACTATTTCGGTCATAGGATTATGTGTTTCCATAATGATAGGATTATGTCTTTCATCATCAAGGATAAGAAATACTAGGTAGAGGAGGATGGACTCATACATAAGAGGATTCAGAAAATTACTCACTATTTTCTAGTATTAGCATTGGATCAATAGATGTTATCGGATTTCTACTTGCAGTAGTTGTGGTGGAGTATTTAGACATCTTTTCTAAGGACGTTTTAGGATTACCTCCTAGATAAGATATAAACTTCTATATAGAAATGAAACCATGGATTTCATTGATTTATATTCCATTACAAGATATGGACCTTAAAGATCTTTGTGATATGAATATTTATTTGTTGTATTTGTAGCTAAATGGTATCTTTAGACCCAGTGTGTCACACTCGACAACCCCATTGTTGTTCTCTAATAAGATAGATGATAGATTGAGGTTTTGTGGATTACTGTCACCTAAAATAAGGGAATTTGAATAATACTTATCCACTAACAGAGATAAGATATCTTCATAGTCAGTTGAGATTGGAAAGATGGTTAATAGAATATAACCTCATATTGTGTTTTCAACATCTTCATGTAAGAGATGTGTATTTACTGAATATGGAATCCGGATATTGATATGGTCATTATGAGTACTTTTTGATTCCTTTTACTGTGATAAAAACTCAAGCTATGTTAATAAGACTCATGAACTAGATCATTCAATCTTTCATAGACATTATTTTTGTTGTTTTAATTTATGATATCCTAGTGTACTCTGCATATAAGGAGGATCATTCTAGACACTTGAGGATGGTTCTATATGTACATTGAAAGGACTAAAATTATGGGAATCTCTTGAAGTGTCAATTTTCTATTTGAGGGTAAACATTCAAGTAAATTTTATCATAAAGGTTGTAGTATATATAGACCATGCTAAGGTGGATGTGGTGTAATCATGGGATCCATCCAATAGTGTGATTGAGGTATAAAAATCCCTTGGATTGAACTGTTACTATCAGATATTTGTTCCTAAATTATCCCAGATATCATCACCCTTGAAAAAATTAACCCAAAATGGGAATCATAATGTATATATGTAGAAGATTTAAAAAGGCCATACCATAGTTAAGGAATAGGGTGACGATCTCCACATTCTTGATAATTCAACATGAGAGTGTTGATTACACAGTGTTAAATGATGGAACATTGATTATAATTGGTTTTATTCTGATGAAATGGAATGTGATAATTTTTTATGGGCCTTGAAATATATAACCACAAGTTAAGAACTAAACTACCCGTGATCAAGAGTAGGTAACAGTGATTTTTATCTTAAATATGTGGTGAAAATACTATTTACGAGAGTGATTTATCATCTATTTTACCACAAGTGTCTATATTATATCCTCTCATAGAAGGATCTTAACATGAGAATGATGAAATGTTTTGAATTACTCCATGATTTAAAATTTCAGATAGTGTATACTGTAGAACAGAATATCTATATTGATATTGCATTTATGTTACTACTGAATTATTTGACAATAGGTTGATAATATTTAAAATTCAATTTCATTATATTTAATGATTATAGAGTAATTTCAATATCGATTACATTTTCTAATTTTTTTCAGATAATTAACATTGTTTAAAAAAATTGAATAAGATATTAGGATGATGATTATTCATAATTATTATTTTTCTAAAATGTTGAGTTGTGTATGGATCATATTTTTATAGTCTTGGTTTCCTGAGTTCATTATTTGAATTAATAATTTGGCAATCTATAAGAAAATTAATCTGAAGAATTATATCATCAAGTATTATATTTCATGGATATTATATAAGGAAGTTTAATTTTTTGTTCACTAATTAAATTTGAGTGTGGAAATAAATATGGTTATCCACAATGAATGACTTAAGGAACATGTGTAAATGGTACAAAGAGGTCCACTGTCTTGTATCCCATGTGTGTGACTGTCATTGTGGGTGTTGATCACCCACTTCCCCATAATGGTGGTATTATGATATGGATGAATTAATAAATGAGAACACACATGAATGAAACATTTTTTTTCAAAAAACATTGAAAGGAATTTTTTTTATCCTTCATCATATATAAGATAAGATCATTGGTCTTCAGTTCAGTTTTATATAGAATTTTCAATCAAGCTAGCTAATTTCTTATTCTATATTTGGATGCATGAGTTTTTTTTCAACTATCCACGATTCATGAAATTTAATATAGAGATTAAAAAAACCTCTCTATTATGATGTAGGTTATATAATTAGGTTATGAGATTCATTTTATTTGTTAAATAATGTCTATGATATATTTTTATCTAAATTTGTGATGAACTCAAAGTCCTTAGATATTTGATATATTTCTATGTGATGTCCGCTGGTTGATGTCGAGTTCCAAACATTATTGAATTCATGAATGCAATTTCATATGACAGCATGAGATCCCAAATTTAGGATCACATAGTAGAATAATTGTTTGAGAATTTCTGGGTTCGAATATATTAATCTTAATATATGATTGTGGTGATTTCTCATAGTATCAAAGTGTGCAAGATATGCCGATTTATACTGGTGAGGTGAGTTTGTGAACATAAATTTTAGGTGGTATTCATGAATAAATATAGTGGTGGGGAAATTGGTGTTTTGAATCTATAAATACCCTGTCTATTTCTATTATTAAGAATGAGAAGAATAAGAGACAACTCTGCATTGAGAGTTAGGGATACAATCTAAAATAGATACTTGAGATCTCTTAATTCAAGAACATGTTTCCATGTGTTTTTTATTATATTTTCTAATCTTCACTACTATATGATTTTTTTGAAGTTCTAATCACGTATTTTTGTTCAATACATATACATGTGAGTTATGAAGATACAATTGATTTCCTTGCACTTGATAGCCTCACGAAGTATAGTTCCATGTATATCATTAAAAAAATATGGTATAAAATTATGTTTACTTACCTGAATAAGAATAATACCATATATTATATTCAACAATGAGATCATAGAGTTAATACATGTGCGGTGGTAGTGTTTCAATAAGTAGAATGCCTACAAAGGGTTAAGTATATGAAAAAATAGAACTCTGCATATGGTAATGTGCATATATGAGGCAGAGTGAGACTATATCTACAACTATAATGTTCACTCTTTTTTGATGATTATTGATATTACCCATATAGGGATTTCATGTAAATAGTGACCTTATACCAAGATAGATATGGAATTATAATAATTTCATGATGATGGGTATCCCCAAAATTAAATGATATCATTATTAAAATATAATTTACACCCTGCATGTTAGAAGAAAATAGAATTTTCATATGTGTAATGATTGAAAATTTTATTAGAAGTACTTGTTTGAGATAAACTAATACCTTCTAGAGGTGTGAGGAAGAAAACAACTTATATTATACTAGGGAATACTTAGTTGTTCACAATAATATTACATATCTTTAATTTGTAAGCAATATATCCAACTTTTTTAAAATATTATTCTAAGACAACTTTCATTCAATGTTTTTTATTACATTAAATGGTAGTTGAATACTTTTAGGGGAAGTAAAAAATTTCATAAGTAGTTAATATCAGTGGAATGAAGAGTAGTATATATTTTTTTGTTTCATTGGAATCTTGAGTTTTCTTATCTTTATCAATTTGTTTGTTTTATTAGTGATAATTGGTCATATTTTAGTATAAATAACATTGTTGTAATACAAATATAAATAAAACTGGTGGTATTCTATAATAATTTGTGAAATTTTAATACCTAATAGTAATTGTTTCAGGATGACACATGAAACATGTACATGAAATTTTTTACTTATTTCTAGTGGATAAATTATGCCTCGAGTGATCCTAAATGCAACAGGGTCATCATCACCCACATCAGGAGAAAACCATGTAAAAAATATTGTGTGATGTTCTTCATTTAATTTATATCTTGTATGATTTATAGTTTTGATTTTATACATCAAATATCTATTCGTCCTCGTAGGTATATTAGTTCAAATACAATATACATAGAAGTGAATGAACAAAAATCAGTAAAACATGTGTACACTAATTAACACCCCTCTAAGTGTGCCTGCATGATCTATTAGGTAGATCAATTTGTATCATATGGAAGTTCCCACCAATGATTTCATCTACAATACTATCATAGTCATTTTTATCATAAATATATGAAGTACATATTTTAATTTGAAATGTATTAGATCTTCCTTAGGTGGAATATTTTGTTCCACTCTCTATTATTTCTAATGAGAATGTCCTTCAAAAAACCTTGAATAAGAAATAGAAGAAATTTTCTTGAAATATAATTAAGAGTTTCAATATAAAAGAAGGTACACTATACATTTTTTGTAATTAGACATGCAGTATATCAATAGAGTCAGTTAAAACAGTTGATAATAACCTTATTGCTGATTTTCATTCATGCTGTGATGATATATATTTTATAAAATCACTCAGTGATTTTTATACATAGGTAAAATATTATTTGAAGAATGATCCTATCAAGGTTTTCACAAATATAATATCATTTATCAAGGGTCTGCATGATGAAAAATCACAGCTTCAAGAGGAATCTATCAATTTGGTGAAGGTCGCAGCTAAAACTTTTAAACAATGAAAACATATTAATTAACATATTGAAGACAAAGAATAAAACTTATCACATTATAATTAATATCTATAAAATGTTAAATAAGAGTATAAATTGAATGCATGTGTGAAATAAGTAACAGAAAAGGTCATTAGTGAGATAAGTCAAACACTTGAAGAAACTCATAATACTTCCACGAGAATTAATAACTATTAATTAGAAATAATTGAAATTGAGGGAAAATTAAAATTGGATGAAGAATAAAAAGAATATTTTATAATTTATATAAAAGGTTCATTTTGGTTGATGATAAATTACAAAAGTATCCTATTGAGAAGATTATGATAGGGAAAGTATAAATAGATGTGATTTATGAATTAGAGACCCTAAAAACCTCAATTAATGTTAAATTACCCCATTTATAAGTTAGTATAAATATAATTAAAGAGTTGAATAATTATCTTCTAGAGGAAAAAAAATGCATGATGACCAAGTTCAGAAAATTAAGATTCAATAGGAAGTCAAATTGAAAGATATTGATGATGAGAAAAAAATTCCTTGATATGAAGTGTATTGATATGGATGTCAATTTGAAAACAATTAAAGATACATAATTAAATAATTCTCAAAAAAAATATGATATTGTGAAATTACGTTATGAAAATAATAAATCTATAAATCCAAAATTTCTTGAGTAGAAGGTAATGTTCCAAAATTGGATAACACCAAAGTTTAATCATTACAAAATGCTTAGATAAAAATGATACCTAGAAATATTTTGAATTAATTATTACATATTAGATGACTTGTCCAATTTTAAATAATAAATTGAAATTTTCTTAATATAAATCAATTAAAATATCATTAAAATGGTAAAACATTCTCTAGAATATTCTCTTTTTGAAAATATTGTATCTCTTATGGGTATAGTTTCTAGAATATATTTATAGTAATGCCTAGATGACGAATACTAATGATAAATACACTATATAATAAAATGTGGATATTAATTTATTGGTCGGAGTGGATACTCAAGAGGGGGGTGAATTGAGTATCAATAAAAATTTCTGTTAAAATTATTTCTCTTAAAATCCCCCAATTTAAAAAAAAATATTTAGTAGTGAATCTATACAGAGTGTAAATGTTCAATCAGTTCTTCAAAGATTGATTATGTCTCAGTTGACTTAATCTGAAGATTAAATTAACTTTTGAAACTAACTTACCAGTTTACAATAAGTATAAACACTTGCGAATTTAACTATCCAAGTAGCTTTAAAATATTTTTTTATTCAAAGTAATAGAAGCGGAATATGAAATAAATATATAGTATACTTATATACTTAAATTAAAATACATAGCAAAGGTAACCAATAGATTCAGTCTCAAGCCGAGACTCAGTCCTCTCAACAATTTATATAAATTGATCCACACCTTGGATCAGGGGTAAACAACAATACACTATTGTCTAGGTCCAAAGACCTCTAACGTAGTTCTTTGTGGGAAAAACAAACAAGATTATATAGGTTGTTCAGGTCTTACTCATCCACTACCACTATCCACAGCGGGAAACAAAGGGTTATGAAGTTTGAGTGAGGATTTAAGAATCCTCTATTTTTTCTCAGGAGAAATTTTGTGTGTAAAATAAACAGGGCACACACACTGCACGAAATTTAAAGATAGAATCACTAAAGATAGTGAGAAAGAGTTTAGAAAATCTTTAGTGATTTTCAGGGCAGCTCTGGACTCATTTGATTTGTCTAATATGCTTATGAGTCCTTCTCTGGTTTCTACTCAGAAAACAGAGTGTCATTTTCTGCCTTGATTTTAGGTTCAACTTAGCAGCTTGAGTGCATGAAATGCTTGTTGTAGTTCTTCACTCAAGATGCAGCTTGTGTTCTCCTCTAGAATAAGTTTCTTCGTGTTTGTCCAGGATTCTTGGAGTTTGAAAGTTGACTAGTGAAAAATTCTCAACATTTTAATGTTGTTCAGATCTTAGCTCTTTTTCCCTTTGTGTGACTTTTTAGTGCCTTGATTCTCTCTCTTTCATAAAGTGTGTCTTGCACAATCTTTTTCCATCCCTTTATAGATTTCAGCTTCAGCAGAAAATAATAATTACTTATTGCATGGGTACTAGGTATGGTTCCCTGACATGAAAACATAGATCATTAAATAACATAAACTGCATTAAAAACATCAAATGTAAAAATTAGCTTAATAAACAAATAGTATTGAGAGTATAGAGTATAGAGTTTGACTGGTTGGTCAATCCTTAGTAGCTCGTGTTGGTAAAAGTGTACGGTGTCATAGAATCTTCAATCAGTAGCTATTTCTATTTCATCGGTAGCTCTATATAATAGTTTCTCTCTATCGGTAGCTCTTGATCCATTGCTATCTCTTGAGCTACTAGTAGCTCGATGTATCGGTAACTATGTGTGAACTGGCTCTAGCGGTAGACTTCTGTATATCGGTAGCTCTTGTCTATCAGTAGCTCTGGTCTGTCTGTCTGTCGGTAGCTCGGTAGACTGGTTCTATCGGTAGAATTCCTCTTATCGGTAACTCCGGTTTGTGATTTTCAGTACTCGTATTAGTAGGATTACTCTATTGGTAACTACTGGTAGACATGCACATCGATAGCTCGCCTGTTTTGTCGGTAGACTTTGTGTCTGCTTATCAGTAACTCTGTTTATATCAGTGACCTTAGTGTATCAGTGACTCTTTCTATCGGTAGACTAAGTCTATCGGTAGACTGAGTAATCATAGCTCTATATCAGTAGTTATGTGCATATCAGTAGCTTACACTTATATGTTTTTATTGAAAGAACATCTGATTGGTTTAGAATTATTTCAGAACTTATATAAACTTGGATAAACATAGATTAACATATATCAGGGATTATTTTAATATTATTATCATCTTGATCACATATTGAAATAATTAATATATATAAAATCATTAGATTGAGATTATCAAAGTATATGAAAGAATTATTGGGATTTTCAAAAAATGTGAGGTCAACATAATTTATGTAGGAAATCATGATCCCTATAAAAATATTAAATTAATAATCATATTATCCAAAAACATAACGAAATCAAATCCAACCAAATTGTTATAAAAAAGAATAAATATATATATTGGATATTTCTAGGGTTTCTATAAATTTTGCCATTAGTCCATTGATTATTTGTATAATTATTCAATTAATGGTAATTAACGTGTCCATTATTAATGGGGAGAAGATCTATCCTGAAAATAAATCCTATAGATTTTATGTCGAATTGAGAAATGAAAAAAAATCTATCAATCAATAATAAATTTATGTGTCTTGAAAACTTATATGTTTATGAAAACAAAATATGTAATAGTTATGATTAGTTATGGTACATAACAATAATTAACTATGAATATCCTGATATAATGAAAGGAACACACCAAATTTAGAAAAAAAGAACAAAATATGAAAATTCTTCCATAGGGTATAATCACAAGAAGACAATAAATTTTTTTTGAAATAGGATACACACTAAATGAATATTCAAAATGATTCTAAACTATAGAAAATGTACTTATACTATGAAATAAATGTCCATACTATAGACCTTTAAAAATAGGACATAAACACATTTATTAGTGGATGTAGATATAGCATAAAATGGAACATATCTTGGAAAAAAACAAAAGGCTTGATTTTGTGTAATACATCCAATATGAAAAGTTCTAATTTCAGTAGAGGATTATAAAAGGGATAATCATGTGATTTTTAGAGATATTTGTGTAAGGAGAAGAATATATGAACATGTTTCTAATGAAATCATGGCATGGTTTCTTGGAAAAAATCAAAAGATATGAACAAATGATAGAAATCCATTGATTCTAGAGTTAAAAATGAAACATTAAAATATGAGCCAAAAAATAATAAAAAGTAAGAGAATTTACCAAAAGAATTCTTATCCATATGGTCAATGTTTCTAGATTTGGATAAGAAGTTGGAGAATTAATAAATTAATAAAATAATAAAATTTCACGGCTTTCTAATGTGAAGAATAATGTTCCATCTAATATGAAAGATAAATAAATTAAAAGGTCCATTCTTACATTAAATGAAAACATCTATAAATTAAAAGAAGTATAAATTCTGTATATTTTTCATAATTCTAGATATGAATTGAAATGTGTTCATGGGGAGATAAATAAATCATATCCTTAATACTCAAACAAAATAATTAATGAAGAACCATCATATTCAAATGTATATTTCGTGTTCCTTTCATGTATTTAGGGAATTTTAAGTGAGACATATATTCAAGGATACTCATGAAGATATCAACGATTTGAAAAAATTATAAAACATCCTGGAAGTATCCATCATGAGAGTTATTCAATTTAATTACAGTTTGAAAATATTTTAAAGAATTCAAATAATAATTATGAAGTTGGACAAAGTTCTTCCCTCTAGGTTCAGAAATGCTAAAAAAACTACCTGATTTGAATATCTCAATTGGTATAAAATTATTATTTGATGATATAGTAAGGAATTTATCTAATTATTTCAAATTCTATATGTTACAAATTATTGTTCAAGAGATATGTACCCTAATATTAATATGAACACTAATTTTGAATGTTTAGGGTATAAAAATATTATTTTATGAAAAAATAAATGAATTGATTATAACACCCTGACCCCAAAAACATGAATCTAGTGCATTATTGTAATAAATTTCATGATTACAAGTAATTGAGTCTCGAAGGACGGATCAGTTTAGGAGTCTTGGAAAATAGATTACATATATGAACTTTATATTACAATTGCTAACTTAAACCCAACTAAAATAATACTTTGATAACACCATTATTCCTTTATCTTAAACCTGCATATAAATCATAATACACTTCTTGGAATCATGGGAAAAAAACATAATAAAGGGGTGAGCTCATATTCTCAGTAAGGATAAAAATATATCAGAAACCCTCATAAATAAGAATAAAAATTTATGGAAATGTATAAGATTAAAACACATGCCTTTTAAAATTAAACTTCATCCTAATATAGAAAAGATAAATCAAATAATTCTATTTAATTATTCATATGAATATTCTACTAGTCGAATAATCACATGTAATATCAATATAAAATTTTATAATGATGGAATGTATAATTTCGGACATCATACCCACATAGTCAAGGCCTCATGCCAAGACTAGAAATAAATATTTTTTCAAGGCCTTGTTCCAAGACACTAATTTGTCTCATGAGGCCTACCGATACATCGTGGAGCTATAGCGGGTACCACCCAACACTTACTAAGTCCAATTCATTCCTCATATTAAAATGTTGAAACATAATAAATACATTCATATTAAAATTTGCATACGAAATGTCAATAATTTATCCATATATCATGAATGGTATAAAAATATCACATTTATAGTCAAACATGTAATAACTCATTCAATACAATATTGAAGATTATATTCATAATAAATCATCCTCATTCAAAAATAATATTCCAAAATGATGTTTACATAGTTTAAAATAATCTACAAAACCCTCTTTGTTAAATATCATGTTTTTGTGAAAGAATTTTAATGTCTCATAATTTATAAAGAAACTTATTTAAAATAGATTTGTGAATCCAAGTTTCCCATACCACTTTGAATCTTTCAAAAATAATTAACATTTTTAAACAATAATGTCCATGTGAATAAATCCTTTAAATCATTTCGAAAACATGGACATTAATGAAATAGATTAATTAAAATTAATCGTTAAAACATAAAAAATGATGATATAGTTAAATATTATTTTCTATAAAAAATTAAAAGATTCCTTTAAAAAAAATTAGTAAACATGGACATTGATGATAAATATGTTCTAGTAAATACATAGATATATAAACAATCTCGGATAATAATGAGGCTAAGGAATTAACCCTTACCTTGTACTTTCTATTTGTCAAAGGTACATTTTACCTCCAATATAATAACCATATTATGCTATTAAATTAAAACAGAACCATATTATTATTTATCATTTAATACTTGATTCATTATTTACCTTATATTAATTATTTACTAATAATTTCTATGTATAAATAACATTTCAGGTTATAATCGCTTTCATTATCATATGGGTTTCGACTTGTTATTATTTATCGTATCACTTATATCATGATTTAATTTATTCAAGAATATAATATATTATTTATGTATCATATATATTTTAAATATAAATATATATAATAGGTAGATATATGAAATAGAAATCACCATTTATGGAGACGGTAGGTTGTAGATATGCATAAACAGAAGTAAGTGGATGAGATATATGTATATATATATAGTAGAATTATAATGTCATATATTACATTCTTATTAATAATATATATTTTTATAATCATCTTTGAATTGTGAATGCACAAATGAATCTCATCGCGTAGTGGAGACGGTAATTCATACATACACACGAGCGACGATATCATTCTATTGATGGTAAAATCGTATATAATTAGATGATATATTATATATATTGAATCATTATCATTTTATATTTATTATTTAAATTAATTATAATCATAATTATACCCATCCAAATAATAAATAGTTTAATAACAAACTACACCACGATGTGGAGATGGTAAGCCATATATACGCACATATGGTGGGTTTGTCATTTATATGATGGATAAAATAATGAATATGATGGTACCATATTTATAATTACATAAAAATATATAAAATGTACTGGATATATAATTTTGATATGGAACCATCAAATAAAGGGGAAGTGGAAGAAGAAAAGAACATTGAATGAGGTGACAAATAATTATCTCTTCTTCGAGTGCTTCCTTTTGATTTTAAAAATAAAACGATCATTATGTTGTCTTTCAGAGTAGAGTAAGGCCTCTAGGATTAAGTGATGTTATTTGGGAGGATATTTGAGTAGGGTTTGGCCAAGCCAAATGGATTTAGAGGTGTCATATTTAGATAAGGGGAAGTTCCATTTTATAAGAGAGGTGGGGTTCACTATAGGAAAATCATTAAATATCATTTTATTTTAAAATAGTTTTTATTTGCTAATGGATCCAAATGGATTTATTTTTAAGATAAGGTGGGCATGGGATGAAATAATCTCCACAAATTAGTTTTAGATATGTTTATTTCACTATATTAACCTTATTATTTATATTTAACTCTTAGTTAAATAGTTCCACTTTTACCATGTCTTATTGTATTTTTTATATTATATGGTTAATAAACTTACTATAAAATGAAAATTGAACCTCAATCCGTTCACTAATGACATATATATAATTATATAAGCACTTGGGCCAAACCTTATATATTTAGGATTATTATATCATTTAATAATATATTATTTATTTTAAAAACTTAATTTTGTCAATTTTGACACTATTTAGTATCTTGTTTTTTTGAAAGTCAAAAAAACATGATTAATTTTAGAAAAATACATTAAATAAACCCTAACATGTCATATTAAACTATAAAATTCATGTAGTGCATCAAAAGTCTCAATTTACATTTATTTTGATATTTATAATATCAAATATTTTAATCATTCATTAGTAAGGTAATTAATGCATCATCATCGTGTCATAAGTAAATTTATTATTTAATGTCTAAAAATTTTAAATAAAATAACATGATGTATGAAATATTTTTAGCTTTATAATGAATATTTATAGTCTAAATTTTCTTATGTATAACCCTATATTTCTAATAATTTATTTATTTAAATGTTTATTTAACACTTTTAACTCTTCTTTAAATAAAATAATTGTAAATGTCATAATATAATCCTAGTGGATAAAAAAGGATCATATTTTATTCCTAAAGTTTTTTTTGTTGAAATACACATATCCAATAGAATTAGGACATGTTTTACAGAAATTATAATTTTATTTTTACCTTCACTTTCCCTGTTTACTTTTCACCATGGTAAACAAAATTAAAAAGTGATTATTCACAAAAAATTATTTTCATCCTATTAAACCACATTTTTTATACTAGTGTCAACCATTTCTCTCAGATTTTTTAAATTCAATTCACATATGTGGTCAAATAACTTTTTTTTGAAAGTTTGTAATTGTGCCTAGAAGGTGGGTAAAAGATACTAAATAGTTTAATAAAATTTTATATATCTAATCTTATTATAAAATGACACAAATTATTTATATTAGACTAATATAATTATTATTTATCTATTTTTACTTTAAAATAAATTTAAATAAAAATATTGATTATATAAATAAAATGTCTGTTTAAAACAATAACGTAATGTTTTTCACTATTCAACAATAAATTTAACTTTTTCAGAAAAATAGAAAAACATAACCCTAAGATAAATTTGATATTAAAAATTAATAAAGGATGTCTATTCTACCTAATTTAAAACATAGAAGTTACATTAATTAATTTAAAATTAATTTTTGTTGTCAAAACTAGAAAGCGGGTTTTTAAGAATAAACAACTATCCAAAGATTGTTATGTGTTTATGTCCAATTTAAATGTAAAATTTCTTCCAATTACCAAAATTGGATTAAATGAAACAAATATAGTCTAATTATACATTAAACCCATTTGAATGTATATTTTAGCACTAAAACGTATTTTTTTGAGAAAAAGTTATTTTCAATCAAAATTTAGTATTTTTTAATATTATTCAAAATATTAAAGTTATCAGAAAAACACCAAAAATTTATCCAAACTAAATATTTATGTCTTGATTCTAAATATTAAGTTTATTTCATCAAATTTAATATATAAAATGGTCATATATTAGATTTGAAAAGGGTTCTCCATTAAAAGGTGGTAAAATTACATTTTTTTAAATACTTATTTTATTTGAAAAAATGAATTTGTTCTTATAGTATGTCTAAGAAACACATAATTTGGATTCTAAAATTATAAAGAGTATATAAAATTAAAAATTTAGTTAAAATTATTCCTAATAACATTTTTAATGACTATTTTTGTTAGTCGGGGTGAGCTCGAACTCAGTGTTGCATGTAGCACAAGTTATTGAATTACTACAAGAGGTAGCGTACTATGAAGTATTAGGGTGTTACATTCTACCCACCTTCCATAAATTGCGTCCTCAAAATTTGAAATAGTTCTTTGGAAAATAAAATTTTTAAAATAGAAAAAACCTTTGTGAAAAAACCCACAACAGAAATAGGGTAAATAACAAATAGTCTTAATAAGAATGAAAGGGAAATGAAAAAGTCACCACCAAATTTGGGTTTCAAATAAGAGTACATTAGTGAAAATTATAGACACGTAATTGGATTGAAAATGTAAATATTTATAGGGATTGATTGAGGTAATCAATCAAAAAGATGTTAACAATAAACGGAAAATTGAGGGCTTCAAAGTTATAATTTTATAATGAGTTGAAATATCATCAGTTCAACAAAACATAACGTATTAGGATAACACAGTTTTGGTTTTTTATCCTTTCCCTAATGTTTATGAATTAATTTCATCATAGAAAAATTAAAAAATAATACTTCACATGTAGATTTCCATCCTTTTACTAATTTCTACCACAAACTCATCTTTCACTACAAAAGAAAATAGATCTATAAAATATTCTATTTATCATAATCTTATAGGGTTCCAAAAAAATTAATTTATAATTCTTTTGTCAGACCTTTTAAAAAACTTAATTAAATAATCTATGATATCACATAGGCCAGTGGTAGGTGATTCACTCTTTTCACCCATTAGTTGCGGGTTCAAGTCTCAAGGCCTTACCGGACGCGACGGTTTATCACCTGACCTCCGGGTTGTCTTTTCTATTACCATCCAAAAAGATCATAATAAATGTTTTAACCTTTGAAAATAGTATCCAATTTCTGACCTAATCCATTCCAACCATTAAACATATCCTAAATACATCTGTTAAAACTCACAGAACAAAATATATAAGGAAGGAAAACATAACATACTTAAGATCTCTTTTATCACATAACAACATGTGAATACCTTCATCATGTATTGTATTAAAACATGGTAACAACATGAATTAACATAAAACCTTATTGATTTCATTCATGCTCTCTAAGTCCTTATAAAATACTAGATATATTTATTTTATCCAAACAATTTTAAGACACCAACAATGATAGAATAAACAAACCATTAATTAGTTTCAAGGTAGTCAAGAATATCCAATATAATTTATCTAAATCAACCATATATTATTAAAAAATCACTACTTTTTCATTAGAATAATATTAAGTTTTATCATTCCTTCAACCATTTACTTTCCAAAAATATTAACTTGCTATAGATTCACTTTTCGTAGTACCATATAATCTCAAATCCTCAATCATATAGTACTGTAGTAAAATCCTTATATAATCTATTATTATTATAACTTTTACATCATTAATACAACACTCAAATGACACAATCTTTTAATAATAACACAAGATCACTAATCATTCCTCCTCATATGTGCTAGAATCATAACATGATTATTATCCAATAGCATCATTTAGGTATACTCTGATGTCACAGATATTGATTCATGTAGTGTCCCAACTCCTTGAAGATGAAGCATTGTACATTTGATACATCTTTATTCCCCTTAAAATCACGAGCTTGGTTTACTTTTTCTCCACACTTATAAGAAACTATCATTCATTTCAAGCACTTCCTAGGGTGATTCATTCCACATTTATAACATACGAGAAAATAATTATTTTTTTCTTCTCTTTATCCATATTTCTCTCTATCATACTTTTCTTTTCGGGCATCCCCTCAAGCCATAGGACTCAGATTATTTTTTACTTATCTTATTAAAACGTGACACTATTTCTTCATATGATGAGAATACATGGGAGACTATTTCACATATAAATGTTTTCATAAGACCATGAAAGATATAATCCTTCTTACTCTTTGGGACATGCGTATTACTGGAGTTCTCCTTCCATTTACTTGGCACCATTTCTAAATTATGACATACCCTAGGTTAGATCATATCATAATGAATAATCCAAAAACTAGAAAAAAAATATCAACATTAATTGAATGTTTTCACACATGTATCATAATCAAAAAAAACAATTTATTTTATAAAATATTTAATCATAAATCCTTTATAATGGTTTGTAAATAAAATGTGAAATATCCTAAGCATATCCCCCAAGAGTTTCAATACCAAGGGTGAAGCAAGGCCTGTTGTTGTGTACCAAGATACCCCAGGTCAATCCCAAAACTCCTTGTCATAGTTTTCAGTCCTTCATACATATGTGCAAGAGAATACTATACCTTTTTGTATCTATACAGTGATGTATTTTCTTAGAAAATCCACATAATACTGACACTTCAAAAATTATTTTATGTTCTTTTATACTAATCGTCAAAGTCTGTCTTAGGGTAATATTCTCAAGTCAGAGTTTATCTAAATCTAGTTTCGAAGGATTGTACTAAACATCCACTAATACCAATTGTAACGCCCCGACCCCATAATCCCGGTTCTGGTGCATTATTTCAGTAAATTAGAATGATTCCAAGGAATCATGTCCCGAAGGACAGATCAGTTTGGAAGTCTTGTAAAATAGAGTACATATATGAACTTTACATTACAATTTCTGACATAAAACACAACATAAATAATACTTTGAGAACTCCATTATTCTTTTAGCTTAATCCTATATATAAATCATACTTCAAATCTTGGAATAATCAGAAAACTAAACATAATATAGGGGTGAGCTCAGATGCTCAGTACGGATAACAATATAATGGAAACTATCATAAATAAGCATAAACATTTATGGAAATGTATGTGAATAAAAAACAAGCCTTTTAAAATTAAATATCAGTTTAATATGGAAATTATAAATCAAATATTTCCTTTTACTTATTAAAATGGATGTTCTACTAGTTTAATAATCACATGTAATATGAATATATAATTTCATAATGATGTACTTCATAATGTCGGACATCAAAACCACATTGTCAAGGCCTCATTACACGACTACAAATAAATATTTTTCAAGGCCTTGTGCCTAGAAACTAATTTGTCTCATGTGAACTACGGATGCAACGTGGAGCTATAGCGGGCTCTACATATCACTTACTAAGTCAAATTCATTCCTCTTATGAAAATGCTGAAACATAACATGAACATTTGTATTAAAACTAGCATACAAAATGTCAATACTTTATCCACAAATCATGAATGGTATAAAAATATAACATTCATAGTAAAACATATCATAACTCATTCAATACAATATTTAATATTTTATTCATAATAAATCATCCTCAATCAAGAATAATATCCAAAAAGGATTTTGACATAATTGAAAATATTCAGTAAAACACTTTGAGAGAAATATCTATTTTTCATGAAAGCATTTAAAAGTCTCATAAAATAAAATAGAAGAAATTTTAAAGATATTTTTGATTCAAAGTTTCTCATTCCTCTTTGAAACATTTGAAAAGAATTAAAATTTTAAAAAAATTCTGTCCATATGATTAAATCCTTAATATCATTTTGAGAACATGGACATTAATGAAATATATATAGAAAAATAAATCTTTAAAACATTTAAAATGATGATCTAGTTAAAGATTCCCTTACATAAAATGTTAAATGATTAATATTAAAAATAATATTAGGAAACATGGACATGGATAACAAATATGTTCTAGTACATAGATACATATAAACAATCTTTAATAATAACGTGATTAAGGAATTCACCCTTACCTTGTACTTTTCTTTTGTTGAGGGTACTTTTAACCTATTGTATAATGACCATATTATGTTATTAAATTATACCAAAACCATATTCATATTTATTATTACATAATTGATTCATTTATGACATTATACTACTTATTTAATATAAATTTCCACGATGAAATAACATTTTGTGTAATAATCTCTTTATTTATCGTACGTGTTTTAACTTGTTATTCCTTATCATATCACTAAAATAATAATATAATTACTTATAGAATATAAAAAATTATTTATTTATAATATATATTCAGAATATAGATATGTGTAATAGATAGATATATGAAATGAAAAACACCATTTATGGAGACGGTAGGTCGTACGGACACATAATCACTATTTTCGTTTTCATATCATATTGAACAAAAGTAAGTGAATGACATATATGTAAATATATATATATATATATTGATGAATTATTATTTCATATACTACATACTAATGGATAATATATATTGTTATATTCATTGTTGAATGGTGAACGTGGAAATGAATCTCATCTCGTTGTGGAGATGGTAAGTCGTACGTACGCACGAGCAATGATATCATTCTATTGATGGTGAAATAGTATATAATGAAATGATATATTATATATAAAGAATAATTAGAATTTATTATTTATTATTTAAAACTATTATATTTTGACTATGACCTCAACAGTCACCCGAAAAGTGCTAACGAGTCGGGTGTCACTAACTTAGGCGCACCTCCCGGAAAGACAAAGGAGACCGACTAGCAGCGACTGTCTTATAGGTATAGTAGGGAGGCTATACCCTCACAGTGGATTATAATGGTACTGGTTTGAGTATAATAATAAATATGCAATAGAATAAATGACTCAAAATACTCAAACCATACCTGTAGATCAGAGGCACATTCGATATCGATAAACAATAGAAGTAATAAATATAAACAATAGTAAAAGAAAATAAACAGAACAACTTGTTGGTCACTTGTAACTAGTACTAAACCAAAAAACGTATATCCAAATCACCTCATACATATCCATATATATATATATATATATAATGGCACCGATTGTTAACTAGCTATAGCTACATAATAGGTAGACATGCTGACACAGGAACGGAAGAAAAATAAAATAATCTCTAGCTAGGCACACCCTCATGGTCCATACCATATCCATGCCACATATAATCCAATACATCTCTTGAAGTTGGAGTCATTCCTGAACGTAAGTCCATAAAGTCTAAACGTGTCCCAAAAGGCCAGTGTAGGGTGTGAGATGAATCTTAGTTGGATACCACCCAACGGTGCATACCTAATATAAGTGTTTAAGGAGGCATACAGTTATAAAGAAAACCGTAAATAGTACGATACACACAAACTCCACTGGTGCTCAGGATCCACCATGGAATGTTAGCTGCTTCGGCCAATTCTAGTATCTCTGTAACGTAACTCAACACCATGTTCCCCCTAACACTATGTGTCTCAAGTACCGACGTCCCAAAGACACGCCCAATCTAAAAGTACATAAACTACAACAAACGTGGGCCTCTACCCACATGAGTTTTCAAAACCACCTCATCATAGAGTCTCTCTTTGTTCACACTACTCAATGTTCTGGGTGAGTGGTAATCAACAAAATAGTTCCAAATCCACAACCCCTCTGACACGTCCTGTCCCTACGACCCTGCCGCTCAAGTCCGACGGTCTCTCCAACCAAGTAAACCTGGCCATGTCCATCCTGACAGTCACCCTATCTCAAGACAACGTACATGACACTCAATCCTGTGGTCAGAACCACCCAATGTAACCAGGACCAAACCCAAACTGTGATTAGAATCACACAACAATACCCAGGCCATGACCAGCACAACCCAAAAATTCCAACATATGCAATATCACACATCACATATATATATTCAACCAAAAGAAAAACATTAAGAATGTAAAAAAAATAAAAAGTTGAATTGCACAAACAATGTGTTGTCCCAAACTAGTACAAATATTTTGGAAGCCTCTAAAAATCATATCAAGACTTAACCAATTTATAATATGTTTAACCAAATAAGAAAACATTTTCCATTCTGGCACCCCCTGCCAAAATTCCCCAAATGAGCAACGACCCCTCGCCCGGCCCCACTCAAGGAAAAAATGGAAAAGTAAATACGCAAGGAATCCCATAGGTATAATAAGAAATTGAATATAAAATAGTAGATAAAATAGGGTCTCTATCAAAATACATGAATATGTGTTTTAATATGTGCCACCCAAAGGTCTCAAAAACACAAAAGATGGTATAAACCACCTACCTGAAAATCATAGACATAGGCACATATGATATCGAGCTCTAATTCAACATCGGTCTTCATAGATCTATATTTCAATCCAATCCTGGCAATTCCACTTGGATGGAAACTGGGACCCATTAGGCAAATAATCTCGAACAAAGCAGGGTGTGCTGGTTTAGCCTCGTTGTTGTGATCCCTCATCCACCGATGTATTGAAGAACGATAGTCGAATGATTATTCTAGGGTAGGAATTGTTCTTTGAAACTTATGAACTAACCTGTTCTGATGTTGGGGAAAAAGATGCTACTTTATGAAATAATATGTGACCCTCTTTCATTTATGCAAATAAAAATAAAAATACTCGGCGTGTAAAAAAGGACCACATGTCGTGTAGTATGTATTTCCGTAATCCAACATAAGTGGAGATAGCCACATGGCTAGGATGCTTCACATGGGTCAACACATGGCCTGAACTTAAATGATACGCAGAAAGGAGGATACATGATGTATTTAGGAACATTAAAAGCCGTGTATTAGGAAATTTCTACACAGTCATCAGATAGCATGTAATCGGTGAGCACATGGCTAGTAAATGACTAACCCATACACGGCATGTACGTTAGAGTCAATGGTGTGTAGTTTTTAAATTTCCATAACTTCCCATATTTTCCCAGATTTCATAGAAACAACTCAAAAATTCAAACAGGGTCGGAATTTTGACCCATTATAGAAACCCTGGTTCTTAGAACCTCCCCACTTTAACATAGCTCATCCTCAAGATATCAAACAAAACCCAGAGATCTCACCAAACATACCTCACCAATAAAAGTAACCTAGACTAACTCGATCTCAATGGTTCTGGAAAAATTCTTCATGGGGCTCCCCACCTTTGGAATTTCCTAACTTGGTCTCAACCCAACAAAACTCAACAAAGAAAAAGTTCAATAAACAGTTTCTGGACTCATGGTCCTCTCGTGAAGCATCATCACCCTTGCACCAAATTGGTGCTCCCGTGTCACTTTTGACACCCCAAACATATCCCAGTATGCATCGGTGTCTACCTCTATGAGGTCCTACATCCCATGGATGCTCAAAATGAACTCGGTGCCTAGTACCTCATGTAACCTGCATTCACGATGCCTTCATGCACAAGGCACCTCATGTAACCCAGATCCTCGATTCCATGCATCTCATACATTTATATAATTATATCACTCACCTGATATTGCTTCAATCCCACTAACTAGTATCTAGTCAGTCCACATACATCATGTGCACCTCGCGCACTCAAAACAGACATGCCTAAACAGTTTATGCCAAAAGAAAAATAGAAAGTCATGACCACACTCACGGTGTACCTCTAACCATCATTAGCTCACCAGTATGCTCAGCCACTGGAAGCTCCACGACATGCACCTGGTTTGAAGTACGGCTTCCTGATTCCTGACCTCCGTATGGTGCTACTCCAGTTACTAACAACTTACCCCTCAGTTGGGTCTTGTTTTCCCTATCACATCCTTGACGTGCAGCTAAAACTCAGCTACCCTGTCCTGGTACCAAACCTGAACCAACTCCAGATACCACAGTTTGTCCTAGTCCCAGTGTTCCAGCTTTCTGAGAAGGATGCCTACAGAAACTCTAATGATGCACAACCTGTCCACATGCTTGGAACTCTTTTGGAGTCCTATCGCATTGAGTCTGAATATGTCTTGGAAACCAACAATGAATGGAAACAACTGCTGAATTGCTATGAGGTGGTATAGTTGATTCTTTGGCCCGACTGCCCTGTTG
Organism: Viscum album; assembly: GCA_963277665.1. Taxonomy (NCBI): domain Eukaryota; kingdom Viridiplantae; phylum Streptophyta; class Magnoliopsida; order Santalales; family Viscaceae; genus Viscum; species Viscum album. The sequence goes on from OY728139.1 coordinate 65,124,867, forward strand.
GAACTCATTCCATACTTAATTCTAGAAATCGGAACCTTCACCTGAAACTATTCCTCGGCCCACCTGTGTCATATCCCTCTGATTTCCCTCTACTATGAGTGCCTGATTCACAGCCTCTAAAAAGGAACCCAGCCTGAAGATATTCACCTGGATGTAAATGGTGTATCATAGGCCATCCTAAATGTGCCTCAACCTTGTTGTGTCATCGCTTAAAATGCTGGGGGAAAATCAAGATAGATCAGTGAGAGTAGCTTCATATTCCATGATAGACATATCATCATGCTAAGGGCTCAAGAACTCTTGAGCTCTCTTGGACCTCAGTGTCTCTGGGTGAAAGTGATCAAAGAAACAGCCTTCAAAGTCCTTCTATTCCATCCCTTCATGCCTGCGAGCCTAAAATTTCACATCCCACCAACACTTTTCTAGTCCTCAGAACATTTATGTCTCCAACTCAACTCTCTACCATGGAGGCATCTCGAGCTGCTCGAAAATCATCTGCATACTCTCTATCCAGTTCTTAGCTTCCTATGGACCACCCTCACCCTAAACAACTGGTGGGTGTTGCGACTAGAACTCTAGCTTCAGATATTCCATAGATGGATCTATACCCTACGCACCTCTATCAATCCCTTACAAGACATGTACCATGATGACTCAGAGCTGCTCATCGAGCCAGGGTATGAACGCTGCCAAACCTAGATATTATCCTACCTACACTAGATCTTGGACATGTTCTTGTCCCTAAGCCTATACCTACGGCTCATACTCTATCTGCACCCAATGATGATCCTAATCATGATCTTACGACACTATACCATCTCCCACCCGATGCTCCATCTGATTCAAATAAAAGGAACCCACTGAATACCATAAATAGGTAGACAACCCATATATATTTGACAATCTATATTCAACATAGATAAGGAAAGATGTTAAAGGGCAGCATAAAATAACTACCCTTACTCACTCCCAGCGCAACACAGGCCCACGACATCCCAGACTCATGGCCCCATTACCTACATTTAACATAACCATGTATCAAAAGTACATCGGATCATGCTCTTCCCGACAACCAATGTTTCCTTAACACGATGACCTAGTCACCCAATCCGGGTGATCAAAATCACCACAATCATATTACATGCTTTCTCATACAAAACCCAGACTCAAAATCTCTTACCACCAGAAATTCACAATATGTATAATAAGAATATCATAAAACATTTCAATAAACAAGAAATTATATTAGGAATTTCACCTATTCACATTCCATGCATAAAAAGTGGAGAAACATGATATTATTCACATGGCATTATAACTTCACAATGATTACCTATAGTTTTGAAATTGAAATAACCTAAAAATATGCCTATCAAAAGCCAAACAAACAGGCCTTTCCATACTAGGTCAAGGTCCAATTCTCCTTTACCGCACTGGGTCAAGGGTCACATATCACAATAAATAACATCACACACCAAGAGAGCCACTGAGGAAGAAATAGTATTAATTATAATCTAGGGAAAAAAGAAAACAGCAATTCCCACCCCTGGAAACTTGGTCCATACCTCGTACCTGGGGCTGTAGGAACCCAAGCACAAACTAGAAATCCCATTCCGGTTACATCCATTCTCCAGTCTACCATATCCCAAATAGTAAAACCATCAAAAATTCAAATTGATGCATCAATCTCATTAGTATCTTGCAAAACACTACTACTAAATCTCTATCAAGAACTCCTTTCATACCAATTTGTAACAACCCAAACCCAAACAGCCCCCTGGATAGTGCTAATGGGTTGGTTGTCACTACATTAGGCACACCTCCCCGAAGGTCAAAGGTTGCCGAATACCAATGAGGGTATTATAGGTATAGTTAGGGGGATATACCCACTCAATGGATAATAATGGTACTGGTCTGAGTAAAATAAATAATATACAGCGCAATAAATGACTAAGCATACTCGAACCAGACCCTCAGAGTGGAAGCACAATCAATATTGATAAATGGTGAAAGTAATAAATATAAACAACATTAGCAGAAGGTATACTGAACAACATGCTGATCACTTGTTACAACTATCGACCAAAAAACATGAATCCAAAGCAGATCATACATATCCATATGTATATATATAAAAGGGTTCTGATAGCTAACCAATTTTAGTGACATAACAAGTAGGCAGGCTGATACAGGAAAAAAAGAAAAAAAATAATATCCAGATAGGCAATACCACAAGGTTCATACCATCTCGAAGCAACAGCTAATGCAGTCCATCTCTTGAAGCTGGCCTCATTCCTACATGTAAATCCATAAATTTTACATGCCTCCTGATGGGCCTGTGCATGGTGTGAGAGTAATCTAATTGGACAACACCTAATGGTGCCTACCTAATATAAGTGATTAAAAAGGCATGTAGTTATAAAGAAAACTGTTAATAGTACGACACACACAAACTCCACTACAGCTCAATAGCCAGCATAGAGTGTCACCTACATCGACCAACGCTAGAATCTTTGTCATGTAACCCAGCACCATGTTCCCCCTAACACCGAGTGTCTCATGTATTAATGTCTCGAAGGCACACTGAAGAAATAGTATCTCGAAATAACAGTGATGTCTGTCCTCAAATAAGTAACTGGAGGGAGAGTGATGTCTGCCCTAAAATAATGTCGAGCCTCTACCCCCAACCCAATAGCCTCAATGTTATCCCCTGAAGGCTTCTCAAATTCCACGTGGCTTCCTATGGTAGGAACCCCCAAACCAAAAGTACCTAAACTACAACAAACGGGGGGCCACTAAACCAAAAAATGTTCAAAACCACCTCATCACAAAGTCTCTCTCTATGGACACTACTCAATGTTCTCAGTGAGAGATAATCACCAAAATAATACCCAATCCATAACACCTCTAACACATCATGTCCCTGCCACCATGCCGCTCAAGTATAGCGGTCTCAGCATCCATGTACCTCGGGACATGCCCATCCTAATAGTCACCCTACCTCAAGTCGACATACATGACGCCCAATCCCACGGTCAGAACCACGTAATGTAACCACGGCCAAACCCAACTTCTAATCCTCATCACACAAAAATACCCAGGCCATGCCTAGCACAACCTGAAGGTTCCAAAATATGAAATATCACACATCACATATTTAAATACAACCAAAAGAAAAAATTTTGGCCGACAAAACAAACTAAAAAGTCGAATTGCACTAAAAATGTGTTTTCCCAAACAAGTACCAACGTATAGGAAGCCTCTAAAAAATCATATCATGACTTAACCATTAACATAGATGTTTAACCAAATTAAACAACCAGTTCCATTTTGGAACCCCATAAAAATTCCCTAAGTGAGCAACGACCCCTCGCCTAGCCCTGCTCAAGGAAAACTGGACAAAATAAATACCCAAGGCATCCAATATGTCTAATAAGTAATTATATATACAATAGAAGATAAAATATGGTCTCTCTCAAAATTATAGAATACGTTCTTTAAGACACACCACCCAAAGGTCTGTGAAAACACAAAATAAGCTATGCACCACATACTTGAGACTCCTAGATGTAGGCGCTTCTGATATCAAGCTCCAATTCGAAGTCACCCTTTACAGATATAAGTTTCCGTAAAATCTTGACTATTCCACTCTAATGGAAACTGTGACGCATGAGGAAAAGAAACTGGAACGAAACAAGTGTGTGTGGTTTTAGCCTTGATATTGTGATCTCGCGACCACCGAAAAATAGAAGAACGGACGTCGAATGATGATTCTCGGGTAGGAAACGTTCTTTGGAACTTCAGAACGGACATGTTCCCAAGTTGGGGAAGAAGAAGCAGATTTACGAAATAAGACACTATGCTCTTTCATTTAAGGGAATAAAAATAAAAATACACACTGTGTACAAAAAGAATACAAGTCATGTAGTAACTTTTTCCATACTCTGACTTAAGCAGAGGTAGCCACACAGCTTGGATGCTCCACACTGGTCAATACAATTCTTGAACTCTGTTGGTATGCAGAAAGGAGGATACATGGCGTGTCAAGCAGAACTACACGTCGTGTAGTATGAAATTCAAACACGGTCATCACATGGAATGTACTCAGCGAGAACACGTCTGGTACTCTCCTAACCATTACAAGGTTTTTTCATTAGAGTACATGGTGTTTAGTGTGGAAATTTCCAGAACATCCCAGATATTCCTTGTTTTCTCAGAAACAAGTCAAAAATTCAAACAGGGTTGTAATTTTGACCCATTCTAAAAACCAATGTTTTTTACAATTATACTCACTATTATACCCATCCAAATAATAAAACGTTGAATAACAAACTAGACCACAACGTGGAGACTGTAAGTCATATGTACGCATGTATGGTGACTTATTCATTCATATGGTGGATTGAATATTGAATATAGTTATAATATATTTATAATAAAAACATATTATGTAGAAGGTACTAGATTTATTGTTTTAATATGGAATTAAAAAATAAATAAGAAGTGGAAGTAGAAAAGAACATTGAATGAGGTGATGAAATAATTACATCTTCTCCAAGGGTTTCCTTTTGATTTGAACAAAAGGGATCATTAGGATAGATTTCATATCAATGTAAACACTCTAAGATAAAGTGAGGATACTTGGGAGGTTATATGAGTAGGTTTTGGTGACCTAAATGGAATTGGAGTTGTTATTTTGAGAGAAGGGGAAGTACCCTTTTATAAGAGAGGTAAGGGGTCACTTTAGGAAAGCCAAAAATATTATTTTATTATAAAATAATTTTTGGTTTTTAATGGCTCCAAATATATTTATTTATAAAATAAGATGGGTATTGGAAGAAATAATCTCAACCAATAGGTTTTATACCTATTTTTTTTACAATAAAAACCTTATCCTTTATATTCAACTCTTAGTGAAATAGTTTATCTTTTATAATGTCTTGTTGTATTTTTTATATTGCATGGTTAATAAACATACTATAAAATTCCCAGTGAACCTAAACTGGTTCATTAAAGACATATATATCATTATATAAGTCTTTTGTCCAAATAATATTTTTTATGATTTTTATATCATTAAATAATATAGTATTTTTTAAAATAAACTCACTTATGTCAATTTTGACACTCTTTAGTATTTGGTTTTTTTGAAAGACAGAAAAAACATTATTAATTCAAAAAAAATACATTAAATAAATTAAAAAATGACATATTAACATACAAAATTAGTGTAATGCGATAAAAGTCTCAATTTACATTTCTTTTTATATTTATAAATTCAATTATTTTAATATTTCATTAATAAGGTAATTAATTCATCATCATTGTGCCATAAATAAATTTAATTATATAATTCCTAACAATTATAAATAAAATACCATGATCTATGAAATACTATTACCATTCTAATCAATATTTTTAGACTAAATTATCTTATGTATAACCCCATATGAAAAATGTTTTATTTAATAAAATTTGAGTTTAACACTTTTAACTCTACTTGAAATAAAATAATAATAAATGTCCTAATATAATCCAAGTGGATCAAAAAGGATCATATTTTATTCCAAAGGTTTATTTTGGTCTAAATACACATATCCAAAAGAATTAGGAAATGTGTTAGGGTAATTATTATAATATTTTTACCATTAGTTTCCCTATTTACTTTTAACTATGGTAAATAAAATTCAAAAGTGTTTTTTCACCAAAAAATACATTCATCCTATTGAACTAAATTTTTCTTACATATGTAAACCATGCCTCTTGTAATTTTTAAATTCAATTAACAGAAGTGATAAAATTACGTTTTATTCAAATTTGAAAATTCCCTAGAAGTTACGTTAAAGACATTAAATAGTTCAATAAAATTTTATATATCAAATCTTATTATAAAATGACTCCAATGAATTACATTAGACTAATATAGGTATTACTTTTCTGTTTTTACTTTAAAGTAAATAAAAATAAAATATTGATTATTTAAATAAATATTCGGTTTTAAACAATATGGTAGTTTTATTCACTATTCATAAAAAATTAAAAGTATTCAGAAAAATATCAAAAAAATCACTCTACGATAATTTTGATATTCAAGATTAAAATATGGTATCAATTTTACCAAATTTAAGATATAAAAACTACCAAAATATTGACATGTGTTTATGTCCAATTTAAATGTAAAATTGCATCTAATGACTAAAAGTGGATTAAATGATAAAAATATAATCTAATTATACTTTAAACCATTAAAATTTATAATTTAACACTATAAATTATTCTTCTTTAAAATGTTGTTTACAATTAAAATTTAGTATTTTTCACTATTTATTAAAATATTAATGTTGTCAGAAAAACACCACAAGTTTATCCGAACTAAATTTTTATATCCTAATTCTAAATAATATGTTTATTTTTTCAAAATTAATATATAAATGTATCAAATATTATATTTAAAATTGGTTCTCCAATAAAAGGTGTTAAAATTGCATTTTCTAAAAAACTATTATTTTATTTCGAAAAAAGAATTTGTTATTATATTTTTTCTAATAAATTCATAATATGGATTCTAAAAATATATGGAGTATATAAAATTCATAATTTAGTAAATATTATCCATAACGTCTTTTTGAACGGCTAGTTTGGTAAGTCATGGTGCGCTTGAACTCGGTGTTGCGTTCAGCGCATGCTATTGAATTACTTTACAGAGGTAACATACTATGAAGAATCAGGATGTTACATTGATAAAGTGGAATTAAATTATTTCATGTGAATGTTTTTAACCCGTTTTTAGATGAATTTAGGATATGAGTTGAATATCTACTAAACAACCCATGAATAAAGGTTTCAGTGTTCGCTATGAATTCTAAAAAAAAATATTCAGATATTTGTTTTCTAGGTTGATAAATTATTTTGTCCTATAATGTTTTAGACTGTATAGACTTAGATATTATTACTTTATAATTCATTAATTTAGGAAATTTAATTTTATCCCTCCCTCAAAAAGATTAGTTTGTTTTTCTCTTAACACGTATCTCTTATGAAGTTGGAATATTTAAGTACTGAAGATGAAAAGATCATTTATTATAGAGTTTTATAGCATTAATTCCTTCCCATAATTATATTTTTTTTATTATTAATATGGTAGAAAATTAAAAAATTACTTTATAAATGAATTTTTCATTGAAAACAAATCTAGATGTTGATATAAATGAAACCAAATGGTTTATTGATTTTTGATTTTTACTATTGTTTAATTTTGGTCAATAATTTGAGATAATTAAAACTTAAATGCTTATAAATGAGAAGATTTTAGATACATTATTAATGATTAATACAAGTTCCATCTGCATTAGGTGAATGCATATTGTTTAAAAAATTTGATGAATATGTTGTGATGATGATTATTAATCATCAATAGTTTTAAAAAATAAAGATATAAATATGGATAATATTTTTAGGATATTATGTGTTTGAGTTCATCATTGGAATTTATGATTTGATAAGTTAACTAAAAGGGGAGATAAATAATTATATTGGGGGATCATAAATTTCCTGTTAATTATGTGATGGTATTTATTTAGTTTTGAGTAACTAGATTTTAGTGGGCCTTGTATTAAAGAATTTGACTAACCCTAATGGTCACATATCCCAAATGGATCCCACAAAATTGAGAGAAGGTCCTTTAACATTTGGGATAGAAGGCCCATGCAGTCATTAGGGTGAGACTAGGCCCATGAATCCATCATGGAGAGAGGGTGAGAGTGGGCCCGTTCATATGGAATTCAAGGGAGCAAGCCTAGAGGTGCACATGTGGATAGACCACAGAGGATGGATGGGATGTGTCCCATGCATGACAGTTCTATTGTGGGTTCAAATCCTCTTTTTTATGGCATGATAGTGTTTCATCATGAAACATTTATATTGGAGTTCCTTCCTGAAAAGATCTTCGATGGAGGACAGACATGGGACAAATTACTATTTATCAAACTTAACATTATGTACATATCATGGCCTAATATATTTGTTTTATAATTTTTGCTCAGTCATGATAGTGGTGATCATCTTCTATATTTGGATACATGAGTGTTCTTCATGCATTCAAACATCATGCCTACATATCAAATGATGAGATCGAGAATTCCATTATGATGTGGATAATTGAATGAAGTTATGAGGTGATTCTGATTTGTAAACTAAAGTCTATAATACATAATTTTATTAAAAATTGTGATGAAATCAAAGCTTTCATATGTCCAGGAGTTTTCAATTCAATTTCTAATCAATGAAATCAAGTTCCAAACTTTTTTGAATTCATCCATAAAAAAATGTTTTCATGAATGATAACACGCTATTATAATGACATAGTTGAATAGGGGTACATGAATTCATGAGGTCAAATACAGAAATCTACATATAAGAAAATAATGATTTCTTAAATCCAAAAAGTGCACAAGCTATGGATGTTTGTGTAGGTGAGGTAAGTCAGTTCACAAAAATTTCATAATATTCACTATAATAGATGAGGAGGTAGGGGAGTTAGCGGTTTATATCTTTAAATACCCTAACTATAATTATTATTAAAGTATAATCTGAACTTGAACCGACATTTCTTAGAGAGTGATAGGTAAAAGTCAAATAAAAGAATCAATGTACTTTGTATTCATGAATATTTTCACAACAATTTGTGTTTTTATATTTAATGCCTTCTCAAATTTATGATGTTTGTGAAGTTATTCAAACTCATTTGTGTTAAATAATTAAATATGGGTTTCAAGAAAAAAAAATTCTTGTAACTATTAAACTAAATAATATAGTACAATGTATATAGTTCTATGATCACAAAATAGAGTATCTATATACAAAACCTTGATAGAAGATATAGTGAAGTTCAGTGAGATTCGTAGCATCGTCAAGTATATTTCCATGAAAATTGCTACCCGAAAGAGGTAGAAGATTTATTTAACTTGGATGAAGAAGAAGAAATAACACATACAGTATTATGTGAGTATATAATCGAGTTTATAAATGTCCAGTAGTAGTTTTTCTAGAATAAAAATTACATTAATGTGTTTAGTATTTGAAAAATAGAAGAGAACCATGAATATTTTATTGTTTATGCATGAGGAATAGTGAAAATGTTACTCAAACTGCATTTTTCATCATTGTGCAATGCTTATGGATATTACCCACATATTTTTTTCATGAAAATAGTGACATTGTTCCATGATTCATTAGAAAAATTGAAGGTAATATTATTTTTTTAGAATGAGGAGTATGCCATGTATAAAATTAAATTCTTATGAAAATATAATTTTTTCCCAAAATGCATAAAGAAAACACCGCATAAATGTGTTTAATGATTTAAAATACATTTAGTATTATTTTTAGGATTTGAAGTGGAAGTGATATCTTATACTTATTAATATGAGTATACCGATTTTACTTTCCTATGGTATTTTTTATTACATTCAGTGTTAGTCAATGTATTTTAAATGATGTTATGATATTTAAAATCATTTTTTCTCCGTGGATTTTAGTGGATGATCAATTTTTGGATGTAGTGGTAGCTTGATGTTTTTGGGATCATTCACGTTGTTTTTTTTTTCTATGAACAAAACCATGATTCAATTACAAATAACATTGGTGGTATTCCATTGTAAATAACACTGATTGTATGAAAGTATAATTTGGGAAATGGTTAATACCTACCCATCATGGTTTTAAGATGATACCTGAATGTCTCACTTATAATTGTTTATTGATTTCAGGTAGAAAATCTATATTTGTGTCATCCTTAAAATATAAAGGATGTATTCACCCACATCAGATGAAAACCATGTAAACAAGATAGAGATTATTGATTTATTACAATTTTTCCTTCATGTCCTATAATTATTTTTATATACAGGGACGATCTATTCATCCAAATAGGTGTATAGTTTTGAACCTAATAATGTAAAAGTGAATGAAAGTAAATCCATAAATTTTATATACACTAAAGAACCCCCCCCCCCCCAAATGTACCAACATGATCTTCTGGGAACTGTATTTAATCCCATTAAGGGGAAAATAGTGGTAGATCAGTCAATATGAGATCTTTTAGATAGTAATTAACCTTGGAATGAGAGTAGTTATCCATTTTATTGTTGTCCTCAGTGGATGAGGATTGTTCATCTTTTATTTAATAGATGGTTGTTACTGCACCACTTCTATACCAAGTGACAGAGGCTCATCCTAGTGATACTAATTATGGGAACTCCTTTTTTGAGATATTTATTAGAGATGAACCTAATGGATTCTCTAATCCATAGGTCCATGTTATGATTTTTGGAGGATAGATGATGGTACCGGTGATGTTGTGTGAGAATTTTATGAGGAAGTATCATACATCCATTTTAGTGGTACATTCTGATGTGGTAAACATATACTAGAACATTAGATGTGATTTATGGTGGCCACTGGGGTAAAGTGTGTAGTGTAGTTCATCTCATGATGCCTCACATGTGAGTAGGTAAAGGTTGAGTACTAGTTTCTAGTGTGTTTAGCTCATTCCCATTATGTATTTTTGTGAAATTAGGATGGTATATATATACTTAATAATGGTAATCATATGAATCTGTATAGGGTATGCTTCCATCTGAATGATTTCATACCAACTCATCAAGTCGGCCCACATCCTAGTTATCTCGAGAAGAGTTTAGTAGATATATTCGCATCTTTTATGTGAAGGATATATTTTTCTTCATGAAGTTCCATTAATTATATTTGTATAACTTTATTCTCGCATAAATTGATGATAATGGAGAGAATTGCAGGAGGCATTTGGGACTCAGTTTCATTTAATCACGTCATTTCACCCCTTGAATAATGGCTAGAATAAGGGGAAAATTTGGGTTCTGTAGGATATATATAAATCTCTCATTATGGATTTTGGATATATTTGGGTGGATCACCTACCCATAATGGAGTTGTTTTTACAACAATAGCTACCATTAACCCGTAAAAATAAAACTATTTGAGTCTTTATGTGGGAGAACATATGAGTAACCACTATATTGGACTGATCTATGTGGGACAGACTCATGAGCCCAGCGTTAGTTTGAGAAATGAAAAAAAGGGGTAGATCATCTTGGAGCATATGTGGACTTTACATATTCATCATAAGTCTTTTAAAAACCATTTATTGAGGACTTCAGTGTTCGGGGAGGGAGAAAATATACTTCTAAAGGTCTTTCCCTGAAGTGGATTGTGGATATTTAGACAAGGTGGTAATTTATCATTGAGATTCATTGGATATTTTCAGATACATCAAATGGATTTTGAGGTGGCATACCACTTGTCCCTAATGATATAATTTCACTAGGTACAAGATGTATTAAACCTGCCACGTCTTAGGTGGTATGTTCTGAACCATTCACATGTTATTGACTTAGGTGATGTAGACCTTAAGGATATAGACATATTTTAAGAGTATTGGTTAGAGATTGAGGATCAGCATGATAAGATCCAATGATGGAAAGTTGTTCCCTTAGTTCATGTTCAGTTCTAGTATGTGAATATTCACTATATCATGAGGGATTGAAGGAACCATATGTGATCATAGTATCCTCATATTCTTGAGTATATTTGTTACTTTTTTAAAATGAAAAGGCATGAGGTAAGTAGAATTTTATTAAATGTTTTCTACTATGTATGCATTAAAGTTTTTTTATAAGATTTTTTATGTTATGTGCTGAGTTAGAATGTGATTATGAGGCATGAGGTGGAAAAATATTCATAAAATAAATATATTAAATATACTGTGTCACTTGCCTATAGCTTTTTAAAAATAATGGAATTACCCCTGAATAGATTCTCATATCAAAAATCTAAGACTAAAAGTAAATCTAGAATACTATTTTAAACCTATTCAAACATAAATTTTGTCAAAATCAAGCATTGGATGGAAGAAAATTTTTTGTGGAAGTCATATTTAATTAAATAATTTATTTAATTTTATTAATTATAAGGGGAACAATTCCCCATTAATATGGTTTACACACATAAGAAGGGAGAGTTTTATCCCTTTTTTGAATGAAGTATTGATGAGGTTTTTCGGTGAAAATATACTTTTTACTTAATTGGGATTGAAATCAGATCACAATGCATCAACATTATGGTGTAGATATTGACCTAAATCCTAGGTGTATTTCCCATGAGGTAGGGTGATTTATGAGATTTATGTCTCTATCCTTGTATATGTTTTGTAAAAAAATTGAAAATAACTTTTTATTATAGTTAAGAACACATTGGAGGTCAATCTATGTTTAATTTTCCAAAGTAGGAGTTTTTGGAGGATTCTAATGATTTCGCATCCAGAAATCCTGATCGAATTGCATGTAGTTTAAGAGCACACAGTTCATTTTATTTCCAGTAAATAAAGGTAGAGTTTTGGGAAATACGCGCTATATATTTGGGACTATATTGGGTATAATGGTACTTGGAAATGTGGTTTACTACATGGGAAGAGACCACATGTTAAAAGGACATGGTCGTGTATTATTTCACATCCAACACCTAAGTGTTCTTGGGTATAACTAAGTACATGGGTATGGGGAAACATACATAGAAATTTGTTGATGTAAAAGAGCATGATCCAGATGACACAACCCTAACCTCAAGTTACCGAGACATGTTTTGTAGTTTATATAGACACCAGGTATAATTACATGGTCAGCCAAACTGTGTGTTGGTAGGGACATGCTCATGTTTCCATGTGAGGTTTTAGGTTGTGTAACCACATATATATGCCCCGTATATATAGGATTCGATTACCTTGTAGGGACTTATCTAGGGTTATACCACTTGAGACATGTCATGTACCATAGGAGGACACATCATGAACTCCAATTAGATAATTCTACCTCACATATCTCTTTCGTAGAGACCAAGATTTGGGCCTATGAGCATCCTATGAAGGGTGGTTTTCTATAAAGAATGTGATGTTTTCCTTTTTGTAGTGTCCGAGATCTGGGTGCTGACCAAAGGTGCCCTGAAACTGGTTGGTCCTATTACCTCATGTTCATTTTCCCAATCTTTAGAGGCTGCTGACTAGTTTCGAGGTTCATGGTCTGATAATGGGGCATCTTTTCCTTCATTGGTAGATTATACACAGTGGAATAACCAATAATTAGTATTATAGGAAGCATTAATACTATACAACAGTATTAAAAAGTGGGAAATTGATAGTATAAACAATTACAGCATATATAAATAAATTATTCATGTCACATGTAGTTGGGGTTTGGCTTAGTGGTAAGCACCCTATAATCCTACTTGAAAAATGGGGGTTCAAATTCGAAAGGGATTAGGTAATGTAGTAATACTATAGCAGTACTGTAGTAGTAATGATACTATACGGTACTATATCAGGCGAGTTACTATTCATAGAATGGGCATTGGGCCAAAAATTTGGGCCCGCAGGCTATGTTATAGGTCACATGCCGACTAGGCCTTCAAGCTAGGTAATGGGTCTCCCTCTACCTAGTTAAAGGTGTTTTTTTGCTTTGATTTGATAATAAAATGAGGATTCAACCCCAATCTTTTAAAAAATGATTCAGGTCACATGTATCTAAGAATGTATCCAAACAAGTCACAATGCTGGAAATACAATTTTGAAACCCATGTATAGAAAATAGTAAACTCTTACAGCATCTCAAACCACATCTTGGTCTAATTCTCTCCATCTCCAACAACAATCAAGTACCTGATGAAGAAGTGATCTTTCCCTTATCTACACCTACAACTTTATCATCTATTTTGGCCTAATAGTAGGACCCAAATAGGGTGTTAGACGAATCCCAGTAGAAAACCACCAAAATATTTGTTCTTAACAGTTAGTGAATGTAAATTGTAGGAAATATGCATAAATAAGGCAATAAACTAGGAAGTAATCATAAGTAAACAATCCTATAGTTTTTCAATTACATTCATTTTCATTTATAAATTATTCAACCCGTTGAATAATTTAACCTTTAAGCTCTATATCCCCCTTGTATAATAGTAACAATAGATGTCTGAGAAGACCATCTAAACAAAAATGTAAGACCAAGTCCATGCATGTTCTTTGCCTTGGAAGATTCGTCAAAATTATACATTTATTCACAACTGGCCCTCTAGGAAAGCTCTCACAGTCTAAACCCTACGGTCCCACATAGCATGAAGTAAAGATGAAGACCTCTTATGTAGCTATAATGTTCAATAACCCTGGTCTATATAGCATTAATAATTTATCCAAGACCTCTAGTTAGCTCCCACAGTCAATGCCCCATGGTCCAGCATAGTTTAAATAATCATAAACATCCTCCAGGTAGCTCTCATGGTCAATACCCCAAGGTAAAAATCTACACTAAGGCTTTCATGGTCATGTGTAAATAAATATGGAAACACCCACATTTTTTCTGGTCCAAGGCTCTCACGGTCAATTGGAAGATCAGCACACATACAACATTCATTAAAGTCTTTACTTGAAATTCAAACCATTAAATGGATTAACTTTAATAAAATAATAAAATAGGCAACAAAGATAACCAAACTACCCCATCCTAAACAACTCAAGGAATGGAAAACATGGTATGACTAATAGGCAACCTGGCCCAAATGACCAAAAATAGTTAAACAATGGAACACACCCATAGGGTATCCAATAAACAAGGGTAACAAATCTTATTAATAGGAAAAAACTATTAATTAACCAACCAAACCATAGAAGGTATTAAATATGGTCAAAATACAAAATATCCAATACCCCAACATGGGTACTCAACACAATAAGAATATATAATCCAAAGGAAATATAGGAAAGTCACAAACAACCTACCTTGATTTTTTACAATTAATAATCTTGAACATCGGCCCTTGAATTAGCCTAGAACATCGTACATCTAAAAATGGTCAAGCAAAATTCAACCATGAATAACTCACGAGAGGGTACAAATCAGGAATTGAGACTCTAGGGGAAGAGATAACTCACCAGTGGGAATACAATGCACCCATGGGCGTCTAAATAGAAGATCATAAGTATGAACAATAGGGGTATGAATATTCTCAGATGTTTGTATCTCTCCTGTATGAGACATGTGAAGAAGAAGATAGTGCTGAAAATTAGATGTGACCCTACTCTGATCAATCCAATAAAAAATAAAATTACACATTGTTCTCATTTAATGTACTCACTGTGTACTAGCCTCAATTGGACCATGATTTACATAGTCTACCAGGTCACCCACATAGCCATATACTCAACCATTACATGGCCAATACCCAGCTACCATTGGAAACGTGGTACACCGAGTACACTCAAAATTACATGGTGGGTACATAGAAAATTTTCCAGAACATCCTTCTTCAGAAAAAACAACCATAAATAAAGATCCAAACCTGAAATGATGATTCTGGTTCTTAAAAAATTCCCCCCTTAAAGTAATTCGCACTTGAATTTCTCTTCCATGGGCGGCGAAGAACAAACTTTAAAAAAATTTCAAAATTGTGATCATACTTCTGCTTATCTCTCCCAAGTCTCATTCTGTACTCGCATGTGCTACCATAGCACCAATACCAGAGGAATAGACTAGCCCTAGAGATATTTCCTAATGTGATCCACAATAAGAATAGGTTGCTTCTCAAAGAAGGCATCAGCCTCTAAATTAACCTCCTCCGGTTGAAAATTCTGAGACGGGTTTCAAAATTAATGATGTAGCTAAGAAACATGAAAGATGTTGTGCATATCCCAGTACCACTGAGGTAACTACAACTGATAAGAAACCGGCCTGACTCTCTCTAAAACCCCATACGGCCCGATGAATCTCGGAGACAGCTTTCTGTGTATCCTAATCCTCTTATATCCCATCCTCGGTGTGACACGTAATAAAATCTGATCTCTGACCTCGATCTCCAAAGGTCATCTCCATCAATCAACATAAGAATTATGGCGAGACTGTGTGGTAGTGATCTGCTTCTGAATCAACTCCACCTACTCAATTGTATATTAGACAACAAGATGTCCCAGTATATCTGCCTCTCTCATCTCCAGCCAAGATAGTGGTGATCAACATGGCCTACCGTACAATTTCTCTTAAGTTTCTATCTAAGTCATCTACATGAAACTATTATATTAGTCAAACTCTACTAGGGGTATGTGTCGCTCCCAATAATCGCTGAAATCTAAGATGCATGCTCGAAGAATTCCGTCCAAAACCAATATCTTGCACTCAGACTGGCCATTTTCTAGGGATGGAAAGTTGTACTCACAAGTACCATTGTACCCATAGCCTTATGTAGTCCCTGCCAGACCCGAAAAGTAAACTGGGAATCCCTGTATGAAACGGTAGAATGTGGAACCCCATGAAACCGTATAATATATTATATGAACACCCTTCCATGATAATCTATAATGAAGGTCTCCTTGATAGGCCGTAAGTGTGAAACCTACGTGAGCCTATCGATAATAAGCCATACATTATCTTTCCCTCTAGAAGACCTTGGTAAACCTGTCACGAAATGCATCATGACATGATTCCACATTCACTAGGGATTGGGTAACTACTATAAAATACATACTAGCCATTGATGTGCCTCCTTCACCTACTGATAGATATAATATCACATACCAAAACCATCAATATCCCTCTTCATACCTAACCACCAATAATAACAGTGTAGATCTTGATACATCTTGGTGACACTAGGATGAACTGCCAAAACTGAGGAATGAAAATCTCACATCAACTTGTCAAATATGTCTACTGACACCCATATGCATCCATGTAAATGCAAGATCTCATCATCGACTATGGTTTACCCATGTGTAGGGTACTCTCCTAACACACTCTCATGTATGACTAGGCCTTCGGAACATGACAGCTTCCTCAATCGCACTCGATCCAGTAGAGTAGAGGTAATAACTATAGAATAATGAAACGTATGCCCCTGTCAATCGTGAACCTCCAAATTCATCTCAAAGAACATAGCCATAAGCCGCCACTCACTACTGGACTCCTAAACTACATGTATATGAGTCCACCTTCTCAATACATCAGCCACTAGATTACCATTCCCAGGCCTGTAGGAAAGCTCAAAGTCACAATACTGAAGGTACTCAACCCACCTTCACATTCTCAAATACCAATCACATTGAGTAAAGATATACTTGATACTTTTGTTTTTAATGAACACCACAAAATTCTCTCCAAAAAAGATAATGTCTCCAACTGCATAAATCATGCACTACTACTTCTAACTCGAGGTCATGTGTCATTTTATTCCTCCCATGTGGACTGTACTGCTGAGACCTATACACAATGACTCTTTCCCCTTTCATATGTACTTCTCCTAGACCGATACATGATATGTTTTAGAAAACAATGTAAATCTTTCTTAGTTCCAGAAAAATCAGTATTTGGGCAGAATTCAATCTCCCGTTCAGCTCCAGAAAGGTTGAATCATTGTAATCTGTCCATAAGTACTTCACACCCATTATAGTCAATCATTTCAGTGGATCTTCTAATCATGAAAAGTCTATAATAAAGCACATGAACTAACCATCCAATCCCAAAAAACATAGTACCTTAACTACGTTCATCATCTATTCTAAAGAAACTACTACTCTCACTTTCTATAGATCTACTGATACAGATGTCTCTCTGATAACATGACCCAAGAAGTTAATCAGGTCCATCAAAAAGTGGCATTTTAAGAGCATATCATGTAACATACGCTATCTTAGTGTACCCAAAACTATCTCAAGATAGGTTGCACATTCATGATGAGTGTGAGATTACACCAAAATATCATCCATGAAGACTACCAAAGAATAATCCAAGTATGTATGGAACAACCAGTTTATCAGTTCCATGAAAACTATCAGTGAATTTGTGAGACCAAATGGCACAACCAAATACCTTTATAGACTATACCTACTCCAAAAGGAAATAAGAGGTATATCTGATGGTCTAACACCCAAATGATGATAACCTGAGCTCAAATAAATCATTGAGAACACTCGAGCTACTCAAAGTTGATTAAAGGGATCATGAATCCTTGGAAAAGTATACAGGTTATTGAGTACTAACTGGTTCAGCTTCCGAAAATCCACAAAAAGTCTGAGGGTACCGCCTACCTTATTTGAAAAAATAGATAGGCGAGCCCCAAAAAGAGTAATGGGTTAGATGAACCCCTTTGTCAATAACTCCTCTAACTACTTCATGAGCTACTGTTGAATCCATCCTATAAGGAGGAATGGACACCAGTGTCACTCCTAGAACAATATAAACACAGAAATCAACCTCTCGATCTAGAGGAAAACTTGAAAATTCATCTGGAAAGATATCTGTAAAATAGTCCACCACTGGGGGGAAGTATATCTGTGAAGTCCCCTGTCTACTAGATATAAACTAAAAATATGGGATGTAATTCCTCCCAACTGATGATGCTCTCGTCCATGTCTGCTCACTTGGACATCCCATTCACACTTATATAGAAAAAACCCACCCTATGGTGATGTGAAACTCACCCTGCAATGGTGACAGTGAAAAAAGTCCTGAAAAATACCAATCAATCCATTCAGATAATGACATTAAAGCCTATCATATATAATACATAGAGGTATCACAAGAAGTGACACCCACAAACCTCAAGAGGTAACTTCTTTCATATATTTATACTAGCCATCCTAATTCCCAAAAGAGTATCTAGAATCATAAAATCCTCAAACGAAATGATACAGAGCCCAAGGATCTCCGCCATGGAAACGATATAAAATGAAGGGAATCCCCAATATCAAAAAGTGTATAAGCTAAAAATTGGAAAATAGAATCATACCTATAAATGTAGAGGGTCATGGATTCTTCTCTTGTTGGGTCTACTCCACTAAAAAAGTCTGACCTGTATCACAGCCCTGTGACCCTATAAAGCTAACTACCATGAGCTGATCCACCCTGATGTCATTGAAAACTTATCATCATCCTACCACAACCATGACCACCTCCTCAGCCTAAACGGATTGGTTAACTCGAGTTTCCTTTCTGAGGAGAAGTTGGTGGTCCTGCTCCTGAACGTGGAGTCATAACAGATCCCTTCACACTATCTTTTGGAGATATTATCTTGGAAAAATGCTAAAGATGACCCATCTTGCCGTAATATCGTCCCTCAACTAGGTCCCTCAGGCACTGAGGTCTCGTGGGACCACTCTTCCTGCACTTATAGCACCTCACATGGATACATGTTGATACATCCCTTGTAACACCCCAACCCCAGTTACCTAGAGTTAGTTCATTATTACATAACATTGGAATTATTACAATGAATCATGTCCAAAAGGACCGATCAGTTTAGCAGTCATAGAAAATAGATTGCATGTATGAACATCACATTACAATTTCAAACATAAAATACATCATAGATAATCCTTTGATAATTCTATTATTCTACTATCTTAAACGAGCATATAAATCATAATAAACATCTTGGAATCTTGTTAAAATAAAAAATAAGAAAGGGGTGATCTCATATTCTCAGTAAGGATAATCAATATAGTGGAAGCTATCATAAATAATCATAAACATTTATGGCAAGGTATAAAATTGAAACACAAACCCTTAAAACAAAAACATAAGCATAATATGGAAAAGATAAATCAAATAAATTCATCTACTTATTCACAAGGATATTATACTAGTCAAATAATCACATGTTACATCAATAACTAATCTCATAATGATGTATTGCATAATGTCGGACATCTTAACCACAAAGTCAAGGCATCATTCCAAGAACCTAAATATAAATTTTGTCATGTCCTTGTTCCAAGACACTAGTTTGTCTCATGAGACATACAGATGCATTAGGGGGATATAGTAGGCCCCGCCATTAACTTACAAAGTCCAATGCATTTCTCATAGGAAAATAATGAAACATAACATTAAAATTCATATTAAAACATGAATACAAAATGTCAATACATTAACAATAAACCGTGAATGGTATAAAAATATATCATCCACAATCAAACATATCCTAACTCATTAAATAAAATATAGAATATTTTTGTATAATAAATCAACCTAAATCGATAATAATATCCTAAAAAGGGTGTTGGCATATTTGAAAATGATCATTAAAACTCTTTGAGAGAAATATCCTTTTTCATGAAATCAATTAAAAGTCACAAAAGTTAAGAAGGAAGTCATTTAAAATTTATTTTTTAATCTATGTTTCCCATACCACATTAAATCTTTTGAAATAAATTATTATTTTAAATCAATCATGTCCATATAAATAAATCATTAAAATCATTTTAAAAACATGAATATTAATTATATAGATTTATAAAAATAAATTTTTAAAACATTTAAAATGATTATATAGTAAAATACTCCCTTATATAAAATCTTAAAAGATTCATTTTGAACAAAAAAAAGAAACATGGACATGAGTGAAAACTTTGTCCCAATAAATACTTACACATAAATAATCTCAGATAATAATGAGATTTTGGAATTATTCCTTACCTTGTTCTTTCCTTCAGTCAATGTTCCGGTTAACCTTCTGTATAATGACCATAATATTTTATTAAATTATACCAAAACCATATTAATATTTATGATATAATATATGATTATTTTATGAAATTATACTACCCATTTAAAAATAATTTCCATGTTTAAGTAACATTTTGGATAATAATCTCTTTCTTTATCGTATGTGTTTCAACTTGTAATTCCTGATCGTATCCCATAGATCATGATTTATATACTTCTAGAATATGAAACATGATTAATATATCATAAATAAATTAAGAATATAAATATTTATAATAGATAGATATATGAAATGGAATACACTGTTTATGGAGAAGGTAGGTCATATGTACGCATAAATGTTGTTTCCGTTTTCATATGATATTTTATGTATGTAACATAATGAGATATATGTATATATATGTATATATATATGTTGTTCAAAGTAGAATACTCAAGAGGGGGTAAATTGAGTATCTATTAAAATTTATTATTAAAATGTATTTCTAAAATGTTTCCCCAAAATATTCCATACATCTCAATTAATCAAAGTAATATGGTTATAAAGGTTTGACTATTTGAATAACTTCATTGAAGATTGATTAGTTCTCAATAATATTAATATCAGTGATTAATATAATTTTTGAAGCTATTCTACTTGGGAAAGAAAATTATAACATCTTTCCAAGATTAACTATCAATGTAAGTTTAGTGATATCTGAATTATCCAGTAGAGAAGTAGAATAGAGAAAACTAAATTATGCACCACAGTGGATA
Organism: Viscum album; assembly: GCA_963277665.1. Classification (NCBI taxonomy): domain Eukaryota; kingdom Viridiplantae; phylum Streptophyta; class Magnoliopsida; order Santalales; family Viscaceae; genus Viscum; species Viscum album. The sequence goes on from OY728139.1 coordinate 65,146,196, forward strand.
TGAAACAAGTGGTTCAGTCTCAAGCCGAGAACTAATCCACTCCACTTGGTGATCAACTGTCACCAAGAAGTTTATATAAGTAAACTTGATCCACACCCTAGATCTGGGTTAAATAATAGTACACAAGATTGCCCAGGTTACACAAGGAACTCGTCCAAAGTTCTTCATGGGTACAAACTACCAGGCCACACAAGGAATTCTTCCACACTTATCTATCAGTATACACAAGTGTAAAATAATTTTTGAATAATGATATCTTGTATCATTATGTTTAAAGAAGGAGACAGATCTTGTTATTATACAGATACAGACTCTTATAAAAAATTAATAAAATGATACACAATTGAGAAGTAATATTGTGATATGTTTCAACGTTCTCTAAGTGTTTATTTTTATAGATTTGGACTTCTGAGATGAAGCAATAAAGAACTTGAGTCCTTGTCTGGAAAATAGAGTGTTGTATGTCAGACAGATCCAGCTTGTGTTCTTCGTGATTTTTGATAGTGTGAAGAAGTTCTTGGGATTCTAGTATTCTTTTTTTGTTCTTCATTAGAGTCGATTTTCATGATCCAATTTGCATGAATGTATTTTGTTTCCTCGCTCATGCCGACCAGCTTGTTCTTTGTATCATATTTTTCCTACCAGCTTTTCGCATATATCCACACCCCTTTTTGTTTCTGGGATTCATTACTCTTTTATCTTACTGTAAATGAGTTTGGGCCAATATGTTGCATGTTTTATGCACCTCGTACCTCATACTGTCTGATGATATGTCTATAAGGAAACATTAATAATTTCCGTGCATGAAAATCATCAGATATGACTGTTAGAGATTAAATTGAAAGACGACAAAATTTATTAGTAAATGGTGTCACAATATGTCAGGGATAGAGTCTCTCTTTCCCACAGTGTCTGGATTGGTCATGTTGTCTTTCATTCATGGTGTCACACGGTCACAGTGTCTCATGGTCACTGGGTCTATTTATTCATAGTGTCTCATGGTCACGGCGTCTGCTTGTTCACGATGTCTTGTTCACGGTGTCTCATGGTCACAGTGTTTGGATGTCACAGTGTCAAAATGTAACGACATCTGATTCTTCATGGTGTCTAATTCTTCATAGTGTCTGATTTTCTTTTCTAGGAAGACAAAACTAGTGGCAGACTCACGGTGTCTCAGACTTTTCAAAATAACTGTATTTAGACATAAGAAATGATGATCATAGAATGAATTAGACTTAATAATTTGACAAAGAATGTATTATAAATGTAAGTCAAGGATAGTATAAAGTAATTAAACTAAATTTCGAGAAATTATGATCTTGAATGGATCTTCTTAAAGCATGAGAATACTTAAACAATAATACAAATGATTTGAAATAAATTTCAGGATTTAACCAGGTTGAATAGGATTTGTAATCATTAAAACATGATTAGTACACGAGGAGTCCAACAATCTATCCCTTTTTTATGATCACAAATCATGTAGATTTTATGTGTATATTTGATTCAACTATAGATATAGAGATAAATGACTAACATATAAGGATTTATCATCCTTTTGTGATTATCAAAAAGCGGAAATAAAAAGAAGAACAAAAGTGACAAGAAACGTGCATAATGTATTAGATAAAGATAGTGGCATTACAAAGAGTAAACTGAATGAAACAGGATTACCATAAAAAAGGAGAAAACATTGTCCTTCATCACTAACTGGTCTTCTATTTTCCTTTTTCAGCAACAAGAGAAGAGGAACCTATAAGAGATTAAGTGGAGGAAGAAGAAGGGAGGGAGTTGGTCGATAGCGAAGGTAAATGAATGCCTTCAAAATATATAGAGTGCCAGAGTAGGCATAGTAGAATATTGAGGTAGGTGTTGATCAAGGATCACATGATGAATCTGAATCAGTTCCTGCCTAACAGACATCAAAGTGGAGGCAAGATCAAATGTGAAGGTAGGAAATCCATGTTTTAGGGGTGAAGCAGCAGGAGCAACAATGGATGTACTCTGGACATGAAGATAGGGCCTCAAGAGTTTGATAAAATCCACAATGATTTCTCCACCATACTGAATGTCATTCTCAAAATCACCATTGTTCTCCTTAATCATTTCCATCAACCGAGTAAACTCAGTGAGATTTTGAACTTGGGTCTTGAAAGCTTGAGTAACAGGAGGGATCTGCATATTTTCTACAAGATACGTGAAGTGATTATTCATGTCAGTCTTGGAGAATATTCCATTGAAGTATAAATACACATTCTTTACAATTTATTGTTGAAAATCATTAGTAATTTTAGAATGGATTGAGACCAGGTCATGAACTTTGTCATTGTTCTGGATAACTACAGAAAGATAATCATTATTGAAGCCACTAAGCATAGTCTGAAGCTCTTCTTTGACCACTATTTTGAGTAGATCACTATCTAAAGATGGTTGAGAGGATTGACCAGAGGATTTAGAAGTATTGATAGTGGCGGTGAGAGATTTCAGTTCATTCAGAACTTTTGTAATACACCTGTATACTGATCAGTGAGTTTGTTAAGATTTACCACAAGATATCTCATCACCTTCAAAATATGTTTCTTCCTTTCAGCGTCCTTTTCAGTTATGGAAGCCAAGTGTGGCCGAATCTATGACACAAAATCCTATGTGATTTGAGAAACATCAGGTTCTACAGAATGAGAAACAAGAACTGATCTCAAATTCATCTCTTTTTTGCATTTCTTCAATCATACATCTTAGGGTCTTCACTTCATCACTAAGCTGTTTGTTCTCAACTTTTACTTCCTAAATCTCATGATGCATTTTGGGTTGTAACTTGCAAATAACATTCTCCAACAATATAGAGGCATATTTCTCACTTAGATGAGACATAAGAGAAAGTTAGGAATTCAGTACTTTTTCAACACAAGACAAAAGGGTAGCTCCAAATTTCGTTAGATCATTATTACTCATAAAGGATGGTTTTTCTAATGAAGGTTCAGAAACAGGGATTGATACGGCTTTAGTTTACTTTAAGGGGCTAATTAGAGACCGATTTCAACTAGAACAAAGAAGAAAGGTCATGAAATTTTGGTGAGACATTTTAAGTGTCATCCACATCATAGAAACTGGGAAACTTATATAGAGTGTCTACAGATATCAGATCAACCAGATTTTGTTCTTCAGTAGATTCTAGATTTGGGGGTTGCTCCCCATCAATAGTTGCATCCTTCTCAAGACTAAAAGGTTTAGTATGTTGATCTAATTCCACAAACACATCTTATAGTTCTTCACCCATTTCTTATTTAGACAACTTAAAAGCTAGCTCTATCCATTCTTCAACTAAATGAATGATATTAAGAATAAATTATTCAATTGGGAGTTCCTCATGGTTATCCTCTTGTATAATAGGTAGCTCTTCCACTATAGGTTCTTCTATGTGATTTTTTTTAGTTTCATTGCCAACAGATTTTGTTTCAACCTCAGGTTGATTTTCTTGATTAACAACTTCTTTAGAACCAGGGACCTCTTCTTTAAGAACATCATGAGGAATAATATTATTGTCTTCCTCAACATAAACATTTTCATTGGGAGGTACTTCATCCTCTTCTTCTTCTATAGAAGAGTACTCAACAACCACATCCTGTTCCAAACCAGGATTAGAAATATCTCTTAGTCTTGAGGGATGTTCCAAAAGATTGAATTTTTCATAAATTATATCATTGTCTTCTACCAATTATTTTTTTCCAAGGGTTCCAATTTATCTTCATCCACTTGATAGTGACTTTTTAAAGGCATTACTCAGATTCCTTTATAACTTCCTCATTAGGACCAACCATACCTTTGGCATGAATCATGGATAAGATAAGTCGAGTGTAAAATAGGGAGGTTGACTTGGATGTGGATTTGATGAGTTCACACCTGTGGTGAATGATATACTTTCAAAGGTTATTCTTATGACCATTTTCCATAAGGTGTATCAAAAACACATCATGATATTTCAAAATAGAAAAATAACCTTTTCTGGGGCTTATAATATTCTGAATAAACTTGAACCAAATCCTTGATTCTCTATCTAGTTTAGCAGTAATGGATCTCCTTTTGGTCCCCTTTCCAGTTAAGGCTTTCAATGAATCCTCCAGATCAAAGAATTCAGTTGAAGGTGGAGGTCCTCTCTGATAATCCTCACAGATTCCTTGATAAGGTATCCTAAGTCTAGCAGCCCATAACCTTGAAGAGAATGAGCATTTTTTCCATTGATCCAACTTCTCACAACATATTCATCTTCATACTCAAAGGAGAATTGAACATATTGATAAAACTAATCCAATAACATATGGTATATTGGTCTATCTTCCTTCAAAAACCACTCTAACCAGACTTTTTGTTCTAAAACAATAAAAAAAGAGACTTACTTGACAGAATCCACATGGGGAAAACCCCATTATTAGTTATGACTACTTGGTTTAACAGATTTGTGTTTAGAGGACCATCAGGTGCTAGGTTGGGTGCAAATTTCTTATTATTTGTGCTACATTTCTCATGAGTCGATGATGAAGTTTGTTTCATCTGGGCCATCCAATGAAGGTTCAAGATAGAGAAAAGGGTTGTAGGTTTGAGGAGAGGTTACAAATGAGTGAATTGATGAAATATCACATGAAGTACAAATGATACATCCTTTATTTTATCATTTAGGAATACCTAACTCTGCAAAAGTAAACGTGCTGGAACACAATAAGGAGAAAAGGATAATTACCACAATACGTATTTTAATTCAAATATATATAAATAATCATACATAATTTTTACGATGATATCATATAGGGTCTTTACAGTGAGACAGAGAATGAACTTTACGGTGAGAAAGTAACTGACACACAGTAGTCATGAAGCACTAACTGTGAGACAGTAATCATGAAACAATAAGATTTACAGTAGTAAGATATTTACTTATGATTTATCATGACTAATTCATGTATGTTGTGGTCTATTCTGTCAGAATTTAATGATTTGGTATATATATCAGTAAGATGATACTCAGTACCAATGAATTATATTGCGATGTAACATTTTTTATAATGATCTCTCAAAAAGTTAGGCCTCACATCAATATGCTTTGTCCTATAATGTGAAACAGGATTTTTTGCGATGTTAATCACACATTTATTGTCGCGATTTATATGTACATGTTTGAAATGATATCCAGAATCTAGTAATGTATGTCTCATCCACAAAATTTGTGCACAACAACTGCCATCAGCTATGTATTCAGATTATGTAGTAGATAATGCAACAGAATTTTGTTTCTTACTATATCATGATACTAGTAACTTGCCTAAAAAGTGACATGTTCCATAGGTGCTTTTTCTATCTTACTTATAGCCACCAAAGTCTACATTAGAATAACTAACTAATTTAAATGATTGTCCTCTCAGATATAGCAGTCTGAGATTGGGTGTATGCTTGAGGTTTTTGAAAAATCTCTTTACATCATTTAAATGATATTCCTTAGAATTTTCTTGAAAACAAGCACACATACACATAATATACATAATGTCTGGTCGACTAGCAGTCAAGTAGAGTAATCTTCGAATCATTCCTTTATAAGTGGTTAGTTCAATAGATTTTCCATCTTCATCAAGATCCAACTTACAAGTGGTACTCATGGGAGTGTTACTCCTTTTAGTGCTCTCTAATCCAAATTTTTTTAGAAGATCTATATTATATTTACTTTGACTTAAAATAATTCCATCATTATTTTGAAAAATTTTATTTCTGAGAAATAATTTTAGTTCACACATTAAAGTCATTTCAAATTCATTTTGCATTATTTTAGAAAAATCAACACGTAGAGAATTTTTTTTAAAATCCAAAAAATAATGTCATCTACATAGATTTTAACAACTAAAACATCATTAGAAATTCATTTTATAAAAACAGTAGGATCGTATATTCCTTTTGTAAAAACATTAGAAATAATAAAAGTAATCAGTCTGTCATACCAGGCTCATGGATCTTGTTTTGAACAATATAAAGATTTTGATAATTTAAAAATATGATTTCAAAAACGAGGGTTTATAAATCCTGGGGGTTATTCAACAAAAACACCCTCAGATATATACCCATTTAATAATGAACTATTAACATCCATTTGATATAGTTTGAAATTCAGATGTGCAGCATAATAAAGAAGGATTCTGATGGCTTCAAGTCGAGCAACCGGTGCAAAGGTCTCCTCATAGCCAATTCCTTCTTCTTGACTATAGCCTTGAGTAACCAATATAGCCTTGTTTCTAACTATGTTGCAAACATAATCTACATTATTTCTAAACACACATTTAATACCTATGGTAAATGTGTCTAAAGGACTTTCAAAAATTTTCCAAACATTATTCCATTCAAACTGTTTATGTTTTTCTTGCATTGAAAAGACCAAAAATTCATCATTGATAGCATCATTAATGTTTTTAGCTTCAAGTTGTGACCAGAAGACTTGATGTTCAACCTTATTTCTAAGAGAAGCTAGATTTTGAGTTTTTTTGTCTAGGTCTCCTAGAAAAGCATCTAACAGAAGGTTCACAAGAGTTCAAACGGTTCTTGAAATGGAGGGATTAGTGATTTCAGGTTCATCGACAGGTCCAGATTCATTGTGACTTCATTCTAGTAAATTCATAGAACTGGAATTTTTCATAGATTCTTTCACAGAAGTGTTTGAGAATTTTAAATTGATGTTCAGATTTGATACATCATCCTCCAGGTTTTCTAGAGAGGTTTCAATTTCATGTGGATCTATTTCATCAAATTTGACATGGATAGATTCTTCCATACATTTAGATCTTTTATTGAACACTCTATAGGATTTACTAGACTTGAAATATCCTAAAAAGATACCTTCATCACTATTGGATGCAAATTTGTTAAGATTTTCTGTATTATTTAGAATATAGACTTTACACCCAAAAACATTGAAGCAGTTAACTTTGATATTTCTATTGTTCCCTAACTCATAAGGATTGCTCTTAAGAATAGGTCTCATAAACACTCTATTGATTATGTAGCATGTTGTATTGAAAACTTTAGCCCAAAAATAAATAGGAAGGTCATATTCACTCAGCATTGTTCTAGCAATCTCTTGTAGGGTTCTATTTCTTCTTCATACAACTCCATTTTTTAGGTGTTCTTGGGGAAGAGAAATTGTGATTATAACTATTTTGTGAGCAAAAGGATTAAAATTCTTGATTTTCAAACTCACGACCATGATCACTTCTTAAGGATTTAATTATAAGTCCACTATGATTTTCTACAGACATAACATATTTAGTAAAATAAGAACAGGCTTCACTCATGTGAGCCATAAAGAAGGTCCAAGTTTATCAAGAAAAGTCATCTACAAGAACAGAAATATAGCACTTCCCATTTAAACTATAATCTCTATATGGTCCAAATAAATCCATGTGAACTAGTTAAAGATGTTGAGAAGTTGAAACTTCTTTATTTGGTTTGAAGGAATCATTGTGTCATTTTCCTTTTTGATAGGGATTACACACTTTGTCATTTAGAAACTCAATTTTGGGTAAGTCATTAACTAATATTTTTCTAGTTAACTTTCTAAGGGAGTGAATATTACAGTTTCCTAGTATCCTATGCCAGATCCAAGACTCTTTATGAAATACACTTAAACATGAATCATTTTGATAAGCTTAGGAATCTAAGTTAATAGAGTAAACATTTTCATTTTTTAAAGCAGAAAACACTAATTCATCTTTAGAATTAATGATATTGCAAGCATCATTTTCAGACCTATCATGAATTCCATCGTCACATAATTGTAGGATACTAAGAAAATTATATTTTAATATATCAATAAACAACAGATTATAAATTAAAATTTAGTTAGATTTACCGATTAGGCTGAGACCAATAATCATTCCTTTTGAATTGTCACAAAATGTGACATATCCTCCATCTGTTTTGATTAGGGTCTTGATTCATGAGTAGTCACCTGTCATGTGCCTTGAAAACCCATTTTCCAAGTACCATACACTTTCATAAGAACTCTTTAAGCCTCATTCCTACAAAATGATTAAGAAAAAATAGATTTCAGTACCCATGCTCGTTTGTATCCAGTAATATTATAAATATGTGATTTAAGAACCCATATCTATCTCATAGTCTTCCTATACGAATTATGTAAAGTATATGAAAAATAAAATCTATTTGGTCCAGAAAAACATGAAACAATAGTCAATGTATCCTAATTTGAATTAGATGATTTGTGTCCAGAATTGGAAGTAAAACTATATGTCCTAGATCTTGAAACAAAAAAATTTCTACCAAGGTTTCTTTTTCTAGGTTGATAACCAATACCAGTGTTGTATGTAGGGGAAATTTTTTTCCTAAAATTTGTGTAAGGGTATTCTTCCCATTGGTAAACATTTCATGTTCATACTTCAATTTTTCATTAGACATTTTTAATTCATTGTTTTCTTTTAACAGTTGAGCATTTTTAACTTTTTCAGTTGTGAGTTCGAATTTAATAGTCACATTGAGAGCATGTTGTAAGTCCATTGATTTATATATGTCTTTTATTTCATTGCATGTCTCTTCAACCATGTTACAGCATTCAATGATTTCTTCATTAATCATGTTTTTAGAGTCACTCTCATTTTTAGAATAGTATGAATTATGTACATGATAGTCCAGTGTTACCTCATATGTGTTTTTCCTAAAACACAAATGTGCATTGTTAGCATGTTCATCATGTGATGTTTCTGAGCCTCTTGAACTATCCCTAGAAGCACTCCAGGTTGCTTTCATGGAATTTTTATACTTCCTGTCCTTGTCCTAATATTTCATTTTGTACTTGAGCTTTGGAAAGTCAACCTTGATATGTCTTTTACACTTACATTCATAACAGACAATCTCATCATTCTTGTAACTTCTACTCCATACCTTCTTCTAACTTCCTTTTTGGTCATATTTTCCCTTGAAGTAAGGCTTTCATAAAAAGTTCTTCTTCTTGTAATTTTTTTTGAATCTTCTGTCTATTTGAACCATCTCCTCATCACTATTGGGTGGTGATTTTTCACTACAGGAAATTTCTATAGATGCTTCCAATTTCCCATAGTCTTTGTCTTTAGAGGTGGTGGACTTGAATGTAACAGATATCGTTTTTTGTTCATCCTCCTCCTCTTTGTTGACATTCAGTTCCTCTTCCTACCTCATCAGTTACTCAATGAGTTCTTTTATAGGTAGCTTGATGATGTCTCTTAATTCTCTAATAGAGACATAGGTTCCCCTTAATATGTCAGGTATACATCTATGAATTCTCCTATTTTTTTCCTTGGAAGTGACTTCTCTTCTAAGGGAGATCATTGTGTTTATAATCTCATTAAACCTAAGATACATGAATAAAATTGTTCATAAGGTTTCATTTTAAAAGTATCATATTTGATAGTATAAGTATTAAGTATCAATTATTTTACACTAGATGTTCCTTCATGTGAGACAGATAGGGTATCCAAAATCTGATGGGTAGTTTTACAAGCTGAAATTCTATTGAATTCATCATCTCTTAAGGAGTAGTATAAAGCATTAATAGCTTTGAAATTTTGATTATAGGTAGTTTTGACTGGTTCATCCAATGTAATTCTATCAATAAAAGGATTCTTGTGTTCTTCTATAATGGATAACCAAATCTCAAATCCCAGACTCTCTAAGTTCATTTTCATTTAAATTTTCAATTGAGCATAGTTGGTTCAATTAATGAATGGTGGTATGTTGGTTGTATCACCTTCCAATATATTATCCATAATAACAGAATAGGTTTATAAAGCAAGAAATTAAGAATTAACAAAAATTTATATATCATTAATATACAACTACAATCACAGTTGAATAAGATTATCAAGAGTCATAATGAACATCCTATAATACCATATTTGGGTCAGAGTAGAATACTCAAGAGGGGGGTTAATTGAGTATCTATAAAAATTTCTAATTAAAATGTATTTCTAAAATGTTTCCCCAAATGATTCAATATAGACTAGTTAATCAAATTAAAATGGTTATAAAGGTTTTAATATTTGAATAACTTCTTTGATGTTTTATTAGTTCTCAGTAATCTTATTATCAGTGATTAATATTACATTTGAAGCTATTCTACTTAGGCAGGGTAATTATAACTTCTTTCCAAGATTAACTATCAAAGTAGGTTTAGTGATTTCTTAATTATCCAGTCGAGTAGTGAAGCATATAAAACTAAATTAAGCAGCACAATGGATATGAAACAAGTTGTTCAGTCTCAAGTCGAGACCTAATCCACTCCACTTGGTGATAACCGGCTACCAAGCAGTTTATATAAGTAATCTTGATCCACACCCTAGTTTAGGGTTAAACAACAGTACACTAGACTATCTTGGTCATACAGGGACCTCTTCCATAGATCTTCATCGGTGCAAACTACCAGGAAACCCAAGGACCTCTTCCGCACTTATCTGTGGGTATACACAAGAGTAAAATAAGGATTGAGTAAGGATATCTTGTATCCCTCAGTTTAAAGTAGGAGACAGAGCATGTTGTTATACAGATACACACACTGCTTGAAAATTAATAAAATGATACAGAATAGAGAAGTAATATTGAGATAGATTTAGAAGTGCTCTAAGTATTTATCTTTGCAGCTTTGGACTTCTGAGATGATGCAGATGCAGAACTTTATTCCTTGTATAGAAAATAGAGTGTCATAAGCCAGACAGATCCGGTTTGTGTTCATCGTAATGATTGACAGTGTGAATATGATTTTGGGATTCAAGTATGATTTTTGTGTTCTTCAGTAGAGTGGATTTTCATGAGCCAATTATCATGAATGTATTTTGTTGTCTCTCTCACACCCACCAACTTGTTCTTTGTATCATATTGTTTCTTACCAGCTTTTCGAATATGTCCACACCCCTATTTGTTTCTGGGCCACATTACTCTTTTATCTTGGAGTGCATGTGTTGGGGATGATAGGTTTCATGTATTCATCACCTCATACCTCATACTATCTGATGATATTTCATCAAGGAAACATTAATTATGTCAGTTCATTAAAATCTTCAAATATTACGGTTAGAGATAAAATTGAACGATGAAAAAATATAAGAGGAAATGTTGTCATAGTATGTCATGGAAACAGTGTCTCCTTCACACGGTGTCTGGATTTGTCAAAGTGTATCGTAATTATGGTGTCTCGCGGTCACGGTGTCTCATGTTCATGGTGTCTTCTTGTTCACAGTGTCTCGCTCATGGTGTCTTGTTCACGGTATCTCATGGTCATGGTGTTTTCTTGTTCACGATGTCTTGTTCACGGTGTCTTGTTAATGGTGTCTTGTTCATGGTTTCTCATGGTCATGGTGTTTGGATATCACAGTGTCTAAATGTCACGATGTATGATCCTTCACAGTGTTTTATCCTTCATAGTGTCTGATTTACTTTTCAGAAAGACAAAACCATTGGCAGACTCATGGTGTCTCAGACTTTTCAAAATAACTATATTTAGACTTAAGAAATGATGATCATAGAATGAATTAGACTTAATCATTTGTAAATTAAGGTATTATAAGAGTATTTCAAGGATAGTATAAGGTAATTAAACTGAATGTAGAGAAATTAAGACCATTTATGGATGTTCTTAATTCATGAGAATACTTAAACAATAATACACATGATTTGATATAATTTATAAGATTTAGGAAGGTTGTATAGGATTTGTGATCATTAAAATATGATTAGTACTTGAGGAGTCCAACAATATATATTCTAGTATAATAATTATGTCATATAATACATACTTATTAATAATATATATTTTTATAATCATCTTTGTATGGTGATCATGGAAATGAATCTCATCGCATCATTGAGATAGTAAGTCGTACGTACGCACGAGCGGCGAAATCTGTTATTTAATAATAAAATGGTATGTAATTGAATAATATATTAATTATATAGAACCATTATAATGTTATTTTCATTATTTATATATATAATACTCATCATTTTATCCATAAAAATAACATAATGTTGAATAACAATCTACACCACGACGTCGAGACGGTAATATGTAAGTACCCACACATGGTGACTTTATCAATCATAGGGTAGATAGAATAATGAATATGATTGTAACATATTTATAATAACATATCCATATATATAAGATACTAAAGTTATAATTTTATTATGAAAACAACAAAAAAAGAGGAAGTAGAAGAATAAAAGAACATTGAATGAGGTTTTAAAATAATTACCTCTTCTTCAGGTTCTTCCTTTTGATTTAAACAAAATAAATGTTTAGGATGCATATCTGGTCAAATTAAGGCCACTTGGTTGAATTGAGGTAGTTAGGTGGATATTTGAGAATGGTTTGAAAAATCAAAATGGATTTGGATGTTTCAATTTAAGAGAATGGGAAGTATACTTTTTTAAGAGAGGTGTGGGGAAATTTAGGAAACGAATGAAATATTGATTTATTATAAAACTATTTTCAATTTATAATAGATTAAAATGGTTATATATCTATGATAATATGGTGATTGGTAAAAACCTTCTAAATAAATAGGTTTTAGACATGTTTAGGTAATAAAATTATCCTTATCTTTTCGATTTAACCCTTCTTTAAATAGTTTAACCATGTCTTCTTGTGTTTTTTATACTACATGGTTAATATAGTTACTATAAAATGCCAAGAGAACCACAGGTGGTTCATTAATGACATATGTAACATTATATAATTCATTTGGTAGAATCATAAATTTTTAGGATTATTATATAATTTAAAAAAATCTTATTTTTTTAAAAAAATCAATTATGTCAATTTTGACACCGTTTACTATTTGGTTTTTGTTAAAGACATAAAAAATTGATTCCATCAACAAAAATACTTTGAATCAACCCTAAAATGTAATATTCACCTAGAAAATTTGTGGATGGCATAAAAAGTTAAAATTTACACTTATTTTAATATTTCTAATATCAATTATTTTAATCATTCATTAATATGGTAATTAATTCATCATCATTGTTACATATATAAATTTAGTTCTGTAATGTCTAACAATTTAAAATAAAATAATACGATGTAGAAAATATATTTATCTTTCTAATAAATATTTATAGTTGAATTTATAAAATTTATTAAAGTAAATTAAAAATCATTTAGTTATTAAAATGCTAATTTAAAACTTTTAACTCTTCTTTAAATAAAATATAATAAATGTCTTAATCTAATCCAAGTGGATAAAATGGATAATTTTTTCTAAGGATGATTTTGGATGAAAAACACTTATCTAATAGAATTAGGACATGTGTTGGGGTAATTTTATATTATTATAATATTATTTTTACCTTTAATTACCTTATATACTTTTTACCGTGGTAAATAGAATTCAAAAGTTATTATTCGCCAAAAATTATTTTCATCCTATTGAACCACATTTTACAGACTGATTATTATTGTGTCTGTGATATTTTTGAAATTCAATTCACAGAAGCATTAAAATTACATTTTATGCAAATATCAATGGTCCCTAGAAGGTGGGTAAAAGATGTTAAAACGTTCAACAAAATTTTATATATTTAATCATATTATAAAATGACTCAAATAACATAAATTATATTAATATATTTATTATGTATCTATTTTGACATTATAATAAATTATAATTAAAATTATTTTTTAAATGAAATAGTCATTTTTTATGTACTATATTGTATTATTCACTATTCATTAAAAATTGAATGTTTTTAGAAAAATACAAAAAATTCACCCTAAGTGAGTTTTGATATTTCAAATTCAAAAATAAATCATATTTTACCAAATTCATTTTTTGGTGTCTAAAATTAATTTTATTATTTGTTCACAAAAGAACATAAAAAAGTAGGTCTTTGTGAAAATAGTTCTTTTAAATATATATTTATTTTAACAAAATTTATACATTTCATTATAAATAATTTTTATTTATGTGAAGATATTATAATGAAATTTAAAATTTATTTTTAAATATTCATATTAAAATATTTAATTGATAAATAAATATATCATTTAAATTATTATAATAATAATGTGTTGTTTCGCAGAAACTCAATGTTTCATATCACGCAAACCAAGTCGGTGTTGCCTAAAATATAAGCTATTAAATTAAATTAAAGAGATAATGTACTATGACATCTTGGGGAGTTACATCCTTGCTACTAGAATCACCATGTGAAGGATCCCTACGGTGCTTCGTGCTACCAAACGAAGGAGTACCAACCCTGGATACTGAACTGCTCTGGCTCACATCTCTCAACTCCCTTATATTGCAATCGGTAATCAGTTTCTAATTCAATATAGAAATCACTGAAGTCAGCCTAAATACATTCACCTATGATCGAATGTCGTAGCTGATACCATTCTCAAACCACCTAGTCAAAGACAGCTTGTCACCTCCTAGAGCATGTGCGAAGCGATGAAGCTCGTGATACCAGAAGAATACAGCTTCACCATAAGAGGTCCCTACTCCAAATTCAAGAAATATTAGGATCGATCATCCCTCAATGTCTCGAGGTAAAAGTAATCATAGATGTTCCTATTAAACTATTCTCGATCCATATCGTGGAGATGTCCCACCTGTGTGAAAACAAGCCACCATCTCTTGGCAGAATCATGTATTATGTAAGTATCGAGATTCAACCTCTTTTCTAAAGGCATCTCTAAATGCTCAAATATATTATGTGTGGCCTACAACCGTTACTCTATAGAATTTGGTCCTCCATCCCATGAAAAGGTTGGAGGATACAACTTCTAGAACACCCACATGAATTCTTCCACAGTCAGGGAAGAATGTGGTTCTCCCTGGAAAGTATGCATCATCCTCAAAAAGCCTTCACGAAACTATACATCAGCACCTACATATGGTATAATAGTTGGTGCCAAGACAGGAACAATAGGAGGATCCTCTAGTAGTCCCTGATCTATCCTTTCTGGTGTCAGGTCATCACCCTTCACCTGGCATACAAATGGAGGACATCTTGATGGAATAACTCTAAAATGTCAAGTAAAAACCTCAGTTTAATATTATCTAGTACAGTAACATATAATTTCAAGAAAGGAACAAGTGGAGAAACATTCTAGTTTTACAAAATAGGGTTACACGGTGTGTGTAAACCCTATACAGCATGTGTCTTTAAGGTTTTACCACTGCATGGACCTCTTCCAAACCTGGAAGTGCAATACCCAAACACACACTATGTTACTCTCGCGACACAACGTGTACTTGAATTTTCCCTCCTACACAGGTTCCTTTACATGGATAGAACAACAGAGTTCTCTATTGGGTAACACTACATGGCAAGTTCACCCCAGTCATGGAAGTTATTAGTTTAGTTACTTCTATTTGTGTCATTGGTCACACGGTTAGATGCATAGTTGACTCTATATAGTTTTTACAATCATGAGATGGTGTGTACAACCTAAGTTTCATCCACCCGTGCCATTGGTTACATGACCAAATACATGGTTCGCTGCACACGGCGTGTACAATCTAGACACGACGTGTTCTACCCAAATTTTACCAACCATGTGTCTCTGCTCACACAGTCAGTCCCACAATCAAGCACTACATGACATGTACTCCCGGTACACAGAGTGTTCATAAAAAAATTTGTTCCTTCTAGAATAGAAGAACACATGGTGTGTGTTCATGACACCACACATTGTTTTGTACGCATTTCTGAACAATAATCCTATAAAAATTCACTAAAACCCTTATAAACATAAAATTTTTCCCAAGGCAGGAAATATTCCGACCCGTGAGGGCCCATAATCCTGAAAATCAAATTTTGGCATCCATATTCATGTCATATCATAATAGAATCCAATTAATGTTCAACCATGATCCTCGAAATTCTTTTCCAATAGGGTTTATAACACCTCAGAGATAAAAGTTTCGTGTCCATCCAAATCAAAAATTATATATTCCAATACCCTGTCAAAATACCAGGTATTCTATCATGACATCTTTCATAATATCATTCATATCTAGAAAAACATCTATCAAAATAGCATGCAATCAGTAATTCATCCTAAATGGCATTACAAGAATGAATGACATGTGATCTCTAGAAAGTGTCTATATAATGCATGAGAAGTAATACCCTCATCTCATATAGTGAAAATTTTAATAGAACCTCGATGATATAAACAATAACAGCACAAAACAAGTGAATCACCCAACGGTTAAATTGAATCAACTGTAACAATTGCAAAACCAGAAAAATTGTATTATTCGAGGTAACATGGTTTTTCCTTGTACTTGGGTTAGCTACTCCCGGGAATAGATTATTAAGAACAACCCATTCCCTCCTATACATATCTATAGGCTCCAAGTAGTAAGAAAAAGTTGATATGAAACTCATCTGTTTACACTTTGTAACATTCTGGATCTAGGTGCTGACCAAAGGTGCCCTAAACCCGGTTGGTCACATGACCTTAAAAAAAATTCCTAAATGCTAGAGTCTACCGACTAGCAGCAATGTCCATGGTGTGATAATGGGGAAACTATGGCCTCACTGGCAGAATATACATAGCGGAATAACAGAAAATAAGCAGTAGCATAAGGAGTAATACGATAAAATAGAAGGAAACATTGGAATACTGATAGTATAAACAACTGCAGCATATATAAATAAATGATGCATGTAAAATGTATCTAGGAATGTAGCCAAACAAGTCATAATTCTGGAAATACAATACTAAAACCCATGTACAGAAAAAAGTAAACACCAACAACATCGCAAGACACATATTTGTGCCATGCTCTCTAGCTCCAACAAAAAACATGTACATGATTAAGAAGGTAGATTTCCGTTATATACACCTCTATCCATATAATATTTTTGGGACCAAAACCATGACCCAAACAAGGTGTGAGACGAATCCCCATAGGTAACCACCAAGATATTAGTGCCTAACAATCATTGAATGTATATAACAGGCAATATGACGAAATTAAGCAATAAAGTGGAAAATACTCAAAAGTAAACAATCCTTGAGTTTTCCAATTACATTCATCTTCATTGATAAGTTATTAAAACATTTTAATAATGTAACATTGAGACCAATCCTAATATTTGTATCCCCCTATATAATAATATCAACCAGATCCTTAGAATACCATCTAAACAACCATATAAGACCGAGTCCAAGCTAGTGCATTGGCATGGAAGACTCATCACAATTATGTATCTATTCTAAACCAATAATCTAGGAAATATATCAAGGTCTAGCCACTCTGGTCTCACATAGCATGGTGTATAGATAATGACTTCCTGGGTAGTTGTCACGGTCAATACCCCTTTTCTACATAACATTAATAATTTATACGTGACCTCCAGGTTTCTCTCTTATTTAATACCCCATGAATCAACATAATTAAAATAATAATAAACGACCTTTGGGTAGTTCTCATTATCAATAACCCTAGGTAAAAATCTACACCAATGATCTCATGGTTCTTGGTAAATAAAGATAGAACCCCCTATAGTTTTCCTTTCCAAGGTAGTCATGGTCCATTGGAAGATCAGTGTGTTTACAACGTTCGTTAAATTCACTACATGCAATTCAAACTATTACCTGGATCAAATTTAATCAAAGCATAAAATGAGTGTCATAAATATCCAAACAACTCTATCCTAAACAGCTATAGGCATGGAAATCATGGTATGCCTCATAGGAAACCTAGTCCAAATGGCCAAAAAAGACAAACAAGGGAACATACCCATGAGGTGTCCCATAAACAAGGTTAAATAATCTTATGCATAGGAAAAAACCGTAATTAAACAACCAAACCATAGCAGGTATTAAACAGGGTCAAAATCCAAAATACACAATACCCCATCATGGGTATTTGTCACTTTAAGCATATATAATCAAAAGACAATTGAAGAACGGAACAAACTTCCCACCTTGATGTTGTAAGATGAACACTCTTGAATTTCATTCCTTGAATTGGCCAAGAGTTCCATAGATCTATATACAGGTCAAAATTGTACAAACTTGAAAAACACATGAGAGGGGAGAAATCATGAATTCAGTCTCTAGAGGAATATAGAACTTATAGGTGGGAATCCCACGCACCCGACCACATATCAATCGGAGCTTGGATAGTGGAACGGTAGGGGTTCAAAGATTCTCAACCATTTGCCCCTCTTATATAGGAGACATGGGATGAAGAAATGAGTTCTAGAGATTATATGTAACCCTGGCCTGATTACTCAAATAAAAATAAATGTACACGATGTGTTCATTTAATGTACATGCTATGTACTAGCCTCAACCGTCCACCGCTTTAGGTGGTTTTCCAGGTCACCCACAAGGTGATGTACTTGTCCACTACATGGCTAGTAAACAGATTCCTGTGGAAACTTGGTACATAGTGTGTAATCAAATGTAAATGGTGTTTACTTAGAAATTTTCCTGAACATGATTTTTTCTTAAAAACAACCATAAATTAGGATACAAACATTAAATGAAGATCTGGGTTCTTACACATTGTTTTAGAATCAGATTTGCGACACAAGGGGATGCTAGTAGTATAATTCTTCATTAATGAATAGTATAACACCATTTGGGTGTGTTCCCTTAGTTTATCTCAATGATGGAATAGTGATTCGTCACATCCTGAGCATTGGGTGTGATCACCTCTATAAGATTAGTTCAGATATAATTTGGGTATCCCTCCATGTAATCTATTCTGTGATCCTCTATTGATTATTATTCTGGCCTGTGAGGGTTTTAAGTAGTCATCATGATCAAGATACATGGGAATATTTCCTCTAAATTACCCAAATTTCAATGTAGTGTACGGTATACCCCAGAGGCCCTAGGTAGGATGTAACAACCCAGAATTTTATCAATATAATTTCCCTTTATTATACTTATATCAGCTAGTATAATTCACAAACATCACATAGAAAAACCAAAAGAACATTATTATCATAAATTTATAATGATATATTACTCAAAAATAAAACCGATAATAATTCTAAATATTACAACGATGTAATAAATAAGAAAAAGAAAAAAGAATAGGATAATTTGGATCTTCTCAATCAACCAGAATAACCGCTCTCATAAACAATGCTGTAGAAATAAAACATAATGATAATAATATAATATTCATCTTTAAAATTAAAACATATGGAACATTCAAGATAATATATAAGGGAAAGAATAATTAATTGAATAAGAAGTTATAATAGGAATTTTTGGATCCATAAAAATGTTATAATTTAACTGTTAGAATAGTAATCTGATCGTTGGACTAGTAACCAGACTGCTGGAATTATAACTAATCCTTTAAAAATAGTAAACTAGAAATTATAATAGTATCGACATTATGGAAATGTAAAATGATATTTAGGTTTCTTATAAAATTAAAATATTATATATTTAAAATAGGTTCAATATAAATAAATGTTTGAAAAATAAAAAATTAATTAGTTGTATTTTTTAAAAAAATGTATTTTTTGAAAATTTTGTAATGTATATAATAATTAAAAACAATTTTTTTCCCTAAAATAGATTTATAAATTTATATTTTGTTGTATTATAATTATGATATTATTTTATGATGCCATATATACTTTTTCAAGAGATAATAAAATAAATTGGTATTTTTTAAATAAATGATAATTTTATTTAAAATTTAAATCTCTCATATTTAGATAATTATTTTCACAAAATGGATTATATATTTGAAATATACATATTGAATTTTTTTGGGGATTTCTTTTATTTTCTAAAATATTTGAATTTTTGTTGATAGTGAATATAATAATTCATAGTATTTAATATTATAAGACAAATATATGAATTTTGGAGTCATTAATGATATAAGAATCCATCAGTTCAATGTCACAAACACTAGTTATTGTATATAGTCACAAAAATAAATGATATTGATAATATAGATTTAAAATAATTAACTAATGAACATAATAATAAAAAACACTCATCTCTTACCATAATAAATACAACCCCTCACCACACCTTCTCATAGCACCTTCTAATCCTTGGAAATATCCAATATTATATTAAATTCAATTTCCAAGACACTTCCTCATATCATAGTGTTTCTAGCTACACCAAAATACCATTTTGAAGTGACTTAAGAAGGTCCTCAAGAAGAAAACATTGAACAGGTAAAATACTCCATCTTCTTATTTTAAATTATTTCTTTCTTATAACATACCCTCAACCTCTCCTATAAAAAATTGAATAACAACTCCAGTATCTTGTATATACATTAATATCATGTTTATAATAAAATATATTGTATCCCTCATTTTTCTAATTTCCTCTTATTCAGAGAAACTAAACCATTGTCAAAATTATGGTGGTTCACCATGTTCATAGATAATGATTTTTTTTGGAAAAGGCTATGAATTAAATTATTGTTGAATATAATTTGATTCTCTATGGAATTAAGTGAAAATGCATAAAACATTTATAAAAAATCTATGGGATCTCTATGATCCTCCAAACTACCTATGGGTTATGCTTTCCCTCTTAGTGCCTAAATTTATCACTTTACTATTCATTCACAATTAAACTATATTTTGGAAATATGTTCCACACATATGTATATATCACAATTCATCTTTATTTGACAGGGAAACACATTCTTTAAAATGTTACCTTCAATATTCTTCTTAATAAGAATATATTATTTAACATAACGTCGCTTTTTCTTACACATATTTAAGTACATTTCATTATATGTTTTAAGCCTCTAATATTTTTCTAAAATTAGTCAATTTATCAAGAAAAAATAATTAGTTGATTTCTAGTTTTATGAAAACTATTATGTATTTATCCTCTTTAAATACACCTAACACTTCTCTTAAAAATCATATTAAAGTGACACATTTATAAATTTACCTAACCATTCTTTTTAATATTTTGAATTCAATTAGACGTCATTATTATTGATATATTATTATCTTTACATATATAATTTACTTGAATTAATTTATTTCTTATTTAGTGAATAAAATTATGATAAACCCTTTGGTTATGCCTTAAGTCACGATTATAAAAACCATTTATTTCTATGGGATTTCTGTTTTTTATAACTTATGCTTGACTTCTTTGTGTGTAAAATATATTCATGAACATGTTATGATTGGTGTTCTCATATATTACTATACTTTATTGGGTAATTTTTTCTCTCATGGTAAATTATTTATGTGATTATGTAGTAAAACTAATATATTAAGAGACTTTGTCTACCATGTGATATAGTATTGGAATTTATCCTTGAATCATGTTTATATCATGTTATATTTTTCTTCCACTTTCTAATGTTTCCATGATTAGATGACTTAATGTTCTGAATGTTATACTTCTATATGATGGTTCATGAGATGTTCCATTTATATTTTCATGTTATACATTCTAAATCATGTTTTATTGTCCATTCCATGTTTTATTCTCTTACTGGGTTTTTTAGGTCATCCCTTTTGTCTATATATTCCAAAGGTTATCATATGTAGTTGTAGGAGCTCAAATAGAGATAGAATATAATTATTGAAATATGTTTTATTATGGTTTCAGGTTTTAAAATTATGTATCTAATCTTATAAATTCAGAATCCTTTTCATTCTTGGTTTTAATTCAATGGAAGTTTATACTGAAAATCATGAAATAATATGTGTTCATGTCTTGGTCCAAAATAGGTGGTATCAGAGAATGGTATATTTATTTATTGGGGTTAAGAATAGGAAAAATAATAATAATACAAAGGATAATTAAATCCACAAAGATAACCTATATTGAAACATAAATAATCATAATTTAGGTTATACTTTTCATTTATATGTAATTCCTTCTACATTCATAATTTCCATTTTATATTCTCATTAGTTATGTATTCAAGCCCCATAAATTTTCCCTATTCTTAATGGAAGGAGATAGGATAACTTGTTCCATTAACCAATGTGATGGGAAATTTGATGATTTCTAATATTAGATATAAAACCTAAAGGGAACAAGAACTTAGAACCTCATGATAGTACTAGATCAACTATCTCATGTTACAAATATTAACTTGAATTATATATAATTCCATATTTCTCACAAAAAAGATCATGTTTTGGTCAATTCTGTTCTATTAAAAGTTCATTCTATATTTAGTAGATCTTATGATCCCCTCATAATGGCAGAATATGTTAACTCCATTGAGAAGATTTTAATTTTCCCCCTATGATCAGAGAAAATAAATTCATGTGAGGAAATATACCATTTTAATCAATAAATTTTTCTGTGTTGGACAATAATAAATAACATTACGTATAATGATTAAATTTTTTCCAAGGAATGGGTGGAAATCAAGAAACAAATCAATAAATATTTTAACCAAACTCTTCATCTTAATATAGAGAGGGAGTTCCTCAGACTGAAGCAAAGTGAAGATGAGTCTATCAGAGAATATGAGGAAACAAATTCAATGATTTCATAATACATATTTATCTTGGTCAATAACACCAAAATCAAGGTGAATAACTTCCTTAGTTGGTTAAATAAGAGCCTGTGAATGTTATTAGAGATTCGATATGTTGGAAACTATGGAGTGATCCTTTTTTATTCTCATAAAATTAATATAGATATTTCTCACTCTCTATTTTCATGTGGTACTAAAGATAAAAATTGAAAATTTGAGTTCAGATAGTAGGATCAATAGAGAAATCTATTGAAGGAAAGAAAATAAATCATCATACATGTTAGAATCATTAGAATAAGCATCCTTAGAAATTTATAAAGGGAACATGAATATACTTCAAATGTAGAAAAAATTAGCATTAGGTTAATCATTTTCAAATATATATAAATAACCCCTCTAATGTTAAAGAATAAATTAATAATTATACCAACACTTATTATGTAGTATTTTTTTTCTACTGTAAGGAACACAAGCATTATGAGAGATCATTACCTAAGACTAGGGTTGTCGGAGGCAATCATCAACAATAACTTCTAAGGAAAAAAGTAATGATATATGATATCACTACTACTAAGGTATATCCAAACTATTATGTGGTGATAGGTAGACTAGTCATTCATTCAAGAATATCGTGTTGAGTCAATAAGTTTATCTTTTGACTTCTCCATTCCTTAGGGTTTTATGTTTTGAAAATCACAAACACTTTATCTTATGTTCTGTCTTTTTCTTATGTTCTGTTTTTATGATCTAGAATTGTCATTCTATTACACATACAGATGTATTACTATGATTTTCTATTATTTCAGATTTATAGATTATTCATATTGTCTTTGTGATACTGAATCCTGTGTATTAGTGAGACTGTCTTTGTGATACCGAATCTGGTGTATAAGTGATATCGTCTTTGTGATACTTATTCTAGTGTATAAGTGATACCATATTTTTGATACTGATTTGGGTGTATAAGTGATACCATCTTTATGATATCGAATCTGGTCTATAATTGATTCAAATTTTATGATTCCGATTCTGGAACAAATTCGATGCCGGTTTCACAATCTGATTTACTTTTCCTTATGAATCCATTACATTAATAATGATTTTCTTAAGAATCTATGTTTCTTAAAAAATTTATAGTTGTTAAATGTATCATTCCAATATTATTAGAGCCCAAGTTTGATTATATAACAGTAATATTTAACTAAAAATCGTTTCTTATACTTGAAACAATGTCGTACAATCAGTTACAAACAATCTGTTTTATGTTTGACATGTGTCCAGGTCCCTCTAAAATTTATGGAAAATATGACCGTTGGAGAGGAGCTGACTGCTGGTATTTTTTTCTTATAAATAAAATATCATTTAAACGATTAGAATTAGAATGATTATAAATAGTGAATAAAAATGAGAAAAAGTGGTGAAGCAATTTATAGAAAGGGAGGATCTTTCAAATCTCATTGCTTTGTGTGAATATCATGAGAAACTTGTTCAGTTGTGAATAACATGTTCAGACATGCTTCATGTAGACTCTGTTCATACAGATAATGGGATTTAGAGTTTTGAATACAGAGGTTACTATTTCCTTCTAAATTGAGAGATTTTGGGGATATCAAGAAAGATAATGATCTTCGGATTTAGGGATTACCTATGTATTGGTAAGACATATTTTCATGAAAGTATAAATCAATGAGCCTTTATCCAAAGTTTTTCGATACCCTTCTCTTTGAGATAAAATAATCTTGTTGTTACTTGTTTTCTATTTCAAGTTGTTTTATTTTCACTGTAATGTTAACTTTGTTAATGTTAAAAATTCTAACTTTCTTATAATTTCTAATTCCATTACTCTGATTATATTATATATTTTATATGCCTTAAGGATGAATCTTTATTCTAATAAAATATTTCTTAAGATTTTATCTTAATGTTGTAAAGTTTGAGAAAAGGTTTTTTTAAGAGCTGTTCTGAATGTTTGTTTAACTTTGTCAAACTAAACATTAATGGACCTAAAAGTAATTTTTAAAGAATACAATTCACCCCCCTCTTGTATATTGAGCATCTACAATAATCATATTCAATCCTTAATATCAAATGTATAATTTGATTCCAGTTCTACATATTAATTCATTTCTTACATGTTTTTTAGAATGACTCAAACTTCATCCCAAAATATCGCTGCAACGTTTTCCATGAAAACAATTAGTGGGTAAATTATTGCACCTAAATGATAAAAACCCTCCATGAACAATGTATTTGGACTGAAACACCAGTAAAATCTAGTCCTTTATCTTTTAGTGGAGTTTTATAATATATTGGGAATGGATTGGATTTGATTTTATAAAGCCAACATGAATATTTGGGAAAGGGATATTACTCTTCACATCCCAAAACATCCGCTAAATTTTTACAAGTTTTAGGAGGAGGATGAATCTTCTTCAAAATCAACATCTCAAGTATGGATATTACTTCTTTATGAGCAAGCATGTCGATATAAAATGGTTGAAAAAAAGGATAAGATCATGCTTGAATACCTTCCCATTATGAGGAACTACATTGATGTGTTCCCTGATGAATTTCATGGTCTTCCTCCAGATCGATTGGTGGAGTTAACAATTGATATTATACATAGATATATACCCATATAAAATAATTATTTTGAAATGTTCACCATTGAGTTGGAGGAACAAAATAAATAATTACAATAGAATATGAATTTGTGTTTTATATACCTCAGTGTTTCAACACAGGGTGGGACAGTACTCTTTGTAAAGAAGAGGGATGAATAAATACACCTACTTATAGATTATTATGATATCAAAAAACAATGATAAAGAACAAGTATCCCCTACCATGTATATATGACATTATGGATCAACTATTTGGGGATAATTATATAACCTTGGTAGACCTTAAGTTAAGATATCACCAGTTAAAGGTAAATAATGGATATATTCTCAAAAACATCCTTTTAAACAAGGTATGGACACTATGTGTTTATATTTATTCTTTTTATACTCACAAATTCTCTTGAATTATTCATGGATATAATTAATTGATTCATTATGTATTACCTTTATTATTTTTGGTAGTCTTTATATATGATATTTTGATTTACTCCATGACAAAGGAAGATCATGATAAGAATTTGAATACAATGATTATAACATTCTAAATGGAGGATTTTTTCCAAATTATAGTAATTTGAGTGTTAGTTAGAGGAATTGTGATTCTTTTAGAATGTTACCATTAGAAAAGGGATATATTATGACCTATAAATGAAAAATAAAATATAGGAGTGGCCGAATACAATATCTGTAAGGGAGATCAGTAGTTTCCATTTTCTAGCTAGGTGTTATTGATGATATGTGAGGGACATGTCAAAATTTTGAAAACAACTATCCAAGATGACATAGAAGGTATTAAAATTGTGTAGACAATTTAATATTATAACTATTTAAAATAGTTTAACAATATCATTATCACATAATAAGTACATAAACTACCCACAAGTGAGGAACTCTTCATGGTATATAGTGATTCATCGAAAAATGTATTAGGTTGTATACTAATTAAAATTGATAATTTGATAACCTGTTCCTAAAGGAACCTAGAAATTTCATGAGAAAAACTATCTCTCACAAGATATGGAGTTGGAGGCCCTGATATTCAAACTTAAAATATAGAGTAAATATCTATACTGGGAGAATTATGAGATATATTCTAATCACAAGAGGCTCAAATATATATTCACATATAAGGATATTAATATACACCAACAAAGAAAGCTTGGTCTCATCAAGGATTTTTACTACTCAATCCACTACCATCATACTAACTCAAATATAGTGGCAAATTCTCTAATTATAAAAGATCTTACAACTTTACTAATAATATTAATTGAGAAGGATCCAATCTTATTATACATGAAAATTATAGATATGGAAATAATTATGGTAGAAACATCCTAATTCATTTATCAAATTATTTCTCATCCATTCCATTCAAAGAAGATAATGGATGCTCAAAGAGATTATGTGGAAATTTAGAACAAGGTGGAAAAAAACGGAAATGGAAAACCCTTAAAGTTAAAAATTTATGGGGAACGAGTCCTAAGATTTTTTTCACAACTATGTGTACATACAAATCTAGAGACAAAGAAAGATATTTATAATGATACACATAGCTCAACCTTCACTATCAACCTTGGGAGAATAATGATGTATTGAGATGTCACGAACAAGACCGAGTACCCTGGTAACCTGATAATCAAGTAAGTAATGAAAAATCCTAAATGGTTTTCATAATCCCTGTGGGTAGAATAGTAGGACCTAATATCGTTCAACATAAAATTGGTAACAAATCATTCACAAAAAATACCAAAAGCAAGATAATAATGTTAACATCTGTACAAAAGAAACACCACTTGGAGTTATGAACCCGAATTCAACAAGGCATTAATTCCCAAAGTACTACAGTTGATGTACCGAAATAGGAAAGAACATCCCAAAGTCCATATGCAAACAACTCACCACATCCAATGTTCAACAGCTGGAACCACCTCCAAAATATCATTCCACCTACTCGAACATGGAAGAAGATAATCTACAAACCCAAAAAGACACAAGTAGGGTGTGAGATAAAATACCAGTAGGGTCTCACCAAGGATTCTATAATAGATACCAATAATATATTAACCAAATAAATTATTTAAATTTTTAACTTAAACAAGTTTAGAATTTTTAAAGCATATTTAAATAAATCATTCTATACAATTTAAATATTGGAAATAATTTAATAAAAAGAATTACAAGATATAGAATATTTATAAAACAATGGATTAAATAAAAAATCTATATAAAATAGATTATATAAATTTGGATTTCATTTACTGTGGTTTTACAATATTAGTATACATTTTTATATCAAATATAAAAGAAGTGAGCAAATTTTTCATTATAAAAATAGGTAAAAATGTTTCAGGCTATAAGACTCCACACTCTCTAAGTTATCATAGAAATATTTGTACACACAAATCCCCTAGACACTATGAAAAGCTGGGTCCTCACCATCCCATAGGGGATGTGACCTACTGCATGTATGTTTTAGAACATTGTAATAGAATATAGTGTGTCCAAATAACTCACCAACTACTTAAGGCTTCCATGTGCTCTTTAATATCCAATGATGGGAAATTTATATTAAGACTTATTAAAATAAAATAAAATCCCATTCTTCCTTTTCAATTCCAATTTTCCATTTAAAATGAAAACCGATTTTAAATAATTAAACACACCTCTTTAATAAGATAAAACAATTGGGGTTCTATCAAAACTTCTTATTCAATTTTCATAATTTTGAAATCCATTCAAAACCAATTCCATAAATATCAATATTAATTTACACAATTAAATTCTAAAATTTAATAAAAATATTCCTCATCAAAAATAAAATTTAAATAAAGCAATCTAAATCCATAAATTTCCATAAAAACACTCAAATTCAATGGAATTGGGGGTTTTCCCAATTCTCATTCCAAAATCATTTCAAATATATGAATTCACTGGAAATAGGTTTTAATATTGAATCAGATTAATTAAATTTTTATCAATTGAATTTAGATCAATAATTGAAATAAATCAAGAAAATTCATAGGTAATCAATTTCGCTAAACAAGACGAAATCACCAACCTTTTCTAGAAACTCAACACTCGCAACGTCACCAGTTAATTAAAAAAAAGGTGTATAAGACATTGGAACACAAAACAGAAATGATATATAACAACACTGAGCATTGATCCATCAATTTTTGGATGATCAATTGAAATCCCAATGGAGGATAAATATAGGAATATAAAGAATGAGAGAGAAATCTAACATAAGAATCACAGCGCAAGAACAATGTTGATCTAACATTGAAGGATATGATCTAGAAGGGTTGGAAAGATTAAAGATCACCTGCGAATGGATTTGTATTGTGAGAAATGAAAATTGGGGGGATAGGAAAAGAGATCTCATTTGTGCTACCTGTTTTCAAAAACCACAGTTGTTGTACTACGTGACGTGTAACCCTATTACATGTCATCAAAAAGTTAATATTTGAAACCATCAAAAATGGGTCACCTTGATTTAAAAACTGAATATCCAATTTAAAAATTGATCTTCAATTCATTCACAACATGTAAAGGATATTCACATCATGTACCCTTCATATTGTTAATATTTTCATAGCATTCCTCTTGAAAACATTACACATAATGTAACCCAATTACATGGTGTGTAGCCCATTGGTAGTAAGTAGAAAAGGATTGTTAAATATGAGAGTCCAAAAAATCAATTACATCACCATTATAGGTATCCTCTCAATTCATTATCAACCATATCTAGTCAACTAAATGTTAAAGACCAAATAAAGTTAAAGGCATACCTATAAGATCGGTAACGGGATGTTACAACCTCCCCACTATTAAAACATTTTGTCCCTAGAATGCCTATGAAGATTGTTCCATGCCAAAAATATGAGGACACTACTTTCTCATTAGTTTCTCACATTACCATTTCTCAGGATTATCATAATCCTGGTATTATTGTGTATCAACCAATGGTATCACCGTCCCATGAAGTACCTTACTCACAGAATCAATAATACTGAATGTTCGCTCAGTCAAAGATAAATCAGGTTCAATCTAAAGATCACCCTAGCTCAAAATATGAGATGGATCAGATAGAAACGTTTTCAGATATGATATATAGAATATATTATGTATCAATATCAGTTTTGGTAAAAGTGTTAAATGGTATGAAACTTCCCCCACATTTTAAAAAAATTAAACAGTCCCACTAAACAAGGATTAATATTCCCTTACCTCCCAAGCCATTGATGACCCAACTAGGGTGTAACATTCAAGAACACCATGTCATGAACTGAGGTCTCTGAAGGTAAATGATGCATCCAATTTTTGTATACATTTCCATATATATATTTGAAGATAAAAACATTTTTTTCAGAAAATATCTGTTGTTTCATGAACATATTCTATAATTTTGGTGATTCTGTTTACTTTCAAGAGATTTCTGGATAAAGTCAAGAATCATGGGATGTTTGTGAAAATTTTGAAACTACACGGCATGTAGTTTTATACACACCCTGTATATCCAGACAGGGACACAGAATGAAGGAAGGATTAGATGCACATGTCCCAGGCAGAAGATACACGTCGTGTATGGCGGTGGTACACGCCGTGTATGGCAGCGGTACATGACGTGTACTACATCCTAGAAGCAGTTTTTTCTGAAGAAGAGTCCACATTCCCATGTGGCCATTGAAGGAGACACGGAGTGTTCCATTTTTACACGTCGTGTCTACTATTCTAGAAGGGGCTGGCGGCCGAACATATGATACTACACACCGTGTGTGGCGGCGCTACATGCCATTTACACTCAACCATGAGGCGGCACCGTGTTCAAAAGTCAAAGACGGTGTGTTAGACCACCTGTTAGCCGAGAAAAATGTGAGCCAAAACGCGTTGATGCCAGTAAACGGCGTGTACTTTCTATACACACAGTGTGCTTTATTTTTCTATAAAAAGAGGCATTGGCCTTCAGATTTTGGAGTTTGAAACCATTGGAGGAGAGAAGAAACTTTTCCACTACCATTCCCGACCCACTGTGGTGCCATCGTTCCACTACTCCACCTTCTGACACTATACCACAATTCTTACACGATGAATCCCTCATTTATCACGTGTTTCATTTATCTCCTCCTTTCTATGTGTAACTAAACCCCTCGTGTTGGGGATGTGGATGAAAGGATCATAAATTGTGTGTTGTTTTATATAGTTGTGTTTGCTCGTTGTAATTCATCTTACTCTTCTTAATTCACTGTCAAATATAACTGATAATTCTGAGCCAGAACAAGTGAAGCATTATAATCAATACAAAAGAGAAGTAATGGTGAAAAAATCTATGACCAATGGAAAAATTTCACCAACTCAAATAATGTACTGAACATAATAATGAATTAATAACACTAACTACTGGACCAAGGAGTCAACTGCTCTAATTCCAAACAGGAGGAACCGGATGAAGGAAATCTTGTAACAGAAAAAAATCCAAAATGATTGAATTATTATGAAAGACACAACCATTTAAGCAATCTGCATAAGAACTCCTTAATCACCACATCCCCGACGCGTCCTTTCTTCCCGTTTTAAACTCTTTAAATTCACTCGTTGTTTTATTTAAAATTGTTAATAATTTATTAAAAGTAAAACAATATCGTTTTAAACCAAAACAAAAATCAAAACATTCAACATAAAATTCTACATACTTCACCTAATTGTGTATTAAATCAATTGAAATCACGAACGACATAGTTCCCTGTGGATCGACCCTGAACTTATGCTATACTAAAGTTCTGAGAAAGGGTATTTAATTTGGGACACACATAACTTCAATCAACGACAATCGAGACCAAATTTTGGCGTCGTTACTAGGGACATCATTGGTTTTAGTGCTAAGATTTAAATTTTGTTAATAATTGATTTAAGTGAAAATAAAAATAAAAAATTATCAAAAATATGTTTTCTAATTCCATTTCAAATTTTCTATTTTGTTTTTCCCTTTTATGACTAGTTATTCATTTTTGTGTTCTGCAAAACCTAAAGTGTTTGATCAGACGTCTTACAAGATCCAGAAGCTCCGAGTCTTCAGAATTAGTTCCGTTTGAACCAGAGATTGAACAGACCATGATTCAACGTTGGCGTGCACTGACAAAAACTAAAAACTAGCAACCACAAACCCTGGAAAACATGTAAGAGGGAGCACAAGTCGTGGATGTTGTCGCAGAAAATCAGTACCAGGATCAGCAGCCTCCCGTTGCTCGTCTACCGGAGCAGGCTCCTAGAGCATTCATGGAATTCCTCCCAAGGGATTACCAACAGCCGCCGCAGAAACTCTTCCCAAGACCATACATTGCCCCTTAGGAGCTGTTCATGCAAGCTCCACCGCTTCAGCAACAACATCCAAGACGTACCCTTATGGAGTACGGGTTTCCTTCGATCCACGGAACTGATACGGGCATCGTCCATCCTCCAGTCCAGGCCCAGAACTTCAAGATCAAGCCTGCTATCATGCAGCTAATCCATAACATTGTCTAATTTGGAGGCCTGCCCAGCGAGGACCCGAACGCCCATCTCTCCAACTTTTTGGAGGTCTGCAACACATTTCGGTACAATGGTGTGTCTGAGGATGCCATTTGTATTCTCCTATTTCCCTTTTCTCTATGTGACAAGGAGAAAGAATGGATTAAAGGGATTCCATGAAGATCTATCCTCACCTGGGAGGAGATATCCCAGGCGTTCCTGACCAAATACTTCCCACCATCGAAGACGGTGATGTTAAGGAATGAGATCCATAACTTTATAGTAGCATGACTCCGCATCATTGTACGAGTCCTATGAATGCTTCAAATAGATGTTACAAAAATTCCCCCACCACGGACTCTGAATCTGAATGCAAGTCCAGACCTTTTAAGGAGGACTTACAGTGACTACCAAGTTAGTGGTGGATGCTTCTACTGGAGGTTCGGTGATGTGGAAATCACTTGAAGAGCTATTCGAACTACTGGAAGACATGTCAACCAATAGTTTCTAGTAGCACTCCAATAGGGGAACTCAAAAGTTAGGTATGACCAATATTGACGCTACCACTATGTTATCTGCTCAGTTGGACGATGTGTCTAAGAAAATCGACGCACTGAATCTGAAAGGAGCATCCCAAGTTCATGCGGCGAACCATCCAGCATGCGGTGACTGTGGTAACAACCAAAATCTAAGAGAATTCCTGGGCCTTCCATCAGACCCTTCGACAAGCGAGGTATGTTTTGTTTCTCAAAATCAATGGTCGAATCAATATCGACAGTACCAAAAACCGACGTGGAGAGATAATCAGAATCAAGGATGGGGCCAACAACCGCAAAACCCTCCGCCCCAACGACCGCCCAGCTACAATCAGCCTTAGTACTAGAATCAGTTTCCGAGAAAGCAGTTCCATCAGGGATCCTATCAGCAGCAATGGTACCAGAACCCTTGCCCATAGCAGCCACAACAACCACCTCCACCACCGGCTGCCCAGCCTTCTCAGCAAGAGAACACATCATGGTTAGAGGACCTGATGAATAAATTTATATCAACTGATGAAAAAAAAATTAGAACCAGGACGCTTCCATCCGAAACCTCAAGAATCGAATTGTCCAGATAGAAAACTAGCTATCAGGGAGGCATCCCGGTACACTACCGAGAAACACTGAGAAGAACCCACGGGAGGAGGCCAATGCTATCACCTTGCATAGTGGAAGATAGTTTCCACAAAAAAAACTAACCCACCAGTCAACTGCACCTCCATCCCCTATTGATAAAGAAGGTTCAGTTTCAGATCCATCTCCATTTGAACAACCATCACCAAAGGCTCAAATAGGAAAGGGAAAATAAGACGTCAAACCATTTGTGCCTGCGTTACCATTCCCAGAAAGAATGAAGCAGAGAAAGTTGGACCACCAGTTCAGCAAATTCATGGAGGTGCTCTGGAATCTCCACATCAACATGCCATTTGCGGAGGTCCTGACACAAATGCCTACATACGCAAAATTCATGAAGGAAATACTCTCTAATAAGAGGAAGATGGAAGATTTGAGCATTATTTTACTAAAAAAAGGAGTGCTCTGCGGTGGTTCAACATTCCATTCCTCCCAAACTCCATGATCCATGTAGTTTCACCATTCCTTGTACTATTGGATCCTGTGAGCTTGGGAAGGCCCTCTGCGACTTAGAGGCCAGCGTAAACCTTATTCCCCTCAGAGTTTTCATGAAGATGGGACTCAACGAGCTCAAGCCTACCCGTGTAGCCCTTCAACATTCTAATTGATCCATCAAACACCCAGGGGGACTACTGGAGGACGTACTCATCAAGGTGGGTAGGCTGATCCTTCCCAGTGATTTCATCATCCTTGACATGGGGGATGACCAGGAAGCACCTCTTATACATGGAAGACCTTTCTTGGTAACTGGGAAGGACTGATCGATGTGCACCAAGAATAGATTATTTTTGGGTAGGTGATGAAAGAGTTTCCTACAACGTCCTCAAGGCCGTCAAACATGATTCCTTATCATAGCATAAGGACTGTTATGTAGTGTCCACCATGGTTAACCTTGTTAGCGAAAAAGGGGATGATCGGGTATGATATTTTACTTCAAATAATTTAACTATTCTAGATATTCTATTAGAAGAAGAGCTAGAAGACTTGCAATTCTTAGACGGACAGGGTGTCCACTATTGGAAGCGTGCAGTTGTTTCTGATAGTTTGGAATGGTACAAGGTGCAACCACTTGTGCCTTCGATTTTAAAGGTGCCTAAACTGGAACTGAAGCCTCTTCAATCTTCTCTCAAGTATGGGTATTTAGGACCCAATCAAACTTTTCCTGTTATACTTAACGCAGAAATGTCACAAGAGCAGGAAGATGCACTTCTGTAAGTTCTCAAATAGTATAAGCATGCTATTGGATGGATAGTCACTGATCTGAAGGGAATCAGCCCTACCATTTTCACTCACAAGGTGCTACATGAAGAAGGTGCCAAGAAATCTCGGCAACAAAAAGAGCCCTTGAATCCTCCCATGAAGGAAGTTGTAAAAAAGGAGGTGATCAAATTATTAAATGCAGGCATCATATATCCCATCTCGGATATTCCATGGGTTAGTCCCATTCAAGTGGTACCCAAAAAGGGGGGTATCACTGTGATTTCAAATGAAAAGAACGAGCTCATCCCTACAGGCATTATCACGGGCTGGAGAGTCTGTGTGGATTATCGTAAGTTAAACGATGCCACAAGAAATGATCACTTCCCCTTGCCATTCATGGATCAAATTCTAGAGAGGCTAGCAGGGCACAGCATCTATTGCTTCCTTGATGGTTTTTTTGGCTAAAACCAGATCTCCATTGCTCTAGAGGATCAGGAAAAGAGAACATTCACTTGCCCCTACGCAACATTTTCTTATCGAAGGATATCTTTCATCATATGAAATGCCCCCGCCACCCTCTAGCGATGTATGCTATCCATCTTCCACGACATGGAGGAATGAATCCTGGAGGTATTCATGGATGATTTTTTTTGTTTACGGAAAATCATTCACCATTTGTTTACAGCGCCTAGAGCTGGTTTTGGAACGATGTGAGCACACTAACCTAGTCTTGAACTGGTAAAAGTGTCATTTCATGGTGCAAAGTGACATAGTCCTTGGCCACAAAATCTAAATGAAGGTGATAGAGGTGGAACTGGTGAAGATCGAAGTCATTTCACGACTACCTTTACCGACTTCCGTCTGAGCCATCCACAGCTTCCTGGGGCATGCAGGTTTTTACAGGCGGTTTTCTACGACATCTCTAAAATAGACAAGCCCCTCACCAATCATCTTACCACGGATGTCATATTTGTGTTCGATGATACATGTTCCAGATCTTTTGAGCATCGAAAGAAGTGACTGGTGGAAGTTCCAGTTATGATTTCTCCCAATTGTGAGGAACAATTTGAGGTGATGTGCGATACAAGCGACTACACAGTGGGAGCAGTCTTGAGCCAGCGACTTGACCAGATTTTCTGACCTATCTATTATGCCAGTAGGACACTCAATGAGGCATAGATCAACCAAACCACCACAGAAAAGGAGATTCTTGCAGTGGTTTTCGCATTTGACAGGTTTCGTTCTTACTTAGTGTTGTCTAAAGTTATTCTGTATACTAACCATGCAGCACTAAAGTACCTACTAATTAAGAAAGATGCAAATTCCAGATTGATCCACTAAGTACTCATCCTACAAGAATTTGATCTTGATATCTGAGACATGAAAGGGAGTGAGAACATCATTACTGACCATCTCTCCCGCCTCGAGCTGCCTCATTTGGAGAAGGAAGAAGATCGGGAGATCAGGGATGATTTTCCTGTTGAGCACCAATTTTCGATCAATGAAACACCTTGACCATGGTATGATGATATCACTAATTTTCTCGTAATAGGTTTCGTTCACCCCGACCTCTGCTTCCAGCAAAGGAAAATATTTTTCTCTGATTTGAAAAGGTACTTCTGGGAGGATCCTCTGCTATTTTGATCCTGTGTAGATGGAGTGATCCACCATTGCATCCCAGAGAATGAAGTTCACGGTGTCCTGGAGCTCTGTCAAACCTCACCAGTAGGAGGACATCATGGGCTGGACCGTACCATAGCAAAGATCATGCAATCTGGTCTTTTCTGGCCCACCATGTATAGAGATGCTTGGGCCTTTGTTTCCTGTTGCGATCGGTGCTAGAGGACCGATAATGGGGGACGTAGAGCCGAGATTCCCCAGCACCCCATCCTAGAGGTCAATATTTTCTACATCTGGGGCATAGATTTCATGGGTCCCTTTCCCATATCTTTTGGGAACACTTACATCCTAGTCTGCATCGACTACATCTCCAAATGTGTGGAAGCCCCTGCTACAGCTCATGACAAATCCAAGGTAGTCAGAAATTTCTTAAAGAAAAATATTTTTAGAAGGTTTGGAGTTCCACAAGTACTGATCAACGATATAGGTACCCACTTCGACAACACACTTATGAGAGGAATACTATTGATGTATAGGGTAAAGAATCAGATGGGGACAAAATAGCATCCCCATTCCAGTGGACAGGTAGAGCTCTCCAACCGTGAGCTCAACCAGATCCTGGAGAAAACAGTGAACACTTCGCAGAAGGACATGTCCATGAAGATAGATGATGCCTTGTGGGCATATCGTACTGCTTTCAAAACACCACTGGGAATGTACCCATTCCGCCTCGTCTATGGAAAGCCATGTCATCTGCCAGTAGAATTGGAACACAAAGCCTACTGAGCCGTAAAAGCCCTAAATTTTGATCTGATGGTAGCTGTAGAGAAACGGAAGTTCCAAATGTCGGAACTAGATGAGATCCAATTAGAGGCATACGAGAATGCCAAGTTGTACAATGAGAAGACAAGATCCATTCACGACCGGATGATTTCATGAAAATATTTCCAACCTAGTGATCAATTACATCTCCTTAACTCTCATCGTAGCTTATTCCCAGGGATGTTAAAGTCACGATGGTCGGGACCATTCCACGTTGTACACATATTCCATCATAGAGCGGTAGAAATTTCTGGAGAAGATGGTTAACCATTCAAGGTAAACAGGAAGCGGTTGAAAACTTACCATACTATAGACAACATGATGGAACACTGTCCAGCATATAGCTCAGGTAAGCAAAGTACGAAGGTCGAGCCAACCACCTAAAACAATGGCGCTTCCTGGGAGGCAACCTAAGGGTTACACGTCATGTCCCACTTATATACACGACGTGTACTTATCTTTTTAATTTATAATCTTAATAGTATAAATCTATATAATAAAAAATAAATAACTATGGATGATGTCGGTGCCGATGCTAAAGCCACTGGAGTTTATTCAAGCCATCCCCGGTTCGAATCCTCCTGATCTACCTTCGGCACGGGGTTCCTCCTTTTATTTTCAAAACATTTGTGGTATTTTCCCTATATATATATAGATAAATGTGTTTAATAAAACCCATGATAGGGACAGACCGGTTGGCTAGAATCGTAATCCGATTTTAAAAGACCCGGGTTCGAACCCAGATAACCGTTCCATTTCCATCATTTTTTATTTTAATAAAACCAAACGACGAGCATTTCAATATATGTCGGGTGTGACAAAATTTTATAGTATAAATTAAAAACGTTTTTAATATAAGAAATTTCATGCGGGTGAAGTTGGCGTATTGGAAAAGTCTCGACACCAGGTTCAAAAGACCTAGTTTTGAATCGCTCTAATCTCCCCACTTCATCCCCATCCTTCCCTAAAAAAACCACGCGCCATTCTTTTCTTTATTCCTGTGTGTATAGGAGGTATAGAATAAATATATAATTGATAAATGTAGGTAGCAGTACAACCTTCTCTCTAGTGGTTGAGGGCTTCCATTCGGAACGACCGATCGCCGGTTCGAACCTCACCCCGACCACTGAACCAAAGGTTGTACTGCTCTTTTTTAAATGTTTAAACAGACGGCGTGTATTTCCCACTAAATTACGTGTATAATTTTATTTTATTTTAATTATATATATATAACTATTTTAATTTTATTTTTAATTAATTAAATATTACATATTATATAGTATATTTAATAATTTAGATTTCAAAAAAAATTGGAATACACGTCGTGTAGTACGAACATACACGCCGTGTACCTCGCCTATATAGGCCGAGGGCCACCAGGCTTGAGCCTGTGTTGCGCAGCCTCCCCATTTCCTCCCCTCTTCCTGTTTTCTTCTCCAAAACGCCACCTGTACCCCCATTTTCCAGATCTGTCAATTTGGTACGTTTCAAGCTCCGATTTCTTTCACATTGTGATCCTCAGTCAAGGTACGCCATTCTACACCCTCTATTTCAACCTTTTAGACTCGTTTGTGGTGTTTTTCGGATAGGCCAACCGTTTGGATTCCGCCAGTACACAGCCACGAAATGAAGAACAGACGCTGTGTACTTCTGTATATGGCCTCAAACAAAATATTTCGAAATTTGAAAATACACGGTGTGTATGTTCGGTATACACCAAGTTCTTTTCCTCATCATGCCTGAGTACCCCCTTGCACATGGCCTCACACACCATTTTCACATACACGGCATGTGTGTTTAGTACATGCCATGTATGTCATTCCCTTAGGCCCATCCGTGTGTGGCACATAACACGGCCAATCACCCCATGTTCCAGAACCCTGTGAGTTTGTTTGGTACACGCCGTGTATTTTGTATCTTTAGCCGGCCCGTGTCTCACCCTCTACACGGCCAAGTTCTTCATGTGCAGTACATTCCGTGTCCTTTACCTACACGGAATGTATTGTTTTCTTTGAACTGATAGAAACATGGTCATGTTGTTTGTAGCACACGACCACCTGCACCTTGAGTGAACACGGCGTGTATGTTCGGTACACGCAGTGTACTTTTACATTGCCTATTTTTCACCCTCGGTGTGTCTATCTAGAGAACACGAGATACTCTACATTTTTTACTACACGCCGTGTACTCTGGAGTACACACCTTGTACTTTTATTTTCCATTTTTCTCACATTTTCATTGTTTTTTTTCCTTTTCCTATTTCTTTTGTTTTGTTTTTTATTTCTTTCTATTTCAGGATATGGCAGATCACGATCCTTCCTATGGGAAGTGGCCAGCCTCCACCCCTGAGGTCGAGGAGTACATTTATTGTCGGATCCGACTCCGACCTCCTACGCCACCGATCCCAGATGCTCTGGTCTTCGTGCTCCCTCCATTGGCCATTCTGCCACAACTCACTCCCTCATCAGAGGCCGGGACTACTTCTGCTACACCAGCTGCCACTTTCCCTGTGCTATCTTCATCAGCAGCTGGTCCCTCTTCGAGCACACCATCCACCGAGCCACCCTCTACTTCGACCGATCCACCTACAGAGCCTACCGCTGATGCTGCACCATCACTTGGGCCGAAACCTGTATGTTCTCTTTATCCTTTCACAGTATTCCCGGCCACCGACCTCGCAGAAGGCTGGGTCTGACGCTTCTCTCATCAGCCTATCCCATTGAGTGGCTGGTACCTCAACAGCAGCATTCCACAGCAGCTCGGTATTTGGGAGTAGTTGGAGGCGCTTTTCGGGCACACCTCACTCGATATTTTTCAGGTCAGAACTCCTTTGTTCCGTGGTTTGTTTTTGTAGATTTAGGCCTCGTTTGAGATTTATGGAGTGGAGAACTGGGAGACACCTAGCGATGCAGTACCTGTAGTTTGATTCCGGATAAGCGGCTGACAATTTTATCTTACCATCACAGAGTTTGGCCGAGGGTGTGGATTCTACCTCCATCCTATCACCCCACCCCCCATTTCTATCTTGACTCGGCTTGAGCGCTCTGACCTCATTTCCATGTGGTGGGAGATCGTTGGGCCTGACCACCGATACCCCCACACATCCCAGAAGAGCACTCTTATTGCCGACCATGTCCTTCGCTTCACCTACCGGTGCTTCAGCTCCATCCTTTTCCCCTGCCATGAAGATATGGGGGTCGTGACCGGCCGTCACATGGATCTTCTTACCTGTGTCATTCGGCACGACTACCCAGACCTCCCCTATCTCTCCGCCTCCTATTTCCATTCCTTGGTTACCGGTCGTCAGGGCAACTAGAACGGCGGGTTTTACACCACCCATCGTGCCCACCTCCTAGGGGTATTCGGGCCATCTTTACCTCATGACTTGTTAGGTTCACCCCAGCAGATGGACTTTCTCATGCACATTTTCATGGGATTGGTCCAGAAGGAGGGGGTGCCTGCATCCTTTCTCAGCCTCGAGCCCCACCACCTGCTACCCCTCATGCCCCAGCTGCTGACCCTACTCCTCCTTCACTACCCCCTCTAGCTTCTCCACCTCACCCACCTCCTACTGACCCCACTTCTTCTGACCTTCCATCTTCTGTCCCATCACCCATACCCACTAATCCCTCAACGTCGGTCGATCTTGCCCTTTCCCACCACCTAGCCACGATGGAGCATGTCTTGGGTCACTTGAAAACTAATAGGTTCAGATGGAACAGCAGTTTGTTCGTATCATCAGCCACCAGGATACCATTGCACGCCATTTTATTCGACTGGATGACTGTCAGGACTGGATGGAGTGGCTATTGTCACATATTTCTCAGCATCATGGTGTTCCCCTGCCTTCACCACTGTCCTCTACCTCTATTCCTAGCCCCTATGTTGCTGCT
This sequence comes from Viscum album, assembly GCA_963277665.1. NCBI lineage: Eukaryota > Viridiplantae > Streptophyta > Magnoliopsida > Santalales > Viscaceae > Viscum > Viscum album. The sequence goes on from OY728139.1 coordinate 65,186,545, forward strand.
CCACCGCCCTCTTTTGCGCCGGCCACAAATTCTGTTCTGCTGACTACAGTGTGCTCTGTTGCTACCACTTCTGTCAGGTCAGGGCTTGCTGCTATGCTACCTTCGCCGAGTCTCACACCAGCAGCTCCTACTTCTTCAGCTCCCCTTTGTGATGCAGAGACAGAGCCTCCCACTTCCACACCTCATGCGCCATCTCTACCAACCGATTCTGTACTGGATGATGCCACCCCTGAGGTGACCCCATGATAATGATATTTTTCTTTATCTTATATATCCCTTTTGTTATTTTCTGTGTTGTGATGTAATGCATTTTTTTAATTTTTCTTTTTCCTCGACAGTCACAGGTATCATGGAGAACCTTGGGAATCACTTTTCATGAGTGGAATATTTTTCCATTTCTATTGTCTCTCTTCTTGGATTTAATTATTCCACTGCTTTCCCTCATTTTCTCCCCCATATCCCCCTCATTCCCACCCATTACTTTTTTATTTCACTTGGTGAACCATGTGGAGCATTCATTGTGGGGCAGCATCTATCTATTTCACCTTAGTCTTTGCCATTAAACTAATCGAGGATACATCATTATTAGATTTAATATTTGAAAATATAAATCAATGTTGGTTATTCATTATTATAAATACTAGAGTTATCAGTAGAAACCATTGGAAAGGTTGCACGCTTATTTTAGTTTTTAAGTATTTTAACATGATTGCTGATATAGTTTAAATTGCAACTTCTCATCCATGATTAAATTACATTGATTAGGATAATCATTTATATGCATGTCATGACCTGATTGTCCCTTTATTATTTTTCCACTCCTGAGAGGTATTCTAAACCCTTTTTTGTATTTCTTTCTTAATTCCCGCTTTCTTGAGATATTCTTAGAATATGCATCACTACATGAATTTTCAAGTTTTCTTTTCAAAACATCAAGTAATTTTTGAATTACTTTAAAAATATTGAGGCATTATATTGTTTAAACCCCTTTATTTTGAGACCTTCCCTACATTTAATCGTTGTTAAGCCCATAGAATCCATGAACAACATTTATAGGAAGACACATTACAAGCCTATTTCCCTTCCTACCCAATCTCTTTTTTAACTTCTCATGATTATTCATTTGAGCTTTAAGGAGGGAGTTGTCAATACATGGCATATTTTTTAGCACAACCATGAAATAAAGTGTGGTGGAGTGCCTCGTGATTATTTGGGCAGAATGACTTCCAAAAATTTACTCATTGTATTCATAAGTGTTTCCCTTGTGTTTTTTATATAAAAAACAAACAAACAACAAACAATAATGGGACCTTATGGTAATTTTCTCACGAACCCTACTTTCCTAAGAAAGATGGTGATGATTACAAAAGCTTTTGACTGATCTTGTGAAGGACACATTTTCAGTGAGATTTACTTTGAATATCGTGCAATGTTGTTTAATGGAATTAGCCTTCCTTTATCAAGCCTCAGAATTTATTTTCACACATGAACCTACCAACCCTTAGCTATAGAGACATATGAAGCATATTGATAAAGCCCTCATGTTTTTTTGTAATTCAATTTTTCTGAAGTAGTGAACAAGTCATCTTGGAAACCTATGGATAGAGTGTATATACCATATATTGAGCATAAATTTGAATAAAAACCTCTTGAGTGTGGAGTGTGATTTTTACTGGTAAGGTAAATCATCAAGTGGCATGATTACTTTTTAAAGGTAGAAAATTGTGTTGAACGAGAATGAGAGTAGTTAATGGCATTATATATGAGCCATTATTTTCATATCTTATGAATTGAATTTGTTTGTGCCTTTTATAATTTTTCCTCGATAACTTTATCAGTTAGACGTTTGATTAATTAAATTCCTTTTTTAAATTATAGGATCTTTTAATTAGATGATGAGATTTTTCTTGAGGGAATGAAAACGACTAAGTGTGTGGGAATTTGATTCACCCAATTTTTGTATACATTTCCATATATATTTTTGAAGATAAAACCATGTTTTCAGAAAATATCTATTGTTTAATGAACATATTAATTAATTTTGGTGATTCTATTTACTTTCATGAGCTTTCTGGCTAAATACATAAATCAAGGGATGTTTGTGAAAATTTTGAAACTACACGGCATATACTTTTATACACGTCGTGTACATCCATACAGGGATACAGAACGAAGGTGGGAATACATGCCCATGTCACTAGGTAGAAGATACACACTGTGTATGGCGGCGCAACACATCGTGTACTATATTCTAGAAGCGGTTGTTGCCAAAGAAGAGTCCACACGCCCATGTGGCCGTTGAAGGAGACACGGTGTGTTCCATTTTTACACGCTGTATCTACTATTCTAGAAGGTCCTGGGGGCCGAACTTATGATACTACACGCCATGTATGGCAGAGCTACAAGCCGTGTACACTCAACCATCAGGAGACGCCTTGTTCAAAAGTCAAAGACGGTGTATTAGGCCACCCACCAGCAGAGAAAAACAGGCTCCAAAACGCATTGATTGCAGTACACGGCGTGTACTTTCTATACACTACGTGTACTTTATTTTTCTATAAAAACCGACCTTGGCCTTCGGATTTTGGAGATTGAAACTATTGTAGGAGAGAAGAAGCTATGATGCTACCATTCCCGACCCACCGTGGTTCCATAGTCCCACTACTCCGCCTTCCGACACCTTACCTCAACGCTTACATGATGAATCTGTCAGGTATCACGTGTGTCATTTCTCTCCGGCTTTCTATGTGTAACTAAAACCCTCGTGTTGGGTTTGTGGATGAAAGGATCATAAATTGTGTGTTGTTTTATAAGGTTTTTTTTCTTGTTGTAAATAATCTTACTCTTCTTAATTCACTGTCAAATATAACTGTGAATTCTGAGTCGAACTAAGGGAAGAATTCTCAGCAATACAAAAAAGAAGTAAAGGTGAAAACATCCATGACCATTGGAAATACTTAACTGATTCAAATAATGGACTGAACATAATAAAGAATTAAAAACACTGACTAGTGGACCAAGGAGTCAACTGCTCTGATTCCAAACAGGAGAAACCAGACCAAGGAAATATAATAACAGAATGAAATCCAGAGTGATTGAATTATTATGGACAACACAACCATTTAAAAAATCTGCATAAGAACTCCTTAATCACCACAGCCTCGACGCGTCTTTAAATCCTCTTTTAAACTCTTTAAATTCACTCGTAGTTTTCTTTAAAACTGTTAATCATTTCATCAATGTAAAACAATATCATTTTAATCCAAAACAAACAATCAAACCAATAAACTCTGAATTTTGCATACTTCACCTAATTAAGTATTAACTCAACTGAATTCACGCACTCCATAGTTCCCTGGGGATCGACCCCGAACATATGCTATACTAAAGTTCTAAGAAAAGGTAATTAATTTGGGATGCATATAACTTCAATCAACGACCAGCGAGACCAGTCAACAGTGAATATCAACATAAGATCTATATCAGCTCAATGAAATTAAAATTCTTTGATGAATAAAATAAATATTCAATGACATCTCTTGCACCAAGCTTGGTCTGACTAAGGAACTTTCACCAATCTTTGACCAACACGATAGAGATTTAGAAGTCCAAACATACAAGCCATCAAATAATTCCATAATAATTTCTGACAGGTAACTATTGTTATTATCAAATGAAACTATCCCCAAATGATCTTACTAAGCCTCACTAAATTCGAGAACATAAGCGCAAAGCTTATCCTCTATAATCTATAAATATCACTCTATCTGGACATCTGACTATAGATGGTATGTCATGCTGAAATGGATATGACATCCCATTTTCTGAAAAAGGCCTCTCGAAAATAGATAAGTGAACTGAGGATGCATATCATAAACTATAACAGATATAACTCCAATAAAATGGAAAAGCTCTCTTACAGAGAGGTTTCCCAACTCCTCAAGATTTGTTGTATCTCTAATAGGTATGAAATGATCCTAGATGGTCAGTCTATCAATCAAAACCCATATCACATTCTTCTTTCTTAGTGTATGAAGAATACCAACCACAAATTCTATTGAGTTCTCATCTCAGTTCCATGTAGGGAAATGTTTGAAGTAAACCTTATGGTTTCTGATTATCGGCCTTCACTTGCTAGAACATATAGAAATGTGAGGCAAACTCAGCAATGTCCCATCTTATTCTTGGCCACAATAACGATTGATTCATGTCATAGAAGATATTAATGTTTTCTAGATTCACATCACACTAGGAATTATAACAATACTGTACCATGGCCTCTCTTGCTACTAATGGCACAAGAACCGATTTTGATAGCATAGAACACCCTCTATGGAGAACGAACATACAAAAACTATCACCCCACTATAAATTGTGTTTCTAATGTTAAGTAATTTCTTATCAAACTCTTGATTCTAGATAATATTATTAACAGGTGAGGATGTTAACTAATTGATGGATAAAGAAACTTTATCCCATTTCTCTTGAACTCCAATATGAAAATGCTAAAAAGATAAATCAAATTCCACTCTTTATTCTTTAACTTACTAGTTTGGAAGCATCTTGTTCAACACATCAGTAATGAAATTACCTTTCCCCATGGTGTAGGAAATTTCATTTTCAAACGATTACAGGTACTCATACCAATGCCTCAAGTGAAGATTTAAATATTTTTGGGAGAATATATAACAAAAAATATTGGTCTGAATACACAGTGAACCTTTCTCTGAAAAGGTGGTTCCTATAACTTTTAAGAACATGCATAAGAGATGCAATATCAAGGACATAGTTTGGATAGTTCTTCTTATGTGTCCTGAGATTAAAATATCCATAATAAATTACATGATCACCCAGCATAAGAATGTAACCCAAGCCTGAACCTAATGCCTCACAAAAGGCCGTGTAGCCTTTCCCAAACTCTAGAATAGTAAAAATAATTTCAAAAGAAAACAGACATTTTATCTCAACAAAAAAACTATGACATATATCATTATAAAACAACATCACCCTCAACCAAGTCAAATCAATCATTAGAGAAGACAACTTTGAGAATTCTTTCAAAAATTGATGATAATATCCAAATAATCTCAGAATATTATAATCATAGAGAAATTTCACGGATAGTACCAAGACATAATAGCCTTTAACTTCATAGGATAAACTGATATTCCCTCTTTAGACACCAATGGTCCCAAAAATTTCACATCCTGAATCCAAAAATCAAACTTTTAAAGCTTGACATAAAGTAGATGATTTCACAAAATAACTCAAAACTTTTGTTAGATGATGCACATGATCCTCCTAAGATCTAGTGTAAATGGGGATTTCAACCACAAATACTAACATAATGGTATCTAGATACTCTTAGAAAATCTTTTTCATTAGATTCGTGAAAATTATAGGAGAATATTTAGACCAAATTGAGTAATAAGGTACTCATAATGCTCATACCTGCTCCAAACAGTTGTTTTCTGAATGTCAGATTCTTTTATCCTCAACTGTTGGTAACTAGATCGAGGATCAACCTTTTGAAACCAAATAATCTCAATCAACTAATAAAATAGATCATCAGTCTATGGAAACATATTTTTTTCTTTATTGTAACCCGATTGAGATTTAGGTATTCAACAAATAAGAAAATATAACCTAATATTTATTAGCAAAGAGAAATAGCGCCACCCAAGGTGACACCCTAGGGAATATGAACCCTTTATAAAGAAGATTATCCATATAGTACATTAGATATTTCATTTTGGCTAGAGCCATTTTGTAAGATGTAATTGAAATTGGTTGACTGAAATTCATTAATTCAATATAAATCTAGACCTTCTTTACTAGTATCAAACTAATAAAATCATATGGTAAAAATTAAAGAAACTCAATGAAAACAGTAGGGATATCACTCCTAAAATATTACCACACCAAATCAAACGAAAATAGTGATATTACCTTCCCCAGTCCCATATAAGAATTTATGACCACAATCTACATCGGGTCTCATTCTCCTTGAAAGACAAGAGACACACCACTCAGTGTGGTAAGGTAGGCCCATTGAATATAACAATCAATCTATGGTTTTTTGTAAATGATCCAATTCATATCAAATATGGAATCAACAGATTTCATTTTGAGGACCATAAAACTTCATGCTAGCTCAACATCGGACAATGGGAAGACACAAGTTGGACTACCAAGACCCCTATCTATCTCCCTATCTCTCTCTCTCTCTTTATTCCAATTGGTGTACTAATATCCATTACGCAATATAAAAGCGTCGTAGAAAGATAATACTGAATAAAAGTAAATTTTGAAATAAATGAGTGAGATGCACTAGTATTATATAGAGTAGTCTCCAATGATGAAGCTAAAGTAATGGTACCTCTCCCAGTGGGTAAACCAATTTCTACTTCCTCTGGATACACTTCCACATCATGAAGTTTCTTTGTTCTAGATACATGTGGTCGAAACCCTTTTAAACATGAAGAATCTTATTTTCCTACTGTTTTAGGAGGAGATGATGATCTTGTTCCACTATGTAGAGTTGAAACTTTATGGAAGAATCTATGAAACTATCCTAAATGTCTGTAAAAGATATAGTTCATGGACACCTCAATGAAAATACTCTTACAATGTATTGGATTACCACACTAGTAAAAAATCACAGGACTTCCTCCTAGTGATGTTGTAGGTCTGGAATGAACCTAATATTAAAATTTTATAGGATAATCATCTCCCTTCTACTTTCCCTTGAATGAAATTACTCTACCACTTGGAGAGAAAGATACTCTTGATAACTCCGACATCCAACTAGGTCAATCACGACTATCATCTCCATATCTTGAACATCAAAAAAAGTGGTAATATTTAGAAATAAAACCTGAAAATGGATATCTGATCCAAATCCCAACTTGAATCATTGATCATTTATCCTCTCATTACATAAAGTCTCGTGTGAAAAATAAAAAAGCTTAGTAAAGTGATTTGAATAATCAATCACATTTCTATCAACCATCTCAAGTTTGAAAAACTCAACATCCTTAACCAAAACCATATAATCTAGATAAAATTGGTTAGTGAAAATTCCCTTGAATTATTTCCACTCTAATAACTCATGTTTCTTTATCGTCACTATCTTGTCCCACCATATCCTTATCGGTACTTCCAGTACGAAGGTGACACATTTTACCTTGATCTCATCTGGTGTCTCCAAGAACTCAAACATACATTCTATGTTTCCTATCCACTATTCCACATATTGAGGATTATTGGATCCTTTGAAAAATGGTATATTCTAGAGAAGGTACACTTGAAAACTAGTTCACAGAAAATTCCCATATGAATCCATAGTAGGGGACTAAATGAAGACTAGAGGTGGTGCATGTCCTAGAACATGGATAGTGTACAAAATCACATAAACTAATTTTGGTTTCTCTTGAGGATTCTCTCATTACGGTTTTGAAGAAACATCATCCTGGATCTAGATTTCACATCTTCTCAAAGGCATAATGATACACAACGTCAACAGACAATAGGGATGGAATCATACTAACACTCAAACTAATCAATAAGGAATATTATTTCCAACAAATGAAAACATGAGAATTAGATTTCACACCAACCAAATCATAATAGATAAAATACTATAACTAATCTTCAATATTAACTTCCACAATAACCCTTGAAAACATAAAGTTAATAGTGGTGAGGGTTATCCAGACACTCAATCACAACTACCACCTATGTCCCTATAAAATTTCAACTGCATACTGACTTTAAGACAAAAGCCCAACAGCCTCTTTTAATAACACTATGTCATGAACCAGCCTTGTTACCCTAGTAACTTGATAATATATCCTTACCTAACATTTCTAGAATGGACTTCTCGGTCATTATGGGTCAACAGTTATCCTCTTTCATCATAAAAAAATACATTGGGAACAAATTTTCCACATTACATAGTAGAAGCAAGAAAAACAAGTCAATATGCATATAAAATAAACACCACTGGGAGTAATTTACCAGAAGTCAACAAGGTATTAAATACTAAAGTACTAATAAACATGTGCCAAAACATCAAAAAACAACCCAAATTCTGTAATGACACAACTCACCACGTACAATGTTTAACAGTTGGATCCACCTCTAAAATATCCTTTCCCCTACTCAATCCTTGAAGGAGATAATCTAAAAACACCTGAAGGCACATGTATGGTGTGAGCTAAAAACCATAGTACGGTCTTATAAAGAATTCCATAATAGATACAAATAATACATTAACTAAATAAATTCTTTCAATTTTTAAAATAAATATTCTTTTAATTTTCAAATCATATTTAAATAAATCTTGATATACAACTCAAATGATGGAAAATACTTTTAGCAAAGTCTATAGAAGTGATAGATTATTTTTAAAAAAGTGGATTAAATAAAAAATTTATATATAATAGATTATATAAATTTATAAGGCATGTAATTTATCGTTAAAGTTTTCCCATATAGTAATATCTAAAATACAAAACAAGAGAGCACCATGGTCATTTTTCAAATAGGTACGAAAGATTCAGGATACACGACTCCACAATCTCAAAGTGATCTCAGAAATGTTGGTACAAACACATCCCCCTAATAGTTGCCAATGGTGACTCGTCACCATTGAATTAGGTATGTGACCCATTTCATGTATGTTTTAAAATGTTGAAATAGTAGAGTGTGTGTTCAAATAACCACCAACTACCTAAGGTTTGCATGTTCTCTTACACAATCCATGACAGTAAATTTATTTTAACACTACATGAAATAAAATAAATTCTCATTATTCCATTTCAATTCAAATTTTCTATTTAAAACCAAAATGGTTTTCAATCAAAAACATGCATGTTTAACAATATAAAACCACTGATTTTCTATCATAACATTTTATGTCATTTTCACATTTTTAAAATCCCTTAAAAACCAATTCCATCAATATCACAATTAATTTCCACAACTAAATTCAATAATTTAATTTAATTCTTTTCCATAAAAACGCTAATTTAAATTAAACAATTTAAATCATCCAAATTTCATAAAAACATGCAAATTGAATTGAGGATTTTCCGAATTGTCATAAGAAAATCATTTGAAATATTCTAATTCACTGGAATTGGAATTATTATTGAATCAGTTGAAAGAAAGTATAATAGATTGAATTTAAACCTATATTTTAATCAAATCCTGAAAATTCAATGTTAATTAATTTGGATAAACTGGAAGGAATCGCCAACATTTTTTAAAAACTCAACAGTGGAAACAACACCCATTGACGTGCAAAAAAATGTAGAAGACCTCAAAACACAACCTAGAGATTTGATCTACAAAAATGGAGAACATATCCACCAATTTTAGGAATATATTTTGAAATATCAATGGCAAATAAAGAGATAAAGAAGAATAACTAGGGATAAATCTTACCTGAGAGTTACACCACAAGTGCAACACTGATCAAATGCTAAATAAGAGGATATGAAAGGGTTCAAAAGCCTCGAGATCACCTGAGGAAGGATTTGGGTCGAGATAAATGAAACTATATATGAGTGTAAAAGATATATCAATCATGATAACCATTTAAAAATATCATAGTCAGGGTATTACATGACGTGAAACCCCACTACATTTTGTAAATTTTCTATTATCTAAATCCACTAAACAGCATGTCTCCTTGATTTAAAAAATGATGTTCTAAATTAAAAAATGATCTTTAATTAATAAAATATGTGTAAAGTATCATCACATCAGGTACCCATCACAATGTGAATCCTTTCACAACATGCCTCAAGAAACAATTTTACATCGTGTTACCTAGTTACATGAAGTGTATCCATCTGGCATCTTAAAGAAATGGTCAGTTAAAGATGCGAGTCCAACAAGTATCTGACTTCACCATTACTGTTATCCACCCAGTTTATTATCAACCCTACCCAGTCAATGAAAATGAAAATCCATGATAATATTAATGGCATAATTGTCAGATCAATAACTAGATGTCTCATCCTCGCCACCATAAAAAATTTCTATTTACAAAAAACTGATGAAGAATCTTCCATAGAAAAAATATGTTCCCACTACTCTCTCATCAGTTCCTATAATTCCTATGTCTCATTACTATCAAAACCATGCTACCATAGCACATAAACTAATTTTATCATCCTATCATGAAGTACCATTGTCTCTGAATCACCTATCTTGACTGGTCGCTCCGTCAGATATAAATCAAGTTCAATCTCAATATCACTCCATCTAAAAACATGAGATGGACCTAATAAAGTCTTTATCAGCTACAATACATGGAATATGTTATGTGTTGAACTCAGTTGCAGTGGATATTCTAAATGGTATAAAACTTTCCCAACCTTTTAAACAACCTTGAACGTTCCCTTGAAAAGAGTAGAAATTTTCCCTTTCCAACTAAACCGTCAATGACCCAGCTGGGGTGAAACATTCATGAAAACCTGGTACCCAACTAAGAAATCCAAAATTCTATAATGATGATCATCATAAGAATTATATAGGATATGTTCTATCAATATTATCTAAAAAATAATCTGAATCATTGTTTTCATCTCTATTTCCAAGAACGGTCCGACCAAGGAACTTTAAACAATCTCTGACCAAAACAACAGATATTTACAAGGTCGGCAATAAAAGGCCTAAAAATGTGCCATTTTGATCATAAACCAGTAACTATTGTTATAAAAAACATGAATATCCCCAATTGATCATCCCAATCCCCATATAATTCCACAACAAAGGAAAGAAGAATATCATCTAGAATCTGTATAGCTCTATCTATCTGACCATCCCTCTACATATAGTAGGTCGTGCTCAAAGGAACCTGAGATCCCAATGCCTCTTGAGGGACACTCAAAAAAAGAGATTTGATCAGAGGATCCCAATCATAAACAATAATATATGGAACCATATGTATATGGACAATATTATTCATGTATAGATTTTCAAACACAATTACATTGGTTGTATCTCGAATGGGTATGATGTGATCTGACATGATCAGCCAATCGATCACAAAACAAATAACATTCTTCTTTATCTGGGTATGAGGAAACCCACCCACAATGTCTATAGATATTTTCATCCCCCTTTCATGTAGGTACTGTAAGTGGTTTAAGTAAACTTGAAGTTTTTTTATGCTCATCATTCACCTTCTAGAACGTATACCAATGTGATTAAAACTCAGAATTTCCACATCTCATCCTTTTCTACTGAAACATTATCTGTATTTCATAAAAAATCATAGTGGATTCTACGTGAGTATCCCACTATGAGTTATGAAAATCCCTTATCATATCCTCTCATTCATATAATGGCGTAATGAAGTGATTCTGGTAGCATAGAACACCCTATTTGGATAACGACCAAAGGAGAACTATATCCCCACCAAAAATAGATTTTCTAAAGTTTCGTAATTCATCATCAAGATCATTATCCAGAAAAATAATCTTGGGAAGAGAATATGTCACTTGAATTCAAGATAAATAAACCTCATCCCCTTTATCCTCAAATTTAATACACAACTATGCAAAGAGATCAATCAAATTCTACTCTTCCTATGATTCTTTCACTACATGGGTTGGAAGTTTCCTACTCAACACATCTAAAACAACATTCCCATTCTCTAGGGTGTTGGGGATGTCAATGTCAAAATATTGAAGGTACTCCAGCCAATTCCTTGGAAAAATACTAAAATATGTCTCATCTCAACAAAATAACTCTGAAATTTAACATTCCAAGATGAATTCACCCCCTTCTACATCATATTAGTCATTAGAGAGGCCAAATTGGAGGTGTTGCCTATCCCAGAGCTTGGACACTACACACAATCACCTAAAATATATTTGGGTCCACATGAGGATTCATTCACTATAGTTAAGTATAATATTCCTCCTATATATACTTTACAAATCTACTCAAATGTATTATACTACACAACATCAACAAACAACAAGTAAGACATCAGACTAGCACTCAAACTGTGTAACATGGGAAATTTTTTCCAATAGATGGAACAATTATATTTGTATTTCACTCTATACAAATCACAATAGAGAAAATACTATAACTAATATACAAGATTTAATTCATCAATAACCCCTGGAGACTTAAGGTTCATTATGGGGAGGCCTTTCTAGGAACTCAATCATAACAACCTACTAATTCTTGCTAAAATTTCAACTGCATACTCAGTTTAATACAAAATACCATAACACTCTTTTGACACTAATTTTGATGAACCAGTTTGGGTACCCTAGAAACCCTAAAAAAAACTTGACCTAACATATCATGAAGGGTTTTCCTGATCCCCATGGGTAAACAAGTATCACCTTGTATCATACAACATGAATTTGGGAACGAATTTTCCACAAAACATAGCAGAAGATTGATAACCAATCCAATGTGAATAGAAAATAAACTCCACTGTGAATAATGTATCCAAATTCAACAAGTCATTAAATCCTAAAGTACTAAAACCAGAGTACCAATATAATTAAAACAACTCAAATTCCCTAAGGAAAAAATAACCATATCCATGTTTTAATAGATGGATCCACCTCCAAAAGTTTCTTTCCTGCTCCTCAATCCCAGAAGAAGATAATCTACAAACACCCAAACGCACAATTAGGGTGTGAGCTAAAAATATTATAGGGTATCACCAAGGATTCCATAATAGATACCAATAATAGATTAAGTAAATAGATTATTTCAATTTAAAAATAAAATGTTGTTGTATTTTCGAGATATATTTTAACAAAATGGGCTATACAGTTCTGATGATGGATAAATAAATTAAGAAAATGCTTTCAAAGTGATGAACTTTTTCTAAAATAAGGGATTAAATAACAAATGAATATAAAATAGTTTATTTAAATTCATAATTCATGTAAAGCAGTTTTAAAACAATGGGATACATTTATATCCAAAATATAAAACGGGAAGGAAACATGGTCATTTACAAAATAGGTGCGAAAAATTAAGGCTATAGGACTCTACACTCTCTAACTAACCTCAAAATATATATATATACACACATCCCCTTGACATTTTACAAAGTTGAATCATCACCATCCCATCAGGGATGTGACCAACACCATGTGTGATTTAGAATATTATAATAGCATAGAGTGTGTCCAAATAACTCACCATCTATCCAAGGCTTGCTTGTTCTATTACACAATCAATGATAGTAAATTTATTTAGAGACTCTTAAATGAAAACCAAAAGGTGTTTTAATCAAAAAAATTCCTCTTTAACAAGATAAAACCACTGGGCTTCAATGAAAATATTTTAATCCATTTTCAAAATTTGTAAATCCATTCAAAAACAATTCCATAAATCTCATCATTAATTTCCCCAATTAAATAAAAAAATTTAATTGAATTATTTTCCATAAAAACATCAATTTAAATTAAACAAATAAATAAATAAATTTCCATAATACACCCCAATTCAATGGAATTAAAGGTTTCCCCAATTATCATTCTAAAAAAATTTAAAATATCCCCATGCACTAGAATTGAATTTTCATATTGAATAAATTAAAATAAAGTTCGATAAATGAAATTTAAATCATCATATGAAATAAATCTAGTAAATTTAAATTAATCAATTTGGCTCAACATGACCGAATCACATAACTTTTCCCAGAACTCAACACATGTAATGGGGCCTTTTAGTGAAAAAAATGGTGTAGAATACCTCTAAACGCAACCTAGAGATGAGATCAAAAAACATAGAGCATATATCCCTCAATTTAAGGATGATATATTAAAATCCCAATGGATTAGAAATAGATAAATATGAAGAATGAGTGAGAAATCTTACCTGAGAATCAAACTGTATGCATAATGACGATTAAATGTCGAATGAGAGGATCATGAAGCATTAGAAATCTCCATGATCACTTGGGAAAGGCATCAAGTTGAGTGAAATTAAACTAGAGAGGAGGGAAAAAGATATCCCAACCATTCTTCCCATTTATAAAACCTATAGTAAGGGTAATAGATGATGTGTAACCCCACACAGTACATCAAAGTATACATTTTTAACATCACTAGAATTGACTTTTATTAACATTTGAAAAGTGATGATGACCTTAGCATGGCTAAAAGTCCATGGATTTTAATAGTGACAAAAAGGCACTGATAAGGGGTAGATTTATCAACACAAATAAAAGAATTTATAAATCATAATTTTATCAACGATTTCAATAGCACTGATAAAATACACCATTTATCAGTGCTTTTATTTAGCATTAATAAATATTACCTTTATTGGTGCTTCTATTTGCACTGATAAAAGTAAGATTTACTAGTTATTTATAAAGCCCTTATAAACATATTTTTATAAAGGTCTCTAAAAGTGATGATAAATCAAACTTTTATCGGTATGTTTCTTTGCATTGATAAAGGTGATAACTGTTCTGCGATGATGCAATTCACTACAACACCAAAATAGGTGATGTGTGTTGCAACAACACACTTCATCGGCATAAAAAATTACAAAATTAACTAATAGAAGATACAAATACTGAATTTAAGAAAAATAACATTTCTGAAAAAAATACAGTAAAAAACTATTGTAGAGTTTGTAAGTAATTTTTTTACTAAACGTAATGTAAATTTTGAATAAAATGGAACACTTGGATTAATAATGGAAACACTGTGAGTGTAATTGAAGTGTGACTAATTCCTACACATCACAAATGAATTTTGGATCATTTTACAAAAGTAAAAAAAAATCAGAATATGTTTTATCTATTATAAGTATTTTGGTTTTTTTATTAAAATTTATGTCAATTATGAATAATAAGATGCACTTGTAGTCATACCGATCACAAAAAAGAATAATATTGAGGTGTGGATGAACCCTACACGTCACAAGTGATGTATGGATCATTTTCGTAATGCACCAAAATAATCTGAATGTGTTTTTTTGGTTTTGAGTATGTGAGTTTCATTTTTCACTAAAATTAACGTCAATTTTTTTATAAAAATGTGCACTAGGAGTAAAACAGGTCACACCGTTCATCAGATTAAGGTGTGTCCGAATGATACACCTCAAAATGACTCATGTATTGTTTTAATAAATTATTAAAATAATTCGAATTTGTTTCTTATTTCTTTAGTACTCTACATTTATTTATTACTAAATTTTCATTTTAAACTATAAACACACACTTTGATCCATAAAATTGGAATCATGTGTGGGTTTGACATGAGAATGATTCAATGATGTCACAAATGAATTATGAATCATTTTCCAAAACTATCAGGAAAATACATGAACATTTTCTCAGTTTTTAGTTAGTGACACTTTTTTATTAAAATATAAATTTTAAACTGATAATGGAAACATGATGTCTTACAGGTCACATTGTTCATCGGATTAAAGTGCAGTTAATCCCTACACATCCCAAATGATTTATGGGAAATTTTGAAAATGTACCAAAATAATCTGAATGTGTTTTCTTAGTTTAGATTATGCCTGTTGTTTTTTATTTAAATTAATGTTAGTTTGGAGTAAAAAGAGCCACTTAAACTGGTCCCACTGTGCTTTAGATAGATTTTTAGATGATACCTAAACATCAAAACTGAAATATAGATCATTTTACTAAAGTAAAAAAATAATATGAATGTGTTTTTTTGGTTTTCAGTACACCACCTATGTTTTTTACTAAAATATCATTTTAAACTGTGAACATAAACTTTGATTCATACAGGTGAAATCATTAATCGGCTTGACATGAGACAGATTCATACACATCACAAATGAATTATTAATCATTTTTCCAAATCATAAAGACAATATGAGTGGGTTTTCTCAGTTTACAAAGAGTGGATTTTTTTATTATAATGTCACTTTTAAATAGATAATGAACACTTGGAAAAAAGTAAAATGACTTTTACCAAAAGTGAAAAGTGTTATGTTCACTTTTCAACAATTGTTCTCAACCACAATCATAGTGTGATCCCCATTCTACTTCATTGACCAACAATTTTTTTGTTTGCAAGACATCGATTCGTATCCACCTCCTCCTCAGTCTCTACCTTGGTCTTTGCCTCTCCCTCCACCTTCATGTTGGCCATTGACTCTGACACTACCTTTACCTTTGCCTCCGCCTCTGCATTCACCTCCGCCTCCACCACTACGATTTTCCAACAATTTTATTGTTTTTAGGTCAGCACTTCTAAAAAAATTATTTCCTCCAATAGTATTCTACTTGATAAAGAGATCAAAAATAGTATACAAAAATTCTAAAAAAAATTCTTCACACCCCAAATATATTTATAAGGTCATAACTCATACTAGATCACAAAAATAGTAGGTAATCACTTAATTTTTTCAGCATACATTCTGAAAAAAATTACACTACCAACTCGTCTCTAAACAAATTGATTTCTTATTTTCAGTAACTCCATTTTCAGCAATCTTGATTATACTGAGATAAAATATAGAAAAAAATGATTATGAAATATATTTAATGAAATTGTAATTTCTTTTGGAAATTACCAGTTGCGGGATGCTGGTCTTTTCATGCTTTATGATTTCTCTCATACGTTTGCAAACATAGTACCCACAATCGATATCACTATATTGTTTTAGACACTCCAGAACAATTACCAAAATAATGAAATTGTTTTTAAATGTTTTTATAATTAAATATTTCTATATATACTTAAATTTGTTTCCCGTTAACGTAATCCATGAGATTTAGATTTTAGGGCACCTAATTTATTTCATGATCTAGCATGTATTTAGATACTTCCATATCATAACAAAATTATCATTAAAACACTGATCGAACATATATTTCTAATATTATTAATAAAATTTTAATTTTTCTTTATTAAATATTCACAATACACACCATTTGTGGTCGGTCAGTTAGAAATCCATTCATTTAATCCAAAAAATAAATAGTTGGGGTGTATATGTTATCAGCATCCGGTATTACCAAAAGAACAAAAAGGTAACTAATGAAAAAAAATATTATGTGATTAGATCATAGAGTTTTACATTTCTATTATAGGTATCATAAAATTCAATCTTCTGATACTTATTTATTAAATTGTTTGAGTAACTTGTAATTTTTATTCTCTATTTCTTCTTTATCCATTGTAATTTTTTGCATAAAATAATAAAGGAATAATGAATCCAAATCATACTTTGTATGATATTACCTTTATATTGTTTTAATATAAACTCTTATACAAAATATGACTAGTTATTAACTTTAGTAAAAATAATTATCTCGCTATTTGGATAGACTTATTTTTCGAAATGTATCGTATTCATGTATTCACAACTGAGACACCCGACCATTCATGCTTGAGAATACCAGTTAGATACTCGAGGAAAATCACATATGTGAAGGAATTATCCATTTCTTATTTATTCATATTCAATTTAAGACATAGATTTTTACTTATATGTGATATATGGATGATTTTTTATTGATAATAAATATTTCTCTATAAATGGCGAGGATAAGGTACTCTTCGAAGTTCATTTTGTTTTCATCGTCGATTTCCTAGATTTTCTTGATTCTACATATTGTTTCTCCACTAATTTATTCATATGTAATATAATACCTCACTTTGGACATTTTATCATCAATTTTTAAATTCTTTCCATATGAAATTTTTTAGAAGTCACACCTCATATATCATTATAGGATTAGACTTCCAAGCTACGAAAGATCTATTATTAGCTTCAGTCATTGGGATATCAGGACCATAGAGTGGTACAGGAAACTCAGCAATTGACTAAAAATCTACCTCAATCCCCACCCTCATGTGATTTTTTTTGGGGAGTTTTATTTTTTATATGGTCTCTAGTTATATAATAAACTTTACCCATCATAACACGGTAATACCGAAGTGTTGAAAAAAAATCATATACAATTGTGCACTGCAGAATTTTAGTAATAATATGTAATTGGAAGTTGTTTGATTCACATTTAGGAGAAAGAATAAGGAAACTTTTGATTACTTAATGTAATTTATGCAGTTTTGGGGGATTTATTGCCTCAAATCTAGTGGTGTCATTTCATTCATATGTGGATATTTGCTCTAGTGCCAGTTCAATTGGATCATTTCTTGTCAATTGGTATACAAAACCGGACCGCGGAATAATATCTTCAAATGATTCTATTTGTTCCTGTATTCATCTAACAATATTATTTGTATCTCCATGTGTCTTTATCTTCTCAAAATATGTTTGGGGAGAGACTCAAAAACCTAATCCTATAATATGATCTTATTTTTCAGGCCACTACTAAGCTAATGAAAGTCATTTTTCTTCATGTATGTTCGTTGTTGATTCTTGTGTCAAAATCATATAAAAAATATGACCATATTTATTTTTACGTCATATTGTAATAAATATTAACTAAATATTCATACTTTTAGATTCTACCCATAATTATTTAGTATTTTCATCAATTAATATACCATCCTTATTTATACAAGTCCCCTTCCAAAACATATAACGTGGGATGGAAGTGGCTTTAAATTTTGATTACTCAATATACATATAAATGAAGGAACATTTTTGGTTTCATATCACATAATTAAATATTTACTATTGATTTAAAATTAATATAAATTTCTTCCCTAATGATGCGTACCACATCCTTCATTTACGATAGGGGTACATTTTTCATGTATATCCTTTATTTTCAACAGTCTTTTTATAGTTTATAAATTAATTTTTTTTGTCAAGTTGGATAAAATAAATAATTTCAAATAAGATATTTTCTACCACAATTCATCTGAAATGATTCCTCATTGCGATGATTGTTGAAAGCATTCCATGTTTCATGATTTATAATGTGTGCATATCTAATTAGTGGGTGGGGATTTATGTTCCCTTTAGGATCCTTAACATGTAATATCATTAGAAGTGTATAGAAGCTTTTATGTGATTCTTCACTGGCCATTAAAAAAATTATCTTACAGAATTATCCTAAAATAAAATAATTCTTCATGGAATAAGGGAAACCAAATAAACATTTCAATATAGATTTTTTTATTAAAATCAATAAATTATATTGAAACATTGCTGTTATATCTTTCTAAAGGATTTCCTTCATTGTAGGTTGGACATGATTCCATGAGTCAATATCAATCAGTAAATTCATTCTAGTTTTGACCATAAGATAAATAATGAATGTAGACTTGTTAGGGTTAGTATGTTGGTTTTGTTGATTCCATAAAACCTAAAATTTTATACCATGACATCTTACCTTGATAATTTTATTCCAAAATATGATGTTGCGTCATTCTTGTTTTTTTTCTTTTTTTCATTAACATGTTGTTGATTCCCTAATAATTCTTTAATTTCATCATCTACAATCTGTTCTTGATCAGGATTGGCAACAACATCACGTTCAAAAGAAATTTTTTATATTAGTAGTCAAAAAATTAATTTTTCTTGAATAACAATCATGTAATACACTCCATGCATTCAATTCCACAATTGCATCCATATTGCATGAAAATTATTACTGTCTTGAACAGAGATATAAAACATAAATTCTATAGAACAACTGACTTTTACTAAATTTATTTAATCCATCCACATATGTGTGATAATAATTTGTCTCTTTATAATGGGAGGAAGGAAATTTTGAATGTGGGAGTCCCATCCATCATCAAGAGATAAATATAATCAAGTGTATGAGGATTAATGTGCCCTAGGAACCTACATAAATCGAATCACTGAACAAGCCTTCTCAATTGAAGAGAAATTATAATATCTCCACTCTAATGGTCTTAAGAAAATAAATCTCACCCCACCTACATTAGACATCACTTATGTCTACTCAAGGATTCCTCTGCTTATAGTTTTGATATATTTTAATTCACCATAATATCCCTCTAATAACATACATCCCATTAAAGGGTAAATTTCCCTAAAATGATATGTATTGATCTAATTTTTTTCCCTCTAATAAATGAAATGAATCTATTGAATCTAATCGAAAATTTATTATTCTGATATATTACCATAAAATCATAGAGGAACCATAGATACTTCCTACCATTGAAAATTATACCACATAGCTGGAAGTAGATCTATAATAACCTATAGGAATGTCCTACTTTACAATTGATAATGATATCATTGCTTGTCAAATATATTATTGGATAGAGGTATTCTAACAACTCAATCATATTCTATAATGAAACATTAATCATACACCATGACAGCTCTTACCACATATAATAAAAGATTACATATTTCTTCTATCACATTTAACAATTGAGGTGATATTGGATTTGTGATTTGATCATCTATTTTCACCCAAACCAAGGATATAGTCATATTTTATGATATCATAAATTTTTTGATAAAATGTTGTTTAAATCCTTAGATTTTATATATGTCATACCATATGATATATAATTTTCATATGCTATGGCAGAAAAAGGAAATCCTTTATATCATAATATATGATATTGACATAATACAATATAACAATTATTTATTTGAAAAATAAATAGAATAATATATTGTGTTCCAGAAGAACAAGTCTCTGATACCACTTATGAGTTTTAGGGTATCATCTTATGATCACTAATGGAGTGATAGTGCCTTAACCTTGTGATAAATAACGATCAAAGAAGAAGATATCTTTGGATTTTGAGTGCAACAGCAGGTTAACTAAAATTTGGGGATTATATCTATATTTTGTGCATTTTGGACATGGATGAAAAATTACATGACATGTAGGACATAAAGATCCAAAACATCAGCAATATATTTTAATCAATTTTTGTTCTCTCTATGGTTATTCACCATGTTTTATGTCTTTTTAAACTATTTATTATCCTTTAAATTATTTATCTCTCTACATTGATTAGTAAATCTATTAATAAATCATATTCCATAACTTTATTGATCAACTATGCAACCATGGATAACTTAGTTACTTTTGGGAAATACCCTCATTATATGTTTTTGTGGATTTCTAAGTCTATTTACCTAATTAATTTTTCGCTCTATCCAAACTAAGAAATTTAAAAAAAAATTGAGGATAATTTTCTCCCCAAAGAAATTCCCTGTCAAAATTTGGAAGCCATGGTTAATGTTTAATAAAAATATTCAATTAATTACAAAAAATAAAACTATCACTACATGAATAACTAAAATAATTTATGGAATGTGACTAATTAAATAAATATTATTAAAAAATTAATAAAATTTTTTCATCAAAATCATAAATTTTAATAACCCATTTCATGGTTTAAGATTTTCTCTAAATAACCAAAATCCACAAAACTTGTTTTAATGATTTATACCCTTCACTTGGTCCCTATATGTTCATCACCCATAACTGAGGTCCAGAACTTGGTACCCCCTAAACCTTAAAAATAATTATAATTAAGGCTTTATAATCTATAATATATTTTATAAGATGAATTAAATTTTAGAAACTACCAATATTTTAGAACCCTGTATTATTTAAATAAAGAGAAAACTGAGGTGGGTGAGATGTGAACTTGTTACTGTTGAGAGTAGATTAAACCATCTATGTGTGTCTATAGGAGAAAATGGGATAGACACACTAATACGTATGAAAGGATAAGAATAAGTAGAACCACAGTTGTTGTATTTCACTAATGATAAGAATAGATGTAGGGTTCTCCATGTTTAAGAATAGCACAAATACACTAAACACAGAACCCAAAACCTCAAAAAAATAGAGGAAGAGTAGAAAATAACCTAAATTGGATCCTATCCTTGATTAATCTGAGGGAATGTAGAGGATTCATGCTGACATAAGAGGAGTTCCTTGAGAGCATGAGAATCCCAAGCAACTAAGTCATTGATACGGTTTTTTAAATAGATTTGAGCCACATTTAATAGAACTTTTAGAAAAAGAATTGATTAAGATCCCACTGATCAACAATAAATTTATATGTCCAGATAAAAGGTGTATTTATCAGCACTTTTTTGTGCTCATAAATCTTGATCTATATCAGTGTTAGCTTTTTAGCTCTAATAAATATATCTTTTAACAGTGTTTTTTAGCAGTAATATAGATTAATTTTATTAGCACTAAAATTGCCCTGAGAAATATTTATAACTATAATAATTTAAATAACATTATTAAAATTTTATAATTATTTAAATAAATTTATAATTATTTAAATATATTTAATTATTTATTTATAATTATTTAAATAATTATTTAAAATTTGATAATTATATATTTATAATATGTATTTATTTATAATAATTAAAAATATAGTAAATATATATTTATATATATATATTAATTTACAAATATTTATTTATAAATATTTGTTTATAAATATTTATTTACAAATATATTATTAACATTATTAATGGATATATAATCTTAAATACATTCAATTTAAAAATGGGTGAACTTAAATAATTCAAAATGAGTATAGTTTAAAAATATTCAAAAAGGTTATAAGTTTTATTAATTAAACATATGATATTAAAAAATATGGATATATATATATAAGTAGATGAATACATATTGAAAAAACTAAAACATATTAAAAAAATATAAGTAAATAAATAATACAAATTGATCAAATTAAAAAATTAAATAAAAATAAAAAACATTTGAAATGAAATTGTAGTATTGAAAACAAATAAGAAAATTGACCGATTAAAAACCTAATTCAATTTAAATGTCTTATGTTATAATTAAATTCTAAATTAAACAAAATTATGAATAAATTACATAAATTTTAAAAGTTTTTGTTTCTATATATTGCGTAAATATATTTTTGTGGTAGTTTATAAACATATACATAGACATGCACGCACACACACCCAGATATATTTAGGTGACATAAATGAGACACACGATGTTTGATATAGGATAAATTGAAAAATCAAACAGCATTACAAATGAATAAGACATTAATATGTTTTTATTTAAAATTATATATATATATATATATTACACTTATTCATTATATATATATATATATATTAAATATATATTATTTATTAGTATTTATAATCTATATATATGTATATTAATTTTTTTAATTTTTATCAAAAATTATTTAATTAATAAAATGATTCATATTTTTCTTAATTTACTAATTTTATTTTTATTTTTTAAATTTTTCATTTTATTTTGGGCCTTTATTAAAACTAAAAATAAAGTACAGATAAAAGTTTTTTTATTAGAAACAATAATATATTGGTGATAAAGGTTAAATTTTATCTGTGTTAAAAAATCACTCATAAATGTGCACTTTATCATCCTTTTTTTAGCGCTTTTAAAGGGATTATTTTTTCAGGGATTAGTTTAAAACTGATAAATAGGGACATTATCAGTGCATTTTTTGAGCGTTGGTAAATTCTAGCACTATTAAATGCGTGTTTTTTAATAGTGACTACACATTTGAAAATAATTAATATCTAAAAATTCTGAAAACTATGATGCCTTGATTTAAAAAATTATGCCCTAAATTAAAAACAGATATTTATTTAATTTATTTCATGTTAAGTATCTTCACTTAATGCACCCTTCACAATGTGAATCTATTCATGACTTGACTCCCAACACCATTAAATGTCATCTAACCTAGTTACAGAACATGTAACCCTCTGAATCAATACAGAAAAGATTGGTTAAATATGAGAGTACAAAAAAAATCAGACTTCCCCATTATAGGTATACTCTGAATTCATTCTCTACCATACCCATTTAGTGAAAAGGAAAATCTACAACAAGTTTAAAGGAATACCTGTCAAATCGGTAACAAGATGTTAAATGTGATATATGAGAGAAATATTGTTGGGAGAATATAAATAAGGATACTATTGAATTTAAATCAAAGTTCCTAGAATGTAAACATGTGAAGGATTAGAGGAAAAAATCCTAATGGGATGATGAAACCATTATACATATCCACATGGAAATGTGAAAACATCACGATGGACTTTGTCCCTAGATATAAAAATGGTTATAGATGAATAAATATACTATGGGTTGTGGTGGATTATCATGTAAATAAATCCCACTTTCTCTTAACTAGAACAGACTTCTCACTCGATCAACTTTCAAGGATATACATCCGAAAAGTGATAATTATACATGTACTGCCATTATTTAATGCATCATATTGAAATATGATATTTACCTAAATGTTTTGGAAATTTCATCAACATGACCTAAAAACTAAACTAAACTTTAGTATGTCTTATCACCCCAAACAAATGGAAAGTCTGACTAGACTATTTAAAAATTGGAAGATATCTTGAGAGTGTTCTTGATGGACATTAAAGGAGGATGGGATCAATATCTTCCATTGGTTGAGTTCTCTTACAAAAACATTTTCCACCCATGTATCAAAGTGGCCTCATAAGAAGCCCTTTATAGGTAGAGATGTATAAAAACTACAAGATGGGTTGAGGTTGGAGAATGTGAGGTGTTATGGAAAAAATGGTTGTGGAAAAGGTAGAAAGGTGATGAATACTAAAAAACATCTTTGGATAGACCAACATCGACATATGTGATATCAAGGAAATCAACGCCACGACCTAGAGTTTGAGTTTAGAGACATGGTATTCCTCTACATAGATCCCTGGAATAGAGTCATGAAATTTGGGAGGAAAGTAAATCTATGTAACTGATCCATCGACCCAATTGAGATTCATGATCACATCAGAGCTATAGCATATCAAATAGAACATAAAGAAACCATGTCTCAGTTACATGATGTATTCCATGTATCCATGTTATGTAATTACATAATAGATCCATCACATGTTCTAAATTCATAGGTGGTACAACAAGAAAAAAACTATCTTGTGAGGAGTCATCTTGTAAGATCTTGGGCCATAGATATTAATTTTTATTCAAAATGTCCCCTCACCTGGTTAATGTCCTATGGGGGAACCACAAATATTAAGGGGTGACATGGGAACTCGAGGAATATATGAATTAGCAGTACCATCACCTGTTTTTACATTCTCATGTAAAACAAAACATTAAGGGATAAATTTAAAAAGGGTGGAAACATAATGACCCCAAATTTTATTAATGGAATTTTTCATATAATAAGTATTTTTTTGTATAAAGAACAAACGACAAATTGAGAATCTGACCAAACATTTTTCTCATAAATGTAGAAGGATACATTATACATTTAGTAACCATATATTAATGAAAAATATTACAACATTGAAATATATTGATATTAATAGAATAATTATATCATAATTTGGATCTTCTTAATCAACCAAAGTGACCATACTCACAAACAAATAATTTGAAATAAAATATAATCTTAATAATAAAAATAATCATTTTGAAGATCAATTTATATGTAAAATTTAATAGAAAATAGGTAGGATTGAAGAATAAATTTAAAACGGTATTTATATTAATTTGTTAACTCACATTATAATTATAAATATGACTATTGGAATACTAATATGATTGTTGAATAGTAACATGGCCTTTGGAATAGTAATATGAAAATTAGGAATAGTAAATAGACCATTAAAATAGTAACCACACCTATTGAAATATAAAATTATGTCTAGGTGTCTTATAAACTGAAAATATGTTATATTTATATTATGGTACATGTAAATAAATAATTTAAAAATGATAAATTATTTTTTGGTATTTTTTAACGTAAAAATTTTATTAGAAGTTTTATAATGAATATAATTATATAAAATAATAAATTATTTCCATTAAATGGATTCATAAATTAAAAATATGTTATATTATAATTATGAGATAAATTTACGATAACATAAGTAATTTTTTAAAGGATCATAAAATCGATCGAAATTTTTCAATAAAATGATGACTAAATTTAACAATTAAATTTATCATATTTAAAAAATTATTTTCACAATTGGATTCCAATTTTTAATTTTATGTCTTGAACAAGGGTTTGGGTGAATTTTTGGGATTTTTTAGAATATTTGAATTTTTTGAATAGTTAAACTAGTCAATAAATGGTTTTTAACATTATAATTCAAATATAATAGTTTTTTAGTCATGAATGTTGTAAAAACTAAATAGTTAGAACTGAAATGTAATAGTTACTATATATAGTTATAAGAAGAAACACTGTTAATATTTATGATCTTAAATTATAAACTAATTAATATAATGGGATAAAAACTCCCCGCTTCTCCCCTTATAACCACCACCCATTCTCTTCACACATTCTAAGCCTTGGATAATTCTAATTCTATATTCAATTTAGATACCAACACTTTTCCTAGGTTCTTAGTGTCTATTGTCTCACCCATGTTCCAATTCCAACTTCCTTAAAAATTTCCTCAACGAAACAACATTCAAGATGTAAAATTTTCTATCTTCCTCTTTTAAATGCTTACTTTTGTCCACCTTATCATCACCCTAACCTATCCAATGTGGAATATTAAATCTAGTATCATGTATATAATTTAATTTTATATTTATAATGTAATATCTTATATCCATCCCTTTTTTCTTATCTTATTCAATGAAACAAAATCATTGTTCAAATAGTGGCGGTTAACCATCTCACGGGATGATGTTTTTTCGTTTTTCATTATAGCCCACAAGGCTAGTCATTAAAGTATTATTATGGATAAATCGTATTTTAAAAAGTATATAATAACTTGTTTCATGTTCTAGAACTAATATATTGATATAATATTATATAAAATGAAACTAGTTCATGAATGTCGGAAAACATGACAAAATAAACTAAACACTTATCATTAACATTTTGTCAATTGAATCGTCCTCATATGAGGAAAAAGATGATATATGGTAACATTTAAAATTAAATAAGTGAATTGATATCATATAATTTACATTTTTCATTACTATTACTAATTTATAAGAATATTCAAAAATACACACAAGTTAAGTTACCATAAACCATGAAACCAACGATGTAAGAAAAACAATTTGAACATTATAACACCTAAAAATGGGCATAAACGAACATAATAAAATTATAATAACTAAAATATATATTGAATATATTATTTATAATATTATTTATGAAATGAATTTTATTATTCGGGACAATAAGTATAAGTGTAGAACAAATTTTTACATAAAATAACGAATCTCTCAAAACCTCAAAATTAACTTTGGTTTATGATTTCTCTCTATTTTCCAGAATTTACCTCTATATTATTGTTATATAATTATCATATATTAAATAATTATGTTCAAAATATATATATCTATATCAATTATTATTTCATTTTTGGTTTAATACATTATTTAAAAGGTTCCCTTCCCAATTCCTCTCGATATGCAAACCCAGTTGAAGGGAACTTCTTGTTTTATTATCTGATTTTAATTACACATCATAAATTTTTTTACCCCTGAAATTTTTTTATAAAATCACCAAATTTATCCTGAAAAAATATTTTATTTCATTTCTATATTTATTCAAACAATTATACCTTAAAACTATTTATAACTTTTTTACTATTTTTCCAAAACCAGGTTGAAGTGGCACATTTATAATGTTATATAACCATTTTTTTTTCATTTTTTCACACCAGTTAAAGAACCTCATTATTTATATATTATTATATTTATATTATTAAATTGAAAGAATTATTTATTCCTTATTTCATGAATTAAATTCCGATACACCCTTTTTTTATGCCTTATTAGATGATTACGAAACTTGTTTCATTCCATGGGTAGTACATTGGTTTTTTTTCTTATAATTGACTTTTTTATGTTGAACACATATGTATGAACATGTTTTTATAGATTCTAACAAATATATATCCAATTTATTGGTTAATTTTTATCTCATGATAATTTATATATGGGCTTATGGAGTAAACCCAATCCATTATGAGACACTATCCAGTATGTCATACTGTATTGGAAGTAAGCCATGACTCTTGTTTATGTCATGTTATATGTTTCTTCCATTTTCTGATTATTACATGATCATATGATTAATTATTACATATATTATAATACTATGTATTTTTTCATGATCGTTTCCTTTTATGTTATCATTATACTATTTCTAACTCATGTGATATGCTACATTCCCATGTTTATTCTCTTACTGGACTTTTTAGCCCATCCCATTAGTTTATGTATTCCCCAGGTTATCATATTGAGTTGTACGATCGCAAATGGTGTTAAGATATTATTATGGAAATATTTTGTATTCCTATTTAATTTTTTTTAATTATGTACATATTCTTCTAATGACACTAGACTTTTCAATCCTTGTTTTTTATTTAATGGATGTTAATGCTTTAAATCATGTACAAAGTAGTGTAAAAATATTGGGTAACTATAAGATATCCTCTATTTATGTATTGATAAATTTTCAGTTTTATGAAGGTTATAGTATACCCCAAAGACCTAGGGTAATATCCCTTATCTAATAATCTTGTATTGTTGAGTTCTAGTGAGTAATTCTTCCTTGAAACCCCAACTAGAATGATTCCTCAGTTGAGTGACATCTGTGATAACATGTCTAGTGGATAATTATATCTTATATGAGTTTTTAATTGAACCATTTAGAAGAATATTTTGGCTTTATTTATAATTTATAACAATTTAGGACATGGTTTTTACCTTGATTATATCAGTTTTGTTCTATGTTATTGTTGACATGTATCATATCATTGTTTACATACTTTTACAATGATGATGTGAATATTCATTCTTAACTGGGAAGTGGATATGGATATTCCCATTACATCTCTTGGTTTTTCTATACCCTCATGTTTATGTGTTGAGTTAAATTATTTTTTTGTCCATTTTTTGGATTTTGGGTTCCTATTGGGTATGTATATACTCTCATCAACATGGCATATTCCCACACATGTCTTGTATTATGTAGAAAATAAGTCATTTGACAACGTTCTATGAGGATCATGAGTTAGAAGGGTATAGTAGAGCCAAACAAGACATGGTTCATACCAGTTGATACATTTTATAGTTTTTTTATACTACCTAGTAGGTTTGACTATATCTGTTATGGTTGTCTAGTATTTGGACCTTTATATTTTCCAGTATTTTTTTCTTACTCTGTTGTGGGATATAGATATATACATTCATTTGGCATTAGTTGTTTTACCTTTTATAATTTTATGTTTATCTGGGGATTTGTGTGTGTGTGTGTGTGTGAATACGTTCCTTAGTAAAATCCATCCCATTTATGTGATATGCCTACTCAAAATTGTTTTCTAGCCCTTGTTCTATTAGTGGATAGATTGGGGTGTAATACTTCGATTATCATCAGTTGGGTGAACTCTAATTTATCTAGTCTTGAAAATAGTACCAAGGTTATTTGAAGAGGATAGATAATGAAAGGAACAATGAAAAGGATCAATAGATTCCACCACCCATACTATATTGTTTCAATTACAAAGATTATGGGCATTATAAAATAACCAATGGCTCAAGTCTATGGTTAAATGATAACGATAGATTTCAGTAACCTCTTAATCACAAATAAAAATTGTAAAATCATGAGACAAATATTTTCTATATGGGGTAATATAATGAATTGGTGAAAGGTACACTTTCCGCCCACTCTAGAACCACTAATGCCTTATTTGATTCTATTTATCTCCACTATTTTACATATGAATTATTTTCCAAATGTATCACAATACCAAATCAATGATTAGATGTATAAATTGTATTAAAAACATTTAATTGTATGATTATTTCTTATCAAGCCTATTAATCATCCTAAAATGATTATTGTATGATTTTAATTCATGAAAATATTACTATCCTTCAATTAGTTGAATTTGATGTCATTTTGGGCATGCATTATCATTCTTTATATACAGACCATATCAATTTCTTATTAAGGGAAGTAACATTTAATATCCATAACCAACCTATTATCTTCTATTAGTGTGGGGATAATTAAGAAATTCTAATTTAAATTACATTTATTTCATGGGTATTTATTATTATTAAATAGAGTTATTTATCTTAGATGGTTGGAGGTAAATACAAACTCATAAATATGTCTATTATACATGAATTTTTATGCCATTCTGAAATTGTTGATTGGCCTTCCTCTAAAACATACTGTTGAGTTTTCAATAAAAATCATACACTATACCTATTTTATAACGACCCACACTTTACATACATTGTTAATACTTCAAAATTTAAGCACACTTATTACAACATATGACAAAACCACAAAGGACCGTATAGGTATAGTGTCTTTAGAAACTGGGAAACATAAACAACTGGTTCATAAATCTTCTACAGTGTCTCCCATTTATTTCATCATATCTAGGGTCCCTTTTAGCATATTCTACTTAATATCCATCTTCCTGACCTGGGGAAAAGAAAACATAAAAGGGTGAGCTCAAATGCTCAGCAAGGGCAAATAAAGGAAATAAAAATCATATCATATCTTTTTGAAAATCAAAACCTGCAAAAGAGATCATAATATCTTAACATGGAATAAATCATAGAAGTGAAAATGAGATCCCCATAATCATAACATAAAACTTGAAACTTTTTGGCATGTACACATAATCATGGAAAATCATTTCCTGTTAGTCATGACTCATTGCCAAGACTATCTTAGTGGACAAAGTCCCTTTCTGAACCGAGTTCACTCCTCGTTTCAGTCCTGTATCACTGAACCGAAATAACCTTCCGTTCCAGCCATGTCTATCTCATGAGATATAAATCTTTACCCAATGCATTGGAGGGAGATATAGGTCCCACCCATCTTATAATGAATCCTTTCTTATGTGTGCCACATAATCATAAAACATACATCATCGAATAACACATGTAACAAAAATGGGATTCATGAAACATCATGACATCATAAAACAAATCATATAAGGAAAATGACTTCATAAAAATAATTCCCTCACAACATAATCAAATCAATGTAATTAAAGGGATAAAAACAGAACCCTTTATTATCTTAGATGGAAAATAATTTTGATAAAACTCTTGAACTCCATTCTTGAGGAAAATATCCTTTCTTTTTCAAAAACACTTTTCTTTTCTTAACATGTCATACAATTATAAACTAAAAGAAGTTGATTAAAAATAAACTTGAAAACTTGTAAAGGAAGCTTCTTGGAAATAATGTTTTAAAAATCCATTCATGCCGTATAAGTTAAAAAAAACATTCTTCGTACTTTTGTCGGAAAAGTCAAAAAGTACCTCGTACGACAAAAGATTCCTTTCATACATATTACTAAAAACTCACCGAAGGGTAAAAATGGATTTAAAAAATTGTAGGTGGATGGAAATAATATTACATATTGATGAAACATGGATGTGGATGATAAAATACACCCCAGTGAATACTTACGAATAAACAATCTCGGATAAAAATGAGATTGTGATATTTCCCTTACCTTAAGTCCAATTTTCTTTGTACGTGTCTGAAGCTCCTGTATAATGGTTTAAATAATGTTATTGACTTATTCCAGAATCATACATATTTATATGATATCATATATGTTCATATTCTTAGCTTCTTGATAGTAATATTTCATGGTTACTTGTTACTCGGGTCTTTATTGCCTTTTGTTCCTATGCGTGTTTTGCCGAATACATTCTTATTCTTCTTTTAAGGTTATAGATTCCTTATATCCAAGATGGTATTAGTGTAACATATATCATATTTATTCATTCAATTCATTTATATAATCATTATGAAATGAAGATCATGTAGAACGAGTCGCATCACATCGTGGAGACGGTATTCCGTACGTACGCACGAGTGATGATATCGTTCCTATGATCGTGGAATTGTATTGGAGTATATATATATATTATTTCAGTATCAATATTACTTAATAATAATCATATATAGTTACTCATTACACTATTATACCCATCCTTGTAAGGTGATGGTGGAAAAATAGATTACACCACGGCGTGGAGACGGTATTCCGTACGTACGCACGCGCGGTGATTTCATTTTTCCGTAGGATGGATAGAAGGTGAATTAGGGTTGTTTCATATTTATAATAACATATCAGTATGTAAGTAATACTGATGTTATTACTTTATCATGAAACAACTAAAGAAGAAGAAGTTGAAGAAGAAAGAAATTGAAAAGATCAGTAATGGATATTACCTCTTCTTTGGAACGCCTCTTTGAATCCTCCACTTAAGGAACTAAGATTGGTCTTTGGAGAAGACCAGGACCTCTAGGATTATTCTAGGGGGAGAGGAGAAAATGTCAGGGGTTGGCCGAGCTTGAGTGCTCAATTTGGTGTGAGGAGGAGGGGGAGGAGGTTCCCTTTTATAAGGGAGGAGAGGGGCACCTTAGGAATATCTCAAAATATTATTTTATATTAAAGTCAAAATCGGTTTATAACGGTTCCAAAGGGTCTTATTTCGAAGCTAAAGTGGGGATGGGTCTAAATCCTATCAACCAATAGGATTTAGACAAGTTTAGGGTATTATTTTAACCTTATCAATTAGATTTAACTCTAAGTTAATTAATTTAACTTTTACCGTGTCTTTTTGTTTTCTTTCACTATATGGTTAATACACTTACTATAACATGCCAAAAGAACCCCAAATTGTTTATTATTAATATATATATCCTTATCTAAGTCATTTGGACGAACCTTAGATTTTTAGGAATAAAATAACAATTAATAATATAATATTTGATTTAAAAACTATTTTGTGTCAATTTTGACACTATTTGATATATGATTTTTTTGAAAGTCATAACAGAATTATATGTTCGAACCAAGTTGATTAAATCAACACTAATATATCATAGTAACCTAGAAAATTAGTGTAATTCATAAAAAGTCTCAAATTACATTTATTTTGGTGTTTATAACATCAATTATGTCAATATTTCATTAATAAGATAATTACTGCATCATCATTGTGTCATAAATAAATTAAATTATTTAATGTCTAAAAATTACAAATAAAATACCATTATGTAGGAAATAGTTTTAGATTTCTAATGAATATTTATAGTCGAATTTATCTTATGTATAACCCCATATTAAAAATGATTTACTAATTAAACTTTGATTTTAACTATTTTAACCCTTCTTTAAATAAATTAATAATAAATGTCCTAATCTAATCCAAGTGGGCCTAAATGGTCATATTTTATTCCTAAGTTTGTTTTTGGTCGAATTACACTTGTCCAATAGAATTAGGACATGTGTTAGGGTAATATTGTTATCATATTTACCCTTAGTTACCCTATTTACTATTAACCGCGGTAAAAATAGTAAAAAGTTACTATTCACCAAAAAAAATTATTTTTATCTCATTGAACCACATTTTACTTACTGATATCAACCGTGTCTGTCGGATTTTTGAAATTCCATTCACAGAAGCGGTAAAATTAAGTTTTATGCAAAATTCAGTTATTAACCTACCACTTAGTGGTTTCACTATTCATCAAAAATTGAAAGTTTTCAGAAAAATACCAAAATTTCACCCTAGGATAATTTCGATATTCTGAGTCCAAAAATGAAGTCCATTTTGAAAAATAAAATTTATAAAATTTCAAAAAAGTGGTTATTAGTATTCATAACGGCTAGTTTTAATAGCATATTGTTGTTTAGTGAAACTCGGTATTGCGTACGACGCAAGCTATCGAGGGAGGTCGCGATTGCGTGTAAAGAAAGCCAAGCAAGTGTTGTGTAGAAAAAGATTCCTTTGATGATTTATATAACATAAAAGTCTCGGGTGTTACATTCTACCCCCCTTAAAAAGAATTTCGCCCTCAAAATTCGTCACTTTGTAACAAACAGATGAGGATAATTCTCCCTCATCATATCCTCAAGCTCCCATGTAGATTCTTCAAGTTGGTGGTTCCTCCATAAGACCTTCACCAAGCGAGTGGTCTTGTTTCGTAGGACTTTTTCGCTACGATCCAGAATCTCTATCAGCTGTTCTTCATAAGAAAGATCTTGCTCCAGCGGTACAACTTCTGAGCTGAGTACATGTGAAGGATCTGGTATGTACTTTCTCAGGAGAGATACGTGGAACACATCGTGAACTTGAGAGAGATTCGGTGGAAGCGCCAATCGGTAAGCTACCTTCCCAACATGATCCAGTATTTAGAAAGGACCGATATATCTAGGGCTCAACTTCCCCTTCTTTCCAAATCTCATAACCCTCTTCCAGGGAGATATTCGTAAGAACACTTTATCACCCACTTCAAACTCTAGGTCTTTTCTTCGGTTGTCGGCATAACTTTTCTGTCGACTCTGATCTGCTCTTATGTGTTGTTGAATAGATCTAACCTTTTCTGCCATTTCATCAACGAGATCAGGTCCTAATAGCTTTCTTTCCCCGACTTCATCCCAGCAAGTTGGAGTCCTGCATTTCTTTCCATAGAGAGCTTCATAAGGAGCCATCTGAATACTGGAGTGAAAGATATTATTATAAGAAAATTCCACCAAAGGTAGGTGTTGATCCCAACCTCCTTTGAAATCCATAGAGAAAGCTCTCAACATATCTTCTAGGGTTTGAATTGTTCTTTTAGACTGACCGTCTGTCTGGGGATGATAAGCAGTGCTGAAACTCAACTCTGTATCCAGAGTATGCTGAAGACTTCGCCAGAACTTCGAGGTAAATCTCGGATCCCGATCAGATATAATAGAAAGTGGTACTCCATGCAATCTTACCACTTCCTTTACATATATCCTGGCAAGCTGATCTAGAGAGAAATCCTCTCTAATAGCAATGAAGTGTGAAGACTTTGTAAGACGATCAACTATGACCCAAATAGCATTATTGCCTTTGAATGTTTTAGGAAGTCCTGTGACAAAGTCCATAGTGATGTTTTCCCATTTTCATTCGGGTATGGGTAATGGTTGTAACATCCCCTTTGACTTCTGTCTCTCAGCTTTAACTTGTTGACAAACCAAGCATCGAGAGACATATTCAGCAACATCTCTTTTCATGCCATCCCAGCAGAAGTATTCTTTCAGGTCCCTATACATCTTCGTGCTTCCAGGATGAATAGAGAATGATGAACTATGAGCCTCATCCAGCAGCTCCTTCTTTAATTCGGGGATGGGAGGAACACAAACCCGATTCCTGAACTTTATTATCCCATCACAATCAAGGTTGAATTCAAGAACATTTCTCACCTTCTTTGGTAACTCGGCATCTTCTTTCTGTGTCTCTTTAATCTTCACATGTATAGATGGTTGAACATTCATTTGAGAAAGATAAGATTTTTCCCTATCCATTATAATTCCAAGATCCATCCTTTGTAAATCCATAAATATTGGATCTTTTGTGATCCTCATCATGGATAAACTAGCATGGTCTTGTCGACTTAATGCATCTGCCACCTTGTTTTCTTTCCCAGGGTGGTAATGGATTGAGCAGTCATAATCATTAATCAGCTCCAACCATCTTCTTTGGCGCATATTCAGCTCCTTTTGTGTGAAAATATACTTTAAACTTTTATGATCAGTATAAATATCACACCTTTCACCATAAAGGTAATGCCTCCAAATCTTTAATGCAAAGATTACCGCAGCCAACTCCAAATCATGTGTTGGGTAATTTTGCTCATGGATTTTTAACTGTCGTGAGGCATAAGCTATCACCATATCATTTTGCATAAGAACACACCCCAATCCCTTCTTGGATGCATCACTGTAGATCACAAACCTTTCTCCACTACAAGGCAGTGTGAGCACAGGTGCACTGGATAACCTTCTTTTCAACTCCTTGAAATTCTCTTCACATTCCTCTGTCCAGACAAACTTAACTCCTTTCCAAGTCAACTTGGTGAGTGGATTAGATAATCGTGAAAATTCTTTTACAAAACGTCGATAATATCCAGCCAAACCAAGAAAACTTCGGATCTCAGTTACTTTTGTTGGTCTTGACCATCTTTCGATAACCTCTGTTTTTGCTGGATCCACAGATATCCCCTCTTTTGAGATTATGTGACCAAAAAATGCAACTTTTTGAAGCCAAAATTCACACTTGGTAAATTTGGCATAAAGCTTCTCCTTTCTCAGGGTCTTCAATATAATTCTCAAGTGATCTTCATGCTCTTCCTTTCTCTTTGAATAGACAAGAATATCGTCTATAAAGACTACCACAAATTGATCAAGATAGTCTCTAAAGACTCTATTCATTAGATCCATGAAGATAGCAGGGGCATTAGTAAGACCAAATGGCATCACTATAAATTCATAGTGTCCATACCTTGTACGGAAAGCCGTCTTTGGTATATCCTCCCTTTTGACCCTTAATTGATGATACCCTGAACGAAGATCAATCTTGGAAAAGTATTGAGCTCCGCGTAGTTGGTCAAATAAGTCATCAATGCGTGGGAGAGGATATTTGTTCTTGATAGTGATCTTGTTAAGTTCTCGATAATCAATGCAGAGTCTCATTGATCCATCTTTCTTCTTAACAAATAGAACATGTGCTCCCCAAGGTGACGCACTAGGGCGTATGAATCCCTTATCAAGATTCTCTTGGAGTTGCTTCTTCAATTCCTGCAACTCAATTGGGGCCATTCTATAAGGTGTCTTTGAAATAGGCAAAGCACCCGGTATGAGCTCTATTGAAAACTCAACTTCACGATTTGGTGGAAGACCCGGAAATTCCTCCGGAAAGACATCATCAAACTCCCGTACAATGGGAATATTCTTAATCGTGAGTTTCTCACCAACCATTTGAGATAAATAACCTTCATTTAGTGGAATCAATACCCATAAGATGGAAGAAATTTCCACTGGAAGGTTATGTTCATCCTTGCATTGGTATACGATCGTAGATTGATCTGGAATATGAAATGTGACTTCCCTTCTTTGGCAATTGATATGAGCTCCATGTAGAGAAAGCCAATCCATGCCAAGAATCACATAAAATCCCACTAAAGGAAGGATCACAAGATTTGCAGGAAGCACTTTCCCACAAACTTCGATCGGAGAAGAATTATAAACTTTTGATGCGATTGATGTGCCATTAGGTGTTGTCACAGCTAACTCAACATCTAATTGTTGAGGTAATACGGTGATACCCTTAGAAAATTTTTCAGAAATAAAAGAGTGGGTGGATCCAGAATCAAATAAAACATTTGCTACTTTAGAGTGGATGGTAAGTGTACCTTTCACCACATCGTTATCGTACTCCACATCGCTGATAGAAATTGCATGTGACTTTCCTTTGTCTTTAGCCTTAAGAGTTTGATGACGTCGACCATCATCATCAACCCTTGGATTTGGGCATTGATTGGCATAATGCCTTATCTCCTTGCACTTGAAACATTGAAGTGTAGTAGGTTCATTCTGTGTATCCCTTCCTTTGTTTGCATCATTAGACATCTTCTTCCCATTATCACGGCATTCAAATGCCTGATGACCTTCTTTTCCACATTTAAAACATTTACTTGTCCCTTTAAGAGAACTCCCTCCATGTTTCTTTCCACACTTTGAGCATAAGGAAAAGCTCCTCTTCTTTTCCGTGTGCTCTTTAGATTTTTCTTTGAATTCCATCTTCCTCTTCTTATCAAACCCATGTGACTGATGGGTTACTCCAATCTCCATCTCGACTTTGAGAGCACATCGAACGATTTCCTAAGAGCTATTGAAGTCCCTTATGGCTAACGCCCTTCGAAGACTTGGTTTTAAGCCACTAAAGAATCGATCGATCTTACTCTCAAGTTGGATAATAATACCAGAAGCGTACCTTGCAAGTCTGGTAAAATTTGCTTCATAGGTACCAACAAATTCATCATCCCTTTGCTTCAGTTCAAGAAACTCTTTCTCCATCATTGTTCTGAGAATACGAGGGAAGTACTTATTGAAAAATAAGTTCTTGAACTCGTCCCATTCCATAGACTCAATTTCATCCCTTTGCCTCGTATTCTTAACAAGATTACACCATTGATCCGCATCTCCTTCCAAACGATACACTGCTAGGATGACTTTATCATGCTCAGAACATTGAAGAACTGAAAATATCTTTTCAGTAGTACTAATCCATTGTTCAGCAACTAATGGATCAGTAGACCCGCTGAAAGAAGGTGGACGCTGCCTCATGAAGGATTCAACAGAATGTTGCTCCCTCCTTTGCTCATTTGGAAATCCTGCATGATTCATAGCTTGAGAAAGTTGTGTGAGCATGGCTACAAGATTTTGCATTCCAGCTCCCATATCGTTTGGTTGCTCAGGGGGACAATCATTGCATTTCCCATCGCATTCCGCATTAACACGGTTCCTTCGGGTTCCGGCCATTGAATAAAACCAAGAAGAATAGTGTGAGCAACACTAATTATAATAGGAAACCACATAATTCAAGAATAAAATTTTCATTCTTATGGTCTTATCCTAGGTTATTCATGGCCATTTCTAAGATTGTGTTCTATGCTTAGACTTATCCTTAGGGTTCTTACTAAGGCTTTCACATCCTAGTTTCCAAAGGTTGACTATACCTTTCCTCTGATACCAACTATAACGACCCACACTTTACATACATTGTTAATCCTTCAAAATTGAAGCACACTTATTACAACATATGACAAAAGCACAAAGGACCGTATAGGTATAGTGTCTTTAGAAACAGGGAAACATAAACAACTGGTTCATAAATCTTCTACAGTGTCTCCCATTTATTTCATCATATCTAGGGTCCCTTTTAGCATATTCTACTTAATATCCATCTTCCTGACCTGGGGAAAAGAAAACATAAAAGGGTGAGCTCAAATGCTCAGCAAGGGCAAATAAAGGAAATAAAAATCATATCATATCTTTTTGAAAATCAAAACCTGCAAAAGAGATCATAATATCTTAACATGGAATAAATCATAGAACTGAAAATGAGATCCCCATAATCATAAAATAAAACTTGAAACTTTGTGGCATGCACACATAATCATGGAAAATCATTTCTTGTTAGTCATGACTCATTTCCAAGACTATCTTAGTGGACAAAGTCCCTTTCTGAACCGAGTTCACTCCTCGTTTCAGTCCTGTATCACTGAACCGAAATAACCTTCCGTTCCAACCATGTCTATCTCATGAGATATAAATCTTTACCCAATGCATTGGAGGGAGATATATGTCCCACCCATCTTATAATGAATACTTTCTTATGTGTGCCACATAATCATAAAACATACATCATCGCATAACACATGTAACAAAAATGGGATTCTTGAAACATCATGACATCATAAAACATATCATATAAGGCAAATGACTTCATAAAAATAATTCCCTCACAACATAATCAAATCAATGTAATTAAAGGGATAAAAACAGAACCCTTTATTATCTTAGATGGAAAATAATTTTGATAAAACACTTGAACTCCATTCTTGAGGAAAATATCCTTTCTTTTTCAAAAACACTTTTCTTTTCTTAACATGTCATACAATTATAAACTAAAAGAAGTTGATTAAAAATAAACTTGAAAACTTGTAAAGGAAGATTCTTGGAAATAATGTTTTAAAAATCCATTCATGCCGTATAAGTTGAAAAAAAACATTCTTCGTACTTTTGTCGGAAAAGTCAAAAAGTACCTCGTACGACAAAAGATTCCTTTCATACATATTACTAAAAACTCACCGAAGGGTAAAAATGGATTTAAACAATTGTAGGTGTATGGAAATAATATTACATATTGATGAAACATGGATGTGGATGATAAAATACACCCCAGTGAATACTTACGAATAAACAATCTCGGATAAAAATGAGATTGTGATATTTCCCTTACCTTAAGTCCAATTTGCTTTGTACGTGTCCGAAGCTCCTGTATAATGGTGTAAATAATGTTATTGACTTATTCCAGAATCATAAATATTGATATGATATCATATATGTTCATATTCTTAGCTTCTTGATAGTAATATTTCATGGTTACTTGTTACTCGGGTCTTTATTGCCTTTTGTTCTTATGCGTGTTTTGCCGAATACATTCTTATTGTTCTTTTAAGGTTATAGATTCCTTATATCCAGAATGGTATTAGTGTAACATATATCATATTTATTCATTCAATTAATTTA
The DNA here is from genome assembly GCA_963277665.1 of Viscum album. Lineage (NCBI taxonomy): Eukaryota > Viridiplantae > Streptophyta > Magnoliopsida > Santalales > Viscaceae > Viscum > Viscum album. The sequence goes on from OY728139.1 coordinate 65,226,592, forward strand.
TATAATCATTATGAAATGAAGATCATGTAGAATGAGTTGCATCACATCGTGGAGACGGTATTCCGTACGTACGCACGAGTGATGATATCGTTCCTATGATCGTGGAATTGTATTGGAGTATATATATATATTATTTCAGTATCAATATTACTTCATAATAATCATATATAGTTAGTCATTACACTATTATACCCATCCTTGTAAGGTGATGGTGGAAAAATAGATTACACCACGGCGTGGAGACGGTATTCCGTACGTACGCACGCGCGGTGATTTTATTTTTCCGTAGGATGGATAGAAGGTGAATTAGGGTTGTTTCATATTTATAATAACATATCAGTATGTAAGTAATACTGATGTTATTACTTTATCATGAAACAAATAAAGAAGAAGAAGTTGAAGAAGAAAGAAATTGAAAAGATCGGTAATGGATATTACCTCTTCTTTGGAACGCCTCTTTGAATCCTCCACTTAAGGAACTAAGATTGGTCTTTGGAGAAGAGCAGGACCTCTAGGATTATTCTAGGGAAGTTTAGAGGAGAAAATGTCAGGGGTTGGCCGAGCTTGAGTGCTCAATTTGGTGTGAGGAAGAGGGGGATGAGGTGCCCTTTTAAAAGGGAGGAGAGGGGCACCTTAGGAATATCTCAAAATATTATTTTATATTAAAGTCAAAATCGGTTTATAATGGTTCCAAAGGGTCTTATTTCGAAGATAAAGTGGGGATGGGTCGAAATCCTATCAACCAATAGGATTTATACAAGTTTATGGTATTATTTTAACCTTATCAATTAGATTTAACTCTAAGTTAATTAATTTAACTTTTACCGTGTCTTTTTTTTTCTTTCACTATATGGTTAATACACTTACTATAACATGCCAAACGAACCCCAAATTGTTTATTATTAATATATATATCCTTATCTATGTCATGTGGCCGAACCTTAGATTTTTAGGAATAAAATAACAATTAATAATATAATATTTGATTTAAAAACTATTTTGTGTCAATTTTGACACTATTTGATATATGATTTTTGTGAAAGTCATAAAAGAATTATATGTTCGAAACAAGTTGATTAAATCAACACTAATATATCATAGTAACCTAGAAAATTAGTGGAATTCATAAAAAGTCTCAAAGTACATTTATTTTGGTGTTTATAACATCAATTATGTCAATATTTCATTAATAAGATAATTACTACATCATCATTGTGTCATAAATAAATTAAATTATTTAATGTCTAAAAATTACAAATAAAATACCATTATGTAGGAAATCTTTTTATCTTTCTAATGAATATTTATAGTCGAATTCATCTTATGTATAACCCAATATTAAAAATGATTTACTTATTAAACTTTGATTTTAACTATTTTAACCCTTCTTTAAATAAATCAATAATAAATGTCTTAATCTAATCCAAGTGGGCCTAAATGGTCATATTTTATTCCTAAGTTTGTTTTTGGTCGAATTACACTTGTCAAATAGAATTAGGACATGTGTTAGGGTAATATTGATATCATATTTACCCTTAGTTACCCTATTTACTATTAACCGCGGTAAAAATAGTAAAAAGTTACTATTCACCAAAAAATTATTTTTATCTCATTGAACCACATTTTACTTACTGATATCAACCGTGTCTGTCGGATTTTTGAAATTCCATTCGCAGAAGCGGTAAGATTATGTTTTATGCAAAATTCAGTTTTTAACCTACCACTTAGTGGTTTCACTATTCATCAAAAATTGAAAGTTTTCAGAAAAATACCAAAATTTCACCCTAGGCTAATTTCGATATTCTGAGACCAAAAATGAAGTCCATTTTGAAAAATAAAATTTATAAAATTTCAAAAAAGTGGTTATTACTATTCATAACGGCTAGTTTTAATAGCATATTGTTGTTTAGTGAAACTCGGTATTGCGTACGATGCAAGCTATCGAGGAAGGTCGCGATTGCGTGTAAAGCAAGCCAAGAAAGTGTTGTGTAGAAAAAGATTCCTTTGATGATTTATATAACATAAAAGTCTCGGGTGTTACATATTTCAAAGACGCTGTATCAATTTTCATTAGTTATGTTGTAGTAATTGAAGAAGAAACCCATGGAGAATCTTGATAATGATTCATTTGGAAAAGACTTTCACCCTGGGTTTTCACATATTCCTTTTATTAAGAAGAAGGGTGGATCATTGTGACTCTAAATTTATTATCAGAAACATAATAAGGTCATCACCAAGAATAAGTACCCTATTCCATGTACCAATGATTTGTTCAATAAATTATGAGGATCTCAATATTTTTCGAAGAATGATCTTTGATCTGGATCGTATCAATTTAGGTTCAAAATTGGAGACATAATAAATACAACTTTTTGATCATGATAAGGACACTATGGATTTATATTTATGTCTTTTATTCTTTCTAATTCACCTTTTATCTTCACGAATTTAATGAATAAATACATTATAGATTACATTTTTCTATTTGTGGTAATATATATATGACATTTAACAATATTAAAAGAGAATATAAGGCTATGAAGATCTCCTAAGGGTTATAATGATGTCCCTAATGAAGGACAAGTTGTATGAAAAAATTACGAGGTATAAATTTTGGATATAAAAATTTTCATTTTTTGGATATATAATCTCAACAAAAGGTATATCAGTGGAACCATATAATATGGAAGTTATTAAAAATTGGATAAGACAAAAAACATTGAATGATATACATATATTTCTCGGATTTTATAGATATTATTTATGTTTTTTTAATGATTTTCCCAAGATATATAATATTCTAAACAAGATAATGTAGAAGGGTGTTAATTTAATTTGGATTGATGAAAGTGAAGAAAATTTTTGGGAACGGAAGAAAAGTTTGGTTACTACACATGTGATCACACAAATCTATAGTGGATAAAGTGTTTTGATTTAAATTAACACATCTAAGAAAGATCTAGAATTTTTACTCTTGTAGAATGATATGGTGATATATTTTTTCTAATGATAATTTATGTATAATGATAAAAATTGCTTAACTCATGATAATATTTTCAACAAATACATAGAGGAATTATATATATGACGAAATTTAATATATATATGAAAATCATTAATGATTAATGTCTATAATCACCCAAAAATATTTGAATATGTTCTAGAGAAGATGCATATAGTTGATTAAGGATTTTTACAGCACAATACATCACCACCATGGAAATGGGAACAGGGTAAAAAATTGTATGAGTGGGAAATTCATGTTATCCTATCTATGAAAATGATAAAAAAGGATCTAAAATTTATTTACTTCAAAACTATGGAACAAGAAATCTTGATAGAAGGGGATAAATATTATCCTACTCGAATAAGGGTCCAGTTGTCTATCCATGTTATGGTTAAGGATATTTTGATGGTTGGTGTGGATCTATAAAAGTTTTTGAGAAATGTTCCAATGTTGAATGTCAATTGTGATGGAATGATAAGGTTTAATAAGAAAGCATGTCTCCCATTAATACTATAAAATAAGAGTGAAATATTGAACGAATCTTATAGATCACCATTCTTTTTTCATCCTAAAAGTATGAACATATATAGAAATATGGAAGAGTATTTATAGTGGAACAACATTAAGAGTAATATTGAAGAGTATGAATATCAATTAATGGTATATTTTTAAGATAAATAAAAGTTATAGAACAATAACGGGATATTACAACCATCACATATACTAGAATGAAAGCAAGAAACCATCACCATGGATTTCAATGTCAGACACCCCAAAACATATAATGGTCAAAATTTTATTTTGGGTTATAGTCGATAACCTTATGAATTCATCATAGTTCAGTGCTACCAAATATTATTTCTACATTTCCCATATTTCTATAATATACATTAATTAAGAGGAAAGGTCGCATGGAGTACCATGTTCTATTATATTTGACCAGGTTTGAGGTTTCCCTATATTTTTTAGAGAATTATTTAATAAGCTCTAAATATTGAGATTTCTTTCATTACTACATATAAACATTAGATATATATTTAGTTTGAGAGTATATTCAAACCCTAGATGATATTTTTTTAGATCTTGTAATTTAGATTTCAAAGTTGGTTGGGAACTATATCTTCTTAAAATTGAGTTTTATTTGAGTAATATCATTTAATAGGTCATTAATATGAATCCTCATGCACCCCTAAATGAAAATAAGTGTAGAAATATAATATTTGGATGATTTTGTAGAAATAAAGATATTTTGATTGGAGGTAGATGATAAAATAGAATAGGAGTATAGATCCATTCAACAACAAATCATCAAACTTTAAAGCCAATGGAAGGGTTATGTTAACAGTATTTAGAGAGATATGGTATTTGAAAATGTTGTGAATGTATTTCTATAAATGTATTCATGAAATAACGATATTATATTAAAAAGCAAGGGAAATATGAGCCTTATGTATATTTTTTCTTTTAGGTCTCTTGATCAAATTTAGATAGCTTATTATTTCTGGGCACTCCCACTAAACCACTCTGAACTTCATGATGTGTTCCCATGTATCCCTCTAGTGGAAGCACATACCGAATTCTCCATATGTACTGTATTTATAGGTTTTACCATTACATATTGATCTTTCCTTTGAATTGAAAATAGTATCAATCTTTTATCATGGTGATAAGGATTGATGAAGTTGACTACTCTCCTGGTTAGAGTTATTTTTCAAAAATATAAATTCTATTAAACTATATGGGAACCTCAATATGTGATGAATAAAATAAATCCTAATTTTATTATATACAAGTTATGAAATTTAAAAATAAAAATTAATTCTATAATGGGTATAATGAAATGTTCCATGATTTTATATGTATGTCCCGTGAAATAAACATGTGGTGTTTGATAACTTTCTTTACACTCAACCCTGAGTCTATATCAACCATGAAAAACGACACATTTATTACCTAGACAGTAAGTTGGTGGGTATGAATAGTAACTTCCACATTATGAGAAATATTGATAATGGTTTTAAATTTTAATAAATCATTTATATATTTGTGGTAAATACGTACTCGATTCTATGTAAAAGAATCTAATCCTTAAATACATGTTTTCTTCAAAATAGTTATTAACACTTTTTTACACGTAAAAACTATATCTAATTTTAATAAATATGATATTTTATTAGGTAAAGTGAATATCAATTTCAAAATAATCGGTTAAATATTTTTATATGGTTAATTTTTATGATTTTTCTAAATATATTTATTTATAAATGAATAGGGAAAATGATATTTGTTAAAAATGTCCATTATTTTCAACTAAATATAACATTATAATTTGAATTATATATTAAATTAAAATAATAATAATTTATCTAAAAATAATAAAAAATAATCATAAAATAATCATCATTATAATTGATTTTGGTATAAGTTAATTTTGAGGCTTCAAATAACAGTTTTCAAAAAACTATTATGTGTGTAATGTGTTTTTACCTTAATAAACTAAAATAATATCAAGTAATTAAATTTTATAGTGAAAGTTTTTATTTATATATTCATTAATATATTTTAACATTTGTTTTATTGTCCTTTTAAATGAAAGGAGTGTATGTGAGTTAACTTTTATGCATACAAATCATTTTTCTAAAATGGGGTTTCAGTGAGGATTGTGCTCTAATTTAGAATTAAATTCTAAAAATTAGAGTAATTTGATTTTTTTAAAAATTTATTATATGTTTTGAATAATCATTTTTAATATAAATAAATATGGTAAAATAAGTTTTCGGTCATATTGAATAGTAAAAACTATAAAATTATGTTACCACAATTATGGTCAAAACAGGTTTACTATGGGTTATACTAAGATATAAGGGTATGATTTCCACCCAAGAAATTATAATTTCTCTTGATTTAAGATATATAAACATTATATTTCTATAAATTACAATCCATTGCCATATTAATATAATTTACTAGGTAAGGGACCTTATATCATTGAAATATTTTCATAATATTCATGTGAGTTCCTCTCCTCGCTTATAAAAAGGGTGTATCATCTCCACCCTTATTCACACTATTTGAAAATTATATATTATAAAATCCCAATTTAAAAACCTTCCATGAATACTTCCATTAATCTAATAGATTATTTTCTTCCCCTAATAAAAATCATTCAATGAATAAGTTGTAACCCAAAGGTGGCCTCCCAGTTAAAAGGTATACAGCCTAACCATGATCATTAAATTTTATTACTTATTATAATAAATATAATCATGTTGTATCCATAAAAACATGATGTAATAAGTATATAAAATATATTTATATTTTATTATTATAATTAATCAATCATTTATCATCTATTATCTATTAAATGAGAGATAATAGTATCACTCATGTATTTTGTGGATTGCCACCTCCACATAGCGATAATATTAATTCTCCACCACCATCATTAATCATTTGTTATTATGATAGAATTGATACATATATATGTTATTTATATTATCATAGTGATTATAATATAGTGAATTTATATTCAATTTTCTTTAATTTCATCTATTGAAAAATGAAAACATAATTCAATTGTAAGCATGGACTACCATCTCTACATTGTAATGTAATTAATTATTCATTTCCTTTTTATATAAATGGTAATAAATAGGTATATAATGAATAAATATGATATTTACATCATTATTAACCTTATACATATGAATAAAACAAGATCAAAGTGCATGGACTACAAATTTGTAACTAAAACATGCATGAAAAATGAAGCAGTTAACACCAGAAATGATGATGATAATAAAATATTATAAATTAATATTTGATAAGATGTTATAAGAAATATATTTATGGTAATATAAGAATAATTTAATTTTTGTTATAAATGTATAATAAATTTACATTTATTTTATAAGAGGTTAGATTACTTAATAAGAAAGATATATTTGGAGGATATGTTTCATGTTATAATCTCATTTTTACCAAGATTATTTTTGATTAAATTTTTTGATAATGAAATAAGATTATATATATCACCCAAATCTTATGTTATTTAATATACTCTAGTTATTTATGCAGATTAATGTTTTCATTTAATTTTAATCTCTCTATATACTGAAGATACTGAAAGAATTTTTTTAGGAAAACTGAATTGTTTTCTCTTTTCCATCAGGAATATTTTCATCCATGACAAAAAAAATTTTAAAAAATCATTAATATTTTTATAATTAAAAATAATATATATTAAATTCACTTATAACTGTTTTTTACTTGTTATAAAAACAGTTTTAAAGGAATCTTCTTTTCATTTTCCCAATGAGTGACGTTTTACTTTTTATCACAAAGGTGAAATAAATTTTTATTTTAACTTAAACCACATGAATTATTTTACCATGATCATGAATAATCTTTTACATGAATTTTGATTTATATTATTCTTGTTTCCTTTCAAAGAAAATGGTTTACCAACTATATTTCAAATTTTTATCTTTTAAATTAATTATTTGAAAATGAAAAGGGTATTTTCCTCAACAAATGTTCTTGTGATATTTTAAAGGAATTTTTTTATAACAATATACATTAAGATTTCATATGAATTATTCAGTATATGATACAATGTTACCATATTTATTACTTCTCTGGATTTTTTTTTATTTTTGTGATGATGAAATATTAATGAAACTAATTTTCCTTCCTAGGGTTATGTATTTATGTTATGATAAATGTTTTCTGGATCTTGTGTAATACATATAAATATATTATGATTATGTCAATTTTTTTTACATTATAACACAAGGATATATGGTTACATTATAAACCAAGGATGGGTGGGTATTTTATATCCCTACAATACATTTGTTAATGATGTTAGAGATGAGAATATACTAATTGATGATAGAGTACATAAACTCATAAGAGATGATGGAGTTAATTAGATTGAAGTTATTCATAAAAAAATTCTAAAAAAATTTATATAAATTTACATTAAGGGAATTTATCCACAATGATTGTTTTTGGAGTGAACATTAACTATGGATGTTACTTCTTATTATTATGTGAATGCCACAAACTTAATTCTTGGGCTTATGATATGTTCTCATGGCCCATTATTTCTTATTGGTGATTAGGTAATATTGTGTAAAATTTATTTTTTTTAAAAATGTTACACCATGTTTCATGATTAAAATAATTCAATTTATGGGTATAGTTATTATAATTCACAATCATGTTCTAATACCCTTATGATTATCATGTTCTATCATATGATGATTGATTGATATCTCTTATGTTTACCCTTACTCAGAATTTTTGAAAACCCTTTCATATGTATATCATCTCCCTGTTATAAATAAATGTTTCTAATATGATATGTATAATAAGGGTGCTTGTTGTGAAGAATGTAATGAGAAATAATGAATATCTTTTATGTTTCTGTTTTTTATGTATCGAAGATTCCTAGTTCACTAGAACTTTATGGAAATCGATTGGATCATATTGATATGTAAGGAATATTACACTAATAAGATTTACTATTTATATATGAAAATTTTGGGTCTCCATATAAATTAAAGAATAAATAAACCAAGTAAGGATAGTGACATAATACATGCATCCTTATTTAAGAGATAATGTATCATAAAGAGATTATAATATATGGTTTGATTTTATAAAAGAGATTATAGTCATTATGATTATGTATTATCTTCGTAGGGGCCTTGATAGCTTACTAAGATCTACTATTATTCTATGAGTAATACTCATTACTATCGAGATAAAGGACTAGAGAGTCAGACAATAATCATATTAAATATTTTGTCCAATTTTAATACTTATTATTTTAGGGCATGGTGGTCCCAACAATGGGATTTGAGTGATGTTTGAGTGTGATGGGTCTCTATGAATAATATAAATTCAATATTATTATAATTTAAAATAATAGGATTTTAATTTATTTACTCATTATACTAATAAGTAATTAAGTGAAAACAAAACAAATTTTTTTCATAATAATATTATTATTGATGTTTTGTTAATTATTTAATAGAAATGAAGAGTAGGTTTAATTACTAATATTTTATCACCTAATATATATTTTATGTCCTAAGTATGTGAAAATATATAAATCAAATTAATAACAAATTTACCAAGTCATTTTGTTTAATTTTTTACATATTTATAATGTTAAAGTTATCTGAGGACCTAAGTGAAATTTCTAGGACAATAAACATTCCTAAAAACACTTCAAAAGTGAAATTTTTTTAGACAATCCATTCCATATAATTTTAGTTCATCTCTCTCCTCCCTCCAAAATTATAGATTGATAAAGAGTATATATATGTACCTATAAAAAATTTATTCCTTAAATATTGTAGGAATGTTTCTCCAATGATCTCAAGTACATCGATAACATATTTAAATCCCTGTTCTATCACTTGATGATGGTATATTGATATACGTATATAAATTTGAAGTGATTTTTGATAACCTAGATGTATTTTTCCTCACATTATTCATGTGAAGAAAACCAGTGAAAAATGGTACACACCTAGATCTTCAAATTGAATGAGGTAACAATTTGATTCTTATTTCATTTTTGATTCCTTCAACACATGATCCTTGGGTTATAAATGTATCGTGCTTCTTCAAAGATTATATCATGATATTAGTTAGATGATAAAATTTTAAAATTATAAATTTCCTTTATTACACCACTCACCTAGTACCAAAAATTGGTATTAATGTAATTATGTAAATAATTAATTTTAATTTCAAAAAAAATTACATTTCAGTGGAGAGTGTCATTAATATCTCAAATATTATTATAAAGCTTTGTTATGAGATCAAATGACTGAGATATGGCTATAAAAAGATTGAAATATGGATTTTGTTCCTAATAATTAATTATAATAAATATTTCAATTCATATGGATAAAACCCCATTCTTACTATTCATCCATCGACTATATAATATTCAAAAAGACTGGATTTAATGGTAGGGAATTCCATAACATTGAAAATGTGTTTGTATGTGTGTGTGTATTAAACCACACACACACACAAATAGACACACAAACATATATTTGTGTGTACATATATCCATAGGAATAGTAAAAATGGGTGAACAATGACCCCTGGGTGAATAGTAATTGTTGGTGAAGAATAATTGTTAGTGAATAGTAACATGTAGTTGAATAGTATCCACACGTGATGGTACTGTGAATAAAACCCACGAATAGTATTTTCTACCCACATAGGGGTGGTTCCAAATACCTAGGAACACCAGGAAATTCAGAAATATTTCAGTAATATATAAAAATATTTTTATTATAATAAAATTATTTTAGGACCACATAGAAAATATTTTGTGATTTACACATATATTTATTTATTTTATTCATTATAAATTTTCTTACTTAGAACTAATTAAAAATTTAATTTCATTACATGAGATTAATGTTAACCAACTTATCATGAGCCTTGACCATTAAATGTATGTCATATATTTTCATTTATTTATTTATTTATTTATTTCAATGTGTGTAGTGTTTATAATAATTAATATATAAATGAGAGTCTGGATATATTTTATCACTCTCATTTTGTATATGAGGTACAATGTTTCCATAAGAAATATTATTCTTTTTAATGTCCCAACTCTCACTTATATTTATGAGTATTTATTTAGAGTGATGAGGATAAAAAGATGATGCACAAATAATTGAGACAAAGCAGAGTACCAAATAAGATGTAGAAGCGTTGGATGATGGTTGGAACTATTAGTTGAGTAAGGAAATACTCAAGGAGTTATCCCAAGGGTCTTGGTTGATCCATTATCTACTCAATAAAATAACTAGTTTTTTATTTTCATGAACAATCTCTTCATTTATTTATTTGTGCATTGTCTTTAATTATATTGAATGGGATATATTTACATGTTAACATGGATTAATAATTAAGAATGCATATATATAATGAATTAGTACAGGGTGACTCTTTTATATTTAAGAAGTTATTTTGTTGTGATTATAAACACATAGAACAGTCATGTTAATGAGAGATGGATTTCATTCAATGATAATAACTATAAATCCCTCAAGGATATGTTAACTTAAATAACATTCCATTTCTCAATTTTAAACAAAACTATAAGTATGAGGTGTTCATCATCCATAGTTAAGGGTGTCTCATACTATTACTGTGTTCATATGAAAGAGGTTGGTTTACATAACTAAAAATGGAAGTAAATAATTAGTCATGGCTAGGATGATGCATCATTAGTGTCGAATTATTAATTAAATCTTTGTTATAGTATCTATAATCTTAGAGTTTTCTCAATAAAATAATGACCAATGATTTAATACGGTTAGAATGGTATATGCCTACATTGAAGCACATTGAATAGAGGCATAGAAAGAACATGGAATGTGAGGAGAGGTTCTGAGGATAATTTCTACAATTATACTAATGATATTTATAATTGAAAACCTAGTAGTTGTGATCTTATATAATTTGATAAAAGAGTTGAAGACATTTTAGGATTAATTAAATGGTAAGGTATATTGGTAACTAAGATAATCTCTAATATTTTATTTTTTATTTTTAAAAAATAATGGAAACCAACACAAATTTAATTTCACTAGGGTAAATATTAGATACATATCATATCCTAATCGAACATAACTTATCGGGGTTGCATAGGATCCCGTTCGTAGTATTATCCTATGAGTGGAAGATTTAAGTGCCAGAATCCTAATTTAATAATCCTCAAGGAAAAAAAGTAGGATAAAGATAAATATATAAATAATATAGATGATATGATAGATTTAGAATGAATTAAATCATCATTAATTTCTAGTTATCTATAAATAATTCACAAGGACAATGATTCCTATGAAATCATTTCTCATTTATAATAATTATACTATGAGAGAACATCACCGGAAAGATATGAGCCTTCTCGTGAACTATATAGTTGTATTTTCATTAAAGGGAGTTAGGAAAGGACGCATGTACATATGATTATTGTGTACATTTAGATACTAGAGTCCCATGGGTTCATGTTTAGCCAAGAAATAGTGGCCAAACCCATTCTTTCATCTTTATCGCTTAGCTTCTTGAATTGCATCATTAATTATAATTTAATCAACATAAAGAAGATACTCTCATATGTATTATATTTTTTTCATGTATATAATGATATGAATAATACAAACCCTTCAATACTAATTTATTTTTTATTGAATTTAACAAGAATAATATTTGTCTTCTTCTTGTCAAAGTTACATACTCTTAGTAGGAGCTGCACTAGTGACATCAGTGCCTGGAATAGTCTCATTCTTCTCCTCTTGCTTCATTGGAGTTAAAAGCACAAATTTAATGAGGAGAACATAATGGATAGATTTAGACATTAAATCACAATGAAATTTGAAGAGGTTTTTATCGACTTTAAATATATAGGTTCATGTTTAATCAAATCCCTAACTTCTGAAGTCAATTTTTTTTTTCTGAAATGTGATCTTATAAGGAAAAAATGTGTTTATATAGTTTTCTCAATGAGATATGGGATGCTAATATTCTTATTGAGGAGGTTCCTCCTGAGCTTCCAGAGTCAGCACTAGGGAAAAAATTTCCATGGATGGGATGCATGAGTAGGACTGGTTTTCTCTGGAAAATGTTCATAGTGATTCATGGTTGGTTTCTATTACATTTTACTTCAGTTCACATTTTGGTTTTGTAAAAAATGAAAGGAATATTCTTTTCAAGATTATTTATAAACATCCAACCATATTCTATGTACATATAGGTAATTATAGGAAATCAAAATGTCGACATGTCTCTAATGATAACATAAGAAATGGAGAAAATGGTGGGATGTCACAATAGTAGCAGCCATCGCAGCAGGCCAAGGAAAGGAAGATGAACCCTCCACCAAAAATAGAGGATGACAGCATGGGTGAAGAATACATGGACGGTAATTAATAGGGATCTCTTTGTGGGATGTGTGGGGAGAACTATTCATATGACAAGTTTTGGATATGGTGTGACATGTGAGAGAAATGGTTCCATAGGAGGTGTGTAAAGATCACACCTGCCAAGGTAGAGTACATCAAGCATTACAAGTGACCAAGTTGCAGTGGAAAGAGAGATGGGGTTTGGTAGAGCTGTATAGAAGTAGTAAGATGGAAATTTGGAGACTGTGTTGACTATTTTGAGAAGATGTTTTATTTTTGCTACACATATTTTGGTTTCTATTGAAACATTTGGATGCTTCTTTGGATAATTTTGAAGTTGGAGAATTCCTTTCTTCTTTGGAGGGAAATATACATCTATACGATATTCCCTTGCTTAATACAATACCATGAATCCATGGTGGTTGGAATGTTTTCATTTTGTTTGGTTTGGATTATTAAAAACATTTTTGAAAATAAAAGCGGTGTTTCTTTCTGAAAAAAAATTCTTTCAAATGAAATATATATTTATCCTAAAAAATTATATTTATCACTATTATTGAATAATTTTATTGAAATTTAATTATTATATATAGAATAAAATGTGTCAACATTCACCTAATATTTTTTTATTGTGATTATGACAATAATAAATCATATTTATTTCTTAAAAATTTATTTTTTTGAAATAGTTTTCATCACATTTTTCCAATTTACATTAAAATTAATTTCATAAATTTATAGGTGTATAATTAGATAAAATAAATTATATTATAATCATAAGGTCCAAATTGGTAAATAGGAACAATTTTTTCCCATTATGAAAAGTAAGCGTGGTAAAATTTATCACCTAAATAAAGGGTAACTGAAATTATTATATGTTAAAAAAAGTGATAAGGCCATAACTATTCTCACTAATTATTATTTTATGATTTTAATTATGCCCTTAACACTATTTTCTCATAATTTAGTTTTTTAATGGACATTATTTAACGAAAATGACTTATATAATATTTAAATCAAGACACTTATAAAATGACACTCTCTTAGATTTAAATACCTTTATATGTTCACATTGGGAAAAACTACGTACGAAATAATGTTAATAGTAATTTGGGAAATAATTAAATTATATATTTTTTTAATTTATTCCTAATTTTTATGAATTATATAATTTCCTTGATTACTTACAAAACTCTGAAACCATATTTATTCTATTAATGGAAAAAATAAACTAAATGATTTTTCAAATATTAAAAGTGACATAATTTGAATAATTTAGAGTATTAAATTCATTTTATTGTTGTATATGACATATTATTATTCTGTTAAAATATTATATTCAAATTCCAACATTTTCTCACTATATTTTAAGTGAAATTAAATGAATAATGTCAAAAGTGACTATAATGATATTTTATTAAATTATTTAAAAACAGTTTAAATTTAGAAATAAGAATAGTAGGATTTTATATGGTCTAAAATTTAATAAATGGTTTAATTATAGTCCAATTATAATGTTTTATGTAAAAAATTATAAATTTTAATATTGAAAAGTTTGATACCATAGTAAATATAAAAATTGGATAACTACGGGTTAATCAAAATTATATGGATTAAAATGACACGAATACATTTCAAAATTATTTTGGTTGATAAGATAATATCTATATCATAATTTATCTTTTAATCCCTTCCCATTTGGTGTAATTTTTATTGATAATGAATTTATCATAATTTAATCTTTTGAGAAATTCCAATTGTGCCCATCACCTCAAATATAAAAGGGAAACACCTCTCTCATTTTATACACCCCATTTAACCTTATATCTTAACCAAAATCTTCCAATATCCCTTATAAAATTCCTTACACACATTATAGTGGTTTTGGTATTCCAAAAAAACCAACCCCACAGCCCTTTAGATGAGATCTAAAGGGGTTATTTCAAAGAAGCCTTACCAAAAACCTTTCTTTTCTACCCATACTTATCTCCTATAAATCAATATTATTTATCATAAAATAATAAAATAACTATCGACAATAATATAAAATTTTATTATTCTTTTAGAATAACCATTTTGAACCACCATTCCCATTAAATTATAAGTGATTGTATCACTTGCGTGTATATATGGCTTACCATCTCTACGTAGTGTTACAATTTTTTTTCATCACTCTATTTTGTGGATTATTGTTATGATAATTTTAACATTTATATATGATATTTATGATATAATTAATTTCCTAAAATTATAATACCACATATACCTACTTATATTACAATCCTTTGAAAAACGATAATGTTTCTCAGGAGTATGTGTGGACTACCACCTCCACGAAGTGATGTGATTTTTTTTCATTTCTGTTTTTCAGGAATAATAATAAGTATTGATTTAATGGATGGATGTGATATATATATATATATATATATATATATATATATATCTGTGTGTGTGTGTGTGTTTGTTTGTGTGTTTGTATATATATTAATAGAAATATAATTATCCAATAAATCAGAATTGTTATTTACCATTTCTTTCATTTCATCCATCATAAAATGAAAACATAATTTATTTATACGTACGAATTATAGTATCCATGTACGTATTAATTCATTTCTAAATATCTAACTTTTATTTATTGTGATAAAAATGTATAAAAATATTATATATGATATTTATATCATTATTAATATTTTTTAGATGATTTAATCAATCCAAATATACATGTATTGTAACTAAGGAACTGAAATACACATGATAAATGAAATAGTTAACTCCCAGAAATTATGGTTTTAATAAGGAATTATTGAAAAAAAGGGTGTTGAATTGTTATAAAGGGAACATATATTATATTATAAGTATGAACAATAGTATTTTATAAAATTATAATAAATTTAAATTTATCATATTTTCTTTTATAGTACTTTCTAATCAAAGTGATCTCGGTGTAAGGGTTTTATGTCACATTATCATTATTTTTCAGAATTGATCATGAATATGCATTTGATAATAAAATATTTTGATTTAACTCTCAAAAAATTTTGGAATTTATTATTATAAGGTTATTTATTTATAATACATATTTTATTTTCAATTCTCCATCTAATTTAATTAAAATAAAAAAAATACTATTTTAATTAAAATCGACTCCATTTCACTCGTTAGTTGAAAAACATCTTTCATTGATATCTATGTTCTATATAAGTATTTTAAATAAGGTTATTATTATTCTCCTATATTATCTAAACTAATTTTTACCCATTTTTAAATTTTATAAAATGTTCTAAAATGAATATTTATTCAATTTTCCAAACAATTTACTTTGTAAATTTTATGGAAAAATATAGAAGTAATGTTTTAACACTTATACGACATGATAATATTTTCAGGTTGTCCTGGATAATTTTTTCTTTTTTAGATTCCCTTATTGTTTTATGTGGTTCTTTTAAAACCAAATATTTTCCCCCAAATTTGGGTTGTTTTTTTAATAATGGGCCATAAAATGTAAAGTTTATTTTCCTAAATAATTTTTTAATTACCTTTTAATGATATTTTTATTCATTAAAGACAACAACAGTTCAGTTCACTTATTTTTTTCGAGGGATATGATCCAAGGATACCATAATTATTCTTTCTATGGGTATTTTATGTATATTATGACATAATTTTTATGAAACCAATTTCTTTTCCATGGTTTATGCTGTGATGAATGGTTAATGAAACCCATTTTTCATGGGTTTTGATATGATGAATGTTTTATGTTCTTCTGGTACACATATATATTATTTTCATTATGTTATGGGTGGGATATATGTCTCAATACAATAAATTGGGTAAATATAGATATCTCATGAGATAAATAAGATTGGAATTGTGAGTGATGATAGTTTACTGGGGGGATCTTTCCATTATTATATTCTTAGGAGTGAAACTTGACTACTGTGATAGTTTTGGATGTAAACCCATTACATTTTGATACTCTTGGAAAATAACCTTTACTACTAAGTAAATGAATTAATATACTTATGTACATGTCCTAATTCTATGTTTTTAGTAAATGTCAAATTTCCATGGCTCATGTTCTTTGATTTATTTATGATTCATATCATATAAACTTCCAAGATTTATGCCTTGACTCAAGATTCTTAATAATGATAATAACTGAATTTTTTTAAAATTTAAATATCATTTTGTCATACAATTTTTCCCATGTTATGTTTATATGATCGCTGATATCTCCTTTGTTTACCATTACTAGGCATTTGAGAAAACCCAGTTTTTCTGTTTCTTTTTCCTATGTAATGATGAGAGGTACTATGAATGATAAGTCAATGAAGGGTTAAAATTATGAATAAATAAGTGTCAGATGATGTAGAAATTTTATGAACCAATTTATTGTATTTATATATTTCCCAATATACTATATTTAAATGATTTTGGTGTGGTGGGAAATTTTATATAATGAATATTCATCAACTAAGATAAAATCCCTGTTAATGAAAATTATGTGTCTATATTGTTGGTATTAACTAATTTTTTAGATAACCTTTAGAAAATTGAGTGACAATTTCTTAGGGAGAAGACTTATAACATATTAAATAATGATCATATTACTCTTTCGTGTGAAATATTTTCAATTGGAAGTTGGAAGAAAGAAAATCTTGTGCAGAACATGTTCCTTTGGTATTTAAAGACTATGTGAAACTTGTCATGGTTCTACGTAGATGATAAGGGATATACGAAAAATAAGGGTTGTGTGAAATTCATTCTGAGAAATAATCTCAAATCTTATTCACAAGATTAGGTTTTGTGCACAAGTTCTTGTGTATCATTCTAGAAATTTATAAACATTGTTTTTTTTTATAAGTGATTTCAAGTGCATCAATTTAGGAATTCAATGCATGTAGAGACTCATGCTAGATAGAGACAAAATCTTAAATGAAAATATATTTAAGAAACCTTGATATCAATTAATCGAGTTAGACTTCTATCAAATCAGTGAGCTAGGGGGAGTTGACAAAAGTGTTATAAGGTATGTAGTGTGATATACCTTAAATTTTGTAAAAACAAAGTGTATCTAGAATAGAGTGACTATGTCTGAACTTTTTTATTCTACATCTAGTGATGAATAAGGGATTTAGGTATAATTTATACATTGTTGGTGTATTCTCCTTTGACTATCCCTTAATGGGGAACCAAGTAAAATTGATGTGTTTTCTTGCTACTTGTGAATGTTTTAATTACTACCCATTACTATTGGACAGGTTTAATGGGTTCCCAAAAATGTGTGAACAATATCCATTGTTTTAAAATAAACATTTTACACCCTAATTCACCCCTCCCCTGTTAGGGTGTTCAAAAATCGTTCATATTATTCTTTATAACAATATTAATTTGTTCTTTGTAAAATATTGGGTTCTAAATCAGCCATATTAATGAAAAATGTGGGGGATAATTCAGTGATTCTCACCCAATGAAACTAAATTTTATGGGTTCTAGAATGTAAAATATTTTTTCTATAGTAACAAAAAATTATCTACCTATGAATCATTCTAAAAAAAGATAAGGATGGAACAATGATCTATTGAGCCCTTTATGAGGAAATTTCCACCTTTTTAGTGGGTCCACTGATCTACAAGTCAATGAGAAATAGTTCAGTTCCACTAAAAAGTTATTTTTCATTATCAAGTGTTTAGATGATAAGAATGTTATATTAGGTTTTTATTATAAAGAATGTGAAGAAGATTAATATTGGACTCTTATCAATGACTCAAAGTAACATAAAAGAAAATGGGTCTATGTATTTGGGTGAGTTTAAGATCTTATTTATAAATACTTATTTTTCCCATGTTATTTATATAAAACCAGAGAAATAATTCCTTGAGTTTTAACAAAAGGATGATGAATCCTTTTTTACCTATGTGGAAAATTTTACAACACTCACTATGTACTTTTCTATTATTATCATTCATACTAAAAATAATGTTGAAAATTTATTTATTGTATTGAAACCAAGTATTAAAGTGAATTATATTGGGCATGTGTTCAAAAAATATTCATTGAATTATAATTTATTTTAATGCTTAAAAATAACCAATATTTTTTTACTTATTAAACAAATTTAAGTTTTTTTAATTTAATATTTCTTAAGAATTATATAATATTATATAGTTATTTAGTGTTAAAGTTTGATCTAAATTATACTAGATTTATTTTTATGAATTTTGGAAAAGATATTTATACATAAATTTTTAAGAAAAACTTAGAGATTTCCAACCCTACTTTTGGAATAGAACCATAATTTGAGAACCTACGTTTGGATTGAACATATAGATTAGGATTACTATGATAGGGTAAATGTATTGTTCAGGTACCATACTTTTGGATCATATTTTTAATTCAACCATAGGTTTTGAATCGTCCATTAGAAGTCTACCGTATATTTAACTTAGTCAATATAGGAGTTTAAATTTAAGATATTTTCTACGATTACTAAAATGGTCTCATCATAATAAAATATCTCATTAATTATTTTCCAAATAAAAATTAAATTATCGGTATTATATGGAATATATAATTTATATATCTAATCGAAGTTATGATTTTATTTGGGAAATTAAATTCAAATAAACACAATTTTTCAGTAGGTATTTTTAGATCTGTTTTATCCAAAGGAAATGATGTTATTATGTTCAATAACCAGAGTTTTATTATTATAATTGTCAATTTATCTTATGTGTAATGATATATTTTATAATAATGAAGAATTTCAATTTGTATACATACATGTTTTAATTGTTTACCATTTTACTATCATGATAATTCTACTACAAAAATATTTATATCATTGTATTTTTTAAGGATCATATATAACTAGGATCTCTTGGTTTTTGTTTTTTCATGATGACAGTTATCTATGGAGAAGAAGATCTATTTTTATAAAAGTTTCTACTGCAATTGTGGTCCAAATTTGTTTCTCAATAAATTAACCAATCATGATTCATAATGTTTAGAGTACTCATACATAGACATGGTGGAGTGTTAATATCCCTTACTAATGTAAGGATTTATAGGTTCTTTATTAATGAATTTTACTTATTATAATATTTTGACTACATATATTAATATTTGGAGGTATTATGAAATGAACACTAATTTACTAAAAATCACAAAGCTCACTGAGTGTGTATTAGTGGAGTGAACTAGGGTATCATTGTTCCATGAAAAACTATATAAATTGCTTTTTTATTCTTTTTTATATTATTAATTCATAATTTTATTAAATAATGGAATGATATGTATCATTATAATATACAATGAGTGATCAAATGTAATTATATCATGTGTTGTAAAAATAAACAATTCACCCCCCCCCCCACCCGTGTAAATTTATAAAATTATGACCAAACATATTTTATTAAGGAATTCTTTTTAATGAATTATAATAAGCTATAACAAGATTAATTTTAAAAATTATATTAAGAAATATGTCTTTAGAATAACTAAAATATGGAATTTTGATGATCTATGTTCTATAATTTAATGGGAAAAATTATGGTTGTTGGGTAGAATAAATGATTATTTATTTTTTCAATCAATATTTCCAAGTTCATATAAAGATTCTCAAAACTTATGTAATACCTAGAGATCATGAAAATTATGATGTTGTAAAAGAATCCAAGTATGATTCCATTTAAAGATAAATGAATGGTGTTGTCACGACCCGCCTCCACCAAAAGGAGGGAAGGGTCAGTAGATTGCCAGGCCCTTCCTTCTTTATGTTGAAGGAGAGATAATGACCCCCGAAACCCGCCTTCAATAGGTCCCGGAGTGGCGACTAGCACCAAGGGTATAGAAATTTCTCACAAATGGAAGGCATTACCCTTTTCATTTTATAGGATCGAGAGATAAGGAGAAGAAAACCCAACAACACCAAGGCAGAAAGAAAAGTAAAGCCAAAAGTAAACCATTCCCACATGCATGTTTCAAAAGTAAAACCCACAAAGTGAAAAAGGTGACTACAAGGTAAGTACCAAAGAGGAAAAGAAAACAACAACTGCAATTGCTCCAAAGGTTCGAGCTAGTAAGGTCCTGCATGATCCCTGAAGTCCTCCTGGAAACCTGAAAGCAGTTTTATATACGTAGGCTGAGCATACAAGTACACTCAGTAAGGAAAACCAAAGACTCTCGTGCACAAGTGGAGGAACGTACTAAAGTCCTATGAGAAAAAGAGTAAACAAAACACCTAACAAGGAAAACTATCCACCCCATGCCTCACCAAGGCATGCTCCCCAAATAATGCAAGTCAAGTAATATATATATAATAGAGCACATCAATGTTTGGGTACCCCACGCCACTTTCCCACTCGTTATTGAGACATCCTACGCATCGGACTAATCCCGCCATTCACACCGCATTCCCACTGCCACACCCGCCCGCACACACCTGGGCCTCAACTGCACGCAGTCCCACTACTGAATCCCTCCCACACACTCCTGGGCCACAACTGTCACACGTAACCATGCCTGCAAACACCTAGGCCAGAACAACCACCACCATGCCCGAAGACACCTGGGCCAAAGGATCCACTGCCACGCCCGAAGACACCTAGGACTCATCCTGAAGACACTTGGGAAACCACCTGCCGTACACACCTGGACAACCACCACACCACCCCGCCCGAAGGTTCTTGGGCTAATAATGGACTTTAGGCCATCACAGCCTGCCTGAAGACACTTGGGCTATCCGGGAGAGGGATCAGAAAAGGAGCTAATAACGAGCCACTATGAATAGTGTTGGGAAAACACCCTCCCCCATGAAATGGTGGTGTTCGGCACTAAGTTCTAAAAATGGGTGGGGCGCGAATAAGAAACACAAATCTAAAAGTATATATATATATATAGGTAACAAGAACTCACCGAAAGATAGGTTTTTCTTCAGAAGCCTACGGATCACAACAACACTCAAGTTCGAGTCACGACTCACACTAACAACCCATGTGTCCCCTTTCTTATTTCACATTCAGTAATAATGTTTATGTTTTAAGCACTACTGGGAAACTAGTAGGAATAGGCATAAGTCCAGGAAAGTAAACAGTCAAACAACAACGAAAACGTCCACACCTGGTTCAAAACAACAAGGGATTCCACCCCAATTTGTGATATACACAATTAACCACCCGGATTTAAAACTCACAACCTCCGTATCCATACAAACAGGAGATCCCATCCCCCAAATTCACAAAACCACCGAGAGTATAAAAGAACAGGGGATCCCATCCCCTCCCAAATCTCTAGAAATCGGCCCGAAGGGAAAACAACCAACTACCACCACCAACACAAGCAGGGCCTTGCATGTATTTTCAGATTTAAACGACTTAACACACTCCATGATTCAAATTCCCGTGTGTTCTAACCGGGAGTTATCACAGAAGGGTTGATCCTGGTGCTTTCAATTTATTCAGTCGGATATACGTTATTAACCAATTAATTTTCACAGCAGGAGTTTACAACCACAAAACGCTATTTAAAACATCAGCAGGGGTTCATTAGTGCAGAAACAACGACCACCAATGGCCTCGATTTTCAGAAGGCATAAGCCAGAACAACTCAACAAGATGGTCATAAAAGAAACAACATCAAAATATAAGACAGCATCAACGATCACAGCCCCCCTCCTTTCTTTATAGAATACGTTTGTTATCTTTAATTAGGTCTGGTTTATCCAATTCTACAGAATCAAAAGCACGCCCACCCCGCATGATACACAAAAGAGAGAGGAAAAGGAGAAATTCCCTACTTGTTGATAGATGATCGACGTTTAGGCCGGGTGCGCGGAACTTTACAGATAACGATGCGGTGGTCTCGATGCACTCGAAGCTGTTTGTGAAAAGCCATGATCCATGAAAAGAGAAACCACAGCTAACCCTTGGTTTATAAGAGCCAGTGAAACGCACAGCTGATTTTCGCCTATCGACCGGTCAAAGTTCTGGAGCTCTGCTAGTGTGTATAGCAGCACTCAGGTCGAATCCTCGGCAATGGTACTTCGTAATAGTCGTTTGTTTTTAGTTGATTGTATTTTGATTAGGGGGGTTTGTTGCAGAGCTTAATTGAAATGATTGATTGACTATAATTGATTTAACAAATTGATAAATATTGGGGTGAGATCATTATTAGGGAGTTAATCTTGTGATATCCTTGAGCTTTTCTTTGTATTGCATTTAAATTAACACCCACTTCTCAAGTTGACGTCGATTAGAATTCCTAAGTGTCAAAGCTTTAATCCAAGCCTTAACTTAACTAGGATTCTAAAATCAATCAGTACTTGTTTATGGTAGTGTATTTATGGTTCCAATAATCCATGGAAACCACTCATTAAACAAAACATATCATTAATCCATGACATATTAAGTTTAACATACACAATATTAATTTAAAGAATACTCATCGAGCAAAAGCTCTCAATCACTTAACATCCCTGAATTATAACTCAACCCAATGAGAGATTTACTCAGCCATTATGATGTTTATTAATCTGGTAATATATGTTTATGGTGATGAATTATAAAGAGAAGAAAAAGAAAGGGACAAGATAAGAGTAGTGTGCCGAACACACACACGAAATATTTTGAGAATCAAAAATGGAATTTCGATTGAATGAGGAAGCATAAGAAGGGAAGGGGATTGAACTGAATTTAAACTATTTTAATAACATAAATATTAAACTACAGAAGGTGGATGAGAATAAGAGATATTGAAGAAGTAACTTGCATTAAAACAGAATTACAAAGAAATAGAATTACAAGATTACAAAAAAGAAGAACACAAAAGTAAGTGAAAACAAAGAGAGGAGGAAAGGTCTCTCAAGTGAAAACTTGAGTATGTCAGGTCCTCCCAAGCCTTTGGAAAGGCTTTGGTCGTGCCAATATGATATCCTCTCTTCTGAAATGCCAACCCCTCTCAAGGAGAGAAGGGGATAGTATTTATAGCCCAAGGAGTGGACTGTTTGCATTCCCAATCTGTCCCTCCAGTTGCATCGCCAATTTGGCTATTCAGAAAGCCGAATCATCAAATCTATCCTTCTTCAAAGTTGTATACAATAACGTTGTCCGACTACTGTCATAATATGGAGGCATTTGGACAAGTGGAGCCAAAGTTATGGCGGGTTTATTAAACAAAGGTAAACTGTCCATTTCTATCCATGCTTTTTCGATGGCCAAAATTTGAATGGATTTTTGAACAGGATGATGCCTTCAAATCCGAATTATTTCTTCCACAAAGTCGGCCACCTATATCTCCGCTTTCACACTGAAAAATCTCAGCTCTATTTGATGCTTACATCAGGAGATATGTCATGCATACTATACTGATTGTAATTCTCGGCCAGAATGGTGGTCTTGACTTCAATGATTTATTTGGGCCCCTTGTACTTGTATTTGGGACTTTAAATTTTTATCCAAGCTAACATGTAGTGTCTCCCGAATTATGGTAGAGTGTTAAGGTTTTTGGACTTCTGGATTGAGCCCAGTAAATCAATATTCATGAATAGTCCAGTTTTTCACAGATTCTTTGGTCTTGTTTGTAAGGATCATATGACCCTTCAAATGGCAGAATTTGATCATGGTTCCTTCTAATGAAATGTTGTATATGGAAAGTAGAATACTACAAAACAAGAACCACACAATTTGGATCAGTATAGTGACAGTTATAATTAAAAAATTAAACTGACACAATTGGACTACTTTTAAAAATGCTCAAATATTATACTTAATATTAAAACATTAATATTTTACACAAATTATGCACATTTCATATAAAATAATTAAAGGGGGAATATAATAAGTCATTAAAATATTAGTAACATCAACTCCCCCAAACATAGATTTGTGCATGTCCTCATGTGCAACAAATATAAAAACATGACAAAATCATTTTCACTCACCAACAAATATTAAAATTTTGTTTTCTCCAATCAAGGGAGGTTTAGACTATTTCACTCATCCATATTGAATTCCATCACAGATTTGGTTCACAATAATGCATCAGAAACAATTCATTTTTTCATGTTCAAAGTTTAATTGGAAAATGTAGGCAATCAAAACTTACTCCTCTCAAGATGATAAAAATGTATTTTAGGAGGTTCACTCATTCACCAACAAAAAGTGAAAATAAAGAGTTTGTAAGAGCCCTCATCTTCCATTCCAAAATCTAATGTGTACAAGAATCAAGAGGTCTTTTAAGGGGTTTTTCAGTGGCTATGGGACGGTAGGTATATAATGTCCAAAGGAAAAGAGGGGTTAAAAACACCAATATGGAAAAATCAATTCACATTTTTTTGCAATTTGATTTGAAAGGAAATAGAAACACATATTTACAAGGGCATGAATGTGTGATGAATGAAAAGTGAGGGAGATAGAAAATGGAATAGGGTGAGATGATGGAATATGTACAACATGGAAGACTTCCAATAATGACACAATACAAGATGATTCAAGTGTTCTTTTTTTCTTTTTTTTTCTTTTTTTTCGAAAGTTGTGCTTGAAACAAGTCTCACAGTCATCTCCCAACCCATGCTTGATCTCTCCACATGGAACTAATTTATAACACGAACAAAGGTTGATGTTGAATGATTTTTGACCCACCCAAGACACAACCCATTCCCTTTTTTTTATTTTTTTCATTTTTTTTATATAATTTTTTTCATTTTTTTTTGAACACTTTTAAATGACTTTTGTACAAATGAAAATTACACATATACACCCCAAATCTCACAGAATTACAACCTCTCCTCCACACTTGAATGGATGCTTGACCTCAAGCATATGATGACACATTGGAAATCAATGAAAGTACACCCAAAAATGAAGTCCATTCCCCCCACACTTAAATTTCAATAAATTGTACAATGAAAATCCATGAAGATGTTGGGTGGGACAAGGTATTAGGCTTGTAATGTGGCTATCAAAAGAAAGGTTTTCATAGGCTCAAAGGGGCTTTCAAAATTAGGATCAATGTAAGGGTAACAGGAGGCTATTTGGCTATTCTGATTCTTATGTGTCTTAGAAAATGCCTCTATCATATTAATGCACACAAAAGATGGATATTCAGCTCGAAGGTCCACAAACTCAAGACTCACAATCAGTGGTGAAGACACACAATGAAAAAGATGGCCATAGATGACCTTGGCATGAAGGCTAATGTTATTCCTCACGGTAGGGGAGAATCATTTTCCACCAAAAATTGTTCATTAAAAATGTTTGTTATTGACACAAAATTGTTTACCCAAGTTTTAGATAAAAATTCAATATATATGAGTTTAAAAACAAGCCTTTTGACTCCCCAAAATGGTTGGACAGAATTTCAATATTTGATGATGAGTAATTATGACACCCCTTTTTTTGTTAATTTTCATTTTTTTTAATTAATTTTTTTTAAATTTTTTATTTTTAATGACACATCCATACAAAAGAGAAAATAGAAAAAAGGTTGTGGAAGAATTTTGTAAAAAAAATGAGAGGGAGAGAGGAAGAAGAAGAAATAGAGAGAAAAGAGAGGGAAGAGAGATTGAGGAGAGAGAGAGTTAAATGGAAAGAGGTGCCCCCTGGTTTGGATTTTGCAGGTCTCCATCGAGTGGTGGTTCTATTGAAGTGGATGGGGTTTCGATGGAAGTCGACGTGGTTCCTGGATTGTGAGACCTCTCATGGTGATGCTTTAACCGATGTCCGTTAACCGTGAATGTTCTTTTTGAAGAAGGGTCTTCGACTTGCACTGCACCAAATGGGTAAACATTAGTAATAATAAAAGGTCTATCCCAATGAGAATTAAGCTTACCTGGGTGAAGTCGAAATCTAGAATTGAAGAGCATTACCTTTTCACCTTCATGAAATACCTTTCGAAGAATGTGCTTGTCATGGAGTGACTTTGCCTTTTCTTTGTAGAGAATGGAGTTTTCATACGAATCGAGTCGAAGCTCCTCCAATTCAGTCAACTGCAACAATCTTTCTTCACCAGATTTTTCACAATAAAAATTACAAGTTTTGACAGCCCAAAATGACTTATGTAGGATTTCAACTGGTAAATGACAGGATTTACCAAAAACTAGCCTAAATGGAGACATCCCAATGGGTGTCTAATAGGCTATTCGATAGGCCCTAAGTGCTTCACCAAGTCTATCGGGCCTGTCTTTTCTTGTGGGCTTAACAATTCTTTCAAGCACTCTTTTCACTTCTCTGTTAGAAAGTTCAGCCATTCCATTTATTTGAGGGTGATATGCAGTGGATGTTTTATGTACAACCCCATTCTTTTTCAAAAGTGACTCCATGGTTCTATTACAGAAATGAGTTCATAAGTCACTTATCAAAGCACGTGGTGTTCCGAATCGATGGAAGATATGGGTTTTGAGGAACTCAATCACAGTTTGAGCATCATCTTTCCTAGTGGTTTTGGCGTCGACCCACCTAGAAACATAGTCAACAGCAAGTAGAATGTAGGATAATCCATTGGAAGGTGGAAAAGGTCCCATGAAATCAATGCCCCAAACATCGAAAATCTCACAGAAGATTAATGGCTTTTGAGGAATTTCGTTTCTTTTGGAAATTGTGCCAAACTTTTGGCAAGTGGGACATGATTGACAGAACTCGTGTGAGTCCTTGAAGAGTGAAGGCCAAAAGAATCCAGAATCTAGGACCCTTCGAGAAGTTCTTTGTGGTCCAAAGTGGCCACCTCCAGGCATTGAGTGGCAGAATTCCAAGATGGAGGATTGTTCAGTTTCATCAACACATCTCCTAATTACCATGTCAGCCCCAGTTTTCCAAAGATTATTATCTTCCCAAAAATAATTCTTTGAATCAATTTTCATCTTTTCTTTTTGTTATTTTGAAAAATATTCAGGGAAAACACCGGAAACCAAGTAATTGACAATTGGGGCATACCATGGTAACTTTGGAGTGAGAGAGGAGAGGTGTTCAGTTGTAAATTCAGGATCAATTATTTCAGAATGAGAAGAATTAGAAATTCTACTCAGGTGGTCAGCTACAGGGTTTTCTTTTCTAGGTTTATCTTTTATCACAAGGTCAAACTCTTGGAGCATTAAAATCCATCTTATTAGCCTTGGTTTGGAATCACTTTTCTTAAGTAAGAACTTTAATGCTGAGTGGTCCGTGAAGATGATGATTTTGGCACCTAAGAGATAGGGCCGGAATTTATCCAAGGCAAAAACCATAGCTAAAAGTTCATTTTCAGTCACAGTGTAGTGTGATTTAGTTTCATCCAATGTTTTTGAGGCATAAAAGATGACATGAGGAATGTTTTCTCTTCTTTGACCAAGAACAGCCCCAATGGCCCTATCAGAAGCATCACACATCAATTCAAATGGTAAGGACCAATCTGGGGGTTGGATTATTGGAGCAGATGTGAGAGCAGATTTTAGTTCAATGAAGGCTCTCTTGCAAGCCTCATCAAAATTGAATGTGACATCATTTTTAAGTAAACGAGTGAGTGGGAGGGAAATCTTGCTGAAGTTCTGAATGAATCGCCGATAGAAACTGGCATGACCAAGGAAGGACCGAATGTCTCGAACTGATTTGGGTTTAGGAAGTGATTGGATCACCTCAATTTTGGCTAGATCAACTTGGATACCCTCTTGAGAAATTATGTGCCCTAGAACAATCCCATTTGATACCATGAAGTGACATTTTTCAAAATTCAGCACAAGGTTGCACTTGACACACTTTTGAAGGACCAAAGAGAGTGAATGTAGGCAAGATTCAAATGACTCGCCATAAATGGTAAAGTCATCCATGAAGACCTCCATGCAATTCTCAATGAATTCAGAAAAGATACTCATCATACACCGCTGGAATGTTGCAGGAGCATTACAAAGGCCAAAAGGCATTCGCCTATAGGCATAGGTTCCAAAGGGGCAAGTGAATGTGGTCTTTTCTTGGTCTTGAGGTACGATTGGAATTTGGAAGTAGCCGGTGTAACAATCAGGAATGCAATAGTGTGACTTTCCGGCCAATCTCTCAAGCATTTGGTCAAGGAAAGGAAGTGGGTAGTGATCTTTTCGTGTTTCAGCATTCAGTTTGTGATAATCGATGCACACACGCCATTTGTTTTTCACTCGAGTTGTGACCACTTCTCCATGTTCATTTGTGACAACTGTTATCCCTCCCTTCTTAGGAACGACTTGAATTGGACTAACCCATTCACTATCAGAAATTGGGTAGATAATACCATCTTGAAGAAGCATGGTAATCTCTTCCCTAACTACCTCAAGTATGAGTGGATTGAGTCTTCTTTGAGGTTGCCTAATTGGTTTGGATGATTCCTCTAGATGGATATGATGCATGCAAAGGGCAGGGTTGATTCCTGGAATATCCTCTAGGGTCCAACCTAAGGCATTTTTGTTTTCCTCTAACACTTGAACAAGTTGGGACTCCTCAGTTTCAGAAAGTGAAGCAGAGATAATGACAGGGTAGGAGGGATCATGGAAAAGGAATGCATACTTGAGGTGTGAAGGAAGTGGTTTTAGATCAGTTTCAGCCTTGATTTGAGATCTAGACAAGTTAAGAGCAGGAGAAGGGATTCCAGATGGGTTTGGATCATTTTCCTCAACACTGTCCAAGGTGGAGCAGTAGAGATCAGAGTTGATGTGGGATTCAAGAGAGTTTTCAAGTTCCTCTAGATTGATGGAGTCTATGAATGAGAGGTCCACATCAACATCACCATTTATGACTTTGTTAATCATGGTGCAGATTTCACAAGATCCTTTATCATTAGAACATGAAGAACATGGTGGATTGGGGTTCGATTGAATCTTAGAAGTGTCCTCAAAAGCATGGATTGAGAATGCAGAGTGATCCTCAGATGGGTATCGCATGGCTTGGAAAATGTTGAACTTGACTAGTTGGTCACCGAATTCCATGGATAAGATTCCTGAATGGACATCAATCTTGGTTCTCACAGTCATGAGGAATGGTCTTCCTAGAATTAAGGGAGATCGAGAAGAGTTCGTCTCACCTTTCATGTCAAGGACATAGAAATCAGCTGGGAAGATAAGATCATTGACCCGAACAAGAACATCCTCAATTATCCCCTCAGGACTGGCAGTGCTTCGATTGGCTAATTGAATGACAACGCCCGTTGGGTGCAATGTACCTAGACCAAGGTTGGAGAAAATGGATTTGGGCATGACATTTATTGAGGCTCCAAGGTCTATGAGTGCATCATCAAAGTTGGAACTCCCTATTTGACATGGAACCATGTAGGTCCCTGGATCTTTGCACTTCATGGGAATGCACTGTTGGGTTGAAACATTTTCAATGTTCCTAAGTTGCCTCTTATGGGTTCACAATTCCTTAAGAAACTTGGCATACTTAGGAATTTGTTTGATGGAATCTAAGAGGGGGATGTTCACTTCAACACGTCTAAACATGTCAAGCATCTTAGGATCAGGTTCAAAGGACTTCTTAGGCTTGGAGATGGCTTGAGGAAAAGGAATTGGGTTCCTTAGAGGGATGGAAGGAGGTGAAAGAGTGGATTCAAGTTCCTTTTCCAGCTTTTTGTTCTTTTCATTTTCTACATCAACATCGAAAGGGGAGGTAGAGTAATCAGCATGGGGCATAGCAATTTTCTTTCCCGATCTAAGTGCAATTGCACTTACATTACCCTTAGGGTTGGGTAATGGTTGAGCTGGGAGTTGGGATGAATTGGATGGTTGTTGCTGGCTAAGGTGGGATGCAAGTTGACCTATTTGGGTTTCAATGTTCTTGAGGCTAGAACGGGTGAAGGAAGCAAGATCCTCTACAGCACTTTCCCATGGTTGTTTAGAAGAAGAGGCTTGTCCCAAATTGGGTTGGCCTTGATTTTGGTTCTTGGGAAAGCGATTTTATTGGGTGGGGAATTGGGAAGTCTCGTTAGGATAGTGGAATCCAAGAGGAGGATTGTTCCTTTGGGGTTGAGGAACAAAAGGATAAGGTTGATGGATGTTACCACCACTTTGACCATATTGGAACTGGTTCGGATTTTGATGAGGGAACTGAGGAGGATGAGAAATGGGATTACCATACCTCAGAGGTGGGTTAAAGGTAGAAGAGAAGGGCTCAGAGTGGGGTTGGTTAAAGTTTCTAACAAACTGACCTGATTGTTGAGGGTTGAGGTTTCGCTGAGCATATGCCGCATTGAGCTCCATTGGACTAGATGAATCAGATGGATCATCTTGAAGTTGTGGACATGTGTCAGTCGGATGAGATGGAGAGTTGCAGATTCCACAATTCTTGATAGGTCCATGGAATAGTGACTGTGGAGAAGATGAGGTTGGGGCTTTGTTAGCCACCGCTAGTTGACGCACAAGACCTGTAAGTTCACTCATCCACTCAGTCATCTTGTTGGGCTCTATGGATTGATTATCTTGGGCTTGTTTCACTTGAGCATGTGCTCGAGTATGGAATTGTTGCGTGTTTGCAGCCATGTTGCTTATGAGTTCTCGTGCAGCTGCAGGAGTTTTTTCAACAAGAGCACTGCCACTTGCGGCATCAATGAGAGTTCGCTCCATAGCCAATAACCCCTCATAGAAGTATTGGATCAGGAGTTGGTAAGGGATTTAATGGTGTGGACAAGTTGCCACAAGCTTTTTGAACCTCTCCCAATACTCATGGAGTGATTCATTAGGGAATTGACGGATGCCGCTTATTTCCTTTCGGATAGAAGCTGTTCGGGAAGCGGGAAAGAACTTCTCAAGGAAAATTAACTTCATTTCAACCCATGAGTTTATGGAACCATGTGGGAGGTAGTAGAGCCAAGACTTGGCAGAATCTGATAGGGAAAAGGGGAAAGCTCTAAGCTTGATTTGTTCTTTAGAAACCCCTTGAGGTTTCATGGTTGAGCATACTACTTGGAACTCTTCAAGGTGAAGATGTGGATCCTCACCGGCTAGCCCGTGAAAATGAGGGAGAAGATGAATCAAACCCGATTTGAGTTCGAAATCAGCTTCTATGTTTGGATATTGAATACCAAGAGGTTGGTAATTCATATCAGTGGCAGCGATTTCTTTTAGGGTGTGTTCCCTAGGATTGGCCATTTCAATTTCAACTGGTTGGATGAGGACTGGTTCTTGAATTATTTTAGTATCTCTTATGTTCCTCCTAAGTTGGCGAAGTGTTCGCTCAATTTCAGGGTCAAACAAATCTGAGGGATTGTTTGGAATGCTACGGGGCATTCAGAGAGATTTTTGAAGAAAGAGGAAGACGGGGTTTTCTTTGTATTTTTTTCAGTTTTTGATTTTTATGAGAAGACGGGTTTTTCTTTGTGTTTTTTTTCAATTTTTTTTAAAATTTGTTTTTTTTTGTGTTTTCTTGACAATAACCAGAAACTAATGACTAATTAAAGCACCATCCCCAGAAACGGTGCCATTTGAAATTCACGGCCTATTGTCGCCTATCGACCGGTCAAAGTTCTGGTGCTCTGCTAATGTGTATAGCAGCACTCGGGTCGAATCCTCGGCGATGGTACTTCGTAATAGTCGTTTGTTTTTAGTTGATTGTATTTTGATTAGGGGGGTTTGTTTCAGAGATTAATTGAAATGATTGATTGACTATAATTGATTTAACAAATTGATAAATATTGGGGTGAGTTCATTATTAGGGAGTTAAGCTTGTGATATCCTTGAGCTTTTCTTTATATTGCATTTAAATTAACACCCACTTCTCAAGTTGACGTCGATTAGAATTCCTAAGTGTCAAAGCTTTAATCCAAGCCTTAACTTAACTAGGATTCTAAAATCAATCAGTACTTGTTTATGGTAGTGAATTTATGGTTCCAATAATCCATGGAAACCACTCGTTAAACAAAACATATCATTAATCCATGACATATTAAGTTTAACATACACAATATTAATTTAAAGAATACTCATCGAGCAAAAGCTCTCAATCTCTTAACATCCCTGAATTATAACTCACCCCAATGAGAGATTTACTCAGCCATTATGATGTTTATTAATCTGGTAATATATGTTTATGGTGATGAATTATAAAGAGAAGAAAAAGAAAGGGACAAGATAAGAGTAGTGTGCCGAACACACACACGAAATATTTTGAGAATCAAAAATGGAATTTCGATTGAATGAGGAAGCTTAAGAAGGGAAGGGGATTGAACTGAATTCAAACTATTTTAATAACATAAATATCAGACTACAGAAGGTGGATGAGAATAAGAGATATTGAAGAAGTAACTTGCATTAAAACAGAATTACAAAGAAAGAGAATTACAAGATTACAAAAATGAAGAACACAAAAGTAAGTGAAAACAAAGAGAGGAGGAAAGGTCTCTCAAGTGAAAACATGAGTATGGAAGGTCCTCCCAAGACTTTTTCAAGGCTTTGGTCGTGCCAATATGATATCCTCTCTTCTTAAATGCCAACCCCTCTCAAGGAGAGAAGGGGAGAGTATTTATAGCCCAAGGAGTGGACTGTTTGCATTCCCAATCTGTCCCTCCAATTGCATCGCCAATTTGGCTATTCAGAAAGCCGAATCTTCAAATCTCTCCTTCTTCAAAGTTGTATAAAATAATGTTGGCCGACTACTGTCAAAATATGGAGGCATTTGGACAAATGGAGCCATTGTTATGGCGGTTTTATTAAACAAATGTAAACTGTCCATTTCTATCCATGCTTTTTCGATGGGCAAAATTTGAATGGATTTTTGAATAGGAAGATGCCTTCAAATCCGAATGATTTCTTCAACAAAGTCGGCCACCTATATCGCCTCTTTTACACTGAAAAATCTCAGCTCTATTTGATACTTACATCAGGAGATATGGCATGCATACTATACTGATTGTAATTCTCGTCCAGAATGGTGGGCTGGACTTCAATATTTTATTTGGGCCCCTTGTACTTGTATTTGGGCCTTCAAATTTTTATCGAAGCTAAAATTTAGTATCTCCCAAATTATGGTGGATTGTTAAGGTTTTTGGACTTCTGTATTGAGCCCAGTAAATCAATCTTCATGAATAGTCCAGTTTCTTCACAGATTCTTTGGTCTTGTTTGTGAGGATCATATGACCCTTCAAATGGCAGAATTGTATCATGGTTCCTTCTAATTAAATGTTATATATGGAAAGGAGAATACTAAAAAACAAGAACCACACAATTTGGATCCGTATAGTGACAGTTATATGTAAAACATTAAACTGACTCAATAGGACTACTTTTAAAAATGCTCAAATATTATACTTAATATTAAAACATTAATATTTCACACAAATTATGCACATTTCATATAAAATAAGTAAAGGGGGAATATAATAAGTCATGAAAATATAAGTAACATCAGCCGGGGACGGTTGGGGTGAAAACGCGGAACCGCGTAAGGTGCGGGGGTTGTGTGTTGACCGCGCGGCTCCACTCGTCACAAAAGGGGGTCAGGTAGTTTAAGCAGAATCATGAATTGATTAGGTATTTAATTAAATATCTTATGCGTGTTACGGGTCTTAAAAACATGCTTAAACGAGTCAGAATAGGGTTTAGAACCCTATTTGCACAAAGGAGTGCTACTGACGTCGATCGGTCTCACTGATCAGTCTCACCAAGACACCACTCCTTTAGGACCCGGATTTTGGCAAAGGGAGGGTCCTAGAAAGTCTGGGTCATTACATCAGATACCTCTCAAACTATTCTCGTCCCCAAGAATTTAAACAACCCAGAAGGAATGGGCGGGTCCGAACAACCACCCCAAAAGATACCTTTCAAGAGCGAACTCATGCTAACTAAAACATTTGCCCTCCTAAAACCAAGCAACATACCACGCCAAACTGCCCGGGCATGTGGGTTGGGGAGTATCCTTCCCCATGTCAAAATATTATCCGCTTTGGGCGGCACTGACTCGCCCGCACGGGTTTAATCGCATCCACCTTAATGCATCTTGATTAGGGGTCGGGTTCTCTCCTCCCCCTAGCCAGGGCTTTTCACACACAAACAGAGGAACGAAACCAGTACTTCTCATAGTAAAAAGGACAAAACGTTCTACTGAAACAGGTACAACAAGGAAAAAAACTTAAAACAACTCTTGGTACTGGGTACGCATCTGTGCTTCCCTCTCCCACGTACTCTCCTCAAGCCCACCATGTCTCCACAACACACGAACCAAGGGGATGGTTCGCCTGCGAAGCACCTTTTCTTTGTGATCCTCGATCGCCACTGGTCTCTCCACAAAGGTCACATCGTCCTCAACGTCCAGCTCACCCCAATCAAGGATGTGTGAATCGTCGTGCATATACCGACGGAGCTGGGACACATGAAAGACATCATGTATCCTTTGTAGCGGCGGTGGTAATGCTAGCTGATAAGCCACCTCACCAAACCGTCGCAACACTTCGAAGGGTCCAATAAACCTGGGAGAGATTTTGCTCCCTTTACCGAACCTCCGCTACCCACACCGAGGGAAGACCTTCAAGAACACGTGGTCTCCAACCTCAAACTCCAAGAGCCTCCTCCTGGTATCCGCATACGACTTCTGTTGGTCCTGGTCTGCTTTCATCCTTTCCCGTATGTGCTGAACCTTCTCTGCCGTGCTCTTCACCACCTCCGGACCAAGGATGCCAACCTCTCCTACTTCGGTCCAACACACAGGCGAACGACATGGCCTTCCATACAAAGCTTCAAACGGGGCCATGCCAATGGTAGAGTGGTAGCTATTATTGTAGGAAAACTCTACCAGAGGCAAGTATTGCACCCATGATCCTCCTGAGTCCAGAACACATGCCCGCAGCATATCCTCCATGGTCTGGATGGTGCGCTCTGTTTGTCCATCCGTCTGGGGATGGAAAGCAGTGCTAAGGCGTAACTGGGTGCCAAACGCATGCTGCAATCCTCTCCAGACTCGCGAGGTAAACCGTGCATCCCTATCCAAGACTATAGACCTCGGGACTCCATGAAACCGCACCACCACATCCACGTACTTTCGTGCCAAAACGTCCACAGCACTCGACTCCCTGATCGCGAGAAAGTGATCCGATTTTGTCAACCTGTCCACTACCACCCAGATGACGTCGTACCCTCCTTGGACCTTGGGTAGTCCCGTGACGAAATCCATTGAGATGTCATCCCACTTCCACTCGGGGACAACTAGAGGTTGTATTAGGCTGCCTGGAACTCAGTGTTCAGCCTTCACTTGCAAACACACTAAGAACATGGCCCCAAACTCTGCCACCGCTCATTTAACTCCGGGCTACCAAAAATGCCTCTTCAAACCCAGGTATATCTTGAAAACTCCTGGGTGTACTACTAGGGGTGAGTTGTGGAACTCACTGAGAACCTTGCCGTGCATCGCCTCTAAGACAAACAACCTTCCCTGGAAAAGCATCCGGTTCTGACCATCCTCGGTCCATCCTTCCGGAGCATTGCCCTAGTCAAATTGGTCACGCATCACTTCACACTCTATGTCTCCCCACTGAGACTCCTCCACCTGCTGAAACATGGATGATTGCACTGTCATATGATATACGCAGCCTCTACCGCTATCCATCTCCGCATCCAGGTGTAAGGCAGCCAACTCTTCCATTGCCTTCCAGGCGTCTGCCGACTCTCGGACCGCATCCTTCTGCATCCTCCTGCTTAAGGTATCGGCCACCACATTGCCCTTGCCCTCATTATAAGGGTCCCAGAAGTCGTAATCCTGGAGGAACTCCACCCATCTCTGTTGTCGCATGTTTAATTCCCGCTGGGAGAAGATATACTTAATGATTTTGTGATCCATGAAGACCACAAAGCGTTCCCCGATGAGGTAGTGACGCCATAAATTTAGTTCAAAACCGATCGCTGCAAGCTCCAGGTCGTGGGTGGTGTAATTACACTCATGGGAATGCAGCTGCTTGGACCCATAAGAGATCACCCCTTGTCACTCCATCAACACGCATCCCATTCCCTGTCCCGAAGCATCAAAGAACACCTCATAAGCCTCCCCTTCTTCTGGTAATCTCAGTACTGGGGCACTGACCAACTTCTCTTTCAGATAGCTGAAGGATGACTGGAACTGCTCACTCCATACGAATGTATGGTCCTTCTTGGTCAGAGCCTTCAAAGGGGATGATACTCGAGAGAAGTTGGGTAAGAATCTCCGGTAGTAACCCGCCAACCCGAGGAAACTTCGGACTTCTTCCACATTCTTGGGTGCTTCCCAAGAAACCACTGCCTCAACCATTGATGGGTCCACCGCTACCCCCTACTCGGACACCACGTTCCTGAGGAAGTGTACTTATCGTGCCCAGAACTTTCATTTTGACAACTTCCCATAGAGATGGTGTTGTCAGAGGTCCTCTAAAACTGTCCTCAAGTGCTTTGCATGGTTCTCCTCTGATATAGAGTAGACCAGAATGTTGTCGATGAACACAACCACGAACCGATACAGGTACTCCCGTAAGATGGATTTCATAAGCCCCATGAACATAGCCGGGGCGTTCGTGACACCGAAGGGAATTAATACGAACTCAAAGTGTCCATACCTGCACCTGAACGCTGTCTTTGGGATGTCACTCTCTTTCACCCTCAGATGGTGGTACCCAGACCGCAGGTCTATCTTTGAGAACCATTCTTCCCCTTTCAGCTGGTCGAAAAGATCATCTATCCTTGGAAGAAGGTAGCGATTCTTGATCATCACCTGATTTAGCCTCCTATAGTCTATGTACAACCTAATACCACCATCTACCTTCCTTGAAAACAAGACGGGAGCACCCCACGATGTCGCACTTGGACGAACATAATCCCTCTTCATCAGATCGTCAATCTATATCCGCAACTCCCGTAGCCCTGAAGGTGCCATCCGGTAAGGAGCCATCGAGATTGGACGATCACCGTGCTGCAGGTCTATCCCGAACTCAATATCACATCGAGGGGGTAGAGTCGTCACCTCCTCAGGAAAGATGTCCATAAACTCACAGACGATCTCTGGAACTTCCACCATTTCATCATCAACTGATTCCACTGTCAAATCGGTCAACAAGGAGAGGAGAGGTTCCTCTCTCTCATTTCCCTTCGGACTACTCTGCTCACCAGTGAAGGTAACACGCCGGCCGTCCAAGTCCGAGAACACCACCCTTGTTCGGAAACAGTTGATGATGGCACACACAGAAAATAGCCAGTCGATGCCTAGGATGACATCGTATGGCTGAATCTATAGCAGAAGAAGATCCATATCTGACTGGTGTGGCCCTATCATCAGTTTGCATCCCCGAAAAATGTCAACAAGGCGGTCTGACCTCTAACTGGTGCACTCAACACCAGGGGAACTGGAAGTCTCTCGTCATCTAGACCCAAGGCACGGGCTAAACTGGTTGCAACGAAGGAGTGCGAAGCTCCGGTATCGAACTAAGCATAAGAAAGAGTGCTAAACAGACTGATCGTACCTCGAACAACCTCTGGCCCTACTGGAACTGCTGCCTCTGCGGCATGAAACTATCCACGCCCAGCTCCCCTGCCCCTCGGCTGTCGGCAACCTCCCCGACCACGCCCTGGTCGAGGTCCCTGTGGAGCGCCCTGAGGTCGGCCTCCCCCTCCTACGTCTGCCCTCGAAGGAGTGAGAGCTCGCTGTCCCTGCTGCTGCTGGAAAGGTCTGGCTGGAAGCTGTTGCTAGGGAGGGTGCTGGGGATGACTACCACTGCTGTACTACACCTGGTCTGTGCACTGACTCCAGAGATGCCCAGGTCTCCCACAGATGATGCACCGCGGTCCCGGTCCCGTAGAAAAAGGGCGAGGGCCAGGGGATCGAAAATGAAACTACTGCGGCCTGCTCCTTGCGGGTCGGAACCTAAAGGGTCCTGACGCTGGAGGCCTGGTGCTGACGGTCTTCCCCTTCGATGGTCCCAGTTGGATCCCCTCTCACGACACTCCTCCTAGAGCATGCATCCTCTCCACCACTTCGGCATTCTTCTGGAACTCCAAGTATGTCAGCGGGGTAAAGGGGGTAACAGCATACTGGAGGGAGGGTCGGAGCGCCTCCTCTAGACGTATTGCCCGAGACTCCTCGTCGGGAAAGAGGTCCGGAGAAAAAGGTAGGAGGTCCTTGAACTTGATCCCTAGCTCCCTCACACACATACTCCCCTGCTGGAGGGAGAGTAGTTCCTGCCTCTTTTCTGCCTTCATCGTCGAGGAGAGGAATTCCGCACGGAACTCCCTCTCGAAGTCCACCCAAGACACCTCAGACTCACTCCTCTCCCCCAGGTAAAGCGTCCACCACTGACATTCCACTCCCTGCATCTAGCTGACGGCCAGAGGAACCCAGTACTCGTTCGGGGCCCGAATCAGGCTGAAGGCTATAACTAGCTCCTCTAGCCAGCCTTCTGTCTTCATATCGGAGGTGCTTCCCTCATACTTCTAGAGGGAATGTCACTGGAAGGCTCGAAGACTCTTCTACCACTGGTCGTCCTCTTCCTCTCGATCAGCTTTCTGCCGATTGGCCAAAGTAGTCTCTGGGGCCTCTATCGCCTGTACCACACGTGGTCGCCTTCCAGGTGCCATAGCTACAAGGTAAACAAGGAATGACTAATCCCAAGTAGTGAAAAATATCGTTCCTAAAACTTCTTAAAATTTAATTTATTATTAATGTAACACCCCAAGATTTTATAGTGTGTTATTTCTTCAAAATAATTCAATAACATTCACTACACGCAACACCAAGTTCAATCGCACCATGACTTACCAAACAAGCTGTTCAAAAGAGGTTATGAATAGTGTCAACTAAATTTTAAACTTTATATAATCCTTATAATTTTAGAATCCATTTTATGAGTTTCTTAGACATAATGTAAGAACAAATTCATTTTCAGTATTTCACTTTTACCAAATTTTATTAGTGAACCCTTTTTAGATAATATATTTTAAACTTTTTGACTAAATGGGGACATCAAAAATTTAAAATGAAACATCCCAAGCTTCCACAGTACGCTAGCGTGTGTTGTACGCAACACCGAATTCTAACACACCGTAACCAATCAAACTAGCCGCTATGAATAGTAATACATACTTTTTGAAATTATATATATTTTATATTTGAAAATGGACTTCATTTTTGGATTCGGAATATCGAATTTAGCCTAAGGTGAAATTTTGGTACATTTCGGATAACTTTCATATTTTGATGAAT
Source organism: Viscum album (assembly GCA_963277665.1). NCBI lineage: Eukaryota > Viridiplantae > Streptophyta > Magnoliopsida > Santalales > Viscaceae > Viscum > Viscum album. Next base: position 65,266,683 of record OY728139.1, read on the forward strand.
AGTGAAAATTACTAAATTTTAATTAAAAACAACTTTTTTAATCAAAATAATTAATAGTGATAAATTATGAATTTGATTGGTTTTAAAGTATATTTAGAATATATTTTTACCATTTAATATAATGTTGGTCATTGTACATAATTTTAAAATTAAACTGAACATAAACAAGTGTCAATCTTTTGATAGTTATTACCTCTTAAAAACACGCTTTTTGTTTTGACAGCGGGAATTAATTTTAAATTAATTTCTGCCACTTCTGTGTTTTGAATTTAGAAAAATGGATTCCATATTTGGAATCAGGATGTCCAAATTGTGTAAATAGGTAACTTTTATTTTTAGACATTTTGAATAATTACTGTGGTAAATATTTTATTTACCATGGTTAAGGGTAAATCCTGTAAATAAGGGTTAAAAAATAATATTATAATAATACAAAATTACCCTAAAACGTGTCCTAACCTTATTGGTGGACACATACCCGACCATGAGCATCCTTGGGTCAATTTTGGGACCCCTTGGAGCCACTTGTATGTGGTAGGGACACTTTATATTAATAAAGTTAAAATAAAAATAAAAAAGGCATAAGCTTACATCTTTTAGAAGAACAATTTTTAAATAGGGTTATACATGTTGGATTTTCGATTATAAATATTAATTAGAAATCTAAAAAGATTTCCTACATAATGATATTTTATTTATAATTTTTAGACATCAAATAATTTAAATTATTAATGACACAATAATGATGCAATGTTTACCTCATTAATAAATCATTTAAATAAATAAGATTATAATGATTAAAATATTATCTAAAACCTGTCCAATTCTTATTGGTTGATGTTATTTAGAATATGAGTCATCTTATCTTGGACCTGAATGATTTTTGGACCATTATAAACCGAATATAACTATATTATAAAGTAATACTTTCACTCTTTCCTAAAGAGCCCCTCTTCTCCCTTATAAAAGGAGACCACTTCTACTCATTCCTCACACCTCTCAAGCCACTTGGCTCGTCCAAACTCTGCCCAAATAAGCTCCCCACATCCCTCTCCTCCTCCTTGAAGCTTCCCCTTAGGCAGAAAGCATTTCAAGAAGTCCTTTGGTTCCAACCGAAGTGAGTTACCTAAATTAAAGGTAACGATTTCTCTTAAATTATTTTCATTTATTTTGCTTCTCCAACCCCCAAACTCTTTTTATTTCCTTTATTTTGTAACAAAACCAGTATCCACAATATACTAGGATGTTGTTATAAGAAGGATTCAAACTACACATACACACAACTCCATCTAATGGATGATGAACATAATGTTTCTGTGGATGGCAAACTAACGCCTCACGAAACGATGATTGTTCAAATATATCTTACCGCCTCTCATGGTGGCCATTATGATGGCACTGTAATTAAATATGATATTAATGATATATATTTTATATATAAGCTTCTTTAATTCCATTTTATTTCATATCCTTATTCGTTTCATGTTGTATATACATACGATAATTTCATTTGAGGAAGTGCGGACTACCGCCCCCTTAAAATGATATGACTCGTTCATACCACACATGGAACGTATAAAGGATGGTGTTAATGAACTTAAGTAACATATATAAAATATTATATTATACTGGAATAATAATATACCTATGTATCATTTGGATTCAATTCTTTTAAAATGAAAAATTAAATGGAAGTAGCGTTCGTGCGTACGTGCGGACTACAGTCTCCACGAACGCGATGAGATTCATTGTCCATCATATCCATTCAAGTATAATTATAATTTGATGATTTAAAAATAGAATCTAAGGAATTTATATCATTCTGGATATGAATAATATACATCCCATTAATAACGAATATGGCTCACATAACAAAGAATATAAAGTAAAATGAACCCGTTAACACCCGAAATGACGATAATTCTAAGATATTATTAACAAATCAATGTTAAAAGATCATATATGATATCATATTGAAGTAAATTATTCTTGTATTATTCAATAACAATTATTTCACCATTATACAGGAGGTAAAACTACCATCGACCAAGGAAAAATTACAAAGTAAGGGATTTTCTTATCTCACATTCAATTCCGTGAGATTTCCATTTTTCGCCACTAAATTATTGAAAGTGGTGTATTGTGTACTGACATTTGATATATATTCATGATTCTATTTATATTCATGTTATTCTGTAAATCATTTGGTTGTTATTAACTTTTGGCCATACGACTCAGTTGATTAACGTGGTAAGGGGTTTCTTATCTCACTTTTAATTTCGTGAGATTTCCATTGATCACCACTTAATTATTGCATGTAGTGTATGTGTACTGCCCATGATTGTATTAATTGTGTAATATACTTTAATTTATGGGTATTTACATCATCATGGTATTATACTTCTTTCATGGGTGTATGTTTCGTATGTTACCTAATCGGTAAGGGAATTTGAGATTTCAATTCCCACTCAATTGGATTTACGCATATTTCATTGATTATATTACTCCATGATTATGTGTGGAATCACTATTCATTTGATTATGTCATAATTTCCACTCCCCTTCCTGTGGATATAAGTTTGATACACATAATCACTCATTGGTAATTCTCAAGCCATTGATATGAATTTGATAAGAGTAATTTTAACTCATTCACCATTTGTTGAGTTAAACATCCAATTCGTTGGTGTTGTTTTTACAAGAATATGTGTGAATATCCTTTGATTGTTTTACACTGAATATCCAATCATATTTAGTGTATTTATATTTGTCACGCATAATTATGTCGTTGATTTACCCTTAACCTAAGGATACGGCCTTTATGAGAGATTTCATCTCAATTTACATTCCATTGAGACTTCTTTGTTGATATACACCAAATCACTTTTATGTGGTGTATATAATTTACTTTGACATAGTATATCATGAATCCCTTTATTCTCATGATATTACAAAGTTTTGATTACCTCAATTATTTGTACTCAAGTGTCTCTCTTTTGGTTAGAATCTCTAACCAAAATACCATTTTAAAATGTTTTAAAGACTTATTCTTCTAAATCTTGCTCATTAATGTCCATGTTTTAAAAAATGGTTTTAAGGATTTATTTATATGGACATTAAAGTTTTAAAATTAAAACTTTTTTTAAAAGTTTCTAAGTGGTATGGGACACTTTGATTCAAAAATATACTTTTAAATGGCTTCTTGACAAAAAGTGTGAATTTTAAATGTTTTCAAGAAAAGGGGGATATTTCTCTCAAATATTTTTGATGATTATTTTAATCTATGTCAACATCCTTCATTATTCTTGATTGAGGTTAATGTGATACAATACAATCTTCCATATTGTATCGAATGAGTTATGTTTGACTGTGGATGTGCTGTTTTTATACCATTCATGGTTTGTGGTAAAAGTATTGACATTTCGTATGCTAGTTTTAATACGAATGTTTAAGTTATGTTTAAACATGTTCATATTAGGAATGCATTGGACTTAATAAGTGACGGGTGGAGCCCGCTATAGCTCCTCGATGCATCGGTAGGTCTCATGAGACAAACTAGTGTCTTGGCACAAGGCCTTGGCAAAATCTTATTTGTAGTCTTGGCACGAGGCCTTGGCTATGTGGTTATGATAGTCTGGAATTATGCATTCCATCATTATGAAAGTGGTTATTGATTTTTGCATGTGATTATTTGATTAGTAGAATATCCATGTGAATAAGTAAATGGCATTATTTCATTTTATTTATGCCATACCATGATGAAAGTTCATGTTTAAAAAGGCTTTTGTTTTAGTTATACATTTCCTTAAATGTTTCTTCTTATTGATGAAACTTTCCGCTATATTGTTATCCTTACTGGGCATTTGAGCTCACCCCTTTTCTATGTTTTATTTTTCCCAGGAAGTGAAGATGTAAGTTATGAATGACCTGCAGGGATATTATGAGGGGATTATAGTGTGGACTGTGGAAACATTTTGTTGTTGTAGTAGTTTTTCATTTTATGATGTAATGTAAAACTTATGAATATATCTAGTGTTTCCAAGGCTACTAAACCAATCGGACTTTCGAGATTTGATCTTTCTCGTGATCATGCCAATGTAATGTAATAATGCACCGACTCTGGGTAACTAGGGTCGGGGCGTTACAATTAATCCCCAAGACATCCCAGAAACACAAGAACACAAGTCATTATGATGCATGTACCTTTCCTAGGGTCTCTACCCTGCAATCAATGTGGCCTCACTTGGTCGTTCGGTAGGTCCAGAGTCCTTGCATCGGATCACGGCGGGCCCTAAAATCCCGTGTCCAAGCCCGTCTTCCCTGGCCTAATTCACGCGCAAAGATCACCCAACATTGTTTCCTTACCATCCCATGCAGTCCTCACTGTGCCTAACTCCAGACTCAATCTTATCTCTCAACCACCCTCTGATACCATTCTGTCACGACCCGCCTCCACCAAAATGAGGGAAGGGTCAGAAGATTTCTAGGACCTTCCTTATTTAAGTAGAAGGAGAGATAATGACCCCAAAAACCCGCCTACAATAGGTCATAGAGTGGCGACTAGCACCAAGGGTATAGAAATTTCTCACAAATGGAAGGCATTACCCTTTTTATTTTATAGGATCAAGAGATAAGGAGAAGAAAACCCAACAACCCCAAGGTAGAAAGAAAAGTAAATCCAAAAGTAAACCATTCCCACATGCATGTTTCAAAAGTAAAAGCCACAAAGTGAAAAAGGTGACTACAAGGTAAGTACCAAAGAGGAAAAGAAAACAACAACTGCAACTACTCCAAAGGTCCGAGCTAGTAAGGTCCTGCGTGATCCCCGAAGTCCTCCTGGAAACCTGAAAGCAGTTTAATATACGTAGGGTGAGCATACAAGTACACTCAGTAGGGAAAACCAAAGACTCTTGTGCACAAGTGGAGGAACGTACTAATGTCCCGGGAGAAAAAGAGTAAACCCAACACCTAACAAGGCAAACTATCCACCCCAGGCCTCACCAAGTCATGCTCCCCAAATAACGCAAGTCAAGTAATATATATATAATAAGAGCACATCGATGTTTGGCTACCCCGCCCCACTTTCCCACTGGTTATTGAGACATCCTACGCATCGCACCAATCCCGCCATTCTCACCGCAGTCCCACTACCACACCCTCCCGCACACACCTGGGCCACAACCAACACGCAGTCCCAATGCCGAAATCCCGCTCGCACACACCTGGGCCTCAACCGCACGCAGTACCACTGCTGAATCCCGCCCGCACACACCTGGGCCACAACTGTCACACGTAACCATGCCTGCAAACACCTAGGCCAGAACAACCACCACCATGCCCGAAGACACCTGGGCCAAAGGATCCACTGCCACGCCCGAAGACACCTGGGCCTCATCCCAAAGACACTTGGGAAACCACCTGCCGCACACACCTGGCCAACCACCACACCACCTCGCCCGAAGGTTCTTGGGCTAATAATGGACATCAGGCCATCACAGCCTGCCCGAAGATACTTGGGATATACGGGAGAGGGAGCAGAAAAGGAGATAATAACCAGCCACTATGAATAGTGTTGAGAAAACACCCTCCCCCATGAAATGGGGGTGTTTGGCACTAAGTGCTCAACTTGGGTGGGGCGAGAATAAGAAACACAAAGATACAAGTATATATATATAAATATAGGTAACAAGAACTCACCCAAAGCGAGGTTTTTCTTCAGAATCCTACTGATCACAACAACACTCAAGTCTGAGTCACAACTCATGCTAACAACCCTTGTTTCCCCTTTCTTATTTCACATTTAGTAATAATGTTTATGTTTTAAGCACTACTGGGCAACTAGAAGGCATAGGCATAAGTCCAGGAAAGTAAACAGTCAAACAACAACCAAAATGTCCACACCTGTTTCTCAACAACAGAGGATTCCACCCCAATTTGTGATATACACAAGTAACCACCCGGATTTAAAACTGACAACCACCGAATCCATACCAACAGGAGATCTTATCCCCCAAATTCACACAACCACCGAGAGTATAAAAGAACAGGGGATCCCATACCCTCCCACATCTCCATCAATCGGCCTGAAGGCAAAAAAACCAACTACCACCACCAAAACAAGCAGAGCCTTGCATGTATTTTCAGATTTAAACTACTTAACACACTCCATGATTCAAATTCCTGTGTGTTTTAACCGGGATTTATCACAGAAGGGATGATCCTGGTGCTTCCAATTTATTCAGCCGGATATACGTGATTAACCAATTACTTTTCATAGAAGGAGTTTACAACCACAACAAGGTATTTAAAACATCAGTAGGGGTTCATTAGTGCACAAACAACGACCACCAACGACCTCTATTTTCAGAAGGCATAAGCCATCACAACTCAACAAGATAGTCATAAAAGAAACATCATCAAAATATAGGACAGCATCAATGATGACATCCCCCCTCCTTTCTTTATAGAATTCGTTTGTTATCTTTAATTAGGTCTGGTTTATCCAATTCTACAGAATCAAAAGCACGCCCACCCCGCATGATACACAAAAGAGAGAGGCAAAGGAGAAATTCTCTAATTGTTGATAGATGATAGAAATTTAGGCCAGGGGCACAGATCATTACGGATAACGATGTGGCAGTCTCGATGCACTAGAAGCTATTTGTGAAAATCCATGATCCAGGAAAATAGAAACCACGGCTAACCCTTGGTTTATAAGAGCCGGGGACGGTTGGGGTAAAAACGTGGAACCACGTAAGGTGCGGGGTTTGTGGGTTGACCACGCGGCTCCACTCGTCACAAAAGGGGGTCGGGTAGGTTAAGACAACTCATGAATTGATTACGTATTTAATTAAATCTCTTATGCACGTTACGGGTCTTAAAAACACGCTTAAACGAGTCAGAATAGGGATTAAACCCCTATTTGTGCAAAGGAGCGCTACTGACGTCGATCGGTCTCACCAATCGGTCTTGCCAATCGGTCTCACCGAGACGCCACTCCTTTAGGACCCGGATTTTGGCAAAGGGAGGGACCAAGAAAGTCTAGGTCATCACAGGTGTTATACATGGACATTATCCCAATGATTTTAATAATGTATTTTAAGGGGATACTACCTATTATATGTTATAAACTATGACAGTTTACTACAATTGAATAAAAAATGAAATTATGTTAATATATTATATTGTAAAGATGCAATTCAACACATTAAAAATGAATGATTGAGAAATCAACACATAGATGAATGAAATATTGATGGAATTAGTCTTTGATGATGCTACCATGGGTGATCCAATTACCCAACTAGATCAATCATTTAATGTTGTAAGATTTTTTCCTCTAAAGAGAATGAAATCGTAGAAGCAATCAAAATATACACTCATATTAGATATCTAACATTGGAGGAGTTGATTTGAACTCTAATGATGTTTGAAGTATAAATGAAATATAAATATGAATATCATATAATGTTAAAAATGGAAAACACTATCCATAAATTCAATACTCTGAATTATGAAATTAAATTAAAAGAGGAATTTGTTTAACCAAATAATTCAGAGTGATCATATTTTAGAATGGAACTGGCTCATACGGATAGAAGATTTTGAATGAATAAGAATGGATTAAAAAATTATCTCAATAATTGCTAATGTAAAAATGAAGTGATATGATACTAATGTAAAAAATATTGGGAATATCAAACCTTATTATCCATAGATATAGAATGAGAAAGAAACTATAGAAAATAAATAAAGGAATCATCATATTAAAACTATATTTGTTTAAAATTGTATGAAACCTATGAAGGGTACTTAGAGCATTTCTTAGGACCCCAATTTCTCTTCTAAATATAATAAATAACAAGTAATAAATTATATTAAATAAAAAATTCTATTTATAGCTAAAGGGGAAGAAAAGTTAAAAACTTATTATAATCCTTCCTTTGATTATGAAGTTTTCTCTAATAACTAATTATATGTATAATTCTCAATGCTTCAAGAAAAACTATGATCCTTTTTAAAATTCTTAAATCACTAAATAATAATCATAATATGTTATTAAGTGAAAAATATTACATACTAAAACTTCACATAGAAATAAAAGAAAGTTGGTAAAATCTTCATCAAACTACACTCTTTATGAATATAGGATCTAAGGGATGCAAGCTGAAGTGTAGTCATAAAATAGTACCTCTAATGTATTAACTAAATAATAAGAATCAATAAAACATATTTTGTGAAAAAATGTTCATAAAAAGAATAAAGGTCGAACAAATACTTATAAAGAAACATATAAAATATATAAAAATTACTTCACACCCAATTCATAGAATAAAATCTTGTATAAACTCACGTATTTTTATTATGGAATTAAAGTACATTATGCAAATAAATATGGTTTGAAAGTTCTGTAAATTATTGGTTTTAAAAAGTTTTTTATTTCTCAAATATATTAAGTAAGTTATCAAAATGTTTAAAAAATTAGATAGATATGGTAATCCAGATCCTTGCTTTCCATCACATATCAATACAAGGGAATTTATATACCAAAGTAATAATATATTTTATATTGTTGTAGGTAGAAGGACATTAGAAATAATTAATTATGTTATACGGATAGTGTCTACTCAAGGAGAATTAGTGGAGACTCTTAAAAAATATAGGATTCGGCATAGAAGACATGGAAATTGTTGTATATTATTTCTATAAAAATTGTCTAGAAAATAATTATTTTTTAAATTTAATATTATTAAACTTGATAAAGATATATTTTTTGATGGATGAAAAATAGGATAGTAGCATAAGTCATATTTTACATATATTAACATGGTTTCTAAATCTATACCGCTAAAAATTATCCACATGGATTGGTTTAGACCATAAAAAGTTGTATTCATGGTTAGTTGATGTTATGTTTTTTAATTGATTATTTTTATTTATTTACATAAGTTTATTTCATAAAACATTTAAGTAAGGTTTTTTATATTTTTTTATGATTTTGTAAAAAAATAATAAATAAAAAATATTTAAAATAATTTCATTGATAAGTGATCATGGAGAAGAATATTGGAATAAATAATTTAATTCGTTATTCTTAGAAAATACTACTCAACATACCATATATATACCAAGAAAACCTCAACAAAATAGAATTGTTTAAATAGGAAACACCTGAGTAAATTTGATCCAATGTATGATAAATAAATCATTATAGGATATTATGCTGCTTATAAAGATTGTATATTGTATAATTAAAATTTATGTATAATTGGAGAATCTATTTATGTGAATTTTTATTAAATTGTTCTTTTCTGTAACTGAAAAAAATCAAGCAAATAAAGTTACTGATTCTTTAAACAACATAATATTTGAATCTCCAAAATATTATTTTGATAATGAATTAGACTATGATGAAATTTAGTGTATTTTACAAAAAACAGTAAAATGGTGAAATTCTTCGTGTCTTACCCTAACAACATAGAAGCTTAAAGCACCGCACTTTAAGAACTATTATTGGAGATATAGATACCGACGTCAAGACTAGGAGGAATGTATGAAACCTTTCAAAATTATTTATCAACTTATCTCAATTAAAACAAAATAATATAGAAGGCACATTAGAATATGAAGGTTAAATAATATCTATAAAAGAAGAACTTAATTAGTTTGGATGAAATAATTTTTGGTAATTATTTTATTCACTATCAAATCATCCAATAATAGGAACCAAATGGGATTTTTTATATAATAAATATTACAAAGGTATAATTACTAAAAATAAATCTACATTAGTAAATAAAGATATAATATGGAATAAAGTAATGATTTGAGGAAATATTTTCCCCGATTTCTATATTAGTAGAAAATATTATCCTATTATCATATTTATCTTATATTAAATTTAAATTATATCATACAGATATAAAATCTAATTTTTTGAATGGATATTTTGTGGAGGAAGTGTATATTGAACAACCTCAAGGTTTTGAATATCCTCATATACCAAATTCTATTTTCAAACTTACTAAATCTCTTTATGGCCATAAATAATCACTAAGATCGTGGTATAGAAGACTAAGTTCCTTCTCACTAAAAATGTAATTTCTACATGTTTTTGAGATATTATTCTATTTTTGACAACTACATGTTATGATATTTTATTATAATAAATTTATGTTGATGAAATTATCTTAAGTTAAACTAATAAAATTTATTTGTACTTATTTTTTAAAATATATAGAGAAAATTAAAAATGATTATTATGTGACAACAAAATTTTATTCATACTTTTTAAATTTCTCAAAAATATTATTGGATGTTATAAATAAAAGTAAATATATTATTAAATTGTTGAAAATGATTAGACTTGAAAATAGTAACTCATAAAAAATACCACGCCCACTAATATAAAATATGATTTTGATGATGCTATAAAACTAGTTTAAATTAATTTATATAGAGGTATGATTGGAATTTTTCAAAATCTTAAAATATGTAGACCATATACATTGTTTTATATCTACCATTGAGAAATATTTCAATCAAACCCTAAGGAATATAATCTTGAATGTCTCAAAAGAATTTTAATATATTTAAGATAAACCATTTTTCAATCCTTAAATTATCCCAAAACCATTCATTTTAATTTAATATCATATTTAGATATTGATTGTTGAGGCTATATGTTAGATAACAATATTAATTTGAGAAATTTTCACTTTTTAGGGAAGCCTCTAATATAATGGTATATTTAGAAACAACATATATTAACATTTTCTATATATGAGAAATAATATATTTTTTATGGTAGTTTCTGTGAAAAAGTGTTGTGGATGAAATAAACCATTAGTTGAAATGACTGAACTTATTATTAATCTGATCATTTCAGTTGTTTAATATTATATGGATAATACTATTAGTGATGTTGGGGGGTTGGGTGGAATTGAATGAAAAATTTTCATTCTTATACATTGAAAATATTAAAGGATAGTACTTTAACATAATTAAAGATGATAAAACATAAAAAATAAAGAAGTGGAATCTTCAGACTATCTTTATTCTCATGATAAGGATTTGGTTTTCAAATTCAATTAGATGGAATAATTTAGTGATCATTTTCGAGGTGGTATAGAAGTTTCTATAAAATATTTTTATTTTTTGTATAGTTTAACTATGCATATAGAATAATTAAAATCAGTTTAGTCTCAGATGAAATGTCTAATATAGAATTCAATTTCAATAATAGATTTTGATATGTTTCAGAGAGAAGTAGCTGAAAATTATGGAAACTCATAATAGAGCTAGTTTTCAAATCTAATCCAAAATAATTAATATAGTATCTATGAAGTTAATTTGAATATGTCAGAAATTGTTTTAGTCCAGAATGAGATTCAACTTCTAGTCATCCATCTTATGAAACTATACTAAAGAGATTTGAATCTATTACAACTATTTTTTAAACAATAAATAATTTGATTCAAAATATATAGTGTGATAGAATTCAACTTCAAAATATATTGTAAAATCAAAAGGATCGTGTTGAATGATTGACATCTGAGGAACCATATTTTCAAAATCTTGTCAATTAGTTGGATAATATGATTCATAGGTTTGTTCAGTTAACTAATAGTTTCTATGAGTTTCAGAAAGTTATTATTTTTAATATTTTTAAAATGATTTAGGAGTCAAATATATTGATAAATAAATAGAAATGAACCTTAAAAAATAATTTCTGGATGCTAATAGTAGAAGTCAAGAATATTCACCAAATAATTCGTGATTTTTTCTCATCAGAACCTCTATGTGAATAAGATGTTTCAACACTATCCAATTTTTCCACCTAGACTTTTTGATCCAAATATTTAATTAAAATCATGGAAAATTTTAATGAAATTATTTATTTCTTTATATTATGTTTTTTCCATTTTTTTTATTTTTATATCCAATCCAATAAAATATATAGGAAACACTTAGTCTTAGTAAAAAGCATTCCCTACCAATATTGTGAAAAATTATTTGTTGATACTCTTTTTTCATAATTTATCATTGATATCACCAAAACATAGAAATAATTGGGTAAAAAACATTATTATGATTGCGATATTATTATTTTGTGATATAAAGTGGTGGTAAATTTTGAAATTCGAAATAAATCTTTTTATGTTTTGAAAAGATAAATTTTTTATTATGTTAATTATTTTTTTACAAATTATAAAAAATTAAATGAAAACTAAAATTTCTTTTATATCACATAAAACAATTTTCATTTCATGTTCACATATCCAATATTTTCTATAAGTTTTTATATGGGTTTAATGATCATCAAATGGGGGATATTGTTCTGCATGGGTTGTTCCAATAATATTCTTTTCATTTTTATTTATTTTGATACTTACATATACCCTTGTTTTTTCTCAATAAAAATACATTATATATTTTTTCAGTATTATATTCATTGATAAATTTATCTTGTTCTATAAATATTTTCTGGTAAATTTTTATCAATGGTATTATGGATGTGTTTTTTAGATGTCGAAAAACATTGTTTATACACTATATTTTTAGTTAACAGTACAATTTTTGAAACCAAATTTTTGTATGGAACTTCAGATTTGTACACTATTACCAGTGTGAATGTATAGATCAGGTAACCTATGTTGAAGTAAACATATGGATTAGGAACCATCCTTTTGGATGAAATCGTACATTTGAAAAACTATTATGTGGTTTATCAGTCCAACGTTTGAATTAAACCATATGTTATCGATCATAATTTCAAAGTATACCCTATGTTTTACTCACTAAATTGATGATTTTAAATTTATGATATTTTATTTCATTCTACAATCAAAAAAAATTGAATATTAGAGGTTGCTTTTAGAGAGGGTTTTACATAAGACCATCTGAATTTTTTAGCATTGTTTTTCGAAAATTTGATTGGATTTTAGAGTCGGTTCTTTAAAAACCACTACAAGTTGAATAACTAGTGAAACTATATGTTCAGTTAAATTTTATAGGATATATATTTTTCTATAATATCTATTTGGATATTCAATGCTATATATATTTAATGTAATTTGTAATTTTGAATGGAAATAGAGGGTGTTCATGACCCCCTCTAGTCTATTAAATTATTGGGGGTTTGGAACCCCCTCTACTTAAATAAATTAGATGAGTTTAATGAACTGACACTAATCTTTTATATTAGGGGTTTATTTAGTGGTGATTATGTCAACCCCCTCTAATCATCCAATTTATTGGTGTTATGACCCCGTCTAAATTTATTTTCTATTTAAAATATTGAGGTTATGCACAACCCTTTCTAATCATCAAATTTAGATGAGTTTATGGACACCTTATAAATTATTAAATTAGTTGGGTTTTTGAACTCCCTTTGAATTTTTTAATATCTGGTTGGATTTTAGAGGGGGTTAAAAAGTACATTTAATATCTAAAATTAGGGGGGTAAAAAACCCCATTAATAAATTCAATTGGCAGGGTTCGAAACCCCCTCTACTATATTTAAATTAGTGGGGGCTAAAAAAGTCCTCTAATTTAAGAGATTGAAGAGGTTGTGGACCACCACTATTTAAAAAACAGAGCCGTTAATATATATATATATATATATAAAATATTATATATATATATATAAATGAATTTAAATACATTATATGAACATATTATATAAAATATTTTTATGGTTATATTTAATTTTATTTATATGTATACACAAATATAATTGTATAAGTATATAATTTTTTCATATATTTTTTAATGTAATATTAATTATATATAAGATAAAAGTAAAAACATTTTATATAAATATATAAAAAAGTAAAATTTATATAACAAATATATCAAATAAAAACTCGATCTTATAGTTTTTATAATTAATATTATATAAATAATAAATATATTTTTAAATATAATGTTATTCTTTTATAATTCATATAATTACCATTATATAAAATTGAATTTATAAAAATATTTATATTTTAATGTAAAGAATATCATACAATAATATTTATTGAAGTACATATATATTAATATACATAATAAAAAATATATGTATTAAAAACATTATTTAAATATTTTGATAAATTATATTTCATATAATATTAATTATATATTTTTATAAATTATATTTCATATAATATTAATTATTTATAATATACAAATTAATTATATATAATATATATTGTATTTCATATAACATTCTATAAATATTTTTATAAATTTCATTTCATATAATATTAATTAAATATAATATAAATAGTAGTATAAATTTTATATCATATAATAATAGTTATATATACTATTATACAAATAAATATCTATTAATCTGAAAAAAAATTTATTAGAAGTGGTTTCGAAAAACTGCCTATAATATTCTAATATTAACCTCATTTAGTTTGGGATAACCCCCCCCCCCATAATTTCACATCATTTAGAGGTGGTTCTCAAACCCACCACCAATATGGTCCTTATTTCTATATTTGAGGCGGTTTTTAACCACCTCTTATTCTAAAAAAAATTACAGGGGGTTAAAACACTCTCTAATATGAAAATATTTTGTGTCATTAGGGGGGGTTTAACTACCTCGAATATAACCATTGATAATTTCAAATTATTTTACTATTGGTTTACCAAAACCTCTGATATCACCTTGCGACGGGCACATTAATGGAGGTTATCGATAACCACTACTAATATGCTTAGACTATCCTATAACCTCTTCTAATATATAAAATTACCACTTTAAATAGGGGAATTTGTGTTGTGAATGGTCTCACTTAAAACAAATTTCTCTTTAAATGGTTTTTTAGACTAATTTAATAGTAATTATTTAATGAGTTAAATAGTACTTATTTCAAAAGAATTTTTTATTTTATATAAAATTTCAAAATCAAATAATCATGATTTATCTACATAAATTTTGTGGATCTATTTAACTCTAATAAAATTATGTTTTAATATTAAATGACAAAAATTTTATCATTAAAATTTTGATTATATTTTATGTGTGATGTTTTCTTTATTATTCTGAAGAGTTACACTTTTGTGATATACATGTTTTGATCATTTACTGTATGACGGTCGGAAAATTTATGCCACTAAAATCTATTTATTTTTGTATTTCCTTGAATATCATAGGAAACTATGATCTATTTAGAGATATTATATATTGAATAATTTTATCTACAAAAAAGAAGATCCATTTTCTGTTATTTGGTACTGCAACATTGAGCTGGATTTGTTTCCCAAAAAAATAAACTAATATTGTTTCTTAGATAACAGCTACACCAACTCTTTTATAGTGTATATTCAATATCACCAACTAAGATATGGATTCAGAGGTTCCCTATAAAAGTACTTGTCTTATTATAAGTTTCCAGCATCCTTCAATCATTTCTGGAGGTTCTATGATAAGATGAACTATTTAGTGAAAATCAACAAGCTCGTTTAGAGTGTTGGTGGAGTGGAATATGGGATATTTTCCCGAAACATCATAAATATTATTGTATTATTATTCTCATTATTTCAATAGTATAATTATATTATAGATGATATTGATTTATATCTTTAAAATAAACAAATAGGATAAATTTTGGTTCTATAGTGAATTATAAAAGGACATAATTCACCCCCACATCGCCCTATTATGAATCTTCATATTATTCTGACCTAACATGATATACATAAAAGATTTAAATATCTATGAATAAAACATTTAATGTCTTATCAAGTTGGATATGGAGATTGGAGTTACCCATTAATCTCAAGGTTTTGATATGAAAATAAAAATAAAATTCAATGAAAATTATAAAACCATAGAGAGGTGAATAAAATCCTTCATTTATGCTCTATGTGTGGAGAGAACCATGGGAAAATTTTCATAATAGAACTACTAAATGATTTATGTGTGTAAAATATGTTCATTGAGAAATCCAATGCAGATGTGATGAAATTAAATTATCTAATGATGTGAATAGAGAGAAATATCTACTAAATGCACCACCTGCACTCTAGTTTTTTAAATAAATGGTGTATGTGAATAAGCTAACTAGTTCCAAAATCATAATAATAATGACATTAATTATCATCAAAATTTATTAAGTATAGATAAAAATGGGAATATCTTTTTATAATTATTTATGATGAGGGTTCGGACAATGATGTCGTGAAAGTCATACTTTCCGTCCAGTCTAGAACTTCAATGTCTTCTTTTATTATGGATATACCCAGTCTTTTATATCAGAAAACTATAGAAATGGTATCACAATACCACCTCAATATTTAGATATTGAGTTAGTGGTAAAAACACTATATGGTACAATGATCACATCCACTATAAATTATTATTCTCTGGTAGAAGTTTATGGGAACACTTTTTTTTGAAAATCATATCATTCGTCCTATAGTTCATTTCGATGTTCTTCTGGGAATATAATTTCCATATTTACATAAATCCTAAATGAATTACTGGTATTTGGAAGATACATTTTATATTATAAAAAAACCAATGATCTCCTATCAAGTTGACGATAAAACCAATCTTATGATATAAATTTTATCCAATGTATGGTTCATGGTTCCTATTAAAAGAGGGTCTTATCAAATATTATTGGGGATAACTGAATGTCTAATATATTCCTATTATATGGGATGTTTTTTATGTTTTCCATAATAGTTTCATGGTCATCCACCAAATCATAAAGTTATGTTTTTACTAGTTCTCATACCTAGTGCTACAATTATTTTATAACATCATGTAGAATATCCCCGATTGAGTTTCAATAATTTAATAAAAAACATTAAGAGAATAATTTAAAGGGATACATTTAGCCATGTGTATCTACTAGGGGTGAATATTATTTTTTTATTTAGTAAAAAATATGGATAAATGTTACCCTTCATTGACTATCAATAACTCATCAAGATAAATATCAATAATAGGTAACCTCTACCCCAAATTTATGACATTTTTAATCAACTATATGGATCTCAATACTTTTCCAAGATTATAATTTATTATATATATAATTAATTAATTTTCAATAATGGGGATATACCCAAGTCAACACTTTATATAATATATAGACACAATGAATTTACAAAAATGTTTTTTTCTTACTAATCACACTCTTATCTTGATCGATTAAATTAATAGATTATTTATTGAATTCCTTGATCATTTGATTGGTATCCTTTATAGATGATATCATTATTTTGAGAGAGTAAGGTAGAGATTGATGATTATTTTAGAACTATTTTTAAGACCCCTAAAAAGGGTGTCCTTTTTTAAATAATTACCAAATATGAATTTTGGATTCTAAAAGTTTCATTTTTGGGTCATATAATCTCCGGTGAGGGTATATCTGTATACCCTCCAATGATAGAGGTTATTGAAAATTAGTCCTTACCAACCACTATTAATGAGATCATAAGTTTTCTTATTTTGGATAGATATTTTCAACTCCTTGTAGATAATATTTCACAGCTATGTAATAGACTCACTGAGTTAACTAGGTAGGGATCCAAGTTCATTTGTATAGATTAATGTGAAGAATTTTTTATGTATTTTATGATAAATCTAGTTAGCCTATAGGTTCTTATACTTCCCTGTAATGGAGAAGAGTTTTTATAGATGAATCAAATATAGGATTGGGATGCATCCCATATAAAAATATATGGATATAGATTATGCTATATGATAATTCAATGTCTATGTGAGAAATTACACGACACCTGATTTGAAGTTGGCTATATAAACATTTTTATTAATGATATGGATGAATTATCTATATTGAGAAATGTGTTACATATATATAGATCCAAAAATTTAAAAGGATATTTTAACTCAAAAATATCAAAATATGTTATGAAGTAGATGTTTGGATCTAGTTAATTATTATGACTACTATATACATTACCAACCTAGAAAAGAGAACAAGGAAGAAAAATCTATAAGATGAATGGATCATACTAGATTATCATTGTTGAGTACCATATAAGGTATAATATTTATGTATATGCAAAGGATAGATATTTTAATCATGAATAAAATAATAATCATATATTTTTTAAATTTTTATTCAACTATCTATCAATTTGAAGTTTAAATAGGAACAAAAGATGTAGATCATCAAAGGAAGGTGAGAAATGTTCAAGATTAAAACATTGATTACAGTTGAATAATAATGTTCAAGAACGTTTTATGTATCCTTTCATTAATTTATTTGATGAAAAATCTGTTAGATGGAGCTCAAAGACCATCATTCTCTATTAATCCTATAATTGTGAATATGTATAGATATTTGAAATAGTATTTAGACTGGAATGGAATGAACATAGTAATAGCATATTATGTTTTTAGGTGTTTGGTATGTTATAAAGGTAAGGATGAGAGACATAAGCCATAGGTTATGTTACAACCATTATCCATAAAATTTAGAAATGGGAAAACATCCTTATGTGTTTTTTTAGACTCCACAGAATATCAAAAAAACATAATGTTATTTGGTTTATAAATGATCACCACAATATTTCAACAAACTTCATTTCCATTATATAAGATTTATCTATTGGTTAACATACATCGTTATATGTTATTGAATTACTAATATTTCATGATGTACAACTATTATTTGTATCTTCTCGGAATCTAAGGTTTCCATAGATGTTTTCGAAAAGTCATTAGCCAGCTATGGATACAGATTTATGATTTTAAACATCTTATCATCATTATATAGATATTTAATCTAATAGGACCAGTAAAACTCTTGCATATAAGTTGAGATAATGATCAATGGATTTGAAAGGTGGTTGTGATAATCACCTTCCATTAGTGTAATTTTCTTACAACAATATATTTCTTAAAGAACTTTGTAATTTAAACAATAAAAAAATCATTAGAGGTGGTTCATACAAACATTCTTATAACCATCTAATACCTACATCAATCAGTGGGGGTTAAACCCCCCCCCCCCCCTCCTCTAATTTCACCTCATTGAGGTGGTTCTCATAGACGCCTCTAATATGGTACTTATTTATATATTACAGTTGGGTTTTAACAACCTCTTCTTTTGTAAATATATTAGAGGGGTTAAAATCCCCTCTAATTTGATTATTTTTTGTGTCATTGGGGGGTGTTTTAAATACCTCTAATAACTATCACTAACCTAAAAATATTTTACTAGTGGTTTACCAAAACCTACTCTAACACCATGTGGTAGTAACATTAGTCAATGTTATGGGTAGCCACTTCTAGTATGCTTAGATGGTGTTATACCCACTTCAAATCTAGAAAATAGCCCCTTTAAATATGAGATTTTTTTGTGGTGAATTTTCTCACTTGTATCATATTTCTCATTAAATAATTTTAGAGACTAATTCAATGGTCTTTATTCAACATGATAAATTTTACCTATTTCTAAAGGATGTTTTGGTTTTATTTAAAAATTTAAATTCAAATAATCTTGATTTATCTATATCAATTTTTGGATCTATTTTATTGAATAAAATTATGTTTTTGTATTAGGTGACAATATTTTTACCATTAAAATTGTGAATTTATTTTATGTGTGATGATGTATCCGTTATTCTGAAGAGCTACACTTTGGTGATATACATGTTTTTATCATTTATTGTATGATTTTTGGGTAATTTATGCCTCTTCAATTTTTTTAGTTTTGTATATCTTCAAAGATGATATGAAACTAGGATCTCTTCAAAGCTATTACTTGATAAATAATTTAATCTACAAAGAAGAAGATCCATTTTCTATGAGTTGGTATTATAATTGTGTTCTGAATTTATTTCTCAACAAATCAACCAACATTGTTCCTTAGTTTATCATCTTCTCCTACTCAATCATGGTGGAGATTCAACTTCTCAAACTAAGATATGGATTCAGTAGTTCCCTGTATAATAACTTGTCTTTTTATAAGGTTCTAACTTCCTTCACTTGTTTCTATAGGTCTTATGATAACATAAACTATTTAGTGAAAATCACAAATATTACTGAGAGAGTCCTGGTGGAGTGTACCAGGGGTTATTTTCCCCAAAATGATATAAAAATTATGGTGTTCATATTCTAATCATTTCCACATCATAATTATATTAAATTATATAATTCTTTATATCATTAAAATAGAAGAAATTGGAAAATTTTGATTCTGACAAGATTTATAAAGGAATATAATTCACCCTCCCCCTATTGTGTATATTTATATTATTCTCACCTATAATACCATCCATAAGGAATGTATATATCTATAAAGAAATCATTCAATGTATTTTCATGGTCGAGATAGAGATTGGAGTTAACCATCCATCTTAAGATTTTGATAAGAAAATAAAAATGAAATTTAATGGAAATTATAAAGACCATAGATAGATAACCAAAATCATTCCTTTATGATCTAAGAGTGGAGGGAACCATGGGGAAAATTTTATTAATGGAACTAGTTAATTATTTAACTATGGAAAGGAAGTTCATCATGAAATCCAATATAGATGTGATGGAATTAAATTATTTAATGATGCAAATAGAGACAAATCTCTGTAGAATCAACCACCCACACTCTTGGGTTTTTAATTCATGGAGTATGGGAATTAAGTTAACTAGTGACCAAATCAAAATAATATTGACATTGATTTCCATAAAAATATCTTAAGCCTAGATATAAACTGGAATATCTTGTGATAATTATTTATTATGAGGGGTACGATAATGATTTCTTGAATGGTATACTTTTCATCCACACTAGAAATATTATGTATTATTTTATTCTAGATCTACCCAATATTTTATATCTAAAGACTATACTAATGGTATCATAATACCACCTCAATTTTTAGATATTGAGTTAGTGGTAAAGAAACCATGTGGTACAACGATCACATCCATTTTCTATGGTTATTCTTTGGTGGATTTTTTTGGGAAACATTTTCCTGAAAATTATATCATTAATCCTATAGTTAAATTCGATTTTATTTTTGGGATATATTTTCCATATATATATAAATCCCACATAATCCATTTAATGTTTTAATGCATTTAATGATGTCTTATCAATTTGATGAAAAAATAGAACTTATGATAGAAACTAAATCCAATGTAAGGGTCATGATTCCTATTAAAAAGAGGGTTTTATCTTAGATTATTGGGGAGAACCTAAAAAATCAAAGATATTCCTATTGTATAGTATTTTATTGATGTATTTAAAGAATATTTTCATGGTCATACACTGAATCATAAAGTTATGTTTTCAATAGTATTCATACTTTGTGATAAAATTATTTTTTAGAGATCATATAGAATGACCCCGATTGAGTTGCAATAATTTAATAAGAAACATTAATAGAATAATTTTAGGGGACTCATTCAAAAAAGTGTGTTGCCTAGGGGTTCACCTATAGAATATTTTAAGGAAACAGATGGATCAATGTGAATCTATATTGATTGTCAATAACTCATTATGATAAATAGAAATAATTTTTATTTTCTACCACGTATTGATGACTAGTTTGGTCAACTACATAGATCTAAATACTATTCCAAGATTAACCATTATTCTTTATATCATCAATTGATGGTCAATAAGGGGGATATACCAAAGACACCACTTCATAGAATGTACATACTCTTTGAAATTATAGTAATGATATTTTGTTTTAAAAATTACTATCTTATCTTCTTGAATTTAATTGATAGTCTCTTTATATAATTTCTTGATCATTTTTTGGTAGTATTTATATATTATATTATCATTCTCATTGAGTACGGTTGAGTATAAAAATAATTTCAGAACTATACTAAATACCCCTATAAAGATTAACCTTTGTGGGAAAAATTCCAAATATGAATTTTGGATTCTAAAGGTTTTATTCATGGTTCATATAATCTCATCAGAGGGTATAACAGCAGACCCTCAAATGATATAAGTTACTGAAAATTATCCCATACCAACCACTGTAAATGATATCGGTAGTTATCTTTTTGTTTTGGATAAATATTATTATCTCATTGTAGATAATATTTCACAATTATCGAATCATATCACAAATTTAACTATGAAGGGATCCAAGTTCTTTTAGACAGATGAATGTAATGATTTTGTTACGTAATTGATGAGAAGTCTTGTTAGCATACATCTGAATATACTACCCTATTGTGGAGAAGAGTTTGTAATCTATAGAGATTCATGAAATATGGGACTATGATTAATCCTCGTGAAGAAATATATGTTCATAGATTATGCCTCATGAAAATTGATGGTCCATGATAAAAATTACACAACACATTATTTTTAGTTGGCTTTAGTATTGTTTTCATTAAATATATGGACAAATTATATCAATGGAGAAATGTGTTCCATATATATATATATAACAATATTATAAAGTATGTTATCACTTGTAAATATCAAAATATTAACCAAATAATATGTTTGGGTCCAATTAATGATTATAACTACTCTCTTTATTACCACCTTGGGAAATTGAACAATGTAGAAAATGCTTTAAGTTGAACGGGTCATTCTAACATATCTTTGATGGAGATCAGAAAAGGATTAATATTTATCGATATGAAAAATATGGTTATTGAAATCATGAATGAAGGGGTAATGTTATATTTTTAAATGAGTGTTCAACTATCTATCAATATGATGTTTAAAGAGATACAAAGTAGGTAGGGCTTCAAATGTGCTGAGAAATTTTCATGAGTTCAACCATCATTGTGATGGAATAATAATGTTACAGAAATATGTAAGCATTCCTTCAAAAATAGAATTTAAGAAGGATATGTTAGATAGATCATATAGTTATTCATTATTTATTTATCCTATAATTATGAATATGTATAGGGATTTGAAAGAGTATTTATAGTTGAATGGAATTAAGATAGGTATAGTTTAGTATGTTTATAGGTGTTTAGTATGTCATAAAGTTATGTTTGAGAGACAAAATTTTTAGGGTATGTTACAACCATTACATATACTATAATGGAAAAGGGAAAACATCACTATGTATTTTGTCTTTAGACTCCTCAAAACATCAAAAGAACATACAGTTATTTGGGTTATAGTTGATCACCATACTATTTCATAAAACTTTATTTCAATTAGATAATAGTTATCTCTTGATCAACATACTTGGTTATATTATAATTAATTACTAATATTTCATGATGTACCACTATCATTTGTATCTGATCGAGATCTAATGTTTACCTAGATGTTTTACAAAAGACTTTAGAAAGCTCTTGATACTGATTTATGTTTTAGAACATCTAATCATATTCAAATAGATGTTTATCCTAATAAGACTATTAAAAATCTATAATATATTTTGAAATAATTACATATGGATTTGAAATTTTATTGGTATAATCACCATCCATTGGTGTAATTTTTATTAAACAATAGTTTTCACTCCCGTATTCAGATGAATCCTTACAAATCCCTATATGGTAAGAAGCATAAAACTCCCACGCGGAGGAATGAGTTTGGGGAAGAATCTTTATTGGTACCTGATCTAATAAAGGAAATATCAAGTAATGTTGGATACATTAAACATCATATATGATTAGCTTATAGTCAACAATAAATTTATACGGACATTCATCAAAGAGAAATTGAGTTTGAAGTTGGTGAAAATGTATTAATAAAAACATCTCCCTCTAATCAGGTGCTGATATTTGGAAAAATATAAAGATAATCACTGAGTGTATTAGTCTTTTAAAATTATTTATCATATAGGGATTGTAGATTATTTATTAAATATTCAACTAAATCTCTCTCGAGTTCATGATTTTTTCATTGTATCTTTCCTGAGGAAGTGGATATCTAATTGTTCTTAGGTACTAAAATCAGAGGTCATACCACTAGATTCTAATATTTATTATCTAGAAAATATGGTATAGATTATATATCATAGATATAATGTTCTATGAAATAATATCACTCCCAGTGTTAATGTTTTGTGACGAAACTAAAAAATTAAGGAAGCTATGTGGGAAACTGAGGATGTGATGAGGTAGAATTATCCTAATATATTTGCACTAAAGTGACAAATTTTGAGGTAAAAATTAATATAATGGGTGTATAATGGAAGATCTTGATATTTTTATGAAATATTTCTCTTTAAAAAAAATTTATTTTCTAGATAACTTGTGTTATACGCTACAACATGTTTAAACGAACAACATAACATTATTAAAATACTTTGTGTCTGTTATCACATCGTTGTTGGATTAGAGGGTATGAATAGTAATAACTAAATTATAAAAAATATATGGAAAATAAATTTATAAAATGAAATTATTTTTATCATATTATTTTAAATAAACAAACAAAAATTATTTTAAATCTAAATTGTCGTTTTTTGTGAAAATTCGTTTTTATTCGCACAATGTAATTTAATAATAAAAAAATGTATTGATCACTATTTGTGAATAATTTTAATGAAAATAGTATATTTTTATATTCAATAAAACATTTAACATCCATCTAATATTTTTATGCATATGATAATAATAACTCTTGTTTTATGCTAAAAATGTACTTTCCCAAAAAAAATTTGTCAAATTCAGTGCACTATACATAAAATCAATTTTCTCCATTTATAGATAATAAACTAGATAAATTAACTAAATATTTATAATTTGTAATATAAATTTTTTTAGATATGTACCTTTTATTTATTTTCAACATAAATAGTACCCATGGTAAAATTTATCACATGATAAAAGGTAAATCGAGTTAACCTATGTTAAAAACAAGTGATAAGGCCAGAGTTATTCATCAAAATTATTATTTGATATATTTAATTCTACACATAACACATTACTCTATAAATTGAGTTGATTATTGGTAACCTTTACTTAAATTACATATATATTATTTAAATCAAAAAAAGATACAAAATTTCACTCTCTTAGTTTTAAATGTTCATCATGCATTCACATAGGGAAAATATTTATTAATTTATATTAATATAAATTTTTTGAATAATGAAATTATATTTATTATGGTTACTTATTTAAAAGTTTTAGGTATTATATAATTACCTTATATGCTTACACAATGCCAAAACAGTATTTTTTAGTTAATGGAATAATAAAATAAATAATTTTTAAAATATGAAAATTTATATAATTTTGAGTAAATTGTTGTGTTAATCGAATTTTATAGGTGAATATGACATATTAATGTTTTTTTAAAGAATTTTATTCAAATTGCAACTTTGTTTTATGAGTTTTAATTCAAATTAAAGGAATAGTGTCAAAATAGAGAATAATTGTTTTTTATCAAATTAATATATTTTAAAAATTATTAAAAAATCATAAATATATTGATATAATACAAGGTGGATATTATATGGTCTAAAATTTCTTAACATTTCCATTTATGTTCAATGTTTTTTTATGTAATAATAAAATGATTTAATATTGAAAAAGTATTTACTGTAGTTAAAAATTATAATTGGGTAACTAAGGGCTACTAAAAATAATAATGTTTAAATTGATATAAACCCAAATATAATTTATGTAAGTTTATTTTATTACAATATTATCATACTTTGAAATATAATACCCATCCACATAAATTATTTTTTTATCCAAATTAAAATCATATAAATTAATATTTTGAGAAATTCAAAAATTTCCCTTCACCTCAATTATAAAAGGACACATCCTTCTTTTCTTATTTACACATCATTTGGGCCTTATATATTGACAAAAATCTTCAAATTCCCTTTATAAACATACATATACACATTATATAGGTTTTTTCATCCAAAAATTCTAAACCCTGAGCCCTTTAGAGATGATCTAATGGAGTTGTTTCAATAAAATGGATATCTCCTTACATAATTAGTTTTATTTGTGCTCGTCTTAACCTGCTTAAATATATGGTATTTTTCATAAAATATTATATTAAGGATCTAAATAATTCTTAAAATTTATTTTTATTATTAAAACACCATTATAGGCCATCATTCTCATCGAATGAGAATTGAATGTATTGCTTGTGCATACGTACGAGTTACTGTCACCACATCGCGATACAATTCATTTTCCATCGCCATATTTTATGGATAGGTATTTGGATGAATTTAATTTATCTATTTGATATTTATGACATAATTATATATATAGAATTATAATATCACATATATGTACATACCATCTAATTTTATGGAAAATGATAAATCATGTATACATGTGAACTACCACCTCCACAAAGTGATGTAAATAATTTTTCATTTAAATTTTACATGGATAGTAATAAAGATATATTTAATGGATATATTTGATATACATATAAATATAATTACTTGTTAAATTTTATTTATTATTTTTCTTTCTTTCATTCCATCTATAAAAAATGAAAATAACGTTCGTTCATACATACGGCTTATCGTCTCCTTGAACGTTTTGTTTATTTTTCAATCTCTAATTTTTTTTTGATAAATATATTATATTTATATTTATATATATAATGAATATTTATTATATTTATATCATTATTTATATTATGTAGATAATGTAAAAAAGATAAATATACCAGGAATATAACTACTAAACTGAAATACTCATGATAAATGAAACAATTAACACATAGAAATGACGATTTTAGTTAAAATTTATTAATAAATTGGGGTGTTAAAATGTTATAAAGGGATCATATATTATATTATAAGTACTAAAGTTATTTTTAACAGAATTATAATAAATATAAATTAGTTATACAATATTTTATAGTTCTTTTGATGTTAGTTAAACAAAATGTAATGGTTTTAAGTCATAATCTCGTTCTTTACCAAGATTGATTATGACAATACATAAAAGAATGAAATATATAAAACTGCATCTCAAGAAACTTATTAATTTCAAATTACTTTGGTTATTTATTTTAAATAAATTTTTTATTTCCAATTTTCTCATATTATGTACTCAATATAATGAAAATAGTTCTTAAGTAAAATCAACTTCATTTCTCTCTTCTATCAAAATAGTTTTTAATTCAATATCCATTTTTTCTAAACAAAATAAAAAAGGTTATTATTATTCACCTATAATTGTTTAAATTAATTTGTACCCATCATTGAATTTTTAAAAAACTTTTACAGAGGAATTTGATTCATTTTCAAAACATGGTATTTGTAACTATTTTAAAAAAAAATATAAAAAGAAATGTTTTTTAACATATATGGTTTGAATAGACTTTATAGCCACTATGAAAAAATTATTATTATAATATTAATTCAAAATTTCACATGGTTATTTTCTATGAAATCTGTTTACTTTATATTTTCATAGTTTTTTAATAACTGACTTAAAATGGTATGGTTATTTTATCAAGAATATTTTAATGATCATTTAATGATATTTATATTTAACAAAGACAACAATTCTTGATTTCACATATTTTTTAATGGGGATATAATACATCGATACCATCCTTATTCTTTCTCAAAATTGTTTGAAAATATAATGACATATTGTTTATGAAACATATTTATTTTCTATGAGTTATGCTCTAATTAAATGATGAAATGTTTATGATACCCCATTATTTTATATGGGTTATGATGTGGTGGTTTTTTTGAAACCCATTCCTTTTCATGGTTCTTGATAGGATGAGTGATTTATGTTCTTGTAGAACACATATATATGATTTTAATTATGTGAATATTACAGACTGTATATCCCTCCAATTCATTTGCTAATGATGGATATCTTTTTAGATTAATAAGACCAAAATTGGGAGTTAACCCAGTTAAATAAGGTACTTTATACACTGTGGTATTTTTGATATTGAACCTTGAGTACCACAATGGTTTTGGGAGTAAACCCATTCCACTATGATAGTCGTGTAAAAGATCCTTTTCAAATAAAAAATTATTTTCTATTTTTATTTGTGTGGCAAAATTATATGTCTCATGCCAGTGTTATCCACTCATAGATCACATTCTTTGATTCCATTGTGATTTATGTCATAAAAAATTCCAATATTTATTCTATAACTCATGATTATGATTTATAATATGTAACGTGTGGTTTTTAAATTTTAAGATCATGTTCTAATTCCATTTTTCTCAAGTCATGTTTATATTATCAATGATATCTATATTGATTACACTATGTGACCATCATATCTCACCCTATTCATATGTTTCAATTCCCTAAGATATAATGAAAAGTATAAAGTAAGATATGTCTAAGAAGGATAATAGTTGTGAATAAATAAGTCGGAGATAATGTAATAATATTAGAAACCAATTTTTTTGTTTCTATATTTCCTTAGATACTTGAAAAAAATTATTCTGGGGTGGTTTTAATTTATATATAATGAATATTTATCAATTAAGAGAATATAGCTATATATGAATAGTATGGGTCACAATATTCAAGTATAAGGGGTCTAAGTCTATGTATAATATAACGACACTAATGTACTTCCCCACCATGAATCTAAAAATATAAAGGTAAGATAATGAGAAAGAGGTGGTCTAATTTTTTTGTGGAATGAAAGTCCAATGGAAGAATAATTTTATAGGTGGGAAAAAAGAATAAAGGGTGTGATTCTACTTTAGGTTTATTTTTGATCAACATTAATTTTTTGTTTCTAAAATTTAGGCTTTAAATTCATCATGTGACTCACAAAATTTTATTCCAATTTAAGAACCATGTAGATTCAAGAATATTTTAAAGGGTGAAGTTGATCAGTCAGAATCAATTAGTGAAATACATGATGCATTATCTATGAGAGATTACAATTTTACTTTTTCTACCAGTATGATTATTATGTTAAACTATTTTTATTGTGTACATTATCTTGAAAAAAATATAATCATAGTGTTTAGTATAGAATCTATTGGATTTTATTTCATGTTGGTAAACAAAATATTTCCCACTATATAAGGATAAAATATGATTTGGTATATCATTTATTAAAATTGGTTGTATATACTTGAATATGAAAAACTGGTGTCCAAAATAGATGAAAATTCAAGTGAAAATGAATCATATCCTACTCACCTATGGAACATCAACCACAGTATTGTAAATAAGAAGTGTTTATGTAATCATAATAAATTGTGTTTATTATATTGTATTTAGTTAAATCTTATAGATGTATTCTATTCTATTCAATAAGGGAAATTGACTGGAGAACCCTTCACTGGGAAGGGGGAATGATCTAAAGAACTATTAAATTAATTCATACTGATGTATGTTGTCCATTCTTAATAGAGTTAATGGGTGGGTTTTCCTACTTCATTACTTTTAAATATTAAATTATTAGGTATGGATATATCTACTTAATGGGGTATAAATCATATTTCTTTAGTATTTTTAAGAAATTCCAAAATGAAGAAGAAAACTAACATAGTGTGATGATGAAAAAACTCTATATAAAAGGAGTTAAGAAAAAAAGCAATTAATCATAGAACAATTTAAAGATAGTGGGATATTCTTGAAACTATATTCACTTTATACGCCTTAGTGTAATGGAATAATCTAATGGATGAATATTATATTGTATTAAAAGATATATTGATGATGATTCTTTAAACTCTACCATTATTCTTTTTGGTATACACACTACAGAAAATGTTATACATACTAAATCGATTAAAAACTAGAGCATCAAATGGATTTTATATGATTTATGGTACAGAAACAAAACCCACCCTTTCACATATAAATTCAT
This sequence comes from Viscum album, assembly GCA_963277665.1. NCBI lineage: Eukaryota > Viridiplantae > Streptophyta > Magnoliopsida > Santalales > Viscaceae > Viscum > Viscum album. The sequence continues at coordinate 65,296,409 of OY728139.1, forward strand.
GGGGGTTTTGGTTGTTTGTTAAGACCATACCTAATTAAAAAATATCATCCCAAACCATGAAGTTAATATTTATAGTTCATCCTGATAAAACTAAAGGATATTATATATATAACCTTTCAGAGAGAAGAGTATGGGTGGAAATTCATCCAATATTTCTTGACGTGGAACACATTTAAAATGGAAATAGTCATAAAATTTTTTAATTTTATTAATTTGATACTCAAGATTCACAGCAGTTGGTATGGGAATAATCTTCACAATGGAAAATGGGAGATATAGATGTTTAAAATTCATATGAACGTTTTAGGTATATTAGAGAGGTTGGATAACTTGAGGGGTATGATTTTATTATCACTGAGATAGGTGACACATTACTCCTTGAGGATAATGAACATCTTACCTATAAAAAATTTTATATTATAAGGATTCTTATAAATTTAATTAATCCATGAATTATAATATGGGGCCTATGCACCAAAATAAAGTATGGAATTTGGCGGAACCTACTACTGATGTAAAACCTATTAGAATTAAATTATTATTCAAAAAATAGGTATAGATTACAATATCTCGGCCATATTAAATTCCTTGAAAAGTAATGGGGAGCTACTTGGCCTTATGTGACACCCCCAAGACACCAAAGGATTAAAATAAATGTCAAAGGCTTCAATAAAATCAGGGTACTATTAACACTTTGTAAATAAAACAACCATAACCAAGTATACCATCACCAAACAACCACTATATGAAGAATGAGAAAAATTTTAAAAACTCAACTAATACAAACTGACATAGTACGAAACTATAAACAATCACCCTATAATAGTATAATCTTCAAAATTAAAACCAATATATGGGTATACAGTAGAAGACAAGACCATGAAATCTCAAAGACTCCAAATACACCAACTCCAAAGCTCTCATTTTGCTCTAAGATCTAACAACACAAGCCATGCCCAATGTATCATGATAAATTACTAAAGAAAATGAGAAATTTTACTTTAACTATGTCCTTTCATAAATTATCTACAAACATAGAAAAGTTTCAATATAGGGGCTGAGTAATGAAACTCGGTAGGTTTTCCCCAAATGACTTCCCGTCTCACACTACTAGGATATGACAAGTTAGCACATTTGTATAAAAAATATATTAAATAATTTAAATAAATTATATCAAATACAAAATAGTTTTCTAAACCATAAAAAATTATAAAGAATGTAAATATCTCATATTACCCAATAGAACACTCCCCTATAGGGTCACATCATTATACCCCAATGGTAAAGTCCCCTTATCTACTGTCACATCTATTAAATGAACTCACACCAACAATGTATGTCAAATACCATGCCAACCTAAGAAAACTGAGCTACTTCAATTAATCTTTTTTATTGTAAACACTTCTTGACCAATTATAAATGCATAAAAACCAAAAATAATTGAAATCATTATTTTAAAATTAAGAATCCAATTTCACATTCCACAATCCAACAATTTATACAATTTCACAAACCATCGCTAAAGAGGGTTTCCATCAAACATTGCACATAAATTTCCCAATTTAATTAGTGTGGTTAAATAAATTATAAATCAGTCATTTTACTTATAATAATAGGAGATGATATTGAATCCACTTACCTCACAAACTTATGTGAAAATAAAGAATAACAGATATTATTCAAAAAAAAACTTATTAACACTCTAAAAATAGGATTTAGATCTTTTTCTCTATCACCCAAACTATCATATATCAACATGATTATCACCAAACATCATAAATCCACATAAAATGGATTAGCTCCATGAATTAAAGAGATAAAGGACTAATAAATGAAGGAAAACCCACAAATGATGAGAACTTATAAAAAATTTGAGCCTCCAACGCAAAAAGAATCGCCCAAGAATTAATACTGGATCAAGAGGATGGGTCTCCACTACCATTGAGAGGATAAAGAATCATTTTAGTGTCCTTTAAGTGGGAATAAGATCAAATAAAGATAAAATTGAAAATATATTCACAATTTATGTGGGTCTACATGTACACCGCACATTTAGGCAACATGGTTCAGAAGACCACATGCCAACTATGTAGGTGCTACTTCTTTAATAAATCCCCTTGCACAATTAACTACTAAAGTTAGAAAAACTTTGTTCCAACCATGATTAGTCATTCTATTCCACTTTAAATAGATTTACACTAAAGGCCACATAGTTTATCCAAATCATCTACCAACCGTGTGCCTAACGTGTTCCCATTTTCTTCCCTTACATAGTTTCCTAAGGGTGTTGCTCTGTTTCTACTAACTGTGCTCAAACTCTCACCTCAATAAGATCCAAGAAAACATTTTGTGACACCCTAAAACATTATTAAACAATACCAAATTACATTATTTATATATATAATAAATCATTACAGAATTATTTACTTGAAATTAGGGGTTTTACATCCCCCCCCCATTAGCCTTTCTGCCCCTAGAAAGTTGAAAACCACCATTATCCTAGATGAGATCGGGCCATTTCTCAACCATTTCATTTTTTTATTCTAATTTTTATTCCGAAATCAAATAATTATGTCACAAAACCCACACTAGATATATTATTTTCCAATAAAATAATTGATCTTGACTATCCACAATCCACAGTGGCACATGAACCAATACAACATCCATCTCTTGGTCAATGTGATCCAATAAAATACAATGGTTAGGAATAGGGTGATAATTTTCAAACTAAGATACAATGAACACATTATTCCTTTCCCTTATTTCCAAAATGATGATTCTCAAGCTTTGGAGGGATTCTTAAGAACAAATTATCAGTCACATAGAATGAAAAAGGGTTTTGAAAATGATGCACATACGATTTAGGATGACTCTGATCCATCTTCATCCTTTTTCTTATAAATTAAATATTCATTGTTTTCTCTTGGACAAGTCTTGGCCCAACAAGTGATGTTTCACCTTATTCTACACCAATAGTTGGATAATGATAAGGACACCCATACAATGCTTCAAAATGATCCATATGTATCAAGTCCTGATAATAGTTTATATAAGATAACTCCACTAATGGTATGTGATACTCCCATGGGGAACCAAAATCCATTCCATAGATTATAATAATGTCTTCCAATGATTTTATTTTTCTTTTAGATTATATATCCATCTGAGGATGATATGTATTACTCATAATTAACTGAGTTCCAAAGACTTGTTATAAGGATTTCAAAAAATGAGAGTAAACCTATGATCTCAGTATAATACTATTGAAAATGGTATGCCATGCCTCTTTACCACTTCTCATAAATATATTTTAGAAAATTCCTCCACCATTTAAGATTCATGAAATAGGATTAAATGGGCTAACATTTTGAGACAATCCACTATCACCCATATATAATTGTGTTCCTAAACCATTCTTGGCAGACCTATCACAAAATCAATGGCCATTTTCTCCAATTCTTAAAAATAATTTGGTAAATATTGAAAAATACCATATAGCCTCTCATACTCTACTATAGCCTATAGAGAGGTGAGGCATCTCATCACAAACTGATCCACTTTTTTCATTAAAACCCAAAAAAAATATTAATTTCACTTCCATATACATATTTTATATTCTAGGATGAACACCCGGTAATGAATTGTGGAAAGAGAGACAAAGTTTTTCTAGAAAAAAAATGCTACAACCATCCAATCACTAAATCACAAAAATAAACCCACATCCACCATCCATAACTCAATAGTATCCCCACCCTAGATTTTCAACCTCATAGAAACACATTATAAATAAAAAAATTTGTGTCATTAACCATCTCAGCCAAATCATGAACAAATGAAGACAAGAAGAAAATTGTTTCACTACCTTGATCTTCACAATTCAAGTGCTTATTAGTTATAAACAAAATCAATTACCACTGATCAGACGCCTACTATTTCAACTAACCATATGAAATATGTCTTAATGAATCTCCGACCGAATTTTATTTACCTGGTGTCCAACTAAATTCATAGTTGAAAATTTTGAGATAATCAATCTATCTTATTTGTCTAAAATTCAAATCTCATTATGAGAAAATACATTTCAAATATCTTATGATCCAAAAACACCATGAATTTATCACCAATGATGTAATGACACCAAATCATCAAATTATGGACTACAATAGTTATCTCCAAATAATGTATTGGGTAGTTCTTCTAATGAAACCATAATTTTTTTAAACCATAAATAGCAACATGATCTCCCGATATGAGAATCAATTCCAACCCAGATCTAGAACCATCATAATACACCACACAACCATTTCTTGATTCTAGAAATATCAATATCGGTAATAATGTAAGCCAATATTTTATCTCTGTAAAAATATTCTAACATTACTCATTCCATTGTAAGGGAACAATTTTCCTTTTCAAATCTGTCATTGGTAAATCTAGTCTTGGAAATGAATGAACAATGAATTAGTAATAACCATCCAAACCAAGGAAAATGTGTATCTCAAATATATTCTTTTTCATTTTCCAAGATATCACACCCTCTATCATTTATTATTCCACATAAACACCTATTTAAAAGAAAACATGTCAAATGAAACATACCTATTGGATCTGGAAATCACGCTTTTAAATTTATCAAAATAAATAATGATTTCATAATATTCCCAACACAGTTGAAAATTATTTATAATCCTAATATATTTTACTTAAAGAAAACATTATTTCATCAACAAACCCCCTCCCCCCAAAAGAGTCCAGATACCTTTAAAATACCTTATTCATTAATTTCATAAATAAATTCAGTGTATTCATAAGACTGAAAGGCATAACCACATACTCATAATGAAAATATCTACTCCTAAAAGATATCTTCATAATATACTCCTTTAAAAGACATAATTGTTGATATATTAATCAAAATTTATTTTTAGATAACCAATTGGATCATATAAATTGATCTAATAAATGATAAATGTTTAGATTTAGATTAAAATTCTTTATCGTAACTTGGTTGAGCTTATGATAATCCACAGAAATCATTACAGTTTCGTCCACATTTTTCACAAACAAGACCAATGCTTCCTATGAAAATGTACAAGGCCTAATGAAACCAATTATTTACAACTCTTCAAATTCTAATTTCAATTCACATAATTCATATTGTTATATATAATAATACTAAATTGAGATAGGAATGGTCCCTAGTAATAGATAAATTGTAAACTCTATTTCTCTTGTGGTTGGAAACCCTAAGAATATATTAGGAAAAAAATATAGAAACTGATCAACAATTGCTTAAAAAGAGTTATTATTGATCTCATCAACTATTTCAAAATTTAAATCATAAAAATAGTATGAGATCATTCCAACTTCTGATGCCAAAAATTTTGGTACACCTATAATTACATTCTATTGTTCTCTAGTGAGATGATCAATGCCATTATCAGTCGTAAAACTAACCCTTCAGATATAAAAATAAATTTGATTATTGATCACTTAAAACCAATACATACATATAATTATGTCACATAAATCCATCTCAATCATAGACAAATCCCATATCAACTCAGATCCATCAAATGTCATAGAACATTCTCTTCACATGAATTCTCGACAATCTTTTTTAACAATAAGAATTTGATGTTTTAAAATAGAATGCATCATCACAACATGAAAACCTATAATACAAATATCATGAAAAGAATTAAAATATTATGATCTCCTATATGAAAAAAATCTATCTTTATGTAAGAATTCCAAAGAATCAATCCTCTCGCCATATATGGTTTCAATCGATCATATGTAATCACTTTTTGATCTCAATACTGTTTCTTACAAGTTTCAATTTGTTCTTTAATTACATGGTGTCATTACATTGGTTGAAGAGGAATTATATTATCGCAATCACCATGTCTAGATCAACATTTTTATGAGAATTATTCTGTTACCCTTGTCTCAAAAAATCATTTGATGCATATGAAACATGATATGTATCCAAAACACCCAAACCTAGAGTACTATGAAAACAACACTGGGGATTCCATATACGGTTTCAGTTATAGAATTATCTAGGTGGTTTCATGCAATCCCACTTCATGTGATCAAAGTAACCAAAATGAATGAAACCGAGATTGCTCTTGGGTTCAGGTGAAAGATTATATTATCCATTCGTATGATTCAGATTCATTCCAAAACCATGGAAATATGTGTCCCTCTTCCGCTAATTCCAAGAATTTGAGATCCCACCATTTCTCCAAGGTATCAACATGGTTCATCCACCCATAGTTACTGATATGTCTCTATCTACCGAAATTTCCCAATTGACCATCTCTATATAATCCATTATACCAAGAATAAAAATCTTTCATAAAATCTATTTCCTCTTCCTAAATTCAAAAATGTGTGTTTTTAAAGATGCACAGACAATAAATTTGTGTGAAAAGAAGACTAAATTCCTAAATCTTGCAACAAACTCTATCACTAATAGATTATCATATTTAAATCATAAAAAGTCTTTCATGATAGAGATCATGAACGTGTGAGGATTGAATAGTTTATTGTGAAATTATTCAAAATTATCCCATCATATTCCTTTTTCTAATTGATACTGAACTACTAAATCCCACCACTAGAATTCTATATTATCTGACATATACAATTCCATCTAGAATTTGAGATCTATTGGAATGAGAAGAAAATATTTTATTTGATTCATACTATTCATCCACAGCTCTTCTTTATCTTGTTCTAAGTCACCCTGTAATAATGGTGGATTTTTATTTATGAATTGAACGTAGTAATCCAATTTTATTAGTTTATCCTATAGATTATCCTCTCTCTACAACTTTAAATGCCTATAAAATATTCTAAACTAGATATTTGTTCACCTTCGACTTGGGTGAAACCACAGTTTTAGTGTCCACTTTTTTCTTGTTTTTCTACACTTAACTAGTTCAATTTTATATAACCAAAAAAATCATTTTACTCTCACTATTTATCAAATGAAGGATTCCCAATTTCAAATTTACCAAATTTTACATATCATGAAATATATTTCAAAATTCATAGTTTCTTTACATTAGTACCATATTTTAAAATTAAAACAATATTTTTAATATCAAACCATTTTCAAAATATCACTACCACACCTTTTCAAATTCTCACGTCTGAAAATAATTTCAATAGTTTTGAAAAATAAACCATATTTTCACCAAATCATAAATCATTACTGAATATAAAATATGAATTCCTATTGGGAATTAATTTATGTCAATTCTTTTCATGATCTCCTCATTGAATAAACCCATGAAAATGAGATAAAAACTTCGAGGAGTTTCTCAAAAGACTCATGTACCCAACTAACTGGTAATAGGAAGTTCCCCAAAAATAGGGTATGTACACCTATTTGTGCTCTACATTAAATGTCCTTATAACCCTAATCGTTTATAACATCCTAACTCAATGACTAATCCAGAATGGTTTTCCAACTCCAAGACCAAAAATCAATATCATTTGTCTCAAAATAAAATATGGATCATCCATGACTGATACCATTTGTAACATCTCACCATTTTTCATTGGAGTGAGAAGTGATGGGGGAGTTACTGGGACTTAGGTGACATCCACAAGACAAAAAACGATGAAAATAAATTCCTTGGGCTTCACTAAATTTGAGGGATTATTTTACCTTTGAAAATAAAACAACTGCGATCATGTATATCATCACCAAAAAACTACAATATGATGTATGAGAACAATGTATAAAACTCAAGTAATATCAACTAACACAATAAAAACTTCAACCAATCACTATATAATAGCTCAATGGGGAAAACCAAAACAAATATCAGAGTATAAAGCAGATAAAAAAAAGAAAATTTTTTAATGATTCCCAATACACAAACTCCATATATCTCAACATGATCCAAGAGATAACACCAAAATCCATGCTCAAATATCACGATGGATCACTAAAGTAACTAGGTCCTTTTCCTTTACCAGTGTTCAGGTATACAATATCTACAAACACAAAAACATTCCAAAGTAGGGGGTGAGTAATGAAACATAGTAGATTTTTTACAAATAAAGTCCCTACTCACACCACTATAATTGGACAAGTTAGAAAATTTATATAAAAGAATTTATATAAAAATTTAATGATATTATATCATTTCCAAAATAATATCCCAAAAAAATAATTTTTCAATGAAATAAAAATACCATTTCCTTTATACCATTCCTCAAATCTATTAGCATACCCACCACATGGTTCCATAATCCACACAACCACACACGGATTCCCAAGTGCAATTATATACTCATGGGAAGTCTCTCTTTAATAAAGCTACATGTCACAAGGTTACCATATATCAAGTTCCATAGTGGATCACACCCCTTCTATGGTTTCATGTCATTTTACCCTAATGTACACCCCCATTATCAAAGGTCACATCCACAAAGTTAACTCACACAAACCATGTATGTCAAATACCAGGCCGACCCAACAAAGACATGCTATTTCAATAAAAGAATTATTTTATTGGAAAAATTTTCCAAACAATTTTCCATGCATAAAAACCAAAAATAATTTTAAAATCATCATTTTAAAATTATGAAACCTATTACACATTCCCTAAACTAATAATTTCTAAAATTTCACAAACCATCCTTGAAGAGGGTTTTCATCAGAAATTTCACATCATTTTCCCAATTTTAATCATTAATTTAGGTCAATTTGAAATAAATAATTCTAGTTATAATACTTTTAGTTTAGATTCAAGCCTCATACTTTACAAACATCGGCAAAAACAAAAAATGGAAAAAATTCTTCAAAAAACCTATATTGAAACTCTAAAACTCAACATTTATCACCCAAAATATCATATATCAACATAATTATCACCACATATCATGAATATATCCTCAGAAAATTATATTTATTAATTCAAGAGATGAATGAAAAGGAAACTAAGGAAACCCCACCAAGAACGAGAACATGCCGAGCAATCTCGGCCACCAAAGCACAAAGATTCACCAATTGATTGCTCTATGATCAAGAGGAATGTTCTCCACAAAATTTGGGGGAGAAGAAATTGTGTTATGGTATTTCTAGTTTCCAAAAGATCCATTAAGGTCCAAATATAATCCATATTTATAATTGAAGTAGGACCACCTATACGCTGCACAATTATGCCACACGGTACGGAAATCCATCTACCAATAATGTCAGATATAATTCTTTAATCTAACCCTGTAATAGTTGTCTTTCACTATTAGAAAAGCCATTCTCCAACCATGCTAAGTCCCTCTGTTCCAATTTTCTTCATTTCAACTACGTGGTCGAATAGTTTTCCAAACTGTTCCCTTACCTTGTGCTGACTATCTCTCCTTACATGGTTTAATAGTGGTGTTTCAAATTTTATAATAATAGGGAACCTCCATAAAATCCCCAAAAACTTGTAGCTAATCTCCCAAACATTCCCATACATAACCCAATAACTTTATATAGATAAAATACATAAAGAAATTTCTAATTAACAGAAACGGTGGTGTTATAAATATGTTAAATTAATTACTTATTAATCTTGGTGTGTTGAAAAGGGTTTTATACAACATAAAAGTATTGAATTTGATGAAACCTTATCAATATTCACAGTACTAAAATAAATATAAATATTACATTGAATTATAGACATCCAGCATTACATGATTAAGAAAATGGATATCAAAATATCTTTTTAAAACGGGACGATGGTGGAAGTTATCTATACGAAAAAAAGAAAAAAGGGATTATCCTATCAAAGAGTTACGATAAAGTATGAAATCTATATATATCTATATATGGATTGAAGTTGGTATAATGATCATGGAATTTTTGTTTTGATAAATCCATAAATGATTTTATTTTCATGAATGAAACTTATCCATGTATAAATAATAATATTATTGATAATTACATAGTTTCCATGTAATATATGTTAATAATATATTAATTATTGGGAATTAAGATAAAGTCAAACTGTTAGTAGTGAAATTGTTAAATGAATGACTCTCCATCAAATACATGGGTGAAGAATCGTATATTTCTGGGAACAATATATATCTAGATAGATCTCAATGGTTTTTTAGTCAAAGTCAAAGTATATATGTTAAAAAGATACTCAAAAGGTACAGGTATCAAACAACCCTAAATAGACATAATTCTAATGTCCCATGCTATCAATCATTCTAAAAAAACTTTTCCAAAACTATGGGGGGATATAGAGAAGATTAGTAGAATAAATTATTTAATAAAAGTGATATTTATCATAAAATCCATGTTATATAGTGGGTATGGTGTTTCCTTTTTGTTAACCATGGTGGGAAGATATTAAGATAATCCAAGGAAGTTTCATTGGATAGCTATAGAAATTATCCTAATTTACATTATATGAACAAAAGATATATTATTGGTATATAGAGTATACAGGGATATAGTAGTGAGGAGATACATTGATGAAATCTTCTAGATGGATCAAGATGATCTGAAATCACTATCAACCTATGTATTTTGTCTAAATAGTAGTATGGTGAGCTGGAGAAGCACGAAGAAACCTATAATCATTAATTCTACATTGTAATATGTGTGTAGAATGTATTCTAATTTATCTACAGATAGAGTTTATATATATATATCTAAAATATTTTTATTATACCTATATGTGAAATCCTTCATATAGTATAATGTGATAATACTATAGTAGTGTTACTTTCCATGGAGCCATGGTCACACCATAAGATGAAGCATATAGTAATAAAGGATCATATCTTGAGGGATTTTACTCTGAGAGGTGAAGTCATCATTACTAGAGTAACCACAGATGATAACATGGAATACCCCCAGACTAAAACCATATCTTAGTAAAATAATTAATTTTATACAAGAGATGGTTGTTTAGAGTAGTTATCATTTTGATTGAGTGAGACTCAGCGTGATATGAGTGGGTTAACTTGAAAAAAAATCATATATATACTTACATTAAAATTTAATGTATATAATTTTATATATTCTTGTTTTTTATCATTATATGGTTTAAAAATTACCTCTGTATGTATTATATAAAGGTTAATTCCCTTAGCTTGCATGTCATGTCAAAGGGTAATAGTAATGCTTAGCTATAATGAGATACTTGATATACTATGATAGTAATAATAAATATATGACATATGGATAAGCTAAATAAATTGGATAGGACCTGGATAGTGTATTTCTATCATGTGTTATAGGATCATAATCACTGACATATCTTCTCATGAATTTCATATAGAGTGAGATTCTATAGTTGAGATCATTAGGACTGACCCTCTATGTAACACCCCGAGCTTCCATGATACTCTTCTCATTCAATAATGAAATAGCTTTCATTGTACGCAACATTGAGTTCTAACACACCACAACTAATCCAAGTAACAATAATGAATAGTAATAACCACTTTTTAAATTTATAGAAATTTTATATTTCAAAATGGACTTCATTTTTGTATTCCTAATATTGATATTAGCCTATGTTGAATTTTTTGTAATTTTCTGAGAACTTCCAAATTTTTATGAATAGTGAAAAATACTGAAAAAAAAAAACTTTTTTAATCAAAATAATTTATAGTGATAAGATGTACTATTGAGTGTTTTTAAAGTATAATTAGAATATATATTTACCATCTTATACAATTGTGGTCATTAGAATTAATTTAACATTGAAATTGGACATAAACAATTGTCAATCTTTTGATATAAATTGTTTCTTAAAAACATGCTATTTGTTGTGACAGTGGGAATTAGTTATAAAATTAATTAATGAAACTTATATTTTTTGAATTTTGTAAAATATACATCATTTTTGAATTCGGAATATCAATTATAGCTTAGGGTCAAATTTTGGCATTGTTCTGAAAAACATCAATTTTTGATAAATAGTGAAACCACTAAGTGTTAGTTAAATAACTAATTTTTTGTTTAAATGAAATATTACCACTTCTGTGTTTTTATTTTCAAAAATCCTACATACATGGTTGTCATTAAGAAGTAAAATGTGGTTCAATGAGATTAAAATAATTTTTGGTGAATAGTAACTTTTAAGTTCTTAATCGCGATTAGAGGTAATTAGTGTAGTTTAAGGTAAAAATAATGTTTTAATAATATGAGATGAGCTTGAAACATGTCCTACCTTCATTGGATGTGCCATGGCCGACCAATATAATCCATGGGTCAACTTGGGGACCCCATGGAGCCACTTTATTTGGAAAATGACATAAATACCTTTTATTTAATGTTAAAGTAAAAAATGACACAAACATGAAATGTTTTACTAAATTAATTTTTACATGGGGATATACAAGTCATATTTTTGACTATAAATAGTCATTGGAAATATAAAAAGATGTCCTACATCATAGTATTTTTTATATAATTTTTAGACATTAAATATATTAAATTATTTATGACATCATTATGATGCAGCGATGACCTCATTATTTAACGATTTTAATAAAATGAAAAGATAATGTAAAATCCAAGGCCTAAACTTGTCCAAAGACTATTGGATGGGTATATTTATAACCTTTATCACCTTATCCACGAATTATATAAGTTTGGGACCTTTAGAATCCGAAATAAATTGTATAATAATGTAACATTTCCTTACTTTCCAAGAGTGCCCCTCCTCTCCTCTTATAAAAGGCCCCAACCTCTACCACCCCATTCACACATTCAAACCATTTTGCTCGGCCAACATCTGCACAAATACTCTCCAAAACTCCCCCTCTTACTCCTAGAAGCCTCAATTTGGGCAGAACGCTTCCCAAGGAAGCCTTTGTCTCAAATCAAAAAGAGTTACCCGATTTTAAGGTAATGTCTTCTCTTATGTTATTTTGTTTTATTTTTCTTCTCCAACCCCATAAACTCTTTTTTTAATTACTTTTGTAACAACAACAGTATCCTCAATATACTAGGTTGTTGTTATAAGAAGTATTAGAGCTAAACTTACACACACCTACATATAATGGTTAAAGAACATACGGTTTCTGTGGATGGCGAATTTCTGCCTCACGAAATGATGATTGTTCAACACACATAAAACACCTTCAAAGGTGGCCATTAAGATGTCACTATATTTATAAATTATATATAATATGTTTATGTTTTACTTAAGGTTCTTTATTTTTCATTTATTTCATACCTTTATTAATTCCATTATGGGTAAACGTGATATTTTCATTTTAGGAAGTGCCGACTACCGCCCCCTCAAAGTGATTTGATTCGTTAATACCATATGTGGGATGTATAAAGGATGGAGTAAATGATATTATATATGATGTTATTCTGGAATTATAATATACCTTTATATCATTATTATTTCATTAAATACGAAATAGAAATGAAAGTAGCGTTCATGCATACGTACGGCTTACCGTCTCCATGAATGGTGCATTTCATTTCTTACCTCTAAACGTTATGGAATATTATAAATGCATGTATATACTGGATATATATGAGATATATGATATCTATATCATAAATATAATTCTGGATATAATGGGTATATCACCACATGAACAACTTGTAATTATAAGAATTTTATTTTTGACTCAAGTACCTATGATCGACAAAATGCCCGTTTTAAACTTTAAAAATTACATAATGTTCATAACATGGTAACAAGGGATATAAAAGGAATAATTAACATGAAAAAGGTCCTTAAGTAAATAGAAATTTACTCTAGTTTATTATTCAGGAGGTTAAAGAACGGTCGAGTCAGGACAAGATGCAAGGTAAGGGAATTTCTTAACCCAACTTCCATTCTTTGGGTTAATCACCTACTTTAAAATTATGTCATGATATTATTATGTCCTATTTTGTATTTTTATGTTCTTTATGTGTACCTATAGTGAATACACATAATAGATCTATTTTATTTTAAAAATTATCTTTTTAAGGACTTCTTCTCAATCTCCTTTCATTGAGGTATATTTGGTTTTATACACAATTTTCTTTTATACGGTGTATAAACCCTTTTGACTTTTACGTTTATTCAAAAGGAATACTTTTTATACGAAGCATTTTACTAAATGACAAAAAGGGAATGTTTTTATTTTCATACATAAGCGGCGACAATGACTTCTCCACCGCCGTGACCATTATTTCAGTTTCGGCTTCCTCTGCAAGCCATCACTTTTTTTTAATGAAAAATAAATACAAAGTTTTAACTTTCTTTTATTTGGGTATTGAAAATGGTTTTGAAAGCGTTTTTATTATATCAATTTGTTGTATTGAAATATTGTGATTGAAATGTGGAAATGTTATGTTTCCTTTATGCATGTTTTATGTGATATGATTATGTTATGGGTTATGATATGTTTAAACCCATTCATATGAGGAATGCATTGGACTTAGTAAGTGACGGCTAGAGCCCGCTATAGCTCCTCGATGAATCGGTAGGTCTCATGAGACAAACTAGTGTCTTGGCACGAGGCCTTGACAAAAACTTATTTGTGGTCTTGGCACGAGGCCTTGGCTAAGTGGTTATGATAGTCTGGCATTATGCATTCCATCATTATGAAAGTGGTTAATGATATTGCATGTGATTATTCGACCAGTAGAATATCCATGTGAATAAGTAAATGGCATTATCTCATTTTACTTTTTCCATATTATGTTGAAGTTCATGTTTAAAAGGCTTTTGTTTTAGTTATACATTGCCTTAAATGTTAATATTTTTTATGAAATCTTCCGCTATATTGTTATCCTTACTGAGCATCTGAGCTCACCCCTTTCAATGTATTAATATTTCCTAGGATGTGAAGAAGTATTTTATGAATGACATGCAGGGATAGTCAGAAGAGGATATGAGTTTGGACTATGAAGACTTTGTTATTAGTTTTTCACTTTATGATGTAATGTAACATTTATGAATGTATCTAATGTGTCCAAGGCTACTAAACTAATCGGTATTTCGAGACTTGATCTTTTGTTATCATGCCAATGTTATGAAGTAAGGCACCGACTCTGGGTAGCTGGGGTCGGGGCATTACAGTTGGTATCAGAGGCAGTTTAGTACTAACCATTGAAGCTAGATTTAGATAAACTCTGATTAGAACACATAGACCGAAGATAGACTTTAAGGATTAGTATAGAAGAAATTCCTAGAATTTTGGTATTATAGAGATTTTGTGAGCTTTCCGAGCAATACATCCCTATCTGGATACGAGCAGGTAGAGGCGGCTCTGGCACAGATGTACCTAGGCGTAAAACCCGAAAACACCGCTTTGATCTAGACTCGAACAGGAACTGGTGCACGACAACTGGCTTTGCTGCACTCTTGGTTACGACACTCCCGGGGGATATGCTTAGGATAATTCACATTTTCTTTACAAACCACTATGAAGGGATATGAGTATATACTTCCTAAAAGAAAACATTTTTTATGATTATGGATTATATCCATAAATAGTTCAATTTATTATAAGTGTTTTCAAGTTTGTTATTATGTATTTCGATTCATAAACTGACCTAGTTTATGGCATTGTATCGAAATGGCGCCCAGTAGAAGGAATGTGAACTCCATCAATACGTATGATCTAAAGAGTAAGAAGGATCCTATCTTTCATGGTATTAAGCCAAAATTTAGAAGGAAAATATTCTCCCATGTGTTATCAACATATGAATAAATAGTATCATGTGTTAATATGATAAGTAGAGAATTATCTAAGTCTTATGGATTTGAAGGGATGAAAGAGAAGAAAAGGATGGAAGAGATAATTATGAATAAAGAGATGAAAGAAAAGAAGAATTTTCCAATATGTGATAACTGTGGGAAGAAACACCTTGGAATTTTTCTAAAGGGAATGGGAGTTTGTTATAAGTATGGAGAAAAAGGACACCAAGTGCGTTACTGCAAGGGTAAGAAAAAGGTTTCAAATGTACAATGCTTTATCTGCAAGGAGTGGGGACACTATGAAAACCAATGTTCAAATCATCAAAGTATGCCCCAAATGATGTTATTGGATAATAATCAAGTTATGATACTACCATAGATGAGGAGGAATGATTAGAGTTCTTATGTTGTTATTAAAGAATTTGGTAATTTGAGTATTGTATCAATGATGTACTGGTTATAATAATTATGGAGTTTATAAGGATTGTACTGCAGTGCTATTTCATCTAGGACTTGAGATTGTGTGGAACCAAGAAAAGTGACTCCACAGTAGGTTAAATTTTTGGAAAATATATGGTTGAGAGAATGATAAACCATAATATGGTTCTTGTACTGAGATAGTGATTTTGGAATAAGACATGATTGATTTGGATAAATTATGTTGGATATTCTTAACATCCTTGAAACTGATTAATGATTTGTATACATTTTTGGATAGAAGGAGTATATATAGTTTTCTATAAGGAATAAGGGATCATGAATGTAATCAATAAGTATTTATGGTAATTCAGTATGTTGCAGTGTTTTAAAAGAATACATGATGAAGGTGTTCACATGTTGTTACGCAGAAAAAAAGAGCTTCATTATGTTTACCTTCCTCATAAAATCTGGACTGTGAGTTGGACAGAAGTATTTTGGATAACTATAAAGGTTGGAATGGATTTTATTTTACATTGGATACTATTTATAAGGTTATTTTTGGATATTTATAAAAAGGACAACACGCAGACCGAGTGACAACCTGTCACGTCAGAAAAAGCTGCAGGAATCGAACCCACAACCATAGTGTGATAGGCCTTTATTTCCTACCACTAGCCTATAAGAAGTCCCTAGTTATTATAAAATAATTTTACTAATCTAAATGGTATGTGTTTACATTTGGAACCTTATACAATTAGGATAAGTATAATATTTTTGAGTTCAATTATCTTTTTGAGTGAAAGATGAGTTGAAGGTTGAAACTCTAATTGTCAAGCATAAATATATATATATACCTATCTCTTATTCAATGAATAAATTAATTATTAAACTTTAGTAAAGGTATATTAAACCAAAAAAAAAATTATCCTAATACCTTATGTCTTGTTGAACTGATGATATTTTAAATCAACATAGATTGAAGGCTTTGAGGCCCTCAATTTGACAGTTGATTGTGATTGATGACCTCAATCACTCCCTACAAATATTTACGTTTTTCCTGCAATTATATCTCTCTAATTTTCACTAATGTTCTCCTAATCGACATCATAATTGGGTGGTCAATTTTTCATTTCCCTTTCCCTCTTATTAAGGGTAAATTTTATTAATCTTATTTCCGATGTGGGTTTTCCACAAAGGTATTTTCTCTTTTCACCCTTTTATTTTCAAAGAAAAATTTCAAATTGCGAGGAGGCAATTTATTGAAGGAGGGAATAATGTAACACCCCGAGATTCCATGATACGCTTCTCATTCAATAATGTAATAGCTTGCATTGTACGCAACTTTGAGTTCTAACACACCGCAACTAATCAAAGTAACCGTTATGAATAGTAATAACCACTTTTTAAATTTATAGTAATTTTATATTTCAAAATGGACTTCATTTTTGTATTCCTAATATTTAAATTAGCCTATGTTGAATTTTTTGTAATTTTCTGAGAACTTCCAAATTTTTATGAATAGTGAAAAATACTTAAAACAACTTTTTTAATCAAAATAATGTATAGTGATAAGTTATACTATTGAGTGGTTTTAATGTATAATTAGAATATATATTTACCATCTTATCCAATGGTGGTCATTATAATTAATTTAACATTGAAATTGGATATAAACAATTGTCAATCTTTTGATATAAATTATTTCTTAAAAACACGATATTTGTTGTGACAGCGGGAATTAGTTATCAAATTAATTAATTCAACTTATATGTTTGGAATTTTTTAAAATAGACATCATTTTTGAATTCAGAATATCAATTATATCTTAGGGTGAAATTTTGGCATTGTTCTGAAAAACTTCAATTTTTGATGAATAGTGAAACCACTAAGTGGTAGTTAAATAACTGATTTTTCGTTTAAATGAAATATTACCACTTCTGTGTTTTGATTTTCAAAAATCCAACATACATGGTTTTCATTAAGAAGTAAAATGTGGTTCAATGAGATTAAAATAATTTTCGGTGAATAGTAACTTTTAAGTTCTTAATCGCGATTAGAGATAATTAGAGTAGTTTAAGGTAAAAATAATGTTTTAATAATATGAGATGTGCTTGACACATGTACTACCTTCATTGGATGTGACATGGCCGACCACGATAATCCATGGGTCAACTTGGGGACCCCATGGAGCCACATTAGTTGGAAAATGACATAAATACCTTTTATTTAATGTTAAAGTAAAAAATGACACAAACATGAAATGTTTTACTAAAACAATTTTTACATGGGGTTATACAAGTCATATTTTTGACTATAAATATTCATTGGAAATCTAAAATTATTTCTTAGATCATTGTAGTTTTTTTATAATTTTTAGACATTAAATAAATTAAATTATTTATGACATCATTATGATGCAGCGATGACCTCATTATTTAACGATTTTAATAAAATGAAATGATAATGTAAAATCCAAGGCTTAAACTTGTCCAAAGACTATTGTATGGGTATATTTATAACCCTTATCACCTTATCCATGAATTATATAAGTGTGGGACCTTTAGAATCCGAAAATCATTGTATAATAATGTAAAATTTCCTTACTTTCCAAGAGTGCCCCTCCTCTCCTCTTATAAAATGCCCCCACCTCTACCACCTCATTCACACTTTCAAACCATTTAGCTTGGAAAAACTATGCCCACATACTCTCCCAACATCCCCCTATTACTCCTAGAAGCCTCACTTTGGGCAAAACTCTTCCCAAGGAATCCTTTGGCTCAAATCAAAAAGAGTTACCTGATTTTAAGGTAATGTCTTCTCTTATGTTATTTTGTTTTATTTTGCTTCTCCAACCCCATAAACTCTTTTTGTTCATTTCTTTTGTAACAACACCAGTATCCTCAATATAGTAGGTTTTTGGTATAAGAAATATTCGAGCTACACTTACACACACCTACATCTAATGGTTAAAGAACATACGGTTTCTGTGGATGGCGAATTTCTGCCTCACGAAACGATGATTGTTCAACACTCATAAAACACCATCTATGGTGGTCATTAAGATGTCACTATATTTATAAATGATATATAATATGTTTATTTTTTACTTAAGATTCTGTATTTTTCATTTATTGCATACCTTTATTATTTCCATTATGGGTAAACGTGATATTTTCATTTTAGGAAGTGCGGACTACCGCCCCCTCAAAGTGATTTGAATCGTTAATACCATATGTGGGGTGTATAAAGGATGGAGTAAATGATATTATATATGATGTTATACTGGAATTATAATATACCTTTATATCATCATTATTTCATTAAATATTAAATAGAAATGAAAGTAGCGTTCATGCGTACGTACGGCTTACCATCTCCATGAATGGTGCATTTCATTTCTTACCTCTAAACGTTATGGAATATTATAAATGCATGTATATACTAGATATATATGAGATATATGATATCTATATCATGAATATAATTCTGTATATAATGGATATATCACCACATGAATAACTTGTAATTATAAGAATTTTACTTTTGACTCAAGTACCTAAGATCGACAAAATGACCATTATAAACTTTAATATTTACATAATGTTCCTAACATGGTAATAAGGGATATAAAAGGAATAATGAACATGAAAAAGGTTCTTAAGTAAATATAAATTAACTCTAGTTTATTATTCAGGAGGTTAAAGAACGGTCGAGTCAGGACAAGACGCAAGGTAAGGGAATTTCTTAACCCATCTTCCATTCTTTAGGTTAATCTCCTACTTTCATATTATGTCATGATATTATTATGTCCTATTTTGTATTTTAACATTCTTTATGTGTAACTGTAGTGAATACTCATAATAGATCTATTTTATTTTAAAAATGATCTTTTTAAGGACTTCATCTCAATCTCCTTTCATTGAGGCATATTTGGTTTTATACATAATTTTCTGTTATACTGTTTATAAACTCCTTTGACATTTACGTTTATTCAAAAGGAATCTTTTTTATACGAAGCGTTTTACTAAACGACAAAAAGGGAATGTTTTTCTTTCCGTACATATGCGGCGACAATAAATTCTCTGCCACCGTGACCATTATTTGAGTTTTGGCTTCCTCTACAAGACATCACTTTTTTTTAATGAAAAATAAATACAAAGTTTTAACATTCTTTTATTTTGGTATTGAAAATGGTTTGGAAAACGTTTTTATTATATCAATGTGTTGTATTGAAATCTTGTGATTGAAATGTGGAAATGTTATGTTACCTTTATGCATGTTTTATTTGATATGATTATGTTATGGTTTATGATATGTTTAAACCCATTCATATGATGAATGCATTGGACATAGTAAGTGACGGGTGGAGCCCGCTATAGCTCCTCGATGAATCGGTAGGTCTCATGAGACAAACTAGTGTCTTGGCACGAGGCCTTGACAAAATCTTATTTGTGGTCCTGGCACGAGTCCTTGGCTACGTGGTTATGATAGTCTGGCATTATGCATTCCATCATTATGAAAGTGGTTAATGATATTGCATGTGATTATTCGACCAGTAGAATATCCATGTGAATAAGTAAATGGCATTGTCTCATTTTACTTTTGCCATATTATGTTGAAGTTCATGTTTAAAAGGATTTTGTTTTAGTTATACATTGCCTTAAATGTTAATGTTTATTTATGAAAGCTTCTGCTATATTGTTATCCTTACTGAGAATCTGAGCTCACCCCTTTCAATGTTTTAATACTTTCCAGGATGTGAAGAAGTATTTTATGAATGACCTGCAGGGATAGTCAGAAGAGGATATAAGTGTGGACTATGAAGACTTTGTTATTAGTTCTTCACTTTATGATGTAATGTAACATTTATGAATGTATCTAGTGTTTCCAAGGCTACTAAACTAATCGGCCATTCGAGACATGATCTTTTGTGATCATGCCAATGTTACGAAGTAATGCACCGACTCTGGGTAGCTGGGGTCGGGGCGTTACACTCTAATAAGAATACCACATATTATCGGTGCCATTGGTTATTCCTATCTATATGCATGTTTCTTGTTCTCTTGAAATGATATCACAATTAGTGTATACAAATTTATCACATACATTAATGAAAAATTAAAGCCATAGATTTTATGTTGTGTCAAGGTAGCTTATGTTGGGTTTGTTATTGTTATTATTCGATTAGTTGAATGATTAGGAAATGTTTTTTCACTTACATATAGAGGAAGATATATATTGGGGCCCATTAAAAAATATGGTAGAACCATCACTAAACCAATGTCCATGGTTAAAGATGGTAAGTATATCAGTTAAGTTAATATAAATAATGAATAACTAAACAAATGATGGAGACATAGTTTATGCATCCTTTATTATAAGATATTGTAATAAAAATAGAATATATTGCACACGATGTAATCATAAGAGATTTTTTTGTTCTTAGGACTTTACCTTATCACATGTATCATCCCATACTAAAATCCACTAAGCGTTTCCACAAGCCTGTTAGCCACATGACCTCAAGCACGCCAACCCAAACACTATATGCTATTGTCAAGTAGAGAGCACCTGAGGTGTGTCTATGGGGAGACAATTATCTCATGGTCAGAGTGTAACACAATGTTAGATAATTATGATAAGAAGTGGAAAAATAAATAACTAAACAACACCCAATATAACCATTAGGTGGAAACAGAATCAAAATCATATAAAACATTGATGATCATGCCATGATTCAATACAAAAAGATAATAACATGGGATATGGGGGTAAATGCATAAAAATATTTCATAAAACAATAAAAAAAGTGTAAAATGTCCCACCAATAACATCATGAGGATATGGTCGGTCCTCTACACTTATACTCTATCCTAGTTCTAAAAATCAATCATCTAATGTTGGGTGATTCCCTTTATCTACAGCTATAGTCATGATGAATTTTCAGGTAACATAGGCATCCCTAAAAGGGTGTTACTATCAAGTTTGTGTATATAAAATGATAAGTGTGTAGGTATATAAAAATTTAAGATAATAATAAATCAGTAAATAACATCGAATCAAGTTCCTCATGGGACCCTTGATATATGCTACCTAATTTGGCATAAGATAGATATATCTAAACAAAATTCAACCTATAGAGTCATGATACAAGTGTAATAAGGGGTTATAATTAATTATGTATCAAGAATATACCAAACCCATGATATTTGTTTGGATTATAAGGCACATCCCATGAATCATAAATTTTTACTCTCATAATTTAATAAAAGGAATCATTTATATTTAATAAATTGAATCCTTATAATTTAATAAATTGAGTCTTAATCCCATACAAAGAGATTTATCAAAGGAATATCAAGTATATATTTATTAGATCTATAAATAACCATAATTATAAGAGTAATTCTAGGGATATCCATAAAAGGAATCCCAATTATCATTCTCGGCATAGTGTGACCATAAACCTATGAGCATGTCCCTAGAATTTCATGTATGGAATTAATTATCACTCATGGAATGGAATAAAAATATTTCCACAAATCCTTTCCAAGGTGTCTATCCTAGGGAACTGATATTTCTCATCGGTAGGTAAGTAATCCACCCAGTGGGCCAATATAAGGAATTTTTTAAGGAATGAAATTATCAATCTCGACTTCTTTATAATCCATAACACGTACTACTTATATTGAAAAATGAGACCATACAACGTGTCCTTAAATAGGGTTACTTGTATTTTCTTCTTCTTGATATGAAGGCATAGTTTCAATATCAAAAATTCATACCATTACAGAAAAATAATTATTACCATAATACTTTAAGAAAGTTGGATAAAATATTTAATTCAAATAAAACATAATACGAAATTAAGATGACGGTGATCACATATAATTCGTTTAAGTTTGCCTTTAATAAATTGCATATTTTCTATAGTTTTTGTTGTCTTTTTTGAAATTTAAGGTTTCAAACATTTTTCATAAAAGTTTTTTTTAATAAAAAATTATCTTTTATGTGATTAAGATGAAGGGCCTAACACATGGACAATCATATTATTATATTATTTTACACGTCTGATATAAAAAATAAATTGGGTTTCAAGGAATATGGTTATTTGGAATTTAATAAGGACAATCTTATAGAGGTGGATTTCATCATGGTAAACACTCCCACATGAATTGTTCACGAGTATCTAACTCCACATTAATAATGGGAAACCATTTAATTTAATTTATAAAACCTTTTGGAAGAATTTATGAAGAAGTTTGATGTGTGGCCCAATGTCGCATAACAAAATACATTGAGACATTTATATAAACGTACTGTAACATCTACCTTAATCCAATATTACTCTCTTAGTTTATTATTGACCCTTAAATCAAGATATAATGGGAAAAATTAGAAGAATAAATGAAAACACTAAAATGTGGAATATGAACATGCTCCAAAATATAGCATACAAAAGTGAGATAAACCAAGAAAAAAATGATGATGAATGAGGATATTTCTATTTCAGATCCAACATAACCGACGGTGAAGGATATAGGGCTCAGAAAACGAAGAAACTATGGAACCTAGTTCAAGAGTGGAAGGGAATCTATCACACAGAACCTATTGGAGAATGATGAGGGTTTAGTAAATATGATCACCTTTATCTTGAAAATCATAGGTCATTTACATGTCGCGTAAATCTCAGTTCTTCCCCTATTAGGAAAAACTAGTTCACAAGAATCAAGGGGTCTTGACTACCAATTTCACATATTATATTGTAAATACATGTTGTGTATTTACAATACTTTCCCTATAATTATCGTGAATCCAACTTCCATTCCCCTACAAATTTTTTCCAAAATGTAAACTAATAGTACAAACGTCCTCATCACCAGGGTCTAAGACAAAAAATAAAACTCAATAACGGTTTAACCAAAATAAAAAAAAATATTGAACCATACTGAAAGAATTTAATGTTAAAACCTCCCATCCTTAAAAAAAGCATCCCCAAATTTCTCTTTTAAGGGTGGTCAAACACCTTCTAAGAAATGTTCCGACCACAGAGAACATACATTAGCCACTACCACCCAAGTATATTCTTGTACATTGTTGTATTTCAATAGTACCTAGACTAGAGGAACTAATGAAAAATAGAGATCCTTCATGCTCTGATCAATGATTGGTATTGGATGCACCTAAAAGTATGCATCTATATCTTGATCAAAATCCTCTAGTTCAAACGAATGATACTATTTTGAATGACAATTCTGATGTTGTGATATTTGGAATACATCTTCATGGACTGGTACCTCTAAGGTAATGTTAATCCATTGGATACCAACCCAATACTTTCAATGGTCTCCAAATTCTAGACATAACATGGTGACTAATATCCCTTTTCTCTGAATCGGCCTTTTACCCAATCCAGGAGAAACTCTGAGAAATACTTGGTGCCCAACCTCACACTCTGGTGGTTTGTGATGATTCTCTACATATGAAATCTACCAAGATTGATATATTTCGATATCTATTTTAATCATTTGTATGGGACCTAAATTCTTCGAGAAGAGATGAGGTCTAAATAGTGATACCGCACCTTCCTCTAACAAGAATAGTGGTGAGAAGAATAGCCATCCGTAAAAGGCTTCATAGGGATCCATCTGAATCGTTTTCTCATAGATATAATTATCAGAAAACTATACCATATGTTCATGATTCTCCCAAGAACCTATAAAATCAATTATAAATTCTTGGAGCATTCACTTCAAGAACTATATCATCTTCTAGGATTCCCTTTCTGTGTGAGGGTCTTAGGTTTTACTTAGATCAACATCTGAATCGTGTTCTTTTGGAAACCCTTTCATGAAGAGCGATGAAAACCAAGCATTCAAATATAACATGATTGCACAAGGGAAACTATAAAGGTGAAAATTTTACAAGATATAAATCCTTTCATGTTCATCAATTGAGAAGGAATCTCAAATTGGAAGGATGTGTGAACCCCATGTAATGCTTTTGACGATCACCCATGCTGCATCACTCCCTCAATGGTATCATGGAAAACCCATCATAAAATTCATAGTGATGTCATTCCATTTCCATAAGGAATGTAAAGAGGTTTCAGAATACTTTCATGCCACTGGTGTTACACCTTCACCTACTAATAGGTGGAACACCTTAAGAAAAACATAAAATCTACTTCTTCATTCCTAATGACCAATACATATGATGTATGTCTTGTTACATTTAGGAAATCCCAGGGTGAACATCACAAATAGAGGGATTATATTTCTGCATCAATATTTCTTATAGGTATGAAGGATCCCATATATGACCATGAAAGTTTAAGATATTGTCTGCAATGCCCCATCCCCAGTTATAACATTCAGTGCATTATTTTAAAAAATTGGCATTATTACAGGGAATCAATTCCAAAAAGACTGATCAGTTTAGCAGTCTTTGAAAATATATTAAATATATGAACATTACATTACAAGTTAGAAAATAAAACACAACATAAATGATCCTTTGATAAATCAATTAATCCCTTATCATAACCCTTCTTATCAATCATAAAATAAATCTTCACATCCTGAGAAAAATAAAATGTTGAAAGGGGTGAGATTAGATGCTCAGTAAGGATAACAATATAGCAGAAACATTCACAAATAAGAATAAACATTTAAGGTAACTTATAAGACTAAAACAAAATCCTTTTAATCTCAAACTTGAGCATAATATGGCAAAGATAAAATCAAATAATTCCATTTACTTATTCTCATTGATATTCTACTAGTCAAATAATAACATGAAATATCAATGTCAACTTTCATAATAATGGAATGCATAATTCTAGACATCATAACGTCATAGTCAAGGCCTTGGGCCATGACTACAAATAAGATTTTGTCAAGGCCTTATTCCAAGACAATAGTTTGTCTCTTGAGACCTACCGATGCATCGAGGAGCTATAGCGGCCTCCACTCATCACTTACTAAGTCCAATTCATTCCTCATATGAAAAGGTTTAAACATAACATAAACATTAGTATTAAAACTAGCATATGAGATGTCAATACATTATCCACAAACTATGAATGGTAAAAAAATAACACATCCATAGTCAATAATATCACAAAACCTTCAATACATTTTGGAATATTTGTATCATAATAAATAAACTTTAAACAATTTTAAAATCCATCAAAGGATATTCACATAGATGAAAATGATTTGTAAAACTCTTTGAGAGAAATATCCCTTTTCATGAAGCATTTTAAAGTTACACAATTTAGAAAAGAATACATTTAAATAAATTTTTCAATCAAAGTGTCCCATAACACTTTAAAACTTCTCAATGGACTTAACATTTTAAAACATTCATGTCCATACAAATAAATCCTTAAAACTATTTTGAAAACATGGACACTAATGAGAGAGGTTTAGAATAATAAATCTTTAAAACATTTTAAAATGATGTTTTAGTAAAAATTACCTCATAAATATTACCATGGAAAACTCTTTTATGAATCATGGACATGGACAATAAAGGTGTCACAGTAGAAACATAAAAAAACCTCAAATAATAAAGAGATTTTGAAATTAACCCTTAATTTTTATATAAGGCCCTAGCATTAAACATTACTTAATCTTGAGTTACTTCAAGAATACACGTTGAGGATCTTTTCAGTTTTAAAGTTTTAGAGAATTAGATCATAAAACATGCATTACATTCCACATTTAAACAAAGTGGTTACATAAAATATAGTACTCATTTTTCCCATCAACGGAAAAATATTTAAAATAAAAGATGGATTCTTTCTTGACACTTCCTTGACACTATCATCACATCATGTACCTTTACCTTGACCTATGAAAAACATTTAAAAAACTTGGGATGAGCATAAAAATCTCAGTAAGGGATATAAAAGTACGAAATTAAAATATTAGTCCTTGCATGGAATCCTACATTACTCATAAAACATAATCACATACCCTATCAAATCATGAATAAATCATAGAAATCATAAGACATAAAGTTAACTTGAGTCATTCATAACATTCTTACATAGGGAGTAACCCTCATGGTTACGTTTTGAATACCCGTCACAATATATTCTCTAAATATCATTGGAGAAACCTTAAACTTTAACTCCTTCGCGTTACCCAATGCATTGGAGAGCTATATCGGGCTCACCTGCCCTTAGTTTATCACGGAACCACCCGTCTTCATAACAATGCCCAAGAACCATAACATAATCGTATAACATAAAATATGAATAAAGGAACCATAACATTTCCACATTTCAATCACAAGATATCAATACAACACATTGATATAATAAAAACATTATGAAAACCATTTTCAATACCAAAATAAAAAAAGTAATACATGGTATCTATTTTTTTCATTTTTAAAAAAAAATAGGTTATGGCTTGTAGAGGAAGCTGAAACTCAAATAATGGTCACGGCAGTGGAGAGGTCGTTGTCGCCACATTCATATGAAAAAAATACATTCCTTTTGTCTTTTAGTAAAACTCATCATATAAAAAATACTCCTTTTGAATAAGTATAAAAGTCAAAGGGGTTTATACACCGTATAAAAGAAAGTTGTGTATAAAACAAAATATGACTCAATGAATGGATATTGAGACTTAGTCCCTTACCTCGTGTCCGACGTGACTCGATTGTTCTTTAACCTCCTGAATAATAAACTTGAGTAAATTTCTACTTGCTTGAGAACCTTTTTCATGTTCATTATTCCTTTTATATCACTTATTACCATGTCAAGAACACTATGTAATTATTTAAGTTAATAATGGTCGTTTTGTTGATCATTGGTACTTGAGTCAAAAAAATCTTTATAATTACAAGTTGTTCATGTGGTAAAATGTACACTATATCCAGAATTATATTCATGATTTAGATATCATATATATCATATATATCCATTATATTCAGGCATTTATATTATTACATAACATTTAGAGGTAAGAAATGAAATGCACCGTTCATGGAGACGGTAAGCCGTACGTACGCATGAAAGCTAGATTCATTTCTATTTCATATTTAATGGAGTAAAATCATAATTATATAAGGGTATATTATAATTCCAGTATAACATCATATATAATAACATTAACTCCATCCTTTATACATCCCACATAAGGTATTAACGAATCAAATCACTTTGAGGGGGCGGTAGTCCGCATATCCTAAAATGAAATTATCGTGTTTACCCACAATGGAAACCATAAAGGTATTCCACAAATGAAAAATACAGAAGCATAAGGAAAACATAAACATAATATATATCATATATAAATATATTTACATATTAATGGCCTCCATGAAAGGTGTAAAAATAATATTGAACAATCCTCATTTCGTGAGATAGAAATTCGCCATCCACAAAAACATTATGTTCTTTAACCATTTGACGAAGGTGTGTGTAAGTGTAGCTCGAATACTTCACTTAAATACATCCTAGTATATTGAAGACACTATTTTTGTTACAAAATAAAGTAATATATAGAGTTTAGGAGTTGGATAAGAAAAATAAAACATAAGAACACAAGATAAGACACTACCTTTAAATTGGGTAACTATTTTTGATTTGACCTAAAAGGCTTCCTTGGAAACAATTAATCCCAATGTGAGGCTTCTAGGAGTAAGAGAGGGTTGTGGAGAGACAAAATGGGAAGAGGTTGGCTGAGCCAAAGCCTTGAGAGGTGTGGGTAAGGTGGTAGAGGAGGGGACCTTTTATAAGAGGAGAGGAGGGGCACTCTTGGAATGTTATAAAAGGTTACTTTATTATAAACTTCTTTTCAGATTTTAAAGGTCCAAAAATTATATATTTCTAGGATAAGGTGATGAGAGTTTTAAATACACCCATCTAAAAGGTTTTTGACAACTGTCGGTCTTAGATTTTACATTGTCGTTTCATTTTATTTAAATCATTAAATAATGAGGTAATCGCCACATCATCATGGTGCCATAAATAATTTAATTTATTTAATTTCTAAAAATTACAAAAAATATCATGATGTAGGAAATATTTCTATCTTTCTAATGAATATTTATAGTAAAAACTACAACTTGTATAACCCCATTTAAAAAATTGTTTAGTAAAACAACACACGTTTGTGACATTTTTATTTTAACATTAAATAAAAATTTATTGTTGTCATTTTCCTACCAAAGTGGCTCCATTGGGTCCTCAAGTTGACTGATGGATTTTCATGGTCTTGCATGAAACATCCAATAAGGTTAGGACATGTTTCAAAGTCATTTCATATTATTAAAACATTATTTTTACCTTAAATTACACTAATTACCTCAAATCGCGATTAAAAAATTAAAAGTTACTATTCACCAAAAAATTATTTTAATCCCATTGAACCACATTTTACTTCTTAATGACAACCATGTATGTCGGATTTTTGAAATTCAAAACACAGAGGTGGTGAAATTTCATTTAAACAAAAAATAAGTTTTATAAGTACAACTTAGTGGTTTCACTATTCATCAAAAATTTAAGTTTTTCAGAAAAATACTAAAATTTCACCCTAAGCTATATTTTATATTCGGAATTCAAAAATGATGACTATTTAAAAAAATTAAAAACATATAAGTTACATTAATTAATTTAATAATTAATTTCTGATTTCATGACAAATAGCATGTTTTTATGAAACAATATATATCAAAAGATAGACACTAGTTTAAGTCCAATTTCAAAGTGAAATTAATTCTAATGACCACTATTGGATTAAATGGTAAAAATATATTCTAATTTAACATTAAAATCTATTCAAAATATATTCTTATCATGTAAATAAATTATATTGAAAATTGGTTTTGAATAAAAATACAACATTTTTCACCATTCATTAAAAAATGAACTTTATCAGAAAAATACCAAAAAATTACACAAAGTAAATTTTGATGTCTCGATTCTAAAGAAGAATTTTATTTGGTCAAAAAGAATGTGTAAGAGTGACCAAAAATATATTTATTGACGGTTCTCCATCAAAAGGCGATAAGTGGACCTTTAGTGAATATTAGAGTATATGTGCCTAAAATTGTATTCTTTTTGTACTTTAAGCATTTATCCTTTATTTGATAAATGTAAAAATATTTAACAAACATATATAACCATATGTTAGTTATTTCTATTCATTCCCACCAATAAAATGGCTACGTGTTAACTACCATTTAAAATAATATAATTTTATTACTAGTTTGCAACGTAAGATTTCAAAGAATCTCTTTGTTGCGTATCGGGTACGCTATTGAACATAGCAACCCCTTTAAAGTAAAATTAATATTTAATTCATAAATATTAATAAGTATGAAAATTTATTATTCTTTATTTACCTGAGATGTTATATCCTTCCCCCCTTTTTGGAATTGCGTACTCGCAATTTTATTCACTTATCAAAATAAGTGGGTGTATTTATCCCTCTTAGCATTTTCAGATTCCCACGTTGCCTCCTCAACCATATGGTTTTTCCACAAAACCTTTACCTGGTGAATTACCTTATTTCTCAACACTAGCTCTCTTTGGTCAATAATATGGACTGGTTGTTCTTCATAAGAGAGATTCTCTTCCAACTGAACTACCTCTGGGATCAAAACAATAGATGGATCTGGCATATACTTTCTCATCGTCGAAACATGAAAAACATTGTGTACCTGAGATAAACTCGGAGGTAAATCCACTCGGTAAGAAACTAATCCAACTTTCTCTAGAATTTCATATGGTCCAATGAACCTTGTACTCAACATTCCTTTCTTACCGAATCGCATCACACTTTTCCATGGTGAAAAATTGAGAAAAACATGATCACCTACCTCAAAAGATAGATCCTACCTCCGGTTATCCGCATAACTCTTCTGTCGGCTCTGAGCTGTTCTTATGTGTTTCAGAATCAACTGAACTTTTTCTGCCATCTCTTCTACAAATTCTGGTCCCATCAGCTTCCTTTCACCCACTTCATCCCAAAAATCTGTAGTTCGACACCGCTTAACATATAATGCCTCAAATGGAGCCATCTAAATCCTGGAATGAAAACTGTTATTATAAGAAAACTCAACCAAAGAATGTTGTTGGTCACAAATTCCCTGAAAATACATGGAACAAGAACATAGAATATCCTCAAAATTCTGAATTGTACATTCTGATTACCCATCTGATTGAGGACGAAAAGATGTACTAAAATTTAATTCAGTACCCAATGAATTTTGAAGGCCTTTCCAAAAGTTAGAAGTAAACCTTGGATCAGGATTAGATATAATGGAGAGAGGAAATCCATGTAACCTGACTATCTATTTAAGATAAAAATAGGAAATTCAATATAGGGAAAAATTATCTCGTAAAAAAGGAAATGAGAAGATTTAGTCAAGAGATCAACAATAACCCAGATTGCATTATTACCTCGAGGTGTCTTCGACAATCTCACAACGATGTCCATGGATATATTCTCCCATTTTCACTCTGGTACTGGTAAAGGCTGAAGCCTTCGTTTCGGTAACTGTCGCTTTGCTTTTACTTGTTGACAAGTCAAACACATCACAGTAAAATCAGCAATATCCCTTTTCATTATGTCTCACTAGTAATACTCCTGAAGATCTCTATACATCTTAGTACTGCCAGGACGAACTAAAAACGGAGAACTATGAGCTTCACATAACAACTCTCTCTTCAACTGTGAATCACAAGGCACACACAATCTCTTCCCAAATATCAAAACACAATCATTATCAATGTTGAATTCTTGAAAATTACCCTTCTGAACCAGCTCTACCTTTTTCTGCAACTCGTTGTCTTGCTTCTGTGCTTGCTTAATTCTGTTTGATAGAGAAGATTTCACTGATACCTGAAACAAAACAGAAGGACATCCTACACCAACAACTTTTATGCCAATGTTCATGAAGTACTTAACCACAGGATCACGTTCCAAATGCAAAATTGTTAATGAAGCATCACTTTTTCGACACAAATCATCCGCCACTTTATTTTATTTTCTCGGATGGTAATGAATTGTAAAATCATAATCCTTGATTAATTCTAGCCATCTCCTCTATCTCATGTTCAATTATTTTTGAGTGAATATAGACTTTAAACTTTTGTTATCAGTATATATTTCACACTTTACTCCATACAAATGATGCCTCCAAATTTTTAATGAGAAAACAACAACAGTTAATTCCATATCATGTGTAGGGTAATTTACCTCATGAGTTTTCAACTGTCGTTAAGCATAAGAAATTACCTGATAATTCTTCATTAGGACACAACCAAGTCCATTCAATGAAGCATCACTGTAGATAACAAACTCAACATTCCTGGAAGGTAGTTCCAAAACTCAAGCATTCACCAATCTTCTTTTCAGTTCCTGAAAACAGTCATCACATTCTTTTGTACAGATAAACTTAACACCCTTCTGAGTTAGCTTATTCATTGGACTAGATAACCATGAAAAATTTCTAACAATCCTTCATTAATATCCTGCCAAACCACGGAAGCTATGAATCTCAGTTACATTTGTGGATCTTGGCCATTCATCAACAACCTTTGTTTTTGTAGGATCAACAGTTATCCCATCTTCAGAAACAATGTGACCAAGGAAAGAAATTTGTTGTAACCAAAACTCACACTTGATGAAATTCCCATACAATTTATTTTATTTTAAGGTTTGAAAAATAACCCTTAAATGACTTTCATGATCCTATTTAGTTTTATAAAACACCAAAATATCATCAATGAAAACAACCACAAACTTATCCAAGAACTCATGGAAAATTATATTCATAAGGTCCATAAATACAGTAGGTTCATTGGTTAGCCCAAAAGGCATAACTACAAATTCATAATGGCCATATCTTGTTCGAAACACAGTCTTCTGAATATCTACTTCCTATACCTTTAACTGATAGTACCCCGTTCTCAAGTCAATCTTTGAAAAAAATGGATCTCCCTGGAGCTGATCAAACAAATCATGGATATGAGGCAAAGGATATTTTTTCTTAATAGTGATGTTATGTAAGGATTTATAATCAATTCAGAGTCTCATTGAACCATATTTATTTTTAAAAAATAAAAAAGTACCACCCCATGGTGATGTACTAGGTCGAATGAAACCTTTCTCTAATAAATATTACAATTTCTCCTTCAACTCTAAAAGTTCAGTTTGAGCCAATCGATAAGGGGGTTTTGAAATTGGCTTAGCATCATGAACTAAGTCAACAGTAAACTCAACATCCCTATCTGGTATTATTCTAGGTAACTCATCAGGAAAAACTTCCTGATAATCATTTACCACTGGCACATCATTAATCTGAACAGTTCCCTTTTTATCAATGATATGTGCAATGTAAAATTCATTTCCATCTTTTACAAGTTTCTCGGCCTCTTGATATGTTATCAACAGTAAGGGTTCATTCTTGTACACAAATTAAAAGCCTTTCTGAAAAGAAACTTCTTTTTCTCTACAGTCAATCTTAGCGTGGTAAATAGAGAGCCAATCCATACCTAGGATAACATCAAACTCTACTACAGTTAAAACAATTAGGTTTTCTAGTAGGTTCTTTCCACGGATAAGGATAGGAATATTCTTATAAATTCTTTTTGCCTTAACATTTCCCCAATGTGTTTTTACCACAAGTTCAGGAGTCATTTCTCTAGATGGTATTCATATTTTACTAGAAAATTTTTCAGAGATGAAAGAATGTGTATACCCCGAATCAAAAAAACACACTCGCATAATCTGAAAAAACAAAGTCCCTGATACAACTTTATTTGATGGCCTGACATCTGTTGAAGTAGTTGCAAAGGATTTCACCACCCTTTCTGCTTGTAGTCTAACTGCTTCACATCACTCGAGCTCTTTGTCAGACACTCATTTGCATAGTGACCCATGTCATTGAACTTAAAACATTTCACTAACTGTAAATCAAATTTGGTCTTACCATCACCCTGATCTTTTTTAGTACAATCACGAGCCTTATGTCCCACCTTACCGCATCGGTAGCACTTACCAGAATTCAGAAGACATTCCCCACCATGCATTTTACCACATTTATCACAAACTGGAAACTTTTTTTTCTCACCGTCAGACCTTTTTGAAGAATTCTATCCTTTCTCCTGCCACCTTGGTCTCTTCTTCTGTTGGTTGTTATAGAACACTTGATCATCTGCAAAATCCATTTCCACCTTCTCAGCACATCGAACAAGCTTTTCATAACACGTGAACTTGCGAGAAGCTAAAGCCCTTCGATATTTTGGCTTTAATCCTGTGTAAAAATGATTTCTTTTACTATCAAGGACTCGAATAAAATTTGGAGCATACCTTTCCAATCTAGTGAACCTTCCTTCATAGGCATCCACTAAGTCTTCCTCTTTCCCCAATTCTAGGAATTGTTTTTCCATCCTAAGTCGAACGGTCTTAGGAAAATACTTCTCAAGAAACAGACCTTTGAATTCATCCCAGTCGAGACCATCAATCTCATCAGCATCCCTGATATTTTTAACCATAGACCACCACTGATCTACTTCACCCTCCAAACGGAAAATATAAAGACTAACCTTTTTATTTTCTGAACACCCCATGAAATCGAAAATATTCTCCAGGTCTTTAATCCACACATCAGCTAGCACAGGGTCATATGATCCTCTGAATGATGGGGGATGTTGCCTCATGAAATGTTCCACCACTGACATGTTCCTCTATGGTTGATCTGGCTGATCTAATGCATGGATACCACCACCATTAATAGCTTGAGTCAACTGCTCCATTACTGCAACAAGCTATTCAGTTCCAATTCCGACCATCTCAGGATGCTGATTCGGATGGTTATTTCCTTCTGAATGCCTTCCTACCTCTGCTTCCCTATTTCCTCTGTGGAAAACAATTCTGAAAAAACATGTCTTAGATGAAGCAACATGGTAATCTTCAAATGCTATATCATTTCAATTTGAACATAAAAAAATATATTTTTATAATCATTTAATATATTTATAACTCTTAAAGATATCTAAACCGACCTCTGATACCAACTATAAGGCCCCAGCCTTAAACAATACTTAATCTTGAGTTACTTTAAGAATACACATTGAGGATCTTTTCAGGTTTAGAGTTTTAGATAATTAGACCCTAAAACATGCATTACATTCTACATTTAAACAAAGTGGTTACATAAAATACAGTACTCATTTTTCCCATCAACGGAAACATATTTAAAATAAAACATGGATTCTTTCTTGACACTTCCTTGACACTATCATCACATCCTGTACTTTCCCTTGACCTGTGAAAAACATTTCAAAAACGTGGGATGAGCATAAAAAGCTCAGTAAGAGATATAAAAGTATGAAATGAAAACATTATTCCATGCATGGAATCATACATTACTCATAAAACATAATCACATACCTAATCAAATCATTAATAAATCATAGAAATCATAAGACATAAAGGTAACTTGAGGCATTCATAACATTCTTATGTAGGGAGTAACCATCATGGTTACGTTTGGAATACCCATCACAGTATATTCCCTAAATCTCTTCGGAGAAACCTTAATGTTTAACTCCTTCACGTTACCCAATTCATTGGAGAGCTATATTGGGCTCACCTTCCCTTATTTTATCACGGAATCACCCATATTCATAACAATTCCCAAGAACCATAACATAATAGTATCACGTAAAACATGCATAAAGGAAACATAACATTTCCACATTTCAATCACAAGATATCAATACAACACATTGATATAATAAAAACATTATAAAAACCATTTTCAATACCAAAATAAAAGAAAATCAATACATGGTATTTATTTTTTCATTTTAAAAAAAAAATTGTGTTATGGCTTGTAGAGGAAGCTGAAACTCAAATAATGGTCACAGTGGCGGAGAAGTCATTGTCGTCACATACGTAGGACAAAAAAACATTTCTTTTGTCATTTCGTAAAACGCTTTGTATAAAAAGCTATTCCTTTTGAATAAGAGTAAAAGTCAAAGGTTTTTTCACACCGTATAGAAGAATTTTTTGTATAAAACAAAATATGCTTCAATGAATGGAGATTGAGACTTAGTCCCTTACATCGTGTCCAACTTGACTCGATCGTTCTTTAACCTCATGAATAATAAACATGAGTTAATTTCTACTTGCTTGAGATCCTTTTTAATGTTCATTATTCCTTTTATATCACTTATTACCATGTCATGAATACTATGTAATTATTTAAGTTAATAATTTTTGTTTTGTTGATCATTGGTACTTGAGTCAAAAATAAACTCTTTATAATTACAAGTTGTTCATGTGGTAAAATATCAACTATATCAAGAATTATATTCATGATGTAGATACCATATATATCATATATATCCAGTATATGCATGCATTTATATTATTACATAAAATTTAGAGGTAAGAAATGAAATTCACCATTCATGGAGTGGGTAAGTTGTACGTACGTATGAACGCTACTTTCATTTCTATTTCGTATTTAATGGATTAAAATCAAACATATATAAGGGTATATTATAATTCCAGTATAAAATAATATATAATAACATTAACTCAAACCTTTATATTTCCCACATATGGTATTAACGAATCAAATCACTTTAAGGGGGCGGTAGTCCACAATTCCTAAAATGAAATTATCGTGTTTACCGACAATGGAAACCATAATGGTATGCCACAAATGAAAAATACATAAGCATAAGGAAAACATAAACATAATAAATATCATAAAAAAATATAGTGACATCTTAATGGCTACCATGAAATGTGTTAAAAGAATATTGAACAATAATCGTTTCGTGAGGCAGAAATTCTCCATCCACAGAAACATTATGTTCTTTAACCATTAGACGAAGGTGATTGTAATTGTAGATTGAATAATTCACATAACAACATCATAGTATATTGAAGATACTGGTTTTTTTACAAAAGAAAGTAATAGAAAGAGTTTAGCGGGTTGGATAATAAAAATAATACATAAGAACACAAGAGAAGACACTACCTTTAAATAGGGTAACTCTTATTGATTTGAGCTCCAAGGCTTCCTTGGAAAGACTTCTGCCAAAAGTGGGGCTTCTAGAAGTAAGAGAGGGATGTGTTGAGACAATATGGGCAGGGGTTGGCCGAGCCAAGGGCTTGAGATATGTGTGTAAGTTGGTAGATGTGGGGGCCTTTTATAAGAGGAGAGGAGGCGAACTCTTTGAAAGTTAGAAAAGGTTACTTTATTATAAAATGCTTTTTGGATTTTAAAGGTCCAAAAATTTTATTTTTCAAGGATAAGGTGATACGAGTTCTAAATCCACCCATCCAATAGGTTTTTGAAAATTTTAGGTCTTATATTTTAAATTATCATTTCATTTTATTTAAATCGTTAAATAATTAGGTAATCGCTGCATCATCATGGTGTCATAAATAATTTAATTTATTTAATGTCTAAAAATTATAAATAAACTATCATGATATAGGAAATATTTTTATCTTTATAATTAATATTTATAGTCAAAAATATGACTAGTATAACCCCATTTAAAAATCGTTTTAGTAAAACAACACATGTTTGTGACATTTTTATTTTAAAATTAAATAAAAAGTTATTAATGTAATTTTCCTCCCAAAGTGACTCCATGGGTTCCCCAAGTTGACCCATGGTTTTTCTTGGTCGGACATGACACATAAAATAAGTGTAAGACATGGGTCATGTTCATTTTATATTATTAAAACATTATTTTTACATTAAATTATACTAATTACCTCTAATAGCGATTAAAAACTTCAAAGTTACTATTCACCAAAAAATTATTTTAATCCCGTTGAACCACATTTTACTTCATAATGATAACCATGTATGTCGGATTTTTGAAATTCCAAACACAGAGGTGGTAAAATTTCATTTAAACAAAAATTCGTTTTTAAGTACCACTTAGTGGATTCACTATTCATCAAAAATTGATGTTTTTCAGAAAAATACCAAAACATCACCCTAAGATATATTTGATATTCCGAATTAAAAAATTATGTCTATTTTACAAAATTAAAAACATATAAGTTACATTAATTTATTTAATAATTATTTCTCATTGTCATGACAAATAACGTGTTTTTATGAAACAATATATATCAAAAGATTGACGCCAGTTTAATTCCAATTTCAAAGTGAAATTAATTCCAATGATCACTATTGGATTAAATGGTAAAAATATATTCTAATTTAACTTTAAAAAATATGAAAAATTTATTCTAATCATGTAAATAAATTAGATTAAAAAGAGGTTTTGAATTAAAATACAACATTTTTTCACCATTCATTAAAAAAAGAACTTTATCGGAAAAATACCAAAACTTTACACAAAGTAAATTTTGATGTCCCGATTCTAAAGAAGAATTTTATTTGGTACAAAATAATGTATAAGAGTGACCAAAACTATATTTAATGACGGTTCTCCATCAAAAGGTGATAACTGGACCTTTAGTGAAAATTAGAGTATATATGCCCAAAATGGAATTCTTTTTGTACATTAAGCCTTTATCATTTATTGGATAAATTTAAATACATTTAACAAACATATATAATTATATTTTAGTTATTTCTATTCATTCCTGCCAATACAACAGCTACGTATTAACTACCATTTAAAATAATATTATTTTATTACTAGTTTGCAATGTAAGATTTCAAAGAATCTCTTTGTTGCGTATCGGGTACGCTATCGAACATAGAAACCCCTTTAAAGTAAAATTAATATTTAATTCGTAAATATTAATATGTATGAAAATGTATTATTCTTTATTTACCTGGGATGTTACATCGTACTTTCCTTTATTCGAGGGTACGTTTAACCCCCTTTATAAAGACCATAGTATGTTATTAATTTATACCAGAACCATATTAATATTTATGATATCATACGTGATTCATTTATGAATTTATACTACCCATTTAATAAAATTTGCCATGTTAAATTAACATTTTAGGTAATAATCACTTTCTTTATCATACGTAATTTAACTTGTTAATCCTTATTGTATCACTTTGATCGTGATTTAAATACTTCCAGAATATAAAACATTATATATATATATATATCATATAAATTTAGAATTTAAATATGTATAATCGAAAAATATATGAAATGGAAAACACCGTTTATAGAGACGGTAGGTCATACATACGCATAAACGATGTTTCCGTTTTCATATCGTATTGCACTGAACTAAGTGAATAAGATATATGTAAGTAAATAAATATATATATATATATATCTCCAGTAGAATTATTATTTTATATATTTCATAATTATTAATGATATATATTTTATAATAATCATTGAATGGTGAACATGGAAATGAATCTCATCACGTCGTGGAGACGGTAATCCGTATGTATGCACAATCGACAATATCATTATATTGATGGAGAAATACTATTTAATTGGATGTTATATCATATATAAATAATCATTAACATGTTATATTTATTACTTACATCAGTTATTCTCATTATTATACCCATCCAAATAATGAAGTGTTTGAATAACAAACCACACCACGACGTGGAGACTGTAATATGTATGTACGCACGTATGGTGACTTTTTCATTTATAGGATGGATAGAATAATGAATATAGTTGTAGCATTTTTATAATAACATCAGAGTATATAGAATATACTGGAGTTGTTATTTTAAAATGGAAACAAAAAATACAGAGGAAGTGTGAGAAGAAAATAACTTGAATGAGGTGATGAAATATTTACCTCTACTTCGGGTTCTTCCATTTGATTTGATCAAACGGGATGCATAGGATACATTTATGACAAAACTAATGCCTCTATGATGAATTTAGGAAATTTGGGAGGAAATTTGTGCAGGTTTTGGTTGATCCAAATGGATTTGGAGGTGTGAAATTAAGAGAAGGTGAAGTACCCTTTTATAAGAGGGGTGAGGGTCACTTTAGGAAATGCTTGAAATATTAATTTATAATAAAATAATTTTTGGTTTTACATGGATCCAAAATGATTTATTTATAGGATAAGGTGGGTATGGGTCAAAAACCTCTCAACCAATAAGTTTTAGACAAATATTGGTTACCATTTTAACATTATATTTTAGATTTAACTCTTAGTTAAATAGTTTATCTTTTAACATGTCTTCTTGTATTCTTACACTATATGGTTAATAAACTTACTCTAAACAACCAAAAAAATATAAAGTGGTTCTTTAATGACATATATAATATTATTTATGTTTTTTTTTCGAATCATAGGTTGTTAAGAATATTATATCTACCAATAATATAGAATTTGTTTTAAAAACTCAGTTATGTCAGTTTTGACATTATTTAATAAATGAATTTCTAAGTCCTGAAAACTTTATTACATAGAAATAAATTCTAATTTTCAATAATAACTAGTAATATTAAACTATAAAGTATTTGTAATTCATCAAAATTTCCAAATTACATATATTTGGATATTTATAATATTAGTTATTTTAATATTTCATTAATAAGGTAATTACTCCATCATCATTTTGTCATAAAGAAATTAAATTATTTAATGTATAAAAATTATAAATAAAATTCCATTTTTTATGAAATATCTTTATCTTTCTAATCATTATTTATAGTCGAATTTATATTGTGTTTAACCAAATATAAAAAATGGTTTGTTTATTAAACTTTGAATTGAACCCTTTTAACTCTTCTTTAAATAAAATAATTATAAACATCCTAATCTAATCCAATTGGACCAAATAAGGTCATATATTATTCCTAAGTTTGTTATTTGTTGAATTCCACTTATCCAATAGAATTAGTACATGTTTTGGGGTAATTATAATACAATTTGTACCCTTAATTTCCCTATTTACTTTTAACCGTGTTAAATAAAAGTCAAAAGTTACTATTCATCAAAAATTCTTTTCATCTTATTTAACCAAATTTTACTTAATGATTTAAACCGTGTCTCTTTTATTTTTTAAATTAAACTCATAGAAGTGGTAAAATTATGTTTTATGCAAATTTGGAAATGCTCCTAGAAGGTGTGTAAAAAACGTTAAAAAGATCAATAAACTTTTATACATCTAATTTTATTATAAAATGAATCCAATAAATTAAATTGAACATATATAGGTATTATATATCTATCTTAAATTAAAATATATTTAAATAAATTGAATAATTATTTAAATAAAAATTCTGTTTTAAATAATAACCTAGTGTTTTTCACTATTCATCAAAAATTGAAAGTTTTCGGAAAAATAACAAAAATTTACCCTAAACTAATTTTAATACGTCGAATTAAAAAATGAAGTCCATTTTATCAAATTAAATACCAAGATGATGGATTTATTAATTTTAAATTATTTTTCATTATCGAAACCAAAAAAGTGGGTTTTTTAAAATGTAAAAACTATCAAAAGATTGACATGTATTTATGTCAAATTTAAATGGAAAATTACTTATAATGACCTAAATTGAAATAAATGATAATAATATA
Organism: Viscum album; assembly: GCA_963277665.1. Classification (NCBI taxonomy): domain Eukaryota; kingdom Viridiplantae; phylum Streptophyta; class Magnoliopsida; order Santalales; family Viscaceae; genus Viscum; species Viscum album. Next base: position 65,338,038 of record OY728139.1, read on the forward strand.
TTCTAAATATACTCCTAAACCATTCAAATTCATATTTTAACACTATAAATTATTTTTATTAAAAAACATGTTTTCAATTAAAACATTGTATTTTTCACTATTCATCAAAATATGAAAGTTATCATAAAAGTACAAAAAATTTGTACAAACTAATATTTTATGTCCTGCTTCTAAATAATAATTTAATATCATTAAATTGAAAATATATATAAGTGTCAAATATTGGTTTTAAAAAAGTTTCTCCATTAAACGGCGGTGAAATTCCATGTTTTCTTAAAAAATACTTCTTTTACCTGAAAAAATGAATTTGTTCTTATATTATGTCTAAGAAACATATAATATTAATGTTAAAATTATATATATTATATAAGATTCAAACTGTAGCTAATACTGTTCATAAATGCTTTTTGAATGGTTAAGGTGGTATGTGGTGGTGCGCTCGAAGTCGGTGTTGTGTGTAGTGTAAGCTATTGAATTACTTTAATGAGATAATGTACTATGATTTCATGGGGTGTTATATTCTTCCCTCATTCAATAATTTGTTTCCTCTCAATTGTAAACTATTCTTCGAAAATAAATGGTTAAAAATAGAAAATTACCTTTGTCAAAAACCCACATTGGAAATTGGGTTAATAAAATTTATTCTTAATTAGTGGTAAAAGGAATGAAAAACTTTCCACCAAATTATGGTCTCAATTAAGAGAAAATTTCTAGAAATTAGAGACACATAATTAGAGGAAAATTTAAATATTTATAGGTATTTATTGATATTATCAATCACAAACAAATGTAAAACTGAGAGCCTCAAAGCTGCCTATCTCTGATGATTTAAAATATCATTGGCTCAAAAAAAATAAGGTATTAGGATAGGATATTTTTTGTTTTAGTACCCCATCCCTAATGTTTATGAATTAATTTATTCATATAATATGAGGTTAAAAATATACTTGATATGTAGAGTTTAATGCTTCAACTAATTAAAACGAAAACTCATCTTTCACTTAAAATGATAATAGAATTACCAAAATATTCTATTTATCCTAATCTTATAGGGTTCCAAAAATAAAGAATTTATAACTCATTTGTCATACTATTTAAAAAAAACTAAATTATAGAAACCAAGTAATGACGTTGGATAGTTGTAGGTGATGCACACTTGTCACCCTTTGGTTGTGGGTTCAAGTCTCACGGCCTTGCCGAACGCGACGTGTTATCACCCAACCTCCATTTTTTTCCTTTTTATAACAATCTAAAATTAATCTTATGAAATGATTTAACATTGAAAATAGTATCCAATGTCACACTTAATCGATTTTAACCTTTAGACTTATCCAAAGTACTTCTGTCCAAACTCACAGTCCAAAATTTACAATGAATATATTTTTTCCCACATAATAACATGTGAATACCTTCATCATGTATTCATTTAAAACATTGTAACACCTTGAATTACCATAAAACCATATTGATTATATTCATGCTCCCTTATTCCTGATATAATACAAGATATACTCATTCTAACCGAAAATGTTGTAAACTCCATCAATGATGGAATATACAAATCATTAATCATTTTCAAGGTAGTCAAGAATGTCCAATATAATTTATACAAATCAATCATATATTATTTCCAAAATAACTACATGTGTATCAGAACTATATTATGGTTCATCTTTCTCTCAACCATATATTTTCCAAAAAAAATAACATGCTATTGAGTCACTTTTCTTTTTTCCACACAATCTCATGTCCTTAATGAAATAGTACTTCAGTAAAATCCTTATATAATTTATAATTCATATAACATGTACATCATTAATACAAAACTCAAATGACATAATAATTTAATAAAAATATAAAAACTCTAATCAATCCTCTTCATATTTGGTAATTTCATAACATTATTATTATCCAATAGCAGCATTTGGTGTATACTCTGATGATTTACACATTTATTTTCGTAGTGTCCCAAGTCCTTGCAGATAAAGAATTATACATTTGAAACCTTTTTCACTCCCTTGCAATCACGTACTTGGTGTCATTTTTCTACACATTTATAAAAAACTCTCATTCCCTTCATGAATTTACCAAGGTGATTCTTTCCAAAGCTATCACATATGGGAAAATCCTTCTTTCCCTTATACTATTTATTCATCTTTCTCTCTACCATTATTTTCTTTTCAGGCTTCCCTTCAAAGCCATAGAACTCATAAAACTTTTTACTTATCTTATTATCACATGATAATATTTCTTCATATGATGATAATATATGGGAGACTATTTACTTTCTAAATGTTGTCTTAACACCATGAAAGATATGATCCTTCTTACTCTTTGGATCATGCGTATTTATGGAGGTCTCATTCCATCTTCTGGGTTCCATATCTAAACTATGGCATAGATTAGTTTAGTTTATGAATCTCAATGCATAGTTTCAAACATATAAAATACCTAATGTAAATTGAAAAGATTGTGCATATAATCCGTAATCATAAAATGTTTTCTTTGAAGAAGTATTTACTCCTAAATCCATCATAATGGATTTTAATTAAAATCTGAATTATCCTAAGCATATCCCCTGGGAGTGTCGTAACCAAGTGTGAAGCAAGGAAAGTTGTCATGCAAAAGTTCCCATTTGAGTCTATCTCAAAGCAGTGTTTTCAGGTTTTACCCCTAGGTACATCTGTGCCAGAGCTGCCTCTACCTTTTTGTATCCAGACAGGGATGTATTGTTTGGAAAACTCACTAAATCTCTACAGTTCCAAAGTTTTAGGAAGTTCTTCTACACTAATCTTCAAAGTCTATCTTAGGGGAGTGTTCTCTAATTAGAGTTTTTCTAAATCTAGTTTCCAAGGTTATTTCTATACATCCTCTGACACCAACTATAATGCCTCGACCCCAGTAATGGGAGTCAGTGCATTATTTTAATACATTGGCATGATTACAAGGAATCATGTCCTGAAAGAACGATCAATTGATCAGACTTGGAAAACAGAATACATACATTAACATTACATTACACATTAGAAAATAAAACACAACATAAATTATCCTTTGATAACTAAATTAATCCCTTAGATTAACCCTTCTTATCAATTACTAAATACTTCTTCACATCCTAAGAAAAATAAAACATATAAATGGGTGAGCTTAGATGCACGGTAAGGATAAAATATAGTGAAAACATTCAAAAATAAGAATAAACATTTAAGGCAATGTATTGGACTAAAAAATCCTTTTAAACATAAAATGCAGCATAATATAGAAAGGATAAAATCAAATAATTCCATTTACTTATTCTCATGGATAATCTACTAGTCTAATAAACACATTCAATATCAATAGCCACTTTCATAATGATGGAATTCATAATTTCATAATTCATAACTACATAGTCAAAGCCTTGTGCCAAGACTAAAAATACGATTTTGTCGAGGCCTTGTTCCAGGAAACTAGTTTGTCCCATGAGACCTACCGATGCATCGACGAGCTATAGTGGGCTCTGCCCATCACTTAATAAGTCTAATGAATTCCTCATATGAAAATATTTAAACATAACATAAACATTCGTATTAAAACTAGCATACGAAATGTCAATACTTTATCCTTAAAACATGAATAGTATAAAAATAACTCATCCATTTTTAAACATATCACAAAAACTTCAATACAATATGGAATATTTGTATCATAATAAATAAACTTCAAAAAAAATTAAAATCCATCAATGAATGTTGACATAGATGAAAAGGATTTGTAAAACTCTTTGAGATAAATATACCCTTTTCATGGAAACATTTAAAAGTTACACGATTTAGAAATGAAAACATTTAAATAAATTTTTTAATCAAAGTGTACCATGCAACATTGAAACTTTTGAAATGAATTAACATTTTAAAACATTCATGTCCATACAAATAAATCTTTAAAACCATTTTGAAAACATGGACACTAATGAGAATGGTTTAAAATAATATATCATTACGACATTTTAAAATGATGTTTTAGTAAAAATTAACATAAAAATATTCCATTTGAAAACACTTTTATGAATCATGGACATGGATTATAAATACGTCCCAGTAGATACTTACGTAAAAACAACCTCGGATAATAGAGAGATTGTGAAATTAACCCTTACCTTGTACTTTCCTTTAGTCGATGGTACATTTAACCACCCGTATAATGACCATATTATGTTATTAAATTATACTAAACCATATTAATATTTATGATATCATACATGATCCATTTATAACTTTATACTACCCATTTAATAATAATTTCCATGTTAAATTAACATTTTGGGTAATAATCGCTTTCTTTATCGTACATGTTTTAACTTGTTACTTTTTATTGTATCACTTAGATCATGATTTAAATAATTCCAAAATATTAAAATTATTTATATATCATATATATTTAGAATATAAATATGTATAATAGACATATATATGAATGGGAAAACACCGTTTATGGAGATGGTAGGTCGTACGTATGCATAAACGTTGTTTTCGTTTATATATTGTATTGAATGGAACAAAGTGAATTAGATATATGTAAGTACATAAATATATACATAAATACATATATATATAGTAGAATTATTATTTCATATATTACATAAATATTAATGATATATATTTTATAATCATTATTGAATGGTGAACGTGGAAATGAATCTCATCGCGTCGTGGAGACGGTAATCCAGACGTACGCACGAGCGACCATGTCATTATTTTGAAAGAGAAATACTATGTAATTGGATGATATATCATATATAAAGAATCATTAACATGTTATACTTATTATTTACATCATTTATACTCATTATTATACCCATCCATATAATTAAGTGTTTGAATAACAAACCACACCACAACGTGGAGACGGTAATCCCTACGTACACACGTATGGTGACTTTGTCATTTACAGGATGGACAGAATAATGAATATGGTTGGACCATTTTTATAATAACAACACAGTATATAGAAGATACTGGATTTATAATTTTATTATTCAAACAAAAAAGAAATAGGATGTGAAAGAATAAATGAACTTGAAAGAGGTGATGAAATATTTACCTCTTCTACGGGTTATTCTTTTGGGTTTGATCAAAATAGATGCTTAGGTTATCTTTATGACCAAAGGAAGGCCTCTAAGATGAATCTAGTAAAGTTGGGAGGATATTCGGGTAGGGTTTTTTTGAGAAAAATGGTTTTGGAAGTGTGAAATTAAAGGAAGGGGAAGTGCCCTTTTATAATAGAGGTGAGGGTCACTTTAAGAAAAGCTTGAAATATTATATTATAATAAAATAATTTTTGTATTATAATCGATCAAAAATAATTTATATAGAGGATAAGGTGGTTATGGGTCAAAAAACTCTCAACCAATAGGTTTTAGACAGGTTTAGGTTACCATTTTAACATTATCTTTTAGATTTTACTCTTAGTTAAATAGTTTAACTTTTACTGTGTCTTCTTGTATTCTTACAATATATGTTTAATAAACATACTCTAAAATTCTAAAAGAACATAAAATTGTTATTTAATGAAATATAAAATATTATTTATGTCCTTTTTCAAAATATTAGGTTTTTAGGAATATTATATCAACCAATAATATATAATTTCTTTTCAAAACTCAAATATGTCAATTTTGACATTATTTAATAAATGATTTTTGTTAAAGTCCTAACAAATTTATTACTTAGAAAAAAATTCATATGATCAATCCTAAATAGTCATATTAACCAAAATATTTTTTTTAATTCATCAAAAGTCTCAAATTACATTTATTTGGATATTTATAATATCAATTATTTTAATATTTCATTAATAAGGTAATTACTGCCTCATCATTGTTTCACAAATAAATTAAATTATTTAATGTATAAAAATTGTAAAACAAATACCATTATGTATAAAATAATTTTATCTTTCTGATGAATATTTATAATCGAATTTATATTTTGTTTAACCACATATAAAAAAGGGTTTTGTTATTAAACATTGAATTTAACACTTTTAACTCTTCTTTAAATGAAATAATAATAAATGTCTTAATATAATAAAATTTGACCAAGTAGGATCATATTTTATTCCTAAGGTTGTTTTTGGTCTAATTAATCGAACCCAATAGAATTAGAATATGTGTTAGTTTAATTATAAAACCATTTTTACGCTTAATTACCCTATTTACTTTTAACCGAGGTAAATAAAATTCAAAAGTTACTATTCATCAAAAATTATTTTCATCTTATGGAATGACATTTTAATTACTCATGCCAAATGTGTCTCTAGGATTTTTTAAATTCAACTCACAAATTTTGTAAATTTACATTTTATGCAAATTTGCAAATGCTCCTAGAAGGTTTGTAAAAACGTTAAAAAGATCAATAATATTTTATACATCGAATTTTATTATATAATTACTCCAATGAATTAAATTGAACTTATATAGGTTTTATATATCTATTTTTGACTTAAAATAAATTTAAATAAAATTAATAATTATTTAAATAAAAAGTTTGTTTTATATAATGACGATATGTTTTCACTATTCATCAAAAATTGAATGTTTTCAGAAAAATACCTAAAATTTACCCTAACCTAATTTTGATATTAAGAATTAAAAAGTGAAGTCCATTTTACCAAATTCAACACACATAAGTTGTATTTATTAATTTAAAATTAATTCTTGTTATCAAAACCAAAAAACAGGTTTTTAAGAAAGTAAAAACTATAAAAAGATTGACGTGTCTTTATGTCAAAATTAAATGTAAAAGTAATTATAATGACCTATATTTTAATAAATGATAAAAATATATTCTAATTATAATTAAAAACCTTTCAAAGGAATAGTTTAACACTAAAAATAATTTTTATTAAAAAAGTGGTTTTCAATAAAAACATAGTATTTTTCACTATTCATCAAAATATGAAAGTTATCATAAAAGTACCAAATATTTGGCCAAACTGAATTTTTATGTCCCGATTCTAAATAAGAATTTTATATAATTAAATTTAATATATATAAAAGTGTTAAATATTGGTTTTAAAAATGGCTCGCCATTAAAAGGCTGTAAAATTGTATTTTTTTGAAAAATAATTCTTTTATCTAAAAAATGAATTTGTTCTTATATTATGTCTAGGAAACTCATAATATGTATTTTAAGATTATATAGAGTATATAAGATTCAAAATACAGTTAATACTATTCATAACTGCTTTTTGTATGGTTAGTGTGGTAAGTTATTGTGCGCTCGAACTCGGTGTTGTGTGTAGCGCAAGCTATTGGATTACTTTAATGAGATAATGTACTATGAAATATTTGGGTGTTACAGTCTTACCTCCTTAAATAAATTGTGTCCGATCAATTTAAAATTATTCTTCAAAAATAAATGGTTAAAAATCAAAAATTACCTTTGTGGAAAATCCACATCGGAAATTGGTTTTATAAAATTTATTCTTAATAAGATGGAAAAAGAATGAAAAAGTTACCACCAAATTATGATCTCAATTAGAATAACATTTTTAGAAATTATAGACACATAATTTGAGGAAAAATGTAAATATTTATATAGATTCATTGAGATCATCAATCACAAACAAGTGTATAATTGAGATCCTCAAAGTTGTCAATATATTTTGATTTAAAATATCATCGGCCCAACAAAACATAAGGTATTAGGATAACACATTTTTTGTTTTAATATCCCTTACCTAAGGTTTATGAATTAATTTATTCATAGAATAATAGGGAAAAATATAATTGACAAGTATAGTTTCATGCTTGAACTAATTCCAACCACAACTCATCTTTCACTCCAAAAGATAATAGAAATCAAAAATATTCTATTTATCCTAATCATATAGGGTTCCAAAAATAATGAATTTATAATTCATTTGTCATACTATTTAAAAATACTAAATTATACAAACTAGGACATCACGTATTCTAGTGGTAGGTGATACACCCTTGTCACCCTTCGGTAGCGGGTTCAAGTCTCACGGCCTTTCCGAACGCGACGGGTTGTCATCTGACCTCTAGGTTTTCCTTTTTATAACAATACAAAATTAATCTTAAGAACTGATTTAACCTTAGAAATTGTATACAATGTCAAACATAATCGATTCCAACCTTTATACTTATCCAAAGAACTACTTTCCAAACTCACAGTCCAAAATTTATAAGGAAGGTAAACAAAATGAAAATCTTTTTTTCCACGAAAGAACATGTGAATACCTTCATCATGTATTCATTAAAAACATTTTAACAACCTGAATTACCATAAAACATTATTTATTGCATTCATTCTCCCTTATTCCTTACAGAATACTTTATATACTCATTCTAGCCAAAAATGTTGTAAACTCCAACAAAGATGGAATATATAAATCATTAATTAGTATCAAGGTAGTCAAGAATATCCAATATAATTTATCCAAATAAATCATATATTATTTCCAAAATAACTACCTTAGTATCAGGACTATATTACGGTTTATCATCTTATCAACCATATATTTTAAAAAAAATAACCTGCAATTGAGTCTCTTTTCTTTTTTCCACACAATCTCAAGTCCTTAATGAAATAGTACTTCAGTACAATCTTTATATACTTTTTAATTATTACAGCATGTACATCATTAATACAATACTCAAATCACACAATAATTTAATAACAACATATGAACTCTAATAAATCCTCTTCATCTTCGGTAGTATTATAACTTGATTATTATCCAATAGCAGCATTTGGGGTATATTCTGATGATTTGGACATTGATTCATGTAGTGTCCCAACTACATACAGATGAATAATTGTACATTTGAATCCTTTTTCTCACCCTTTCAATCATGTAATTTTTTTCCTTTTTCTCCACACTTATAACAAAATCTCATTCCCTTTAATCATTTACCAAGGTGATTCTTTCCACACTTGTTATATATGGGAAAATACTTATTTCCCTTATTCCATTTATCCATCTTTCTCTCTATGATAATTTTCTTCTCTGGCTTCCCTTCAAAGTCATTAAACTCAAAAAATTATTTACTTATCTTTTTACCACATGATAATATTTCTTCATATGATGTTAATATGTGAAGGACTATTTCCTTTCTAAATGTAGTATTAACACCATGAACGTTATGATCCTTCTTACTCTTTGGATCATGCGTATTGCGGGAGGTCTCATTCCATCTATTGGGTGCCATTTCTAAACAATGGCCCACACTATGTTAGTTTATGACTCGCAATTCATAATTCCAAACTTGTAAAATACATAAAGTAAATTGAAAATATTGTGCATACAATTTATAATCATAAAATTTTTTCTTTGAGGAAGTATTTACTCTTAAATCAATCATAATAGCTTGTAATAAAAATTTGAATTATCCTATTCATATCCCCTGGGAGTGTCGTAACAAAGAGTGAAGCAAGGCATGTTTTCGTGCAGCAGTTCCCATTTGAGTCTAGCTCAAAATGGTTTTTTTCGATTTTACCCCTAGGTACATTTGTGCTAGAGCCACCTCTACCGGCTCATATCCAGACAGGGATGTATTTCTTGGAAAACTCACTAAATCTCAACAATAACAAAATTTTAGTATGTTCTTCTATAGTAATCCTCAAATTCTATCTTATGGTAGTGTTCATTAATCAGAGTTTTTCAAAATCTAGTTTCCAATGTTATTTCTAAACATCCTCTGATACCAACTATAACACCCTGAACCCAGTTATGGGAGTCAGTGTATTATTTTAATACATTGGCATGATTAAAAGCAATCAAGTCCTGAAAGACCGATCAGTTTATCAGTCTTGGAAAATAGATTACATGCATAAACATTACATTAAACTTTAGAAAATAAAACAGAACATAAATAATCCTTTTTGGCTTCCATTAATCCCTTATCTTATCCCTTCTTATCAATCATAAAATACTTATTCATATCCTGAGAAAAATAAAACATATAAAGTGGTGAGCTCAGAAGCTCAATAAGGATAACAATATAGAGGAAACAATCAGAAATAAGAATAAACATTTAAGGCAATGTATTAGAATAAAACAAAATCATTTTAAACATAAAATTCAGTATAATATGGAAAATATAGAATCAGATAATGCCATTTACTTATTCTCCTAGATATTCTACTTGAAGAATAATAACATTTAATATCAATAGCCACTTTCATAATGATGGAATGCATTACGCCAGACTACAAAACTACATAGTGAAGGCCTTGTTCCAAGACTACAAATACGATTTTGTCAAGGATTTAAGCCAAGACAATAGTTTGTCTCATGAGACCTACCGATGAATCGAGGAGCTATAGCGGGCTCCACTCGTCACTTACTAAGTCCAATGCATTCCTCATATGAAAAGGTTTAAACATCACATAAACATTAGTATTAAAACTAGCATATGAAATGTCAATACTTTATCTATAAACCATGAATGGTATAAAAATAACACATCCATAGTAAATCATATTACAAAACCCTCAACACAATATGGAATATTTGTATCATAATAAATCAGATTCAAACATGTTTAAAATCCATCAAAGTATGCTGACATAGATGAAAATGATTTTTAAAACTCTTTGAGAGAAATATTCCTTTTTCATGGAATCATTTAAAAGTTACACAATTTATAAAGGAATACATTTAAATACATTTTTGAATCATATTTTTCCATACCACTTTGAAACTTTTGAAAGGAAGTTACATTTTAAATCATTCATGTCCATACAAATAAATCCGTAAAACCATTTTGAGAACAATGACACTAATGAAAAAGGTTTAGAAGAGTAAATCATTAAAACATTTTAAAATGATGTTTTAGTAAAAATTAACTACAAAATATTCCCTTTTTAAACTCTTTTATGAAGCATGGACATGGATAATGATGATGTCCCAGTAGATACTTAAGTAAAAACATTCTCGGATAATAAAAAGATTGTGAGATTTACCCTTACCTTGTAATTTCCTTTAGTAGAGGGTACGTTTAACCTTCTATATAAAGACCATATTGTGTTATTAAATTATACCAGAATCATATTAATATTTATGATATCATACATGATTCATTTATAACATTATACAACCTATTTAATAATAATTTCCATGTTTAAACAAACATTTCGGGTAATAATCGAATTCTTTATCGTATGTGTTTTAACTTTTTACTCTTGAGTGTATCACTTAGATCATGATTTAAATACTTCCAGAATATAAAATTTTATTTATATATCATATATATTTAGAATATAAATATTTATATCATACATATATATATGAAATGGAAAAAAACACCATTAATGAAGATGGTAGGCCGTATGTACGCATAGACGTTGTTTCCGTTTCCATATCGTACTGAACAGAACTACGTGAATAAGATATATGTAATTAAATATATATATATATATATCCAGTATAATTATTATGTCATATATTACATACTTATTAATGATATATATTTTATAATCATCGTTGGTTGGTGAATGTGGAAATGAATTTCATCGCGTCGTGGAGACGGTAATCCGTACGTACACACGAGTGACAAGATCATTATATTGATTGAGAAATCATATGTAATTGGATGGTATATCATATATACATAATAGTTAACTTATTATATTTATTATTTAAATCAGTTATACCCATTATTATACCCATCGAAGTAAATAAGTCTTTGAATAACAAACCACACCACGACGTGGAGACGGTAATCAGTACGTATGCATGTATGGTGAATTTTTCTTTTATAGGATGGATATAATAATTATAAGATACTGGAGTTGTAATTTTATAATGGAAAAAATAAAGAAAGATGAAGTGAAAGAAGAAAAGAACATGAAATAGGTGATGAAATATTTACCTCTTCTTCGGGTTCTTCTTTTTAGATTTGATCAAAAGGGCTCCTTAGGTTGGCTTTCTGACCAAATGAAGGAATCTAGGATGAAGGGTGGAAAGTTTTGAGGATATTTGGTCTGGTTTTGGACGATCCAAATGGCTTTGGTGGTGTGAAATTAAGATAAGGGGAAGTACCCTTTTATAAAGGAGGTGAGAGTCACTTTAGGAAAATATTGAAATATTATTTTATTATAAAATCATTTTCGGTTTATAATGGCTCAAACAAATTTATTTAAAGGGTAAGGTGTGTATGGGTCTAAAACCTCTCAACCAATATGTTTTATACAAGTTTAGTTAACAATTTCAACCTTATATTTTTTATTTACCTCTTAGTTAAATAGTTTATCTTTTATTGTGTCTTCTTGTATTCTTACACTATATGGTTATTAAACATAATCTACACATCCAAGACAACCTCAAGTGGTTCATTAATGGAATATATAATATCATATAAGTTCTTTGAATGAATATTATATTTTTAGGAATATTACATCAACCAATAATATAGTATTTGTTTTAAAAAATCAATTGTGTCAATTTTGACATTCTTTAATAAATGATTTTTTAAAGACCTAAAAACATTATTACTTTGAACTAAATTCATATTTTCAATCCTAAAAATTAATTTTAAACTATAAAATTAATTTTATTCATTAATATCTTTAAATTACATTTATTTGGATTTTTATAATATCATTTATTTTAATATTTTATTAATAAGATAATTACTGCATCATTGTTGTGTCATAAATAAATTAAATTATTTAATATATAAAAATTATAAATAAAATAACATTATATATGAAATATTTTTATATTTCTAATAAAAATTTATAGTTGAATTTATATTTTGTTTAACCTTATATAAAAAATGGTTTACTTATTAAACTTTGAATTTAACACTTTTAACTCTTCTTTAAATAAAATAATAATAAATGTCTTAATCTAATCCAAGTGGACCAAAGAGTATAATATATTATTCCCAAGGTTAGTTTTTGTCTATTTCCACTTATCCAATAGAATTACTTCATGTGTTACGGTATTTATAATCCTATTTTTAACCTTAATTACCCTATTTACTTTTAACTATGGTAAATAAAAGTCAAAAGTTACTATTCAAAAAAATTATTTTCATCTTATTGAACCACATTTTACTTATTGATTTCAACTGTGTCTCTCGGATTTTTTAAATTCAACTCAAAGAAGTGGTAAAATTAAGTTTTATGAAAATTTCCAAATGCTCCTAGAAGGTGTGTAAAAACGATAAAAAGATCCATAAAATTTTATACATCTAGTTTTATTATAAAATGACTCCAATTAATTACATTAAACCTTATAGGTATTATATATCTATTTTTACTTAAAATAAATAAAAATAAAATAAATAATTATTTAAATAAAAACATTTTTTTAATAATAACGCAGTGTTTTTCACTATACTTTAAAAATTTAAAGTTTTCAGAAAAATAGGAAAAATTTACCCTAAGCCAATTTTGATATTATGAATTAAAAAATAAAGTTCATTTTAAAAAATTAAATAAATACAAGTTTTATTTATTTATTTAAAATTAATTTCTATTATAAAAACCAAAAAAGTGGGTTTTTAAAAATGTAAAAACTATCAAAAGATTAAAATGTGTTTATGTAAAATTTAATTGTGAAATAACATATAACGACCAACATTGTATTAAATAATAAAAAATATAATCTAATTATACTTCCAAACTTTTCAAATTTATAATTTAACTCTATAAATTATTTTGATAAAAAAAAGCTGTTTTCAATTATAACATAGTATTTTCACTATTTATAAAAATATGAAAGTTATTAGAAAAGTACCAAAGATTTGTCCAAACTAAATTCTTATGTCCCGATTGTAAAGAATAATTTAATTTCATTGAATTGAATATATAAATGTGTAAAATATTGATTTTAAAAAAGGTTCTCTATTAAAAGGCAGTAAAATAGCATTTTTTTTAAAAATACTTCTTTTATCTGAAAAAATGAATTTTTTCTTATATTATGTGTAATAAATACCAAATATGAATGTCAAAATTATATAGAGTATATCAGATTCAAATTGATGTTAATACTATTCAAAACTTTTTTTGGAATGGTTAGTGTGGTAAATTGTGTTGCGCTCGAAATCGGTGTTGCGTGTAGCACTAGCTATTGAATTGCATTAATGATATAATGTACGGTGAAATATTGTGGTGTTACATCATCCTCATTGATAACACAACCAATTGGTGGGTCATTTCCAAAGACACTATCTATTAGGACTAAGCCTTCGGGATAATAAATATATATTATACTTAAATATTCCATAAAGTAGAATTTCAATTGGAATCTACAAAAACAAGATTCTCAAGATATTCTAAATCATCCTAGTGCAACATAGAATGTTTTTCAATCAACAACCACTCACTAATTGCCTCATGGATGAAATGTTTCTGAGTCATTTGGATTAAGGAATTGGTTAATTCATTCCCGTTCTAATGTGTATAAGTACGTTTAATGTCAAATGACTGAAGATATTGTACCCACCTACGCTACTTGAGTTTCAATTCACATTGTGAGGAAATATATATGAGACTTTAATGGTACTTATAAAAAAATTTCCCTAATATATAATGAGTCTAATAGAATAAACCATGAACCATAGATGGTAGCTTGAGGTTAGTCTTTGGTTAATTCGGATCATGTTTTCTCAACTGGCTCGACTTTTATTATACAACTAAATATTCATGCATTAGAAATACTCTAAGAATGATTCCTGAAGCATCATAAAAGACATTATAACTTCTTCTAAACTCTGATATAATGAGGATAGGAATTTAATTCATTCTCCCTTTCAACCCCTAAAAGGTTCTCCAATATACATCTTACCATATAAACTGAACACCCTTTTTATTCAATCTCGTGAGAGGAAATGTTAGGTGTGAGAAGTACTAGATATAATTTCTATAATACCCATCTAACCCCAGGAAACTACATATATTATATATATTCATAGGGTTATCTCAAAAAACTAATGTGATCACATTCTCTAGGTAAAAAAAACACTCCTGCCTCTGAGATGATATGACCCAAAAACTGAAACTTAACCATCAAAAAGTGTAATTTAGTGAGATTAAAAAACAAATGGTTTTATCACAGTATATTCATCATGATACCATGATGTGTTTTATGGTAATTTTAGGTATGATAATACACCAAGATAAATTCCTTAAATACTACCACAAATGAATATTCGAATGGGTGTAAAACCTGATTCATTAGAGACAGGAAAACTATTTCCACGTTCGTAACACTGAAAAATATAACCAAATACTTGTACAATATATGTCTTCTCTGGAACATTCTTCATGGTATTTTTGAGTGTATCACACTCACATGATGGTAGACTAACTGGAAGTTTATCTTAGATAAAAGCATCTCTCATAAAACCTAGTTGAAGAGTTCATCAATACAAGTTATTAGATACCATTTATTTTCCATAAGATAGTCCAATCTATTTTAATACTTTCACAACCTATTTGTATTTTATGCCTTATTAGTGAAATGATCAGTGAACCCCATGATGAAGTATTGGGTTATGTAAAACCATTTTCTTCAATGTCTTCTAACTACTTCGGGAGTTCCTAAAGCTCTGTAGGTACCATCCTATAAGAATGAATTGAAATTGGTGTTGCTCCTAACACTAGATCTATAAAAAAACTCTACCTATAATACATTACATAAACTAGATAAGTGGTCAGTGAATACATCCCTATAATGAAGAAAAAAAATGAGGCACTTTTATACGTCATATTCTATGATCATTCATAAAGATACTATCCATCTTGGTCTTCACTCTTCAAATTAAATGATGCTCGGGTCTATATCGACATTCCTAGAAATCCCATTTACCCTTGTGAACATAAGAACAACCCTAGAGTGATGTAAAATACATCCTATGGTGATAGAAATAAACATGGGACAGGTATTAGACCAACCAGTCCATCCCATGAATGGAATTGAAGACCATCATCTCATGGGAAAGAAGGGTCTGAAGGAAAAAAACTTCTTCCCACCTCTATATGGAAATCTCATCACTAGCGTATACTCTCTAATCGAACCACTAATAGTGTGCTAAGATTAATTAAGCCACAACATTACTACATTTCAAGGACTATAATTATCATAATTAATTATTATGTAAAATATTTTTATGTGTATATATCAAATAAAGAATAAACTAATGTAGAGGCTACTAGAATAGTATCATTAACTGTATAAGGCCCTGGAATCTAGTCATCAACTGTAGGTTGCACTAAATAAATATGGCATGATCCACAACCCAAATATGAAACCTCTCCAAATTGGGTAGGTATTCCTTACTAGAGATGAACCTATGAAGCATGTATACCTTTGCCACGTCCACCTCCTTGACCTAATCGGCTGGTATTAGACTAGCTCTAAGCCTGATGTCGATCTATCGATCATATACCTAAATGCGGTTTCAGTATAGATCCCTTCTCACAAATAACATGAGATAAAGTTTAGTAAAAAAATAATAAGGTGACCCATCCTATTATAATCTCAGTACTCAATTGGGCTCGTCAAACACCGAGGCGTTTTATGGCCAATTCTACGGTAGTGATGGTATGCAACATAATATTGGTGTGTGTCATCTGGCTGGAACTTCCCTTATGAGAAACCTCACAATAATGTTTCATACCACTACCCAAACTATCTCCCTACCATGATATTGAACCACTCATTCTCAAATTGATAGTTTCCCTTATGTTCTACTTTGTGAAGTGGTCCTGGTTTACTATCTTAGAAATTATGCTCAACCAAAAGAAATTCACCTATGATCAAATACGATATGGAAGATCGTCCTCAAACCAACTCATATTCATCAAATTTTAATTAGCCATTATTCCTGAAAAAAACTATGAATCTCAATGAAATAATCAGAATAATTCATCATAGACATAACACCTTATTGTAGGTGTATAAACTCTCTATCACAGTTGTCTCTCAGTCTCAGTAGAAATAAGTAGTCATTAAAGTCTATGTAGAATTCTTCCTTTACCATATCCTGATGATAATAAACATGATAGATTATATATCACAAATTATTAACGGACTTATAGATCATGTAGGGGGAAATCTGGACCCTTCGCTCTAGATGTCTCTCTATATTCTCTAAGATCAATAATATGGATTATGTCCATGAATCAACATTTTTATGTACTTTATCCCAAACAAAGGTTGGTGGATTCTATTACTGGAATTCCAACATCAATTCATCCATAGAAGGGGTTGGTCATGGAGATATTTATACCGACTTCAGGAAGTGTAAGAAGCTATATCGAAAGTGAGTATCATCTTCCAATATAGGACAATAAAGAGATTCCTCAAGTGGAACAACAGGATGCAGTACTTTTGGCATAAGGCCCAACACCTATAGAGCATGGTCGATGCCACCCTCTTGGGAAACAAATCAAGGAATTTATGGTGACATATATCTAAAATTTCAATTTCTATTCCTTAGATAATATCTAACAATAGATAGGGTCAATGATGAAATAAAAGGATAGGTAAAAATACTTCCTATAAATGAGTAACACCTCTCTTCCATCTCATAATGCTTGGTCAATGTGTTAATAAAAACCATAGAATTCAAAGGTGAAATTTTCTACTTCCCACTACTAAGGTGTTTCATGGTTGAGTTCTCATATAAAAAAGTATAGATTTCAGTATACGGAGTATCAATTGCAAGTTTTATAAGGAAAAAACACTTTACTTTGAAATTTGAATCCTTATTTAAGGGAACAACTTCATTCAAAATTTTAAATTCATCTATGATCCTATATATTTATAATCATAAATATATCACAATCTAGGGAGAAGTGTCGTCATTCCCAATTTAATGTCCCATTCTTTTAATAGATTTCATTTGGTTCAACATGAAACTAAAACATTACCATTATATTTGATATTACAATATATTAGTTCATATAAAATGATTTGACAGAATAAACTGCCATTCCCAATTTATGTAAGTATATTCTTTATAAATTATAATTATAATTCATAAAATCAAATCAACTAATATGTGATCCTATATATCTGGTTGTTCATGGATGAAACATGGAAAAATTTGTTAATTAAGTTTCAATCATCAATATATAGGGTAGAACTCTATTTATATTGATATAGAAACAATTTATCCAATTACTTTATCCTTGAAAGAAATGTTAGCATATTTCCATATATAATAATCAAGGTACTCACAAAAATCATAGAAAAATATAAGAAATTCATGAAATAATATAGATATATAATGGAATAATGTGTGACATTAGAATCCCCATGTTCCAATAATGATTTAAGATATGGTATCTCATTTCCATACTGTATCAAGGGAAAAATAAGTAGTCTATAATAATAATAATGTCAATTACAATTCCATAATACATGTGTTTCACCTAATGGTGAAATATATAAATCTTTAAAAGGAAAACACCAATAAAAACATTATACCATCCCAGGAAATTTTGGTTTCCCCTATATGTGGGCCAGATACTCCTAGTCACAAGCTCATTGAAAAATTATGACACATCGTAGTCCTGTTTATATTTCCTAAATAGTAATAAAAAAGAAAAGGAATATTTGATACCGCATTGTAGAGTCCTGACCAAAATCCATTTGGTGATGCCCCGAGTCGGTCGACCATGTGACCTCATGTATGCCCCCCGAATGCCAGAGGCTACTGAATAGCAATGAGGGCCTTAGATGTGTCTATTGGGAGACTATTCCCTTATGGTAAAAGTATAGAATGGTGGTAGATAATAATGATAAGAATTAGAAAAAGTAATAAATATGAAGAAGTAGTGTAATAATAATAAATCATCCAATATAACCAAAAGGGGGAAGATAAACCAATGTCATATACAAAAATTATGATCATTACATTATTCTATACAAAAATTGAATTACAAGAGATATATGAGTACCAGAATATTCAAAATCCAATGAAAAAATATATAAATTCTAAAATATACCACCATTAGAATCATGATCATAGGCTTAGTCCTCTACTCGTTTACTTCATTCTAGAACTGAAAATAAAACATCAAAAGATGGGTTCATTCCATTGTCTACACCTGTTGTCATGAAGTCTATTTGGATACCATAGGTGGACCGAATATGGTGATATATATACTCAGTATAAAAAAACTAATGGAATTTAGAACTATCTAGTATGTTCATATAAAATGACCAGTGTGTATGTACATAAAATATTTAAGATAGTTTTAAATAAATAAATAAAATCAGATCGGGTTTCTTATAAGACCCACAACCAATACTACCTTCTATGGCCTATGTTCAATATATTTAAACGAAATTATACTTGTAAATACATTATATGGTTTCAATAATGGGTCATCATAACTAAAGTATCAAGGATGGACTGAATCCAATCTTTTTATCTAGTTCGGTGGATGTGTCCATGGGATAACAATTATGTACTCTAGAAATTTAAAAAAAATTAATCCATATAATTTAATAAATGGAATTATTATAATTTAATAAATGTAATCCAAATCCTAATAATGGTGTTTTGTAAAAGGAATCCAATGTATTTATCTAGTATCTCTATAAATACACATCACTATAAGAGTCTATCAAAGGTTATCTATAAGAGGCATCTGAATAATTACTCTCATCAAGGTATCTTCATGACCCTCTGACCCTGTCCTTGGTATCTCACATAGGGGATTGAGTATCACTCTTGGAATGGTATACCCATATTTCCACTAATCCTATACATGGTCACTCCCCAAGGGAATTAGTATCGCTCATGGGTAGGTAAGTAACCTACCCGATGAGCCTATCCAAGGAATTATATAAATAATCCAAGTATCTCTTCAGCTGTATTTATAATCTATAAAAAGTTGTTATTATATTTAATGGTGATCCTATCCAAGGAATCCTGAAATCGGGACCCTTGTATCGCCCTCATCATGATATGAAGATATGGTTTAGCTATCGATAACTCATACACTTTTAAAAAAAGAATTATAACAATAATACTTTTCCAAAAACATAAATAACATATAATTCAATTAAATCATGCTTTTTAATAAATCATAAGGGAGAAATACATGAACTATCATATGTCTAGATTAAGATACACATTTTAGATAAAAACAATTAAATTTAGTTCCATGGAATATAGATCCCAAGCCGTAAAGAAGGGAACACCCATTGGGGTGGATCACATTAAAGTAAATTACCCAGGTAAATGGTTCATGAGATTCTAGGTCCACATTAATCATGGGATACCATTTAATTATATATATATATATATATATATATATATATATGTATAACATTTTGGAAGTTTCATTGTAGAAGTCCAACACATGTCACAATAGCGCATAATAAAATATAATATGAATTATAGGGAAAAGGACTAGACAACCAAACTTAATCTAGTATCACTCTCCTAATCCATTATAGATCCATTAATTGAGTTAGAACATGATAAGTTGAAAAAATAGATGAAAATCCAAAAAATGGCATCTGTCCTCAAACCAATATTGGTCAAAATATGGAGAGATAAAAAAAAAATAAGGATGAGTAATGAGGATATTAAATTTTCCGATCCAACATAACCCACGGTGAATGAAACAAAGCTCATAAGAATAAGAAGTGATGGAACCTAGGTTGGACATTAAGGGGGATCTCTCACACAGCACCTACTAGAGAAAGGATGAGGGATCTGTCGAAATATTCTCCTTCCTTTTTTTAAAAAAAATAAGGTATTTTCATGGAGAGTTTATTTTACACAACAAGAAAATCTTAGGATTTATGCTCCAATGAAAAACATGTTCACTATCTTCAAAGGGTTTTTACCGCCCATTTTACCTCGGGTATTTTAAATACACACTATCTATTCAAAATACACAATATATATTTAGACTTCATCTATCCTCCAGCCCACTTATACTTTCTTCCCAAAATAAAACCTGTAGGCTTAAATAACATATCACCAAGGTCTATCAAATAAAAAAACTAAGAAAAGTTTGACCTAAATTAAAAAAAACATCCCTCCCTAAATTTTGAGATGTGACATCACCTAAATAGTCATGATGGGTTACTAGAATCTACTCATGTCCTTTGAATTATACTCACTACTATTGGGGTTTAGTACTATAAGAACACACACAAAGATTATTCAATAGCGTCTCCTATTCTATTAAATATAACATTAGGACATGGTGGGAAACACCTATAGGTTCACTATATTTATATTTTATAATAATATGTTATGAATTTATTCACACATTTTATTTATAATTAATTAAATAAATAGAAAAAATATATTTTTCAATATATTGTAAAAATTATATGTTTGTTTAGAAATTAATAGTAGAAATGGGAAGAGTTATAATGCCTAATTTTATCACATCATAAATATTTTATGATATTAGTATTGATGAAGTATAATTAATAGTTATGAAACATTTACTAAGTTAGTTTGTTTCATTTAGGCTTATTTAGAAGGTTTATGTTATTTGGAGGCATAAATGTAATCTATGGGACACTAAATGTACTAATATAATACATAAGAAGTTTAAAATTCAAGGGAATATTCAATATATTAAATTTGAGAGCCTCTATCTTCTCTCTCCCAAATCCTAGTGTCAGAAAGAGGAAACATGAGCACACGGATCCATGTTCTTCATCCCAAATCGAAGGAGAAGTGCTCTGATGATCACAAGGACGTCAATAACATCAATTATTCTCCATGATATCACCTTAGAAATGAATATTGATTTACCAACAAGCTCTAGACACATGTGTATATGATCTAGATGGATCCAACCTCAGTTAATTCAAGATACAATCATTAGTGATGAGCTATAGATGCCTTCATCATAAAGTAAAATAAGGTAATAGGTTGGATTTTATTTTTTTCTAAATTCTTTCAACACGAGATCCCATGTTTATAACTTATTACACTTCCTCATAGATTCCATAAAAACATTGGCTATATGATAAAATTTTAAAATTTGGTTTTTTTTTTGTTTCAGTAGAGCACCTGCTACAAATATTTTTCATATGAGTATAATGTTTTATATTTTTTTAATAATAAATTTTAATAATTTACTAAATATGATGACATAATATATAATAACGATTTTATGATCCATGGTCTATATTTCATTAGGATTTACATGAGGTAATATGTAAAAAAATCCCTGAATATATTTGGTTAATAAAAATTTTCATTCATATCATTTATGAATCAAGGATAACTGAGTGGATAAATATTTATCCCAATCTATCATTTGAATTCACAAAACTCTATTCCTATGGTATCTTAAGGCATAGGTTTTCCCAACTGTAACCCCAAGATAATACCAAGAAAAATTATTCTAATGGATAGGGTCAGCTTATTTTTTTATTTTGTCACCCAAGATAATCCATGGGAATGTAATAGTTAGGTTCACCCATACTAGATGATCATGGTCCTAACAAGTCCTGTATTAGAAGGATTCTCACAATTAGTATTTTAAGGGGTTTCTTTTAAATTATCAACAATTTTATATATATTTTATTTTCACATTCAATTGATAGATATTTCAACAATTGAAATTATAAATATCTCATGTATTATTCCATTTTGTATTTATTATTTAAATGATATAGATTTTAAAAAATATATATCATCCACCAATTTAATATGTTCACACCATATTAATCAATAAATATTTACCCAATACAACATACATGTTTCTCACTAAAATATAAAATCCAAACATATTCTTGTATATCCAAATACATTATATTAATAAGGTACATTGACATTTTCATGTAATGGTTTAGAATTACATGAAATTTATAATCTCTACATGAGTAATCCTAATGTAATAGATAGAAAACCCCTTATTTTCTATAACAAGATATATTACTCTATGCTAGAGTAAAGATTTACCCAAAGTACCTCTACACAAAGACACATTACTCAAGATACAACCCAAATAATTATAACTCCAATGCCCAATTTATATAAACTATTTTCAATAAATAAATTAAAGCTAATAACATTAATTACAAAGTGAGCTTAAGGAAGATGAAAAATAAATGTAAAATTATTTTACCTAGCTTGTCATGTTAATTTTTAAAAAGAAATTTATCAAATAAATTAAATCTTACATATTATTTATATTTCATAAAAAATTATAAAAGTAGTTATTCTAATGAAATTAAGAAGTAAAAAAAATTCCAAATATGAGATAATCCTTATTAAAAATTTCATAAATTAACAATTACAAACACTTTATAATTCATTAGGTACATACCTTACATTGTTAAATATAAACACTTTATATTTATTATATATATGAACATTTTTATATTAATCAAAATATGTTATTTATTTTCAAATATATAAAACATTATGTAATATATAATTTTTTAAATTTAAATAATGTAAATAGTTTACAAAATCTAAATATTAAATTTAATATTAATTAACCCATTGATAAAATCATTTATCAAAACAACTTTTATATGGTTTATATTATTTCAAAATATGGTCAATTTAAATTTAACATTCCAAATTAAAAATTAGAAAATTTCATAATTTTTAAATTTAGGCCTTTTATATTTTTCTTTATTTTTTAAATTTATAAAATGTTTTTTAATTAGAAAAAAAATTTCTAATTTAAATTTTTTTAACTAATTTATAAGTCATGCCATATGATTTTGAAAATTTTATTTTAAAATTCAAACATAATGTTATGGAATATTTATTAATAAATGTTTCTTGTGAATTTAATAAATTATTTATTTATTTATTTTAATCAATTAATTTATAAATACTTTTATAAATTAAAAAATATACCAATATTCCTTTTATTATAATTTGTAAAAAAATTACTTATATAGATCACATCATAATTGAATTATATGAAGAAGAAATTCTTCACAACATGTATTTAATGGTACTTCCGGAATCGTGGAATATGATAGATATTCCATAGTGCTTAAACTGTTTAAGTTCTTTCATTGATATTTTAAAACTAATTCATCACATATGATACTTGTACATGAGGATCATCCACTCATGAAGGAAATATATATACTCTTTCATATCAATATACTAATACAAACCATCTTAATTACCTTTATATATCAACGGAAATGATCTATATGTATCATATCATTTTTTTTATGAATCACATAGATATCGATAAGGTAAAACGGGGATCTATTTTAAACACCAAAACATAACACAGTCGTCAAATATAGTAACATGATGTCAGATACTAAGAAATATACCAAACTAAAGGATTTGCAGAAAGTTATTTGAAATAATTTACCATAACATAAACTGTGAATAAATCAGATGAAATAAAAATTATGAATCATATTTCAAGATAGAGAGTATTACAAGAATTAATAATTAAAAAAATATTATTTTTACCCGATTTCACAAGTCAAAGAGAATGGTATGTCTCTAATATTATCGAAAGGTTTCTAATAGATTATTAATTATTATTTCAATCATTGTGATATGTTATTGTCTTTAAAAGATAAAATTAAGATAGAAGAGATTTTTTATAATAAGAGATCGTTAAACATAGATCACTTTATTATATCACATACACATGAAACTGATAACCTAGACTCATTTTTTGGATGTGGGGACACTACTCAACCCATGAATTTAATCATGCATTTCACATATGTATGAGTGATTCATTAAGTTACAACTTCTGTACCCATTTTCTAGTAGCAAAACCATACATTTTATATTATGAAATGGATTCTCAATAATATTCAAAAGTGTATGGAATTCACTACCTTTAGATAAATCACAAAAATTCCAAATTAATCATACCTTTATTATTCAAGGCACTTAAACTAAACTAAGTAGTAAAAATATTCTTTCTAATAAAACCTATATAATATCAATAAGTCATAAAATATTTGTTTATGGTTTTCGAAGTAAAAAAGGAAATAATACACACAACCTTTACCTCACGTGGATAAACCACACCAACCTCTAATGGTTGAACCACTCCAAAGTAAATATATTAAATTATTTATCTCAATGGACATTGCATGCTTTTTCACTCATGCATGCATAACTCTTATATCATAGACTTACATCACTACAAGTATTTTCGCATTCCTTTTTTATTGTCTGTATCATAAACCACCCCATCGTGACTTCTATTATTTGAACCCTAGTCACTAATATGTGGAGTCCAGTAGCGAGTAACACTCAATCGGGGTCCATTCAATAATATAACATAAAATATGATATTCCAAAAAATTAATAATCAATCTTTTCCGTATGTATGTCATAATATATGATATATGATATCACATGTATTTTGGGCACATCCCCTTCAGTAGGTTTACTCTACATGGTTATACATGTGTAGTATATGCTCAACTACTATCCAAAACCCATTTTTCATGTTTAATAGAGTACATGTTGTGTGATGTGATCTATTTTGTCTTATTTATATCATCTAAAATCTGTTAGAATTGGAAAAAAGTCAAACCTATTAAAAATATTTTATTAGTGTAAGAAAATGTAGTATATATATTTTCATCGATAAAGGATTTCTTTAGGGTGTTATGGAAAGACAAAATAATTTAGATTTATTGAGATTGTGAAAATTTATGGGAGAGACATTCTGAATATGAATGGATTCTGTATTCACCCAATGAAATCCTAATGATAGGTACTGGGTCATATGAATAGAAATTTTGGTTCTTACTCCATTAATTACCACAAGGTGAGGGTGAACTATATGATAAAAAGATTCATAAGTCCCCCATTACATTGTGTTGTGTTCCTCTGTCCATGGAGTTGGTATTCCTCTAATCAATGTTATTTTCCTATAATGAGGTGTGGGACTTATATAGGGAGAATTGACCCCTTTACTAAATTAAAAATATTTGAAAGGTGAGGAACCCACACTAAGATTCCGTAGAGGAGGGGTTGATGTTTTGGGAGCTCGTTTGTTCGTGTTATTTAGTTCTTACAATATTCAAGGTACCCCAATACCCCTTTGATATACAACGTCTATGGACTTTAGTTCTATTTAATGGGTTTCTCTTTAAACATCGTAATTTTTATTCTTAAAAAATATATATGGTTTTTAAATTTATAAGAATTAGTTTTTTCTCATATATATCTTTTGATTTTGGGGTTTCTTAAAGAGTATTTTTCTACTCACCCCTCTATAGGCTTCATTCACAAACATTTTTTGTTTTTAAAGTTAATGAAATGTTTGGATATGGATTATGTTGATGTTGATATTGTTGAGCTATCACTCAGTAACAATCATTGGTTGTGGTTTTTAATGTGGTTTGGGTCATGAGTTACTATGTCATAGATTTATTAGTATTTAGTTCTTAAACACTTCCTTTATTTTTAGATGTTGAGCCCTCATATTTTCCTCAACTTATTGGTAATGTATTTTTCAAGAACAATTAATGTTTAGTATGTGTCACATGAATTTTTTATTATAGCTATCAGTTATCTTTAGTATTGGATTGTTATATTTTGTACTATAATTATATAGAATTTTTCTTGTTTATTAGGCAATGGAATCTGATGTGTGTGATATATATTTTTGTGTATGTTACTGGAACATGGTCTATTGGTGATGGGCTTTAGCTAGAACACTCATATTTCTACCGGTTCAGTAGGGTCTCAATGGGTTGGTTCATGTCATCATTTCTAAAACATAATAATTATAATATTTTATTTTTTTCATAATGTATATATTTAATGGAAACACACAAGTATGATTTATTGTAAAATCATATTACAAACACATAAATTAATATATTTGAATGTGATTTAAATATGTTAATATAGATATATATATATATATAATTTGATAATGTGTGAGTATACATATATGTGTGTGTTTGTGTATGTGTGTGTGCCACTATTGGAAAAATGAATTATTGTGACGGGTCATTTGTGACGGGGTCACGTCGGAGATGACCCATCATGGTAAACGGAATCGCATATATTTTTTTTCGATTGTATGTCGCAAAAAATAATTTATTTTTATGGGTTGTTGGCCCATCGCAAAAACATTCAATTTTTTTAAGAAGCTATTTGCGACGGGCCAGCGACCCGTCACAAATACCCTCACTATTTTTTACTCTCTTATGATGGTCCATCGCCATTACTAATTGCGATGGTCCATTACAATAATCCCTCTAAATATAAAAAAAAGAAACCTTTTTGCGATGGACCGTCACAAATAGTGAATAAATTTTAAAAAAATTTATAAAAAATAATAATATAATATTAATATAAATAAAATAATAATAACAATATTAATATAATAAAATTATTTATAAAATATTAAATGTAATATAATATTATAATTAATATTATAATATTATTAATATTCATAAAATAAAATTAATTATAAAATAACTAATTAATATAATAATATAATTATTAAAATTAATGAAATAGAAACATTAGTAATATAAAAAATACCTATGTATTAATAAAAATATTAAAATATATTAGTCAATAAAATAATAAATATAATAAAAAATTAATTACTAATAAAAAATTGTAATTTTCGAGACAATATAAAAACACACATTACTTAAAACTATAAATAGTTAATATTAAAAAAATACATTCAAAATTTTCATAATAAAATAAAAATAAAGCACTGATCCAGGGTAGGGTCTTCAGGAGGACCTGAAAGAGATGGTGGGGGGAACTCCATCACTAAACTACGAGTCAAACATCACATATACTCCATCAACTCCTACTCCTACTCCTACCGCCATCGATGCATCTCATCCTGTATCTACTGCTGATGCTGCTGCTGTCAGAGTGACTCTTCCATCAACGGTTGCTACCACTAATGCATATCCTCTTACTGCCTATGCATAGTCTCTATAAGCTCACTCTCAGCATGAAAAAACTCTTGATACTATGCATGAGATGATGATGACTCTCTGCAAACTACACTTGAGATGGACGCTAACATCGTAGATGTGCTATAAAACCCGTAGGGGTCACTCCAGAGCCGATACCAATAACTATGCCTTTCTCAAACCCATAATTGGTCTCCTGTATCCATGCTCCCTCATCAAATCATGGGGCACTAGTCTGAGAATCGGTCTCGGCCTTACTCCCAACATCTGTCTGAGATGTCACGACCTCATATGACTCCTTTAATTGCAATTTAAAATTAAAATAGTTAAAATATTATTTATAGTTAAATTTAATAATAAAATAAACTTATACTGACTACAATATGACACTGGAGGGCACCCCTAATCTCCTCAGTGGCTGGATCATTGTACATCCTCCTATAAACTCTGTACTCCATAACATTGAGTTGTGAGGTTTCCTATATGAGTATAAAATAAACCATTTACATTTAAATTTATTCAATATATTTAAAAAATGTATTTACAATATTTTCCCTATGCGTACTAAATGTACTAATGCCAGCTCAATGTGTCACCTCTGGTCTCCCTTAATTTTCCTAACCTACTGATGATCTACACTAAAATCGCCAACTCAACCGGTGGGTAAATAATCAATCCCAAACCTGAGATGAAATAAAATCAGGTTGGTGGACACGATATGTATCATCAAACACCTATACTCTTGCTTTCTCCATTGCTTTCATTTTTAAATTTTTAAAAAATTGAGTGTGACGCATACGCATAACTCTCTACCATGCCTTCCAAATAGGCTCACGCTTTCTCTCCCCAATGGGATACCGTAAACCCTATAAATAATTTATTATACTAAGTTATAGATTAAATTAATTCCAAAATATATATTATTTATTTTTGTATCAAGAAATTATCGAACATGCACCATTGAAAATCGATGGGAATATGATCCCATGACACCCATGCATAAAAAAAATAATTGTGCAATATAGCGCTCCCCTGTCCAACCGCTATATGCATAAATAATTGAAAAAAAGAATAATTAACCAAACAATTAGAATATACCTAAATTAATGAAAACCAATTAAAATTTATAGGTAATCTTACCCTTGTGTTTGTGGATCGAACCCAATATGCGGATGTCACTCGGGTATAGGGTTGGGATTCCTTAGTTTGGAAAGACCACACCCCCTCCGGGTGCCCCGTAAAATGCCAATAGTCTGAGGGTCGGCTGATCTGACCTCCTACTTGTCCAAAGGTGGATCACCCTCCTGCAACATACGAAACAGATCATCATCCATCAGTAACAAATAATCATTGTTGTTAGAAAACAATTGAAAATATCTTTTATATATAGATATATATTATATAAGATTATAACTATCATTTAACTGTGTCAATATTCATCTTCATCCTAATCTTCATAGCTGTTTATTTCAATGCCTTCATCTTCCACCTCAACATCATCAATTTCTATTTTAGTTTCAGTTTCATCATCTCTTATCATTTCAAATTTAGTTGTAACATCATTAACAACATCGTCACCATCATCCCTTAATGGTGGGGTGTCATCAATTATATTCGTGTCTCTTCATGTAAAATATGGATTCATAGAATTTTCTTGAAATAATTTCAATTTATTTTCCTTCATCGAAACAAAATTTACTTTTAGTAAATTTATTCTCTTGAGATTTAATTTTTATTATGCTCCACCAATCCCCCAACTCCCTTGAAGTGGCACAGTAATTTTCATAATAAATCTAATGTTCCTAATGAGCCAATAAAAATGATTATTTTACTACAAGAAGACTTTTATATTTAATTTCAATGATTCCATGGACAAGATGAACATGTAATCCTCTCTTAATCTGCAACCACAAACATTTAAACATCATTACATAATATTGTCGTAGATAACACACTTCAATTTTTTTCTTCAACATGTTAGAAAATCAATCTTCAGTTTCACTATTATGAGATCCTCTCAACACAAAACCACTATTCATTTTTTTATTTTCCCTATATACATGTGTATGAAATCTATAACCATTTACCACTTATGAGTTATAATATTTAACCATTTTGGATGGTGGGTTACGTTATAAAAACAATCGATTATCAATTTTATCACCATGTTGAGATTCCTAAAAACTTGTAAAACAATTATCACCATAACAAGTATTAAATTTATTTTTTATGTGAAATGAAAAATAATTTAAATTTCCATTTCTGGAAACAATTAGGATTTTTTTATGATGTTCTTCAAGAGGATATAATGCAATTTATGGAAACTATTTCTTTATGTGATTATCATATAACCTATAAATAAAATAATATTAATGAACTATTATAAAAATTATAGAATAAGTGATAGGAGAAATCACAATATGAATGGTTTCATTTCATCACAGTTCAGCAGAATATATGTATGAGCTCTGTGATGTTCACCATTTGATAACCATCGTTAATGAACTCAACTGATGCCATGTTCTAGCTGATTGAAGACTAGTAATTGATTGCTAATTTCATCATCAAAATTTCCCTCGATATGGCTCATGCAGCTGTGTTTTGAGGAATATTCATATTGAATGTAAGGAGAGAAAAAAAAATCATATTCAAATAAGCTTCTGCAATTGATCCATCAACTGTTGCTTTGTTAGGTACTTTTTTTTCAATTTCTGTATGCTTCTCTCAAAGGGGTACATATATCAGAACTGTACCAGGCCTCCACAATTTTTTTTCATACAGAAAATTAATATCAAATGTTCTATTGAATCAAAAAAATATGGCGAGAATATTTTTTCCAGTTTACATAAAATTAAAATAATATCTTCTTGCAGTTTGATTATGGCATCTTAGTCTATTATCGATGCACAAATGTCTCGAAAAAATATGATATGTCTATTATCGCATCCTAAATCATTGGATTTAACAGAACGCTTAATATAATTGGCAGAAGTATTTCCATTAAAAAAGTGAAAATTATGACTTTTCAATCCGGTAACATAACCATTTCTGACACATATTTTCAAATTTGATGAATAACCATATAGAAGTCTCAAATATGCAATCCAATAAAATAATAATAAATTAATTACTTTGGATAGTGTATAAGCTACTTTTGGATTCATTAACTTCTGTGATCTGATAAGTTCAAATAGATCAAGTTCTGGTCACTTGTAAATTTGGGCAAGATCTAATTGTGCCTTCACATTATCTTTGGTCTTACCTTGTGTATCCAAAATTGTATGAAAAAACTATGAAAACTGTTCTTTTAAATATGCATCACATCCAACAAGTGTTGGACCAAAAAATCCTGCCAATATGTTAAATACATAAAAATTCTTTGTTTTATCAAATTATCCTCTTTTTCAAACCCATCAATTCTCTGTTAGATTATTGTTGGTCTAAATTCGATGGGTTGTAATGAAGATATACTTAATTTTAACCCTATACCCGAGATCATTATTGAAAGACCATCTTTTTTTACTGTTACTTTTCAGAAATTATATTGGTTTTTTTAAAGGATGATCAGTTGGAAGAAATCTGTGATGACAGTCAAGAATAAATGGTTCTTTTCTATTGACAAGCATAATCTTTTTTTTCTCTCATACAATATTGACATGATTTTGGACCATGTGTACTCCAGCCGGATAACATGACATATGCTGGGAAGTCACTAATTGTCTATATCAATGCAACTTTTAGTAGGAATTTCTGTTTCACATCATCATCATATGTGCTCACACCATTACTCCACACTAAATTTAACTCATCAATCAATGGCATAAAATAAGCATTGATATTTTTTTGGACAAACTAGAATTAATAATTCAAAAATTTATATAGACCCTTTATCAACTTCTATGGAGGTAAATTATATGGAGTTATAATGATATTCCAACATGAATACTGACTACTGTATGAACAAAAAGGATAGAAACTCTCAGTAGAAAGATCCAATCACACATTTTGGGCTTCTAAAGAAAACGATAGATGCTCTTGGTCAACATGTTTTCCTGAACCACCATCAGAGGGATGATTTAATATTTTACTAATTGAAATGCTTGATTTGTTTCATGACATCCATGATGTTGTGTTTAGAGAAATAAATAAACACTGAAATCAAGGTGTGAGCAGTAAATATCTCTGATGCTTTATGGGAACAAATCCAAACATTCTGGGTTCAGCTTCTTTATACCTTGATTTTCCACATGTAGGATAACTATCCAACAACTCATTTCACCATAATATAAGATGCATTCATTTGAACATGCATGAATCTTCCGATAAAAAATAACCTGATTACGAACCAGCCACTTTCTCATGTATAAATTTTAAGGAAAAAATTTTCTTTTAGGTAGTAGTGATTTTAACAAAGAAAATATCTGATCAAAAAAACTATTTGGCATTTTATTATCTGATTTAATAGATATAAATTAACCCACTACGTCAAACTTTCTTATCATGCAACTAGGATATAAGTAATCCTCTACCGACCTCTATAACTCATATAAATGAGACGGTTCTAACATAAGAGTTAAATCAATATCATGTTATATTTTATTTTTTTGAACAAACAGACTAACCCCATCATGTACGAAATTTTGAGATTGTGCTGGATCTAGAAGAAAATTATAAATATCTTCTCTGGAACTGTGTTCACCATGTTGATATCAAAAAACATAATCTGGTTAAAACCCATAATACAATAAATAACTTCTAACATTTTCAAATGTGTCATACATCCTCAAAGAACATTTTTTACAAGGACACTTAATTGTCCCTTCTTAAAAAAAATTCAATGATGCAAATGATAAGAAAGCTTGAACACCCTAAATATATACCGAATTATACTGGAACTATTTGGATTCCTACATCGAGTTATCTAAGCACAATCATATAATAATGACTATTTTCGACTTCCTTGTTATATATTTTTCGGAAAAATATGAATTAATTAGTTATTATGTATAATTTGATATAAGATAAACACTATCCAAAAAAGATAAGACAAATGAATTATCTTTTCTAGCAATTTATAATAATTTCTATTATTTTATAGTTATTTTTACTATTTTTACGCTTTTATACTAATCTAAACTCGTGTATAGAATTTATACTAATTACCACTAATTACACTAAATTTTGGGTATTCTGTACTAATTATTTTTAATTATGGGAGGCATAATTACAAACAGATTAGAATTAGCTCTTTTTCTCAATGACTCATCCCCTTGCAACTTTGGGCGACTAAAAGCACAATGAAATGTTTGCTCCAGCGTACAAATATCTATTTGTGTATGCATAAGTATTGATAACAGGGTGGCCTTTCCATGCTTATATACATGCTCTCATTCATACAAAAATGAATATTTGTACATTAGAGAGTACTATTCATAGTGATTTTAGTCGCAGAAAGTTGCAAGTTCATGAGGTGTCAGGAAGCAGAGCGTCTTTTTTCTTATGGCTCCCCACCTTGCAACATTCTATGACACAAATCAGTATGAAAAATATGCTCTGATGTGAGTCTGAGCATGTTTTTCATATTTATTTTAGTGGAGGATATTTTCAAGGAGCAGAGAGGTCGATAAAAAGAAATGCCACCAATCTATTGGAAACTTTTCCAGGTTATTAATATACTCAAATTTATTATGATTTATTCTTATTTATGCATAATTATTGCTAATTATTTCTAACTATTAATAATTTTTAGTAATTATTGCTAATTATTTCTAATTATTACTATTTTCACTAATTATAAAAATTTATTACTAATTATTACTAATAATTACTAATTAATACTACTTATTACTATTTATTACAATTTATTACAAATTTATTACTATATTTCCTATTTGTTAATATTTATTCTAATTTTTTACTATTTTTTATTATTTTTTCTTTTTTATCCCTATTTATTTCTATTTATTCATATTTATTTCTATTTATTGCTAATTGTTGATAATTATTGCAAATTATTGCTAATTGTTGCTGATTATTGCTATTTATTACTATTTATTAATATTTATTATATTTATTAATATTTATATCTATATATTATTATTTATTCATAGTTATTCCGATTTATTCATATTTATTCTTATTTATTCCTATTTCTTCTTAAGTGCTCTTAATTATTAATAATTGTTATTAATTATTACTAATTATGACTAATTATGACTACTTGTGGCTAATTATTACTATTTATTATAATTTATTACAATTTATTACAATTTATAACAATTTATTCCTATTTATTCCTATTTATTCCTATTAATTCTTATTTGTTACTAATTACTACCAATTACTACTAAATATTTCAATTTTTTCTATTTATTAAAATTTATTACTAGTTATTATTAATTATTACTAATTTATTGCTATTTTATTAACAATTTTTTTCCAATTTTTCTATTTATTATTATTTATTCCTATGTATTTCTAATTATTTCTAATTATTGCTAATTATTGCTAATTATTGATAATCATTTCTAATCATTGTTAATTGTTGCAAATTATTGCTAATTATTTCTAAATACAGCTATTTATTACTAATTACTACTAATTATTACTAATTATTAATAATTATTAATAATTATTACTAATTATTAGTCATTATTATTAATTATTACTAATATTTAGTATTCATTAATATTTATAACTATTTATTACAAATTATTACTATTTATTACTATTTATTAGTATTTATTACTATTTATTGCTATTTATTACTAATTATTACTACTTATTACTAATTATTACTAATTATTACTAATTATTGCTAATTATTACTAATAATTAATATTTACTACTATTTATTACTAATTATTACTAACTATTACTAATTATTACAATTTGTATCAATTTATTACAATTTTTTACTAATTATTAATAGTTATTACAATTTATTTCTAATTATTAAAATTTATTACTAATTTTTACTAATTTTTTCAATTTAGTAAAATTTATTAATAATGATAACATTTTATTATAATTTATTAACAATTATTACAATTTATTACAATTTATCATTAATTATTTCAATTTATTACAATTTCTTATTAATTATTACTATTTCTTATTAATTATTACAATTTATTAGTAATTATTACAATTCATTACAAATTATTATTAATTATTACAACTTATTTCTAATTATTAAAATTAATAACTAATTATTACTAATTATTACAATTTACTTCTAATTATTAAAATTTATTACTAATTTTTACTAATTATTCCAAATTATTACAATCTATTAGTAATTATTCGAATTTATTACAATTTATTAGTAATTTTTACAATTTATTACGATTTATTAGTAATTATTAAAATTTATTAGTAATTATTGCATTTTATTGCAATTTATTACTAATTATTATAATTTATTACTAATTATTAAAATTTATTAATAATTATAAAAATTTATTACTAATTATTACTATTTTTTTCTATTTATTACTATTTATTACTAATTTAAACTAATTATTACAAATTATTACTATTTATTACTATTTATTACTATTTATTTCTAATTAGCAATTAGATATAACTATTAATAAAAAATACTAAAAAACAAATATGCAATTCTAATTTAATTAATTTACGTAAAATTAACAAAAATTACAAATAACATAAAATATAATAAATTGACAAAAAATAAAAAAAATAGATAAATACCTGAAAACTGAAACTTTTGAAGTATTAAATTCGTAAATATTGCTCTGATTTGAATGTTTAAACTATAAAATAAATTAGATGAAACTTTTTATGTAGGGATTGAAAGAGAATTTTAGTAAAGTGTCAAATGAGAGGGAAAATGGATGGGGTATATATAGATTAGATTATTTGTGATTTGAATATTTATGATGGGTTACCCATTGCAAATGCATTTGCCCGCATTAATTGGAGCATTCTATTAAAAAGGCTTTTGCAATGGGTCCCATCGCAAATACCACCTACAGACAAAGAATTTGCGATGAGGCAAGTGACCCATCACAAATACTAAAAACAGTTCCGACTATTTGCGACTGGAATAGGGACCCAATTCAAATAGCCTTACCTGCGGTTTGGCATGTGTAGTGCATCAAACCATTTGTGACTGGCAATATAAGACCTTCGTAAATAACCATTATTTTTTACGGGGTAAATGGCCCTTTGCAAATAATCCCTTTCAATGGGTTATTTGCAATGGGCCCTTCACCCATCAAAAATATCCATTTTTCTCATAGTGTGTGTTTATGTGCACTCATATTTACTTATAAATATATTTGTACATTCAAATTATTTTTATTAAAATTTTCATTAATATAAATATTATATTTATGTAAGTGTTTATTTTCAAATAAAAATTTATTTTATTAATATTATCGTAAATATAAATTATATATATTAATCATATAGCCCATATATATATATGTCAACATGGTATTGAAAATAATGATTTTTTTCCTCTCATTTCCCTTCTGCTTCATATTTCTATATCTTTTATATTTAAATGTTGTTGTACATTAAATTAACATTGATAAACATCTATGATCAATATCAAATTTCATCTATTTTAATCTTATTATTTTGATTTTTAAACATTTTTATAACACAAAAATAATCATCATCCCATTTTTCTATATATATATACATAAATTTGATTAGAAATTTATACAATATTAGCGTTAAAATTTATACTTCCAAAATAATTTATCAATTATAATGTTTTGGGGGTAGTGTTGTAATTGAGATAATAAAATAAAATATTATTTTAAAATTTTCATCTATTGGGGAAAATCATTTATAAATAACAAAATCAAATATACATATTTGTAGAGATAATATCAACATTTGTTATCTTAAACCTCAAGTAATATTGATAAACAAAAGATCATCCCCTTGGTCTCTTCTACCATATCAAAAGTTTTAATTGATGGATTCAAAATTTAACATAACTAAAAAAATATTGATTCTAATACATTGTTCATTTTTCTTTTCATATCCATATTTATGTTGGGGTGTGGGTAAATGGGTTGTTTGTTGTACCTCTCGAACCCCTCAAGGTTTTATTTTCATGATCACAATCACTTTCATGTTTTTCTAATCCTCTTTCATGTGTTTTTGGATGATAGGAATCAATTCAGGTGGCCAAGGAATTGGGCCAAGAAAGAAAGGAGGCAAAGTGGACTGAAATTCAGTCCACCGGCCAACCGATGGAAGTGCACCGGCCAACCGATAGGAGCCTGGACAGAAGGCATCCTTCTGTCCAGACCACCGGCCAACCGGTGGCACACCAGCGGCCAGCCGGTGGCACACCAGCGGCCAGCCGGTGGCACCTGCACTCAAAGGGAAGCTACTGCCTCCCCACCGGCCAACCGGTGGCCTCAGCACCGGCCAGCCGGTGGTACCCTCTCCAAACAGTGCCAGCTACTGTCTTGCCACCGGCCAGCCGGTGGCTCTGGCACCGGTCAGCCGGTGGCCCCTGGACAAGAATCCTATTCCTTTTTGCACACACCGGCCAGCCGGTGGGACTGTACCGGCCAGCCGGTGGAGCCAGTCAAACTAGCCGTTGCAGTTTGACCAGGCTGGCCCACTTGGCTCCCAACGGCTCTTTAAGCCTCTCCAACAGCTCTGAAGCCTCCCTAAGGGTTCCATGCCTATAAATAAAGGCCAAGGAAGCCCCGGACATTAACCGGAACTATACGGAATCCCACGGACATATTTTGCATCAATTGGCCAACCTCCGGCGACTTCCTCCAAGGGAACTCCAATAGCTCCAACAACTTCCACATCCAAGGAGCTCCTCCAAAGAAGCATGGAAGCGACCTTCAACATCTCCATCCATTCAAAGGCGCCCAAGGCTTCTCAAAATACGGTTTTTATTGTATATTTATTTTGAGCTTTAAAATTGGGTTTGTACCTACAAACCCCAAACTCTTTCTCATCCCCCTTTCTTTTGGGTTCTCACACCACCATTAAGGTGTGAAGAGGTTTCTTCAAGCCTTTCCTTTTAAAAGGCTTGTGTCACCGGTGAGCTAGCCTTCACCCGTTAAAAAGGCTAGTGGGTTCTTGCTAAACCATCAAAAGCAAGTGGGTTCTTGCTAAACCACAAAAAGCAAGCTGTAATAGGTCCTAGTGCTACCTCAAAGCCTAGTGGGTTTCTTGCTAAAACCATTGAAAAGCAAGCGGTAGGAATCTCTCAACGGTTGAGTTGGGAGCAGAGACGTAGGCCGGGTTTTGGCCGAACTCCGTTATCAATTTCTTGTGTCTTGACTCTTTTATTTTCCGCTGCACTTTACTTTGATTTTTAATTTGTTAATCAATTTTTTAAAAGGCAATTCACCCCCCCTCTTGCCATCATTCCTCGTTTGTTCCGACCCAACAATTGGTATCAGAGGGAACTTTGAGTAATTCCCTAACCCGGTTTCAAATCTAAGATCCATTTAGATGGCATCAACCTCTTTCGCCCCCGAGGGCTACTCTTTGGGTCGGGCTCCATTTTTTGATGGGTCCGACTATAATTATTGGAAAACCCGCATGACCACTTTTTTAAGAAGCATAGGATATCCCATATATAAAATTGTCATGAAAGGTTATACTTTGTCTACCCCCGACGAATCCAAATGGACCCCCGCCGATATTAGAAACTTTGAGCTTGATGGCAAAGCCATGAACGCTCTACATTGCGGCCTAGACCGAAATGAATTCAATCGAGTGTCTAATTGCACCTCCTCACATGAAATTTGGAAACTTTTAGAAGTAACTCATGAGGGCACTAACAAAGTCAAAGACACTAGATTGGATATGTATAGGCAAGATTTTGAGTCATTTTCAATGCATCCAAATGAGTCTATTTCCGATATGTTTACTCGCTTTACTGACGTGTGCAATGGAAGGAAATCTCTTGGTGATGATGTTTCAGCCGAGACGATGGTCAAGAAGATCTTATGGGTCCTTCCGAGCTCATGGGCACCAAAGGTGACGGCGATCCAAGAATCTAAGGACGTCAAAAATATGCAGGTAGAGGAGCTCATCGGATCTCTCATGACTTATGAGATCACGATGAGGAGGAAAGCTCAAGAGGAGGGCACACCAATCAAGACACCAAAGAACATTGCCCTCAAGGTACAAAAAGAAGTAAGCTCCTCCTCATCATCCTCTTCCTCCTCATCCTCTTCATCTTCAAGTGGCGACTCGGAAATGGAGAATCTCGCCCGCCAAATGCATAAATTTATGAAGAAGCACAAGAAGAATAAATCTCGCAAGCATCGAAAGCAAGAACCCACCGCAAGATCCGAGCCCAAGGTAAAATGCTACGGGTGCGGCGAAAAGGGCCATTACAAGCCCGATTGCCCACTCAACAAAAAACGGGCCACGCAAAAGGAAAAAGGAAAGAAAAAGGTCCTCAAGGCGACATGGAGTGACACCTCCTCATCATCCTCCTCCTCCTCCTCAAGCGACCAAGGTACAAAATGCCTAATGGCAAAACATGAGGTAACATCTTCCGACTCCTCCTCCTCTTGTTCTTCAAATTCAAATTCTTTCAATCATATGTCTTATGAAGAACTTCAACATGCTAGAGACCAATTAGAAAATGGTTTTCATGAGCTTTCTTCAAAATTCGTTGCTTTGAAAAAGTCTTTCAAAAAACTCTCCTCCGAAAAAGAACAACTTCTCAAAGAGAAGGAGGAGATGTCCCTAAAAATCCAAAATTTCCCAAATGTTGATTCCATGGAATCAACCATTAAAGACCTAAGGGAGACCCTAGCTGAGTTCACCCAAGGGGAACAAAATTTGAACAATCTCCTAGGTTCCCAACGAATCTCTAGAACCACTCAAGGACTTGGCTATACCAACCAAGCCTCCTCCTCCCATGCACCCACTGTTTTTGTAAGGGGGAGCTCTAGTTACAAGTTTTGCAATTATTGTAAAAAACCCGGGCACCTAATCTATGAGTGCAATTGCAAAAATGCCCGGTACGGCCAACCAAAGTCTTTTTTCTTTTCCGATGAGTTTTATAGGAGAAGACCCGCCATGAGACAAGTATGGATTGAAAAATCCCTTCTAGAGAGTCTCTCCGGGCCTAAAATTGTCTCTTTTCAAAATCCCTCTCCCCGGTGATTTATTGTTTTTATTTAGGGGGAGTTAGGTTTGTTTAAGCTTTTTGTTTTATTCAAAACTTTCAATTCAAACTTTCAATTTCAACTCTTGGTATCAAATTTTCATTTCAATTTCAAAAATCTCAATTGATTTTTCAAATCACATATCTTGTTTTTCATCGTTTTCCCTCAATCAAGTTTTATGCCCCATTCTATTTTGATAATCACAAAGGGGGAGAAATTTCTTGATTGATTGGGGGAGAATCCTTTTCATCGTGCTTAGCATTTCCTTTAATTTAAGTATTTTACTTTGATTGTTTTGGTGATTGTGATCATCAAAATAGGGGGAGATTGTTGTACCTCTCGAACCCCTCAAGGTTTTATTTTCATGATCACAATCACTTTCATGTTTTTCTATTCCTCTTTCAAGTGTTTTTGGATGATAGGAATCAATTCAGGTGGCCAAGGAATTGGGCCAAGAAAGAAAGGAGGCAAAGTGGACTGAAATTCAGTCCACCGGCCAACCGATGGAAGTGCACCGGCCAACCGATAGGAGCCTGGACAGAAGGCATCCTTCTGTCCAGACCACCGGCCAACCGGTGGCACACCAGCGGCCAGCCGGTGGCACCTGCACTCAAAGGGAAGCTACTGCCTCCCCACCGGCCAACCGGTGGCCTCAGCACCGGCCAGCCGGTGGTACCCTCTCCAAACAGTGCCAGCTACTGTCTTGCCACCGGCCAGCCGGTGGCTCTGGCACCGGTCAGCCGGTGGCCCCTGGACAAGAATCCTATGCCTTTTTGCACACACCGGCCAGCCGGTGGGACTGTACCGGCCAGCCGGTGGAGCCAGTCAAACTAGCCGTTGCAGTTTGACCAGGCTGGCCCACTTGGCTCCCAACGGCTCTTTAAGCCTCTCCAACGGCTCCGAAGCCTCCCTAAGGGTTCCATGCCTATAAATAAAGGCCAAGGAAGCCCCGGACATTAACCGGAACTATACGGAAGCCCACGGACATATTTTGCATCAATTGGCCAACCTCCGGCGACTTCCTCCAAGGGAACTCCAATAGCTCCAACAACTTCCACATCCAAGGAGCTCCTCCAAAGAAGCTTGGAAGCGGCCTTCAACATCTCCATCCATTCAAAGGCGCCCAAGGCTTCTCAAAATACGGTTTTTATTGTATATTTATTTTGAGCTTTAAAATTGGGTTTGTACCTACAAACCCCAAACTCTTTCTCATCCCCCTTTCTTTTGGGTTCTCACACCACCATTAAGGTGTGAAGATGTTTCTTCAAGCCTTTCCTTTTAAAAGGCTTGTGTCACCAGTGAGCTAGCCTTCACCCGTTAAAAAGGCTAGTGGGTTCTTGCTAAACCATCAAAAGCAAGTGGGTTCTTGCTAAACCACAAAAAGCAAGCTGTAATAGGTCCTAGTGCTACCTCAAAGCCTAATGTGTTTCTTGCTAAAACCATTGAAAAGCAAGCGGTAGGAATCTCTCAACGGTTGAGTTGGGAGCGGAGACGTAGGCCGGGTTTTGGCCGAACTCCGTTATCAATTTCTTGTGTCTTGACTCTTTTATTTTCCGCTGCACTATACTTTGATTTTTAATTTGTTAATCAATTTTTTAAAAGGCAATTCACCCCCCCTCTTGCCATCATTCCTCGTTTGTTCCGACCCAACATTGTTAACCAAATAGTTAACTAAAAATTGAATAAAAACAAATCTTTTATAATAAAATAACATTTGGATAAACTACTATATATTTATGACAAAAAAATTCCCTTTATAAATTTGAAACCAAATGATGATAAAGGGAAAAAATTTCTCAACAATAAATAGAATCACTAATAATGGTAACCATTATCCGTGCTAATAAAAGAGAACCCTTTTCAGTGTTTTCTAGTACTCATAAAGGTAACCCATTATCATTGTTTTTTAGCATTGATAAACTTTTTTCGTTTATCTGTGTTAAAATATCACTAATAATGTGTCTCATTAATAATATATTTTATATATAAAAATATATATATATTCTTAAATATAGTTTTTATATAACAAAAAATGACACTATGAGATTTTCTGAAATATTTTTTTCAACTAAATTTAACCTTTTCAATATTTTTCATTAAAAGAAACAAGGAATTTAACTTCCATTACACAAAATATTGATTTTATATTGCATTACCTACAACATTAATTTTTGATTTTTTTACACACAATACCGAGTTTATCTTGAATTACACACAACACATATTTAAACGAAACATGAAATAATATTAATACATTATTATTTAATATTATAGTCATCACATAGACATTTTAATGGAGGGTATGAATAATATTAACTACATTATAAAAATACATTGTTTACATATGTATATAAAGTTAATTCTTTGGTGACCAATTAATCAGAAATGTAGCCTTGTGCGCACTTATTTTATAATAAATATTTATCAATTTTAGAAAAAATCATAATTTTTTTTCATTATTTAAATAAACATGTCAAAATTATCCTGGAGTGACTTTTAACGAATATTTTGAAATGATAAATCTTTTCAGTGAATTGTGAAAATACTGATTTTTATTAAGAATTTTAATTTTTAATGTATTTATGAACATTGAAATTATTTTAATGTGGTTTTAAAAGTAAAATTATTTAAATAATATATCTATTAACCCAATTATTTACATTCGAATAAATTTCAAAATTAATTTCTATATAATAACATTTTTAACTTTTGAAACATACCCTTGTGAAAATTAATCTTTTATCACTATGCGATTAATTTTAAATTAAATTCGGCCACTTCTGTGAATATAATTTTGAGAAATGGATTCGTTATTTGGAATAAGTATAATTTTTATTATATAACATGTTCAACTTAATTTTTAACCATAATAAATATTAGAAACAGTATAAATTATTTACTACGGTTAATGTAAAAATGGGTTTATTTGAGGTTAAAATAAACATATAAGGATTAAAATGACCCACAACGTGGACAACACCCATTAAATTTAATTTTTTCAACCATAAGTTATATTATTTCGATAATGGACAATTTTGGATCCTTTAGTTAAGTGAAAAATGTGGGTAACCCTTTTCCTTTTCAAAAAATTACAAATGTGTCACTCACCTCAGTTATAAAAAAACCACCATTATCCTTTCCACTTCACACATCCAATACTCATTATTTAATCCAAGACCAACCCAAATAACTTCTGAAATTTTATAATCTCATATTATGAAAATTATTTTTGTCATAAATCCAGCCTAATAATTCGTTTAGTGCCAACAAAAAAAAGTTTTCTGAAGAAGAGGTAACATACCTAACTGAGTGTTGTATTTAATTTCTTCCTCCAACTCCTCAAATTATTATTAAAACATAATTCAATAATAAAATTATTATATTATATATACATATAATTCATTATGTCAATTTAAAAACCAAAATAATTCTCCACTTTCTTCTAATGGGATGTAAAATCATTATTCATGTTTACGACTGACTACCACATCGCAAACCAATGCTATTTATTTTTCACCACCATCTATCTCAACTGGATATAATGATAGATTTAATTTTTATATATTGTATTTATTATATTATTACACATTTATAATTATAA
The DNA here is from genome assembly GCA_963277665.1 of Viscum album. Lineage (NCBI taxonomy): Eukaryota > Viridiplantae > Streptophyta > Magnoliopsida > Santalales > Viscaceae > Viscum > Viscum album. The sequence continues at coordinate 65,381,655 of OY728139.1, forward strand.
TAATACATCTAATTTCTTACTTCAAAAACATTGGAAAAATAATAATGTTTCTCGTGTGTATGGTACGCAACCGCCTCACAAATAGGTGGGATTTATTTTTCATTTCTGATTTGCATGGATGGTAATAAGAATATATTACATGAATATATATTTTATTTTTTACATACTTATAAATATTTAAAATCTATATCACTTATACATTCTTACTTTCTATTATGTTAGGGATATGACAACTTCATTCATGTGTATGGTGGACAACTGACTGGCCAAGCAATGTGATTCTTTTATCACTAATGCTTTGAATGATGGTATTTATTGTAAATTGAATGAATATTTGTGATTTATGTTACATAAAAATTATTATTTAATTGTAATATTTTATTTAACGTTCTTTCTTTGTATCCATCGAGAAATCGGAAACAGCATTCATGCATACGTAGGAGTTGATGTCTCTATAAATAGTGTATTTCTTTTTCTATATCTATAATTTATTGATTAATATATAAAAATTTATAATATAATTTATTTATATAATGTTTATTTTTATCTATATTATTTTACCAGGATCAAAGTAATAGGAAAGAAAATAATTAATCAAAACATACCCAAAAACAAAGTTGTTATAACCAGAAACATGATTTTTACCCAGAATTATTAATAAATAGGTAATAAAAGGTTATGAGTAAATAATATATGGTATGATATATATAATTATGATTATTAAATATATGAATAATTATCTTATATTTACTATACATGAGGTTTGAACATGTATGATTTAGTTTGATACATAAAGTAAAGGATTTCCATCTAACTATTATTTTCTATGAGACCCATGCCATATTCACCACATATTTCATTTATGTAGTGTATATAATTCCCATGAGTTTATTTACTATTTATTATCCTAAAAATTAGGGTTATTTATATATCCTTTTTTGGATCTATCTTTCAGGGGGTTTACAGTTTCAATGTTATCAATATTGTAATTGATTTTTGACAAACATTTCTTTCTTTGGGACATAAGTTATATTATGCACCTATCATCATCTATGAGGTGTATATAATAACCCTTTAAAATGTTATAACTTGAATATTCTTCTTATAATTATATTAAATGTTTAATATTATGTGATTATTTGATGCAACCCATGATTCAAAGTATACTAAGGTGGTAAAGGTTTGATGTTAAAATCTCATTGTTTATTAGGATTGTTTATGATTATACTTTAAATGATAAAATATTATGATCTATTTCTCAATAACTTAATTAAATTTCATATTCACTAGTTATTTCATGAAAATATATTTTTCCCATTCATTTTATTCTCTTTATGTACTCATGATTCTAATATTATATTTTTATATAAAACTGACATGATTTCTCTTTCCATTAGGAAAAACATTTTCTTCTATATACATAATTTAAAAAATTATTTTTCAAAAACGTTTTAAATTACCAAAGGGGTTTATTATACACGTTTTACCCATGTATAATTTTTTTTAATTTTTTTAAAAAGTTATATTCATGGATTTTTCAAAGAATTAATGTTTCACTTTTATTCAAAATGTAAAATGACACATCTTTTTAATGTGCATATAATTTTTCACCATCATTAACACTCAATGTTTAAAATATTCCATTATATGTTTACAATTTTATTTTAAAATAAAATTATTTTGAAAATGTTGTATTTTTTTAAAAAAACCAAGTGGAAAGATATTTTCCTCAATAAATAATTTCAATGATTTAATGTTTTTATTTATAAGATTCAAATTTAATTTTCAAGGAAATTATATTTCCAAAATATTAATTTAATTTTTATATTTGGACAATTTATTTTCAAAGAAAATTGTTTTCCTCGAGAAATTTTCCTTGTGTCTTTTGAAAATGATTATCCACCTAATATGACATTTTTTCATGTTTCTTATGATTTAGTGTAGATATGATACAAGGTTAACATTCTTAATATTTCTCAAAATTGATTATGTTTACAGTGAAAATATATTTATAAAACCCAAATAGTGTTCTGGTTATAAAAAGATAAAATTCTTATGAAATATTGTTCATTTTCCACGGTTTATGGTATGTTGCAGTGATGAACTAAATATGAAACCCATTTCTTTTCCATGTGTTATGAAATGATGTAATGCTTTTGAAACCCATTTATTTTCATCAGTTTTGATATGATGAATGTTTTGTGGTCTTTAAGAACACAAATATATGTATTATGTTATGAGTGTGACCTATATATCCCTCTAAGGCATTTGAAAATAACTAATGTTATATAATCTCAAAGGGTACACTAGAGGTTATCTCAATCCTAATAGAGTGTACCAGATAGGTTATGCCAATACAAAAATAGGGTAAATTAGATATTATCTTAAGATTTAAATTGGTGCACATGTGTTTATTATAGACCTAATATGTTATGAATGTATTGGTGGGTATACTTTAAATATGTTTTATATTATTATATATATTCCATAAATATATATGTTTTTTCAATGTTATGTTCTCTAGGATCTTGTTCTTTGATTCCATTTTGATTAATGTCTTATGAACTATCAATATTTATTCCAGGACTCAATTTTATAATTTATGATATGAAGGGTATGCTTTTTAAATATTATTATCAGGTTCTCATAATGTTATTATCATGATATGTGGACATATCCCTTGTTTAACCTTATTGAGCATATGAGCTCACCCTTTACTATGTTTCAATTCCCCGAGTTATGAATAAAGGTTGAATTAGGGAATGTATAAGACAATTATTATGTGGGATGATATTTGTTGGAGATATTGAAGATCATTCAAGAAATAAGAATATTTTAGAGTATATTATCCAATGGCACTAATATTATATGTTACAAGGGTGTGTATCTGTGAAATGTATTGAGTATTCATCTAAAAATATGTAATATTTATTTATGTGGAGTTTTGGCCTTTATAGATGGTATTAGAGGATAGTTTCAGTTAACCTTTTTAAACTAGGACAATAAATCATTTGTGAGATCCCAATAGATATTTATATTGATATTACAAGGCTTGTGACTATAGATAAGTATAAGGATGAGTAAAAGTTTAGGAAAATGCGATGTAATTTTGATAAAATACATTGTGAGTGGTGTCAAAGAAATTACATCTCAATCAAGATATTATAAGTGGATGTGGTTCTGGAACAGAGTTAATTAGGGGGAATAACTCCAAAAAGGGGGTATTGAAAATGTGTCATTATTTAGAAATCATGAATGATTTAAATAGATGATGATTATGAATGGACTAGGATAAACAAAAGGTTTCATAGAATAAAAAGAATGTGTCATGATTTAGACATCCTATAAGCGCTTTTTCATGATTATGTGGTGTCCCACTATGAATAAAGTTACCCACACTACTATTTTTGGTTTCACTCTATTGGGGGTACCTGGATGAACTAGATTAACGTTAATTGTTATATAAAATGTGCTGATAAGAAGAAAAATTGGATGATAATCAAAGTGATGGACATTGTGATTATTCCTAATCATTTATCATGATATTTGATTAACAACTTGAAACATATCTAACTCTCTAACTCACTAGAGAAGAGAAAGATTGATTTCATTGAGAGTTCGGGTGGTGGAGACTATGGAGGAATGAAAACTTAGTTTCTAATATTTCAATAATGTTGGGAGAAGCACCCATGGTAATGTATCAAAAGAACAAGAATATGTTTTTATGTGTGATGAAGGACACAGAGTAAGAAATTTTTGAGGGAAAATTAAATGTACAATTAACGAAAAGGATGGGAATATTGGTCTCCCTAAGGTATTATCATTATATGAATGTTTTAAATGTGGAATATATGTGCATTATCAAATTCAATGTCCTAGGAGGGAAGCTCATGAAAAAAAATTAAAATGTTTTATGAGTAATGCTTATACTTATGATAATGGAGACACTATGAATGACATATAAATGTCTATTAGATTTTATAATAATATTATTTATATTAAATGAAAGATCTGTGATTGAATTTTGGTTGATGAATGTCAATAAATGAATAATATTTCATATTTTAGGAATGAGGTATTAAAGAAAAATATTATTAAACCCAGTTAATGGTTTTAGAATGAAGTGGGTGATTAAAGTGTTTATGTATTGGAACTCAAGAAATATATTATATGAATCATTAAATATATAAGTATTGTTAAACATAAGTTTTTAATTAAGGATATCAAATAATATGTTAAATAGTTGTGATGAACTAGAAAATTAATTTATTGGAGATGTGATATTTTATAAAAAACACATGATTAAGGAAAGATAACTCATAATATGTTTCTAATGTTTAGATGATGATTTTGAGATAATGAAATGTTGTATATGAATAAATTAAATTGGATGGTATTAACGCCCTTAGAACTGATTAATTTCTTTTGGTAAATTTGGTTTATTTTAACATTGATGAAGTTTACATCATTATTTGATTTATTGAATATATTAAATAATATGTGATTTTATTCAAGGAATAATTAGGTATGTATATTTTAATTATGGTTTTATCATAATTTTAGTTATTAACATGTTTCAATGAAATATATGACTAAGGTATGAACATATTACTAAACTTATTTATTAATTTGTTAATTTTGGTAGAGTTATAAAGTTAACCATTTGTGGAATTTTTTAAGTTGAAAACTTGATATTGTTTTAGAGATTAATTTAATATTTCACCGTATAAATATTTATTCAAATTGGATAACCTATTATAACGACTATATTTTGGGTAAATACTAGATATATAAGGAATGAATTTTCATTCTTTTATAGATCTTATTATCCATTACTGATTAAAACATGAAAAAACATTAACTATTAGAGTAAGTGTTGAAGTATAAATTTATGAAGATAGAACCAAGGGATTAGATTCTTCTTAGTAAATGGAATGAAATCAAGTGTATCTTCACAAGAAAATTCCCCAATATTTAGAAAGTAATATAAAAATAAAATGATAAAAAATTACATTCATTTGTGATGAATGATTGGACTTTTCACATATCGGGCATTTATGTATTTATTTCTTGAACTTTTTCCAAACCGTGTTCTTTATCACTCTTCATTGTTATTTGAGTCATGTATTTCTCTTCTATGTCCATGTTTTCACTTCCCACCTATGTTCTCCTATTTCAGAACCTAGTATGTGTTATTCTAGATGACGTCACACATTTCAATCTATCTTTTGAAGAGGAATGATTATTTTTCCATTTTATGATGTGGGATTAAAACAATGGTATTTTCATATGACAATCTTTTTTTTGAAAAATTTTAAATTGTAAGGATGCAATTTATCTAAGTTGGGTAGAATATAACACCCCAAGATTATATAAAATATCTTCTTTTAATAAATTTAATAATTTCAATATTTATTGTTATATGAAACACTGAGTTTTCCTTGTTTTAAACACAAAATTGAGTTTAGATTGTGTTACATGAAACACTAAGTTTATCTATGATTACATGAAACACTGAGTTTATCTTGCATTACCCACAACACCGAGTTTAAACTAAAGGTGGCATACAATTAAACTAATATTAGTTAATATGATAGTTAAAACCTAGATATTGTATTTACTATAATTTTGTCATGTATAGATGGTGTTTCTAAGAATACATATAGATAAAATCAATTCATGAGGAAGAATAAGTAAGGGAAACATTAAATCCAAATCTGGTAGAAAATGAATTCACTTTTTTGAATTTTTAAAGGATTTGACAACTCTAGATTTTCCACCTCCTAGCATAGATATATTGAAGTTCATAAACCCAAACTATTGTAAATTGATGACCCAAAATCTATGTTCTCCTTTGGTTTTTATGTAATTAATAAAATTGGTTACCAGTTTGTGTCTGCTAATAGTTTCTCAACTATAGTAGAAAATCTATTGGTCTTTTCTCAATCTGCAATTGAAGAGGACTACACCATCAGCGTGGAAGAGTAGATGGAAACTTATAGGATTCAAAAAATTAATATATAAATGTTTTTATCTTTTATTTATTCTAGGAATAGGTACCATGAAATATGGTACTTTTGGGAATATATTGGAAGGATGAATATGTGATCCTTGGATTCTCCTTGGATACTTTAACACTATTCTCTTCCCCGATACAAAAAATCGATGTTTTCCACTCTTATTTTTCCCTCGAGGAGTTAATATATTTTATGGATGGTAATGATAATGTGGAGATAATTAGGTTAGGGAAAAATATACTTGTTGAAGAATATGTTTAAAAATAATGGTGTCTAGAAATTATAACCATCCTTTTACAAATGAGAGGCCACTTGCTAAACTATATTTAATTACCAACATCACACATCCTAACCTTGACTTTGATTATCACTCGATACTTGTTAGATATATGAGTAGAGATATGAATCCTTCATTCTCTTTTATACTCAACAGTGCAGGTTCATACCTTCCTTAATGTGATAGGATCATCAAATTTTCATGATACTTTTTATTGTGGTAAAGAGGTTATAGATTGTATTTTAAATATGAATCTTTTAAAATATAATCTTTAGAACTGGGTAAGGACACATTAAGTGGTCTGGAATCTAAAATAATCTCCCTAGAGGCATCCCATCAATAGGTGTAGGAGAAATAAACCAAGATAAATTTCAATTTAGATAATTTATAATAGTTAGGAGTTTCCTTCATGTTAAACACTCTTCTCTCAATGATAGAAAATTTGAAAAATGAATCTTTCAATATCAAATGGCTCATTAATGGGTATAGAAACAAAAAAAATTATAAATCCCATCAGTGAGTTATGAGAGTGACTAAACCTATTTATGAAATGTATTATTCCAAAACATGTATTCATTGAGGATAAATCTTATAGGTTATTGTTTCTTACTACTCAAACCTCTTCAATGGTCCTGGATTGGAGGATAAGTTTATGGAAGGAATTATTCCAAAACATATCTGCACTGAGGATAATAAATTTCTTACCAGTATCCCTCTTGTATTTGAAATAAAGGATATTTTTTTCATCCATAACACAATTAGTGAACATATCCTATATGGATTCTCCAAATTCCATTTTTAGATGTTTTTTTGTGTTATAAATTCATATGTTTGTACAATGGTCTCCAAATTCTTTATTATTGGAATCATTCCTCCTTGTCTCAGGGCTCAGTTTTTTATTTTGATTCCAAATTTTTTATATTCCTATGAGATTCACCTTTATAATTATGTTTCCTTGGTTAACACTATCCACAAGGTGATTATCAAAATTATATAAAATATTCTTGTTATCATTTCTAACAAAATTATCTCCTGTAATCAATTTATTTTTGTTAGAGGCATATGTATTCAAAATTACATTATAAATACTTAATAGTGTGTCAATTTTCTCAAAAAATAATTAGGTATTGTAGTGTTACTCTTAAAATGGATATTAATATGGATTTTAACACCAGTGATTAGAATTTTATATATAAAGTGTTACTAAATTTCAGATTTTGTAGCACCTATATTAGTTGGATGATGTCTCCTTTTGGCTCCGTCCACATATAATTTATCATTAATAGTTTTAAAAATGTGTATTCCAAGTGCCTTATAGGATTAAAAAAATTTGACCCCTTTTTATCTATTATATTGGATATTGTTGAATATGAACCTATTAGAATTATTTCTCACATGGTTGAATTGGGATGTCTCAAATAGATACACACTTCTTGGTACCTTGTTTCCCCAACTCGTTTTATATATACAGATAAAATTATTCATTTTATAAAAGGTATAGAAATGAATATTCAATTCCTTAAACACATTATGCACCATTATTAATGTTTTTCTAGAGAAACTATTAACTGGGATAAGTAGCTAATTTACTTTGGGAATCGATTACTACTTTCCAGAAAAAGAATATTTTTTTAGAAATTCTACTAGATAGGGGTATATTCAATTTAATTTTCATGGGGTGACTTTATATTAGGGGACACCTAAGTTCAATTATTTCACTAGTATTTTTTATTAGATCAAAAATCATCTTTATACTTCGAAATGTAAGAATCATTCCATGGATGGTAGATTATGTTTGGAAAAATTCACAATTGTCTCCAAACTGGTTTATTCATTATCATATATAGATTGCCCCTGGGATTAGGGCAGAGTATAAATGTTTAAATCAAAAATTTCATTTGTATTGAAACATTATTAAAAGGAAAATGTTCACCATCCATTGGAAAAAATGTTGTCAAACAATTTCCTATGTTGTCTTGACCATCAAGAATGACTATTGTTTTAATGATTCCCCATTGGCTCAGATCACTTACTATCTCATCAATAATAATTTATCTTCTATGATATTTCAATAAGGAATATTTATGGGATGGTTGAAGGGATTAAATTATTCTTACATGGACACTTCTATATGAAAAACTATTAAAGTCTCTTACCGTATCATTTTGAATTTCTTAATATGGATTGAAAAAAAATTCCTCAAACAAATTATGGGCCAAAAAATGGACTAAACATGCTCTCCGTGATAAGTATCAACCTCAAAATTATTTTTCTGATAGACATATATCAATAAATTAGATTCTTGAGACCTCTAATCTAAAAATATATGATGGTATCAAGATATTTATATGTGGTTAAACTTCTCCAACATGTTCTGATTTTATGGTTTTGGAACCTGCCGGAAATGGCATAAAAATCAGTCATGTCTTCTACCAGTACAGTACCATTGGTTCAAATTGTGACATGTATTATATTTCATTATTCAATAAATCCAATATAAATACCTCTCTATTCACTCTTATGTAGATATAAGAACACAATATAATACCCATGGATAATTTCTTATAATTTGTTGTTTTCTCTCTTTGTTCTATGTGTATTTTATACAATAAACACAGGGAGGATGAAAACACTTATTTATTAGTTTGGTTACCTCCTCACCTCTTTTTAAAGAATAATTTAAATCTATTAAAATTATGAATAATATTTATGGAATCCACAGAAGAAATATTTCATAGTTGTAATAGATTTACCCTCTCTCCTTAGCTTCGAAAACTCTTTGCTGTGGAAGTGGCTGAAATCATACACATTATCTGGTTTTAATGAAATGATTCATACTAAAATTCATTAGTTTCTATATTCATTCTACACTGGTGATAATTTGGGTTACATTCAGTGATTCATGTTCTAAACAAAATGATATTATGACAATAGTTTACGTGAATTCAGGGTGCTCAGACATCTGGGTATTTCTAGAAAATTTAAGTCCTGAGCTAGGACCATTGAAGTGGAATGAAATCCTCCTTTACAAAATTATATTAAAATAAACTTTTATGGAGCATTAAAAGTAATCACATGCACCTCTGGTTGTGGAATGGTATTTTATGATTATAATAGAGTCATTTCTAGATGTTTTTATGGCTCATGTGGAATGTCATCATCTCTTGAAGAAGATATACAAGGTATTATTAATTTTGTGTGAATGGTTAGAAAAAATTATGGTTGTAAATTAACTCCACTACTATCATGAAATCCAACAAGAGTGGTACACAACATATTTCATGGGGACTCACTACACTTTGGATATAATTTATGGATTTATAGTTTAGTAATAATTTCATTATTACACATAATCATTATAAGGAAAATCTAGTGGAATATATTCTATCTAAAAAATTATTTGGGTGGGATATCACTTGGTAGGATGAAATAATTGTATATTCATTTCACAGCATGAAAAATATTTTCATAAAATCATATTGTTCATACTTATGCATCATCTCTTTTTTATCAACAAATGTCTTGGCCATTTTGGTCACGGAATATTAAAAAACTTATCCATTGGAATGGAGGGTACGAATAGGATTAAAAAATTATGGAAAATATATCGTATAAAATTTTATATAAATTTAATTACTCGTTGGCCTAATAAATTATAAATAAAAATAAAAATCATTTTGAAATAATGGAGATTTTTAAAAAAACTACTTTTATGCGCAAAAATTTGATTTAAATAAATAAATTATAAAAATAAATTTTGAGGAATGATTTTAATGATATATATACTATATAATGATTAAAATTTTAAAATTTGACTTTTTTATAGAGAAGTGATAATTATAAAACCAACTTTATGGTTAAAACTGTTTTTTTTCTAAAAACCAGTTTTCTAACTATTTATGCACTTATTATGTGGTTAATTTCATCAATTTTTATAAAATATTCTGAAAACTAATATTCAATTTTTTAATCATAATGTTAAAATAATATTGGACTAAAATTTTGAGATTATTTTTTCAAACATACATCTTTCCATGAATCTGGGAAAATACTAGTTTTTATTAAACAATTTCATTTCTTTTAAAGAATATAAGAACATCAAAATTATTTTAAGATGGATTAAAAAGTAAAATTAGTTAATTTATATATATATTAATCAAATTTAGGAATATTCCTCAATTTTATACTGAGTTTTTATATAAAAATGTTTTAAACTTTTCAAAATGTTCTCTTTGGTAAACAACTTTCTTATCTTGTCTACGAGATTAATTTCAAATCAATTTCTACCACCACTATGAGTTGAATTTACAAAAATGAATTAGATATTTTTAATAAGAATAATTTATATTATATAAAATTTTATGATAAATTTTTACCAAAAATAATGGTAAAAAATTTAAAATTTATTTACCAAAGTTAATGTAAAAATGGGATTCCCGGACGGTTAAACTACAAACAAAATACTTGAAAATGACCCAAAACATGCCAGAAACCTATTTAATATCAATATATTTGAATTTTATGTTACGAGTTCCATAATTAATTTTTTTAATTCTTTTTCATGATAAAATCATGGGTAAATATTTTTATTTTTAAAAATTACAAGTGTATCACTCACCTCACTTATAAATGTACACCCCTCTCCTCTCCCCTTCACACATCTAAACCCATTGGTTCAATAAATAACTTTAAAAAATAACCTCATTATTTAAATCGTCTCTTTCTATAATCATTATTTTTGTCATAAATCCAAAATAATAATCCATTTTGTGCAAACCAAAAGAAGTTCTCAGAAGAAGAGGGAACATCCCTAATCGACCATTTTATTTTATATCTTCATACCCCACATTAAATTATTATAATAACCTGATGTTATTATAAACATAGTATATTCCATATGTTTTAATGTTATTATTTTAATTTAATAACCCGTATTGTTATCCTCTTCCACCAAATGGGATACAAGATAATCATTTGTGTCTATGGGGGGAAACCTCCTCATGAACCGATGTTATTTATTTTCCATCACCACCTCTCAGGGATATATATATTGATATATTTAATGTTTATATATTAGATTTATGATATTATTATACCTCACTATTTATAATACCACAAATAAATTTTTACCTCCAAACTTTTTGGTAAAACAATAATGTCACCCATGTGTACAGTGGTCCACTGCCTCGCAAACCAATGTGATGTGTTTTCTATTTCTCCTTTACATGGATGTTAATAAATATTGATTAAATAAATATATAACATTTTTAACAAAATAATAAGTATTTAATAATGATATCACATATTAATTTTTTCTTTACATTATGTGGGTGATGCAATAACGACGTTCATGTGTATGACGGACTACAACCTCACGAAGTGATGTGATTTTTTCACTATATTTTTTAATAGATGAAAATTATGATAGTTTTATTGAATATAAATGATATATATAAAATGAAAATTATTTTATAATGGTAATATTTTATTTACCTTTCTTACATTTCATTCTTCAAGAAAATGGAAAAAGTCACCAAGCGTACATATAACCTACCACCTCTATGAACATTATATTTCATTTTCTATGTGTCTATTTTATTGATTAAAATAAATACATATAAAATAAATATATACTATAATTATAACATATTTATCATTATATAAATTATTTAACCATGATCAAAGTATGTGGAATGAAAATAAATAATCCAAATATACACTAAAAACAAAGCAATTATTAAACAAAACGTGATTTTAACAAAGAATTATCAATAAAAGAGTAGTAAAATGGAATAATTAACTAATATATGGTATGATATATATAATTATAATTCATAAATTGATTTATAATAATCTTTTTATTTATTATATCGGAGGTGTTAACGCGTATTAAGGAATTCGGGACATAAGGTAATTGATTTCTTTCTCAATTTTATTTTCTATGAAACACATTCTATATTAACCGCATGTTTATTTTTTGGGTTGTATGTGAATCTCATGAATATGTTTTATGGTTATTATTCTGAAATTTATGCAGATTTACATATCCATTTTATTTTATATCATTCATAGGGATTGTGGTTTCTAAGTCATCAATGTGGTAAGGGATTGTTACCTCAAATTATCTTCTTTGGGACACAAGTGTGGGGTTTATGTACTTTCCATTTGACAAGATATATTATGAATATCCTTATTTTAATTAAATTAAATGTTTTATTTGATATTTTTATTATATGGGGCATGTGATTCAAAATATACTAAATTGATAAAGGTCTGATGTTACAATCTCATTGTTTATAATGATTGTTTATGATTATACTATCGATGATGAAATATTATTATTTATTTCTCAATAAATTAATGAATATTATTATCCTATTGTTATTTTATAAAAATAAAATTTTCCCATTAATTTTAATCCCTTTATGTACCCATGATTCAAAGATTAGTTTTTTAATTAAAACTAAATTTTTTTATATTTTCTGCTGAAAACCCTTTTTATTCCATATCAATGTTTTCTACAAAGGTTTTAAAAAATATTTTAATAATACCCTGAGAATTTAATAAAAAATTATTACCTGTGTTTGAATTATTTTTAAAAAATATTTGAGAAGGAATATTTATATCATGTTCAAAATAAAGCATGTATAGAATTTACAGAAAATGTGAAAGCAATACTTATTTTCACATGAATGTAATTTTCCACCATCAAGAACACCCAATGATTAATTCGTTTCTTAATATGTTAATAAAGTTGTTTAAAATAAATTAGTTTGATGTTTTTTATGTTGGAATATGTTTTTTTCAATATGGAAATGTTATTTTCTTGAAGAAATTTTTTAAATTATTTTTAAATAATATTTTATATGTTTTAAATTTTTTTCAAACAAAAAGAATTTAAAAAAAAATTATTACATTTTTGTTTCAAAAAAATTATTTTAAATGAAAATTTATTTTTTCAAGAAACATTTCAACTATATTTTGAAAATAATATTTCATCAAATATGACATCCATTAATGTTACTTGTGTTTTACTTAGGATTTGATCTACGGATACCATTCATATTCTTTCTTTGAATGGTTTGTTTTTATGATGAAAATATGTTTCTGAGACTCATATATCTTCTGGGGGTTTTAACATGATAAAACACTTAGGAAAGATTCATCTCTTCCCATGGGTTATGCTATGATGAAATTATGAAATATATATGAAACCCAATTCATTACAATTGGTTATATTGTGATGTAATGCTTATAAAACCAAATTCTATTAATGGGTTATGGTATGATGAATGTTTTATGATCCTATGGACAAGTATATATATTGATTATTTTATAGGTGGGATATATATCTCTCTATAGTGCATTGTGTAATGATTATTTTTTAATGAACTCAAACGGTACAAGGGAAGTTATCCCATTCCCAAAAGAGGGTACACAAGAGGTTATGCAATGTCTAAAAGAGGGTAATGGGAGGTAATCCCAATCCCAAATTAGGTACATGGGTGGTTATCCCAAGAATAAATTGTTTTTAATGTCTTGGTGGTTATCCTTGACATATGATTTTTCTATTATTTTGATTATTCCAAAAATATATGTATTATTCCAATGTTATGTTCTCTGGGATCATGTACGATGATTCCATTTTGATTCATGTCTTATTTACTACTAAAATTTATGATATGGCTCATTTTTTCAACCTATGATATGTAAGGTATGGTTTTCAAATTTAATTCTTATGTTCCCATACCCTTACTCTCAAGATTTGTTGATATATTCCTTATTTACTCTTATTGAGCTTCTGAGATCACCCTTTCTTATGTTTCCTTTGCCCATGTTATGAAGACACGTTTGCAGTTGTGTATGTATAAGAAGATTACTATGTGAGAAGATAATTATGGTTTTTGTTAATGATATTTCAGGTAAAAGAATATTTTTGGCCTAGTCTCCAAATACACTAAACCTATACTATCGATGTGCTTGTATTTGTGAAATGTATTGAATATCCATCTAAAAAGATGTAATATTTATGTATGAGAAGTTTGAGTATTTACAATAAATGTGTGTGTGTGTAATTTATATATATTTTTAGTCATTTATACTTTTTATTTTATTATATTTATTTATAATTATATTTATAATTATTATTATATATATAAACATACATTCATATAGTGAAAAAAACTTTATAAATAAAAAAATTACATATTGTTCAAATTTAAATTTATATTTTTATATATCTAAATTATAAAATTTTTAATAAAAATATATATTTATAATATACAAATATATTTATGATTATATATTTATATCCTAACATATATATATGATTAAATTTGAAAAAATATATAAATATAAAAATAATTATATATAAACTGTGATTCCAGTTATGGTGTTCATCAAATAACTTGGTGGTGAAAGATACCCATTAAATTCTTGATCTACCTTTGACAAATTCAATTTAAAAAATACGAAGAATAAAAAACATGAATGAATTTATTAAAATCATTTTAATATTTTAATATTCAACTTGATTGATATCATTATAGAAGTAGTAAAATTACTCCAATATCTAATGGATTATACCACACTATGGATCAAAATTCATAATGATAGAATTCATGTTCTCCAAAGGGGTGCTACTAGATTCTTCAAAGAATATTATTATCGAGCCAGGATCTTGAAAAGAGATTTGGTTTGGATTACAAGCCTTGAAGGTATACTATATAAGAGGGATCACATCCCTTTTATAACCCCTATTAATTTAATAAATATAGTTCTGACATTGAAGCATTGGATTCCATTTTATAGAAACAGAAGTCTAACTACCCATTGGAGACTTATAACTCATTTTGATATATCAAATGGTTTCTCAAGCCATGAATTAATCAATATTATAGATTTCTAACTCAAGAAACCAAATGGTATAGGTGTCATGTGATATGAACTCAAAGGAATAATAAATCATTATATTAACACAACATAATCTAAAACATGTTCTTAAGGATTTGTTAATGGTGACATATTTTTCCCCATGACATGCATCATATACATGGTGTTTCTTACACCATAAGGATATCATAGAATAATATATACCCCCACATTTATTATATATCCAATAATCAACCACTTTCAATAAAATCATTTAATAAATTTATTTTATACTTCAGGACTCCTTTTCAATCCATCTATAACACTTTTCAGTGCAATTTATCAAACATTAATTATTTTAGAAACAAAATTTTTCCCAAAATTTAATCCTTTTCCAATGTTCTAACTGTGTGGTCCTAAAAAAATTTTGTGTTGAAAAAATATAAACTCTTGATTTAATAGATGTAATAAAAGAGATACCACTATAAAATCAACAGTGCTAATAAATGTAGATAAAGGTTTGGTGTGGTCTCGATCAAAAAAACTCATATCTCTACATTAACATTTCCACCACAATATAATTCATATACATCATATATATTTCTATATAATCCATTTTTACATGAAATAATGTGATCACTATAAATGGAACATGTCAATAAGGAATTTTCCATCTCATATATTCATGAGTATATAAAATAGACTACCCAAGGTGATGAATACATCACATTCCATTCATTCTGTAGATGATCACTAAACATATCTCTCACCTTTGTGGCTATGAACGTCACATACATCTCAAAAAATCGTGGACACACATTTCCCCAGTCAAATTCAGTCAAGGGACTGGTCAACTTATCTCATCATCTAACTGGAAAAATCTCATCTTGGGAGATCTCTAAGTAAGTACTTGATTAGAAACATACAAACTATCCCCTAATTATCCAAATCATACTGCTTTAATAACAAAGTTATAAAAGTGTAAAGGTTCTTATAATAGGCAGATATACAACCATGGGTAATGGGGATTGATAATAGGAATAAACCCCTAAGTATATCAATGACTCTAAGACATTCCAAGGGATATACATTGGTGAATTATTAGAAGTAATGATTCTCAACATATTACCTCATGATTCTATTATCTATATCTTATATAAAAAAAAATTATAATGTAAAATATTCTACTAATGATTTTTTTAAAAGGTTGGGGCCGAAGCCTCATTTTTATTATTGAAAAAAAGCAAAGACCTCTTTAACTGGGTAGAGGGAGACCCGTTACATAGCCTGAAGGCCCAGTGGGAATTTAGCACAAGTGAATAAATAAAAAAATACCTTTCTTAATAAAAACATGATACATTTAAAATCATTACATTAAATCTCTTATGTATTGTATACCCAAAAATTTAACATGACATTATTTTTATTGTTATGGTGATGCCTTGGTAAACAAATATAATACATTTTCCTCTATATCCACTCAAAATTTCCTAACATTTCCTCACTTAAGGATCTCTTGTATGTGATGTTATTTTCAAAGGATGTGGTTTTTCCTATGGTGGGGATAGGCTTTCTTAGCCTAAAGAATTTCACCATTGTTTTATTAGTATAACAAATTTCTACCTTGATACTTGGCACTAACCAAGATAAATAAATGAACTTTTTGATCAAACTATCTTCATTCAAAGAAAATGATAGAGTGATATACTCTGCTTATATTTTTGAGTTCACTACAGCTTAATTTTAGGAACTCTTATAACCAAGATCTCCACTATTTAAGAAAAAAATGAAACTAGATTGAGACCTATTGTCATCTTTATTGGATTAGAAAGAATAATAAATATACCCCACACACAAAGCCAATTCTCTCCTACAATTAAAAATAAAATATCATTGGGTAATCTTATATACTTAAGAATGATCTTAACAAGAATTCAATGGTTCTCAATAGGATTGGATTGGTATCTACAAGTTATAGTAAGATCATAAGTGACATCATATCAAGTATGAAAACATGGAAAACATAATGAACCCTATATAGAATGTATAGATAATTCTATCCATCTGTTCTAACTCTTTAAAAGGAAATTTATCCTTCTTAAGATTCATTCCATGAAACACCAGTAAAGACCGCTTTTATGGGTCCTCTATGATAAAAAAACATTTATCACTTCATAAATTTGGGTTCCCTGAATCAGTCTAAGATTCCATAAAGATATATTATACAGATTTGAAAACCTATTAAATTCTTCACTACAACTATATATTTCATATAGAATAAATTACACAACCACATATTTGTAGAATGTAATGTTAGCATCGAATTTATAATAAGTAATATGTATAGCACGCCCATTGTAGTATCCCCTAATATGGCACTCTCCCATGTGGCTAGAAACTATTGTTCATGATAACCCAATAATTAATCTGTGTATGCCGGAGGCTGAAGAATAGAATAGAGGGTGTAGATAGTATAGATGGAGACTATATCACTTTAATATGAAGCTTCATAGTTGAAGAAAAAATTCATAATATAATGGAAATAATCAGAGTAAAACAATATAGAAGATAATAATAAAATTCAACTAATTAATCTAATAAATAGAAAAGGTTTTTGTAATGATGTGCTGGTATAATGACCTATACTTTAAAAACATTGTTATTACTTCATAATTTAATCATACTTATTACAACATATAACAAAACCACAATAGGACCGTGTAGGTATAGTGTCGTTAGAAACTGGGAAACCCAAACAACTGGTTCATAAAGATTCTACATTGTCTCCCATTTATTTAATCATATATAGAATCCATTTTTGGAATATCCTACTTAATACCCTTCTTCGTGACATAGGGAAAATAAAAAATACAAAAGGGTGAGCTCAAATTCTCAGTCAGGGTAAACAAAAAAAATATCAATCACATCATATTCATAAGAACATAACATTTTGGAAATAATAACCTGTAAGAGAGATCATAATTTCATAACATGGGATAAATCATAGTTGTGAAATATAATCCCAATAATCATAATATAAAACATGAAACTTTGTGTCATACACACATAATCATAGAGAATCATTTCTTAGTAGTCAAGACTCATTTCCAAGAATATCTTAGCGGACAAAGTCCATTTCTGAACCGAGTTTACTCCTCGTTTCAGTCCTGTATCACTGAACCAGATTAACCTTCCATTCCAGCCATGTTTGTCTTATTAGATAAAAATCTTTACCCAATGCATTGGAGGGAGATATAGGTCACACCCATCCCATAATGACAACATTCTCATGTGTGCCACATGATCATAAATCATACATCATAGCATAACCCATGTAATAAAAATGGTATTCTTAAACACCATGACATCATAACATAATCCATAAAATGACATCATAAAAATAATTCCATCAGAACATAATCAAATGAATGTAAAAATAGGGAGATAAACGGAACCCTATATTATCTTACATGGAAAATAATTTTGATAAAATGCTTGAAATCCATTCTTGAGGAAAATATCTTTTCAACTTCAAAAACATTTTTACTTTATTAAAATGTCATACAATTTTAAACTAAAATAAGTTGATTAAAAATAAACTTGAAATAATATAAAGTAAGCTCCAAGGAAATATTTTCTATGAAATCATAAAAATCCATTCATTCCATATAAGTTAAAAAACATTCTTCTCGTACTTTGGCCGGAAAAGTCAAAAAGTACCTCGTACTAAAAACGACAAAATATTCCTTTCATATCTTTTTCTAAATACTCACCATTGAGTAATATTGGATTTAAAAAAATTTACTATGATATAAATAATATTACATATTGACGAAACATGGATGTGGTTGATAAATATGCCCTAGTAATTACCAAAGTACAAACAATCTCGGATAAAAATTGAGATTGCGAGATTTTCCATTACCTTAGGTCAGATTTTCTTCATACGTGTCCAAAACTCCTGTATAATGATTTAAATAATTTTATTGACTTATTCCAGAATCTTACTCAATGTTATGATATCATATATGGTCATATTCTTAGCTTCATATTAGAAATATTGCATTGATACTTGTTATTCGGGTGTTTATTGCTTTTTGTTCATATGCGTGTTTTGTCGAATAAATTCTTATTCATATTTTTAGGTTATAGATACCTCCTTCCAGAATTATATTAGTGTAATATATATCATATTTATTAATTCTATTCATTTATATAATCATTATTCATTGAAGATCATGTAGAACGAGTCGCATCACATCGTTGAGACGGTAGGCCGTACGTACGCAAGAGCGATGATATCGTTCCCATGATCGTGGAATTATATTGAAATGTATGTATACTATTTCAGAATTAATATCACTTTATAATAATAATATATTGTTATTATTTACACCATTATACCCATCCATGTAATTTGGTGGTTGAAAACATATTACACCACGGCGTGGACACGGTATTCCGTACGTACGCACCCTCAGTGATTTAGTTTTCCGTAGGATGGATAAAAGGTGAAATAGGTTTGTTTCATATTTATAATAACATATCAGTATATGATTGATAATGATGTTATTTCTTCATAATTAAACAACTAAGGAAGAAAAGTAGAAGAAGAATTAAAGTTGAAAGAATCGGTAACGAACATTACCTCTTCTTTGAAACGCCTCTTCTTAACCTTCTCTTAGGGCACTAAAGATAGTATTTCAAGAAGATGAGGGCCCATAGGATGTTTCTAGGTAAGTGGAGAAGAGAAAATGTTATGGGTTGGCCAATCTTGAACGCTCAATGTGGTGTGAGGAAGATAGGGAGGAGGTTCCCTTTTTTAAGGGAGGAGAGGGGAACCTTAGGAAAAACTTAAAATATTATTTTATAATAAAGTCATATTATTCTTTCAATAGCTCCAAATTGTTTTATTTTAAATATAAGGTGGGTATGAGTCTAAATCCTCTCAACCAATAGATTTAAACAAGTTTAATTTACTATTTTATCCTTATCATTTAGACTTAACTCTATGTTATATAATTTAACTTTTACCGTGTCTTTTTGTTTTCTTACACTATATGGTTAAAAAACTTACTATAACAAGAAAAACAAACCCCAAGTGGTTAATTATTAATATGTATATATATATATCCTTATCGAAGTCATTCGTCCAAACCATTGATTTTTAGGAATAAAATAATAAATAATAATATAATATTTGTTTTAAAAACTATTTTATGTCAATTTTTCCACTATTTAGTACTTGATTTTTTTGAAAATCATAACAGCATGATTAGTTCAAAAAAAGTTAATTAAATAAATATAAACATTTCATATTCACATATAAAATTAGTGGAATTCATTAAAATTCTAAAATTAAATTTATTTGGGTATTTATAACATCAATTATGTTAATTTTCCATTAATAAGTTAATTACTTCATCATCATTGTGTCTGGAATAAATTAAATTATTTAATGTATAAAAATTATAAATAAAATACAATTATGTAGGAAATATTTTCAGCTTACTAATTAATTTTTATAGTGGAATTTATCTTATGTATAACCCTATATTAAAAATGTTTTAATTATTAAACATTGATTTTAACTATTATAATTCTTCTTTAAATAAAATAATTATAAATGTCCTAATCTAATCCAAGTGGACCTAAAGGGTAATATTTTATTCCTAAGGTTTTTTTTGGTCGAATTCCACATATCCAATAGAATTAGGATATGTTTTAGGGTAATAATACTATCATTTTTACCGTTAATTACCCTATTTACTTTTAACCGTGGTAAATAAAAGTAAAAAGTTATTATTCACCAAAAATTATTTTTATCTTATTGAACCACATTTTACTCCTTGATATTAACCATGTCTCTCGTATTTTCTAGATTCCACTCACAGAAGTGGTAAAATTATGTTTTAGGTAAATTTTCAAACTATCCTAGGAGCTGGGTAAAAGACGGTGAAAAGATCAATAAATTTTTTATATGTCTACAATTATTATAAAGTTACTCTAATGAATTACATTGAACTTATATAAGTATTATGTATCAATTTTTACCTAAAATAAATTTAAATAAAATAAATAATTATTTATATAAAAAGTCAGTTTCTAAATAGTAACCCAGTGTTTTCACTATTCATTAAAAATTGAATGGTTTCAAAAAAATACAAAAAAATCACCATAGGCTAATTTCGTTATTTTGAATCCAAAAATGATGTACATTTTGAAAGATAAAACTTATAAAATTTCAAAAATTTGGTATTACTATTCATAACAGCTAGTTTTAATAATATTTTAATAGCATATCGTTGTTTAGTGAAACTCAGTATTGCGTACAACGTAAGCTATCGAGGAAGGTCGTGATTGCGTGTAAAGTAGGCCAAGATAGTGTTGTGTGTATTGAAAGATTCTTTTTATTATGTATATAACATAAAAAAATATTTCTCATAAAAATCTTGGGTGTTGCATTCTACCACCTTTAAAATGAATTGTGCCCTCGAAATTCGTCACTTTGTAACAAACAGATGAGGATACCTCTCCCTCATCATTTCCTCAAGCTCCCATGTAGCTTCTTCTAATGGTGGTTCCTCCATAAAACTTTCACCAAGCGAGTGGTCTTGTTCTGTAGGACATTTTCGCTACGATCCAGAATCTCTATCGGTTGTTCTTCATAAGAAAGATCTTGCTCCAGCAGTACAACTTCTGAGCTGAGTACATGTGAAGGATCAGGTATGTAATTTCTCAGGATAGATACATGGAACACATCATGAACTTTAGAGAGATTCGGTGGAAGCGCCAATTGGTATGCTACCTTCCCAACATGATCCAGTATTTCGAAAGGACCGATATACCTAGGGCTTAGCTTTCCCTTCTTTCAAAATCTCATTACTCTCTTCCAAGGAGATATTCGTATAAACACTTTATCAACCACTTCAAACTCTAGGTCTTTTCTTCAGTTGTTGGCATAACTTTTTTGTCGAATCTGAGCTGCTCTTATGTGTTGTTGAATAGATCTGACCTTTTCTGCCATCTCATCAACAAGATCAGGTCCTAATAGTTTTCTTTCCCCAACTTCATCCCAGCAAGTTGTTGTCCTACATTTCTTTCCATAGAGAGCTTCATAAGGAGCCATCTGAATACTGGAGTGAAAGATATTATTATAAGAAAATTCCACCAAAGGTAGGTGTTGATCCCAACCACCTTCGAAATCCATAGATAAATCTCTTAACATATCTTCTAGAGTTTTAATTGTTCTCTTATACTGACTGTATGTATGAGGATGATAAGCAGTGCTGAAACTCAACTCTGTATCTAAAGTAAACTGAAGACTTCTCTAGAAATTTGAAGTAAACCTCGGATCCTGATCAGATATAATGGAAAGTGGTACTCCATGTAATCTTACATTTTCCTTTACATATATCCTGGAAAGTTGATCAAGAGAGAAATCCTCTCTAATAGAAATGAAGTGTGCCGACTTTGTAAGATGATCAACTATGACCCAGATAAAATTATTGCCTTTGGATGTTTTAGGAAGTCCGGTGACAAAGTCCATAGTGATGTTTTCCCATTTCCATTCGGGTATGGGTAATGGTTGTAACATCCCCTTTGACTTCTATCTCCCAGCTTTAACTTGGTGATAAACCAAGCATCAAGAGACGTATTCAGCAACATATCTTTTCATTCCATCCCACCAGAAGTACTCTTCCCGGTCCCTATACATCTTTGTGCTTCCAGGATGAATAGATAATGAAGAACTATGAGCCTCATCCAGCAACTCCTTCTTTTATTCTGGAATGGGAGGAACACAAACTCGATTCTTGAACCTTATTATCCCATCACAATCATGGTTGAATTCAGGAACATTTCTCACCTTCTTTGGTAACTCTACATCTTCTTTTTGTGCCACATTAATCATCAAATGTATAGATGGTTGATCATTCATTTGAAAAAGATAAGATTTTTCTCCTTCCATTATAATTCCAAGATCTATCCTTTGTAAATCCATAAATATTGGAACTTTTTTGATACGTATCATGGATAAGCTAGCATGATCTTGTTGACTTAATTCATCTACCACCTTGTTTTCTTTCCCAGGGTGTTAATGAGTTGAGAAGTCGTAATCCTTAATCAGCTCCAACCATCTTCTTTGGCGCATATTCGGCTCCTTTTGTGTGAAAATATACGTTAATCTTTTATGATTAGTATAAATATCACACCTTTCACAATAGAGATAATACCTCTATATTTTTAATCCAAAGATTATCATAGCTAACTCCAAATCAGGAGTTGCGTAATTTTGCTCATGTATTTTCAAATGTCGTGAGGCATAAGCTATCACCATATCGTTTTGCATGAGAACACACCCCAATACCTTCTTGGATGCATCACTGTAGATCACAAACCTTTCTCCACTAAATGTCAGTGTGAGCACATGTGCACTGGATAACCTTCCATTTAATTCCATGAAATTCTCTTCACACACCTCTATACAAATGAACTTGACTCCTTTTTGAGTCAACCTGGTGAATGGATTAGATAATCTTGAAAAATCATTCACAAAACGTCGATAATATCCAGCCAAACCAAGAAAACTTCAGATCTCAGTTATTGTTGTTGGTCTCGACCATCTTTTGATAACCTCTGTTTTTTTTATCCCCAGATATCCCCTCTTTTGAGATTATGTGACCCAAAAATTAAACTTCTTGAAGCCAAAATTCCCACTTGGTAAATTTTTCATAAATCTTCTCCTTTCTCATGGTCATCAATACAATTCTGAAGTGATCTTCATGTTCTTCCTTGCTCTTTGAATAGACAAGAATATTGTCTATAAAGACTACCACAAACTGATCAAGATATTCTCTAAAGACTCTATTCATCAGGTCCATGAAGATAGCATGGTCATTAGTAAGACCTAATGGCATCACTATAAATTCATAGTTTCCTTACCTTGTATGGAAAGTCGTCTTTGGTATATCCTCCCTTTTGACCCTTAATTAATGATACCCTGAATAAAGATCAATCATGGAAATGTATTGAGCTCCACGTAGTTGGTAAAATAAGTCATCAATGCGTGGGGGGATATTTGTTCATGATAGTTATCTTGTTAAGTTCTAGATAATCAATGCAGAGTCTCGTTGATCCAACTTTCATCTTAACAGACAGAACAGGTGCTCCCCAAGGTAATGCACTAGGGCGTGTGAATCCCTTATCAATATTTTCTTGGGGTTGCTTCTTCAATTCCTACAAATCAATTGGGGCCATTCTACAAGGTGTCTTTGAAATAAGTAAATCACCCGGTATGAGATCTATTGAAAACTCAAATTTACAATTTGGTGGAAGACCATGCAATTCCTTCAGAAAGAAATCATCAAATTCTTGTACAATGGGAATATTCTTAATCATCAGTTTCTCTCCAACCATTCAAGATAAATAACCTTCATTTATTGGAAATCAAAACCCATATGATGGATGAAATTTCCAATGGAAGGTTATTTTCATCCTTGCATCGATATACGATCATAGATTGATCTAGAATATGAAATGTGAATTCACTTCTTTGGCAATTGATAAGAGCTCCATATAAAGAAATCCCATCCATGGCAAGAATCACATCAAATTCCACTATAGGAATGACCACAAGATTTTAATTAATCACTTTCCCACAAACATCAATCGGAGAAAAATTATAAACTTTTGATGCGACTATTGTTCCATTAGGGGTTTTCACAGCTAACTAAACACCTAATTGTTGAGGTAATACGGTGATACCCTTAGAATATTCATCAGAAATAAAAGAGTGGGTGGATCCAGAATCAAATAAAACATTTGCTACTATAGAGTGGATGGTAAGTGTACCTTTCACCACTTCGTTATCGTACTCCACATCACTGATAGAAATTACATGAGACTTTCCTTTGTCTTTATCCTTAACATTTTATTAACATCGATCATCATCAACAACCCTTAAATTAGGGTATTGATTGGCATAATTCCCCCATTTCCTTGCACTTGTAACATTCAAGTGCAAGAGGTGCACTCTGTGTAGCCTTTTCTTTGTTCTCATCACTAGACATCTTCTTCCCATCATTGCGGAATTCAAATGCCCGATGGCCTTCCTTTCCACATTTGAAGCATTTACTTATCCCTTTAAGACAACTCCCTCCATGTTTCTTTCCACACATTGAGCATAAGGGAAAACTCATCTTTTTTTAGTGTGCTCTTTAGATATTCCTTTGAATTCCATTTAACTCTTCTTATCAAACCCATATGACTGATGGGTTACTCCAATCTCCATCTCAACCTTGAGAGCATATCAAACGGTTTCCTCGTAGCTATTTAATTCCCTTATGGATAACTCCTTTCGGAGACTTGGTTTTAAGTCACTAAATAATAGATCAATCTTACTCTCAGGTTGGATAATAATCACAGAAGCATACCTTGAAAGTCTTGTAAAATTTTCTTTGTAGGTACCAACAGATTCATCATCCTTTTGCATCAATTCAAGAAACTCCTTTTCCATCTTTTTTCAAAGAATAAGAGGGAATTACTTAATGAAAAATAAGTTCTTGAACTCGTCCCATTCCATGGATTCAATTTCATGTCTCTGCCTCGTATTCTTGATAAGATTACACTGTTGATCAACTTCACCTTCCAAATGATATACTATTAAGATGAATTTATCATGTTCAGAACATTGAAGAACTGAAAATATCATTTCAGTGGTACTGATCCACTGTTCAGCCACTAATGGATCAGAAGACCCGCTGAATGAGGGTGGATGCTGCCTCATGACAGATTCAACAGAATGTTTCTCCTTCATTTTCTCATTTGGAAGTCCTGCATGATTCATAGCTTGAGTGGCTACATGATTTTTCATTCCATCTCCCATAACATTTGGTTGCTCAGGGGTACAATCATTGCATTGCCGGTCGCATTCCGCATTAACATGGTTCCTTCGGGTTCCATCCATTGACTAAAACCAAGAATAATAGTGTGAGAAACAATAATTATAATAGGAAAACCACATAATCAAAAATTTCACACTTGAGGTCTTATCATAGGTTATTCATGGCCATTTCTAAAACACTAAGATTGTGTTCTATGGTTAGATATATCCTTAGGTTTCTTACTAAGGATTTCAAATCCTAGTTTCCAAAGGTTTACTATACCTTTCCTCTGATACCAACTATAATGACCCATACTTTACATACATTATTATTACTTCATAATTGAAGCATACTTATTACAACATAAAACAAAACCATAATAAGACCATATAGCTATAGTGTCTTTAGAAACTGGTAAACCTAAACAACTGGTTCATAAAGCATCTACATTGTATCCCATTTATTTCATCATATCTAGAATACCTTTTTGGAATATCCTAGTTAATACCCTTATTCCTGACCTAGGGAAAAGAAAACATACAAAATGTTGATCTCAAATTCTCAGTAAGGGTAAAGAAAATAAATGTCAATCACATCATATTCATGAGAACATAACATTTTGGAAATCTTAACCTGCAAGAGAGATCATAATTTCATAACATGGGATAAATCATAGTAGTGAAATGTAAACCCAATAAGCATAACATGAAACATGAAACTTTTTGGCATACACACATAATCATAGATAATCATTTATTAGTAGTCAAGACTCATTTCCAAGACTATCTTAGCGAAAAAAGTCTATTTCTGAACCGAGTTTACCCCTCATTTCAGTGATGTATCACTGAACCAGAATAACCTGTTGTTCCAGCCATTTCAATATCATGAGATATAAATCATTACCCAATGAATTGGAGGGAGATATAGGTCCCACCCATCTCATAATGCTACCATTCTTATGTGTGCCACAAGATCATAAATCTTACATCATAGCATAACCCATGTAATAAAAATGAGATTCTTAAACATCATGTCATCATAGCATAATCCATAAAAAGACATCATGAAAATAAATCCATCATAACATAATAAAATAAATTTAAAAATAGGGATAGAAACAGAACCCTATATTATCTTATATGGAAAATAATTTTGATAAAATGCTTGAACTCCGTTCTTAAGGAAAATATCCTTTCTACTTCAAAAACATTTTTCCTTTCATAAAATGACATATAATTTTAAACTAAAAGAATTTGATTAAAAATAAACATGAAAACTTGTAATGTAATCTTCATGGAAATAATTTTCTACGAAATCATAAAAATGCATTCATGCCGTATAAGTTAAAAAAACATTCTTCTTGTACTTTGGCTGGAAAAGTCAAAAAGTACCTTGTACTAAAAACGACAAAATATTCCGTTCATATATTTTACTAAAAACTCACAATTGAGTAATATTGGATTTAAAAAATTGTAGGAGGATAGAAATAATATTACATATTGATGAAAAATGGATGTGGATGATAAATATTCCCTAGTAATTACCGAATTATAAACAATCTCGGATAAAAATTGAGATTGAGAGATTTTCCCTTACCTTAGATCTGATTTGCTTCGTACATGTCCGAACCTCCTTTATAATGATTTAAATAATGTTATTGACTTATTCCATAATCTTACTCATTATTATTATATCATATACGGTCGTATTCTTAGCTTCGTATTAGTAATATTTCATTTCTACTTGTTATTCGAGTGTTTATTGCTTTTTGATCTTATGCGTGTTTTGTCGAATGAATTCTTATTATTCTTTTTAGGTTATATATACCTCTTTATAGAATGATATTACTTTAATATATTTTATATTTATTCATTCAATTCATTTATATAATCATTATGCATGGAAGATCATGTATAATGAGTCGCATCACATCGTGGAGACAGTAGGCCGTACGTACGCACGAGCGATGATATCGTTCCCATGATCATGGAATTGTATTGAAGTGTATGTATACTATTTAAGAATCAATATAACTTTACAATAATTAGATATTGTTATTCTTTAAACCATTATACCCATCAAAGTACGTTGGTGGTTCAAAACAGATTACACCATGACGTGGAGACGGTATTCCATATGTACGCACACGCGGTGATTTTGTTTTCCGTAGGATGGATAGAAGGTGAAATAGGGTTGTTTCATATTTATAATAACATATCAATATATGAGTGATACTGATGTTATTACTTCATAATTAAACAACAAAATAAGAAGAAGTAGAAGAAGAAATAAAGTTGAAAGAATCGGTAACAGACATTACCTCTTCTTTGAAGCACCTCTTCTTAACCTTCTTTTAGGGAACTAAATATGGTCTTTTTAGAGGACCAGGACCTCAAGGATTTTTCTAGGGAAGTAGATAAGGGAAATTGTCAGGGTTTTTCTGAGTTTGAAGGCTCAAAGTGGTGTGAGGAGGAGAGGGAGGAGTTTCCCTTTTATAAGGGAGGAGAGGGGCACCTTAGGAAAAACATAAAATATTACTTTATAATAAAGTCATATTCGGTTTTTAATAGATCAAAATTGATTTATTTCAAAGATAAGGTGGGGAGGGGTCAAAATCCTCTCAACCAATAGATTTTATAAAAGTTAAGATAACTATTGTATCCTTATAATTTAGATTTAACACTATGTTAAATAATTTAACTTTTGCCGTGTCTTTTTGTTTTCTTACACTATATGGTTCATAAACTTACTATAACAAGACAAACTAACCCAAAGTGGTTCATTATTAATATATATATCCTTATATAAGGCATTTTTCTGAACATTAGATTTTTAGAAATAAAATAATAATTAGTAAAATAATATTTGTTTTAAAAACTATTTTATGTCAATTTTGACAGTATTTAGTACATGATTTTTGTGAAAATAATAACAGCATTATTAGTTCAAAAAAAGTTAATTAAATCAATAATAACATGTCATATTAACCTAGGAAACTAGTGTAATTCTTAAAAAGACTAAAATTTCATTTATTTGGGTATTTAGAACATCAATTATGTTAATATTTCATTAATAAGGTAATTACTGCATCATCATTGTGTCATAGATAAAATAAATTATTTAATGTCTAAAAATTATAAATAATATACCATTATGTAGTAAATATATTTATATTTCTAATGAATATTTATAGTTGAATTTATCTTATGTATAACCCTATATTAAAAATATTTTAGTTATTAAACCATGATTCTAACTATTTTAATTCTTCTTTAAATAAAATAATAATAAATGTCCTAATCTAATCCAAGTGGACCTAAAGGGTAATAATTTATTCCTAAGTTTGTCTTTGGTCGAATTAAACTTATCCAATATAATTAGTACATGTGTTAAGGTAATAATACTATCATTTTTACCCTTAATTACCCTATTTACTTTTAACTGTGGTAAATAAAAGTAAAAAGTTATTATTCACCAAAAGTTATTTTTATTTTATTGAACCAAATTTTACTCCTTGATATTAACCTTATGTCTCGTATTTTTGAAATTCTACTCACATAAGCGATAATATTATGTTTTATGTAAAATGTTAAACTCTCCTAGGAGCTGGGTAAAAGACGGTGAAAATTTCCATAAAATTTTTATATGTCTAAAATTATTATAAAATTAATCTAATGAATTGAATTGAACTTATAAAGGTATTATGTATAAATCTTGAACTAAAATAAATTTTAATAAAATAAATAATTATTTATATAAAAAGTCAGTTTTTAAATAGTAACCCAGTGCTTTCACTATTCATCAAAAATTGAAATTTTTCAGAAACATACCAAAAATTCACCCTAGGCTAATTTTGATATTCTGAATCCAAAAATGAAGTCCATTTTGAAGGATAAAATTTATAAAATTTAAAAAATTGGGTATTACTATTCATAACGGCGAGTATTAATAATATTTTAATATCATATCATTGTTTAGTGAAACTCTGTATTGCATACAATGCATGCTATCGAGGAAGGTCATGATTGCATGTAATGTAAGCCATGCTAGTTCTGTGTGTAGTGAAATATTCCTTTTATGATTTATATAACATAAAAACAAAATATTTCTCATAAAAATCTCAGGTGTTACAGTTGGACTGTATCTAAATGACATTCTAGACCAATATAAGAAAACAATTGTAGACTTAAATAAAAGGTTCTAAGTCCTAGGTCCTGAATCCCATGTCAGACCCATCATCAAAATCTAGCCCAAGGATAGACAAAAAAAATAAACAACAATATCTTTTTCCCTATTCCAAACCAACATCCATTAAATATGCTCAGGTTCTAAATTGCAGCCCGAATAGGGTGCAAGTAAAATGAATAAGTTTGACACCACCATGTACAAAATAAAACAATATGATAAAAAGTGTATGAAAAAAGAAAAAAATGGGTATATTAATTAATTCTAAAATTAAATAAATACAACAACCTACTTCGGTACTATGTCATAATATCTCCGAGCATGAATTCTAACCTTTCCTACCACAACCATATAACCATGATAAATAACCTACTTCGATGCCATTCCATAAAATCTCTGAGCATGTCCTAAAACTATTCCAACCACAACCATATAACAATTGTATAGTTACAAAAAACAGTTTGGGTTAAATCTCTATAAACATTACAGTATGGGATTTTGAATAAACCTCTCTCTATAAGTATAACAGAATGGATTAGGCCAAACCCACTCACTGTCAGCATTACAACATGTACGTGTGCAAGTGTCTAGGCCTAGCCCATTATCTAATCATCATAACATAAAACACATTTCCTATCATACAACATGGATATATTAACAACTATATCCATGAATCTTTTGTAATCCACATTTCAATTCAATTTAGAATATATTAATAACAATATCAATAATCATTATGCAAAAATTTATTGATTCTATAAGAATAAATAACCATAGGTTACATGTCATGCTAGAACATACATTAATCCATTATCCAATTACAAAATAATAAGAATCCAACTGAATTTAAAGGATAATCTCATTAAATAATTTAATTAATTTGGGAACACACAATGAGGAAAGAATCACAATATTAAATAAACATAATAATAATCAGACCATATGGTTAATATTTATATACCTACCTTTAACCGATGATCAAAAAATTATACCAACTGGAATTTCCCATGAGGAAGAAGGTCTGGGTGATTTCAAAGAGGTTCCTAGATCCATACTAGACAAGATCAAAAACAACAATGCAATCGACTAATAGATTTTACCATAATGGGTTGGATACAATGAAGATAAGGAAGATACCCAACCAATAGGACTTATAAGGGAATGATCACACAAATGAGGTGTTTGAAACATAATTTGGCACTAAAAAATTTCTTGGAAAATTCCATTGTGTCCAGAGGATAGGATCTATAGTGAAAACAATTTCACATTCAGCCACACATCATGTTTAAAACAGAAGGATGTGAATTTAAACAGTGTATAATATGGTTTCACATCAACAAAATGTTTTAATGGTATTCTCCAAAAGAGAAATCACCTCAGATTTATTTATTTAAAGTTAAAAAACAATTACATGATGTATAATACCTTTACACCATATCAAAATGTTCGATAATTGATTTTTCAATCCATTTTCCTTTTAAACCACTTAAAACCCCTTTAAATTTTTGAAACTTACCAAGAACCCATATTAATAATTAACCCATTCCAACCCAGTATTCATTTATTAGAACAACAATACATTCCCAAACTTTAGTTCATTTTATCCAACATAGGATCTCTATATCTGAAAAAGACTTGGCTACTAAGGCTCAAACAAATAACTCAGAGAGAAACATACCTAGAAAAATATAGGATCATATAATATCACCACATAATAATAGATCATCCCCGAGATTCTTCAGCCAACACTATGAGTTCTCAGTAAAGAAGTTAGACTTTTATGTTCACATATAGGACTCCCTTTCCCATGTATCCTCCTAAACTCAGCCATCCTTCCAATACAATCGAACAAACGGTGTAGTCTTACCCAAAGATATTTCTCTCTACAACCCACAACTTGTATTTGATGTTTTGAAATGGATGCATCTGCATAAATCTCTATGTTTGTAACATCTATCACCTAGGATGGTTTTTTATGACATTTCTAGATTTGAAACATGTGGAACACATCCTGTAAGGTGTTTTATCATTTTTCAATGGCAATATAGTATGCCATTGGACCAACCCTTTACACTATTTAATATATAATGACTAACCTGGGTGCTATATTTCCTTTTTTTTATGTG
Organism: Viscum album; assembly: GCA_963277665.1. Taxonomy (NCBI): domain Eukaryota; kingdom Viridiplantae; phylum Streptophyta; class Magnoliopsida; order Santalales; family Viscaceae; genus Viscum; species Viscum album. Next base: position 65,414,014 of record OY728139.1, read on the forward strand.
ATACAACACTACCCCATCATTTAATAAACATAAAGAAAAACATTTTTGACCAACCTCAATTTCCATGGGTTGTCTCTGAAGGTCATCATATGATTCCTTCTAGTTCTGTGTGGCCACCAACTTCTATATAATTGACTGAACATATTCAAATGTCTCCTGAATGATACTAGGCCCAACAAGTCATGGCTCACCTGCCTTCATCCCAAAATGAGGTGAACAACACAACCTACAATAGAAATCCTTAAATGGTTCCATTTGGACCGATTCATAGAAGCTATTAGTTTATATTAACTCCACGAGTGTCATATTCTGTTATAATGAATCACAAAAATCCAAAACATGGGATTAAAGAATATCCTCAAGAACGGGAATATCACTCTTAGTATGACCATAACTCTTTAAATGATAGGTTGTTCTGAAAAAACTATTAATACTATGACTTTATGAAGAACCTTCCAAAAACACTATATGAAATGAAGATCTCGGTCTGAAACGATACTCATCAGAGCACAATGAAATCGAACCAACTCGCTCAAAAAATGATTTCCCAGCTCTTACACTATAAAAGTTTCTCAAATAGGTAAGAAGTGGGATACCTTAGTCATTAGATACACAAAAACCCATACCACATCATTATTAAGTCTATTCCTGGGTAATCCTATCATGAAATCCATCTTTACATTATCACATTTCCACTAAAGGGTGGGTAAAGGTTGTAAAATACCAGTTGGCCTATAATGCTCGGTTTTCACCTACTGAAAAGTGAAGCATCTAGACATGAATCTTGCCTCTTATTTCTTCATTCTAGACCACTAGTACCTTCTATGGAGGCCACAATACATCTTTTTAAACCAATATTCACTGCCCATTTAGAAGCTTGATACTCCCGTACTAGCTCCTCATGTCATCCCCTAAGAACCCATAAGTGTCCAAGAAAAAGTAGGAAAATTTCCACCTCTAGGAGACCATCCTGATGGAGGCTCCCCCATCATATAATTTTTTTTCTTAGAACTAAGGCTTACGTGTTAGAAAAATGGTCAGTATTAATCCTATCCAAATTCACTGGTATAAGTTAGAGCTACTCTCCCTGAGATTATTAACCATCCAGATGCATGTCCGCAAAAAAGAGACATTATCTGTCGCACCTCATGTGAATCCCACACTTCATATATCTATGAATTTCTGCACAAATCTTAATCAAATATGTTTCCATTTCATGCTATATAATCCAATTCAATGTTGAAAGACTATAGATACTCGGCCTACCACTTATACCAAAAGGTTAATGTCTCACTAAGAAAAGATATACCTAAGGATTTTTTAATCCCAATATACCCTAAACCATTCACCCATGAGATAGTCTCTCAAAAATCTCAGGAAATTTACCACTACCACTAACTCCAGTTCATGAGTCAGCTACTTCCTATCATGAGGACTCAGCTACCAAGATCCATATACAAAAACATGATCCTCCTGCATTAGAACTTCTCTGAGTCAAACTCTTTGTACATTATAGTACACAGTATATGATTTACCTAGAATAAATAAATTGAGTATAGGTGTTGAGATAATCCTAACATTCATCTCTTGGAAATTTATTTCATAAATAATAAACCAAACATGATTCGATCCTTTCTGGGTCATCCCAGACATTGGTGCTTCCAAATGTGAGAAATATTGGATAAAATGATGGTAATAACCTGCTAAACAAAAATGCTTTATTTTTCTAAGGTGTTCATAAATGTTTCTTAATATATCATGGATATAACTTTCTCTAGATCCACTAATACTCCAACTTTTGAGATTACATGTCTCAAGAATTTAACATTATTTATCAGGAAACTACATTTGGTTATCTTGGAATAAATCTTATGCTCCCTCAATATACTCAAGTTGTTTTCAAGACGTTTGGAAGGATTGTATTTTAATTGGAAGAACACAAAGATATAATTGAAAAGAAACAACACAAATTTATTCAAAAAAGGATTAAATATCCTATTAATTAAGTCCATGTATACCATAGGTTCATTAGTCAACCAAAACGACATCACTACAAATTCATAAAATGCATAACTACCCCTAAAATCAGTCTGAGATATGTTTGATAGTCTCAAACATAACTGATGATATCCTGATTTCAATTAAATTTTGGAGATGATCTTCTCACCTCTCAACTAATAGTAAATATCATCAATTAGAGGATATTAGTTTTTGATAGTCATCTAGTTCAACCTCCGATATACCACACATATGTGCAACGATCCATCGGCCTTTTGGTGAATATAACTATAGAACCCCGAGGATATATACTTTGTCATATAATGAATTTATATTCTATATCATCCAAATGAACCTCAAACTCATTAATCTTTATTGGTGTCATTCTGTAAGGAAGGATAGAAACAGACTCTACTCCCCGCAAAAAATTGATCATGAACTTGAACTATCACTCAGGAGGTGAGACACAAAACTTCTCTCTGAAAACCTACTGAAAACGTTCTACCACTAGAGGAAATTATTCTTGATGAGTTCCAAAATTATATAAATAATGATCAGTGATTTTACCCATGATAAAATTTAATATGCACTGAATTGGTCCTTTATGACCAGCTTAAATATCCCACTCAACTTGGTGAGAGTAGTTGCTTCCTTCTAGACATTGGAATGTAACTCTCCTCATGTAATAGTAGATATGATTGTATAGAACCAACCAATCCATACCAATAATCAAGTCGAAGCATGTAATTTCTAGAACAAATTGTTCCCAAAAGAAACGAAAAGCACCAATATTTATACAACATGACTTGCAACGTTTGATTTTTTCATACTATACTCCCAATAGTGTATCAATGGTTAAATCCCAATTTGTTATATCTATATCAAATCCTAAATCATTTTATAAAAGAAAAGATATAAAATAATGAGAACCTATTACATCAAAAAAACACAATATAAGGTAGATGATACAAGAATCATATTTCTAATGGTAGACGGTCCAACATCCACATCAGCTGGAGTAGTCTGCATAATGTGAAACTGACTTGTCCCTCCTTCATGGAATTTAGTCTAAATACCCAAGACTATTTCCCTTTCTTCGTAATTTTTCTCATTCATTGGGGTACCACATACCAAGCCCCATCTTGAATAGTATGTGTAACTCCATCTACCAGCCTACTATGGTGTAGCAGAGCACCTTCCCAATTTTGGTACATTTTCTGATCCGCTTCCACTAGACTAGTGCGGAAAGTTTGAACAGAACTTTTGAAAATGACCCAGTCTGCCAAAGATACGACACTCGACTTCAGGGTAAGGACATTATGGGATCCTATTGAAAAATATGCCACACTGATTGCACTGGAATGGAACACTGACTTCAAATGGTCTTCTATTCCCTAACTTCTCTTCCTACTTCTTCTTTGTAAGAAATCGTCACAACACTTATTCTTACCAGTAAAAGAGGAACTCATATATTTCCCTACTAAAATAGCTTGGCTACTTCTCAATGCCTCTCTTAGATTCCATTCCATAATGAGCCATGATTCCTCACATCTCTAAATCTTCTTAAATGAAAAATTTTTACCTACAACCTAGTCTCATAGTGAAGAAAATCTAGGAAACATCTCTCCTTGGAGATCTCGTCAGCTTCCAAGCATGGGGAAAAGCATTGTAGGTGAGTAAAACATCTAGAATATTCCATCACAAACAAACCCACATGAGTCAGATGCATGAACTCATGACCTTTTTCAACCCACAGGGTTTCGTTATAGAAATGAATTAGGAAATTTGTCTCAAATTACTTCCTAGAAAACTCATTCTGATGTCCAGCTTCCTCTAGAATATCCCCCAAAATATTAGAAGTTCCATGGATCAAATACACATCAAAATTCATACTCATATCTGTGGGTGTCTAGAGATTCTTTCATATTTTATGGAGTGAATCATTTTAGAACACGAGTGCTTCAGGTCTCCCTTAACCAATAAACATAGATGGATGTTGAAGATGATACCCTCTTTTCAGCTTATATATCCTAGTAATTGTAATAAAATTCTCCCTTTTCATGGATCGTATGGCCCTTAGGAATCTATCGCAAAGCTAAACACCCATCTCCTTCTCTTGAACTATAGGAATACAGCAACCAATTCATTAAATACATTATTTATACTTCATAATTGATGTATATTTATTACAACATATAACAAAACAATGAAATCACTGTATAGGTATAGTGTCTCTAGAAACTGGGAAACATAAACAACTAGTTTATAAAGCATCTACATTGTCTCCCGTTTAATTTATCATATCTAGGCTCTTTTTTGGAATATCATATTTGATACCCTTTATCCTGACCTGGGGAAAAGAAGCATACAAAAGGGTGATCTCGAATGCTCAGTAAGGGTAAACATGGAGAACATAAAACAATCCAAAAACATTTTAACCTAAAAACATAAAAATAAAATTTAAACATCAAAATCTTGAGCAATTACCTAAAACATGGAAATAAGTAAGGCATGGATCATAAAGTAACATCCATGATGATAAAATATCCTGGTAATAAAACAAGTAATTGTGGAAAACCATTAAGCACATGATATAATTTTTATAGTAGCCAAGGCATTGCTTCCAAGACCGTCATAATGGACAAAGTCCGTTACTAAACTGGTTTTACCTAACATTCCAGCCATGTATTATTGAATAGGATTCACATGTAGTTCCAACCATGTCAATATCATGAGATATAAATCATTACCCAATGCATTGGAGGGATATATAGGTCCCACCCATCTCATAATGAAATCATTCTTTCATGTGCCACAAAATAAACATAAATCATTCATCATAACCCAACGAATAAAATGGGATTCATAAACATCATCCCACCATAAAATAAACCATATAAAACCATTTAAATAATCAATATATAATACTTGAAACATATCCATATTAAATAATGTCATCATAGATGGAAAATAAGTTTGATAAAACACTTGAAATGAAGTCTTGAAGAAAATATCCTTTCTTCTTTTAAATCATTTTCTTTTCTCAAAACGACGTGCAGTTTTAAAAAGAAATAATTTTGTTGAAAATAATCATGAAATATTTTAGAGAATGCTTTATTTAATTAAGGCATTATGAAATTGTAAAAATCTATTCACGACGTATAAGTTAAAAAAAATTCTCCTCATACTTTTTACAAAAAGTCAAAAAGTACCTCCTATGGTAAACAAAAGAAAGATTCCTTCCATACCACATAGAAAAAGAAAAAAAGAGGTAAACAAAAATTTAAACATACAGATAAAAATATTAAAAACATTATTAAAAACATTTATTATAAAACGTGGACATGTTTGATAAATATAACACCAGTAAATACATATGAATAAACAATCTTGGATAAGAAAAATAATGGAATAATTATCTATTACCTTAGGTCCAATTTCTTATGTACATGTCTGAAACTCCAATGTTTTTGGTTTAAACATATTATAAACTTGTAACATAACCATAATAATATTTATGATAACATATATGATTGACTGTGACTTTATATTTCTCTTTCATTTTTCAATTCCATATTAAAGCAGCTTTTGGAGTAAAATCGTTTCATTTATCGTATGTGTTTTGACTTGATTTTTTTTATATGAATACATAGATCATGATTAATTACTTCTAGAAGGAAAATCATGATTTATATATCATATATATTCAATATATTAATTATATAATTGATCAATAAATGGAATGAAATACACCGTTCATTTAGAGGGTAGGCAGTGCATACGCATGAATGCTGTTTTTGTTTCCTTATTAAGGTAAATGACACACACACACACATATATATATAAATAAAAAAAAATCTAGTATAATTATTATTTCATATATCTCATAATTATTTAATATATATATATATATATTATAATTATTCTTTAATGGTTAACATGGAGAATGAATCTCATCGTGTCATGGAGATGGTAAGTCGTACGTACGCACGGGCGATGATATCATTTCCATGATTGTGGAATTGTATTGAAGTGTATGGGGTATAATATTTTAGAATAAAAATCACATTAAAATAATCATATATATTAATTTAATCCTTCATTATACCCATCCATGTATGTTGGTGATGAAAAAAAGATTACACCATGGTGTGGAGACGGTATTCTGTACGTACGAAGGTGTGGTGATTTCATTTTTCGTGGGATGGATAAAAGGTGAAATAGGGTTGTTTCATATTCATAATAACATATCAGAATATTATTTATACCTATGTTATTAATTTATAATGAAACAACTAAAGATGAGGAAGTAGAAGAAGATATAAATTTAAAAGAATCAGTAGAAGATATTACCTCTTCCTTGAAGTACCTTCTTTAAATTCTTCTTAGGTCACTAGAGTTGGTCTTTTGAGAAGACCAGAACCTCTATAATGTAACTATAGAGGATAAGATGAGGTATTGGAAGGGGTGTGATGATATTGATCGCTCAAAATTGAGTGAAGAGGAGGGGGAAGTGGATCATTTTTATAAGAGATGAGAGGGGCACTTTTGGAAACCTCAAAAATATTAATTTATAATAAAAACCAACCCCACATAAACACCTTAAAAATGACTCAACATTGAATATGAGATGATATAAGGTTGTAATCTCATCAGAAAATCAAATTTAGACATGTTTTTAGTTTATTTTAAACCTTATCATTTATATTTATCCTCATTTAATCTATTTAATTTTAATTGTGGTAATAATGTTATAAATTTTAAATGGTTATAAATACTTACTTATGTGTCGTTTATTGTACATAATTTTATACTTTATGACATGTTAGACCATATAAATTGTAATTTGAAATTTTTAAAAATTTCTGTTATTTTTAAAAAATCTAATAATATTTTATTTTCATAAAATATCCATAGTGTAAATTTTAACATGATTAATTTAGTTGAATTTAAATAAAATCCAAAGAGAAGATATATTTGAAAAAAAAATTAATAGATTTATAACATGTTTTATTCATCTAGAAATTTTTTGGAGAACATTAATTAGTTTATATAATATTTATCTTAATGTCTTTAAACCCATTTATTTAATATTTCTCTTAATAAAATAATTACTACAAAATTTTTGTATAATTATTTAATATGCATATTTATTGCATAAAATTTAAAAATTAAGTATTATGATGAATATAAATTTAAAATCATTTATTATAATACTTTTAGTTGAACATATCTTTAAAAACACCCAACTTTTAAAATTTTATGTTTATGAAATTATAAAAGTGACAACTTTGAGATCATTTAAAAGAAAATAATGTAAATGTCATAATGTGTTTTATAATGCTCCAAATGGTCCACAAGTCGAAACATGGATGTTTATAATTTATATATACTTGACCAATAAGTTTTGGTCAAGTATTTGCGCCTTTTTATGGGTATTATTATTTTAATAAAAACTATATTATTGATTTTTCACTAAATAAATTATTTATGCATCATTAATGTATATGTTATTAAGGTAATTATATATTTTTTAAAAATTTAAAATTAATTACCATGATAAATAAAAAAATTATCTTCCAAATGAATATTTATAGTCGAATTTCTATTATGTTTGACCTTATATTAAAAATAATTTAATTATTAAAGTTTGAGTGAGACATATTTCACTTTCCTTTAAATAAAATAAATTAACTGTCTCATCTAAGTGGGTTCCAATAGAGAAAATTTCAAACCAATTATATTTCAGAGAGAAATATAATCATCCAATTATATTAAAATAAGTGTTAGGGTAATTTTATAATATTATTTTTACCATTAATTACCTGATTTAGCTTTAACTATGGTAAATAAAATTAACTATAGTTACTATTCATAATGTCTAAAAAATAAATGTTACCTATTTACACAATTTGGACCTCCTGATTCCAAATATGGAATTTATTTTTTCCAAATTTAATACACATAAGATGCAGTAATTAATTAAAAATTAATCTCGTTGTCGGAAAAAAATGGGTTTTTGTTTAAAATGTTACAAAAGATTGAAATGTTTTTACCTATGAATTAAATGTAAAATTAATTATAATGACATAATTTATATTAAATGGCAAAATTTTGTTCAATTTATACTTTAAAACCATTTAATATTTTAATTTAACCATATAAATTATCTCGATGAAAAAGGTATCTTTTAAGTAAAATTTAGCATATTTTTACTATTCATAAAAATATGAAAGTTATCATAAAAATATGAAAAAAAATTATCCAAAGTAATTTTTTATATCCGGATTCAAAATAATTAGTTTATTTTCTCAAATTTAACTTATAAATTTGTCAAAAATTAGATTTAAATTGGGTGTGTCATAAAAAGGCGGCAAAACTGTATTTTTTGAAAAATACTTCCTTTATACGAAAAAATGATTTTGTTCTCATACCATGTTCTAGAAAATCTGTAAGATGAATTATAATGTTATCAAATTGAAAATGCATTTAATAATATTCATAACGACTAGTTTACAATTATAATATATTGTTGTTTAGTGAAACTCGGTATTGTGTACAACGCAAGCCATTGTGGAAGATCTCTTTTGCGTGTGACGCAAGTCAAGTCAGTTTTGCGTGAAATATTCCATTGGTGTTGCATATAACATTATTTAATCTTATTTCATTGAACAAATACTATATTCAGTGTTGAATTCTATCAAAAGTACTTGAAATTGTGCCTAAAGAAAGCCAATAATTGTGTTGTGTATACTTCAAGCTAATATGGTATTGCGTACAGTGTAAGTTAATCTTGGTTTAACATACAACACAAGACATCAATAAAATTAAAAAGTATATTTCTTAAAAAAATTTCGGGTGTTACATTCTACCCACCTTAAAATGAATTTCTCCCTCGAAATTTATCAGGGTTATAAATGGTTTAATACTAGGAAGCTTCATTCATAGAAACCCTCATAGTTAAAAGGAATACTAAAAATTAATTTTAAAAACTAAAGTATGAAACGTAATGGTTACCAAAATTAACTCATCACTGGGATTCCACATAGGATAACATAAGTGAAAACATGGATATTGACGAAAAATCTAACCATCAAGTTCTGATTGAGAGTGGTAGAGAACATGGCTATGAAAAATACAACAATCACAAAGACATAAATTTGTGTTGATCTAAGGTACCATCTGATTCATCGGATATGAGGGTACTGGGACAACATTTTGGGTTTTCATGATTATTTCACTAAAGTTGACATTTTTTATTTAGAAGAAATACTTACTTGATTTTGGTTCAACCTCACCGTTGGTCATTCCTTGAACAATTTCCACTTAATATCTTAATTAAATGAAGTTGAATTTGTCATTCATGATGTGTTACCAGATCATGTGATAGAATGATGGGTCATTCCATTTGTCTCAAAAAAAAGGTTAGAAAATGTTATTAAATATACATAAGTCCATATATGGTGATACTAATCATATATGGTTCCAAAAATGGACTTATACTTCATCTATCATAACACTAAAAAAAATAAAACTAATTTCTACTAACTAGGGACTTCTTGTAGGCTAGTGGTTGGTGATAAAAACTTGTCACGATTAGGTTGTGGTGTCGATTCTCGCAGCCTTTTTCTACGCGATGAGTTATCGCCCGTCATGCGGGTTTTCTATTATAACATTCCATAAATAATATGAAAAAAGATCTATCCTTAAACAATAATATATTCATTCCAAAATAATCAATTCCAACCTTTATGCTTATCCAAAATAATTTTATCCAAACTCACAGTATAAAGAAAATGATTACTAGAAAGGTCATATAACAAGTATGTGAATACCATCATTTATCCCCCATATGTCAAAAGATATATCTTCTTGGTGACATTCGAAACATGTGAATAACTTAATCATGTATTCTTGAAACATGAATTACCATAGAACATTATTAAGAATATTAATACTGTCAAATGTTAACTCTTTACACATTCAAAAATCCCAAAAATTATATATACTCAAATCATGATATCAATTTGTCCTTATATCAGTCATGAGATCATTAATAATATCCAACATATTATTTTCTACTTATCCATGTTCATATCATGTACTTTCTAAAAAAATTTCAATCACTTTTCATGGTTAACAGTACCATATAATTATTGAAAACCACAATAAACCAATACATAGATATTCTAAAATTCCACGATACTATTAATGAGATTCCACAACATTACTTTTGAATCACATTACATTAACACTTAATCATTCCACCACTTCATTGTTATATTCAGTGTCACCAATAGTGATCTCATGTGACTTCTCTTTGCCCTTTTCCTTAATATTTTGATGATGTTGACCATCATTAACACTTGGATTAGTGCATTGGTTTGCATAATGCCCCATTTACCTTCACATGTATCATAGAAGTGTTGGTGGTGCGTTCTCTGTAGTCTTTTCTCTATTCACATCATTATCTACCTTTTTCCCATTACTTTGGCACTCAGCTACACGATGACCATCTTTTACACACTTAAAACATTTTCTAGTCCCTTTAATACATTCTCCACCATGCTTCTTTTCACACATTGAGCATAACAAAACATTTGTCTACTTTTCACCATAGTTTTTAAATTTTTTTTGAACTCCATATTTCGTTTCTTATCAAAACCATGATATTGATATGTAAAACCAACTTCTAGTTCTACCATAATATCAAAACACACAATCTCTTTATAGCTACTAAAGTCTCTTATAGCTAATGCCTTTCGAAGAATAGGTTTTTAGCCATTCCATGGATTCAATTTCATCTTGGGGCGTATTATTCTTAATTAGAGTCCACCGCTTGTCTACTTCACCTTCTAAACAGTAATATCCAGAATGAATTGGTCATGTTCCAAACAGTGAAGTATGGAAAATAACTTTTCACTGGTACTAATCCATTGTTTAGCAACAGGTGGATCAGAATACCCACTGAAAAAAGGTGGTCGTTTCCTCGTGAAGGACTCATTAGAATAGTGTTCATTCTTCTGCTAATTTAGAATTCTAGAAAGATTCATAGCTTCTGTAAGTATAGAGAAAATATTTTTCACTCCATTTCCCATAACTTTTGGTTGTTCAAGAGGACAATCATTTCATTTCCCATTGCATTGATCATTGACATGGTTCCCTCGGGTTCCAGCCATTATCTAAAACCCAAAATGAATTGTGTGAGAGGCAAAAATCAGACTAAGAAATCAACATAATACAGGGGAGTACTTTCAATATGTAACATCTTATGTTTAATCCTTGGTTATCCATGATCGTTATAATAATTCTAGGTCTTTAACCTATACTTATACTTAACCTTAGGAACATCCCTAGACATACCTTACAAATATCTCTAGGTATCTCACTAATGTTTTCACATCCTAGTTTCCAAAGGTTGACTAAAACTTTTCTCTGATACCAACTATATCAACCCATACATTACAGACATTGTTAATACATCAGAACTGAAGTATATTTATTAAATCATATAACAAAACCATGAAAGGATCGTATAGGTTTAGTGTCTTTAGAAACTGGGAAACATAAACAACTGGTTCATAAAGAATCTATGTTTTCTCACATTTATTTGATTATATCTAGACTCCTTTTTGGAATATCATGTTTAATACCCACTTTCTTAACCTGGAAAAAATAAATATACAAAAGGGTGAGCTCGAATGCTCAATAAGGTTAAACATGGATAATATAAAACAATCCGTAAACATATGAACGTAAAAACAATAACATAAAATTTAAACATCAAAATCATTAGTAATAACATAAAACATAGAAATACATAAGGCATGGATCATAAAGAAACATCAATCCTGATAAAATATATTGGGAATAAAACATTTAATTGTGGAAAACCATTATTTAAATGATATAATTTCCATATTAGCCAAGTCATTACTGCCAATACCAGCATAGTGGACAAAGTCCAATGCGGAACCGGGTTTACCTACCTTTCTGGCCATGTATTACAGAACTGGATTTATGTGTTGTTCCAGATGTGTCTACCTTATGAGATATAAATCATTACCCAATACATTGGAGGGATATATAGGTCCCAGCCATCTCATACTATAATCATTCATTAATGTTCCCCAAAATTAACATAATTCATTCATCATAACCCAATGAATAAAATGGGTTTCATAAACATCACCCCATCATAAAATAATCCATATAAAACCATGTAAATAATAGAGACATTATACTTAAAACATAAACATATTATATAATGCCATCATATAGGTAAAATAGTTTTGAAAAAACACTTGAAATTAATTCTCGAGGAAAATACCCTTTCTGCTTTCAAATCATTTTCATTTATCAAAAAGATGTACAATTTTAAAAGAAAAGAATTTTGTTGAAAATAATCATGAAATATTGTAATGTATTATTTATGTAAAAAATTAATTATGAAATCATAAAAATCTGTTCACTTTGAATAAGTTAAAAAAACATTCTCCTCATACTTTTGTCAGAAAAGTCAAAAAATACCTCATATGGTAAACAAAAAAAAAGATTCCTTCCGTACCACATAGTAAAATTCAAAAAAAGTTAAACATGAATTTATAAATATAGGTAAGAATAGTAAAAAATTTATGAAAAACTTTTTTTATTAAACATGGACATGGTTGATAAATATAACCATAGTAATACTTATGAATAAACAATCTCGGATAAGAACAAGATTGGAATAATTATCCCTTACATTATGTCCAATTTATTTCGTACGTGTCCGAAACTCATGAATAGTTGGTTTAAACATATTATAAACTTGTAAAAGAACAATAATAATATTTATCATATCATTTATGATTCACTATGACTTTATATTTCCCATTCATTTGTCAATTCCATGTTAAAGTAGTGTTTTGGGTAAAATCGTTCCATTTATCGTATGTGTTTTGACTTGTAATTTTTTCATATGATTACTTAGATCATGTTTAATTACATAAAAAATATAAAAAATTATTTATATATCATTAATATTAAATATATTAATATATATAATTGATCTATAAATGGAATGAAAAACATTGTTCATGGAGACGGAAGGTCGTACGTACGCATGAATGTTGTTTTCATTTCTTTATTAAAGTAGATGACATATATATATATATATATACATAAATCCATTAGAATTTATATTTCATATATATCACGATTATTTATTAGATATGAATTATAATCATTCTTTAATGTTTAATAAGAAGTATAAATCCCATCGCTTTGGGGAGACGGTGAGTCGTACGTACGCACGGGCGATGATATCATTTCAATGATTATGTAATTGTATTGAAGTGTATGGTGCATAATATTTCAGAATAAACATCACTTTAAAAAAATCATATATAGTAATTTCTTCCATAATTATACCCACACAATTATGTTGGTGATGAAAAAAAAGATTACACCACGGCGTGGAGACGGTATTTCGTACGTACGCACGCGCGGTAATTTCATTTTTCAATTGATTAATTGAAGGTAAAATAGGGTTGATTCATATTTATAATAACATATAAGTATACTATTGATACTTATGTTATTACTTTATAATAAAACAAAAATAATAATAAAAATTATAAGAAGAAATAAATTAAAAACAATCGGTTGATGATATTACCTCTTCCTCGAAGTGTCTCCTTTAAACTTTTTCTTAGGGCACTAGAGTTGGTCTTTTGAGAATACTATAACCTATATAATTTAACTAGAGAGGTTGAGAATAGGGATTTTCATGGGTTGGTTGATCTTAAAAGCTAAAAATTGATTGAAGATGATAGGGAAGGGGGTGCCCTTTTATAAGAGAGGAGAGGGGCACTTTTGGAAACCTCAAAAATATTAATTTATAATAAAAAAACCCCACATAGAAACCTCAAAAATGACTCACATTCATAGATGAGATGGTATATGGTTTTAATATCATCAAAAAATAAGGTTTATACATGTTTTTATTTAATTTTAAACCTTATCATTTTGATTAATCCTTATTTAATCTATTTAATTTTATTTTTGGTAATAATGTTATAAATTTTAAATGCTTATAAATACATACTTATGTGTTGTTAATTATACATAATTGGATACTATATGTCATGTTTGACAAATTAATTTTTAATTTTTAATTTTCAAATATTTTTTTGATTTCTCAACAATTTAATAGTATGTTATTTTCATAAAATATCAATAGTGTAAATTTTGACGCTATTCATTTATTTGAATTTAAATAAAATACACACTGAAGATATATTCAGAAAAAAATATTCAATATATTCCTAACATTTTTTATTTATGTATAAAATTCGTGGATCACATTAATTAGTCCATATAATATTTATTTTAATATTTTTAAAACCATTTATTTGATATTTCTCTAAATAAAATAATTACTACAAATATTTTGTATAATTATTTAATATACTTATTTGGTTTATAAAATTTAAAAATAAAATACTATGATGAATATAAATCTAATATTATATATTATAATACTTTTAGTCGAATTCATCTTCTAAAAAACCTGTCTTTTAATATGTTATGTTTATTAAATTATGAAGGTGACAACTTTGAAATAATTTAAAATAAAATAATATAAATGTCATAAGCTATTTTATAAGGATCAAAATGGTACACAAGACAACAATATGATAATTATGGTGTATATATAGTTGACCAATAAGTTTTGGTCAAGTATTTGGCCTTTGGATTGGTATTATTATTTTATTAAAAACTATATTATTGATTTTTTACTAAATAAATAATTTCTCCATCATTAATTTATAAGTTATTAAGGTAATTATATATTTCATAAAAATTAATAATTAATCACCATGATAAATAAAAACATTTTATCATTGAAATGATTATTTATAATATAATTTATATTCTTTTTAACCTTATATTAAAAATTATTTAATTATTAAAGTTTGAGTGAGATATATTTTACTTTCCTTTAAATAAAATAAATTAAAGGTCTCATCAAAGTGGGTTCTAATAGATAACATTTCAACCCAAGTATATTTTAGGGAGAAATATAATCATCCAATTATATTAATATAAGTGTTAGGGTAATTTTATAATATTACTTTTATCCTTAATTGCCTGATTTAACTTTAACTCTGGTAAATAAAATTAACCGTACTTACTATTCATAATGTCTAAAAAATAAAAGTTACCTATTTACACAATTTGGACTTCTAGATTCCAAATATGGAATCCATTTTTTCAAATTCAAAACAAAAAGTATGTAGTAATTAATTTAAAATTAATCCTCTTGTTGGAAAAAAGGGTTTTTGTTTAAAACATTGCAAAAGATTGAAATGTTTTTACCAATGAATTTAATGTAAAATTAATGATAATTACATAAATTATATTAAATGGTAAAAATATATATTCTATTTATACTTTAAAACCGTTCAATATTATAATCTAACCATATAAAATATCTCAATGATAAATGATTCTTTTAAGTAATATTTAGCGTATTTTTACTATTCATAAAAATATAGAAGTTATCATAAAAATATGAAAAAATATTCCAAAGTAAATTTCTCTATCCTCATTCAAAATAATTAGTTTATTTTTTCAAATTGAACTTATAGAATTTTCAAAAATTATATTTATAATGGGTGCGTCATCAAAAGGCGGCAAAACTGTATTTTTTGAAAAATACTTCCTTTATACGAAAAATTGATTTTATTATAAAACCATGTTCTACAAAATGTGTAAGATAAATTATAATTTTATAATATTTAAATTTTGGTTAATACTATTCATAATGGCTAGTTCATAATAATAATATATTGTTGAATAGTGAAACTCGGTATTGCGTACAGCGCAAGCCATCGAGGAATGTCGCTTTTACGTGTGACCCAAGACAAGTCAATGTTGCATGAAAGATTATTTTGGTGTTGTGTATAACATAATATAATCTTTTTTCGTTGAACAAAATCTATATTCAGTGTTGAATTCTATCAAACGAACTTGAAATTGTGCGTAAAACAAGCCAATAATAGTGTTCTGTATACTACAAGCTAATACGGTGTTGTGTACAGTGCAAGATAAACATGGTGTAGTGTACAACACAAGACATCAATAAAATTAATAAGGATCATTCCCATTAAATTTTTGGGTGTTACAAGGAATTTATGGTTCAGTGGTGTTAGGAGAAAGCTGATTTCCACTCTCCAAAATCTAAATTCAAAGAGGAAACAGAGGCATTTTCTCTAATAGACATATGCAAACCATAGAGAACTAGCATACAACAAGGTCAGCCCCAATAGGTGACTACAAAAAAACCACTAGCACATTCTCTCTCAAAGGCATGGATTATAAGTATTTTATCATAATAGGAAAACACATTTCATTTATCCCGCAAAACAAATTTCTCATATCATAGTTATACCCACGTGTATATATCTCATGAAAAAAAGATATGCCTCTATTATGAACAATGAATATCAATATATCCCCATGTTCTTATTATGATTCATGTAATCTTATCTCACATTATATTGTTCCATGAGTACAAACCACAAAGGAAAAATAACATCCTAAAATAATAATTCTCACACAACATGTAAAAAACCAAAGGTGAATTGACATAAATTGTAATAAGAACACATTACAAATAATAATTTCACCCATGGGTACTCGTATTTTCCCGCAAACATGGGTTAGATACTCCCTTGCAAAAGAATTTTACTAAGTCCCAACACATCCTAGTCTCCATTCTACCTTTCCTAAACTATAACGAAAAAAGAAATAGGAAACATTAGACTTTGATACCACTTTATATTTTCACCCAATCCGGCACTCTCTCACATGGACAGAAAGGGTTGGTTACAAGACCACAACAATACATCTTTATACGCTAGAGGCTGCTGACTAGAAACAAGGGTGTGGATATTATATTGGGGAGACTATACCCCCATGGTATGAAGTGTCAAAGTAGAGGAAACATTTCATAATAAAATAGAAATAATCAGAGAAAAACATTATGTAAGACCAAAATAAAAGCTAGCTAATTATTCTAATAAATAGATAAGGAATGTGTAGTGATGTGCTGAAATGTATTTAAACTACATGATAGAACAATAAAAAAATACTTTCAATCTCAAATAAAAGACTCAATGTCCTGGGTCCCAAATACCATGTCAATCCTATCTATAAAATCCATCCCAAAAACAAAAAATTAATCAATAGTAATGTCTTTTTTCCATGTCCAAATTTGAAACAACTAAATCTTCTTGGGGGCCAAACAGTGGCCGTAATAGGGTGTGAGTAAAACGTATTAGTTCAACACCACCATGTCTAAACTAAACTATTCTGATAATAATTTTATGAAATAAATGGATAAATAGGTATTTAATTAATTTATAAATTAATTCAATACAATTACCTACATTAGCTCCAAGATGAAATATATATAAGAATATCTTACAAACATTCCATCCACAACCATATAAAAATGGGTAATTACCTAATTCGGTTCCATACTGAAATATCTTTGAGCATGTACTATAACCATGATATCCACAACCATATAACCATGGTATTGTCACAACAATCAATCTAGGTCAAATCCCTATACGTATTAAATTATAGGACTAGTAATATCCCTCTATTTATAAGCATTATAACATGGACTAGGCTGAGCCCAATCACTATTAGCATCACATCATATACGTTTTCATGTTCCTCAACCAAGCCTATTATATAAGAATCTCATCTTAGAACACAATTCCTATCATACGACATATGTATCACAATATCACCAAATATCTTGATGGTTATTTATGTGAATTACCATTATTCTTTCATATGCCCCATTACAATTCAGTTTAAAATTGATTAACAATTATATCCACAAGTATTAAGCCAAAATTTAGGGTTTTATAGATATCATGATAAAAATACTTTATTCCATTATATGATTACAAATCAATTTGAAATAAAATGTTTTAATGGGATAATATCATTCAATTATTTAAAAAATCTAGGCACAGACAGCAAGGGTGTAGCCACAATATTGCATAAACATAACAATAATAAAACCATAGGGTTAAGATTTAGACCCCTTACCTTTAACTGACAATCAAAAAAATGCTTCAAATAGGAAACACCCACGAGGAAAAAAGGAAAAATGATTTCAAAGAGGATAGTTGAACAAATATTATCGAGATCAAAGACAACAACACGGTTGGATAAATAATTTCATAGAAATGGGTTGGAGAATAAATAAGATGATGGAGAAACAAAACCAAAAGTACTTACAATGGATTTATCACCCAAACAAAATGTCCAAAAGGAATTTTGGCACTCCAAAATCACATGGATAATGACCTATGGTTGATATGAGACAAGTTGCAGTGAAACAATATCAAAATCTATCCACATAGAATGTTTAAAACATTATTCTAGGAATTTACATTGTGTGTAATATACGTTCACATCATTCAAATTTTTTTAATAGTATTCTTCAAAAAACTCAACACTGAGGAATTATTTTATTAAAACCCATGAACAACTAAGCAACCTTTAATCACTTTACATGATGTGTAAATATTATGTAGTTTATTTTTCACCCCATTTTCCTTTTAAACCACCATAAACCCATTTATATATTTTCATAATACCAAAAAAATCATATTAACACTTAAACCATTCAAACCTGGAATTCATTAATTCAAACAAATATATATCCCGTAAATTTAGGTCATTTTCTCCAATAATGGATCTTTGTCTCTGAAAAATACTTGTTTACTGAGGCTCTAATGAAAAACTCAAAGAGAAGTGTACCTCGAAAAATATGGGATCTTATACCCGATTTGAGTTAAGTCAAAAAACAATTCTAATTATTTTATGTTTGGATTCATTCGGATAAATTTATAGATATTTTCATAGAGTTAAAGAGAAGGTAGTGTGGAATTTAGTGATAGAAAAAATGCACCTTTTGAATGGTTATTCATGATTTGAATGTTATATAGGTAAGTTTTATGACTTAATTTTAATGTGTGAATGGTTTTACGAGTGGAATCGTTTCATGATATAATTTCCATTCAATAAATGAAATGTTTTAAGGAATCTTTGGTTGAGGAGATGAAAATTTTAGTATCTGAAACCTCTTGAAGATTCATGACTTGAACTCACCTTTCACATTGGGTATCTGGTCGGGCCTAGGGTGTTTTAATCCTTTATGTGCCTATAAATCCTCATTTGGTTCCCATTATTTTCCTCTTAATTTCAAAGTATTATATAAGAAATATTTAATGATATTAGAAATCTAGACATTCATTCCAATGAATATTGAGTGTTCGATAACTGAAGTCAAAGGTTAGGACCTAATTCTTCATTCTCATCATGGATATCCTCATTTATTCTTAAAAATTCCCATAAACTGGTGTTATTATACCCCGATATATTTGATAAAATGAGGTTTGATTGGTTTATCTTGGTATTTTATAGGATAATATAAGTATGAGGTCAGATCTATGGAATTATCTAAGATCCATCAAGCTATCAAACCCATGGGATGTGGTTTTATCCTCTTATAATTTTTACTAGAATATGAAGGTTCTTAGGTTCATAAAATATTTATATTATTATGTTCAATGGTTTTACCCTACAATAATTTTTGTTGAAATTTTCTCTTATTGGGTTTATTTTAAAATTATTTTGTGTGTTCCCCTTATAACATGTTTGAAAAATTGATTAAGAAGGGTTTTCTTAAATGAAATTTTTTTTTGAACATGTCTTTGGAATAATCATTTTATGGATTTTCACTAGAAAGGAACACTTTTTGTGTGTGTTCATGGTTTTCATTGTATGGGGAATTGTTGAATTAGACTTGGTGCAATCATCCACTCAAAATGTAGTAGGAGTAATTTTCAACAAGTGACAGATTGGTGGAGTATGGATCACCACTCCGGAGTATCGTGAAGTTACTCACCATGAATGTATGTGTGTGCATGAAAAATGAATGATAATTTTAAACTTGAATTTATGACCTAATTCAACATAACGTAATGGAAATTATATTTTTTTAACTTATTTTAGAAAACCTATTTTTTCTTTAATTTATATTTGGAGAACAATATTATGTTCTTTGATATTATTCTGTCTTATTTTATAAACCCTTGACCTAATTTTTTTCTATTCTTAATAGAATGTCTGAAAATTCACTTGTAGGATGACTACTAGATATTATTACTCACCCCCTATATAAGAACTTTGCTGCGTATGTGGTGTTGTTTTCTATGATATTGTAAGGGGCCTGATATCTCATTAAACCAGTGGGGATCCTTGATGTCTCTATCTTGGATACTATAGATATATCTTAGATTGACTTTGTTATAGTCCAAAGTGGTTCTACCTCTATGCCAGTGTATTTCACTACTTTAGAGTTTAACTTTACTATTTACATTGTTCGATTTTTAGCCCAATGTTAGTCTTTGTTTCAAAAAATTTTATTGTATTATTCGTATTTATTATGGATTGGTTGAGAAATAAATTATTTTTAGTGACTTATTAGGATTTTTTATTTCATTTTATCTTGTTAAATTTGTGTGCGTGGATATATGTTGTAAATATTTTCCCATTTTAACATTTTTTAATCTGTGGATTTTATTTCCATCCTTTGGTTTCTGTGGAATTTTTCCTAAGGTTAATATCACCTCTAAATTTTTCTAATACAATGTTTTAATTATAATATGTTATAAATGGTTTTAGCCTTGGTCATTTCATCTATATTTTTATGATGATAGTAAGAATATAGAAATTGGAAAACATAAAATGTATATAAAAAAATTCATAAATATCTTTTTTAGGTTTAACTTCAACTAATCAGGGTTGTTAGGGTACAAAATCTTTTATAAATACTTCTAGGTGTGATCTAAACATATTATCATAGGTTTTTTCAATGAGAGTTAGGAATTATACATTAGTATAGAGACTTCCCATTAGTATTTCATTATCATGTGGTTATTTTATTTTTATGTTTGAATATTATGCTTATTGTTTTATAAATTAAATATATCCATGAAAATTATAATTGAATATGTAAAAATTTATTGATTTTAGAAATATTTTTATTATAAACATTCCACCAATATAGAGGAAAAAAACCAATGAGAGGTAATTTGGTTTCACCTGAACCATAGGTGAACAATGGTTTGGATCAATTTGTTTTGAAGACATTTTAGTCTATTAAAAAGTGAGTAGGTACTATGTAATCTCATCAAATGAATCACTTAGAGGAATTTCTAAAGTAGAAGTCCACATTGTTTCATGATGACTCTGGACATATTAAAGTAGAGGTATCGTTAAGAAAGATAAATAAAATTTTAGACTTTTTGGGACTCAAGATGAAATGAAGGTAAATATAGAAACTTATATGCATGAGGACCAAGAGATAACATTTTTTAGATATTCTATCCAAGATAAGTTGGATTAAAAGATCACATGGAAATGTTTTGTGAAACTATTTAATATAAAATATTCCCATAAATATTTTAAATTGAAAATATGGAAGAATTATTTTATATGGAGCACGGAAGTATCTTAGTGAGTGAAAACATTGTTAAATTGACTCACCCTGTTCTCAATGAACCAGTGGTAGGTAGTAATAAGAGATTGAATTCTGGAATATTTTACATGGATATATGATATGATGTTTTCTCAAAGATAATAATGTTCTATATTTCTAATTATATAGAAATAGTAAATAATGAAATTATTGGAGAAATAAATATTATTGGAAATCTTCGAAGAGGGGACGCCTTCGTGTATCATAGTGTAATAGAGAATTTCATCTCGGGAAAAAAGTGAAAGAGGGAGAGTGACTCCCGGGTTAGTAAGGAAACATAAAATAAATCCATTAAATCATTATCTTATCAGCCTTATAAAAAATAAACTAATCCATTTTCAGTATGATGTTCTTACACATTGTAATAAGGAATACACAACACCACAAAGAAATTTAGCCAACTATGTAAAAAAATTGAATCTCAAGATATATTTTCAAAATAATATAAAATAAGTAAATGGAACTTGATGGACATAGCCTCAAGATACATATCCATATATAGAGAAATACCATTAGAATAGTTATCATAAAAATTCCAAGATGAAACAAGATACCTCTAGGAACACATCAGATTTCTAGTCAAAACCTCATCAAGGAAGAGAGAGTTTTTTTGTGGAATCTGATTGATAGTTATACGGAGTTAAGAATTCTATCTTAACTGAAAAACTAGGTACCTAAATAGTGTTAGTTACCATCTTTATGAACATGAATCTTATAGATTTCTTGTTTGATACTATTTCATCCCATTATTTTATAACTTATTGTGTCGTGAAACAATTTGGTTTACAAGTGGAAATGATACCTCATATTAGGAGTATCAAGACACACCTTGGATATTACAAGTGACGAGGATTTAAGTGCTAATAATATTACATTATAATTGATACAGTTCATTTCATTAAGGATTTATAGTCCAAGATATGGATGTTTTTCTTCTAATACTTACTATATAATTTTTGGTGGAGTTTTAATTCTATAACTATTACTACACTCAACAAGTGACATTAATATCTTTAGATGGAGATATCAATGTATTCAATGGGGATTGGGATATAAATTTAGGTATATAATGACGTGGAGTGTCAATTTATGAAACCATATTTAAATTTTTGGAAGAAATTCTTTTGGGCGTAATTCAAGAAAATAGAAATAAGACTCTTCCTTCCATATTAGATTGATTTCCAAATGTCTTTTTGAATTATTTATATAGTTTACTACCTTGAAGGGAAATTGAATTTTCTATTTATCAATTCTCCTAAATAATACATATATATATTCCTTTATATATAATTCATCTACTAGATTTATGGGAATTTAAGTTCCATATTGAAGAGTTTAACAGTAACGGATTCATCAAATCTAGTATATCGCATTGGGATACATAGTTTTTATTAATAAATAATGTAGATGCTTCACTTAATTTAAATGTAGATTATCATAAAATGAATCAGGGTATAATAAAAACAATATTTATCATCTTTCTGGAATATATGATTTATTTGATCAATTAATGGGATCCATTTGATTATATTAGATTTATCTATGATTAGGGTATCATCGACTTAGATTCTAGAAAGTGAATATCATGAAGAAAACATTCTGGAGTTTCTATAGACATTATGAATATATCATCATGTTATTTGGTTTTATAAATGAACCTAAATCATTTATGGATTTAATGAACCATATCTTTCACAAGTAACATGATTATTTTAATCATGTTATTTTTTGGATATATTTTGTTTTACCCTTGAAGAAGGAATTAAAACAAGGAGCACTTAAATTTGTATCACGAACATTATGGGATAATCGTTTCTAAGATATTTTATTTTTGTGTGACTTTTGGATATGATAATTTTGTTTCCTTTTGCCATTTCTTTTGAAAATGGTATATCAATTGACCCATGGAAGATGAAATTAGTCAATTATTGGCATCTGTCAAATAATGTTTTTGAGATATATATTTTTCTGAAATTAGTATGCTATTATCATTTCTTTATTTGGTATTTCACGAAATATTCCTCTATAATGAATGATCTAATGAGAAATGGTGTTCCATTCAGATGGATGGATTCCTTTAAGAAATAGTTTCTTAAAATTAAATCTCATATCTCCTCCACCCCTATCCTAATTTCTCTAGAACTAGGTGATAGTTATATGGTATATTTTGATGCATATGATACCGGTCTTGGTTATTTTCTCATGTTAGGAGTTTATTTAGTGGCTTCTGGTTCGAGGCAATTTGAAACACATGATAATAAATATCTAATAGATGGTATGGAATTGGTATTATTTTTATATGTATTAAAATCATAGAATTACTACCTCTTTAAGGAAAATTATGTACTCTTCATTGATCATAATAGTTTGAAATATATAATTCAGAATGATACTTGAACTTGAGGTAATGAATATGGATGGAGTACGCAAAAAAAATTATTTTTACTGGGTAAATACAGATAGAAAAGAAATTATATGGTGAATTTATTGATTCAAAAATCACATATAAAATTAGTCATGGAAACTCGTGATCAATGGTTGTTGATGACCGTGACGGCTGGAATGTATATTTATTATAATGAGAATAATGAGAATAAATTTTTCATCAAAATTAATGTGCTTAGAGATATAAAATATAATTGAAAATAGGTTTAGAGATCAGGATCTGACTACATCACAATTCAATCAAATCTAAATGGTGGGCAGAGTTTTGATGACTATAGTGAGGGTAAAAACTTCTTTTATGCTTTGATAATAAAGTTATTGTCCCTTGGTCATGCCAAATATTGATACTTAGGGATATCAACATTTAAAATGGAGAAATCATCCAAGTATTAAAAATATTTACAAGGTGGGTAAATTCATATTCTAGTGTCTAGGACTATTATGAATGATTTCATATTCTAAAACAAATTCTACCTTATCAGTAGGTAAAGGCTTAGTATCAATGATATGGTTGTATGTTGTAATTAATTCCCATACTTGTGAGGAAGTGTAAATAGATTTCCATAGACTTTTTCACAGGTCTACTGAGGATGATTTTAAAGAATGGTGCTATTTGGGTTAATCTATATCATGTAATAAATTCAAAACAAAAGTTGTCATGATAAAATAGTCTATTATGGTGGAGTATTTCACTAATTTTTATATTTGAGAAATAGTAAAGTTCCAAGGAGTTCTAGTCTCAATTGTCACTGAAAAGGACCCTATATTAACTTATTGATTCTAGTTAACATTGAAACTAGATCGTGGAACTCATTTGACCTTGATAATTGAATATCATCCACAGATAGATAGACAGTTAGAAAAAAAATATTTAGACATAAGAAGATATGTTAAGAGCATGTGTCATGGGATTTTGAGTGTCATGGAAAAATCATATTCCCTTAGAAAAATTCTAATAAAACATTAACCACTAGGTGATGATACATATATCCTCATTCTAACAAATATATAAACATCTAAATAATTCAAAACTATGTTTTATGGAATATAAGGAAACATCATTGATTAGAACTAATTTTGTCTATGAAACAATGGAGAAAATCCAAATGATTCGAAATCATATGGTTGTCACTCAGAGCCAACATAAATATTTTTTTGGTAATCATTATCTTCCTTTTTCTTTCAATGTGAGTGTCCATATATTCTTGAAAGATTCAATGTGACCTATTCATCTCCATTTTGGGAATAAAGGGAAGTTATCCCTATGCTATGTTAGACCATTCTAGGTTTTTGAATGGATTTGAAATGTTTCATATCAGTTAGCACAACCCCAAAGATTTTGTGTTTTCCATAATATGTTTTATATTTATTAACTGAATAAGTAATAGTGGGATTTCAATCAAGTGATCTGATTGGATCATGTTAATCATGAGCCTGATGTGAATTGTATCTTTAAATTGGATCAGATTTTGGATAGTTCGGAAAAAATACTTGTAAGTTATATTTATTTACTTGCATGAGTTTTAAGAATTCATGGTCATGTTCAAGAGACATATATTTAAGGAGAGAAGTTTATATCATATAAAGTAATTGAACTATTCAAGGCAAAATCCCAATATAAAACTTATTAGAGAAAAAAACATTTGTGGGGAGAATTTAACACCCACGTTTTTAATTACATTATTGCTTTATGATGCTTATTTCATGTTTTGATTCATTGGGATAAATTGTTGGGGATTCTTGTAGGGTTAAATAGATTGTAATCTAGAATATTTCTACAATAATAATTCATAATTTTAAGATTTATTCATGATATTAATGTTTTCTAGGTAGGTTTTTTAGTTACCTTCAAGTTAAAAATGGGTTTTTGTAATTAATCAGTTAATAGTGTGAGATCTATTCCCAACAAGTAATATTTTTTTAAATTTTAACCTAAGGTGATGTGAATTGCATCATATGAGACCTTCCAAAGATTCATCATGATAAATCCCGTTTAACATTTTTTAATCTGGTCTAGCCTAGCTCATTTTAATACTTCTTTCACTAGTAAATCTTTATTTGGTTTACATTCTCTTTCTCACAACTTCTAATGTTCCCTTATAAAATTATTTATTATCTTCAACATATGGACTCCAATTCCAACTAATTTTCAAGAATATTATCAAGGAAATCAAAAGTTAGGAACTCATTATTCCTTCTCATCTAGATTTTCAAGAACATTATTAAAAATCACCACAGACCAGTGATTCTATACATCGATAAATTGGATAATATATGGTTTGATTAGTTTACAATGTGGTTTGATAGAAAAATAGATGGAAGAGGTCAAATCTATGGAATCACCTAAGAACCATCATGACAATGAACCCATGGGAGGTGGGCTTTCCCTCATTCCATATTTTTTGTAAATTGAAGGATCTTAGTTTTATAAAAGTATTCTCATCAGATATTTAATATTTTTTTATTACTAAAACTCAGCAAGAATTGTCTCTTACTGGTCCTATTTTGAAACTGTGTTATGGGTGTCTCTCACAACATGCTTAATAAATTGATTAATAATGGGTTTCAAAAATGGAAATGATTTTGGAACATATTGTTATCATAACATGGTTCTGGGTGTCAATTGGAAATGTATTTGTTTGGTGTGTGTTCATGATTTTCATTGTATAAGTCATTATTGTAATAAACATTGTGTTTGATTCTATCTGGAAAGTCCAAATGAAAACATAACACACCAAGTTATAGCTAGGGGTAAGATGCCTCCCCACTCATGAGCATATGTATTTCATTTTGAATAAATGTCCACGTGTCTGTGTGTGAAAAAATGGATGATTATACCAAATTGAACTTTAGAAATTACTTTTCCATTTATAAAGGGTATTTTTTGTTTAACTAATTTTAGAAAACATGTTTAACTACTTTTATTTATATTTTTAAATCAATTTATCTTCTTTTATATTCATCCGTTCATTTTTATAATCCTATGAGTTAATCTACTTCTAGACTGTATGGAATGTGAGAAAAGTTTCTTATCGGTTTCTTAATGGGTATGATTACTCACCCCCTATATATCCACCTTAGTGTGTATGAGGATGTTTTTTTCTATTAAATATGAAAGGGTTTATTTTCTTACTGCAGTAATGGTCTCATTGATGTCACTATTTGGTTTTTCATAGGTGGATTTTGGAGTTTTGTTTTCAAGGTTTTGTGTTGTTGCACCTTAGTTATAGGTACTTTAACAACTTTGTTGTTTTAATTATTAATTTTACTCTATTCCATTGTAACTATGATGATGGTCATTGTATCATCATTCATTATGGGATTTTTCATATTTATTATTACTGGGTTAGTGCATGCATCATTTTTAGAGACGCATTTAGTATATTTCATTGTAATTATTATTCCATATTTGTGTCTGTGTGTGTTGGTAAATCTTTTCGCCTTATAACTTTGTGTTTACCCTTTGGAATTTATTTTTCACCTTTGGTTTCCATTGCATTCAACGTAATGGGAGTATTACCTTCACCTATTTCCAAGATAATGTGCAAGCGGTGGGATGTTATAATATTTCATCCACATACAATATCAAAAATACTACAATAGTTCCTCTAATATTACAATATAAACAATAATAATCCATGTTCTTATTCAAACTAAAAACATTTATCACATCATAAAATTGAATATATTAAACTATAATAATCATGGTTCAATACATAAATTTACCATTGAAACTTCCATGCCTTATTAGACACATTTATCACTACCAAATACTTGATATATATCATATATACATCCATTACAAAATTAATATTATAGAAATTGGTTTTTACATCAATTTGATATATCTCTTAATAAAAACGAGTTTTTATAGTATGAAATATATGAATTGTATTTATCACCAAAAAAAATGAATAAATTATATTCATAGTTAGTAGAATAAATTTACTTCTAACCATTTTCCACTGTTCTTATTTTATTGGTATAAACACTATCATCTATATCAGTTTTATTTCATAAAACACACTTCACCCAATCAGACTTGCCCAGTTAGGTCCATCCACTATTTAGAAACGTGGATAGTGTAGATAATTTCCATTTGAAATAATATTTATGTTAAATTTTTCAGAGAACAAGAACCCTCAATTTAATCCCACTAGGTATTAAATTCATCTTATATAAATAAAAATTAATTTATATTTTCATATGAAATCCACATATCTCAAGATCCTAATAAAACGAAAAATACCATTTGGGTTCTTATGTAACTTGAATCAGTTTTTCATCCATAACTATTTTTTTGAACTAGGTCAACTTACATCTCCAAAATGATTTTTTTGTTCATGATGTTATTCATTCTTAACATTAGACACACTTAATCCATCAATGATATATAATTTAATTTGAATATATAAAATCAGGTCGCAAACACTTTGTTCTCTATAGGATTAAAGAAATTATATCCATGAGATTACGTGGAATACACAAATAATAATTACTTCACTAAAATATGGTCAAATTTTTCTAATGAAAATTACATTTGTATTCTTGAAAACCCCCAATACTCATAAATGAAAAAATGGGATGTTTACCATAACATATATTATATATAATATTTATGGTTTGGATAGATAGAATGTTTTTAATTAACCATGAAATACTCTCTGGTGCATGTGGCTAGAATTTAATAGTAAGGTCACACTGAATCTTCATAAATCAAACCATGTTAAGTAATTTCTTATTTATCTTTTAGAAAACAACAATTGAGTATAGTGTTCTTGGAGGAGTGAGTTGAAGAATGATTCCACAATCCCTTATATGATCACTAAATTATTGGATCAAGTACTCCCCACCAAGTCCTAGTCAATGTATTAGAATTAGTTTTCATAGTAGATGTAGTACATTGTTCTGAAACTATTTATCCTTTCAAAATATTCATGCTTTATTCTAATAAAAAACACAAAACAGTACTAGGTAAATTCATCAATAAATGTAATTAAGTACTTAAAAATTTTCTTTTTTTATATACTCATTTCTCCATATGAATCACTATGTATGAGACCAAAAAAACTAATTTCCCTTATACCTTTTCTACTATAATTTTCTTTGGTAATTTTACCAAAAAACAAGATTCACATGTGTCAAATGATTCAAAATCCAATGAGTCATTTAATCCATATTTATGGAGTCTCTAGTTGAGCTTCATTTTTATATGTCTACGGAGAAAATTCCAAAGGAGGGTGGGATTGAAATCAACACCATCCTTCATGATCTAAATACAATAGATATGATTATCTATATTATGAATGTATGAATATTCACTATACTACCAATTCCATGAAAAAATTCATTATTATATATAGAAAAATATTTTTTCTTAAAAATTATTCCAAACCACGTCTTCTAAAAACCAAATATATACATAAAATTATATTTATAGAGGGAAAATAAAGATATTTTTCCAAACTCCCCATCTAATACACTAGGTAGAATTAAATCTTATTTTCTAAATTCTATTATGAAAACTCATGAAAAAATTCTGACATGAATATCTACTTCTCTATTCTTCATGTGAAGAATTTCTCCATGTTTGTTTTTATTATTGCAAATCTATAATCCACACATAGTATCCAATAATAATTATTAATATTTAGTGAAATAGGTATCTGTAACAGCCACATTTAGATGCTCATAACACTTAGTTTTTAGAAGTCCTCTCAAATATAGATACCAATTTTGGACTATTTTATAGGTCATACATATAATCGATCTCAAAATGACTAACATGATGTATGGAAAAATCTACAATAAAGGAATATATTTTATTTAGTATCATGTTTCGTATCATTTCATCAATTAACTTCATTGAATTCATGACCACTAAAATTGAGGGCCATTTAAATCATATCCATTTAGTGAGCCAAGATCCATATTTTACAAAGTTATGAGTATATTAAGGTATTCCTACCACTCTATAGTTATTTAGGTAGGAAATGATCCCATACCTGACTACATGGGTTCTTGTATAGTTGTGTGTGAAACTCTTTTCCCAAATTCATTATATGGAAAAACAAAACAATATTCCACTAGTATCTTAACTTTTAGGGTTTCTCAACTATTTTTTACCCAAATCTCATAGTCAAATTTAGTTATATAAATTTTATTGTTATCCATTTCTATCATTCCATGTATAATACAATCCATGGACATATTTCAATGGATGAACAATATATTTTGGGTGATCAAATTCTTGACATGTAATTCTTTGAAAGTAATCACACACATAGTTTTTGATGGGTTTTTTACATGTATTCCCAATTTAATATACAGTATATACATATTAAATTAAAAACTATTGAACCATATGAAATCATTATATTATCATGTTTCTTTCCTTTGTGTATTAATGCTACTAATAAGTTAGTTTCATCCATAGATTTATATGTCCAAATTTTATTAATGTGTAACTATTTATATAACCCCCAGTTTTCGAAACACATCCCAAACAATAATTCAATAATATTCATACATATTGATATTAATTTTATTCTTCAGTTTTATAAACTATTTATAAAAATAAGTTTAAAATTATTTGAGACTGAAAGTCAATACTTCTATAGGCTTAGAGCCATAAATAGACGACCCCCACATTTCATAGAATAATAAATAAGCCTCCTCACTTGTGGCAAGTCCAATCAAAAGTCCCTCTTCTCATGGATACATTACTCAAAGGTAACCCAATTCATAATAAATCTAAAACCGAATATATAAAAACTATTTTCAATAACTAAATTCAAGATAATAACATCAATTACATATTTATGTCAAGGTAGATGAAAACTAAATCTTATTTATTCCTACGAAGAATGTAATGCATTGAATACAAATACATTAAAATTAATTCATTATATAGATAAATAATGAATTGTGTTTGCATTTTATACAAATTTAATAAACATGAGTATTCTAAATAAATAAATAAAATAAATATAATCCTTATTTATTTTATAAAAACTGATATATAAATATAAAATTTTCGTATTTAACTTAATCAAGAAAAATATCATTTGATAATTCCTAACTCTTATAATTTATATGAATTTGATAAACCATATCTGTATATATCAAAATATAATATTTTTAATATTTAAATGTATATCATAGTTTATAATAAATAATGAGAATTTTTTGTTATAAATATTGATCAATACATAAAGAAAACCATTTCTACTAATCATTTATTATGTTATAATTCAATCATAATTAGTGGTTGATACCATTGCTTATGATTAGTTATATCTAAAGGCTCTAATAATATTTAACTACATACTTAATGCCATAAATAGATAATGCTAATTTTATTTTGAATTTATGGATCAATCATATTTTATGATAGCATATATCATATCCTATAAGATAGTTGAAATTTTTGGGACTCCATTATATCATGTATTAGGATATATTATTGTTTTATTATATGATTAAGAAAAAAAATCACTTCTACAAGTAATATTTTATGATATGGATCTCAAAACCTTTTAATTAAGAAGATCATGAAATAACTAGTGTATTAATATATTGATCCAATTAAGAAAAAGACTCTAACAACACTGAGGGGTTTTAGGGTGTTCATTTAGTAAACCTAATAGTGAATCAAAACCCATGAGGTGCTTGATATCTCTTAAATAGATTCAACATGAAAAATATAAAGAACATAAAACAAGATTAACTTTGGTATTTTGAGTACCATATTTTACTCTTCAACATAATAATCTTGAAATATATCAGCATTTCAATAGTCAAATGTCACACGTCTCAATAGAACTACATCAGCCTTGGGGTGTACATGGGTCAGGGCAGGGAAACAGTTTCACCCAACACATTCAGAAGTGCTTGGGTTGCGTCAAGTCACATCATAGATATTTTTTTATGTAATGACTCAACCCGACCGAACCACAGGTTCATTGGGTCGGGTTGGGTCAAGTCAGTAAGGTAAGGTAAAGGAATATTGTAAGATAAAATAACAAAAAACAACAAACAATCGATCAGATTAAAAATAATCAAGCTTTGAACATTTAGAAACTTATAAATACATGGAGACCAATAAATATATGATCACATGGATCACCCAAATTCATTTCTATCAACTAGAAAAAAATTTCATATAATGTCCAAATAAACATGGTTGTACCAAAAAATGATCTATAGAATATAGAATCCAATAAAAAATATAAATTCAAATAAAAATACATCAAAAAAATTAAATAAAAATATAAATTATGTAAAATATGAAAACAAAAATTTGAAATAAAACATTATTGAATTTATGTGGATGTTAAATGTATTTTATTTTCACATTTTATAGGTTAGTAGAAAAACACTACATTACTTGAAACTATTAAATTTCATAATCATCGCCTGTAATTAAAAAAAATATTTCTATCATCCAACAAAATATCCCTTAAGTAAGAAACCTACAAAAATAAAAAATACAATAACTATTAAATTCAATAAATATTTTACAAATTGAAAATGTCCAATAATGTAATTTTAAAGGCTTGAAAAAATACATATTGTAACAAAATTCTACAAAAAACATAATACACCAGCAGAAACACCATGAGATGTACACAAGGATGTGAAAATATTATTTTGAAAACAAAAGTATAAGAAAATAATGTAAGCATGCTAAATTGGAGCACCCACAAAAAAACAAAAAAAATTATCCCCAAAAAACACTATTTTTTAATTTATCTCATATATCACACTCCATTACATATAAAACTAGAGTTAAATCTAAAATAATTAATTATTAAAAAATCTAGACTAAAAAAGGAAAAAATTAATATGCATCAACTATTTAAGAGAAAAACACATCAATAAATTAATATTTTTAATTAAGATAAAATAAGTAAAATAAAATATAACTCTCAAAATACCCCATTAAGTTATTAGAAATTATTCATAAAAAAATATTAAAACAATCCATCATATAGATGAATTAAATTCAATAATGAGCCCAATCTTTCACTAGGATTAAAATAAAATTCCTATAAAAATAGATCCGTACAAAAATGAGAGATTAAGTCTCTAATTTTGTAGTGTGGGTGCAGTTGACGGGGATAAGAGAACATGTAGGATCAATCATAGGAATAATATATGTAGACGAGAGGGTAATACATAGAAGAGGTATGTTTAAATATTATATAAGAGATAATAATATGGATGATGGTTGGGTGTGTGGAACACTCTGTGATGGAGGGTGGAAATAAATTAGTATTATCATGATGTTGATTAATACAAGAAGAAAAATAGTATGACTAAATAGATAGAGAGATGGACGGTGACCTTGTGCGTGTAACATTGATAGATGGGGATGGGGGTTGTAGATGGATTGAGGGAGATCGAAAAATAAATAGATAAATATTACTTGATGGAATTTTATTTCTTTAAAAGTAACCCAGAATAAACTTATCATTAATATTAAATTTATCTCGTGATTTAAATAATATATATCACAAATATTCAAACATACCAAATACCGAAATACTTACTGTCTTGTAGATTAGCAATATAAATATCTTATTTACTTCACTTGAAAAAATTCACTATAATAAATCTATTTTATACCCCAACCAATATATATTTAATGATATAATCTTCTTCATAACATGGTGAATGGAAACATAAGAAAGGGATGAGATCAAATGGTCTGTAAGGGATAACATAACAATAGATATAATGTTTTGATCATAAACATATGTAAAATCATGAACAAATAAAAATTTCTTATTTAAAAGTACAAAACAAAATATGTGTTAACCATAGATATTAAATATAGAAATAACATATAATATAATAACATCGTTACCACGGTATCATAGAATACAACATGTATCATATAACATGGGTCATGGAACATAGGAAAGAAAGTAGAATAATCATAAACATATGATATCTTATCATTGTGAACCTAGTTTTCTTCCATCCTACTCACTCATATAATAATGAGAAAAGATAAATTCCATCACACTCAGCCGTTATAATCCTAGATACATGATAACTCATTCACAAAACATCTATATCTCATGAGATATGTGACTTTACCCAATAAAATGGAGGGATATATTGGTACCATACATCTCATAAACCATAAATTTGTGTTCTTTTTGAAAAAAAAATCACAATATAAAATAACCCATAGAAGTAATGTGGGTTTGATGAAATTTTCAAATCATTATATAAAGAACCCATGGAAATAAAGAGAACATTTTCAGAAGACATCCAAATGTTACACATTCAATTTCCAAAATTAATCTAAGGAAATAATATAATATTCTTAAAGAATCCAATGGAAATTATTATATTTTTATAAGAAAATATATAAATTAATTGGTTATCACAAAACATCAAATTTATTTATTATTTAAATTGATTGATACTGCAAAAATGATAACCCAAATTAATAACATAATAAAATAATAACATGGGTAGAAACATGAACTATAACTCCAATAAAGCTAGATCATTTTAATGAAAGACTAATATAATCATGAAAATATGTTTATGAATAAAATTTTTATTATTCATTTTTATAGACATAGTTATGAGTTCTATTCAAAAAGATAATTTTTTTCAAAAAAAAAAGAAAGGAAAACATTTCATGGAAATATAATTGGCTCAAAAAATATGTTCCCTAGAACAGAAAAAGTGAATGTCATTAAAAAGCGAATGTATTGGAAATATAGGACTTTTAAAAACCATATTAAAAAGATACTCAAATAAAATATCCTATAAATTCTATAATGGTTTAAAAAAGAGGAGGGAATATACTCTGAAAACGTTTAATTTTAAAAGAAACAATAAAAATATAGACTTAAAAAAGACATAATGGCTATCAAAGTAAAATATGGAGTGGGTGATTTTTTGATCATAAATTTATGGTTCTTTGGGTTTAGCAGACATGGTGACCAACGCCAATAATGATTTCTTTAATCTGTCATTATATCACTTCACATTGGGTATACCATTTTCTCCATTTTGGGGGTTGATTGTGGGGGTTCTAGTTTGGTTTCACAATCATTTATTCCTAGTTTCCATTTTCACCTCTTAGAATCAATGAATACCACATCCATTACAATATATAGAACTACATTCCAAATGTAGGTGATGATTCTGGGTTTTAGACCCAATGTCACTTAGGAACACACATTAATCGAGAGGATAGGAGGTCATGCTCATAAAACTCGTTTAAGGAGAATTATTTCATTTTTTGAGATTCTATTATAGATTTATTTTTTTCTAGAATCTCTTCTAAATCCTAATATGACATCCATTACAATAATAAAATGATCGATTGTCGAAACATGTTGCATGAAATTGGGGGGGCTTCTATAAATGATATCATCTATGTGTATCCAAGGTTATTCATCCTTTTCTGATTATTTCTTTGCAATGGGTATCTACTTATATTCCTAATCCATAAAACATAGAACTCTAGTGATAAATGAAATCTAGGCAGTTTATTTATATTTTTGATGATTAGATTGAACCATCTTGTTGTTTTCAACATATCATGTGTCTGAAAGGAATCAAAACCCAAATAGTTCATTTAAACTATACAGTATAACAACATGAGAAAAGGAAAAATATGGGGTCACCTAGTAAATAGTTATGGAGCATGACCTGTAATGAGGTGTCCTATATATACTACTTATAACAGAAATCAGATTCAACAAATGTGGATCTACTATCAACCCACTGGATGTATGT
Organism: Viscum album; assembly: GCA_963277665.1. Taxonomy (NCBI): domain Eukaryota; kingdom Viridiplantae; phylum Streptophyta; class Magnoliopsida; order Santalales; family Viscaceae; genus Viscum; species Viscum album. The sequence continues at coordinate 65,449,847 of OY728139.1, forward strand.
TACTGATAATTAATTCTTGTAACATTTATTTACCTAGGTTTTACCAATATGGGAGTACCTTTTGGATTTACACTGAAGTGAGTGGCATTTGATATGGATAAAATGTTTCATGTTAATGGATGATGTGAGTGATATGATTTTTTCAAATCCCTTTGCCCATGTGATCCATGCTTGGAGTGATAAACAATCGATAACAATCGATTAGACACAATAAATGTGAATCTGGGACTTATGAACCGGGATGGACCTAGAGGATTGTTTGACATGGAGATAAAGTCCTGGTGTAATACCTTGACCCCAATCACCCAGATTCAGTGCATTATTACATAACATTGTCATGATATAAGGAATAATGACCCAAAATACTTATAGTTTAGTAGTCTTGGAAGTAGTAGATACAAACATAAGTTTTACATTACATTATAAAATAAAAAACAACAACAAAATTGTCTCCTTTGAACACATTCATATACCTTAGGATATCCCTACAGGTTAGTCATAATATACTTCTTTGCATCATGGGAAAAATAAAACATAAAAAGGGGTGAGCTCGAGTGCTCAGTAAGGATAACAATATAGCAGAAACCTTCATAAATAAGCCTAAACATTTATGGGATTGTATAAGAATAAAACACAATCCTTTTAATCTAAAACATCATCTTAATATGGAAGATACTAATCAAATATTTCCATATACTTATTCACATGGATACTCAACTGGTTGAATAATCACATGTAATATCAATAGCCAATTTCATAACGAAGGAATGCATAATGTCTGACCTCATAACCACATAGTCAAGGCCTAATGCCAAGACTAAAAATAATATTTTTTCAAGTCCTTGTTCCAAGACACTATTTTGTCTCATGAGACATTTCGATGCATTGAGGAGTTATAGCGGGATCCACCCATCACTCAGTATGTCCAATTCATTCCTCATATGAAAAGGATGAAACATAACATAGACAATCATATTAAAACTGGCACACGAAATGTTAATACTTTAACCATAAACCATGAATTGTTATAAAAATAAAAAATCCATAGTCAAAAATATCACAAAACCATTAATATAATATGGAAGGTTGTATCATAATAAATCAACATTAAACAGGTGTAAAATCCATCAAATAATGTTGACATAGATGAAATCAAAACTTTTTTAGAGAAATATATATTTCTATTTTGAAATAATTTAAAAGTCACATTATTATAAAATAAAAAAATTATTTTGAAAATATTATTATAATGTTTTAATGGAAGTTTTGAATATGTTTTAATGGCAAAAAAAGCTGCACTCTCCATATAAGTGAAAAAAACATTCTTTCCTTAATTTTGTCAAAAAGGCCATAAAGGACCTTGATTGGAAAATGAGAGAAATATTCCTTTATAAACATTCTATAAAAATTTAAAAAAATGGTATAAATTACTTTAACCCATAGTCTAGGAAATAGTAAAAAAAATTTGAAATAAAATTTTAATAAACACGGATTTAGAAGACAAAGAGGTCCCAGTAGATACTAACGTATAAACAAACTCTGATAATGAAGAGATTGTAGAATTAACCCTTAAATTGTAATTTTTATTGATCAAGGGTATATTAACCTTCTGTATAATAGTTAAATCATTATTATTAAATTATAATACAACCACATACATATATAGGATATCATATATGATCTTATAATATTGCTCTGTTAATTATATTTTAGTAGTATCATTGTTTCGGGTGCTAACTGATTCATTTTTATATTATATGCTTGGTAACGTAAGCCATGATAGTTATGGAAAGGATGTATTTTATTCAAATTCATAATAATATTAAGTTCTTAAAAATTATTATTAATCATAAAATGAAAATTATACTTGAATGGTCACGATGGGGAATGAATTTTATCGCGTTCGTGGAGACGGTAATCCATACGTACGCACAAGCAAAAATATCATTCTATTAAGGGTGAAATCGCATGTAATTGGATTTTATATCATATATACAGAATATTTAACATGTTATATTTATTATTTACATTAGTTAAGCTCATTATTACATTCATCCATATAATGAAGTGTTTGAATAACAAACTACACAACGATGTGAGGATGATAAGTCGTACGTACGCACATATAGGGGCTTGTCATTCATATGATGGATTGAATAATGAATATGGTTGTAATATATTTATAATAACATCATAGTATATATAAGGTATGGGAGTTATTATTTTGGAATTGAAACAACCAAGAAATAGGAAGTGGAAGATGAAATGAACTTTGAAAGAGGTGGTGAAATTATTACTTCTTCTTCTTCAGGTGTTTCCTTTTGAGATGATCAAAAGGGATCCTTAGGTTAGCTTTAATATCAAAGTAAGGCCTCTTAGTCGATGTGATGGTAGTTTTTGGGATATTTTATCATGGTATGGCCAATCCAAAAGTCTTTGGAGGTGTGATTTTGGGAGAAGGGGAAGTACGATTTTTTAAGAGAGGCGACAATCACTTTAGGAAATGCTTGAAATATTATTTTATTATACAATCATATTTAGTTTTTAATGGCTCAAAAAATTTAATTTCAAGGATAATGTGGGGATGGGTCAAAACCCTCTCAACTAATAGGTTTGATACAGGTTTAGGTCACCATATTAACCTTATCTTTTAGATTTAACTCTTATTTAAATTGTTTAACTTTAACCATGTATTCTTGTATTATTGTAATAAATTGTGAATAAATTTACTATAAAATTCCAAGAGAACTACAAGTGTTAAATTATTAATATATATAACCTTATCTCTATCCTTTGGCTGATACTTATATTTTTAGGAATATTATATCAATTAATAATATAGTATTTTTTTTAAAGTCATTTATGTCAATTTTGACACTATTTGGTATTTTGTTTTTTGTGAAAGTCATAGAAACTTTATCACTTCAAAAACAATTATTTAACCAACCCTAACATGTCATACTAACCTATAAATTTAGTTTAATTCATCAAAAGTCTCAATTTAAATTTATTTGGAAATTTATAATATCAATTATTTTAATATTTTATTAATAAGGTAACCACTGCATCATCATTGAGTCATAAATAAATTTAATTATATAATGTATAAAAATTATAAATAATGTAAAATTATGTAAGAAATATTTATAGATTTTTAATGAATATTTATAGTTGAATTTATATTATGTATAACCCCATATTAAAAACGGTTTAGTTATTAAACTTTGAATTTAAAACTTTTAACTCTTCTTTAAATAAAATAATAATAAATGTCCTAATCTATTCCAAGTTAACCAGATGGATCCTATTTTATTCCTAAGGTTGACTTTTGTCGAAATACACTTATCCAATAGAATTAGTACATTTTTTATGGTAATTATAATATCATTTTTTATCTTTAATTACCCTATTTACTTTTAACAGTGGTTAATAAAAGTCAAAACTTATTATTCACCAAAAATTATTTTCATCTTATTGAAACACTTTTTTTTAATGATTTTAACCATGTATCTTGGATTTTTTAAATTAAATTAACAGAAGCTTTAAAATTACGTTTAATGCAAATTTGTAAATGTACCAAGAAGCTGGGTAAAAGATGGTAAAAAGTTCAATAAACAAAAATATATAATACTAATATAAAATGACTCTAATAAATTACATTTTATCATATATAGGTATTATGTATCTATTTTTACCTAATATAAATTTAAATAAAATAACTAATTATTTAAATAAAAAGTCGGGTTTAAACAATAAAGTAGTGTTTTTCACTATTCATCAAAAATTGAAAGGTTTCAAAAAAATACCAAAAATTCATTCTAAGCTAATTTAGAAATTATGAATCCAAAAAATGAAGTCCATATTGAAATATAAAATGTATAAAATTTCAAAAAGTGGATATTACTATTTATAACGGTTAGTTTGATTGGTTGTGGTGTGTTAGAACTCGATATTGTGTGCAACGCAAGAAATTGTATTTTTCAAAGAGATGTGTACCGTGGAAGCTTGGGGTTTTACATTATTCCCTTCGTCAAATAATTGTTTCCTTAAAATTTCTAGAATATTATAGCATAAAAAGATTTGGATGGTTCTTCATCATGAGTTACTCATGTTCCCACGTTCTTGCTTTCATTTTTTGGTTTCTCCAAAGAACTTTTACTAGACGAGTAGTCTGGTTTCTCAACACATGTTTTCTAGTATCAAAAATCTTGATAGGATCTTCACAATAAGATACATCGGGTTCTAATTCTATTTCTTCATAAGAGAGTACATGTGTTTGGTCAATCCTGTATTTTCTCAATAGTGATATGTATAACACATCCTGAACAATGGAGAGACATGGCGGCATTTCTAAACGGTAAGCTACAACTCCAATTCGTTCTAGAATTTCGAATGGTCCGAGGTTCCTGTAACCTAATTTTCCCTTCTTACCAAATCATATAACACTATTCCATGGAGTTACCTTCAAGAAAACATGAACTCCTGTTTGAAATTCCAAATCCTTCCTCCAGTTATCGGCACTGTTTTTTCCCTAGTTTGAGATGCGTTGATGTGGGTTTCGATAATCTTTACCTTTTACATTGTTTCCTCAACAGTTTATGGTCCTATGAGTTTTCTTTCACAAACACCATCCCAACAAGTTGGTGTGTGACATCTCTTTCTATATAACTCTTTATATAGTTCCATCTGAATACTTGAATGGAATATATTGTTAGAGTAAAATTCAACCAGAGGTAAATATATATCCCACATACCTTGAAAGTCAAGTGGGAATGATCTCAAAATATCTTCAAAGGTTTGAATAGTCCGTTTTGGTTGTCCATCAGTTTGAGGCTGGTAGGCAGTGCTTAAACGAAGTTCAGTATCCAATTCCTTCTGAATACTTTTCTAGAATCTTGATGAATAACAGGGATCACAATAAAAAACAATCGATAGGGTTACTCAATTATGTCATATAACTTCATTAATATATAGTCTTGCTAAACATTCAAGTGTTAAATCATCTATTATAGCAAGAAAATGTGCTGACTTGGTATGACAATCAACAATGACTCATATTACATCATTCATTCTAGGAAATATTTGGTATTCCTATGACAAAGTCCATTTTAATATCATCCCATTTACACTTAGGTATGGGAAGATGTTTCATGACTCCTCAAGGATGTTTTCTTCCAACCTTCACTTGTTGAAAAACCATAAATCGTGACACATAATTAGCAATCTCCCTCTTCATATTGTCTGACCAAAAATGTTCCTTGAAATCTCTATACATCTTAGTGTTATCAGGGGGTATTGAGAAATTGGAGCTATAAGCATCATCCAACAATTCCCTTTTTATATTAGTTATATCAGGAACACAATGTCTCTTCCCATATTTCAAAATTCCATCTCTATATATGAATTCAATAAATATATCATCATTAACAACTTTAATTTTCTTTAGAAAATCCTCATCATCAGTATGAGAACTTTTTATCCTTTCTAGTAAAGATGGTTTTTCAAACATTTGAAATAGTATAGATGTTTCACCTTCCATGATTATTTTTATATCCATTTTTACTAGATCCCTGAACATAAGATCCCTTTCAACTCTCATCTTGTTAAAAACTCCATGATCATTTCTCCTCAATGCATCTGACACCTTATTTTCCTTCCCTGGGTGGTAGTGTATAGTGTAATAATAATCCATGGGTAGTTCGAGCCATCTCCTTTGCCTCATGTTGAGTTCTTTTTCTGATAAAATATACTTCAAGCTCTTTTGATTGGTATATATCTCACATTTTTCACCATAGATATAGTGTCTCCATGTAATGACCCAATATGTTTTTTAAAAGGAACTTACATTATTATAAATATGTCATAATCACATTAACTTATAAGTGCTATGGTACCCTTAAAACATAATTTTGTCACTTCTGTGATGTGAATTTCAAAAATCTGACATACAGAGTCGAGATCAGTAAGTTATTTAGAGTCCAATAAGAAAAATATAATTTTTAGTGAATAGTAACTTACCCTTATGAATAGTAACATACCCTTGTGAATAGTGAAATACCCTAATTAATAGTAACCTTACCTATGATAATATATAAATAATATTCAAGTAGAAAGTACGATATACCTATATTTTAGAATAAGTTAATGAATGTTTTAAAACTGGTTTTTTATAATAAATTATGATTTAAATTAAATACTAAATTAATAATATTTAGAAAATTATTTTTGAAAATTGGACTTCATTTTTTTATTCTACACCTCGAAAAATGGTTAGGGTGAATTTTTGGGATTTTTCTGAAATACTAGATTTTTTGATGAATTGTAAAATTTGGTAATTTACCATATATATACATTATAATCTAAATAAACTATTACTAGCATCATGGTAGATGTCACCATCATTAATATGAATTAACATGATAAAATTACTATTCTTGGTAATGGAATACTTACTATTACTTGTCCTGTGAAGAAATAATAAATTAATGGATTTTATATTAAGAAATCCCCTCTCTCCTCCACAATAAAAACCCCCTCCCACCCCCTCTTCCAATCACTCCTCTCATGCCTTATGCCTTCTCCAAATTCTAACCAAATACCCTCCCAACCTCCTCTCCCACGTCCAGCATGCTTTGGTATCATTAAATGTTCAAAACCTCTCCCTTAAAAAGGTTCTCAAGGATGCTTGGTTCAAGAGGTAAATTCCTCTTTTCAATTCTTTGTCTTTTCTTTCAAGTCCATTTGTTTTCTTTTTCTATACCTATCTTTATCAAAATTTTGTGATGACTCCAATACCTTATATGTACTAGAATTTTATCATGATAGTTTAATAATTTATCATCATATCCCCCTTTTTACCTTCTTTTATACTAGTAGCAAGAACACCGTCCGAGATGTGTCAATTTTACACATTCAAGGACGATGGACTTTCGATTTCTTTTATCATTATAAAATATGGTCATGAAAACATTATTGTTATGGTTGAACCAGATTATTATATATAATATATCTTATTTAAGATTCTGTAATCCCTTTTTTCAACTGGTGTTAGGTTATAAAGAAAAATGAGTTCATTGTAATCAAAACCCAAAAATTAATCGAAACAATTATCATTAAAGTTCTATATGATAATTCATTTTAGTTCCATGTAACCAAGTTATATAAATGAAAAATAACACCTATATATGTTGAAAAATAATATATAATTCTAATTCTGTAGATTTACATCCATTCCACTTCATTACTTAAAAACAAGTGAACCGAATATGAAAATAAAGGAAACGAACACTCCCAAACGGCGAAATTCAATACAATAACTTATCAATAAAGACCTAAATGAACTAACCAGAATTATGGTAAACTAAATATATGCCTTATAGGTTCTAAAATAAGTTATTAAAAAGTATAATTTCATATCATTCGATCTTAATTACAAGAACGGAACACGTTTGGAGTTAAAGTAAGGGTTTTTTCATCTCACTTCCACTTTCATGAGATTTTCCATATTCACTCGTAATACTTCTATATGGTGGTTGTATACTGAACATTTATGTCACATATCATGAATATCTTTATCTTAATGGTATTAAATCTATCATTTTTATGTTATTAATTTTGGGGCATACGAATCATTTGATTACCAAGTGTAAGTGTTTTTCCACCCGAACTTCCATTTTCATTCGGGATACATTCATTGTCTAATTACCTCAATGAAATTATTATATATTGTTATTTACTCATCATATATTCTGTATGAGTATCATATATATGTGTACAAACCATAACCCTATCTTATTTTATGTATAGTTACAAGTTTTAAAAGGAACTTTGCAAAATTGTTTCAAAAATACAATCCCAATTCAAGGGAATTTATCAAATTCAAACCTATTTTCAAGGGCACCCGATAATATTTTTTTAGAAACCATTATCTCTATAAAACCACTAATTTCATTATGAAAATACTAGATTACTTCACTTCTATTTTTATACAAATATTTTTCCAAATTAACTCTTCTTTTCAAAATAAAAGAGTATTTATCACCATAATAGCTTAATGATTTTAGAAGAGTGTTTTCATCTAATTCAACACTCTTGTTGATTCCATGGTATTATTGGTTTTAATAATTTATGAAGTCATATACCATATTTGATATAATGGTTATGAATAACTCTATTGTGAATGATCTATCCTAAAATAATTCAACATATTATTCTGAATGGTTAGTGTTTTATGTGTGATATTTGGGGAAAGATAGTTACATTTCATTTGATAGTTTCAATATGAATGTATTTGTTGTTTATGTTTATCCCCACTCATATTAGGAATTAATTGGACATATTATGTGATGGGTGGAGACCGCTATATCTCCTCGATGCATCGGTAGGTCTCACGAGACAAATAGACGTGGAATTGGCCGAGGCCTTTCCCAATGTGGTATAAATTTTGGCCGAGGCCTTAATCATTAGACGTCTTGGCCGAGGCCTTGAAAAAATGTTTTAGAATGTCCAGAATTATTCATTCCATAATTATGTGTTCAAAAATCGATATTTCATGTTGTTATTCGACTAGTAGAATACCCATGATTATGTTTTATTATGGCATTATTTACTCAGCTCATATTACTGTCATAATTTGTTCATGATTATTATTAAAGGCATGTGTTTTAAATTATTCACCATGACTAATGTTTATATTATCTTCCGTTGTATTGCTTACTCTTACATAGCATTTGAGATCACCCCTTTCTTATGTTTTATTTTCCCAGGACATGAAGAATTATTTTATGAATGACTTGGAAGAATAATCTAGGAGATGTGATGACTCTAGTGGAATAATTTAGTGTTGTTTTACCTTCATGTTGTAATGATCAAATATTGTTTGTACTTGTATACAATAATACTAAAACACTCGGTCCTTTGGGATTCTTATTCCTTGTTTGTATTCCAATGTAATCAAATAAGCCACCGGCTCCAGCCAACTGGGGTCGGGTCCTTACACTCCATATCTTCAAAGCAAAGATTATAGGTTATAACTCAAGATCATGACTGGGATAGTTTTGTTCATGAATTTTTAGCTTCGTGATGCATAGAAAATAACCATATCATTCTACATAATGACACAACCAAGTCTTTTATTTGAATCATCACTATAAATAACAAACCCATTATTCCATAATGGTAGATTCAAGATAGGATCATTGACTAATCTTCTCTACAGTTCTTGAAAACATTCTTCACACTCTTTTGTCCAAAAAAGTTTAACCCCTTTACGTGTGATATTGGTTAATGGGTTTTCCAATCAGGAAAAATTCTGAATGAAACACTGATAATAACCTGGTAAACCAATAAAACTATGCACCTTAGGTACACTCGTTGGTTCTATCCATTCTTTTATTTCTCTTTCCTTAGAAGGATCAATAGAGATTCCAAATATAGAGACCATATAGGGAAGAAAATAAATTTTTCGGAAGTTGAAATTCACACTTGCTAAACTTCCCATATAATTCATTTCTTCTAAGGGTTTTCAAAATAGTGCGCTAGTGATTTTTATGATCTTCATAGAATTTTGAGTATAGGAAGATATCATCAATAAATACCACTAAAAAGTCATCAAGATATTTATTGAAAACTCTATTCATTAGATCCGTGAAAATAAATTGTGCATTAGTCAATCCAAAAGGCATTACTGTAAACTCGTAATGCCCGTACCTTATTTAAAATGCTGTTTTCCGAATTTCTTCCTTATTTCCACACAACTGATGACATCCAAATCGAAGTTCAATCTTCGAAAAATATTTAGCTCCATGAAGTTGGTCAAATAAATCATCAATGCGAGGTAAGAGATATATGTTTTTTATTGTTATATCATTGATCTCCCTATAGACAATGCACAACCTCGTAGATCCATATTTATTCTTAACAAAAAGAATAGGATCTCCCCATAGAGAAAAAATAGGGAGAATAAATCCTTTATTACTCAATTACTCTAATTGATTTTTTAGTTTCACTAATTTCATAGTGTCCATTCTATAATGGGTCTTCGATATGGACCTTGAACGAGGAATTAAATCAATGGAAAACTCAATTTTTCATTCTTGAGGATGTCCAGTTAAATCTTATGGAAACACATCAACATATTCTTTCACAATAGGTACATCCTCCATTTGAACATTATTTTCCTCACCCATAGTTATTTCATTCTCTTCCTCCCCAATAGTATAATTTAATAGAGCTACTGGGGGATCTAAATAAAAATCAGGTGGTGACATTTCTGCTCTAATGATAAGGTACTCCTTATCATCATCGATAATTGTAATATCCTTCTTCTTATAATAAATTTTAGCATCATGGTCCAAAAAAATACATACCGAGGACTATATAAAATTCAATAATGGGTATGATGATTAGATCAATGTATAAATAACATTTATATACCCTAATGGGGACTGAATCACAAAACATGGTTGCAATGATACTTCCCTTAGGAGTTCTGACTGACAACTCACTTTTTAAATAAAATTGGAAATATCTAATTTTCATAGAAAATTGAGAAGATATGAAACAATTCAATGATCTCGAATCAAATAAAGCATTGGATAAACTTGGGGAAACCATTAAATTTCCTGCCACCACATCTTTCGGAGCTTCGAACTCAGCAGTAGTGATCACATAAGCTTGGAATATCTCCCATGGCCTTTTCTGAGGTAATATTCCATGGATCGTATGATATTCATTTACGTAATGCCCCATTTCTCTTAAATTTTACCATTCTACATTGATATCCTCTTTAATTCCCTTGAAATCATGAGCGTGGTGGCCTTTTTCAAAAAACTTGCAATAGAACTATTTTCCCCTGAAAAAGGTACCAAGCTGTTACATCAAAAATTTTCTACAGGTTGAAAATTAAACTTTTCCCTTATTCCCCTTATTTTCAATTCCAAAGTGTTCAGAAGATCTCTTCATCTCTTTCTTTGCTTTAAATTCGTAATACTTAGAGAATTACATCTCTACCATGATAGGACCTGAGGCAAATATCTTCGTACGATGAGAAGGATTTTGATTATACTGCTCGATGGAGAAATGGTTTAACCCATCAAATAATTGATCAATATTACTCCTTGGGTTATGTATATAATCTATTGCATGCCTTTCTAACCTTGTAAATTTAGCCTCAAACTTTGAGACATTCTCATCCTACTTTTTTCTCAGACTCAAAAATTCTCTTTCCACATCTACTCAATGGTCGTGAGGAAGTTATTTTTCTAATAAAATCTCTTTAAACTCACTAAATTTTATATTTGATACTTCTTTATCTTTCTTTGTGTTTTTAATTAATGACTACCATTGATCTGCATCTCCCGTAAGGTGATAAGCTACCATGAAAACTTTTTCCCTTTGGTTATTCCCCAATGTATGAAATAATTTCTCTAAGGAAGTTATCCATTTCATAGCTACAAATGGATTTTTAGTCCCATTTAATTTTAATTATTGTTTCCTCATAAATAGTCCTAACAATGATCTTCCACATTGTAGATCAGGGTGCTTCATAGAGGTAAGGTTATTATTCATAACCTGAGTGAGTTGTCCTAGTATAGTGACAAGCTGACAAGCACCAGTTTCATCACCAGGTCTACTATAAATATATTGAGTAGGAGGTAAATATCTACATGGATTACGTTCATTGATATAGTTTCAATTACTTCCACTAGGTGTTATTTATAAATAATGGAATACACTATATTAGTTTATGAATCTCAATAAAAAATTACAAACCTTTAAAAAAAATAACATAAATTAAATAATTTATGGATATAATCCATAATACTAAAAATGTTTTCCTTGAGGAGGTATATACTCATAAATACTATATAATGGTCTATAAAGAAGATGTGAATTATCCTAATCATATCCCCCAGGAGTGTCGTAACCAAGAGTACAGAAAGGCTCGTTATTGTGTACAAAGATACCTTGCATCAAGCACGAAACACCTTGTCAGAGTTTTCACTCCTAGGTACATCTGTACCAAATCCACCACTACCTTCTTGTATCTAGATAGAGATGTATTTCACGGAAAATACACAAAATCTTTACATTTCCAAAATATTAGGAAGTTATTATACACTAATCCTCAAAGTATATCTTAGTGTAATTTTCTATAATAAGAGTTTTTCTAAACCAAGCTTCCAAGTATTGTACTAAAATTATTATAATACAAATTGTAACACCAGGACCCTAGTTACCTAGAGTCTGTACATTATTACATAACATTAGAATGATACAAGGAATCATGTCCACATAAACCGGTCAGTTTATTATCCTTTGAAGTACTAGATACAAAAATATGTTTTAAATTGCATTATAGAATGAAAATCAACCACAACAATATATCATTTGTAGAAATTCATATCCCTTAGACTATCCATGCAGGTCAGTCATAATATACTTCTTCGCATCCTAAGAAAAATAAAACATAGAAATAAGCGAGCTCAGGTGCTCAGTAATGATAACAATATAGCAGAAATATTCATAAATAAGCATAAACATTGAAGGCAATGTATATGACTAAAACAAAAGAATTTTAAACTTAAACCTAAGCATAATATGGAAAAGATAAATCAAACAATTCCATTTACTTATTCACATGGATACTTTACTAGATGAATAATCACATGTAATATCAAAATCCAATTTCATAAAGAAGGATTGCATAATGTCGGACTTCATAACCACATAGTCAAGGCCTCATGCCTAGAATAAAAATAAGATTTTGTCAAGTCCTTGTGCCAAGACACTAGTTTATCTCATTAGACATATTGATGCATCGGGGATCTACAGGGGGATCCACCCATCACTACAAAGTCCAATTCATTCCTCAATTGAAAAGGTGGAAACATAATATAGACATTCATATTAAAACTATCATAAAATATTTTATACATTAACCATAAACCGTGAATAGTATAAAAATAACACATCCATTGTCAAACATGTCACAAAACCTTTAACACAGTATTCAAGATTGTATCATAATAAATCAACTTCAAACAAGTGTAAAATCTATCAAAGGATGTTGACATAGATGAAATAAAAACTATTTGAGATAAATATATCTTTCTATTTTGAAATCATTTAAAAGTCACATAATTATAAAAGGAAACATTTATTTTGAAAATATTCTTATAATCTTGTAAGGTAATCTTCGAAGAAGCTATAATAATCGAAAATATCCACACTCGCCATATCGGTTAAAAAAATATTATTTCTTTAATTTTGTCGAAAAGATCATAAAGGACCATGATTGGAAAACGTCGGAAGGATTACTTTATAAAAATTCTTTAAAAATTCAAAAAATGGTATAAATGAATCTAACCCATAGTCTAATAAATAATAAGAAAATTTTGAAATACATTTTTAAGAAACATGGATGTGGATGATAAAAAGGTCCCAGTAGATACTCACATATAAACAACCTTAAATAATGAAGAGATTGTAAAATTAACCCTTACCTAATACTTTTTCCTTAATAGAGGGTATGTTAACCTCATGTATAATAGTTAATTATTTGTTATTAAACTATAAAATAACCATAAACATAAATATGATATCATATATGATCTTTTAATATTGTTTTGTTAATAATATTTCAGTAGTATCATTATTTTGGGTGTTAACTGATTCATTTTCCTTTATATAATTAGTTTTGTAAGCCATGTTTATTATGGATAGCCTATATTTTATTCAAATACATAATGATACTAAATTATTAAACATTATTTTTAATCATAAAATTAAAATTATTCTTGAATGGTTATGATGGGGAATGATTTTCATCGTCATCATGGAGACGGTAATCTGTATGTACGCACAAGCGAAAATATCATTCTATTGATGGTGAAATCATATATAATTGGATGTTATATCATATATAAAGAATCATTAACATGTTATATTTATTATTTACATCAGTTATACACATTATTATACCCATCCAAATAATGAAGTGTTTGAATAAATAACTGCACCAGGACGTGGAGATAGTAATATGTACGTACGCACGTATGGTGACTTTTCATTCATAGGATGGATAGAATAATGAATATGGTTGTAACATATTTATAATAACATCACAAAATTTATAAGGTACTCGGGTTATTTTTTTTTGTATGGAAACAATAAATAATGAAGAAGTGGAAGAAGAAAAGAACTTTAAAAAAGGTGGTCAAATTATTACCTCTTCTTCGGGTGTTTCCTTTTAATTTGATCAAAAGGGATCCTTAGGTTGTATTTCTGATCAAATTAAGGCCTATAGGTCGATGTGATGGTAGTTAGGAGGATATTTGAGAATGTTTTGGTTGAGAAAAAAGGATTTGGAGGTGTGAGTTTGAGAGAAAGGGAGGTAACCTTTTATAAGATAGGTGATGGTCACTTTAGAAAAAACTTGAAATATTATTTTATTATACAATCATATTCAGTTTATAATGGCTCCAAAATAATTAATTTTGAGGATACGATCTAGAAGGGTCAAAAACCTATTAAACAATAGGTTCTAGATAGGTTTAGGTCACCATATTAACCTTATCATTTTTATTTAACTCTTAGTTAAATAGTTTCACTTTTACAATGTATTCATGTAATATTGTAATAAATGGTTGATAAACATACTATAAAAAGTCAAGAAAACCCCAAGTGATTAATTATTTATATATCTATCTTTATCTATGTATTTTTTTTAAACCTGTGATTTTTAGGAATATTATATCAAATAATAATAGAGTATTTTTTTTAAAAACTCATCTATATCAATTTTGACACTATTTGGTATTTTGATTTTGTGAAAGTCATAGAAAATTATCACTTCAAACAAAATTTATTTAATCAACAAAAACATTTAATATTAACCTATAAAATCAGTTTAATTCATCAAAATTATCAATTTACATTAATTTGTATATTTATAATATCAATTATTTTAATCTTTCATTAATAATGTAATTATTGCATCATCATTGTGTCATAAATAAATTTAAATATTTAATGTCTAAAAATTATAAAAAAATACTATTATATAGGAAATATTTTTATCTTTATAATTAATATTTATAGTAGAATTTATATTATGTAAAACCCTATATTAAAAATGTATTTGTTATTAAACATTGAATTTAACACTTTTAACTCTTCTTTGAATAAAATAATAATAAATGTCTTAATCTAATAAAAGTGGACCAAAAGGATCATATTTTAATTCATAGGTTTATTTTGCTCAAAATACACTTATCTAATAAAATTAGGACAAGTTTTAGGGTAATTATAATATAATTTATTTACCATTTATTCCCTTATTTACTTTTAATCGTGGTAAATAAATGTCAAAAGTTACTATTCACCAAAAAATATTTTCATCTTATTAGACAACAGATTACTGGCTGATGTCAATCGTGTCACTCATATTTATAAAATCAAATTCATTGAAGTGGTAAAATTACGTTTAATGAAAATTTTCAAATGCGCCTAGAAGATGTGTAAAAGACGGTAAAAAGTTCAATGAAATTTTATATGTCTAATGTTATTATAAAATAACTCTAATGAAATAAATTGAACATATATAAGTATTATGTATCTATTTTGACCTAATATAAATATAAATTAGATAAATAATTATTTAAATTAAAAGTCAGTTTTAAACAATAATGAAGAGTTTTTCACTATTCATCGAAAATTGAAAGTTGTTAGAAAAATACCTAAAATTCACCCTAAGCTAATTTTGATATTCCAAATCCAAAAATGAGGTCCATTTTGAAAAATAAAATATATAAAATTTTAAAATTAGTGTATTACTATTCATAATGACTAGTTTGATTGATTGTGGTGTGTTACAATTTGAAGTTTGGTACAGCGCAAGCTATTGTACTATTCAAAGAGAAGCGTACCATGAAAGCTTGAGGTGTTACACATTGGATGGTGTCTTAAGTATCATATTTATAATAGTAATCAGAGCCCTCATATTTAATTTATCAACTCAATCTTCTTATTGATGTTGAATAATGATGAACCCCTAGAAGAGTTTTGGTACCACTTGTTAGAGTATCTGAGACATGGAAGGGATTTACACCAAGGTGGATACCCAAGGGATCTTGGGTCTTATAAAGGAACCCCACATATCCTTTTTTGATAGGAATTATTGTTCTGAAATATAATTCCAATTTATGTCCAGATATGAATAATAGATAAGGTTATCATATTCCTGGGGTGTCTACTTAACATGTCACGGGTTCCTTCCTGGCATGTCCTGAGTGTCTATATGAAAAGGATAAAAAGCCTTAGTATTATATACATGATTAGAGAAGACATGTCTGAGTTCTATCACATGATTTGGATATTATGTATGGATAAATATCTAATTACTTTGTTGACATGTTTTGTGGTATTTTCATGACAAACATAGACATGTCCATGTTTGTCACATCATCACGATTGACTTGTTGTAATGTTGCCACGTGACTTGGATGACATGTTTTGAGGACTTGTCATGACTAGGATGATATGTCTAGAGGACCTCAAAAAACTTTGTATACATGTCTAGAGTCCTTTAAAATACTTGGGAGACATGTACAAAGATGTTTTAGACATGTAGGGAGGATTCCTCCAGACACTGGGGACTTGTCTTAAGAACTTTCAAGGACTTATGATATATGTCTAGAGGACTTTTCAAGGCTTGGGAGATTGGTCGGGAGGGCTTCATAAGACATGGTTAACATGTCTTGTAACTATTAAATAATCTAGATATGTCATTCAAACCATATTATTCCTTCTCATAAAAAGTAGCATATAAGTCTTCACATAAGTCTTTCTTATTTTTTAGAATTTATTGAATATGCACCTCAGGGTTTGTCAAGAATTAGCTTGTTGAGATATCCTATTACTAAGACAACACACAAAAGGTCATTTGTATAATATACCAAACCCATTAGAATTCCTTTGCAAAATCTATAGAGAGATCAAAAAAAATTATATTCATGTCATGTGATCCCTTAGGTTTTCACCATTTTTTACAAATTAAAAGACCATTACAATGGATATGATTTTAAATCTAAGAAGTCCAATTTTCTATGATCTCATTGTTATGGCCTGCATCTTGTGTTTATGTATTTTATGATAAGGGGGTAATTTATAGGCATCTTCTCCATAGTTAAATTCCTCCTTGCATGACATGTATATCATTGATATGATCTGGAGTTGATGGAGGGAGTATCTCACCAAGTGCATTTCATGATCCTGCCACAAATCTTCCAAGGCGATGAATGATAGAGACTATGAAAATATTCTCCCTTCCTTATTTTTATTTGACCCCGGATCATCAAGGGGATTTCACACAATCATGTTAACATGTCAAAAATCCTTTGATCCATTGAGAATACTTGTTTCATAGTTTTCGTGATATCAAGATGCCTTTGGAAAATATTTTTCATGATTGAAAAAGACATGTATGGGGTCCCCTGAGATGTTAATATTTATTTTTAGAGTCTATTCCTGATATCAAGATGCCTTGTCAGGGGCCTCTGGGGAGATCTAGATTGATTTTTGAAGGGTCTTCATGTGATCAATTCCAACTACATAAGGTGTATAACCCCTTCACAATAAAATTAGCATGTGTTCCCTTTACAAGAGTCTTCTTACATTTTCAACCTTTTATATGATATTTTACAAGGACATATCATTGGGTTTCCATTAGTGAATTAAATAATTAGTGATTATCCTTTTGATGATGTATGAGGGTTGTCATGGACTTGCACTCTACTCATCTATGATGTGTGACAAGATCAAATCAATATTTTTAACGGAAGTTCTAAGTTCATGATGACATGTCTATGAGTCTTATTGAGACTAGGTCACCTATCAAAGATGATTTCTCATGATCAAGGTGGCTTATTTTTTCCATTAATGATATCAACCTAGAATATCAGAAAGATTTTAGGAGATTTGAGAGGCATGATAAAGGACCATTATGTCAGTGATAGTGATCAGGGGAAGAACATAATATCTTCACATGAATATTATCATAACTTAGACCACATGAAGCCTCCAACTTTGTAGGTTTCTTTATTTTATGAGGGTATTTGGTATATTTTTATGTTCTTGTCACCTAACCTATCACATTAATAGATGAGATCAGCAGATACCCTATGCATCATCCCAATCTCTTATCTAGAATCATTTTCTAGAATATTAGTGTTTTTTAGGGGGGGATCTATGTGATCCTTAACATATCATAGTTAGCAAAAGAACTATTCACTTAACCTTCCTTGGGTCATGCAATCACATTTTCTCCCAATGATTTCATGATCTGCATGATTCATCCATCTTTAATTCATATATTCATGCTACTCCTTCCTTTTTTGTGGAGAAAATAATAACCATGATTTGGGTATTTTTGAAATTTAAGAATTGTGTATGCTCATTTGTAGAGTGTAAAAAATCCTCCCCCCCATAGGAGAGGGTTCCAAAAATATATGGACATGGTTCTATAGAGATTTAATTCCCACAAAAGTTCCTATGGCTTTTTTTCATTGGTGTTCTAAAAAGAGTTTAGTGTTATGAGTGACCTTTGGTATTCAAAATGGCATCATATAAATAGGGGAGTGAGGGAACCTATAATTACCCTAGTGACTTGAACTCCATATCTCTATTTATTTCTCCCATCATGTTACTACTTCATAATACCTCACCAAAATATCTATTTCACAAGACCTATTTGAAATATTTGATTTCAAGGACTCTTCACGAGATTGTACAATGAGATTTAATCATTTTATCTTGTAACCAGACTAACTTATTTCAGAACTTGTTCAAATGAACCATGACCCAACTCTCAGTAATTTTATTAATCCTTAATGTGTTCTTTTTTTCATAACATTATTGCAGGATTCACATTATCTACTGGCTTGCTCACATGATCGCTTGATCATTATACAGTTTTGGTGACCATCTTAGGGTCCTGAAATCACAAGTATTATAATAGATCATACAAACATGATATTCTCCATGATTAATGAGATTTTTTTGACCTATACTAAGTCATTTGATTCAAAAATCTTTTATTTTTCATCAGATTCGCACAATTCTATCTGATTCATGCATATCTTTTTCTAGGGTTCCTCCCATATATGACACATGATCCATGTTTTTGTACATATGGATTCTAGTTCATGTAAATCTTACCATTCAGATGGATAGAGGGCTATTATTGATGGTAAAAAAGATACTGACCCTTGGTATCAAGTGTTCTCTAAAAATGAGGATTTTAAGGGGATCCTTCAGCCAAAACTTTAGATCTATCCCATGTCTCACCTACTTACTTTATTTTGATGATGTCTTTTGGATGATGTTGTCAATAACTCGCCTAATTATAATCCTCTATCTTTATGAACATTTTATTCACTTGAATGAATTCAAAATATTATTTTGAAAGAGATACAATTTGTTACAAAATCACTCCATGGGTAATCCAATATGTTGGATAACTCGCTTGGAGTCCAGAATGTTGCGATCTTACCAATCATCCTATTTCTCAATGTTGTTTTAGCATAATTTTATTCTACATGAATAATATGAGAAATGGTATAAGCTCAAATTGGGACTTACATCCTGGGGGTAATTTCCCTGATGAATGGCCATCGTCGTTTGGGGTCAAGAAGATCTACTCAAAATTCTCTAGCTAATTACATGATATCCATCTTTATGAATAAATGTAGACTTTAAAATTTTTCATGAATCATCAATTGGAACTTCTCAAAGTGATGTGTTTCCTGACACTAGTTCCTTCCATCTATCCAATGTTGAGGTGGGGATCATCTTTTAAGATATTTTCTTCCTAAGCGGAATACCCATTCTTGGGGATATGTATAATGAATTTATTTCTATTTAAGATGTTTGAGATGACACCACATGAACTCTGCCCTTGGAAATGGTCATTCACACCATCATGAAGGAGATGTTATGGAGGGATATAAACCTATTCTCAGTCATTTCTGCCAAGAACTGAATTAGCATATTCCTCTGTGGTAGTAGGACTCATCCAATAAATATAAACCCTCATTAATTATCTTCTTGAATGGTTTTAAATAGTGTGGTCTATTATTGGTACATACTTGAGGCTATGGAGTATTCCTAATGGGGATACCAAGCGAGACCGTAGGTATCCCCAAGCCTTTGTAATGTATGTTTTTTAGCCATGTATTTTAATGGATGAATTTTCCGAAATGGGGTTTCATTCATTTTTATTTGAGTGGGAACATTAGAGAAGGAATCTCATTTAGAAAATGTGTGTCCTCTTAATCTATTCATTCCAAATATTTCCTACCTACACCAACTATTTTGTCATATCTAGAAAGGAAACATCCCTTATAATATTTTTAGACCCTTCTAATTCTTATTTGGAAAGATATGAGATCATTTTCAAGGTTACAAATATCAAAACACTACTATAATCCATAATTATTCATTTTTACAAAGGATTTGGAATGATTCTATGGTTGAGGTGATGTTGTTAGGACCTAATGAGGTTATTGACATGTTTATTTGGCATGATAATATTAACATCAAGCTTTTTCCTTCACTAACAATGATAATTATTGATAATTCTAGTCCTTCTCTCGATGAGAGGTCATATAAAATCTCTATCTATGATGGGGTTATTATGGATAGTGTAGATGATATGATTATTTTCAATCCATATACACTGTATCAGTTTGATCAAAAAAATTTATGAAATCAAATGGTTTCTCTTCTCCCTTTAGTTACCGTGTTGGAAGAATGAAATTATGGGATCAATCATCAAATTTGTGTTATTTTGGCCTGTGAAGACACACAAGATGAGATTATTCTTCCACCAATCAATGGACATAAATTTATTTCATAACACTATTCCCAGGCTGAGGAAGAAGGCTACCTAGGTGGTGTACTAAATATATTTTTCTATTGGGTGGAAAACCTAAGGCTTCACTGAACCCATTATCTATAGAAGAAAGGGAGAAGATTCGAGACTTGGGAGAGCCTCAAAAGAATCATTGTCATCAAAGTGAATAACATACCATTAGTGGGAATGAATTTAATGAGGAGGTTATACCTTCAATATTAGTGATGGAAGCTACATCGATTGAGATTAAAGAACATTAAACTTCTTCTACTGCTTCTTTGTCTACTCATCTATCCATTACTCTTTATTTCATGCTCACCCCAAAGGTTATAAAGAACTAGATATCACATTTTCAAATATGGAAGCAAATACATGTGTTGATTACTAAGACTACTTTGGAGGAGGTGATTTTCCTTAAGAAACGCCTATGCCAAATCTTTCACAATCTAGGGACAATTGGCTTTGGTTTCCCAATGTTTTATGATATCATGTGACACTTTTTCCTAAGCTAGTTTTTTTAAGGAATCATATTCTTGGTACATAGGGAAATTCAAAAAATATTCATCAATTGTTGAAGAAATTTTCATTCAATTTAATGTCATGTGACTGAGATGGTAAAATATCTTGTAGTTTTTGGTTATATAATTAGGACAATAGAGGTTGTGAAATTTATTGTCTTACTATCCAGACACCTTCTGTGCAGTTTAACGTCATGTGGTAAGGAATTATTGTGTAGTTTAACATCATGTGACTAGGATGTATTTTATAGTTTCAAATCATGAAACTAGGATGAATAATGTAGTTGAACATCATGTGACAAGGAAGAATCATGAAGTTTAACATGATGTGTAAATGATGTATGATTCTTGACGATATCTACGAGATGTAATTTTGGAGAAACCTTGCATTGGTGGGGGAGTAATATGATACCCATCCATTGTGGGAAATGGGTAAGATCAAATGGAATATACCTTATGTATGATTTAAGGTCCTTATCATTTGGATTTAATATTTAGAGTTTTTTTTCCAAAGTATCATTGGGGTTCTAAGAGAAAATACCATTTCATATTTAAGAAAAAAGTCAAGGAAAACATTTTTAACAAAGGCTCGCGCGATCCGAATCTGATGGACTTCAAGGTTGTGCTGTGTACCCAACCTTTTCTCATTAAGCTATTCCAACTCATTCGGATGATTTTTCAATTGATAATAATATCATGTTTGTCTATATATATATATATATCTATTCAAAGTGATAGAAACTATATTTATATTGAAAACTACTTCGGTTCCCTACACTACTTAATATGTAGAATCTTTTTTATGTATACATGGTGGTATGTTAGGCCCATAAAGCTTGGTGGAGCTTGTATGGTCATGAATTTTTAATCCTATCCATGATCTTGTTGAGTATATTTTAAGGATTAATATTAAAAGAATATATTTATACATATTCTTCCCTATGATAGTGGGATGAATGACTAGAATTGATATTGTACACCTAGTATAATTTCTTCATCTCTGTAGAATAGAAGTTGGCACTATTTTTAGTCAATATCATGTGAGGGCCTCTAGATCTAGTAATGATTTCAGATTTTACAATGTTAATGACATTATTCATCTTGTCCTCCTTGAGGAGTATTTCTTTATCCCATTTGGTAAAGAAGTCAGTAGCAGTAAGGATTTACTTAAACTACTTACTTGTGGCTTAAGGATATGGCCCCATAATATTCATCACACATAGGGAAAATAGAAAAGAATAGTTAGATATATGTAGCTATTATGGGGGTTTATGGAATAATTTTTCATGAATTTCTCTTGAAAGACGTTTCTGGGTGAATTTTACATATTAATGTATCATTGTTTTTCCATTTGTAACCAATCCTAACAATTTGGTTGGAGATCCCAGTCCCATACTAATGAGTTCCAACAGATATAACATGTACTTATTCCATGAGAGTGGTAGTCACTCTTTTGTTTAGGTATACGAGGATTATTCCACTAAAGCCTCATTTTTATAGGGATATTTACTCATTTGGCCCATCCTAAAGGGTAAATATCAACACTCCGTTTAGGATTTTTTCCCTCGCGTATCGATCTAAGGGGAGGGTCCCATTTTGGAGGTAAAATGTTATATGATTCATCCATCCAAGGATAGATATTGGTTCATCACACTATGGGGTAGTTTTGATCTGAATTATTTATTCCATGTAATAGGTGACGACTGATGAGATCATCCTTAAATACATGATGCGGAATACCACCTCATCTAGATCTAGATTTTCCAATATTGTGGCTACAATAGCTATTGAATCTACACAATCATTTTGTGATCATGGTATGTGATGAAATGTGGGTTAAAAATCAAACTCTTCCATCATCCCTCTAACATAACTAGTGAGAAGGGATAATTCCTCCTTCTTGATGGAATATTTTTTGCTGATTTGTTTTATCACTAGATCTGAATACCCTTTTATGTTTACATAGGTTATATACAGTTATAAGTCTATTTCTAAGACAAAAATAATTACCTAATATTCTTCCACATTACTAGAACATCATTGGGATAGTGAGATAGTGTAGGGAATAATTTTCTATTCAGGGTGATAAAAAAAGCCCTAGAACATCCTAATAAAGCTTTGTGTTTTCCAATCTCTTACTTATAGGGATTCTGGATATAGTGTCAAAATTCATCTCCCATGACTGAGGAGCATTATGGGAATAGAATACTTCTTTGTATTGAATTTCATTTTTCACTACTGTGATTTTTAGGGAAGAATGTGATGCATGGAAATCAACTAGGGATTTCCCTTTAACTAAATTTTATTACAAGAATTGTATTTCATATTTTTATAGAACAACCACCCATGTTTCCAAATACCCAGTCAACATTGGACATACAATGATGTACTTGTGCCGGAAAAAATCATATACAATATAGACTTCATGATGATGAAAACAATGTATTAAAGTTTTCGAACAAATTATGATCATGGTGAAATTATTCTCAACATAAAAAACCAGGTATCATTACATAACATCACTAAGCTGAGATAGAAAATATTCTTTCCTTCCACATGTCATGTTTTTGTGTGATAAGGGAAATAAATGATAATTCCATGAAATCCACATATAAGATAAGTTTATTTCCTTATACTGGTGACTTCAAGAATGTGTTTTTTCGAAAGTACGTCCTGAGATTCTAAAATTCTTCTTGATTGTTCTCATCCCGTTGGTAGTCGAATTACTTCTTCATTAATTTGGTGAAGGGGAGTGATTTTGTGGCCTAGTTTTCTATGAAATATCAATAGTAAGTGATATACCCTTAAACCCCCCTGAGTTTTTTAAGATTTTGTGGGGGTGACATTACTGATATAACACTAGTATGTTTTTGGTCAACCTCAAATCCATGGTGGAATTCGAAAATTCCAAAGAACTTATCTTTAGTTAACCCAAAAGTGAACATCAATGGATTCATCTTCTTGTTGTGCTTCCACAACTTGATGAAGATTGATTGAGGATCTGTGAAATAATCACATCACTGTAAATAATTTATTAATAGTTCATTTAAATAACATTATTCTTTTATTTTCAAATAAAGGATTAAATATATGTTTCATCATATGTCAGTATTTAACACCAACATTCTTTAATCCAAAGGGCATGACCTGATAGAAAAAGATTCTCTATGTTTCTATGAAGGCAGTGGATTACTCGTCTTTATAGGTTGTATTTAGTTTATTATAACATAAATACCCATAAACAATGGATATTTCTTATAAACTATTAGTTAAATAGATAGAAATTTCTATGATTGGAAATTATAAATTTTTCTTCAGGAAATGTCTATTAGGGTTTCTGAAATCTATGTAGACTCTGATTTTATCATTGTTTTTATTGATAGGTATTTTATTTTCAATACATTTAGGTCATTTAAATTCAAAAAGAAATTATTTTTTGATTAATTTTTCAATATATGATTCTATATTAATATCATGAGTGGGGTGCATCCTCCTATATGCCTACTTGAAACCCTGATTTTAATCTTGTAATCCAAGGTAATGTGTAGCCGCATCAGGGATCATCCAATGAATTTCTATATAATTGCAATAAAAAATGTTTTTATATTCATTTATAAATTCAATATACATCTTATTATCCTCAAGATTCATGGTGGCACTACTCAATGTAGGTCACAGGTCTTCTTATATTCCTATATTCACCTACCTGAGAGTATCAACATCGGTGGAGATTCTATCCTTTAATATGGGAGGGGTGTTCCTAATTTTATCCTCTTATTCCTCCATATCTAATTATGTGGATACTATCTCAAACATGGAAGGTAATTTGGAGGAATTTGTATCAATTTTTGGGTAATAGAGTCCATTGGAAAAGATATTGTCATCTTCGAATACCAGAGTCATTACAGAGAGATTAGAAAGATTATTATTTTCATTCATTTGGTCACTAGGTATGGGAGGATCTTCAACATATGGGATTAATTCTACTACCTCAATCATTATTATGGGTAGCACATAATCTACATCAATCGTACTCCATGAATTCAAATGGGTTGTCAATAATCCATTGGTGGCTACTATAATAACCCACACTTTACATACATTGTTAATACTTCAAAATTGAAGTACACTTATTACATCATATGACAAAACCACAAATGACCGTATAGGTATAGTGTCTTTAGAAACTGGGAAACATAAACAACTGGTTCATAAATCTTCTACAGTGTCTCCCATTTATTACATCATATCTAGGGTCCCTTTTAGCATATTCTACTTAATATCCATCTTCCTGACCTGGGGAAAAGAAAACATAAAAGGGTGAGCTCAAATGCTCAGCAAGGGCAAATAAAGGAAATAAAAATCATATCATATCTTTATCAAAACCTGCAAAAGAGATCATAATATCTTAACATGGAATAAATCATAGAAGTGAAAATGAGATCCCCATAATCATAACATAAAACTTGAAACTTTGTGGCATGCACACATAATCATGGAAATCATTTCTTGTTAGTCATGACTCATTGCCAAGACTATCTTAGTGGACAAAGTCCCTTTCTGAACCGAGTTCACTCCTCGTTTCAGTCCTGTATCACTGAACCGAAATAACCTTCCGTTCCAGCCATGTCTATCTCATGAGATATAAAATCATTACCCAATGCATTGGAGGGAGATATAGGTCCCACCCATCTTATAATGAATCCTTTCTTATGTGTGCCACATAATCATAAAACATACATCATCGCATAACACATATAACAAAAATGGGATTCTTGAAACATCATGACATCATAAATCAATTCATATAAGATAAAGGAATTCATAAACATAATTCCATCACAACATAGTCAAACCAATGTAAAAATATGGATAGAAACAGAACCCTTTATTATCTTAGATGGAAAATAATTTTGATAAAACACTTGAATTGAATTCTTGAGGAAAATATCCTTTCTTCTTCAAAAACATTTTTCCTTTCATAACATGTCATACAACTTTAAAATAAAAGAATTTGATTAAAAATAAACTTGAAAACTTGTAAAGGAAGCTTCTTTGAAGTAATGTTTTAAAAATCCATTCATGCCGTATAAGTTAAAAAAACATTCTTCGTACTTTTGTCGGAAAAGTCAAAAAGTACCTCGTACGGAAAAACGACAAAAGATTCCTTTCATATTCTTTACTAAAAACTCACCTAAGGGTAAAATTGGATTTAAACTATTTCAAGTGGATGGAAACAATATTACATATTGAGGGAACATGGATGTGGATGATAAAATACACCCCAGTAAATACTTACGAATAAACAATCTCGGATAAAAATGAGATTGTGATATTTCCCTTACCTTAGGTCCAATTTGCTTTGTTCGTGTCCGAAGCTCCTGTATAATGGTTTAAATAATGTTATTGACTTATTCCAGAATCATACATATTGATATGAGATCATATATGGTCATATTATTAACTTCTTGTTAGTAATATTTCATTGTTACTTGTTACTCGGGTCTTTATAACTTTTTGTTCTTATGCGTGTTTTGTCGAATAAATTCTTATTCTTATCTTTAGGTTATAGATAATTCATTTCCAGAATGGTATTAGTGTAGTATATACCATATTCATTCATTCAATTCATTTATATAATCATTATGAAATGAAGATCATGTAGAACGAGTCGCATCACATCGTGGAGACGGTATTCCGTACGTACGCACGAGTGATGATATCGATCCTATGATCGTGGAATTGTATTGGAGTATATATATATTATTTCAGTATCAATATTACTTCATAATAATCATATATAGTTACTCATTACACCATTATACCCATCCTTGTAAGGTGATGGTGGAATGTAGATTACACCACGGCGTGGAGACGGTATTCCGTACGTACGCACGCGCGGTGATTTCATTTTTCCGTAGGATGGATAGAAGGTGAATTAGGGTTGTTTCATATTTATAATAACATATCAGTATGTAAGTAATACTGATGTTATTACTTTATCATGAAACAACTAAAGAATAAGAAGTTGAAGAAGAAAGAAATTGAAAAGATCGGTAATGGATATTACCTCTTCTTTGGAACGCCTCTTTGAATCCTCCACTTAAGGAACTAATATTGGTCTTTGTAGAAGACCAGGACCTCTAGGATTATTCTAGGGAAGTGGAGAGGAGAAAATGTCCGGGGTTGGCCGAGCTTGAGTGCTCAAATTGGTGTGAGGAGGAGGGGGAGGAGGTGCCCTTTTATAAGGGAGGAGAGGGGCACCTTAGGAATATCTCAAAATATTATTTTATATTAAAGTCAAAATCGGTTTATAATGGTTCCAAAGGGTCTTATTTCGAATATAAAGTGGGGCAGGGTCTAAATCCTATCAACCAATAGGATTTAGACAAGTTTAGGGTATTATTTTAACCTTATCAATTAGATTTAACTCTAAGTTAAATAATTTAACTTTTACCATGTCTTTTTGTTTTCTTTCACTATATGGTTAATACACTTACTATAACATGCCAAACGAACCCCAAATTGTTTATTATTAAAATATATATCCTTATCTAAGTCATTTGGCCGAGCCTTAGATTTTTAGGAATACAATAACAATTAATAATATAATATTTGATTTAAAAACTATTTTGTGCCAATTTTGACACTATTTGATATATGATTTTTGTGAAAGTCATAACAGAATTATATGTTCTAACCAAGTTGATTAAATCAACACTAATATATCATATTAACCTAGAAAATTAGTGGAATTCATAAAAAGTCTTAAATTACATTTATTTTGGTGTTTATAACATCAATTATGTCAATATTTCATTAATAAGATAATTACTACATCATCATTGTGTCATAAATAAATTAAATTATTTAAAGTCTAAAAATTACAAATAAAATACCATTATGTAGGAAATCTTTTTATATTTCTAATGAATATTTATAATCTAAAATCTAACATATATAACCCTATGTAACAATTTTTTTGCTAAAAGATATATGCTTGTGTCATTTTTGTATTCATTTTAACTTAATTAAAATAAAGTGTCATTATCACTTACAAGTGGATCAATGGGGTCCCAAAATCGACCCAAAGATGCCCATGGTCGACCATGTATCAACCAATAGGTTTATGACACGTTTTAGGGTAATTTAATATTATTATAATATTATTTTTTAACCCTTATTTACCGGATTTACCCTTAACCATGGTAAATAAAATATTTACCGCAGTAATTATTCAAAATGTCTAAAAATAAAAGTTTCCTATTTACACAATTTGAAAATCCTGATTCCAAATATGGAATCCATTTTTCTAAATTCAAAACACAGAAGTGGCAGAAATTAATTTAAAATTAATTCCCGCTGTCAAAACAAAAAGCGTGTTTTTAAGAGATAATAACTATCAAAAGATTAACACTTGTTTATGTTCAGTTTAATTGTAACATTGTGTCCAATGACCAACATTATATTAAGTGGTAAAAATATATTCTAAATATACTTTAAAACCACTCAAATTCATAATTTATCACTATTAAATGTTTTGATTAAAAAAGTTGTTTTTAATTAAAATTTAGTAATTTTCACTATTCATCAAAATATTAAAGTTATCCGAAAAGTACCAAAATTTCACCTTAGGCTAAATTTGATATTCTGAGTCCAAAAATGAAGTCCATTTTGAAAAATAAAATTTATAAAATTTCAAAAAGTGGTTATTACTATTCATAACGGCTAGTTTTAATAGCATATTGTTATTTAGTGAAACTCGGTATTGCGTACGACGCAAGCTATCGAGGAAGGTCGCGATTGCGTGTAAAGTAAGCCAAGCAAGTGTTATGTAGAAAAAGATTCCTTTGATGATTTATATAACATAAAATTCTCGGGTGTTACATTCTACCCCCCTTAAAAAGAATTTCGCCCTCAAAATTTGTCACTTTGTAACAAACAAATGAGGATACTTCTCCCTCATCATATCCTCAAGCTCCCATGTAGCTTCTTCAAGTTGGTGGTTCCTCCATAAAACTTTCACCAAGCGAGTGGTCTTGTTTCGTAGGACTTTTTCGCTACGATCCAGAATCTCTATCGGCTGTTCTTCATAAGAAAGATCTTGCTCCAGCAGTACAACTTCTGAGCTGAGTACATGTGAAGGATCTGGTATGTACTTTCTCAGGAGAGATACGTGGAACACATCGTGAACTTGAGAGAGATTCGGTGGAAGCGCCAATCGGTAAGCTACCTTCCCAACACGATCCAGTATTTCAAAAGGACCGATATATCTAGGGCTCAACTTCCCCTTCTTTCCAAATCTCATAACCCTCTTCCAGGGAGATATTCGTAAGAACACTTTATCACCCACTTCAAACACTAGGTCTTTTCTTCGGTTGTCGGCATAACTTTTCTGTCGACTCTGAACTGCTCTTATGTGTTGTTGAATAGATCTGACCTTTTCTGCCATTTCATCAACGAGATCAGGTCCTAAAAGCTTTCTTTCCCCAACTTCATCCCAGCAAGTTGGAGTCCTGCATTTCTTTCCATAGAGAGCTTCATAAGGAGCCATCTGAATACTGGAGTGAAAGCTATTATTATAAGAAAATTCCACCAAAGGTAGGTGTTGATCCCAACCTCCTTTGAAATCCATAGAGAAAGCTCTCAACATATCTTCTAGGGTTTGAATTGTTCTCTCAGACTGACCGTCTGTCTGGGGATGATAAGCAGTGCTGAAACTCAACTCTATATCCAGAGTATGCTGAAGACTTCGCCAGAACTTCGAGGTAAATCTCGGATCTCGATCAGATATAATAGAAAGTGGTACTCCATGCAATCTTACCACTTCCTTTACATATATCCTGGCAAGCTGATCTAGAGAGAAATCCTCTCTAATAGCAATGAAGTGTGGAGACTTTGTAAGACGATCAACTATGACCCAGATAGTATTATTGCCTTTGGATGTTTTAGGAAGTCCTGTGACAAAGTCCATAGTGATGTTTTCCCATTTCCATTCGGGTATGGGTAATGGTTGTAACATCCCCTTAGACTTCTGTCTCTCAGCTTTAACTTGTTGACAAACCAAGCATCGAGAGACATATTCAGCAACATCTCTTTTCATGCCATCCCACCAGAAGTACTCTTTCAGGTCCCTATACATCTTCGTGCTTCCAGGATGAATAGAGAATGATGAACTATGAGCCTCATCCAGCAGCTCATTCTTTAATTCGGGGATGGGAGGAACGCAAACCCGATTCCTGAACTTTATTATCCCATCACAATCAAGGTTGAATTCAGGAACATTTGTCACCTTCTTTTGTAACTCGACATCTTCTTTCTGTGCCTCTTTAATCTTCACATGTATAGATGGTTGAACATTCATTTGAGAAAGATAAGATTTTTCCCCTTCCATTATAATTCCAAGATCCATCCTTTGTAAATCCATAAATATTGGATCTTTTGTGATCCTCATCATGGATAAACTAGCATGGTCTTGTCGACTTAATGCATATGCCACCTTGTTTGCTTTCCCAGGGTGGTAATGGATTGATCAGTCATAATCCTTAATCAGCTCCAACCATCTTCTTTGACGCATATTCAACTCCTTTTGTGTGAAAATATACTTTAAACTTTTATGATCAGTATAAATATCACACCTTTCACCATAAAGGTAATGCCTCCAAATCTTTAATTCAAAGATTACCGCAGCCAACTCCAAATCATGTGTTGGGTAATTTTGCTCATGGATTTTCAACTGTCGGGAGGCATAAGCTATCACCATATCATTTTGCATAAGAACACACCCCAATCCCTTCTTGGATGCATCACTGTAGATCACAAACCTTTCTCCACTACAAGGCAGTGTGAGCACAGGTGCACTGGATAACCTTCTTTTCAACTCCTTGAAATTATCTTCACATTCCTCTGTCCAGACAAACTTAACTCCCTTCCGAGTCAACTTGGTCATTGGATTAGATAATCGTGAAAAATCTTTTACAAAACGTCGATAATAACCAGCCAAACCAAGAAAACTTCGGATCTCAGTTACTGTTGTTGGTCATGACCGTCTTTCGATAACCTCTGTTTTTGCTGGATCCACAGATATCCCCTCTTTTGAGATTATATGACCCAAAAATGCAACTTTTTGAAGCCAAAATTCACACTTGGTAAATTTGGCATAAAGCTTCTCTTTTCTCAGGGTCTTCAATATAATTCTCAAGTGATCTTCATGCTCTTCCTTGCTCTTTGAATAGACAAGAATATCCTCTATAAAGACTACCACAAATTGATCAAGATAGTCTCTAAAGACTCTATTCATTAGATCCATGAAGATAGCAGGGGCATTAGTAAGACCAAATGGCATCACTATAAATTCATAGTGTCCATACCTTGTACGGAAAGCCGTCTTTGGTATATCCTCCCTTTTGACCCTTAATTGATGATACCCTGAACGAAGATCAATCTTGGAAAAGTATTGAGCTCCGCGTAGTTGTTCAAATAAGTCATCAATGCGTGGGAGAGGATATTTGTTCTTGATAGTGATCTTGTTAAGTTCTCGATAATCAATGCAGAGTCTCATTGATCCATCTTTCTTCTTAACAAATAGAACAGGTGCTCCCCAAGGTGATGCACTAGGGCATATGAATCCCTTATCAAGATTCTCTTGGAGTTGCTTCTTCAATTACTGCAACTCAATTGGGGCCATTCTATAAGGTGTCTTTGAAATAGGCAAAGCACCCGGTACGAGTTCTATTGAAAACTCAACTTCACGATTTGGTGGAAGACCCGGCAATTCCTCCGGAAAGACATCATCAAACTCCCGTACAATGGGCATATTCTTAATCGTGAGTTTCTCACCAACCATTTGAGATAAATAACCTTCATTTAGTGGAATCAATACCCATAAGATGGAAGAAATTTCCACTGGAAGGTTATGTTCATCCTTGCATTGGTATACGATCGTAGATTGATCTGGAATATGAAATGTGACTTCCCTTCATTGGCAATTGATATGAGCTCCATGTAGAGAAAGCCAATCCATGCCAAGAATCACATCAAATTCCACTAAAGGAAGGATCACAAGATTTGCAGGAAGCACTTTCCCACAAACTTCGATCGGAGAAGAATTATAAACTTCGGATGCGATTGATGTGCCATTAGGTGTTGTCACAGCTAACTCAACATCTAATTGTTGAGGTAATACGGTGATACCCTTAGAAAATTTTTCAGAAATAAAAGAGTGGGTGGATCCAGAATCAAATAAAACATTTGCTACTTTAGAGTGGATGGTAAGTGTACCTTTCATCACATCGTTATCGTACTCCACCTCGCTGATAGAAATTGCATGTGACTTTCCTTTGTCTTTAGCCTTAAGAGTTTGTTGACGTCGACCATCATCATCAACCCTTGGATTTGGGCATTGATTGGCATAATGCCCCATCTCCTTGCACTTGAAACATTGAAGTGTAGCAGGTTCATTCTGTGTATCCCTTCCTTTGTTTGCATCATTAGACATCTTCTTCCCATTATCACGGCATTCAAATGCCCGATGACCTTCCTTTCCACATTTAAAACATTTACTTGTCCCTTTAAGACAACTCCCTCCATGTTTCTTTCCACACTTTGAGCATAAGGGAAAGTTCATCTTCTTTTCAGTGTGCTCTTTAGATTTTTCTTTGAATTCCATCTTCCTCTTCTTATCAAACCCATGTGACTGATGGGTTACTCCAATCTCCATCTCAACTTTGAGAGCACATCGAACGATTTCCTCGTAGCTATTGAAGTCCCTTATGGCTAACGCCCTTCGAAGACTTGGTTTTAAGCCACTAAAGAATAGATCGATCTTACTCTCAGGTTGGATAATAATACCAGAAGCGTACCTTACAAGTCTTGTAAAATTTGCTTCATAGGTACTAACAGATTCATCATCCCTTTGCTTCAGTTCAAGGAACTCTTTCTCCATCTTTGTTCGGAGAATACGAGGGAAGTACTTATTGAAAAATAAGTTCTTGAACTCGTCCCATTCCATAGACTCAATTTCATCCCTTTGCCTCATATTCTTAACAAGATTCCACCATTGATCCGCATCTCCTTCCAAACGATACACTGCTAGGATGACTTTATCATGCTCAGAACATTGAAGAACTGAAAATATCTTTTCAGTAGTACTAATCCATTGTTCAGCAACTAATGGATCAGTAGACCCGCTGAAAGATAGTGGACGCTGCCTCATGAAGGATTCAACAGAATGTTGCTCCCTCCTTTGTTCGTTTGGAAATCCTGCATGATTCATAGCTTGAGAAAGTTGTGTGAGCATGGCTACAAGATTTTTCATTCCAGCTCCCATATCGTTTGGTTGCTCAGGGGGACAATCATTTCATTGCCCATCGCATTCCGCATTAACACGATTCCTTCGGGTTCCAGCCATTGACTAAAACCAAGAAGAATAGTGTGAGCAACACTAATTATAATAGGAAACCACATAATTCAGGAATAAAATTTTCATGCTTAAGGTCTTATCCTAGGTTATTCAAGGCCATTTCTAAAACACTAAGATTGTGTACTATGCTTAGACTTATCCTTAGGGTTCTTACTAAGGCTTTCACATCCTAGTTTCCAAAGGTTGACTATACCTTTCCTCTGATACCAACTATAACAGCCCACACTTTACATACATTGTTAATACTTCAAAATTGAAGTACACTTATTACATCATATGACAAAACCACAAAGGACCGTATAGGTATAGTGTCTTTAGAAACTGGGAAACATAAACAACTGGTTCATAAATCTTCTACAGTGTCTCCCATTTATTACATCATATCTAGGGTCCCTTTTAGCATATTCTACTTAATATCCATCTTCCTGACCTGGGGAAAAGAAAACATAAAAGGGTGAGCTCAAATGCTCAGCAAGGGCAAATAAAGGAAATAAAAATCATATCATATCTTTACCAAAACCTGCAAAAGAGATCATAATATCTTAACATGGAATAAATCATAGAAGTGAAAATGAGATCCCCATAATCATAACATAAAACTTGAAACTTTTTGGCATGCACACATAATCATGGAAATCATTTCTTGTTAGTCATGACTCATTGCCAAGACTATCTTAGTGGACAAAGTCCCTTTCTGAACCGAGTTCACTCCTCGTTTCAGTCCTGTATCACTGAACCGAAATAACCTTCCGTTCCAGCCATGTCTATCTCATGAGATATAAAATCATTACCCAATGCATTGGAGGGAGATATAGGTCCCACCCATCTTATAATGAATCCTTTCTTATGTGTGCCACATAATCATAAAACATACATCATCGCATAACACATATAACAAAAATGGGATTCTTGAAACATCATGACATCATAAATCAATTCATATAAGATAAAGGAATTAATAAACATAATTCCATCACAACATAGTCAAACCAATGTAATAATATGGATAGAAACATAACCCTTTATTATCTTAGATGGAAAATAATTTTGATAAAACACTTGAATGGAATTCTTGAGGAAAATATCCTTTCTTCTTCAAAAACATTTTTCCTTTCATAACATGTCATACAACTTTAAAATAAAAGAAGTTGATTAAAAATAAACTTGAAAACTTGTAAAGGAAGCTTCTTTGAAGTAATGTTTTAAAAATCCATTCATGCCGTATAATTTAAAAAAAAACATTCTTCGTACTTTTGTCGGAAAAGTCAAAAAGTACCTCGTACGGAAAAACGACAAAAGATTCCTTTCATATTCTTTACTAAAAACTCACCTAAGGGTAAAATTGGATTTAAACTATTTCAAGTGGATGGAAACAATATTACATATTGAGGGAACCTGGATGTGGATGATAAAATACACCCCAGTAAATACTTACGAATAAACAATCTCGGATAAAAATGAGATTGTGATATTTCCCTTACCTTAGGTCCAATTTGCTTTGTTCGTGTCCGAAGCTCCTGTATAATGGTTTAAATAATGTTATTGACTTATTCCAGAATCATACATATTGATATGAGATCATATATGGTCATATTATTAACTTCTTGTTAGTAATATTTCATTGTTACTTGTTACTCGGGTCTTTATAACTTTTTGTTCTTATGCGTGTTTTGTCGAATAAATTCTTATTCTTATCTTTAGGTTATAGATAATTCATTTCCAGAATGGTATTAGTGTAGTATTTACCATATTCATTCATTCAATTCATTTATATAATCATTATGAAATGAAGATCATGTAGAACGAGTCGCATCACATCGTGGAGACGGTATTCCGTACGTACGCACGAGTGATGATATCGATCCTATGATCGTGGAATTGTATTGGAGTATATATATATTATTTCAGTATCAATATTACTTCATAATAATCATATATAGTTACTCATTACACCATTATACCCATCCTTGTAAGGTGATGGTGGAATGTAGATTACACCACGGCGTGGAGACGGTATTCCGTACGTACGCACGCGCGGTGATTTCATTTTTCCGTAGGATGGATAGAAGGTGAATTAGGGTTGTTTCATATTTATAATAACATATCAGTATGTAAGTAATACTGATGTTATTACTTTATCATGAAACAACTAAAGAATAAGAAGTTGAAGAAGAAAGAAATTGAAAAGATCGGTAATGGATATTACCTCTTCTTTGGAACGCCTCTTTGAATCCTCCACTTAAGGAACTAAGATTGGTCTTTGGAGAAGACCAGGACCTCTATGATTATTCTAGGGAAGTGGAGAGGAGAATATGGCAGGGGTTGGCCGAGCTTGAGTGCTCAAATTGGTGTGAGGAGGAGGGGGAGGAGGTGCCCTTTTATAAGGGAGGAGAGGGGCACCTTAGGAATATCTCAAAATATTATTTTATATTAAAGTCAAAATCGGTTTATAATGGTTCCAAAGGGTCTTATTTCGAATATAAAGTGGGGAAGGGTCTAAATCCTATCAACCAATAGGATTTAGACAAGTTTAGGGTATTATTTTAACCTTATCAATTAGATTTAACTCTAAGTTAAATAATTTAACTTTTACCATGTCTTTTTGTTCTCTTTCACTATATGGTTAATACACTTACTATAACATGCCAAACGAACCCCAAATTGTTTATTATTAAAATATATATCCTTATCTAAGTCATTTGGCCGAGCCTTAGATTTTTAGGAATACAATAACAATTAATAATATAATATTTGATTTAAAAACTATTTTGTGTCAATTTTGA
The DNA here is from genome assembly GCA_963277665.1 of Viscum album. Lineage (NCBI taxonomy): Eukaryota > Viridiplantae > Streptophyta > Magnoliopsida > Santalales > Viscaceae > Viscum > Viscum album. Next base: position 65,486,483 of record OY728139.1, read on the forward strand.
CACTATTTGATATATGATTTTTGTGAAAGTCATAAAAGAATTATATGTTCTAACCAAGTTGATTAAATCAACACTAATATATCATAGTAACCTAGAAAATTAGTGGAATTCATAAAAAGTCTTAAATTACATTTATTTTGGTGTTTATAACATCAATTATGTCAATATTTCATTAATAAGATAATTACTTCATCATCATTGTGTCATAAATAAATTAAATTATTTAAATTATAAAAATTACAAATAAAATACCATTATGTAGGAAATCTTTTTATCTTTCTAATGAATATTTATAATCTAAAATCCAACATATATAACCCTATGTAACAATTGTTTTGCTAAATGATATATGCTTGTGTCATTTTTGTATTCATTTTAACTTAATTAAAATAAAGTGCCATTATCACTTACAAGTGGATCAATGGGGTCCCAAAATCGACCCAAAGATGCCCATGGTCGACCATGTATCAACCAATAGGTTTAAGACACGTTTTAGGGTAATTTAATATTATTATAATATTATTTTTTAACCCTTATTTACCGGATTTACCCTTAACCATGGTAAATAAAATATTTACCGCAGTAATTATTCAAAATGTCTAAAAATAAAAGTTGCCTATTTACACAATTTGAACATCCTGATTCCAAATATGGAATCCATTTTTCTAAATTCAAAACACAGAAGTGGCATAAATTAATTTAAAATTAATTCCCGCTGTCAAAACAAAAAGCGTGTTTTTAAGAGATAATAACTATCAAAAGATTAACACTTGTTTATGTTCAGTTTAATTGTAACATTGTGTCCAATGACCAACATTATATTAAGTGGTAAAAATATATTCTAAATATACTTTAAAACCACTCAAATTCATAATTTATCACTATTAAATGTTTTGATTAAAAAAGTTGTTTTTAATTAAAATTTAGTAATTTTCACTATTCATCAAAATATTAAAGTTATCCGAAAAGTACCAAAATTTCACCTTAGGATAAATTTGATATTCTGAGTCCAAAAATGAAGTCCATTTTGAAAAATAAAATTTATAAAATTTCAAAAAGTGGTTATTACTATTCATAACGGCTAGTTTTAATAGCATATTGTTATTTAGTGAAACTCGGTATTGCGTACGACGCAAGCTATCGAGGAAGGTCGCGATTGCGTGTAAAGTAAGCCAAGTAAGTGTTGTGTAGAAAAAGATTCCTTTGATGATTTATATAACATAAAAGTCTCGGGTGTCACAGCTACAACCTACATATCTTCTTCCACTATCAGTTGTTTTCCACCCCTTTTTTAGAGACATAAATCAACATATATGACTTCACATGACTTCAATAGTCCACTTCACCCATGTAGTATTCCAACATTACCATAGATTAGGTATTTCAAATATTTATGAAATTTAAAGGTTGTTTCTCTGGGGATATGAATCCCTAATATTCTGATCTGGACATTACATTTCATTAATTTCTATATAACCATAAACTCTGTATTATACATGATATCTCCATACTGATCCTTGAGATTGATCATCCTTAGAGGTATTTTCATGAACTTATCATACACCTGAATGATTTTCTTTATTAGAGAAAAATCCACATCTCTATATCCCAAATATCTATGGGTCTTAATCAGGATGAGGTTGATTGTATAACCATTTTCTTTCATATCCCTTAAGATTTCAACATTACCGAATTTCTAAAAACATACAGGGGTCTGATATGTCTGTGGATAAATTCTTCCTAATCCTATTATTTGAACATTATATAAACAATTATTTTTATTGGAATAGTCTACTCTCAATAAACCTTGGAATCAATGAATTCTTTCTTAAATTCTTGTGAGCTCTAGAGGGATTCGATGAGGGAATCTCACTATTCTTATGAATTATTATGAACAACTATGATTGAGAGTTTTCCTATGAAAACTAGAAACTATTATTTAATATTGTAATTTTATTCCATAGGTCTGTTCTTCCCACAGTGGGGTTTCTCTTTATTATATGGATCATGATTTGAGGTGTTCAGGGTGGATGGGCCTGGTTCTTTAGAAGAGTTATAAATAGAATCTATTTCAAGTACTATGGGTTAGGTCACCCTTCCCCTTTGATTGGGGAGATCAGACAATTACCCCCTATTGGTCGGTCATGTAAGATGACTGTGCTTAGATGACCTTTAGAGGTCTCTATGGTATATCCATGTTTCTATTGTGATTGTGGGAGTGCTTACCCATGTGTGTCAACTAAATATACAGATTCTAAATGGATGTGATGGAAATATTGGGTTCAACCATGCATGAACCATCCCTTGTATCCTCATATCCTATGCCTTTGGCCTCGAGCTCCTAAATCGTGTATTGTGAACTCATACTCACAGGCGCATTCATCATCAAATAAGGGGTATGTTAAGTAAAATATGTTTACCAAACTAAACATGAGAACTTCATCCAACAAGGGTTTATTTTCGTGGGACAGTTTTCACTCTCTATATATTCATGGAAATAAGTATGCATGAGTCAGAGCTTGAATGGGAGCTTGATATTACTCATCATTTTCTATCTTTTCTTTTGTACAACGATTACATCCACTTATTGGATCTGTTTTTGATATCACCTACCTAGTGTAAGGTATCATTATCAGTTTCTAAATTTGTGATATTAGGGTGGTGTGAGATCAATAAACTATCCTTCGATTCATCTAATAATTGATCTTTTTTCCATTTTAATCTTGGACCTCATACCCATTACACTCTTCTTCAATTTTGGGGAGAGATTCACAAGTAAAATATGATGGGGAACTTTTCAGTATCACATTTCCAGAATCAACCATGATTTGGAGGATGAATTTAAAGAAGATATAATCCTAGATTGTGTGAGACATACTCATATAGAAAGGCCAGTATTTGGGTCAATCACTGAGGTTTACCTCATTGGGTTTCATAGATGGTGTTATATAGAGTAGGTTTTTTTCCAAATATGTATGTAAATAACTGAGAACCATCTAACTTCAGATGTAGTACACATTATTCATTCATTCCAAAAAATCATAGATGATACCAGTCTTCTTTTTCATTTAGTAGAGGGTAATGTTTTTTCATTGACACTCAAAATGAAGAACGAGATGATTTGCGGGATGCATAGGTGCTTGAATGAGAACTTCTAATAGTTTGAGAGTAACAATAGTAGGCTCTTCCTTACTAAGAATTATTCCCTATGTAGAGGTAATGGGTTGAGACTTAGCTCGAGTATGCTAAATGTAATTTTCCAAATATTTCTTCCACTTCTACAAACTATTAGAATCCACCTAGATCTTTCATATGATCATGGTTTTTTGCAACTCATCCAAAATATTTTAAGCATAGAGTTCCAGGTGCTTCTCGTTCCACAGAGGGGTCCTGATCGAATATTTTAAACCATTCTATATAGAAGTTAAGTTATAAACCCTCTCATTTTCTCATTTCTTATAGTTTTTAGGTCAAAATATTTCATTTTAAATAGCATGGAGCTGAACTGATAATGGAATTGACAAAGAAGTTCTTCCCATCCCAGAATGGATCTTGTTGGAAGGTGGATGTACCATGAAAAGGCTTACCCTATCAGAGTCTATAAAGAGAATATTATCATGTTCACCTCCTACTGATCTCGAGGGCCCTTCATTGGGTCACATTGGGACACAAGGATCAATTATATTGTTTTTAATCTCCCATATTATCAATGGATGGGAAGGGTGGATTGATTAAATTTGGTGGGGGTAAAGTGTCATCCACTAATTTATGATGTGGATTATTTTTAGGTTTCTTGGTTGTGTTCTACCCTTACATAGCATCCTTTTGAGTAGGTAGGGATTATATGGCATTAAAATTTTCTATAGGTACTTCTATCCAGGTTACCATCCATTTATAAGAAGAAAATGGGGATTGATTCAGAGGAATTGATTTTATATCCCACTGATTCATTATCCAAGCTAGGGATGAATGATCACCCTGAAGAGGGATAGTTTTTTCCATAGGGGTGGAAATCCATGGACATATTTTAATTCATCATTTATGTAAACAAAATTCCTAGATCTAGAGTTGACATGACACTCATATAACACTCTTATAGGTAGATAAGATCTTCCCCAATGTGTTGGAGGATAGATATTTACCTATGTATAAAGATGATACCAAGTGGGAACGATTCCCCATGTATCCTTGGTTGGGTTGTCAGAGGCATCGTATCTAATTCTCATATTATTCCATCCATTCCACCATAGAAGAAATTTTCTATCTTCAATGTGGTGAGTGGGATGTAGTCAAACCTTCCCCTTTATACTTGGAATTTTTTCACCATAGAGGTGGAAACTCATTATTTGGATATATAAAGTTGCAGATCCCCCTTTTATTTGGAATACGTGCACCCATAGTTTATGTATCCATATTACCCTCCTCTCAAGGTATTATTATATATTTTATCCCTTTGCATTTGTGTCTTGATCCATAAAATCTGTCATGTCGGTAGTGATTATTTTCATTTATGTGTGTCAAACAATAGTAGTTATCCCATTATTCTCAACAAAATAGGGTGATTCTGAAATACTCAATCCTCCTTTGAGAGTTTCATCAAAAACATTTCTATGACCCCTATCCATTTTGGATCATTTTGGATAATGAACCTTATGGGGATTTGATTACAGTTGCTGTATTTTCCTCATATCTCAGTGTATGAATAGTGACCTTGAGGGTTTTTTTGGTCATGTTTTCCAAGCTGGCCCCAAATAGAATCATTTTTTCATGTGCTAGGGGGAATAGATAGGATGTAGACTATCAATATTTACATCCCTACTTGAATAGGACTATTTCCTTTTGAGATGATAATAATTATAAAAATTCCCTTAACCCTATGGGTTGGGGAAATTTGGGGACACTATTGGAACTTTTTTAACCTATTTTTGACAATTTGATGATTCATGTAAAGTATTTGATGGAGCCTAAAGTGAAAATTGAGATATAAACTCCCCCAAACCTGTATTCTAGGGTTTACCGTGAACTTATAATGATTTGTTTTGGACCCTTTCAGGGTGTGATGAACCTAGTGATAGAAATTGAGATAAAAATACACCCATCCATGTGGGATGGTCTTGGTTTTCCACTACTGCAGATATTTCTGGGATATTCTCAAAGATTGATTACCCAATTGGTTGTTTCGGTGGTAAATAGTCTCCAGATCGTGGGGGTGGGTTATCTCCTAGATAAATACTATAGAATCTCCAATAATGACTTGTTCGACATGGAACAATTGTTATTAAGAATGATTTAGGTTTAATAGAAGCCCATGATTGGTGTCATTTTCTATGGGAGGTTATCAATTGGTCCAAAACATTCGCTACCGTGTTTGAAATGAATTATCATTTCTTAAGGGCCCCGTCTTAAATATATATTGGTAGTACTTTGCCTACATTTTTGTATTTACATATTTAAAGAGATGGTATTTCATCAGATTAACCATGTTTCTTAGTGTGTTACATAGTTTTCGGATTAATCCTACATAATTAACATTACAGGATCTCGTATCATGGGGATTTTTTTCTCTACACATAGTGAAGTACAATACTCTATATTTTTTCCATCCCCAGATTTGTACATCTAAATGGGCCTTTAAAATCATTCGATGAATATTTTTTAGGATACAGTTAAAAACACTAATTAGGTATTTTTTGTTATCTTCCATCCATGGTTTTAAAGCTATAGTGAATGTGGTCTTGTCTAGTTGACAAAAGAGTGTATTTGTTATCTTAAGGTGGCCCATGTATCACAGATAGTGGAGGTTTCTATCCTGTAAACACTGATTAATTTTTTATATATTTTGGAATAGCTAAGAAATTCACTCCTTATCTAGACCAACTGAGATATCATAATTAGTAATGGTGAGGGGTCCAAAAATGGTCAGTAGGTTGTTTCTGACTAACTCTCTTGATATATCCATGTTAACCTCTTATCCATAAAATTCATATACCTCCACCTGGTCAGACCACATATGTCATTTTTATGGGTCTCCTACTGACCACTGTGATGTGCGACTCATTGTTGATGGGGTACTGTATATAGTTAGCCCTTATTTTTCAAGAAACTCTCTATACAAAGGTGTTTTAGTTTTCAGAACCTCTTTATATGTAGGCATCAGAAAAAAGGGGGATTTCCTTATCTAAGAAAGATATTATTGTGGTGAGGATAACCAAGACAGATGACTAGATTAAAGTCTATACAATCCATCTCTGTGCAACCAAAAGAATGAATTTCAAGGTAATGATCACATTTGGATTCAATTTAATAGTCAGTAGCCCATTGAGGGGTTTCAGATATGCATCAAAATACCTCAATGGTTCTATCATTGATCGGATCAGAAATATTAACCTAATTCTGCATCATGGCCAAAATATGTTGACCTATCTTTTGTGGTTGGGTAAGGATATGATCCAATATCACAATGGCAGTTGGAATATGTTGGTAACCATATGGCATTGTGGGGATATCATCTCATAGCTGACAAGATTTTGGAGTATGTCGATGAGATTCTACATTATCAACAAAAATATGATGATGCATATGGGTGGTTAACATAATATACTACTCAACCAAGATTAAGTGGTGATTTGAGCCTAGTTAAATAATATATTCCCCATATAAGTATGTTGATGAACCACTATAATGGTAGAAGAAATATGGGCATCCTCCTATATATCCTTTGAAGGATACTGGTGTAGTCATTCAACGGTGAATGTATGGATATGATCCTGGATTCCATGATCTGCAGCAATATGCCAATTATTTTAACAAGTAAATGATATGAGTATGCTCGGAGGTGATTTCAATATTGTTCTGAAAACCCTCGATTGGAACATGGATTGAATCCTAATCATGTTCCTTCTTAATATGATGTTGTCTATTTTCAATAAAAATATGAGTCTATACTGAGGAACATACCCCTCTCACTTTGTGATCCCAAGTTTGAGTGAGGATATGAGTTCGTTCGTATGCCTTTAGAATATGTCATCTGTATTTTTCAGAAAGAATGTTTTTATGTACTGAATCATGTTCTACTCTCACTTAGTGACTCCCAATTGAAACAGGGCTATGATCTCAATCATATGCCCCTTCGATTATTAAACTATGCTGATAATCCTCTAGAAAGGGAGATGGATTGCGAGCTTGGACTTGAGTAGCAACATATTCATATTGATCACAATGATGTGCCACCCTATATATTAGAATAGTAATATGTTATTTCCCCTAAATCTATACAAGTTTTATAATATTCTAGCATATTTCCTTAGTTATTTCTAAAATATAGCCTCACTTTATAGATGTGTGTATAACAAGGTAGTCGTGCACTTTTTCAGTTTCAAAAATATAATGGTATATATATTGATTTATGTTGGGATATAATATCACTTATTTATCCCTTATTCTATTTTAATATGTTGATGGAATTCATGCATGGAGGTAAGAATAAATTACTTCTCCATTATTGTTGTAGGGTTCTGTTTTCATACTTCATATGAGTGGGTAGGAATATGAACCTTCCCACTAGCTACCACTAGAATATGCCAATGGGATACATTAGTAGAAGAGGGTATACAATCAAAATACTATTTTTATATATATTTTAATTACCGATGTGTCTTCCTTAGTATATGTGCATGATTATCCAGGGAGGAAACTTTTCAGTTGGTTCCCTTAGTAGGAAACTGAGGGGCACCGGTGGGATGATGTTGGTGATAGAGGTTGATAGGATTTATCCTAAAAAGCTGATAAACCCTGAATAATCAATATTTTACTACATTACCCACCTTGCTTGGATATGGGAGTTTCATATTTCCACACTCATAGGATAAGTTTCAAAATTATTGGTGGTGTTGATAGGTTATATTGGTTTGGTTTCATCTTTCCTCAAATGAGAAATATTTTTAAATTCATCATCAAGAGTCCTTTACATGCATCCTAGAGGTTCTATATGGTACTATATTGATGGTATTTTTAAACCATTTTGTTCTACACATAATTTTTATAGTGGTAGTATTGTGAGTTTTATTTGTGACCTGCATAGGACCCAACCATAGATGAGGTTCCAAAATATTTTCATGATGAAGACATGTTCTTAGGTCAAGGTGTTTCTTATGGGAGAAGTATCTATAGTAAAAAAATATAGCTACGAACAAAATCACTGATCAGTACATCATTTCGTGTGTGAAACATGCTCAATAATATTTTCATTGGTAACTCAATTGTCCAGTCTTATTCCTAGCTTGGACAATTTTTTATCATGGACTTATCATAGTGATAATGGAATTTGTTTATAGAAACCCTAGTCATGAAGGATTTTACGTGGGGTGTTTCATTTTTGTTTTAATAAGTGATGAAAAAACATTGACTCTTGTTCAACCAATATTTTTTTTATCATTTAGTGATTCACATGACGTTCAACATTTTTGTTTTGATTATAAATGTGTGGTTCCCTATGTGTAAGAGACAACGAGCTTAATGCTTATAATGATTCATTTATTCTATATTTTCATTTAATAACACTATTTTTACCATTTTTTCCCATTTTTAGGTTTTATAGTGGGATTAAAGTATGGTTACATAATCATTTACACCTAGTTCATTGTTCTCTTCTCATAGAACCTATCAATGGCTCCCACGTCCAATACAAGTTACAGACCATCATTCCAAAGGAAACTGGACATTTCGGAATCTAGATGAAATTGAACATAGGTAAAAACATTTGTCGATATTATGGGAGGTTGGCCTAATTATATCCTTTTTGGGGGAATTATTTACTATTTCATGACTCTCTTATTATTTTATGATATCTTCAAAAATATCTTCTAAATCCTAATATGCAACCAATTTCCCTGAAAAAAATTATTGGGTGTTCAATCCTTATGCACGCAATGGGGGTCTATTAATTAAACCATCTGTATGTACCCAAGGTTCTTCATACATTTCCCATTAATATTTATAAATGGATAGCTTATTATATTTTGAATCCATATAATCAAGAACTCTAGAGTTTACTTTTATCTAGGGATGGGATTGAACCTGTATGAGGTTTCATACACATTATAAGTGTAATATGAATCAAAACCCACATAGTTTGTCTAAACTATAAAGTTAAACATAATGAGGAAAGGATATACATGGGGGAACAAAGCCACCTGGTATGGACCACAAGCCTTAGGAAGGAATCATGTGTATCTTGTTTATAATATGAATCATATTCATTAATGTTCCATCATCCATTAACCTACTAATAGAACATGATATATAATTACTGTATGTGATGGTAATTTCCCCAAGTTTTACCAATATGGGAATTCCTTCATGACGTAAAACTGAAGCGAGTGCCTTTATATGGGGGATATCATATCATGTCACTGGATGATGCTATTGATATAATTATTGAAAATCCTTAAGCCCATGTGAACCATGAACTGTTTGAGAAACATGGTATAATAAGAAATCATAATCCCAAAATATAAATGTGGAACTTATGAATTGGGATGTCCTTAGACAATTGTTTTGCATCAATGTCATACCTTACGACGGTTTCCCATATATCCTATTTATAATAGGAATTATAGTAATACTATTACATTTAGATACTCAATCCACTGATGGATGTGGAAGTATGATGAACCCATAAGAGAGTTTTAGTACCATGGGTTAGAGTATATGAGATATGGAAGAATAGACATTGAGTTGGATTCCCATGGGAATTTTTTCTTTATGAACATCTCTCATGTTTCCAATTTGGATAGGAATCATAGTACATGTATCTAATTACAATGTACGACCAGATATGTTTAACATAAAAGGCTACCATATTTTGGGGTGTCTTCCTAACATGTTCTTAGTGCTTGATTAACATGTCTTGAGTGTCTTTATATAAATTTTGACCTACCTAAGTAATCTTGGAATGATTAAATAAGATATGTTATAGGTCTACCAGATGATCCTACTAGCATGTTTGAAGGACTATCACATGAATGAGTTGAAACATCCAAGGGTCTTCACATGATCAACACAGACTTATCCAAGGGTGTCATGCAATCAATACCTACATTTTTAAAGGATATTGTGTGACATGGAAGACATATATTGATGACTTTACATTACTTAGGTTATATGTACGGAGGACCTCTAAAGACTTGGATGAAATTTTCTTAGGACATCGCAAGACTTGGGAGAGATGTCTGGAGGACTTCGTAAGACATGGCAATAATTTCTATAGGGCTTATAAAGACATGGGAGACATGTACGAATGTCTTCACAAGAATTTGGTGTCTAGAGTACTTTTTTATGAAATGAAAGACATGTATGGAGGTCTTTGAAAAACATCGTTCACTTTTCCTTGAGTTGTCTCATGATCTAGACAGGACATTCTAAGTACATGATGCCTTCACATAAAAGTTAGTGTATTAGTATTCACTTAAGTCTTACATATGTTTTATTCTTTAGTGAACATGTGCCTCAATGTTCATATACTATTATATTGATAATTTTTCTCGTGACTAAGCCAATAAGAAGAAGATCCTACACATAATCAGGTTGGTCTATCAAATGTACTTTGAAAAATCTATTGGGTGATCATGAAATATTCATATTCATATTGTGTGATCCCTTATGTCATTCCCTAGATTTTACCTTTTTTAAGACCCTTGGAATTGATAGGATTTCTGCTCCGATAAGTCTACAATTCTATGATATTTTGGGTATTCCTTACGTCTCTTGTGTTAGTGTTTTTTTCTAAAGGGAAGGAATTATTAGGCCTCATCTCAATAGTTATACATCTCCTTTCATTGTATGTATCTCACATATATGACCTCAATTAAGGTGGTAGTATTGCATCATTCTCTTTTCATGATCTTTCCATGGGTCACCCAAGGCATCACATGATAAACAAAAACAACAAGAAAAATCTATCATCATAATATTTATTGAAAACTATATCATCAAGGGGATTTCTCAAAATCATATTAACATGTCAAACGACCTTTTAACAATAAAGAAAATATGTCTACTAGTCTTCAAAAGATCAAGACACATATAAAAAAGATTTCACATGATTGAAGAATAGTTTTCTAGGGTCCTTTTTGTTATTAATAAGTCTTTTTATAGGTTTATTGAGTGATCGATATGGATTTTCAAGAGCCTCTCATGAGATCTAGATGACTTGTAAAGTGGTCTTCGCATGATTAATGGAAATCTAGTGGGGTGGATGACCCCTTAACATGAAAATCAATATATATATTTCTACATGAGAGTCTTACAACTTTTTGAACTATTTATCTACTATTTTATAATACCTACTTATTAGGTTTCTATTAGGGTATCAGATGGTTAGTGATGGTCATTTTGAGGGCATATGATCATTGTCTGGGGAAGTTACTCTACTCATTTTTGATGTGTCAAATGATAAATTGATATGTCAAGGGATTTTAGAAAAAATTTATGACAAATCTGTAAGCCTTCATGAGACCATGTATCCTATCAAGGAGGCCTTTCCATGAGAAATGAGATTTTTTGGGGGCCTTCATGAGATTGATATGACTTTTGGTAGATATTTCAAAATATTAGGGAAGTATGAAAAAGGACCTATGCATGATCAATGGTTATTACAAGAAGACAATAACCCTTTCACATGAATATTAGAGTTACTTTGTTTCCTCTGGAATTGGGGATGACCTCGTTGATTGAAGGTTCAAACATTCCAATTGGTTTCTAACTGGTTTGTTCGTAGAACTAGAAACATCCAATGATTCCATATCAATTTGGACCTACTTTTCAAAGGTAGGTGCTCATTATTTGTGGACTGATGAGTCATAGGAATTTCCATTAGTCGATAGGATGGGAGGTCGGACTCATCACAACTTTTTGAAGGGAATTATTGTCTACTCCGGGACTCTCGTTATAGATTTAAGTTATTTTCATGAATCCTTATTACATTACCAAGTATAAAATGAGATTTCGTTTAGATATGACAATCAATGATTGATGTGTAAGAAAGTTAGAGAATATTTTATATGTATTTGAGGTTCTTCATCGTTAGAGAATCATATGTATTTGTTAAAGATTCTTAGTCAATGATATCCTTAAGTACAAAAAATTATCTTGGTCATTATGATAACCATACTATTTTTAAAGCCACTCAGTGGGGCACTTGATGTTTATTTTCATTCAAAAGGACATGGATTATTTCAGAGTTGGGATCGTACCCGTTGATGGGCTACCAACGTATCCTTTGTTTTGGAAAAAGAATCAGAACCCATGTATTTCGAGTAAGGCAGTATGATGTTTATGCATGGTTGATGGCTCAAAGAAAGATGTTATGATTACTTTTACACTCTAAGATCATGTGAGTCATGCTCGGTGTGAGAAACAAGAGGTATTGGTAAAACCAGACAATTGTGCCATGAAAGATGCAATGATGTGGGGATTATCTATGTATGACTTCCCAAAATTGATGAGGATTAATATTTACATCAGGGAAGAAATCCAGGAACAAGGTTCATAAAGGTATATGTTCTTCATGTATATTTGGGTACTCTAACTTGGGGCTTACTCTTAAAGAAGATTCCCTAACTAGGAGGGGACTCATGATTGGGTTTTACTCCTGAGAAGGAAGTCCAAATAAATAGTAAATTGAGACTGGTTAAGAGAAATTAAGGTTGCGGCTTACTACTGAGAAGAAGGCCCATGCTAAATTGATTTGAAATTTAAGGGACTTGGGGCTTACTATTAAAGAGGATGCCCTTATTTGAGACTGGGGCTTACTCCTGAAAAGGAATACCAGGTTAAGGGAATTAAGGTTTGGGGCTTACACTGGAGGAGGATGCCCAAATTTGGGAAATTAAGACTGGGGATTACTCTTGAAAATGAGGCCTAGGTTAAGCGAATTATGACTGGGGATTACTCTTAAAAAGGAGGCCCAAATATATGAGGACTTGGGCCTTACTCTTGAGAAGGAGCCCCAAATCAATGAAGACTTTGGGCTTACTCTTGAGAAGGAGGCCCAAATTAAATGAGAATCTGGATTGGGGCTTATTCCTGAAAAGGAGGCCCAAATTAAGGATTCTCTCATCTTAAAGGATGAGGTTAAATGAATAAAATCTCTATATTTAGTGATATAAAGATGTGAAAATCACTAGGTTTTTAGAGATATTCCACGGAACTCTTTTCAGATAACGAATTCAATCAAGAAAACATTCCATAAATGTCTTGAAGAGTGTCTTGAAGACTAAATTTTGAATATGAGAGGTGGAATGGAATAAGAGGGGTTAAATGGGTTTGATGGGCACCCAAAAAATAGAAGGGCGTGCAAGTCCTGGTAAGCACGTAGGTAATGCATGGGCGGGAAAGTCCTGGTCGCGTAGGTATACCTGCGCGGAACATGGGTACTTGTGATATCCTTGACCAGTAGAGTACTACTTGGGCGATTCTTGACCAAAGCCTTTAGAATTATCCTGAGGTACTTCCAGAAGAGTGGCACGCAAGTTACAATGAGTAGGTAAGGAGGAACGCAAGTGTGTCCATTTTCCTTAAGGGTAAAACACGTAGGCGTGTAAGTGTTAGTGAATTCTAGCACTTTGACCTTATTCTTCTTGTTTAGACCTTCTATTCTAGGAAAAGAATTACCTTAGAAGTGTTTTGAAGAATTGAAGAAGAGACTTGGGCGTTCAGATCTATGTATCTGAATTCTAGAAAAAAAATTCCTCCTCAAATGGGGGGCCCATAGGGGGTATTTATAGGCTGCAGAAGACCCTGGTTAGTTTTCAAAGAGGGTGCGCAATTCAATTGCGCGACCATTAGGTGGAGCGGAAGTGTACTTGCTCGACCATGCTGGAACTTGTGTGACCTATGGGAAATGTTCTCCTTGTTCATCCCATTCTCTTTTTTTGATGTTTATTCAAAGTATTAATCTTCCTTATTGAGGTATTTCACTTTTCATTTCATTTAGACTCTGTGACGAAAAAGGATCATCAAAAAAAGTCCCCCCTCAGTGTTGGATCCAAAAAGGAATGAGGATTTGACTCTGAGGAAAATGAGAAACAAAATGAAGTTAGGGCGCGCTGGGTATGGCGCACAAATGGGTTTCAGGCGTGGAGGGACCGGCGCGCAGGGGTACGACCTCGTCTATAAATATATGGCCTCACTTTGCGCAAAGTACCCGGCTCTCGCTTGTTTGGTTTTCTCTCGGCACGCAGGTGGACTCCCGGATTTCACTAATCCACACTTCTTGTTTCTTGCGTCGTACCTCTGTTAAGGTATTTGGACTTGCGCGTTGATACTTGCATGCCCAATCCTTGCGCGACCGAAGGAGACATGCGTGCCAACTATGGGACTTGCACGCCTAAATCCCTTATCCAATTTTTCAAACTCCTTCACAAATTTTATGAAAACTTATCTTACTTTAAGAGTTAATTATTCAACTTTTGTGCAGATCCAATGGCTCCCAAGAGAATCAGAACGGCTGATGAACTAGCAAGGAAAAAATTGATGATATGATGGACATCATTGGACATGATTACTATACTATCTGTGAAAGTACTCTCCCAGAAATAGCCACGTACTTGAAGAAGCATCATATTAATTTCCATCATAGCATCTATCTGCCTCTGTATTTCCATGGTCATCTGCAAGATGTCAATATTCCATAGGAAAAGAACAATCTTCCGCATTACTGGTTTCAGTCATATACCAACTTTTCTTCAGAAAATGTCTCAATCACAAGAACATTTTTTAATGTTGGAACAGTAATGAAAGCCTATATAATGCATCATAGCTCGTGTGCACCAGATCTGAAACCTCAAAAACCGGAGATGAAACCGCATTGTTATCCCTCAATCTTTCGAAATTCTCAGATGGATCAATCCAAAGGCTATAAAGAGAAATGGGAATTCTATTCTGGAGGAGGGGTGAAGCCAACATGGATTTGGGATTATTGGGTGAGACAAACTTGGGAAGAGTTTTCAAGGATCTGAAGGGAGCTGCAATTTATGAAGTCGTCTAGGCTATGCAGACGTATGTTTATAGGAATGATAATTTTGCACCGGAATTGCTTAGCCTCTGGATCCCAGAAACTAATTCTTTCCATCTGACCCGTGGAGAAGTTGGAATTAGTTTGTGGGATGTCTACAAGATATCAGGGGTTCCAATTTTGGTTGATATGTATGATGAATTCATCCCTCCAAAGGAAACCTTGAATGATCTGGAGAAGACTCTTAATTTGGTTCGAGAATTATTGAATTTTTATCATAAGCTCAAAATCTCAAAGAATTCAAAGACTCATTCTAGAAGGGATATTCATCCAGAGGAATAGATGGATATGTTTCTCAAGAAGAAGAGAGAAAGTGGGCCCACCTGTACTCGTCCTACTAGTGGCCCTGGAGCGGATTAGAGAGGTTCTCCTGGAACATTTTGGCCGACTCTGGAAGCAGGAGAGTTTGAGAAATGGGGGTATGAAGTGAATCATAAAATCCTAGAGAAGATCCGTCTGGCAGGCTTTTTAGCCTTATGTCTCAGTGTCTATCTATTTTCTAGTTAGGGATTCGAAGGGAGGTGTCAGGCTAGGGACCTTCGTTATTGCATCCAAGTTGGCCGAGAGGATGATGGTGGGGTTGGCTACCCCAGTTTTGGAAAAGATTCACATGAGCTTACTCCATGTCTATATGGGTAAGTCTCCTTTGAGATTAGTGGGACCATTCCATGTTTTATGGGGGTGGATCACCACTCACATCCGGACATATGCTGTTCAAAACGGAATACAGATTCCTAGAAGTTCTTTCAGGCTGTCTGTTCAGGACTTCTTTGGAGTTTGTCCTTTGTCCCTCAATGACTATGATATTAGGCCAAGGTTGGGTATGCATAAGGAATTCCACTTATTTCCCTATGGAAATCCGCCAGCAGGGAGATTTTTTGATGATGGATCATCCATCTTGGAGCACATGTCTTACATGCTGGCCTGTAGAGATGGTGTACTGGCCACCAGAATTGATGGGGAAATTGTATTTGAGGCATATGCTACATATCGATTTGCACGCCAATTCAATTGTCTACAGACAATTGTTGTATCTCCTCCAGTGCATGTTAGGTCAGAACAACATCCAATGGTTTCCCGACAACTATGGTTGCTAATGGCTATGGAAAGGACTGGGGCAGTTTTGGACTTACCAAATGCTGAAGCGGTAAGTAACATGGCCATATGGTATGCTGAAAACTGGGTAGCATCATATACTGAGGGAATATTGAATAAACCTGTTTACCGGGTGGGGAAGAAGAAGATAACCATTGAGAAAGAAACAATTCAGGTGGCAGGTGATTCTTCCACTCCTGAAGCTGGTTCACCGAGTTCTTCAAACGAGGCAGATTAATCAGATTCTCAGGAGATACAACATGTGTAAAAGCGGCCACCTAACGTATATAGTCCTCCTATCAGAATCATGAGAGCCACTCCATCAACTCCTAGTGAGATACTTTATTGAGGCAAATTAATTGCTAGTAACTTTATAGAGTAACAAGTTTTCATTCTCTTTTCATAGTTGCAGGAGCTAGAAAGAAATTAAAATCAAAGGTTCTAGGGCCCTCTTCGCAGCCTTCTAGTACACCTACATATCTACGATCAGAGGCCATCCAGACATGGCTGGATATATACTGCGATACTGAAACTATCTGGCTTGAGCTATGTGAAGGGATAAATATTCCAAGAATAGGGACTCTTCCGGCTCCTGCAAATATTCATTTCAAGGATAACCCTGATGAAGTAAGATCCTATGTCAAAGAGTGTAGGACCTATATTTATTCCACTGATGATTCTATCCCTATCACCAAGCGGGTGAAGGAAATAATGGATCACGACGTCACTGATGAGGTGTGGCATGAGTACGTGGCTCCTAAAGATGTAGGTTTTCTTTCCTTGTTTACTTTGCCACTCAATTTCAGTCAAAACATTGTTACTCAAGGAAATTAATTTCTTTATACTAAAGCTTGCAAGGAAAGGAACTACTGAATTTCCTTCACTATAGTATAGCCCAAGTGGTACTGCCATTGGGGCCGCTGATGAATCTGATCGTGAATCGAGTGAGATATCTCCGTGTCAGGAGGCCATGAATGAAGAGATAGACATGGCCTTCCATTCTCCAATTCAAGTACCTATAAGGGAGACTACCGATACTCCCAAAAATCCAAAGAAGCGAAGGCATCAGAGGAAGAAGTACACAGCTAAATGCTTCATTAGTAGCAGTAAGTCCTTCGGATAATCATGAATCTATACCCATGAAAAGTTTGCTCATATTTCTAGGGATTGCAGGGGCTTCTTCAATTTCCCATCAAAGGGAAATGACTGATCCTCCTTTAAGGGCCATGGAGGCTGCTTTGAAACAATTTCAAATTCAAGCTGACTTGGTTTCTCCTAGAGAAGAGCCAGCATCTTTTCCTAGTATCCCTCCTACTACTATAGAAAGAATATAAGAACCTGTTGTTGGTAAGTTAACAATGCTTCCTAAAATATTGAATGAAACATCGACTGAATTCCATTCTGTGATCATTCATGTTTAACCCCTCCATTAGAGCTTTTGGCGACTATTTCAACTGATCCCATGATTTTATCTGAAGATGTTGTCCAGGGTCAGGGACTGCAGGATGAAGGTTTCCAAGAAGACACATCAAATGCTCCCACTGGTGAGACTAACCAGGATTCTAAGATTACATTAGATAAAATGATGGAACTTGGTGCATCTTTCGAAGATTTTATAAATCATGTAAAATTACCATGTAATTTAGATGTTTATGGACATGAGTGTTATCCTTCATCCTATTAATAATAACTTCTTATTACATGTTTAATCATGATTGGTTCAAATGTTCAGTTTGGTCTGAGAAAGCTATTGAACTACCCATTCCTAAAGGGGGTACAGAAAACCCTACCATTGTAGAGACATTAGCACAAGTGGAGCTAAACCCAGTAGAGATTCTTCAAACTCATCCTGAAAATCCGGTCAAAGCTAGGAAAGATGGGGGGAACCTTATCACATTGTTGATCTCCCTTTGGGTAAGGAATAACAATATTTGTGATTGTACTTAATTTTCAAGAAAACCAATTCTTTTATTATCCTTTGAAACTAACCAAAGTATTTAATTAATTATGCAGGGCCATCAATTGTAGTGGATATATCTGGAAGTGAGGCTTCAACCTCCACCCCAACAGGAATTGAATGTGAAGAAGCTCAGTTCAGGGGGGAAGGAGAAGAACAGGGCACTTCTCTAAGTACATCAATCCTAGATTATACTCCCCTTGTAACAGTGACGCTGAGTTGGTCCCAAAAGTTCCAAAGGCTTTACAATTTTCACGACGCAAGGCATGGCAGAACATATGGAAAATCATATCTGAATGTGCCTCTAGAGGAGCTTCCATCGAAGATTCCCCGGTTGTCATCTCTATTTGTCATATTGGGACTTTGCGGATTTGGATATTAAAATAT
Source organism: Viscum album (assembly GCA_963277665.1). Lineage (NCBI taxonomy): Eukaryota > Viridiplantae > Streptophyta > Magnoliopsida > Santalales > Viscaceae > Viscum > Viscum album. The sequence continues at coordinate 65,504,995 of OY728139.1, forward strand.
TCGTGCCATGGTGAAACATGTCATTTTTAGGAGGGAGAAGGAGAAAAGTGTCACGAACATCTGACTAGGGTGAAACTGTCAGCCAATATTAGTGAATTTGAGGCTGCAGTATCCCGAGATGAGGCTAAATATGCTACCATGATGAAGAAGATGAAGCATAAGATCAAAGATAAATTCTTCCAGCAAATGAACCTTCAGCAATAGTTAGACGTTGTTACTGGGTGTAACTCCCCGACCCCAGCTACCCAGAGTCGGTGCATTACTTCGTAACATTGGCATGATCACAAGAAAGATCAAATCTCGAAAGACCGATTAGTTTAGTAGCCTTGGAAACACTAGATATATTCATAAGTTTTACATTACATCATAAAATGAAAAACTACTACAACAACATAATGTCTCCATAATCTACACTCATATCCCCACATAATATCCCTTCAGGTCATTCATAACTTACTTCTTCACATCCTGGGAAAAATAAAACATAGAAAAGGGGTGAGCTCAAATGCCCAGTAAGGATAACAATAAGGTGGAAACTTTCATAAATAAGAATAGACATTTAAGGCAATGTATAACTAAAACAAAAGCCTTTTAAATACGAACTTTCAACATGGTATGGCATAAATAAAATGAAATAATGCCATTTACTTATTCACATGGATATTCTACTGAACGAATAATCACATGCAAAAATCAATAACCACTTTCATAATGATGGAATGCATAATGCCAGACTATCATAACCACATAGCCAAGGCCTCGTGCCAAGACTACAAATAAGATTTTGTCAAGGCCTTGTGCCAAGACACTAGTTTGTCTCATGAGACCTACCGATGCATTGAGGAGCTATAGCGGGCTCCACCCGTCACTTATTAAGTCCAATGCATTCCCATATGAAAAGGTTTAAACATAACATAAACATTCGTATTAAAACTAGCATACGAAATGTCAATACTTTCACAATAAACTATGAATGGTATAAAAATAGCACATCCACAGTCAAACATATCACAAAACCTTCAATACAATATAGAAGTTTTGTATCATAATAAATCAACTTCAAATAATCTTAAAATCCATCAAAGGATGTTGACATAGATGAAATCAAAATTCTTTTTAAAGAAATATCTCCTTTTATTTTGAAATCATTTAAGATCCATATAAAATAAAACATTTTCTTTGAAAATATTCTTATAAGATTGTAATGAAAGCTTTGAAGATTTTATAACGGCGTAAAATAACCGCACCCGTCGTATAAGTTAAAAAAAACATTCTTACCTCAATTCTGTCGAAAAAGGTTAAAAAGGACCTTGTTTTGAAAACGACGGAAAGATTCCTTTATAAACCTCTTATAAAAAGTCAAAAAAGGGTATAAATGACTTTAACCCATATTCTTGTAAATAGTAAAAATGTTTTGAAATACATTTTTAAGAAACATGGATGTGGATGATAAAGAGATCCCAGTAGATTATTACATATAAACAACCTCGGATAATGAAGAGATTGTGAAATAACCCTTACCTTGTAATTTTCCATGGTTGGGGTAGGTTAACCTCCTGTATAATGGTGAAATAATTGTTATTAAATTATACAAGAATCATATATATTAATATGATATCATATATGATCTTTTAACATTGATTTGTTAATAATATCTTAGAATTATCGTCATTTTGGGTGTTAACTTACTCATTTTCTTTATATGTTTTGTTACATAAGCCATGGTTGTTGTATCTTATTCATATCTAGAATGATATCTAGTCCTTAAACATCATTTTTAAATCATCAAATGATAATTATACTTGAATGGATACGATGGAGAATGAATCTCATCGCGTTCGTGGAGACGGTAGTCCGTACGTACGCACGAGCGACAATATCATTCTTTTGATATTAAAATAATATATAAATGGATGGTATATCATATATACAGAATCATTAACATGTTATATTTATTATTTACATGAGTTACACATCATTATTATACTCATCCAAATAATATTATATTGAATAACAATTACACCACGACGTGGAGACGGTAAGCCGTACGTACGCACGTATGGTGACATGTTATTCAAAGGGTGGATAGAATACTGAATATGATTGTACCATATTTATAATAACATCACAGTATATGTGAGATACTGGAGTTATTATTTCAGAATGGTAAGAACAAAGGAAGAATAAGTGGAAGAAGAAATGAACTTAGAAAAGGGTGGTGAAATCATTACCTCTTCTTCGGGTTCTTCCTTTTGATTTGATCAAAAGGGCTTCTTAGGTTGGCTTTCTGATCAAACTAAGGCCTCTAGGTTGTAGTGAGGGATGTTGGTAGAGTATTTGGGCAGAGTTTGGCCGAACCAAAAGGATTTATAGGTGTGAATAAATGAGAAGGAGGAGTGCCCTTTTATAAGAGAGGTGAGGGGCACCTTTGGGAAAGCTAGAAATATTAATTTATAATAAATTCATATTCGGTTTACAAAGGCTCCAAAGTTGACTATTCAAAGGATGAGGTGGGGATAGGTCGAAAACAACTCATCCAATAGAATTTAGACAGGTTTGGGTACTTATATTAACCTTATCTTTAAGTATTAACTCTAAGTTAATTAGTTTCACTTTTACAATGTCTCTTTGTATTTTTATATAATATGGTTAATAAACTTACTATATACATCCAAGCGACCCCCAAGTGGTCTATTAATGATTAACCTATCATAATATAAGTCTCTTGGCCGAACCTTAGATTTTTAGGAATTTAATATCAATTAATAATATAATATTTGTTTTAAGAACTCTTTTTTGTCAATTTTGACACTATTCAATAGTTGATTTTTGTGAAACTCATAACAGATTGATTACTTCGAACAAAGTCAATTAAATCAATCCTAATATATCATATTATCATATAAAATTAGTTTAATTCATTAAAAGTTTCATATTATAATTATTTGGGTATTTATAATATCAATTATTTTAATTTTTCACTATTATAGTAATTACTGCATCATCATTGTGTCATAAATAAAATAAATTATTCAATGTCTAAAAATTATAAATAAAATATCATTATGTAGGAAATCTTTTTATATTTCTAATGAATATTTATAATCTAAAATCCAACATATATAACCCTATGTAAAAATTGTTGTTCTAAAAGATATATGCTTGTGTCATTTTTGTATTCATTTTAACTAAATTAAAATAAAGTGTCATTATCACTTACAAGTGGATCCATGGGGTCCCAAAATAGACCCAAAGATTCCCATGGTCGACCATGTATCAACCAATAGGGTTAAGACACGTTTTAGGGTAATTTAGTATTATTATAATATTATTTTGTTAACCCTTATTTACCGGATTTACCCTTAACCATGGTAAATAAAATATTTACCGCAGTAATTATTCAAAATGGCTAAAAATAAAAGTTACCTATTTACACAATTTGAACATCCTGATTCCAAATATGGAATCCATTTTCCTAAATTCAAAACACAGAAGTGGCAGAAATTAATTTAAAATTAATTCCCGCTGTCAAAACAAAAAGCGTGTTTTTAAGAGATAATTACTATCAAAAGATTGACACTTGTTTATGTTCGGTTTAATTGTAAAATTATGTCCAATGACCAACATTATATTAAATGGTAAAAATATATTCTAAATATACTTTAAAACCACTCAAATTCATAATTTATCACTATTAATTAATTTGATTAAAAAAGTTGTTTTTAATTAAAATTTAGTAATTTTTCACTATTCATCAAAATATGAAAGTTATCCGAAATGTACCAAAATTTCACCTTAGGCTAAATTCGATATTCCGAATCCAAAAATGAAGTCCATTTTCAAATATAAAATATATATAATTTTAAAAAGTAGGTATTACTATTCATAAAGGCTAGTTTGATTGGTTGTGGTGTGTGTTAAAACTCAGGGTTGCGTACAACACACGCTACTGTATTATTCAAAGAAAGTGTACCGTGGAAGCTTGGGATGTTTCATTTTAAATTTTTTATGTCCCCATTTAGTCAAAAAGTTTAAAATATTGTATTTAAAAAGGGTTCACTATTAAAAGTTGATAAAAGTGCAATACTGAAAATGAATTTGTTCTTGCATTATATCTAAGAAACTCATAATATGGATTCTAAAATTATAAGGATTATATAAAGTTTAAAATTTAGATAATACTATTCATAACCTCTTTTGAATGGATTTTTTTTTGTAAGTCATGGTGTGATTGAACTCGGTGTTGTGTGTTGTGCAAGTTATTGAATTATTTTGAAGAAATAACACACTATGAAATCTTGGGGTGTTACATTCTCCCCTCCTTCAATAAATTGCGTCCTCGTAATTTGAAATTTTTTCTTCGAAAATAAAAGGTTGAAAATAAAAAATATCTTTATGGGAAAACCCACATCGGAAATTGGGTTACTAAAATTTATTCTTAATATGAGGAAAAGAGAAATGAAAGGGTCACCACCAAATTATGATCTCGTTTAGGAGAACATTGGTGGCAATTAGAGACATATAATTGGAGGAAAACGTAAATATTTATAGGTAGTGATTGAGGTCATCAATCATAAACAAGTATAAAATTTAGGTCCTTAAAATCATCAATCTATGATGATTTGAAATACCATCGGTTCAACAAAACATAGGGTATTGGGATAACACATTTTTGACGTTTCAAAATATCTTAGTTGAAATCCCACATCAAAAAATTAATTAATGAGGCCTCTATTTTAAATAAAGAGTGGAAAGTATGAAGATTACCGAAAATAACACATACTAGGGTTCCATGTAAGAAAATATGGATATGGAAGAAAAATCTAGCCATCAATTATCTGATGGAGAGTGGTAGCGAACATGGCTATGAAAAGACCAACAATCCCAAAGCCATAAATTAGTGATGATTTAAGGTACCATCTAGGACAACATTTTTGTTCTAAGTTCCTTTTATTAATGATGAGGAATTTATTTATGAGATTGGCTAAGATCATAAGGAGATATACTTAGTTTATAATTAGAGTTTTATCCATTAATAAATTTCTACCAAAACTCATCATTCACTAGTAAAAAAAAATTCTATTTATACTATTCATAGAGGGTTCCAAAATAAACGAATTTATAATTCATCTACCAGATCTTTTAAAAAACTACTTTATTTAATCCAGGACATCTCGTGGGATAGTGGTAGGTGATACACCCTTGTCACCATTCGGTTGTGGCTTCAAGTCTCGCAGCCTTGCCGGACGCGACGGGTTGCCACCCGACCTCCGGGTTGTCCTTTTATGGCAATCCAAAATAATCCAAACTAGAACTATCCAAAATACATCTGTCCAAACTCACAGTCCAACATTTATAAGGAAGGTAAACATAATGTAGAACCTTTTTACCCCGTAATAGCATATGAATACCTTCATCATGTATTACCATATTCCTTATTGATTACATTCATGCTCCCTTATTCCATATAGAATGCTGGATATACTTCATTAATCCAAAAATGTTTTAAACCCCAACAATGATGGAATATACAAATCATTAATCAGTTCCAAGGTAGTCTAGAATATCCAATATAATTTATCCAAAACAATTACATATTATTCCAAAATCGCTACCTCAGTATCAGAACTATATTATGGTTTATCATTCTCTCAACCATATATTTTCCAACAATTTATCCTGCTATTGAGTCACTTTTCTTTGTTCCACACAATCTCAAGTCCTTAATGAAATAGTACTGCAGTACAATCCTTATATACTCCATAATTATTGTAAAAAGTACATTGTTGATACAACACTCAATTGGCATAATCAACATAAGAACTCTAATCATTCCTCTTCATCTGTGGTAGTATCATAACTTGATTATTATCCAATAGCATCATTTGTGGCATAGTCTGATGACTGGGGAATAGGTTCGCGTAGTGTCCAAACTCCTTGCAAATGAAGCATTGTACATTTAAAACCATTTTCTTACCCTTGCAGTCACGTACTTTGTGCCCTTTTCCTCCACACTTATAACAAACTCCCATTCCTTTCAGGAAAGTTCCAGGGTGTTTCTTTCCACAGTTACCACATATGGGAAAATTCTTCTTTTCCCTCTTCCCTTTATCCATCTTTCTCTCTTCTATCCTTTTCTTCTCTTGCTTCCCTTCAAAGCCATAGGACTCAGTAAACTCTTTAATTATCTTATCAACACATGATATTATTTCTTCATATGATGATAATACATGGGAGACTATTTCTCTTATAAATTCTAGCTTAAGACCAGGAAAGATATGATCCTTCCTTCTCTTTGGATCATGTGCATTTCTGGAGGTCTCATTCCTTCTACTGGGCGCCATTTCTAAACAATGGCATACACTAGATCAGTTTATGAATCAAAATGCATAATCCCATAGTTATAAAACACTTAACATAAATTGAACTATTTATGGATATAATCCATAATCATAAAAATGTTTTCTTTGAGGAAGTATATACTCATAAACCCTTCATAATGATTTGTAAAGAAAATGAGAGTTATCCTAAGCATATCCCCCGGGAGTGTCGTAACCAAGAGTGCAGCAAGGCCCGTTGTCGTGCACTAGTTCCCGTTCGAGTCTAGCTCAAAGCGGTGTTTTCGGGTTTTACCCCTAGGTACATCTGTGCCAGAGCCGCCTCTACCTGCTCGTATCCAGACAGAGATGTATTGCTCGGAAAACTCACAAAATCTCTACAATACCAAAATTCTAGGAAGTTCTTCTATACTAATCCTCAAAGTTCAACTTAGGTATACGTGCTCTAATCAGAGTTTATCTAAATCTAGCTTCCAAGGTTTGTACTAAACTTCCTCTGATACCAACTGTAACGCCCCGACCCCAGCTACCCAGAGTCGGTGCATTAATTCGTAACATTGGCATGATCACAAGAAAGATCAAATCTCGAAAGACCGATTAGTTTAGTAGCCTTGGAAACACTAGATATATTCATAAGTTTTACATTACATCATAAAATGAAAAACTACTACAACAACATAATGTCTCCATAATCTACACTCATATCCCCACATAATATCCCTGCAGGTCATTCATAACTTACTTCTTCACATCCTGGGAAAAATAAAACATAGAAAAGGGGTGAGCTCAAATGCCCAGTAAGGATAACAATAAGGTGGAAACTTTCATAAATAAGAATAAACATTTAAGGCAATGTATAACTAAAACAAAAGCCTTTTAAATACGAACTTTCAACATGGTATGGCATAAATAAAATGAAATAATGCCATTTACTTATTCACATGGATATTCTACTAAACGAATAATCACATGCAAAAATCAATAACCACTTTCATAATGATGGAATGCATAATGCCAGACTATCATAACCACATAGCCAAGGCCTCGTGCCAAGACTACAAATAAGATTTTTTCAAGGCCTTGTGCCAAGACACTAGTTTGTCTCATGAGACCTACCGATGCATCGAGGAGCTATAGCGGGCTCCACCCGTCACTTATTAAGTCCACTGCATTCCCATATGAAAAGGTTTAAACATAACATAAACATTCGTATTAAAACTAGCATACGAAATGTCAATACTTTCACAATAAACTATGAATGGTATAAAAATAGCACATCCACAGTCAAACATATCACAAAACCTTCCATACAATATAGAAGTTTTGTATCATAATAAATCAACTTCAAATAATCTTAAAATCCATCAAAGGATGTTGACATAGTTGAAATCAAAATTCTTTTTAAAGAAATATCTCCTTTTATTTTGAAATCATTTAAGATCCATATAAAATAAAACATTTTCTTTGAAAATATTCTTATACGATTGTAAGGAAAGCTTTGAAGATTTTATAACGGCGTAAAATAACCGCACCCGTCGTATAAGTTAAAAAAAACATTCTTACCTCAATTCTGTCGAAAAAGGTTAAAAAGGACCTTGTTTTGAAAACGACGGAAAGATTCCTTTATAAACCTCTTATAAAAAGTCAAAAAAGGGTATAAATGACTTTAACCCATATTCTTGTAAATAGTAAAAATGTTTTGAAATACATTTTTAAGAAACATGGATGTGGATGATAAAGAGATCCCAGTAGATTATTACATATAAACAACCTCGGATAATGAAGAGATTGTGAAATAACCCTTACCTTGTAATTTTCCTTGGTTGGGGTAGGTTAACCTCCTGTATAATGGTGAAATAATTGTTATTAAATTATACAAGAATCATATATATTAATATGATATCATATATGATCTTTTAACATTGATTTGTTAATAATATCTTAGAATTATCGTCATTTTGGGTGTTAACTTACTCATTTTCTTTATATGTTTTGTTACATAAGCCATGGTTTTTGTATCTTATTCATATATAGAATGATATCTAGTCCTTAAACATCATTTTTAAATCATCAAATGATAATTATACTTGAATGGATACGATGGAGAATTAATCTCATCGCGTTCGTGGAGACGGTAGTCCGTACGTACGCACGAGCGACAATATCATTCTTTTGATATTAAAATAATATATAAATGGATGGTATATCATATATACAGAATCATTAACATGTTATATTTATTATTTACATGAGTTACACATCATTATTATACTCATCCAAATAATATTATATTGAATAACAATTACACCACGACGTGGAGACGGTAAGCCGTACGTACGCACGTATGGTGACATGTTATTCAAAGGGTGGATAGAATACTGAATATGATTGTACCATATTTATAATAACATCACAGTATATGTGAGATACTGGAGTTATTATTTCAGAATGGTAAGAACAAAGGAAGAAGAAGTGGAAGAAGAAATGAACTTAGAAAAGGGTGGTGAAATCATTACCTCTTCTTCGGGTTCTTCCTTTTGATTTGATCAAAAGGGCTCCTTAGGTTGGCTTTCTGATCAAACTAAGGCCTCTAGGTTGTAGTGAGGGATGTTGGTAGAGTATTTGGGCAGAGGTTGGCCGAACCAAAAGGATTTAGAGGTGTGAATAAATGAGAAGGAGGAGTGCCCTTTTATAAGAGAGGTGAGGGGCACCTTTGGGAAAGCTAGAAATATTAATTTATAATAAATTCATATTCGGTTTCCAAAGGCTCCAAAGTTTACTATTCAAAGGATGAGGTGGGGATAGGTCTAAAACAACTCATCCAATAGAATTTAGACAGGTTTGGGTACTTATATTAACCTTATCTTTAAGTATTAACTCTAAGTTAATTAGTTTCACTTTTACAATGTCTCTTTGTATTTTTATATAATATGGTTAATAAACTTACTATATACATCCAAGCGACCCCCAAGTGGTCCATTAATGATTAAACTATCATAATATAAGTCTCTTGGCCGAACCTTAGATTTTTAGGAATTTAATATCAATTAATAATATAATATTTGTTTTAAGAACTCTTTTTTGTCAATTTTGACACTATTCAATAGTTGATTTTTGTGAAACTCATAACAGATTGATTACTTCGAACAAAGTCAATTAAATCAATCCTAATATATCATATTATCATATAAAATTAGTTTAATTCATTAAAAGGTTCATATTATAATTATTTGGGTATTTATAATATCAATTATTTTAATTTTTCACTATTATAGTAATTACTGCATCATCATTGTGTCATAAATAAAATAAATTATTCAATGTCTAAAAATTATAAATAAAATATCATTATGTAGGAAATCCTTTTATATTTCTAATGAATATTTATAATCTAAAATCCAACATATATAACCCTATGTAAAAATTGTTGTTCTAAAAGATATATGCTTGTGTCATTTTTGTATTCATTTTAACTAAATTAAAATAAAGTGTCATTATCACTTACAAGTGGATCCATGGGGTCCCAAAATAGACCCAAAGATTCCCATGGTCGACCATGTATCAACCAATAGGGTTAAGACACGTTTTAGGGTAATTTAGTATTATTATAATATTATTTTGTTAACCCTTATTTACCGGATTTACCCTTAACCATGGTAAATAAAATATTTACCGCAGTAATTATTCAAAATGGCTAAAAATAAAAGTTACCTATTTACACAATTTGAACATCCTGATTCCAAATATGGAATCTATTTTCCTAAATTCAAAACACAGAAGTGGCAGAAATTAATTTAAAATTAATTCCCGCTGTCAAAACAAAAAGCGTGTTTTTAAGAGATAATTACTATCAAAAGATTGACACTTGTTTATGTTCGGTTTAATTGTAAAATTATGTCCAATGACCAACATTATATTAAATGGTAAAAATATATTCTAAATATACTTTAAAACCACTCAAATTCATAATTTATCACTATTAATTAATTTGATTAAAAAAGTTGTTTTTAATTAAAATTTAGTAATTTTTCACTATTCATCAAAATATGAAAGTTATCCGAAATGTACCAAAATTTCACCTTAGGCTAAATTCGATATTAAGAATCCAAAAATGAAGTCCATTTTCAAATATAAAATATATATAATTTTAAAAATTAGGTATTACTATTCATAAAGGCTAGTTTGATTGGTTGTGGTGTGTGTTAAAACTCAAGGTTGCGTACAACACACGCTACTGTATTATTCAAAGAAAGTGTACCGTGGAAGCTTGGGATGTTTCATTTTAAATTTTTGATGTCCCCATTTAGTCAAAAAGTTTAAAATATTGTATTTAAAAAGGGTTCACTATTAAAAGTTGATAAAAGTGCAATACTGAAAATGAATTTGTTCTTGCATTATATCTAAGAAACTCATAATATGGATTCTAAAATTATAGGGATTATATAAAGTTTAAAATTTAGATAATACTATTCATAAACTCTTTTGAATGGATTTTTTTTTGTAAGTCATGGTGTGATTGAACTCGGTGTTGTGTGTAGTGCAAGTTATTGAATTATTTTGAAGAAATAACACACTATGAAATCTTGGGGTGTTACACTGGGGAACTTGAACAACTCAATAATTCATTAGAGGGAGCTCAAGCGAATGGTATGAAGGCCATCACAGATGCTAAGAAATCACTCCATCGGGCCTAAAAGAGTGAAGTTGGTCTGGTTCATGAGCTTCAAGTAGCTTTTGATAATGATCAGGATGTTGTTCATCAACTGAAGGCTTATGTTGGCAGCCTCTTGTAATTTCTTAGAAAAGACAACAGGCTCCAATCTGTAAATGTCCTTCTAATTCTTGTGCATCAAATGGAAATAATTCTTTCATCTTCAATCACTTGTGCACATATTTTTCTGCTACCTGCTTTAAATTTTACCTAAGCCAATGGGCCTAGTAAGTATAGTTTTATTTTTACTAGGATTATTATAAATAACCCTACAAATGTTGAATCTTTTAAATGCTCAATATTACCTAAATCATACAAAATGTATGTTTAGTGAGCTAAAACGTGACATTTATTCAGAATTACCTTGTCTTTTGTGGGCAGTTTAAAGTCATGAACGTCAGACATAAAGAGGCTAATGTTTAAGGTCGAAATATCTTTGACCAAAATTGATTAAAATTGACTCAATTCCTTGAAAACTTATCTGAAAATATTTTACCACACTCAACTATGAAGGAAAACTTGTAAACTATGACTTAAGAAATTTTGAATCTGAGGAATGATACGAAAAAGAGCTAAAGTAATTAGAAGAAGTATTTTCCAAGAATGAAGTTACCATTTTAACAAACCCATTAGGGGGTTGAATAATGTAGGGCCACCTATGGGCATTGGCTGCATAGTCAAATAAATAGCATCTTTTGGCTGACAGTTTCGTTTTGTAGAATACTTATGCAAGGCCGCCTAAGGGAACGTGCTGCATAGTCAGGCAAAAGAACTCTCAGAAATTTACTTTTCTACTGCTAAAAATCCAATGGAAGTTTATGGGGATTCAAATTTTCCAAATTATAGAGTTTGTTGTATGGAGAGAAGTACTTGAATAGGGAAAAGATATTTTCAAGCAATATTGGCTAAGAACTAGATTAATGTTACTCCTACGAAGGTCTGACCCAAACATAGGGAAGGAAAATATAAACCATAGACTTGGATAATTTTAGATCATGAAAAAGAGTATGGGATAGATATGTTAAAGATGGTCATTTTTTTAAAGATCCCTACATATTTTCATTAAGACAACTAAGGAGAAAAGAGATTTTCCTCCCAAGAATGAAGTTACCACTATTTGAAAAAACCTGTTAGGGGGTTAAATTATACAGGGACGCCTAAGGGCATTGGCTGAAAAGTCAAATAATAGCATCTTTTGGCTGACACGTCTGTTATGTAGACTGTTTATTCAAGGCCGCCTAAGGGCACGTGCTCCATGGTCAGGCAAAATAATTCTTATAAATTGGACATTTTGTGACCAGAATTAAAGAAATGGGTTATGAATATCTGGAAGTATTCAAGACTAAGATTATGACACATAAATATGGGAATTGTTCGATGTATTCAGAGATACACAGATCAATGCTAACCATAATCATGTTGTGGCTGGATCCTGATTTCAAATATTTGGACTTCACAATGTATTCCATAAGGATGGGAATCAAGACCAATGTAGTTCTTGAAATATAGTTTAACGTCATTTGGGATGAAAGTGTGGGAGATCTTATTTTAGGGTCATAGAACTCGGACTATTATAAGAAATACACAGTGTGTGTTTTCATGGGGACTTTTTATCCAGGGGAATGAAAGTGGTATTTTGGGTTAGGACCAAAATACATGGGGCTGGATTTGAGGGACACTCGAATGTTCCTACATATCCCATAAGGATGGGAATATAGCCCACATAGTTCTAGAGATACCCTATGTACAAATTTAGTTCGTACATGTGAAGGGTGAAAGGGGACTTTAGTGCAATTATGGTTTAACACAAGATAAAAGGTTCAGGTATTTCCATGTATGCACATAGTTTTTTTGGAAAATAACATCATTGAAAACCAATGTAAATAATGATTCCTTCTCAGGTGAGGGTATCAAAGAATATTGTAGTTTATTGTCGTACAAGACAAAAGTGTTGTACATTTTAATGTCGTATACCAAGGACAAAGGCAAACCAATGTAAAGATATTGATTCTGGGAGCAGTTTCACCTATCAACATCATATGAGATGAAGGTGAACCGATGTGAAGAGATTGGTTTTGGGCTTGAACCTTGGAAGGATGCCTACATACCCATCCTGGAAGGCAAGAATCAAAGTCTGCATAGTTCAATTAAATAATGAATTCGTAATCAAGGAGTTTTTGTGGACAACGACCTAAAAAATGATGTTGGGACTTACGTGTGGTAAGTGGCCCAAAGATGGTGTTATGGTTGAAATTTTCTCTAAGATCACATGATTCATACTCAGTGTGAGAAACAAGAGGTAACAACAACCTTAACGATGCACAGTTTAATGTCGTGCAGGACATATGAAGGGACTATGCAGTATTCAGTCTTTCAGTTAGGACTATTGGTGCTGCACAGTTTAGTGTCATGTAGCAGGGACAAAAATAAATTTTAACATCATGTAGGACGTATTAAGGGATTCAATACAGTTTAGCGTCATGTAGTTAGGACGATGGGTCCAATACAGTTTAATGTCATGTTGGACAAAAATAGGATTGTGTAGTTTAATGTCATGCAATAAGGATAAAAGAGGACACATTTTAACATCATGTTGGACGTATTAGGGATTTTTCACAGTTTAACGTCATGTTGGACGAAAAAAGGATGATACAGTTTAGCTTCATGTTGGACAAAAGTGAAAATAGTTTAAGGTCATATGCATGGACTGTTGGTTATGAAGTTTAACGTTTTGCTGGACGTAAGGGACATGCAAATAGTTTTAGGTCATATTCATGGACTGTGGATGGTGTATTTTGTGTTTATACAAAATACTTCTTCATAAATCTGGCATTGGTTGGAGTAGTGATGATTTCTCTATCTATTGAGATTAAATAATGATCTCCATTAAAGTAGACCTTATGTATTGAATAAGGTCCTTCCCATTTTGGTTCAAGCTTGGGAGGTTTCATTCCTAGTATCATAGGAGTTCTGAGAACCAATACCAGTTCTCCATGAACAAATGAACAAAGACTAACTTTTTTGTTTAAATCTCATGTTATTAGATTCTGATAGACTTCCAAGTGGTGCAGATTGTACTATCTTTTCTCATCTAACCATTCCAATTCATTCAATCACTTTTGAGATTGTTCATCTGTAGATGATTGATCACAAATTTCTACTATGAGCGAAGGTAATTGAACTTCAATGGGAAAGACTTCTTCTGTTCCATATACCAGTGAATATGGAGTTGACCGCGTTGCAGTGCGGGTGGTGGTTCGATAAGCCCATAAAGCATGAAAGAGTTTATCAGGTCATGACCTCTTATCTTTATACACCATCTTTTGCAGTATATTTGACAGAGTCTTATTAAAGGGTTCTATCGGGACATTGGCCATTGCATGATACTGAGATGAATGATGGGATTTGATGTTGTATTCATGATACAACTTCTTCACCTCGGATGAACAGAAGTTGGTGCCATTGTCCGTCAATATGGTATGAGGGACACAAAATCTGGTAATGATGTTAGACTTGAAGAATCTAACAATTCTTTTCGAAATATCTTCTTTGAGAGGTATTTCCTCTGCCCATTTGGAAAAGAAGTCAGTAGTAGTAAGAATATACTTATACTGATTGGTCGTAGCTGAAGGGTAAGTTCCCACCATATCCATTCCCCATGTGTCAAATGGCCACTAGTATTTAGCTATATGAAGCAACTCTGGAGGTTGATGAATGAAGTTGGAATATACTTGGCATGAATGACACTTCTTTGTGAAATCAACACAATCTTGTATCATTGAAGGCCAAAAGTATCCAAGACTTCGAATCTCATCAGATAGTCTATGTCCAGACTGGTGGGCACCACAGACTCCTGCATGCACTTCTTTCATGATAGCCAATGTCTCTTCACCATCAATGCATCTGAAGAGAACCCCATCACAACCACATTTGTTGAGAATTTTCTCTAAGTTATCCGAGCTATCACAAAGAGTGAAATTGACCACACGTCGAAAGATTTGTTCTTTCCCAGCTCTATCAGGTGGAAGTGTTACATTTTGAAGGTATTCTCTGATAGGTGTCATACATCCTATAGTATGACCATATGGATTAGAGATGGGACTAATTTCATTGATTTCCTTTGTTCTGGCTTGAACATAAGGTGAAATTGTACGACGGTGGGAAATAATGATGGTTGTCTCATCCTCATTTGGATCTTCTAGAGTTGTGGCTATATTAGCCAGTGTATCAGCTTGGGCATTTTGTGATCTTGGGTCATAAGAAAATGTTGGTTTTGAAAGAAACTCCACCATTAACTCTCTAACGTAATCATATAATAGGATTAGTTATTTTTTTTATGGCATAATACCCATTGACTTGTTTGATTAGCAGGTTTTAATCACCTTTCACCTTTATGTGATTCACTTGTGATTGAAGCGCCAACTCCAAGCCTGCGAAGAGAGCTTGGTATTCCACTTCATTATTTTTACCGCCTCCAAACAATGAGAAGGAATATGGTAACACTACCTTTTCTGGATAAATGAATATAATCCCTAAGAAAACTTTGTCGAATTTAGGATTTTCCATTTTCTTAACTGTTGGACTTCTGGAAGCACCATCAAAGTACATTTCCCATACCTGAATACTATCTTGAATAGAGAATACTTCCCCATCAAGAATTTCAATATCTGAAGATGTGCCTTCCACTAAAGGGTGTTCATCCAGGAAATCATCCAGAGCTTGGCCCTTTATTGCCTTTTGAGACACATACTAAATGTTGAATTGCTGCAAAATAACTGCCCACCTTTCCAGACGTCTTGTAAGCATTGGACAAATAAGGATGAATTTGAGCGGGTTATTGTAAGATACCAATTGTACCTCGTGATGTTGCAGGTATTTTCTCAACTTCTGAACTGCAAAGATCAATGCTAGGCATCACTTCTCAATATTTGAGTATCGGTTTTCTGCTTCAAGCATTGTCCGACTGAGATAGTAGAGGCTGTTTTCCTTCCCAGCATCATTCTTCTGAGAAAAAAAAGAACCCAATAATCCCTCTAGATCTGTCACATAGATGATAAGTGGTCTTCCTTCAATAGGTGTAATTAACACTGATGGACTCAGGAGATACTTCTTGAGAATATCGAATTCTTCTTGGAATTCTTCAATCCACTGATAAGTGACTCCCTTCTTCATCAATTTGGTGAAGGGTAGACTTTTGCCTGCCAAATTGGAGATGAAATGCCGAATATAGGCTAAGTGTCCTTGAGGTCCTCTCAATTATTTCAAACTTCGAGGAGGTGATATACTAAGGATTGACTTTGTCTTCTCAGGATCGACTTCGATACCATGATGGCATACAAAAAACCCGAGAAATTTTCCTGAGGATACCCCAAAAGAACATTTTAAGGGATTCATCTTCAAATTATGTTGTCGAAGCATGCAGAATATGAATTCTAAATCATCCATGTGATTAGAAAGTTGTTTAAATTTGACCACCAAATCGTCCACATAGCATTTAACAAACTTTCCTATAAAGGTTTTGAAGATACGATGCATGGCACGCTGATTTGTTTCACAAACATTCATTAGGACAAAGGGTATTACCCGATAGAAAAACACACCCTGAGGGGCTCCGAAGGCTGTAGATTCCTCATATTCTGGAACCATTCAGATTTGATTATATCCGGAATATCCATACATGAAGGAAAGTGCTTCATAGCCAGCTATTGTATTAATCAAGAGTTCTGTAATCAGAACTGTAAAATCATCCGTAGGACAATGCTGATTAAGATCTCTGAAATAAATGAAAACACTAATTTTCCCATTATTCTTTTTCATTGGGAAAATATTATCCAACCACTATTGATATTGAACTTCTCTTACGAAGTTAGCTTTGATGAGCTTATCAACTTCAGCATCAATTTTGGAATCATAGGTTGGGTGTGTTCTTCTAGCGGCTTGTTTGAATCCTCGATGTTCTTCTGGAAAACCCAAATGATGAGTATAAACATCAGGATCAATCCCTAGAATCTCTGTATAGTTTCAAGAAAATATATATCGATTTTTCTTTAAAAAGGAAATATACATCTCTTTCTCTTCAAGAGTCATGGCCGCACTAATTAAAGTGGGGCGTGGATCTTCTTTTGTACACAGATTTATTTCTCTGAGTTCATCCACAGTGGTAGAGATACCCTCTTCAAATGCTGAAGGAGAATCACTAAGATCTTCTTCTTCTTCTTCAACATGTTTTATTTATTTCGTTTCTACTTGCATTGTAAATGATGAAGCAGAATTTCCATAATCAGAAGAGATGTCAAAATTTTCACATCTTGAAGAAGAAGCTTCCATTTCCGACCAGATTGATGATGGAGGGTCTTATTTGGGAAACAAAGAGGGGATGATGGATTGAGAATCAACATCATCGTTTACCTCTGACATTACTATAACTTCCCCTGGCCTGATTGGTGAAGTATAGACTAGTTGGATGTTAGCAGATGAAATGAAGACATATTCATTTGAGCTTTCATCATTTCTTGGTGGATCACCAATTTCTCCCTTGTTGTCTAGCTCGATTGCTATAATTGAAATTATGGAAGTTTCCATAAGAGTATTTTTATTTGGGTCTATCCTGTCAATTTGACTGATAGGTAACACATAATCTATACTCAAATGTGAAAATGGGTTTACTGGAATCATTTCCAAACTATATGGAGCATTAACTTTGGTAATCTCCCTTGTTGTGGATTCCTCCTTTCCCTTGATGTGGTAGAATTTTTCCTCAATGTATTGAGATTCACATGTCTAGAATGGGGCCTTATCACCATATAATGTCCCAACTTGACCATCGAAACAATACATGATACATTGATCGTATGATGAAGGGATAGCCGCATGTTGATGTAGCCAGGGTCTTCCAAGCAAGACTTTGAAGGCTGAGTCTTGATCAACAACCATGAAATATGAATTGGACACAAGATCTCCAAACTGAGTTCTGAGTGTAATCTCGCCCAGTGGTTCTTGTTCATTTTTAACATATCCTTGTAACATCATAGTTGAATGAGATAAATTATATTTCGTGAGGCCTAATCGACGAAGTGTATGAATGGGCATAAGGTTGACACCTAAGCCATTATCAATGAAAGCTCTTCGGATGTCTACGCCATTGAACTTTAAAGATAAGTACAAAGGACTAATATGTCCATGCACGACATCATCTTCATCTTCATCTGTGAAAGATATCACTGCATGGAATTCTGCAGGATTATTCTCTATATGGTAGACTTCAGCTGTAGCAATTTCAGTCTCAAACTCTTGAGGACTCGAAAAAGCCTCGATGAGTGCATTCTGAAGATCCTTCAATAAATTCAAGGCATCCATAATTGATAACATGGCCGGTACATGGGCTAGGTGTTTCAATATATCATACTTTTGAACCAAAGGTCTGTGTTTCCCAATAGGAACATGTGGTTTAGAAGGTGCCTTGGAAGTTGATTCTTTGGAATTTGATTCATCTTGTACCGGGATTAGAGTTGGTAATACTCCTGGCTTTGGAAGATTAGACTGATTAGGTCTATTTTCTTGCTGAGAGGAAGAATATGAAACCTTCAACCGATCTTCCAAAATAATTGTGTTAGGGATGAGTCTTCATTGTGTGGAAGAACTTGTTTGTTCTTATTGAGCTCGTTGAAGGGCTCTACCATGAGTTTCCACCACATACACAGTTCTAGCAGGGGTAGAATTGGAATAGTGGCCTCTAAAATATCCACATCTTCCCATATATCCTGATCCTTTGTAACTTCTTCTGATTCCTCTGTTTGATACAGGGAATTTGGTGTCATCAAAATCGAAATTGTGACCAGCATATAGATCTATTAATTGAATCATATTAACAGAACCGAAGATCAACTCTTCATCTGATGAAGACTCTGCTTGATTATCCTATTTAGGCTGTGTGGTTTGGTGGGTCGGTGCCCATGAATTTGAAGTAGATGGCATGAAGTCTTCTAGAGTCAAAGACAACTTAGGCTTTGACACATACTCATCTTCTTCTGATTATTTTTCTTTCATTGAATCATGTCATTTCTTTGAGAATTTTCTATCTAATGAAGAGTTTTTTTCTACGGAATTCATGGAAGAAGGCACAATTGGTTTCTTCAATTTCGTTCGCAAAATGGAATGAGTTCGGTTGATCGTTTTTCTGACCATACAATCATCATATTTTTGCGCATTTTTGTTCTCGACTTCTTTCCACTCACCTTATTCCTCTTGAACTGTAGTTGTAACACATGCTACCTGGGCTGAGGATCCTTTTAGTTTGACTTTTCCCGAGCCAACCATCATTTTCCTGAGGTCTTTGAAGACAAAACACTCTTGGATGGGATGCCCCAACATTTGATGAAAGAGGCAATTGTTGGGACGTTCTTCATCTACTTCCTTGTTTGGCCTCTTAGGCCTTGGCAATTGAACTAAATTATTTTCCATAGCCGAAATGAAGTAACCAAGAACTTGTTCATTTTGAAAAGAGTATGTTTTTCTCTTCAGATCCTCAAATTTTTTATATCTTTGTTCTAATTGATCATCATGACGAAATGTCCTCTGTTGTTGATGCTCATGAGGCGGAGCCCTTCGAGAAGATGAAGGCCTTGAAGTAGAAGCAGGTACAGGTTCTTTTCTAAGCAAAACTATAGCAGTCTCTGCTTTACCCATTCTTCTTCATGGAGATGATGGAATTACACGAGCTTTATCCTTAGTCTTTATAAGATAATCTTCAATCTGTTGAGCGATTGAAGTAACGTCTTGAAACCCTCCTGTTTATTTCACAGGGATCAGCGGTGTGCGCAACTCATCACAGAAATTTTCCACATAGATTGGAAACAATTCTTCTTGAGGTAGTGCTAAGATTAGGGAATATGTTAACCCCTTCCAACGAGCAATGAAATATGAAACCCTTTCATTCTCCCTTTTCATACAGTTTCTAAGATCAAAAACTGTTGTCTTTGGAAACGTTGAGCTGAACTGAAGAATGAATTTTTGGTGAAGATCTTCCCACCCGGTAACTGACCGAGATTGTAAGCTTATATACTAAACAAAATTTGGTCCTTGAAGTTTCGCACGAATCATATGAGTTTCACTTCTTCCTGCTGTTCTAGAGTTCCCATTATAGGATCGCAAGAAGACACGTAATGAGTCAAATTCTATTCAGGATCACCTGATCCATTTAAAATACAGAATACAGGGGTCCCAAAACTTGATGGAGGAGGGATTGAATCTACCCATTCAGGGTAAACTCTCTTTTCTATTTGAACCTGTGCATGCTTCCCTTCCATAGTCTCTAATCGATCTGTTAATGACTCAATGGTAGTCATTAACTTTTGATAAACATCTGGTTGAACTTGGACTTGTACAGGTACAATGACTAGAGTTGGTACAGATGTGGTGGTTGGTACTGCAACTGATTGTAGCATCGCCATTTGTTGTTGCACTTGACTCGTAGGATTAGACCTGTGAGGGTTTACTAATAGAGGAGAATATTCTTGATCCATCTTAGTAGCTACAACAAATTCCCTTGGCTTACTGACTCCTGCATGCTTAGGAGGAAGACTACCTTCAAGTAGTTCTGCATTCAACCTCCTCAATTCCTTCATTTCTTCCCCTTGTTGTGAAACTCTTTGCTCTTGTGAGAGTGATTGGCCTTCTCTAGAGGAAGGTTATGTAACCTGGTTCTTTCCATTCCCCTTATTGGACACCTTTCGAAGAGGGGGAAGTGAGTTACTTGAAGTATTACCTAGGTTCTGAGTAATCCTTTGATTTCGTGTATGCACACCTTCCTCATTTGTGTCTGTTCGTACAACTTCTTGAGTAGGAACTTCTTCATCTGAGTCCCCTGAGTGAGCCTCATGTTCTGGAGGATCATCAACAACGACATTAGTGACATTAATTGATGTATAACTCATCACATCCCTTCTATAAGAATTTCTGTGATATTATCTTCTTTCATGTCTTTGATGAGACATTGCCTTTTGTTGATTAGATCCCTCAGGAACTTCTTGACGTACCATAATTTGGAGGGAATCTCCTGATAATTTGGCTCTTCGTTCCTCTTGAGGCTTCTTCCCCAATCGAGAGAAGACTGACTTTCTCTGAGTGAGGGACTGAGGATTTGAAAAAGTCCCCAGTCTGGTGGACTGGGGCTATTCCTGCTGTATTTTCTCGTCTCCTCGAATCCTATTTGTTGATTCTGAGGTTTGGGTTAAAAGAGTCCCTATTTTGGCAAGATGGGTTGGTTCTTAACATGCTATGTCTGAGACTTTATTAAAATCTCTCCTGATCTTGCAGACCTTGGTCTAGAAATTAGCTGGATGCATCAATCGACATCCACTTTTATCACCTAGTTCGAAATACCATTGGATGATTTCTGACACTTCTGTCACTTGATGATGTGCTTTCTCCATACGAGAGGTTTGTTCAATATTCTCATTTGCTTCATGCTGGAGTAATTCAACAACTTGTTCTCTGTATTCTTGATTTTGAGAGGAACTATTTGAAGCCTGTTCTTGGGAAATCTTTTGATTACAAACAAAACCCATTGACATTGGCCGGCCATGGGAAATAACATTGAATGAAACCATTTTCAGCGGGCTTTGCTGACTGGAGAGCATAGTGAAAGGTAGTGCTCCATGAACACCTCATCCTCTGACTTCAATACCAGATGGGGCATTGGAAATTAACAGGCGCAATCTTCTTAGTGCGCCCAGGCATGAACGTTAAAGGGCTCTCTACTTCTTTTCAGCCTTCAGATATCGAGAGATTGATAGAGATTCCAAATCAATCATACATTGTAACACTTCTATTATCTTAACATGATTTTCATATTCATCATAAGATAATTCTTTTTTTTCAACTGACAAAGAGTTTTCTATATGTTAAGACGAATATCATGAATTCCATCTTCCATAAACATCTCTGGAATATCATACTGAGAGTTTTCCAGAGGCCAAAACATGACTGGAACTTCACCCTTCACAAGTTTTTTTCTCTTGTTCAGCATTTCTTCTTTATCATTTAATGATGATTCTTATACCTGTTTAGACCAGAGCTGGTTTTTTCTTGTGGCATAATCAGATTCAATAATACAGGTAGAGAATCCACTGATCAAACTAGAAGATGCAAGACCTAGGGGTGGTTCAGAGAATGACCTACACCTTGGGCTATCTTCTTATTGAGAAAGTATTTCACCTGTTAATGATAAATCATCATACATGACCGGATTCACATTTTCAAGTGCCTCAAGATAAGAGTGCTTTCTCATCACTACATTTTCTATTGGAGAATTTTTCAAGAAATGTGAATCACTACTACGGAGAGGAATTTCATAGCAAAATTCATCATCATGCGGAGGACCACCATGGTGGGCTACAGAAAAAGATGATATCTCTTGATCCTTGGTCTTCTATCCAAACAGAGGGTTATTTTGGCTCTCATCTGAAGATGATACTTCGAGATCGACCGAATTTTCATGAAGAAAGCCTTCATGATGAAGTATCTGATGCAGACCTTCAGAATTAAGGTTCCCACTATTGGGAACTGAGAGAGTAGAATCTTTATCTGCAACAGATAGTTGTCTGAGTGCATCAAGAACTCTAGCATCGAGTAAGACCTTGTTACAGATTGGACCTTGATTTCTTGACTACGTTGGGCGGGTCTTCTTCTTAGACGCCTTCTTACTCAATTTAGTAGGTGTGTGTGCCTGCTCAGGAGAAATGATTAGTTTAGGATGATTATCTCCACTCAAAATAGGTGTCTGTGACTGACTTGGTTGTCCATATGATATGGGGGAGTATGCCCCACAACCCTCTTGGACTGGAATAGATGTGTGTGTCTGTTCCGGAGTGAACTGTTGATGTGTCACTCCACTAGTAGGGATAGATTTATGTGTCTTTCCATGAGATGCTACTGAAGCTGTTATAATATCCTGGCAAGCATCCAGAATATGAACAGGGATTTTCTTCTACTCTTTCACCATTGATAGAATATGCTTGGTGACTTCAGCTACCAGAACGGGGATATACGTCCATTCTGTGCTTGGAGTAGGTGTTTTTGCCTGCCCCTGTCCTCTTTTTCCTATCAGTGAATCCTGACAGTACTCATGTGTGGGGGCATTGAGTGGAGTATGCCTCGTGTTTGTCGATGGGGCTTTCCGACTAACTTCTCTGAATGCTACCAAACGAGACTATTGGTAGGCTTGATCAATACTAGAAGGTGTATGTGCTTGTTCATTGAACTCCGCCGAACGTAGTTGATGAGCTCCATTATATGTAGTTAGATGAGCCTGCTGGATAACTGATGATTTATAAACAGGTGTATGTTCATGTCTATAGTACTCCACCAGAATTGCTTGGCGGGATTGGCATAATGCTTCCAGACAAGTCTGCTGGACAGTGGAATTAAAACGGACAAGTGTGTGTGCCCGCTTGTTGCTTTCCACCAAGTTAAGTTTGTGGACTTCTTTGGAGATGGCATAGATGAGAACCTGCTCACTGTTAACCGGTTGTCACCTCTGGTGGTTCGTCTTGCATGCTCGGGTTCGAGGAACCTGAGCAGAATGCCTAGAGCTGATACCCACATCATGTTGAGGGCGCACTGCTGCATGAGTCTAGCAGTGATTGTTGATGGGATCCCTCAGGAAGGACTCTTGTCTCCTTGAATTAAGGCCATGAGGGACCTGATCATTCACCTTCTCAGAATATGGGAGTGAATGGTGATTGTGTTCCGGGGATAACAACCTGAAACGGTTGGAGAAGGTGGTTAGCATCACCTGCTTATTGATCACTGGTCGTCGTTGTCCATATCACCGGTGTGAGTTGTTAACTTGGAGGGATTGTCTGTAAGCCTCTAGAGTTGGAATGGTACCGTGTTGATGGTACTCCTTAACCAACACATTTGATACCCAGCGTTGAAGACGTTGAGTAGGTGGTGTCGTCCTCAGAGCAGACAACGATCCAGCAATAGTAGAAACAATGGCATTTGTAGCAGATGTTTTCACAGCAGACGTATTCACGGGTGAAAACATGAGAGAAGCAATTTTGAAAATGAAAAAGATCTTGGAAAAGAGTGCCTATTTGATATAACAGACATAATCAAGACATGTTCGTCCACTACATCTTTTGGATGAGAAAAATATGTTATTGATTGTTTTGTTGGACCTCTCATTGAGTTTTAAATAGGGTCATAAAAATATGCAAGGCATCATTTTAACTTGGTTAAGGATTCACGTCGGGTTCACCATTTTTTGTTTCCTCTGGAATTGTGGATGACCTCGTTGATTGAAGGTTCAAACATTTCAATCGGTTTCTAATGGGTTTGTTCGTAGAACCAGAAACATCCAATGATTCTATATCCATTTGTACCTACTTTCCAAAGGTAGGCGCTCATTATTTGTGGACTGATGAGGCTTAGGAATTTTCATTGGATGAAAGGATGTGAGGTCGGACTCATCACAACTTTTTAAGGGGAATTATTGTATACTCAGGGAATCTCTTTATAGATTTAAGTTATGTTCGTGAATCCTTATTACATTACTAAATATAAAATGATCTTTCCTTTAGATCTAAAAATCAATGATTAATATATAATAAATTTATAGAATCTTTTATATGTATTTGAAGTTCTTCAACGATAGATAATCATATGTATTTGTTTGAGATTCTTTGTCAATTATATCCTTCAGTACATAAAATTCTCTTGGTCATTATGATAACAATACTAGTTTTAAAGCCACTCAGTGGGTCACTTGAAGTTTATTTTCATTCAGAAGGAAATGAGTTATTTCAGAGTTGGGATCATACCCACTGATAGGCTACCTACGTATCCTTTGTTTTGGAAAATGAATCAGAACCCACGTAGTTTGAGTAAGGGGGTATGATGTTTATTGATGATTGATGGCTCAAAGAAAGATTTCATGATTACTTTTACACTCTAAGATCAAGTGAGTCATGCTCGGTGTGAGAAACAAGAGGTATTGGTGAAACCAGACAATTGTGCCAGGAAAGATGCAATGATGTGGGGATTATCTATGTATGACTTCCCAAAATAGATGAGGATTAAGATTTACTTCAGGGAAAAAATCTAAGAACAAGGTCCATAAAGGAATATGTACTTCATGGTGATCTGGGTACTCTAACTTGGGGCTTACTCTTGTGGAAGATGCCCAAATTAGGAGGGGACTCATGATTGGGTTTTACTCCTGAGAAGGAAGTCCAAATCAAAAGTTAATTGAGACCGGTTAACAGAAATTAAGGCTAGGTCTTACTCCTAAGAAGAAGTCCCAGGTTAAAGGGAATTGAAATTTAAGGGACTTGTGGCTTACCCCTAAAGAGGGTGCTCATATTTGAGAGTGGGGATTACTCCAAAAAAAGAAACAAAGGTTAAGGGAATTAAGGTTTGGTGTATACTCCAGAGGAGGATGCCCAAATTTGGGAAATTATGACTGGGGCTTACTCTTGAAATGGAGGCCTAGGTTAAGGGAATTATGACTGGGGCTTACTCTTGAAAAGGAAGCCCAAATCAATGAATAATTGGGGCTTACTTATGAGAAGGAGGCCCAAATGAATGCGGACATGGGCTTACTCCTGAGAAGGAGGCCCAAATTAAGGATTCTATCATCATAAAGGATGAGTTTGTATGAATAAAGTCTCTAAATTAGTGATATAAAATGTGAAAATCACTAGGTTTTGAGAGATATTCCATGGAACTCCTTTCAGATAAAGAATTCAATCAAGAAAACATGCCATAAATGGCTTGAAGAGTGTCTTGAAGACTGGATCTTGAATAGGAGAGGGGAAATGGCATAAGAGGGGTTAAATGGGAAGGAATGGAACCCAAAAAAATATAACGGCGTGCATGTCCTGGTAGGTGCGCAGGTACTGCGTGGGCGCGCAAGTCCTGGTCGCGCAGGTATACCTGCGCGGCACATGGGTACTTGCACGGTCCTTGACCAGTAGAGTAATACTTGGGATATTCTTGACCAAATCCTTTAGAATTATCCATAGGTACTTTTAGAAGAGTGGCGCGCAAGTTTCAATGAGTATGTAAGGAGCCGTGCAAGTGTGTCCATTTCTCTTAAAGGTAAAACACTTAGGCGCGCAAGTTTTAGTGAATTCTAACACTTAGACCTTATTCTTCCTATTTTGACGTTCCATTCTAGGTAAAGAATTACCTTATAAGTGTTCAGAATACTTGAATAAGAGACTTAGGCGTTCAGAGCTCTGTATCTGAATTCTAGAAAAAATCATCCTCAAATGGGGGGGGCCACCGGGGGTATTTATAAGCTGTAGAAGACCCTTTTCGGTTTTCAAAGAGGGTACACAAGTCACTTACGTGACCATTAGGAGGTGCGCATGTGTACTTGCACGACCATGCTGGAACTTGCACAACCTATGGGCAATGTTCTCCTTGTTCATCCCTTTCTCTTTTTTGAGGTTTATTCAAAGGATGAATCTTCCTTATTGAGGTATTTCCCTTTTCATTTCGTTTAGACTCTGTGATGAAAAAGGAGTGTCAACATACTTAGAACACATGAAGCCTATACCGTTTTCCTATTTATTTCATTATTTTATGTGGGGATTCAGGTGATATTTAGGTATTTTTCCTGATATGTTTCATGATCGAAATCTCTCATCGAGCAGCCTATACATGATCATTAGTGGTTGTTCAGAAGAAATTTCAAGAATATGAGGTTTTTTCATAGGGTCTTAAATAAACCATTAACAAATCACATTTAGTATATAACCCATTCTCTTGACCTTCCTAGAGTCATGTGATCATGTTTCCTCTAATATGTTACACGATCTACATGATTCGGTCCTCTGGACATCATGTACTCATGATACACTTACTTTTGTTTTGTAGAGAAGATAAAACACATGATTTGGGTATTTATTCAATTATATAATTATCGATGCTCATTTGGCAGGTGTAAATATGTGATAAAACATTTTATTTTGAACGGTCGGAAAAACAATTTGAATATTTTGAAATAACCATGATTGAAAACCCACATCCCTAAAAGGATAATGAGTAATTTGTTTAAAAATGAATAAAATTGAAAAAAAGATCATTAAAGATAAAATAAATTTTATTTTCCACTGTATAAGGGAGAACATTGGTGGTAAGTAAAAATTGGGATACGTAAAAAAATATCCATTAAAAGAAATGGGAATTATTCTTAAGAAAAATGCATTTTAATAAAATAATATAATTATAGAGGTAGAGGAATTTTGTGTGAAACATGGTTTAACCATTAAAGTATTTATAAATAAAATATAACCTAAAAATATATTATAATAGACCAATATTTAATGATAATATCAAATAATAGAGAGTGTGGCACAAGAAAAATATTTGAGTCACAAAAAACCTGTTAGAAACATTGTAACTTTTGAGTCAAAACCGCATAAGAGGTATAAAATTAAAAAACATTTAATATAATTAAACATATAGGATCATGATTAAAAATTAAAATAGGATATTATTTACTAAATTTAAAATGAAACATGGTGTATATATTAATCATTTCTCAAGGGATTCAAATTTCTTACAAAGAACGCCTTATTGCTAAGTAATTTCTGAATCATAATATAATAGAATCATGAAAAAAATATGTTTCTAAAATTATCCAGGATTAAATCTTGGAGTACATTAAAAAAATATTTTCAAGTATTATATATTCTATAAAAATTGTAACTGGGTTCATAACATTAACATGTCTCAATAAAGATCATTTGAGACAAAAATACACTTATGGATTAAGAAACATTATAATAAAAACACCTTAAAACAAATGGGTATTAATTTTTAAGTGAAAATACCATTAACAATAATAATAATAAATTACATTAAAAATATATTTGGTAGAATATAAATCATTTTAAATTAACTAGTTTTATAAAAAACTTCTGTCTCAAAGAAGGAATCTTTGAGATAAAACTCTAACCTGGTATATTGTCTTACTAGATGGCCATAGAAATTAATTCAAAACATAGGCACATTAATAATATATTTAATATCCTTATTCATATAATTTACCAATTATATTACTCATTTATAAATATTTATTATGGATATATTTTCTATTTACATCTTATTTAAACCATTAGGTGTTAAAATCATTAATTGTTTTCGCATGTTCTATATTGTTGATGTTGTTACCAATGATTTTAAAAAATTGGATCATTAATATATCATTTAATATAATTTGATATATATTATATTTATAAATAAATCCCTTATATTATTTCATAAGTGTTTTAGTTACACTGTATGAAAAAGGAATTGGTGTTGGCTTATTTTAGTGATTTTAGAGAATGAAAAAAAGATACTATAATAATAAGTAAAAATAATAATATATTATTTCCCAAAGAATATACCAATAATTAATTAATTATTAAATTTTGATATTTTTATTTATTATTGTTCCTATAATCCTCTAAAATTGGATTTCAAATCATTTTTCTTATAGGTGATTAAATAAACACAAACATGAACATGCTTTAACTTGATTGGTGAGTATGGTTAAGGAGTTATTTCTTTTGACATAATATAATTACAATATAATAATAATGTTATTTTTTATGTTTTTATTATGTTGACCAATATTTTAAAATGATTGGATAAATAATTGAAAGCAAGAATAAAATTTAAAAAATGATTTACTATGGTGGTGGTAGTTCGGGAACATGCACGAATAACGCTCCTTTGTTTTTATAAGTTGACGGAAATGATTAAATAATGGTTTTATGATTAATATAACAACTTATAAGTATACTAAAGATAAGTAAATCATAATATTATTGCAGTGATAAAAAACATTTAATAACAATATTAAGAAGAAAATCATAAATAGATAATCTATATATTAGAGACTTAATCATAACTTGTAAGTTCCCTTGAAATTGAGGGTTTTATTCTAACTAATGGTGTATAGGTGATTTTGGAAGTGAGAGATGGTTGTTTTGGGAGAATGTTTCATATTATAGATGATAAAATCTTAGGGGAAGTGTGACTTTAAAAGGATGATCTTGTATCCTTTTGTAAGATAATAAATAAGAACTTTTGGAAACACTCATCCTTTTTAAATAATTCCACGAAAATATTCAAAGTACAATTAAATTAGAAAAAATTGTATTTTGTGACAATATAAAGTATATACTCATCTCAACAAATTATTTTAAAACTTTTTTTAGCCTTTTCCCCTTAGTAAAACTCTTTTTACCATTTTCAGATTTTACCTGAATAAATATTTTCTACCTTACAAATTTATTATGATAACAAAAATTAAAATTTACCATATAAAATAATATATACCTTATGATTTTAAATTTTAAAATTATTTTATCGAATAAAATTTCTAAAAATATGGATTCTTAATTTTAAAATAATCACACTTAATCATTAAAAAATAGTTTTTATAAAAAATGATGTTTTCCATCTTTAAATTTTTTTATAAGGTAAAATTATAATTATTATTAGTTTTAGTGATAGAAAATTATTTAGTTTAAATACAAAAGTGGTATGATTCTAGGAAATCTATAAAATAATCTTAATTAATTAAAAAAAATACAGATAGTATTTTTTATTTATCAAACATTTGTATTTAGTTCTAAAAATATTGGACGTGGTTTTTATAACATCAAATAATATATTAAAAATTCATAATTTTATATCTTGAAAACATTTTTTATGAATTAAAAGGTTTTTTAAATTTCTATTATATTCCTACATAATAA
This sequence comes from Viscum album, assembly GCA_963277665.1. NCBI lineage: Eukaryota > Viridiplantae > Streptophyta > Magnoliopsida > Santalales > Viscaceae > Viscum > Viscum album. Next base: position 65,534,805 of record OY728139.1, read on the forward strand.
TAAAATCATAAAATTATAAAAAAATTTCAAAACGAGTACTTTCTATAGAAAATCACTATTTTCCAAGAAAAATAAAAAAAATCTAATTTTTAAGTTTTCATGAGAGGAGTTGAAAAATGAATTTTATTTTATCAAATATACATTTAAAAAAATTAAATATATTTTTTGAAATAAGGTACAATATAAATGTCACGAATCGTCCCCTAGGGCCCGTGCCGTGACTACCCCAAGCCCGCCTTCCATATGCTCGAGGATGGCGACTAGCACCGAAGGCGTATTCCCTAAAACTGGAAAGGCATTGCCTTTAGAACATGTAAGAACACCCAACCAAGCTCACAGAAAGATACAAACTCAAGTAAATTTAATAGTAAACAGAGTGAGCATAGTGAGAAAATTGGGCCACAATACAAGTCCAACTGGAAAGTACATAAAACTGAAAGTACAAGTGAACTATGACACCTCTTGGGTCATCCACCACGAATCCTACCTGAAGGGTATGTACAAATCACCAATGGTCGTATATGTGGTTCTCCTCATCTAACGTCCACCTCCGAGCAACCTCCAGTCCGGGTCCTCTCATCCTCAGTCAGCGCTATCTGTCGTCTACACCAAACACAACAGGGTGCGGGCATAGCCCGTGAAGGGGTGAGTATAATGATACTCAATAGAGACCCTGAGACCCTTAAGGTCTCACAAAATCCAAAAAGGATAAACCAAAAATCATGAAGTCAACTGTCAACCCTACTTAGGTATATGCCCATACATATACCTAAGTTATCAATTATACTCATCTCTGTCATGAGGAAGCCCAGGGTCCAACCTAAAAGCCCAAAGCTCAACCATCCCACAAATGAAGGAATACCATGAAGGTAAGTACCATACAGGTACGTCACATAAAATAATACCACGAAGGTATTACCACGAAAGAATGTACCACAAGGTACAGACTCATATCACACCAGTTATTCCTTAGGTACAGTAGTAGATATTACTAGGTGTAACTACTGAATCAATTTACTCGGTTAAGAGGCTATGCTGCTAACCCACACAGGATCGCTCTGTTCTGACCCACACATGATCACTCAGTGATGACCCATAGAGAATCACTTTGTGTTAACCCACACAGGATCACTCAGTGCTGAACCCACATAGGATCTCTTGGGGATGACCCACAAAGGATCTGTAGGTGTTGACCCACACAGGATCGCTATTCATTCTTCACATAACAGCCAGCTACATGGTTCCCGCACTACGCTCTGTTCTCTCCGGGAGGCTCCGCTCCACATGCCACTGGTCAATACTCCAACTTCTATGAAGTCACATGAAAATTTATCTCAAAGGGCCTCCAAGTAATAGGGGTATCAATGCAACAGACGTTGTGTCAATCAGAAATTCAGTCTATAAGTTATTAGCAAGTTAGTCCCGAGGGCCCGGTGGGATTCGTGCCCGATCCAACCCGACTGTTTGCCAAATTTATCAAAATCTCAAGTGGGGTATAACAATGGAAATTTATTTCTCCAGGGTTTCCTTCATCGTATACAGTTCATCAAATGGACGTTTGGTGCCAATGTTATGGCTGATAGAGCGTAAATGTACGATGTTGACCCGGGTCTGGTCGGACCAGGTCGGACCGACCCGACTCGACCTGATTCGGGTCGACCTGTCCCACTGGGTCTGGTCTGTCCCAGCCCACTGGACATCACGGAGGCCTCCAGGCGGAACGAGGGTGGCGTGGAGGATAATAGGGCGGTGCGGAGGCTTCGAGGGCGACACGGAGGACGTGAGGGTGGTGAGGCCATGGGGGCCATGATGTTCGCAGGGGGTGTAGAGTCTGTGAGGGTAGCACGTGGCCATGGGGGGTGGCGGTGAGGGCCTCAGGGCAGTGTGGAGGGCCGCCAGGAAGCATGGCTGTAGGAGAGGCGCAAGGCAGTGAGGCTGCGGGGCGGCGGAGGCTGCGGGGCGGCGTGAGGCGGCGAGGCCGTGGGGGCGACACGAGGCGGCGATACCGTGAGGCGGTGGAGGGTCGCAAGGTCTCAGGAGGCTACGGGGTGGAGATGGACCCAGACAGCGATGGCTTCAGGGCGGCGGTGGTCGTGGGTGGCGGAGGGTGCGGGGAAGTAGTGGTCGTGGGGCGGCACCGGCGCCTTCGTCGCTGCCGGCAGTGGTGTCGGACACCATTCCCATGCCCCACCCAAGCTGGTTTCAGTCCTCCTCTATCGTGAAAAACAAAACAATTAAACACCAAAATTGCAGAGAGTTCGGGCCATGTTTGTTTGGCTCGTACTCTCCGTGTTAGAGTGGTACCATGCAGCTCAACAAAAACCTTCAATGAAGAACATCAAACTCTACAACCTCACGTATTGATTATTCCCAAACCCCTAAAAGAAATCATCCGCGAATCAACTAGTTAGAGAGTTGATATGCGTTCTTTGTTTTATAAGGGAAGAACATGGGAATATAAAATCATACACAACTAAACCCCTACCATGAAGGTTCGTTTACGGAGGCCGTGACGAAGGAGACAATGTTGTTGGGGATAGAAGGACTTCGGTGACATTGGCATTTCTTCGATCGTCGGTTCGTTCATCATGGGAGATGTTCCTAATTGGCATTATTCATTGGAGAGCATTCTCTTAATAGTTCTTCTCCCCCCAATTCAACCAAAATGAAAGGTAGCACGCATAATAGAACAAGTTATCTATTATGTTTTTTGGAATAATTTCAAAATATCTTAATTAATTAAAGGGGAGAGTTGGCATAATTAAGTGGGGAAGCTCATGAGGTTTCTCCCTATTAAGAGGGAGTTCAAAGGGGTTCAAGGGGTTTTTAGTCTCGGGTGGTCCCCACAACTATAACCCACGTGGGAGGTTAGGCTTGGGTGGTACCCACCACCATATCCTATATTGAGAGGTTTTAGTACAGGTGGTCCCCACCATTAAAACATCCAAAAGGAAGGTTTCAACAAAAGAAAATAAAAATGTTAAACATTTTTATTTTATTTTATTCTTTCACGAAAAACACAAAAACTATCTTTCAATCTCGACCCACTGTGGTCAAGGTGAAGGTCTCCTTAAGCGAATAATGGTGTTGTGATTTCAACGGTGCCCTCTGATTTCAATTCCGAACACTGGTTCAAAAGTTAAAAAATCCAGCTCATACGTTTACTGAACGTACCCGAAAAAAGTTTAGAAATTCATTACGGGAACACCGGGCCTTGGAATCACGCACTGTCAATTTTCACAAATTCGTAAGATTCCAATTTAATTAAAAAAAATACATGTAAATTCAGGTATATACATTCTCCCCACCTCATGGCTTTACGTCCCCGTAAGCCACAACTCAAAAATAGAAAAAAAAAAAGTGGGGGTACTACGCAAGAATCTGAGCCTCCCACTCCCATGTGCTCTTCTAGAGGTTCCCATGATGTCAGCAAACGCACACCAAAGGTATCGACCACCCACGAAAGACTCGCTCCTATCAATCCTCAATATCTACAAGAACTCCATAAAAGTCATCCCATCATCGACGTCCAGCTCTTCGTGGTCGACGATTTTAGAAGGGTCGTGCACAAATATCCTCGTCCGGGATATGTGGAAGACGTCGTGCACCTAGTGAAACTGAGGTGGAATAGATAAATGGTATGCCACCTCAACAACTCTACTAAGGACCTAGAAAGGTCCAATGAATCTTGGAGATAACTTTCCCCCTTGGTCAAATCTCTACAAACCTCATTGAGGTGAGACCCGTAAAAAGACGTGGTCACCATCCTCACACTCTAGAGGTCTTCTTCTCCTATCGGTATACGACTTTTGCCTGCTCTATGCAGTCTTCATTTTCTCCTATATGATCTTCACTTTCTATGTGGTAGCCCATACAATCTCTGGTCCCACTAGTGCTAACTCCAATAGATCAGTCGAGCACAAAGCTGATCTGCAAGGTCACCTATACAATACCTCAAAAGGATCCATCCCAATGGTGGATTGATATTTGTTGTTGTATGAAAACTCCACCAAAGACAAGTTATCCTCCCAGCTATAACCGAAGTTGAGAACTCAACCATGCATCATGTCTTCGAGGCTCTGAGTGGTCCACTCTGTCTGGTCATCCCTATGAGGATGGAAGGCGGTCCTCCAACAAAGCTACATCCCGAAAGCCTCCTACATCCCCTTCCATAACCTGGAATTAAAATGTGCATCACGATCGGAGACAACCATTGAGGTTACTCCATGTAACTGCACAATCTCCTACACATAGAGGTGTCCCAAGCTCTCTAGTGAACCCTGCTCTCTAATCGGTAGGAAGTGGGCCAACTTTGTGAGTGGGTTGACAATCACCCAAATCGAGTCATGACCCATAAATTTACGTGGATGTCTTCTCATGAAGTCAACGGATATCCCATCCCACTTCTAATATGGGTCCTTTAAAGGCTGAACCAATCCTACTGGTACCTGATGCTCCACCTTCACTTGCTGACATGTTAGGCAACGAGAGAGAAACTCTACTACTGCTTTCTTCATTCTCGGACTCTAGTGCTGTCGTCAGAGATCTTGGTACATCATTCCCACTCTTGGATGTTCTACTAGAGGTTATGTGTGAAATTCCCTTATCAATTATTCCTAAAGAGACCCGGGTACCATTGTACATCCTTTGAAGAATATGAAGTGCTACCCACCTTCATAAAATCTATCAGGTGCATGTCCTATGGATATCTGATCACGTAGTGTCTCGCAGTCAACGTCCCCACGTTGGGCCTCCCTGACTCGTTGAAGAAGTGGGAGAGTGACTGTAAGATACTGAAAGAAAGATTCTCCATCAAATTCTATGAAGGATATCTGCAAAGTGGCCAACCACTCTGTCGCCTCACCTAGCATTTGTATACCAGATCTCTTGCTGAGTGTATCTTCTACAACGTTTCCCTTCCCAGGAGTATAGACTATCTCGAAATCATAGCCCTGGAGGAACTCAAGACAACGTCATTGTATCAGATTCAGGTATTTCTGATATAAGATATACATGAGACTCTTGTGATCATAGTAGACTATAAAACGCTTGTCCATTAAGTAATGTCGCCTCATCTTCAAGGCGAAGACCCCTGCTGCTAACTCTATGTCATGGGTAGTGTAGTTCTGCTCATGTCGTCTCAGTTGTCGAGAACCATATGTGTTCACTGCTCGCTCCTACATTAGGACACATCCAAGACCGGTCCATAATGCATCGTAGTAGACTACATACCCTACACCCTCCTCTATAAGCCTCAAGATGGGGGGCACTATTTAGCCTCTACCTCAGCTCCTGAAAACTATGCCGGAATCTCTCTGACCACACAATGGGTTACCCCTTCTTCGTCAATGCTGATAGAGGTGTTGCACCTATGGAGAATTATGACACAAATCTCTAGTAGTATCAAGCCAAACCCAGGAAACTAGGTGCCTCCGTCACACTCTGGGGTGGATCCCAAACAAGTACTGCCTCAATCTTCGCTGGATCCACTACAACTCCAGCCTCTAATATGACATGTCCCAAAAAGTGGACCTCTCAAATCCAAAACCGGCACTTCGAGAGATTATCATAAATCTGGTTCTATCAGAGCATGTCTAGTACTAAAAAAATGTTAGGCATGCTCCTCCTCAGTTGCTGAGTAGATCAGAATTTCTTTGATGAAGACTACTACAAAGTGATCAAGGTATGGCTAGAATATCATGTTCATGAGTCCCATAAACACTTCTGAAGCATTGGTTACACCGAATGGAATAACCGATAATTCTTAGTGGCAATAACGACATCTGAAAGCCATATTTTTCACATACTCATCTCGTAATCTGAGCTAGTGATAGCCTGATCTGAGTTCTATCTTCGAGAACCAACTTTCTCCCCTCAGCTAATCAAAGAGACTGCCAATCCTCAGGAGTGGGTGCATGTTCTTCATGGACACCTGGTTCAGGTAATTATAGTCAACACAAAGCCTCAATCTCTCATACACCATCATGGCAAACAAAATCAAGGCTTCCCAATGTGACACACATGGATGAATGAATCCCTACCTCTGTAAGTCCTCTAGTTATACATGTAGCTCACGAAGCTCCGTGGAAGCCATCCAATATGCTGGTGTAGATATTGGTGTCATCTCGGGGTATAAGTAAATGTAAAATTCCACCACTCTATGACGAGGTAGACCTAGAACATCATCATGGAAGACATATGCATACTGTTCCACCACTACAGTATAGCTTAGACTCTTCACATTAGTCGCTCTGAGGGTAAGGCTATCCAACTGATGAGTGATCGGCATCACCCTTATCCTGGTAAGTGCATCATGTACTACAAAGGCTCCCATCTCACCGGTGAAGGTAAACCTCATCCCATTCATGTGGACACACTGCACATTGTGCCTAATACAATCAATATGAGAATATACTTTAGATAGCCAATTCATACAAAAGATGATGTCGTAAGGCCTCAACGTTGGTAGAAGGATATCCCAGCCGAATCTCTTGCCTCCTAGAGTATGCTCACACTGTCAGCACCAGTGTATAATTGTCGAATCCACTTCTGTAGGAGTCTCTAGCCATAAGGATCAATCCAGTGGCTCCATCAGAATCTCAGAGCTCCGAATAATGGTAGTGGAAATAAAAGAATGAATTGAACCTGTGTCTATAAGTACTGCAGATAAAGTGGAATAGAAATAGATCTTACCTTGTATCTTTTTCGGAGCATCGTCGTCATAGGCCTTAGCTACCTGAAAATGGTCTCTCCCATGTCCACCTTCTCCTTGCAGTCAGGGTGGAACTCTTGGTGGTGGTGGTAGTAACATCTCGAATAGTCTCCCACCGCCAACTGCATGGCCAGCTCCTTTCCCATGTTCTCCTTCTCCCTGCGGACCCCCTCGGTCAAATATCTTTCTCTACCGGGGAAGTCCTTTGATTGTCTGCTGATCATTCGTACGTCGAGTCGGACAGTCACGATCCATGTGATAATGCCCGCCACATGCGTAACATTTCCCGCTCCAGGCGTGACTGGCTTTGTCTCGGGTGCTCTGCACGACCAAAACTGAATCATGTGGTCGTCCACCTGTAGGTATGGTCCTCTTAGACCTCTATGACATATATCTACTTCCAGCTGCAGAAGACTCTTCTACGTGACGACTGGTGGTGGGTCTCGATGTTGGTGACTATTCAACAAGGAAACTCTCCACTAACAGGTATCTCTCTAACACCCCTTCCTGCATCGTGATGCTGAGTGAGATCATCGAAGCCTTGTTCTCTCGTATGAGTCCCTGCTCAGTGGTTTAGGCCCTGAAGAATGGGTCCGGCACCATATAAGTGGAGTAGCATGAGAGGTTTGTGAACCTCACTGAGTACTGAGCCACAGTCATGATGCCTTGCTATAAATGAATTTTCTCTTGTATACGCACTATGTGAAGAGTCACTGAAACAAACTCTATCATAAACAGGCTCTCAAAGTCTGCCCAGAGAAGCATCACCTCATCGTGAACATGGAGCATCAAGCTCTACCATCTGTCTACTGCTACCCGTAAGAGACTGGCGGCAAGGATCACCATGATATAAGCTGGTGTCCCTACCAGTCATAAGAATATCACTACGACCTCTAACCAATACTCAGCTTCCTGTGGGTCTGTCTCTCCCCTAAACCTGGGTGGCCTCTGGCACTGGAACTCGTGAAATGCACTCAAGCAACGTGCACCCTCTACTTCTAGGTATGGAAGAATCAAACAACCAACGGGTAATGGTACCGCTGGCGGCTCCGCTGGTGCCTCTACTGGAAGAGGGCCCTGCACCGAGGCATCATCTCTCGGTGGGATATCAGTTTGTACAACTCTCGGAACCCTAGATGGTTGTCTTTGTGGTGTTTTCCTAAAGAGAAATAGGTGTGCCACTATCAATATGTTATACCTGGTGAGCTGACTCAAAATATTACAAAGAAAACACTTTAAAACAGACACACAATTAGTGTTTTCGGTCACTGAGTAAGAAATCCAAAGTCTGGGTCCTGGTGTATGGATACGTCGACCATCATTCCAACACTGGATTCCCTAAACTGATGACCACACTCACTACACTTAACACTATTTCTGTTAAAAATAAATATCACAGTCATATGTACTATGGTAGAACTGATCCCTAGAAAACCAATTTGTCATGACCCATCCCCCATGGCTAGTGTCATGACTACCCCAAGCCAGCCTTCCATAGGATAGGGGCTGCCGACTAGAAATGAAGGCATATTTCCTAAAACTGGGAAGGGATTGCCTTTATAACCTGTAATCACACACAACCCAGTACACAGCAATATACGAACTCAAGTAAACTGAATAGTAAACATAGTGAATACAGTAAGAAAAAGGGGCCAGAATACAAGAACAATTGGAAATTACAAGAAACATAAAGTACAAGTGAACTAAAACAACTCCTGGATCATCCACCATGAATCCTACCTGAAGGGTAGGTATAGCTAATGAATGCCCATCTCTTTGGTTCAACTCATTAAAATTCCACCTCCGAGCTACCTCCAGTCCTGGTACACTCATCCTCAGTCAGTGATATATGGGGTCTGCACCAAACAAAATAGGGTGTGGACATAGCCCGTGCAGGGGTGAGTATAACGAAACTCTATAGGGACCCTGAGACACTCAAGGTCCCACAAAATCCACAAAGGATAAACCACAAAGCAGGAAGTCAAGTATGAACCATACTTAGTTATATGCCCATACATATACCTAAGTTATCATGTATACCCATATCAATCATGAGGAAACACAGGGTCCAACCAAAAATCCCAAAGAACAACTGTTCCACAAAGGAAGGAATACCATGAAGGTTAGTACCACACATGTATGATACACAAAATAATACCACTAAGGTATTACCACGATAAAAAGCACCACAAGGTATAGACTCATCTCACACAAATTATTTCTTAGGTGAATTATTATAGATGATTAGATATAACTATTGAATCATATTACTCTATTAAGAGGCTATATTGTTATCCCGCATAGGATCACTCAGTGCTGACCTACTCAGGATCGCTCGGTGCTAACCCACAGAGGATCGCATGGTGCTGACACACACAAGATCGTTAGGTAATTACCCACATAGTATCACTCAGTGCTGACCCTCGGATGATCTCTAGGTGCTAACCCACATAGGATCTCTATTCATTCTTCTTGTCACAGCCTGCTACAGGGTTCCCGCACTATGATCACTTGTCTCTGGGAGGTTCTTCTCCACAACCCGCTGGTCGATACTCCAACTTCCACTATGTCTCACGAATAAGTATCTCAATGGACCAACACATCTAAGGTGACTCAACGCAATAGACGGTGCATCAATCGTACACCCCGTCTGTAAGTTATTAGCCTTTTAATCCAAACGGCCCGGTTGGATTTGTGCTCGATCCAACCAAATCGTATCCTAACTTTATCTAAATCTCATGTGGGGTATACCAAAGGGACTGTCTCTCTCCAGGGTTTCTAGGGCCGTAGACTTTTCACCAAATGAACATCTGGTGCCAAAGTTATGGCTGATAGAGTGTAAATGTTTGAACTTGGTCAGGGTCTAGTCCATCCTGGCCTGGGCCGATGCAACCCGATTCAGGTCGAACCGGCCCGCTGGGTCTAGTCCGGCTCAGTCATAGAGCAGCGCTTGGCCGTAGGGGCCGCAGAGGCCGGGAGGGCCACGGAGGCCGTAAGGGCTGCGCGAGGCCGCAGGGGGGCCAAGGGCTGTGGGCCGGTGGAGGCTACGAGGTGGCACGATGTGGCAAGTCCATGAGGACGGCATGAGGCAGTGAGGTTGTGGGGTGGTGGAGGGCCGCGAGGTGGCGTCAGGTCACAGATCAGTGAGCGACGCAGATGGTGGAGGCTGCAGGGGGGATGGCCACAGGCGGCGGAGGCAGTGGGGTGGCGGCGGCCATGGGGCGGCATCGTTGCGCCGTCATCTTCATCGTGGTCGGCGGTGGTTCTGTCCGTCGTTCTCGTGCACCACCAATGTTGGTTGTCGTTCTCCTCCATCACGAAAAACACAACAATTAAACACACTATTTGCAGTGAGTTCGGGTCGTGTTTGTTTGGCCCACTCTCTCCACGTTAGAGAGGTAGCAAGCGGCTCAACAAAAACCTTGAATAAAGAATGTCAAACTCTACAACCTCCCATAATGATTCTTCCCAAACCCTCAAAATAAATCATCTGTGGATCAACTAGTTAGATAGTTGATCCGCATTCTTTTTTTTAGAAGGGAAGAACATGAGAATATAAAATCATACACAACTAAACCCCTACCTTGAAGGTTTATTGACGGAGTCCACGAGGAAGGAGATGATGTCGTTGGGGATAGACGGATGTCAGTGACGTCAGCGTTTCCTCGATGGTTGGTTTGTTCGTTGTCGGAGGTGTTCCTCGTTTGGATTCTTTATTGGAAATCTTTCTCCCAATAGTTCTTCTCTCCCCAATTCCACCAAAATGAAAGGTAGACCACATAATAGAACAAGTTATCTATCATGTTTGTTGGAATAATTTTAAAGTATCTTAGTTAATTATTTGATGTGTTGGATTAATTAATTAAGGGGGAGATTGGCATAATTAATTGGGGGAGCTCAAGCAGTTTCTCCCAATTAAGAGGGATTTCAAAGTGGTTCAAGGTGTTTTAAGTCTCGGGTGGTCCCCACCACCATAACCCACATGGGAGGTTATGCTCGTGTGGTCCCCACTAGTATATCCTATGTTAAGAGGTTTTAGTACAGGTGGTCTCCACCATTAAAACATCTACATGGAAGGTTTCAACAAAAGGAAATAAAAAAGTTAAACATTTTTATTTTAATTTATTCTTTCATGAAAAATACAAAAACAATCTTTCACTCTCGACCCACTATAGTCAAGGTGAAGGTCTCCTTAAGTGAATACCAGTGCTGGGAGTTAAACAGTGCCCTCAGATTTCAATTCCGAGCACTGGTTCAAAAGTTACAAAAACACGCTCATACGGTTACTTAACGTACCTGAACAAAAGTTTAGAAATCCATTCTGGTCACACTGGGCCTCAGAATCACGCACCGTCAATTTTTACGGACTCGTAAAATTATCATTTAATTAAAAAATAATAAAATAATTTTACATGTAAATTCTGGGTATTTACAATAAAGAAAATGAATTTTACTATTGTGTTTTTTAATATTATCTCAAATTAATAATTTATCCCTCGAAGGTAATAGTTATTAATGTTATACATACATTTTGTTTATTATAGATTAATTAATAATTTAATCTTAATATGGTGTGGTTATATTATGTTGGCTATAGAATGTGACTAATGTTGGAGAAATATTACTTATTCTAAAGGATATAAACTATCATGTCATTACACTATTCAAGAGTCAACGAAAGGGGAGTGGTGCACATGAACCCTTAAGAAAGTAAATAATGGACTACTTGTGTTAGTCTAGTTGATTTGGATAATTATTTTGATAAGTGTTTATTTTACCCAACTTGTTCCTGAACCAAACCAGGTTAAATCAACTCATCAATATCGAATGTGTAACCCAACCCCATATAGACAATTTGATCAAGTTGTATCATGATTAGAAACACCCACACTAACTTATGGTTTATCATTCATAATAAGTGGATTTTTATGATTCAATGTTGTGTCAGTGACTTCCTCAAAGTAATTAAATAATGAACCAGAAGCTTGAAGGTTTTTTATGCTAGCCTTGTATGCATCTATAGTGGTCACTATGGGAAGGCTCGCATCACTTTTATAGACTCATTATTTAATGAAGAGATTTATAATTCTATACTATTAGAAACACATCATATAATTTAATATTTTATTTTCATTTATAGAGTTATAACTCATTTAAATATTTCAAATGGTATCACTAGCCATTTAGAAATCTATATTATTGATTCCTAACTAATGAAACCATGTTAGAGATATGGAATATGACATTTACAGAAATTCATAATCCCAATTTACATTAAAACAACATATTCTATAGTTTTTTTAAAGATACATTAGAAAAAATATTTCAATAAACTTGAAATACATCATTTCTTAGACATTATTCCCATGAAACAAATACCTTGTACATTATATTTCTTTCATATTAGTGGGGATTAATTTTAATTAATATCTTTTCAAATATTGTTTATTATTATGAATAGAATTAATCTGATAATTAATATATATAATGTTTTCACTTAAATGTCATAGTTATTCCCCACTATGATGAGAACCTTGATGTTCTATAAAAATATTCTAGAATAGAGTTTTTATGGTCACATGACATTTTTGGATGGTATGTGGATTATGTAGGCTATTATGTGGTGGATACTCACAGAAACATGATCATTTATCTCATAAATGTTTCACTGGACAATCTCAAAGGTAGAATAATATAAGTATAATTTCTATAAGTAGGAAATTAAAAAAAAATGTGTCATTGTACATTTCAATTTGATAACTTCTGTCATGATTCATTGACATTAAGATTATTATTAATACCATTCAGGAATCACATAATTTGATGTGCTTCACAAATATTTTGATGAAATATTTTTATTGTAGGTAGGGTATTTAGGATGCATCATGAATGATAAGTTATTAATGAAAAATTTGGGAAAGTATTTTCCTCTTCTATCTTTATATAAGATGATAATTAAGATATTTTTATTAGAATAAAACTATCAAACTAAACTCCATGGCTAGAGTTTATTGATGGGTTCATTCCAGGAAGTCAATAAAACATGTATCAAGCATATAGATTGATGAAACAAGTATGAAACTCATAGGATGAGATATCGAGACAAAGGGATTAAAGTACACAATATGTGTTAGTATCTAATTATCATCATTGTTACATTAGCATCATCCTTTGTTGATGAATTTACTATTGGCTAGATGAAAATATTTTAAATTATGAAACTATTACTAATAACACTAAGGAAGATATCTATATGGTCACTAAATTAATGTTTTGATCTAAGTATAATTATATTTTAATTGAAAAATTGGAATAAATTTTATTATCAAGTTTGTTGAATAGTATTTATTCAGGATCTACAGATTGAAAATATTCAAGGAATAATTTATGTTTCAGTAAAATATTATATAAATATTTATTCATAGGACCATGAATAAGATATTTATTTATTTAAAAATGAATAATATTTCTTATTAGAGGTTTTTTATGTTTTGAGGAAGGTAGATGGGTCATGTAAGGCACCTGATAATAGAAATTATATACTAAATATCATTTAAATAAATATTGATTTATTTGTTGGTATTTATATTATCTTTGATACATGTATGCATAAAATAGATGAAAATAGTAATATTATTATTATTATTATTAGACAAGGGGTTCTTTAATTATTAAGGGATTGGATATTATATTTTATGAAATTACCAAATCTCTAACCCTAGCACTATATATACATGATTATATCATTTCTATTTATCTTTTGAAATATTTGTTTTTTGAATAATGATTTCTTCACTAGATAATTATCTATGAAATGAAATTATCTAGGGTTATCCCTAAATCTCAAGATAATTTATGCAACATCTTCATTCCCTCCCAATAATTAGATAATAAGAATCTGTCCTTAAATCCTAAAGTATTGTGTTGCAAACAAAGGCGAGTGACAAAATATTTTGTACCCACCATCCTAGAACCTAGAATACCATTGATGATTCTTTATTATTAAGGAGAATATTTAGATCATGGCATGTAATATGATATTTTAGATCATTTCAATGCAACAATGGAAAAATCCAAATAGAGGTTAAATCTATCAACACCTATATAGATGAATGTACTCAAATCCATAGTAATTTCTTTTCATAAAAATAATTAATAATTTATTTGGAAAGATCCTCACTCTTTGTTAAAAGATTATTTCATTATGGTTATTCAAATATAATCATGATATATGTAATTATTAATCATGTTCATGTTATTTAATCACTGGATTAAAAATACGCCACCACTGGGAATTGACTTGAACAGCATCCATTATGCTAGAAAACATAAAGGGTTGTCAAGGAATCCATGTAAAAATTTATAGCTATTTAATTATTTTTTAGTTTATATAAAAATTATTTTTTTGGTTTCTAATATTCATTAACATTAAAAATAAACAAATTTTAGATAACATGCTAAATTAATATCATATGATCAAAAACTGGTAAAAGAGGAATTGAGATACCACACATAGGTGATGAGGATAAAGATTGCATTACATCATTACATGATATTTATCCCCATTACATTCCATATATTCTGGGTCAACCATATGTATGGATTGATATTCTAATTTTGTATGGTTATGTGGGAGTTCTATATGCATTTTCTAAATACATTTCATATTAAATTCTATGGTGGAATGTGGTTTTCAATGTTACAAGGAATGTAATGGACATACATATCAGGTAACACCCACAGGAGATGGTTCCATACACTCCATAATATAATAGTTTTTTGGAGAAAAGGAACCATAAATTCATGTTTATGTGGTGTACCTACTAAACTGTCTTTTAATAAATGTTTTGGGAGAGACTACTCTATTTAAATCAAGGAATGGTAGTAAACCTATACTAATGAAATAATATTGAACCCATGACAGAGGAACTTTCATGAATTTTTTTAATGTATTTAATAATAGAAAATTACCTCAATATTTATTTCTTTATTCAATGTATGTATTGATTGATTGAAACTACATTCGGTTTGTATCATTGTTTCATTAATAGGTTACAAAATAGAGACCCTCTAGTGGTCATCCAAGAATTATCATTGATATAAAAGCATTTTAAATTGTACTTCAGGTGCTACTATGGTGGTACCAATCATCTTGAATCTCTCTCTTTTGGATTGGATCACATTCATTTGGGATTGATGTACTGATTCTAGTTCTCTCATTCATGATGGGGTATGAGGATATGGAATAAATTCTCTAGAGTTTAACATAAAAACCCTCTAGAAGTTATTCATAAAGATAATTATCTAGAAAGGAAACCATTGTGCACAACCATTGGTTTCAACACATAAATAAAAATAATATAATTGGGTAAATATAGATATACAGTTAAGGTATTTTTAATTTCATAATGTCCCTTATGTAATTTATTAATCCTTAGAAACCCCCAGGAATAATAATAAAACTTTTATTATTATTATTTATTTGACACACACATGTCTCACAGATAACATAAATAAAAATACGTATTTATTTATTTATTAAAATTATATTTTGTATATCATTACCCTTACGGCGTAACTTTCCTATATCATACACTTTCCACAACATTTACTAAACATAAAATAAAAAATATTATTAATTTGATAAATTAATAAATATATAAATATCTTATTGATGGCCTTTATAATAAATATTAATTAGATATTCAACCCAGACAAAAAATAGTGTTTCAGTATTTGTGGTTAATAAATACTAAATTAATATTATTTCTCATTCTTGAGAATAAATTTATTCAAATCATGAAATTAAAATAGAATTCAACTAATAACAATAGAAACCCTTTATATTTGAAACTCTAGGTCTCTTCCTCAGTGGCATTTGGAGGATTTTACAAAATTCTAATATTAGTGTCTAACATCACATAGAGGAACCCATTGTGAAATATGTAAATATAGAAATCATGAAAAACACATATAAATTCTCATTATATATTATAATCTCATTCTCTCAACATCTCATTAAGTAGGTTTTATACTCTTTTAATGAACATATATGCTCGACATGTGTTTATTTGACATTATGGAATGAACCAATCAATACACCAAGGAGATGGAATTTATTTCAAAAGATTCATTCCAATGAATAAGAAATGATATCACATTTCATACATATTTATGAGATAAATACTCTCTCAAATTAGTCTTTAATAATATATCATTAATGAAATACGTGCTACCAATAGTAATGTTTTTATTATTACGGAGCTATGAAACAAAATACACAAGTTATCATGGGGTCCTAAAGTAATTAAAAGAGAAAGTATTAGTCCAAAAAATATACACACACCCTTAAGGGAGGTACCCAATAATAGTGAAGGAAAAATTTGGGAAGTTAGAAGAGACTCGAGATGCAAATATGTCAGTGACATTATTTCCTTGACACCAAGTGTGGAGAAGAAGATTCTTATTGTCCATAATTATTATACATTTTGAGACGTAGTAAATAATCAACCAATGATTGTAAGAGTGATATATGAGTGAATTATATATGATTGGGCAGTCTATTTTGATGGAGGATATGATAATACCTTTGGTATAGAATAATTCTATACTACTGACAATAGCCTTGTATTTCGCAGTGAGGAATTTTTGATTACCATAGGTTTCACTGAACACCAAAATGATAGAACCACCTTGGTTATGAGTGACCCCCCCCCCTCCCCCATGATATCATTGGTTCCATGTTCCATCAAAATTAAGTTTGAGGCCCATGGTTGGGGAATCCGACACACATATTAGATGAATGGATATTGGTTCTGAATGATGAGGTGGTGCACTTGGTAGCCATTAAGGACCTTAGAGATGGACCCATCCCTCCATTCATCGTCAGAGAAACTGACTTAGCTGTCATGTTTATTTATATAACCACCAACACCACCCTCGATCGGTAAAAACTCTCATGCCTTTCCCTTTTCCTAATGCTCCAAAAACATTAATAGAATAATACCTAGGGGGTTCATCTAGATTTTATCGTGTTATTGTGGTCACCCACTCTATGGATCCACTAATGGATGAAGTTGTTGATTTTAAGAGTATGAGAGGGAATACCTGTGAAATCTCTGGGGGAATGCCAAAATTCTGAATCACAATCACCTTCATAGATGATATGTAATAGAAACTTTCTACTGAGATTCACATCATAAAGAAACATAGAGACAAGTTTAACACCTTTATATTGGAATTCCTCATATGTGGTTAAGGTGTGGTCCCATAGGTTCCACATGGGAAAAATTAAACATAGGTGGAATATCGCTACACTAATAAGTCCCCCAATCATTATGCCCTCCATGAAATGAATGAATTACATGATGATAATTTTTTTATGACAATACACCAGGTGTGGAACTATTTAAAATGCATCTATAAAGATCATTTGTTAACATGATAGAGTTAAAAAGCTCCCATTCTTAATGGTAAAACATTGAAAGAATAAAACCTTGGTGAATTCTATAATACACAAAGTATACAGTTGGAGTTGATCAAATAGAGATGCTTGGAGTTATTCCAACCTAGTTTGGAATCTAAAAAATTATACAACCTTTCTCGATAATCCAACAATAGTGGTCTAGAAGTGTGTGAACATCTAAACAAACCATTTTCCATAAGGTGGAGACACGATCCTTCAAATGATAAAAATCATTCCCATATTTATTAAAAATGAATGAGCCCTAAACATATTTCCCCTAGATGACATCACATCCATATTTTTCTTGGAGTCTATGCATGGTGGATTCCATATTCCTCAGCCTGACACCCCCCCCAAACACTAACCGACCTAGAAATGCGCTCCCATGAGGCCCAAAAACATCTCTTAATTTCTAGCCCATTCCATCACAACTATAAATTTCACCTATATACATGGTAAAAACCCATGGATATAAGCATAAAAACTATGGCTACATCTTATAGCCATGGTCAATTTAGGTTGTGGAACCTATTGGTCTGGCTATAAGTCAAATATAAAGCCACAATTTCAAAGGCTATTTCCACAGTTTTCCACCATGGAAATAAATGTTATAGTAAGGGTTCTCAAAACTGTGGTTATATCCCCCCTTCTATGGAATAGGCTATAGCCATGGTTTCAAGGGTTATTTACACATTTTTAGAACATGGCAATAGATTCTATAGCCATGGTTCTAAAATCGGTGGCTATAAAAATTTAACATAAAATGACACCAAGGGGAATTGAACCCTGCAACTTCTCTACATGTACTATGGTTCTTAACAACTATTCTATAGACTTTTATTGATATATATATATATTATTATAATATTATATTTATATATTTATATATTTTTAAAACCCATGGCTATAGAAGTGAAATCATGGCTATATCCACTATATGGGAACCTATAGCCCTAGTTTTATAAATTTGTAGTTATAACCAATCCATAGTGACCCTATAGCTATGGTTCTTTAAAACCATGGCTATAAGTATAAGGTATAGCCACAGTTTTATAAAACCATGTATATTTCCAATCTATGGGGACCTTATATCAATGGTTCATTAAAACTGTGGCTAATGTTATTGGTTATACCAATGGTTTTTTCAAACCATGGATATAGATTTTCCCGCCTTCTTATCGTAAAAATTTTATTTTCCCAATAAATCCATAGCCATGCTTTTAGAGAACTGTGGCTATAGACCCCACCAATACCCACAATTTTAAATAAATGTGGATATATACAATAACTAAAGATATATACCTTTGGTTTTCCAAAAATAATGGCTATAGGAGGGGTCTGTATCCACAGTTTTTTGAAAATCTGTGGCTATATTGTTGTTTTATAATAGTGCATATAAATGAATCCAAACGTTACTCAATCACTCTAACCACTATATTTAGAGCCTTGACGGTAGAAATCACATTCATGGTAATTGATGTGAGAATTATAATAACCAAGATGATTCTGGAACCAAATGAGAGGAAACTATTCTTCCAGTTGTTGATATGTTTGTGATACTATCAAAAGGTCCATCAAAGTGACGGATTCATGTTATTATTAGGGATAAGTGGATCAAATATATTCAATGGGTAAGACCTCCTAACGATTTCTCATCCTATTCTTCAGTATCTAAGTGTGTATATAGACAAAGATTCCCTAAGTGAAGAAGTTTCTCTTATCCTGATTGATAATATTCCCACTCTATTTGAAATAATCATCAATAATATTGTTAAATACCTAGATAGACTTATAGCTTCCATTAAGTGGGAATATCATATCATCCATGAAAAAAATATGATATACCCATTGAAGTCAGGTCTATAGTGGTAGAGAATAATGTTCTCATTGTACACATATATATATTGATGAATCTACAAAGATCATCCGAAACCATAATGAATAATTTCCCACTGGATAACAATGTTAATCTCTTCAGAGGAGAACCCCAATCATCCCAAAACCTTGTTGAAGAATCCTCATTATAACATATCATATAAATTATCCATATCGTTTTTAGTGGAATTATTATATCTTATGGTTTTCAATTTAATTTCTTCTATAATATCATGAACAATTCCTATCATGCTTTGAGAGGAGGGACCTCTGACAAAACCATGATTTTCTAGAGAAACACACGTTTTCATATGAGAAGTTAATCTACTTTTAAAAATTCTATTCAGAACCCTATAGGGGAAATTACACATTCTGATAGGTCTATAATGTTTCAATGAGGAGTTATTATTCTTACATGGGATTATTACTAGGGTTGTAATATAGGACACTCGTGGAATTCTCCCCCTAATTACTTTGATCATACCCACAATATCATCTTTCACCGAGTGCCAAAAAGCCATAAAAATTGACCTTGGGAAGCTGTCAGATCCTAAAGAAATTTTATGGTTGCTAGAGGACCCAAATTTCTGTATATTTTTTGTCCAGTATTTCTTCTATAATGGAATTAATGCTATCCAATAACACCCAAGTAAATTAATAAAAAATATCCACATTCCCACTCAATTATCCCCCTATCATGAGAGGATTGGAACCAGCTAATAGGGACTTAAAATGTTCCTCTTCTAATCCCCCAACTTCATTGGATCATTGATAAATGAAACATCTTCCAATTTTGTATTAGGATATTTATTTTCTCTCTTACCATTAATAAAAGAAACAAATTAACTTGTATTATTGTCTTCTTATTTCTGAAATAGCATCTCGAACATCTCTTGAGCCTCCCTTTCTTATTCAAAAATCATATCTAATAGTTGTTGATTATTCCTAACCAATGACTTGAAAACTATATCATAAAATCCTCCAACCAATCTATCATCATCAGTAACAATGTCATATTTTTTATTGTCATAATTTTATAAGTGTGTGGGTTGGAGGGAGAGCCAAGCATGTAGATATTTTTTCAGGTGTCCAACCTTTTTATTGAGACCCACACATACTTTTATGTGCAAGGGATTATTCTAGGGATCATGAACTATGACCTGGTAAGATGGTTCAAAGAGACACCAGTTCAAAAAAAAAGAAATACCCAGTATATATACCTCCCAACTACAATTTTATCAATAAAGGGGGTTTATTATAGCGAGATTTGATGAGATCTCAAACATTTTTATTCAGGAAAGAAGAAATGTGATGGAGTTTACTGAAAGATTTGGAAAGGTAGAACCAAGTACGATTTTTACCCTTCTGATTGTCACACTAGGTGAATTTATCACCTGATAATCCCAAGTAAACTAATCTATAGTTGTAAGACAAAGTAATCAAATACTATCTAGCATTCAAGGAGTGAACCCCCCTACCCTTCTTCTCTGATGTGTTAAGAATCATGTTTAAAAAACCACCAATAAACCTGATATTTCTTAGCCAAAATCAATATATCACTAAGAGGGGGAGGGGTGAATCAATGATATGAATTTTTTTAGGTTTCATTTCTTTTGAAACAGAATTCACCACCTGTTAAATATTTATCCATATTTTGAGAACAAAAAATCACACATCCCCAGGAACAATAGATTTACAAGGTTCATTACTCAACAAGAGTAGCTACATCCCTTTTATGGTTTGAAACAATACAATACCATACAATTAACAAGAAAACAATTCTTTTGGTGGATAAAAACTAGTTTTATATAACATTATACTTGTGTGATACATTTATCAATACAAAAGTGCATGTTCTTATTCTAGCACAATCGATGTAATATAAATTTGTATAACAAGTTAGGAAACTTTCACCTATTTCTTCCAAACATGTTACTGTGATTCTTTGTCAACTTTCACTTTTAATAACCTTCAAAAAATCATAAATTACCTAACCTATAATAGGTAATAACTTCTTTAGACTTCATAATGATACACAATTTGATATCCCAACCTAATTACTCGGTTTGATTTCTCAGTCTGAAAAAATAAATCATCTAGAATACAACAGAAACAATTATAAACTACTTTTGCCTCAGTCCAGAAACCATAGTCTAGCATCCCATTCAAATGAACCAGTCTAATCAAATAACCACTAAATACAATCTTCCTTCTTCTATTATTTGAAAACATCCTCAATAATACTCTATCTGGAAACCTTTTCTGTTTAGAACATTAGATTATTTAACTCTTTTTCTACATGTGAATAGTGATTCGATCTATTATAAAGTACAATGTACTCACCTGATTTTATAGGTGTTGTAGAATTTGTATTATGGGAATCTAAACATTTTTCTTACATGACCAAATTTCCCAAAAATTCAATTATCCATTTATTTTATCATCACATTTGACTTCTTCATTTATTATACGCTCTTCTAAATTCTTCATGATCTTCTATAATCTTCAGACAACTATATCTCGCTTCCAAATTTCTAAACCATTCATCATTCTGATACTGATGTTCATTCTTATTTCTACATTATTATTAACACATATGGTCACTTTTATTTTTTAAACTAGTTGAAAATATATCAAAATTGAAATTTTATCATTAAAATGTCAAAATGTAAACATTTAAACTATTCTTCCAAAAAAATAAACAAAAATTATAAATATATCATCACTTAAAAATAGCCCTTCAATCTTAGATTGAAAACCACATTGATTTACAATTCTAAAAGAACTTTGAACAAAAATCTATAACCCCTTGAAAAAACTCTTAAAACTGATCAAAACATTTCATATTTTCTTCAAATTTTCAACAAGTTTCTCAAACCAATGTTCATATTCCAAAGGAAGTATTGTTATAATTATGCGTCTGATGGATTTTTCTCTATCTCACTTTGATGTATATTTATAGATTTTATTATTCTATTAATTTCTTTGATAAATCTGTCCTAACAAACTTCACTTCTTTTTTTTATTGGTATCAACAACACCCAACGAAAACGATTACTCCACTGATTAATCAGTAGTACACTTTTCTGATGGATCGGTATTAGTAGTAGATTTTTCCCTTTTCAAATTATGGTACACAAAAAATTAAATTTTCTATGATTTATAACTTTTGTTTATTTATTATGACTGAAAACTAGCATCTTCATCTTCACAAATTTCAAAAAAAAACATATCATCCTTCAAACAATCATGTGTTCAGTGTTCTCACACTAAAAAACTAAAATCATAAAACATTAACTAAAAAAAATTATTCTTCCACAAAATCCTTCTTGTATAATGACTTCTTAATGACATTGATAACTTTTGGATCATCATATCAATGTTTGACTTACATATGAATGATTCTATTACTTTTTATCCTTTTAGAATCTTCATTCTTTTCAATCAAACCTAAAACTGATTAATCAAATTTTTTCTCCCCCTTTCCTTTATTAGGTTTGCATAAATTTTTTTAAAAAATATGATATTTAAGAACTCTAATATCATAAAATCATCATCAGATTACCGTTGGAGTAATTAAATCTCTGCAAACCTTTCTCATTATGATCAAAACATTCATTCTTATCCCAAGGTGAGTCTGATGAAACCTTTCGCCCCAAAGACATCTTCACAACCCAATGGACCTTCTTAAACATTTTACATATGATATTAAACTTATAATTAAATTATTAATCATTTTCATCTAATAATCAAAAGATACAATGTGAATTTATTTCATTTAATGAAAACAAAAGACAGTTCTTTAATCACGGTCTTCTTCAATATTAAAAAAAAACTTCTTTCCAACTTGCTCACAATAATCTCCCCCTTTGGAGTTTGTTTCCAAATAAGTTTCATAAATCACTAAACATTGTAACCGTAATTTATAGACTATGTATCAGTAATTATAATTCTATGTGATCTAACTTATTTCCGGAAATAAGAATCCTTGAGAGAAAAATCTTGTTTTCCAAAAGTAGTGAGTTATGGAACTCTTTCGGATTTTCTTCACATATTTTTTCAGTCCTTCCTATTACTGGTAAAAATATTTTCATATAACAACTCCAAGAAACTATTATAATAGTGCACACACTTACATGATGATTTCATAGGTTACCCACAAATACCAATACATTGAAGCTTCCATGAAACGTTTCGCATAAATGAATAGATAAATTTATAAAATATTCTCCCAAAAAAAAGGATGATAGAGGGTAATGAAAAAAACAGATACCTCGTCCTTGGTGAGAAAGAGTTTGGATGCTCATGTTCAACCTTATCATAAACAATGATTCCACCTGTAAAGGTTTTTTGAATATTCTAGCTACTTTTTTTGATATTGGATCACAATCCAACATAAATTCATTCTTTACTATGTTCCTATTGGTGTAATAATATTTGATATCAATATATTTTGAAGGATAATGTTCTTTTGGGTATATTATAAGGTTGATGGAACTCTGATTATCACAACCCTAAAGAAAGGGTAACTTTACTACAATAAATAAGTCTTCTAACTTATTCTTCATCCATATAATTTGGGTAGGAGCTTCAGTAGAAGCAACAAACTTTTATTCATCAATGCGAATAGTTACTAAATTTCTCACATAACTTTTTCCCATAATGAAAACTCCACAAGAGGATATTCTATCATCAAATCTCTCTTCCAAACTAGCTTCTGAATACCCAAAATATTTAATATTTTTTAATTTTTGATAAATGATTTCAAGATTTGTTTTGCCTAATATATATTGATATTTTTTTCCAAAAATATATTTGATTCTTTTCAAGCACTCTGAAATCGTTCACATAAGGTAAAAACATAAACAATGTATTATTTTGAGGATGTCAATAAAAAAACATCCAATGAGCTTCTAAAACTCTGAAGTGTGAACTTCCTTTTCTTATCCATCTTTAGTAAACATGGTTCCCATGGATATTTTTTTGGAAACAGGTTTTTAGTTTTCTATTCCAAACTTATTAAGAATTTTCTTAGCAGACATTCATTGGAAAATAATTTTTTTTTCTATTTTGTGATATTTTTTACCCCATAAATTATTTCATTTTACACAACATGTACATTGAAAAAATCATTTTCATATCTTCATAAAATCTTTCACAAGTTCGTTTATCATTCCAAGCAAAGATAATTTCATCAATATAAACAACAAAAATGAGGAAAATATTCAAAATATCTTTGATGTACAGACTATTATCAACCTTTCCTTTCTTAAAATTCAACCTTCTTAGGTGTAGAGACCCGAAGCTTAACGTACATGGACATTTCATTAGATTTGCGGAATACTTAGTACATAACAAAAAACACACACACAAGGATCGTAATAGTTTAGTGTCGTTGGAAACTCGGAATATAATCTTCTAATCGTGGTGAAAGATCTTCAAAATCTCCCATAATGATCTTCCTTTTTTTACCTAAAACCATTCTTTATATCCTGGGGAAAAGAAAACATAAAAGGGTGAGATCAAATGCTCAGTAAGGGTAAACAAAAGAAATATCAATCACATCATATACATAAGCACATAACTTTTGGAAATCTTAACCTGCAAAAGAGATCATAATTTCATAACATGGGGTAAATCATGGCAGTGAAATGTAATCACAATAATCATAACCTAAAACATGAAACTTTGTGGCATTCACACATAATCATAGAGAATCATTTCTTGTTAGTCAAGACTCATTGCCAAAACTAACTTAGTGGACAAAGTCCCTTTCTGAATCGAGTAACCCTCATTTCAGTCCTGTTTCACTGAACCGGTATAACCTACCATTCCAGCCCTGTCTATCTCATGAGATATAAAATCTTTACCCAATGCATTGGAGGGAGATATAGGTCCCACCCATCTCATAATGATACCATTCTTATGTGTGCCACAAAATCATAAATCATACATCATTGCATAACCCATGTAATAAAAATGGGATTCTTAAACAACATGACATCATAAAACCATTCATATAAGATAAAGGAATTCATAAACATAATTACATCACAACATAGTCAAATCAATGTAAAAATATGGATAGAAACAGAACCCTTTATTATCTTAGATGGAAAATAATTTTGATAAAACACTTGAAATGAATTCTTGAGGAAAATATCCTTTCTTCTTCAAAATCAATTTCTTTTCACAAAACATCATGCAATTTTAAAAGAAAGAGATTTTATTGAAAATATTAATGAAATATTTTGGAGGAAGCTTCATGAAAATAAGGCTTTATAAAACCTTAAAAATCCATTTGTGTCATTTAATTTTAAAAAAAAATATTCTTCTCGTACTTTTGTCGGAAAAGTCAAAAAGTATCTCGTATGAAAAATGACAAAAGATTCCTTTCATATTTTTTACTAAAAACTCACCGAAGGGTGAAATTGGATTTAAAAAAATTGTAGGTGGATGGAAATAATATTACATATTGAGGAAACATGGATGTGGATGGTAAAATACACCCCAGTAAATACCAAAGTATAAACAATCTCGGATAAAAATGAGATTGTGATATTTCCCTTACCTTAGGTCCGATTTGCTTCGTATGTGTCCGAAACTCCTGTATAATGATTTAAATAATGTCATTGACTTATTAAAGAATCATATTCATTGTTGTGATATCATATATGGTTCACTTAGGACATTATATTACCCGTTCTTTTGTAAATTCCATGTTAAAGAAGCGTTTTGGGTAAAATCATTTCATTTATCATAGGTGTTTTGACTTGTTGTTCTTGACATTATTATTACTTATATCATGATTTACTTACTTCCAGAATATAAAATATTATTTATATATCATATATATTCAGTATATACATATATAATAGATATATAAATGAAATGAAAAACACCGTTCATGGAGACGGTAGTCCGTACGTACGCATGAACGCTGTTTTCCTTTCCTTATTGTCTTGAATGGAAGTAAGTAGATGACATACATATAAATATATATAAATAAATCCAGTAGCTTTATAATGTCATATATTTCATTATTATTTCTTATATATACTTTATAATAATTCTTAAATGGTTAACATGGAGAATGAATCTCATCGCGTCGTGGAGACGGTAGTCCGTACGTACGCACGAGCGACGATATCATTTCCATAAATATTGAATTGAATTGGAGTGGATTATACAATATATCAGAATCAATATGATGTTGTAATAACTATTTATTGTTATTCTTTACACCATTATACCCATCCATGTAAGGTGGTGGTGGAAAATAGATTACACCACGGTGTGGAGACGGTATTTCGTACGTACGCACGCGCGGTGATTTCTTTTTCCGTAGGATGGATAGATGGTGAAATAGGGTTGTTTCATACTTAACATATCAGTATATGAGTGATACTGATGTTATTACTTCATAATGAAACAACCTAAGAATAAGAAGTGGAAGAATAAATAAAGATGAAAGAATTGGTAACGGTAATTACCTCTTCTTTGAAGCGCCTCTTTGAGACCTCCTCTTAGGGCACTAAAATTGGTCTTTGAGGAAGACCAGAACCTCTAGGATGTTTCTAGGGAAGTGGAGAAGAGATTTTGGTAGGGTTTGGCCGAGCTTGAGTGCTCAAATTGGTGTGAGGAGGAGGGGTAGGAGGTGTCCTTTTATAAGGGAGGAGAGGGGCAACTTAGGAATACCTCAAAATATTATTTTATATTAATGGAAAAATCGGTTTATAATGGTTCCAAAGAGTCTTATTTCGAATCTAAAGTTGCGATGGGTCGCAATCCTATCAACCAATAGTATTTATACAAGTTTAGGGTATTATTTTAACCTTATCAATTAGATTTAACTCTAAGTTAAATAATTTAACTTTTACCGTGTCTTTTTGTTTTCTTTCACTATATGGTTAATACACTTACTATAACATACCCAAAGAACCCCAAATTGTTTATTATTAATATATATATCCTTATCTAATTCATTTGGTCGAACCTTAGATTTTTAGGAATAAAATAACAATTCATAATATAATATTTGATTTAAAAACTATTTTGTGTCAATTTTGACACTATTTGATATATGATTTTTGTGAAAGTCATAACAGAATTATATGTTCGAACCAAGTTTATTAAATCAACACTAATATATCATAGTAACCTAGAAAATCAGTGGAATTCATAAAAAGTCTCAAATTACATTCATTTTAGAATTTATAACATCAATTATGTTAATATTTCCATAAAAGGGTAATTAGTGCATCATTGTTGTGTCATAAATAAATTAATTTATTTAATGTCTAAAAATTATAAATAAATTATCATTATGTAGGAAATCGTTTTAGCTTTCTAATGAATATTTATAGTCTAATTTATCTTATGTATAACCCCATATTAAAAATGTTTTAGTTATTAAACGTTGATTTTAACTATTTTAACTATTCATTAAATAAAATAATATTAAATGTCATAATCTAATCCAAGTGGACCTAAATGGTCATATTATATTCATAAGGTTGGTTTTGGTCGAATTACACTTATCCAATAGAATTAGGACATGTGTTAGGGTAATAGTAATATCATATTTACCCTTAGTTACCCTATTTACTATTAACCGTGGTAAAAAAAAAGTAAAACGTTACTAATCACCAAAAATTATTTTCATCTCATTGAACCACATTTTTGTCCTTGATATTAACCGTGTCTATCGGATTTTCAAAATTCCATTCACAGAAGCGGTAAAATTATGTTTTATGCAAAATTCAGTTTTTAACCTACCACTTAGTGGTTTCACTATTCATCAAAAATTGAAAGTTTTCAGAAAAATACCAAAATTTCATCCTAAGCTATATTTCATGTTCCGAATTCAAAAAATGAAGTCTATTTTACCAAATTCATAACATAGAAGTTGCATTAATTAATTTTATAATTAAATCCCGCTGTTAAAACAAATAGCGTGTTTTTAAGAAACAATATCTATCAAAAGATTGACACTTGTTTATGTCTGGTTTAAATGTGAAATTACATCCAATGACCAACATTGTATTAAATTGTAAAAATATATTCTAAATATACTTTAAAACAACTCAAATTAATAATTTATCACTATTAATTATTTTGATTAAAAAAGTTGTTTTTAATTATAATTTAGTAATTTTCACTATTCATCAGAATATGAAAGTTATCCGAAAAGTACCAAAATTTCACCTTAGGCTAAATTCGATACTCCAAATCCAAAAATAAAGTCCATTTTGAGAGCTAAAATTTCTAAAATTTTAAAAGGTGGTTATTACTATTCATAACGTCTAGTTATAATAATATTGTAATAGCATATCATTGTTTAGTGAAACTCGGTATTGCGTACTACACACGCTATCGAGGAAGGTCGCGATTGCGTGTAATGAAAGGCAAGTCAAGGATGCGTGTTGTGCAAGCTACTTTTCGTGTAGCGTACAACACAAGACATTAGTGAAATAAAAAAGAATATTTTTCATAAAATCTCAGGCTGTTACATTAGGAATGTATCCACTGTATAATACCATTTCTTCAGAGCTTATTTTATCTCATAAAATTATTTCTTAAATTAAAACACATAACTTTCGTCTTTTCCAACAAAACATCCATATGGTTGTTTAATATACACTTCACCATCAAGAACCTCATTCATAAATGTGGAATTCACATCTATCTGAAGTATTTTTCAGCTTCATTTGCTAGTAATAGAAATAAAGATTAAAAAATTTTCTATCCTTTCCACATGAGAAAAGGTATCATCAAAATCAATTTCCTCAATCTGTGGGTATTTTTTCACACAAATCTCTTCATGTTTTTTATCACTTCACCATATTCGTTCATCTTATTATGGAAAACCCAATTTGAACTAATAATATTTTTTTATTTTGATTAGGTATTATTTCCCATATACTATTATTCTCAGTCTAATATAGATATTCATTCATAGACTAAACTCATTTTGTTTTCTCTAATTCTTTGTTAACATCTTTCAGCTCAAATTTTGAATATAAACAAGTTTTTGTAATAGATTTTAGTGTTCTTATATATTGAATATTACGATATTGATCACCATTACACCTTCCTTCTTAGCCTAGGATTAGATGTTTGAGATTCTTCCTCATCACTAGAAATGGTTGTGTCTAATTCTTCTTCTTGAGCAGAATTACAATTGTTTGAATCCATATCAAAACTATGTATATACAATCTTTCATCTTGTTCATCTTCTTTATCCGCATGAGTTTGTTTATAAACTTCCTTATATTTTTCGAAAACATTCACATCAACAAGTAAAATAATCTTCTTATCTCTTTTTTTAAACATCTATATCCTCTTCCTTCCATATCATATCCAAAAAAAAGTTCCTTCTTCATCTCACTACTCAAACTTTCCAAGACTTATACCTTTCTTCATTATTATCCATAGACTCTTGAAAACTCTCATGTTTCTAAAACTTGGAGTTTTATCATAAATCATTTCTTATAGATTAATATCTAAACTTGGACTCTAGAAACATCCATTTTGAATATAAATAGAAGTGATCATGGATACTCTATAAAAGTAATGAGAGATAACATGTTCAAGTAATATGGTTTGTCCCATTTCAACAAGAATTCTATTTTTTATTTTAGAAACACCATTTTGTGCAGGGGCGTATGGTGTACTGGATTCATGTTGAAATCTATGATTCTCATGATAAATTGAAAACTATTCATTTTTTAATTAACCACCATTGTGTGTTTTCATCTTCTTTATTGAATACTCACATTCCTTATCATCTTTTTTTCAGAAACATTTATACATTTTTAGAGCATCTAACTGATGTTTCTTATACATTACACAAATAATTTGAGAAAAGTAATAAATAAAACTAATGATGTACTTATCTCTATGAGTTTATTGTTTTCTAATTATCCCATAGATATCTGAATGAATAATTTTTAAGGGATATTTTGAACAAATTTCAACTTTCGTGCACATAGAGTTTGTAATATTTTCTTTTTAAAAAATTAAGAAACTTTAATATCTTCTTCTTGATATGTCAAAATTCTACATACACTATATGTCTTTGATAAATTTCCCACATTTATCTGACATATGTGTCCCAACCTTTTTTTCATAAACCATTTTCTTATATCATACTCATGTAACAGGAGTTGTAGACATCACCAAATTGGAATAAGTTCCATTTTTTATGTTGGCCTCTTGTAACAACATTTCTATCTTTATATCTTTTCAAAATAAACACATATTTTCATAAAAAAATTTGATGCTTCCATTACAATGTTTTGAAACACGAAACATTTTTTGTTTCATCCAATCAATAAAAAAATATTTTTTGGACATTAACATTTATTTCCTAATAATAGCATATCCAACACCTACGATTATAATAGATTTATAATTTACAGATGTCATTCTTACTTCCTTGAATTATTTCACATTCTTAAAAAAAAATAAATTCTCTTATCATAAGATAAAAACACCCACTATCAAGGATCCAAGGTTGTTCTCCCTTTGTATCTTTGATAGTGGTTTTATAACTAGATTTTTTTCTTTCCCTATATATTTCATTACATACAACTTTTGAGCATTTTTATAAACCTTTTGATGCACTGGTAACAAAAAAAATCATTTTTCATTATTTCTAGGTTGATCACAACTTTCAATAATAGTTTCTAAAAGTTGGATTCAATATTCCTTTTTCACATCAACCTTCTCATGTTTTTTAAAAACATTCTGGACAAAATTCATTATTTGAGATGATTTACTCTACCTCGAAAATTGCCTTATTTAACAAGTTTAATAGTTTTAATGTTGTGGATTAAACCAACACATATATTTCTATGTTCCTGAATCCACCACAAAACCATAAGTATTCATGGAAATAATATATTCCTCAATAACTTCCTTACTGTCTAGAGTTGTGAGAATGTTTCCCAGGGATGTTTTTTTCTTTAACATTAGAACATTGTTTAGTGCCAAAATTTCTATTCTCAAATGGAAAATTCTTCTTCAGCTAAATTTCCCTTTAATCCATATCAAAACTAGATGTTGTATGAACTTTTTTGGACTCATGATTTTTATATACTTCTAACTTCTCTATTTTGTTGAATTTGGCCACATAAAAAACTTTCCTAGAATTTCTCATCTTATAAATAATTTCAACTCTCTTCTTAACCATAGAAGGAAACTTTTGATCCTTATCATTTTCACCCTTTCTAAAAAAATAATCAACATCAATGGTATGGCGCTTGAAACTTATAACCCAATTCATTACTTTTGAAATTATTGGACGAACAAGTTCAAATTCTATTTCTTTTTATTTTAGCTTAACTTATAAATTTTTATTAAAATTATTTTCTTTCTAAGTATATTTCTTGAACCTGTAAATATATTTTAAAAACATTACATTTTCATCAAGAAAACATTATTGATTTTTTTAAAGAACGTTCATTTTTCAATTTCCGGATTTCTTTGTGAAGTCTTACAATATTTCTCAGACATTATTTCAATTGTTCTTCCAAGTGAAATTCTAATTGAGTTTATTATTCTACATAAATTTTTCTCCAAAACTCTTGATTGGTAACTATTATAATGAAATTATTCTCTCAAACATTATCAATAGATTTTTCATATTCAGATTCACTATCTTACTCTTGATCATATTTAGATAAAAAAAACTTCTACTTTTGGATTTGGATAATTTTTAGTCTTAGAATTTGAAATAATATTTATCCTTATCACCAGGTATCCTCTATGATGATCTCTCCCTTTTATAATTTTCATTAATTTTGTCTTCATTCATTCTTTGTGGATAATTAGTCGTAAAGTAACCTAGGGGTCCATATTCAACAAAATTAGAGGATGTTTTCACTTATATTTACTACACCTATTTTCAAATTTTTATAAAACAAGGATAAACATTTATTAATATTTTCACATAGATAAATTTCTAGAATCAAAATATCCAACTTCATCATCTTCAATAATATTCTTAGGATGTTCCATCTTGGTAGACTTAAAAAAATCTATATCTGTTTTTTTAACCTTTCATAGATTTATCTCTTCCCATTTCATAAGTGATGAATGTACTATACAAATCATCTAGATATAAAGTTCTTGGATCTTTATCTTCCAATTATGAAACTTTTTTATCAAACTCGTTTTCATTATTTCTCAATATATTTTAAAAAATAGTAGAATATTCCAAATTTTCACTATGGCATCTAATAGTTATCAAAATGCCATTCACCATGGTAAGGAATTCAAAAACTAATTCATACTCATCCATAATGAAATATTCATACCTAAATGCATATATTTGTAAATTTAACTTCTTTACTTTTTTACATTAGAAATTTTGTCCAGATTATCCCTGATATCTTTGGCAATGGGAACACCCTTAACTCTTAGAAACTCACTTTCAGAAATTCATGAGTGTAATGTATTATTATTTCATAAATAATTCTCAATATTCTTTTTATCAGTAGATATACGAGGAAGGTTTTCATAAATTATAGTAAATCCTTCTGTTGTAGCTTTAATAACATCATACCCATGAGGATAAAGATAAGAGAAAATTTTATATTTCTAGATATGAGAGTTCTTACCAATAAAGATATGAATACACTTACCGTTCATGCAATTAAGATTATCCTTCATAACTTCTTATTTGTAAACAACAATACATATCAAATGTAGGGATCTTTACCTATTATATACTTTATATTTCCCAACCAAGATCAATGTATCACTGAGAGGAGGGTGAGTCATTGATATATTTTTCATTTAATATTCCATTCTTCTGAAGCGACCAACACCTTCGGTTAAATATTCATTACTTTCCATAAAAATCAATCACACATCCACATGAAAAAAATTATTTAAAAGTTTTACTACTCAACACAAGTAGCTACATACTTGCTATGGTTTAGAAACATTCCAATACCACACAATATACTATAAAACAATCCATTATGTGGATACAAGAAAGTTTGATATACCCTTACACCTGTGTGAATCTATGATTAATACAATAATGAATTTTCTTCTTATAGCACAAATTTTGTAATATAAGTTTTTTTAATAAGTTAAGAAACATTCACCAATTTTTTCCAAACATGATAGTGTACTACCCTATCAACTTTCCCTTCGGATAACATTCAAACCAATACTTCAAATTCCTACCGAGATGCAGGTAACTACTTCTCCATATTTGATAATGATACTCATTATGATATACCAGATTGATTCCTCTATTTTATTTCCCAATATCAGAAAATAAATCTTATAGAATTACACTAAAATAATTCTGAACTACTCCTACCTTAGTCCCTAAATCTCTATCTGATTTCCCATTATTATGATCTGGTCTGGTCTGATCATCATTGAATACAATATTCTTTATTCTTCTTTTTCTATCCATACAAAATATTTAGAAATGATCCAACCAAATACCACTACTCTATTGAACTCCAACATTTGCCTCTATTTTTCTGCACATGAACAATGTTTAGATCCATATAAAATTACAATGTACTCTCCTCCTTTTATTGGTGCACTAAAATTGGTATAGGTGGGAACTAGAAAATTTTTCGCACATAACTAAATTTCCTTAATGATAAATTTATGATTTATTTTGGATAATATATTTTACTTCTTCAGTACTTATATACAATTCAATATTCTTCTAAATCCTTCTCAAATCATCTCTAAAATTCATCTCTCTTCAAAATTTCTTACTATTCTTCTATCGGATTATGATGGTCATTTTGATTTGTTTATTATGATGAAGACATGTGTTCACTAATATTTTGATGACCCACTTAAAAAAATTATATCTAAAGTATAATCATTTTGATGACCACTTATAAGCATTGAAATTTTTCTTCCAAAAGCATTTTCTCAACATTATAAGATATCAACACTTCTAGGATGCACCACAACCATATCTTCAAAACCCATTTGACTAACACTTTTAAAAAATCTTCAAACAAATGTTGATACCCCCCTTTACATCAATAAGGAAACTTCTTCAAAAATTAATCCTTTATTTAACTGTTTGATGACTTTATAGAACTGACGTTCATGTGTCTGATTCAGTATCGGTGTCATATCACATCTGATGGATTGGCCTATGTCTCACTATGATGGATCTTCATCCAGTTTATTGATCTCTAAATTTCGTAGATGCATCAGTGGAAAAAAACAACACTTATTTTCTTGTTAATTTTTATCAATAACTCCGCACAAAAACAATTCTAACTCATATTAATTAGTGGAACGCAACATCTGGTGGAATGGTATCAGTAGCAGCTTCTTTACTTTTATGATTACTATACACACCAACTACTTTCTATGAATATTTGTATATTGTGGAATATTTTTCTAAATGAAAATAAGAATCTTTATCCTCTCATGTTTTATGCAAAAAATCATATCCTTCAAAAAATTCTATATATGGGGTTCTCACACAGATAAACTAGGACTAGAAAAACATTAACATCACAAACAATATTTTTCCACAAACTCCTACTTGAATCATAAATTCCTCATGGCTTTGAGAACATTGGACTCATCATAGCATCATATGAATTACATTGTAAAGTTTCTATTACTTTTTATCATTTCATCATTTTCCTTACTATTGATCAATCCTCAGACTAATGGGCATAACTTTTTCTCTGCCTTTAATTCATAATTCTTGTATCACAAGTTTTTAGAGAAATTATGATATATAAGAACTCCAATATCAGAAAATAATAATCATATTCTCATTAGAGTAATTCAGACTCTGATACCTTTTCACATTATGATTGAAACATCCATTCCAGACCCAAGGTTATTCTGATGATCCTTTTCACCCCGATGGCATTTTCACAACCTGATGTACTTTATTAAGAATATTTCATTTGAACTTTTTATTTTGATGAAATATTTAATCCTTCTCCTCTGATCAGTAAAATTTAAAAAGTAATTTGATTTCTTATCATGACAAAAAAATACAATATTTTCATCACAAACATCTTTTTGCTTCCAAAAAAAACTTTTTCCAACTTGTTCCAAACCAAACCAAGGATATGATCCCTCGTCAAATTCTTCAAGATCATTCCATAGTTCTTCACTTTCCACAAAATTGCATTTTTCATACATAATGAATAAAATAAAAGAATTTTAACCTACACAACCCTTTCATGGAATATACAAACAAGAGGTTGTAATGAAGTTAATAGAAATAGATGTCTTCTAAAAGAGCCATATGTGTCGGTTGATGGGATTTCAATGAAATTCATCATGTGTACCCATTCTGTGATAAAATTCAAAACTTTTGGAGTCCTATTTCAGGGGTCCCATCATTTCAATAATATAAACTTTGTATTGAATATGTTATCTAGTTAGAAGGTTTGTTTTTTCTCAAAATTACAGGCCTGGGGTGTTCCAGATAATAATTGAGGTCAATTTATTAAGAGAATACTAGACTTTAAAACCAATGGAAAATTTGAAATAATCTAAGAAGAGGATTTAAAATCATGTCATCCAGAATGATAATGAGTAAACATACCAATGGGACACACATCTGTTGACTAAGACACCTAGAAGACTATGACAATGTCGAGATCAGCCAACGTATTGAACATGATGGAGATAACTATATGAGATAATCATAAATATCGTATATTCTTATTATTTTTGGGATAAAATGGGTTGTAGAGATTAAATAATAAACATGACATGATAGGGATCCTAGGATAATGTCCTTGAAAAAATAAATGGTTTTTCTTTGCCTGCACCTATTGTAGAGACCCAATCTTGACGTATATAGACATTACATTTCTTTTTTGGAATATTAATACAAGACATAAACAGACGCCCTAAGACCATATTAGTTTAGTGTTTTGGGAAACTCAGAACATAATTTTCTAATCATGGTGAATGATCTTCAACATCTCCCATAAATATGTCTCACTTTTGTTTTCCTACCGAAAACATTTATTTATATCATATAGAATAGAAAAAATAAAAATGGGGATCTCAAATTATCAATAAGGGTAAACATGGAGAACATAAAACAAACCATAAACATTTGAATGTAAAAAACATGAATAAAAAGTTTAAACATGAAAATATTGAGCAATGACATAAATCTTGACAGCACATAGGCATATATCATTAAATAACATTAACCATGCTAGAATATCATTTACATAAAACATGTAATTTTGGAAAAGTAATAAGCACATAATATGATTCCCATAGTATCTAAGGCATTGATTCCAAGACCATTATAGTGGACAAAGTCCATTACTGAACTAGGTTCTGTTATGGTTCCAGCCACACATTACTTAACATGATTTACTCGTTGTTCTAGTCATGTCTATATAATGAGATATGAATACTTACCCAATGCATTGGAGGTAGATATAGGTGCCACCCATCTTATAATTAAATCAATCTTACATGTTCCATGAAAACATAAATCATTCATCATAGCATAATCCATGAAATAAAATGGGTTTATTAAACATCATTGCATAAAAAACCATAATAAAATATCATGTCATCATTAAAAAAATGAAATTATATTAAAAATTTGGATAGAAACATTACATTATTTAAATAGTGTCATCCTAGACAAAAAATAATTTTGATAAACAACCTGAACAAAGTTCTTGAGTAAAATATCCTTTCTTCTTCAAAAATATTTTATTTTCCCAAAATGTCATGCAATTTTAAAATAAAATAATTAATTAAAAATAAACTTTAAATAGTGTAGAGGAAAATTCATGGAAATAAGGCATCATTAAATCATAAAAAAAATCTATTCATTCCGTATAAATTAAAAAAACATTCTCTTATAACTTTTTCCAAAAAAGTCAAAAAGTTCCTCGTATGGTAAAAAAAGAAAGATTCTTTATATACCACATAGTAAAAGTAAAAAAATGAAAATTAATTTATGTATACATATAATAATATTAAATATTTTGTGAAAACATTTTTCGAAAACATTGACATGGATGATAAATATATCCCCATTAAATAATTTCAAATAAATAATCTCGGATAAAAATGAAATTGGAAAACTTATCCCTTACCTTAGGTCTGATATGATTTGTATATATATGAACCTCCTATATAATGATTAAAATAATTATAATGGTCTATTTGGTAATCATAATCATTTTTATTATAACATTTATGATCATATTTTCATCTTTTTGTTAGTAACATTTCATTGTTACTCATTATTTGGGTGTAAACTACTTTATTTTCTTATGTAAATTTTGTTAGATAAGTTCTTATTAGTATTTTTAGGTCATAGTTATATCATTTAAAACATGTTATTAGTATAATATATATCATATTTATTCATTAAATTCATTTATATAATCATGGTTTAATGAAAAATATGTAGAACGAATCACATCGAACCATGGAGACAGTAAGTTGTACGTACGCATGAGCGACAATATCAATCCCATAATTATTGAATGGTATTAAATTGGATGGTCTATAGTATCTTAGAATTATCTTCATGTTATAATAATCATATTTAGTTATTATTTACACAATTATACCAATCCAAGTAAGGTGGTGGTGAAAAACATATCACATAACGGCGTGGAGACGGTAAGTCGTACGTACGCACGACTGATGAATTCATTTTTAGTAGGATGGATAGATGGTGAAATAGTGTTCTTTAATATTTATAATAACAAATCATTATATTAGTGATTCTTATTTTATTACTTTATAATGAAGCAACAGAGGAAGTGGAAGTAAAAGAACATATAAATTTGAATGAATCGGTAGAAGAGGTTACCTCTTCCTCGATGCGCCACCTATAAATTTCCAATTAGGGAAATAGAGTTGTTATTTTGAGAAGACCAGAACCTCAAGAATTAATTTGGTAGTTTTATAAGAGTAATGGGTAGGGTTTTTCCAATCTGGAAGGCTAAAAATGGAGTAAAGAGGAATTGGTGGAGATTCCCTTTTATAAGAGATGAGAGGGGCACTTTTGGAAACTCTCAAAATATTAATTTATTAAAATTTTAATTTTGATTAAAAATTGTCCAAAATATATTTAATTATAAGATAAGAGGATTATGGTTTGAATATTTATCATGCAATAATTTTAATAAAATTTTCGAATATATTTTTTAACCTTATCTTTTTGGTTTATCCCTTATTTTACCCTTTTTAATCTTAATATGATATCATGTTATTTTCACATTTTAGGTTAATGTAATTACTATATCATGTAAAATGACCCAAAAAAGTTATTTAAGACATATTTGGGATTATATTAACCATTTTTACAAATATTATATTTTTATTAATTTAATATCATTTGAAAAACTATTTTATATTCTAAGTTATGAATTATGTCAATTTTGGACACTATAAAAACTTGACTTTTTTAAAAAATAAATACAACCTGATTCCTTCAAAATGAAGACATTAAATAAAATAAAATATTTTAATATCATCCATAAAATTCGTGGATAACATAAAAATAACCAAATTTCATTTATGTTAACATTTATAATGACATTTATTTGAATCCTTTATTAATGAAGCAATCACTGCATCATCATTGTGACATTATTAAATATATTAAATTAATTTCTAAAAAATAATAATAAATTACCATGATGTAGTAAATAATTTTATATTTCTAATGACTATTTATATACATAGAGATAAGTTATATAATCTTATATTAAAATCCATTTATTAAAAGATATATATTTAGGTTATAATTATCTTTACTTTAAATTTATTTTTATAAAATATCATCTTCACATCCATGTGAGTCCATGGGGTCCCAAAAACTGACCCAATGATTCCCATGGTCAGAAATATCTCATCGATTAGGATTATAACATGTCTTATAGTTTTTTAATAATATTATAATTTTTTTTACCCATATTTACCAGATTTATCTATTAACCATGGTAAATAAAATAAATAATGAAGTTACTATTCATAATGTCCAAAAATAAAAGGTACCTATTTAAAAATTTTGAAACATATGATTCCAAATATTTAATTCATTTTTTCAAATTCATAACACATAAGTTATAGTAATTAATTTAAAATTAATTCTCATTATCAAAACCAAAAAGAGGGTTTTTAAGAAGTAATAACTATCAACAGATTGACATGTGTTTATGTCTAATATAAATGTGAAATTACTAAAAATTACCAAAATTAAATTAAATGATAAAAACTTAATCCAATTATACTTTAAAACAAATTAAAAATATAACTTAACACTACAAATAAATTAGATGAAAATGCAATTTTGAATTAAAATGCAGTATTTTTCACTATTCAATAAAATTTTAAATTTATCATAAAAATGCAAAAAATTAAAAAAAAGTAAATATTTTTGTCCCAATTCAAAATAAGAAGTTTATCTTGTAAAATTAAACATATAAAAGTACCAAAACAAGATTTAAAATGTGTGTTCCATCAAAATGCGGAAAAATAGCACTTTTTGAGAAATACTTCTTTTATCTGAAAAAATTGATTTTGTTCTAGTACCATGTTCTAGAAAACGTTCAAGATGAATGATAATGTTATGAAATTCAAAAAAAATCAAATACTATTCGTAATGCCTAGTTAATATCCCATTAAATAGTAATATTTTAATAATATATCATTGTTTAGTGATACTCGGTATCGCATACAACGCAAGCTATCGAGGAATGTCACTCCTGCATGTAATGCAAGATAAGTCAGTGTTGTGTGTAGTTCAGGATTCCATTGGTGTTGTGTATAAACAAATAAAAACATTGATAATTTATTCATTTATCAAAATCTATACTCAGTGTTGCATGAAATGAATTCTATCACAAGAAAATGAAATTGTTAAATACAAGCCAAGAATAGTGTTTCATATACTACAAGATAGTATGGTGTTGAGTATAGTGAAAACTAATATTGTGGTAGTGTACAACACAAGACATCAAAGAAATAGAAAATAATCTATCTCATATGATCTTGGGGTGTTACACCTGCCTTCGACCATGCCCTGTAAGAAGCCAATATATGATAATGATCCTCCTCAACTACGAAAGGAATATGGGGTCTCACAAAAATATTTGGATCCATAGGATGATGAAGTGATAGTGGTAATGAAACAATACTAAATTTTGTAGTGTTCTATGGGAGAAGAGTTATGAAATCTATCCCTTGGCGTTGAGGTAGACCTACAAGGATGGGGGGAGGGATGAAATGATATGACTTAGACATGAAAATGTTCTTTATATAAAACAAAAGGGGTGTTCTTAGAGATAGAAAACTAATAAATGATTTGGTTAAGGTATAAAATAAATTCTACCTTGAAGATATGTCAACCCCATCATGAAAAATTATGTGTAATGGAAAGGGTTTAGACAGGTGCACTTCGACACGTATTCAAGATGCTAAAGAGTCAATCAAGTGAAGGGTTCAATTGTTCACACATAAGAAAGATCCCAAAGAGTCCCCAATTCCCTAAAAGAATAGGATATTATGAAAATAAAGTGGAATACCAGGTAGAATGATCCAAAATAACACATGAGGATAATCAGGCCCCAAATGAACTTCTATCGAAGACCATATATTATAATGGAAATTCCTATAAGGATAAGTACTATATGTTTTTTCTTTTGGATATTCTTGTATTTGAACATATTTGAAGATCCTTAAAAATAAATATTATCAAATTAATGTGATATATAAGAAAAATAAACATGTGATCAGATATTTATTAATATTAAAATCTATTAAAATATTAAAAATCTATAGTAAAAAAATTGGTTCTTGGGAATGAACTCTAATAAACTCTCACAAGGACTAGAGAAAAATGCTGATATCTTTTAGTCTATTATCTATCACATTATATTCATGCTTTGGTAGAGATATGGATTTAGTAAATATGTCTATCATATTATCATTCATTGAAACACGTGTTATTATGACCTCACATCTCTGAGAAAAACCACACAACAGATTATTATTCTAAAGTGCATATTTCATCCATTGATATGACCTTGGATACTTGGAAATATAATCCACTATAGTATTATCACAATATAGTGTGATATGATCATTACTGATATCAACAACATCAATCTCTTTGATAAAGTTACATATCCAAAATACTTATATAGTTACTTCAAAAGCTACAATATGTTTAGATTCTTCTATATAATCGGTGACTACTTGTTGTTTTTTAATTTTATAGTACAAAAACCTCCAATTAATGTGAATATATATCCTAACAATTATTTCAGATCATTTTTATCTATTTTGAAAATTCCATCAGTATATATTTATATGAAAAGTTTCTCATCTCTATAAATGATGGAAATATTATTTTTATGAATGAGGTTACTTTAGGATATAATTTAATTCTATTCAATATTTTTCTCCTAGATAGACTTGATATCTAACTATTATACTCAATACAAATGCATCATCAATCCTATTACATATCATATCATGCATAATTGATCCTATCGCTAATGTGTCTATAATGTAGAACATACATTATCCCTCCTCATGTGTCTAATAACACATTTTCTTATAGATATGTAAACCATGTGACATTATAAATATTTTAAGTACATTAACAGAGTCTGATCATCCTCTTTGATCTATAATAATGGATTTGTATCCATTGAATTTATACAATTTTTCCAAATTTATTTATGGAGAAGCATGAATTCAACCACTTATCAACATACTATATGAAAAATATCTCATTTAAGATAATTAATATGTCATCAATATAAACTATTTGTAAAAAAATTCCACTCCCACAAAAATAGTTATAGAAAAAAGTATCACATTCATTCATTATGAAACCAAATTCTATAATGACTTCTTGAAAAAAAATTATCCATGACCATAATGTTTCCTAAATCCATAAGTTGACCTCTAAAATTTCCATACCATATTAGCATCCTTTGGAGCCACAAACCATTCTAGATGTTCCATATAATAATATTCTAAAAGGTTAAAACTAAAAAGATTTGATTTGGTATCCATATTCCAAATATCATAGTCATGTAAAACTACTATGTCAAGTAGATTTATAATGGATTTCAGTATATAATCTAGTGAAAATTTTTTATCATGGTTTATTCTTTTAGGATGTTTAAATCCTTTTTTAACCATTAATGACTTATAGGTACTAATGTATACATACATGTCTAGTGAATATATATTTTTAACCAATAGGCTTTTTATCCACAACTAGATCAACCAAAATTTTTATATGGTTTTGGAACATGGAATCCATTTAAGAATTTATGGCTTCTTTCCATTTGGTAGCTTATGTGACACTAACTATGTCTTTGTAATACACAATTTTATTATTATTAAAAAGTAATTTTTTATCATCCTTGGATACCAAAAAACCATATTTTCATGTTCCCAAAAATCTCTCAGGAAATGAAAAAATAATTATGTTTCTAGAACATCCTCTTACATGGGGATTTTGGATTATGTTTGTGTGTCAACTCGTATGAATCTTCATAAAGGACTTCATTAAAGTCTATATCCTTCATAGTATCTATTTTAAATATTTAGACCCTCTCATGGATCATGGAGTATATTTCCACTAATACCCTATTATCTATGGGGTCTTGAAGGTAATATACCCTTATTTCTTTAGGGTAACTTTTAACGATACACTTTTTACTCAAAGAAATAGTTTGTTACATAAAGTTTTCTTAATAATTATATACATCCCCACACATTTAATTTAGAAAATATGAATTTTATTTCTTGAGAATTATTCTATATAATACCCTTTTTAACTTCATTTCCCATTTTTTTTAGTATGTGTGTCATTTTTTGAAATCATATCTTCAAAAGGATAATGTAATACTTATAAAAATCATTATTGATCTCACTATATATAATAATGTGTGGTTCCTATTTTCATATAAACCATTATATTCTATGGTATTTAGATGATTGAGTTGAAATTGAAACAAAAAATCCTGTAAATAATCAATGATCTCTTGTTTTAGATATTAATCACCATGGTCTAAGAAAAATTTCATTTATCTTTATTCTATATTTATTCTCAACTTAGTTCTGGAATTCCTTGAATTTATAAAAGGAATTATAGTTATACCGCATCATGTACGAATATATATTTATTATATACATCTGTAAAATTTATGAATTAGTAGTATCAATCTCTCACTGTAATAAGAAATAGTCCACATAAATCTATATGAACCAATTCAAGAAGCCCGATGGACCATTCACCCATTCCAGTAAATGGAGGATTGGTCATTTATCTAGAAAACTGTTATGACATATTTCATGTAGTATTATTTCAAAAGAATATAAATATCAATATTGTTATAATTTGTTCAAGTGTATTCAATTATATGACCTAGATGGTGATATGATATTTGGGTGTGACATAAGTCATGAAAATCCAATTCATTATCAACTTATAATGCTTTTTTTTTGTAATCCAACATATAAATACAATTATTAAAGTGTGATATACCATAACATATTTTATCATTATAAAATAAGTAACTTTTATTCCCTTATTTAAAAAAAAATCTATATCAAGATTGGATATAAAAATAATGTTTCTTTGATATTTGTTTCATATAATAATCATTATTTGAAACAAATATTATTCATATCAGTAATATAAGGTGATATTATAACACCTATATATTTTTTAAAATGTATTTTGGTAAAATTAATTTTTTTATTTTTGATATTTTTTATTTCAAAAACCACTAAATATTTCTTTTAATAATGCACTAAGTTGGCTTTGTGAACACTATATATAAGACTTAGATTGGCTAGTGTTGCATGCAACACCGACATGGCTTTCGTTACATGAAACAAAATTTTTCTAAGAAATATCTTTTTATTGTTATAATTATTTAAATGATATACTTATAACCATATCATTTAAAATAGTAATATGAATAGAAATAACAACTTATTAAATATTATTTATAAATGTTTTATATAAATAAATGATATTAATAATAAAAATTTTAATATTGTTAATGTTTTTATATGTGGGAAAACCTATTTTATCAAATTAACATCTAAATTAGGTCATGGTTAATTTTTGGATTTTTCTAAGAAACACCATTTTTGGATGAATAATGAAAAATACAGAATTATAATTCAAAATAGATTTTCCATATAATTTATTT
Organism: Viscum album; assembly: GCA_963277665.1. Taxonomy (NCBI): domain Eukaryota; kingdom Viridiplantae; phylum Streptophyta; class Magnoliopsida; order Santalales; family Viscaceae; genus Viscum; species Viscum album. Next base: position 65,579,071 of record OY728139.1, read on the forward strand.
ATATAGATGAAATTATATTTTATGTTAGTTTAAAAGTAACAGTAGATAAATTAGAAAACCATTAATAAATTTTTTTACGTTTGAATCATTTTTATAATTACATTTTATATAAAAAAATATTTAACTTTAGAACGTATTTACTTTTAAACCCATATTTCTCTCAATGTCTATGAGATTCGCATTTTTTTCAATTTTTTTGATTTAAACCTTGATAAAGGGAATACATAGCTTTAGTAAGTATAATGTTTTTGATCTAATAATATCAAGACAATTTTTTACCAAATATATTAGTGAAAGTGATTTAAATTATTTTTTATGATTAAGGTAAAATTAAAATTAACCATGGACGAAAGCTTAATATTAAAGACCCAAATAACCTACTAACTTGCCCAAAATCCATTTTATACAAATATATAGACCATATAACCTATTGGGTTAACTTTTATGGTTTATTGGGATAATATTTCATGAAATTTTATTATATGATATATTAAGTAAGGAAAAAGGGAACCTTCTTTACCTTTAACATTTATAAAAACTTAATATACGTTCAAGACATAATATTTCTGGTTATACATATACTTTTGAAAAACAAATTTGGTTATTTGAACATAATATTTTATTATTAATTTTTACATGTGAATTAGTTACTTAAAATTCTTAAGAAAAACTGACGCGGTGATTATTTAGTTAATAATCAACTAAAATAAATGAAATTATAAATACAAAAAGTGAATAAAATTGATTGAATTATTGTATTTAATTAATTATTTTTGTATATGAATATGTAATTTTAAATACCTATGTACCTAACACATTTTAAATCTAATAATTTTTTGATATTTTTAAATTATTATTAAATAAATAATGAAAATTTTGACATTAATGTTATGTTATAATAAATTATATTTTATTAACTAGTTTAAAATTAATATGAACCATATATTATTCCAAGTGATTTTTAAGTTTTAATGAATACTAAATATTGTCTATTAATGAACCTATTTATCTTTCATAATTAACCTATTGACCCAAAGTTTGTTAAAACATTATTAGCATGGTCCGGATTAAAGTAGTGTTTTTATGTGTCGCATGCACTCCTTTTAAAATTAATTTCCTAAAAACATGTGTTTTGTATTTTTAAAATTTGATATAATATTTATATTTCAAGGGATATATGTTATATGATAAATTTAACTTTAATTTAATCTTAAGGGTGATATTATATTTGTTAGAAAACTAGTTTCTGTAATAAAACCCAAAACGATAAAATTGGGGAAGATTAGAAGTCAAGGAACCAAATTATATAAATGAACTTATTTTTTGTGGTGGAGTTTTCTATCAACCATTATTACAATTTACCCAATTATTTTTACATTTTTTAGACACATTTGGTAATGTAAACCTCCCAATAACTATATCTTTTTGTATTTAAAGATTTTCACTCCTCCTCTACTATAAAAAGGCATCCTCTCCTCCTACTTCCTCCCACCTCTCAAGACATGTTGGATCAACAAATATTTTCCAAAATAGCTCATAAAAAACACTCTCCAAATTATAGAATCCTTAATTTTGGGTGAAATCCATCCAACGAATCCCTTTAGAACAAACCATAAAATGTTACCCAAAGAAGTGGTAACATCTTTCCTCAAGATCTTATGATTTGTTTCCATCCTCTATCCCATAAACTATAATTATTAAATGATTATAAAAAACAATAGTATCATAAATATAATTATATTTTTCTATATTAAGGGATATACCTACACTTATACACACATCTATCCAATGGTTAATAGACTTACCGTTTTGATTTATGGTGAACTACCACCTCACGAAACGATGTTGTTTTTTTCCTTTACCACCTATGATAGTTGGGAATTATGATGGAAAAAAATTTATAATGATATATATTATATTAAATATTCATGTATGCTTATTTAATTCTTTTATAACATATACCTTTATACTTTATATCTTGTGTAAATAATATAACATCGTTTGTGGATGTGTGGACTACCCACTCCTCAAAGTGATGTGATTCTTTCATACTTGGCATGGAATGCGATAAAGATGTTTTTGATGAACATATATTATAGTTAGGATATAATAATGATACTAAAATGATATTATATACATATATATGTTTATATTTCATTTAAAAACATTATTCTAATATGAAAAAAATGGAAACAACGTTCATGCAAACGTACAGCCTACTATCTCCATGAACGGTGCATCCCATTTAATATTTCTATATTTTATAGATTATTATAAATAAATATATACTATTTATAAATAATATTAATATAATTTTTTAAATTAGAGAATTAAATCATGATCTATTTAAGGAAATAAATAATAATAAGTCAAAACCTATAAGAAGAACAAAATGGATATTACCCGAAGCGAAACCATAAAATAGGATTGTTAATAAGAGGGTAAAATAAAGTCATAATCAAATAAAATATGGTATTATATATAATAATATGGTTCTTTAAAATATTTATAATAAACTTATATTTATTATATACTAGTTTTTTATGAGAATGATGAGATTTAAGACTTAAGGTAAGGGGATTCCATCTCACTTTGATACGTGTCTTATTCACCACACATTTCTTTTGTATGGTGATTACACTACCCATGAATATATTATATGATTATTATATATAATTTTATCAGTATTTACATATCAATTTTTTATCTCTCTTTCATGAGTTTATGTTTCATGATTTTCCAAATTTCTAAATTAGTTTTCTCTCGATTTTCCTTCTTTTAGACACATGCAATTTTATGCACCTATATTATTTTATAAGGTGCATATACTACCCTTTCCTTATTAAATCATTAATATCATTATTTTAATGATATTTTAAACATAATGTAATTTAATCTTCTTACATTTGTATTATTGTATAAATTTACCAAGTGGTAAGAGTATATTGAAACATTCTCATCGTTTATTGATATTGTTTATGATTATCCTTACATTGATAAAATATTCATATCCACCTTTCAAGAGAGATCATGAATTTTCTTATCCTATATTTATTCATGATATATTCATGTTTTGGAACAATTTTTCAGTTCTTTGGTACATAAGATGATTAATAACGTGTTTTTGAGAAAGCATGACTTTACCTCTCTCTTCGGTTAAAAATATGTGTTCTTTCAAAACCAAAATTATAAAAAGGTTTTAAAAAAGTTTTCAAGATTTAATTATATGTTTTCAAATTATTTTCAAAGAAAACACTTTCAAAACGTTTTCATGTTTCTTTTTAAATTTTTCAATGAAAAAAGTATTCAAAATGTTTTCAATCATCTTTTATATGTTTTCAATGAAAAATTATTTCAAAATTGTTTCAATATTATTTTATATGTTTTAAAGGAAAAGGATTTTCAAAAAAAAATTATGATTATTTTATAAGTTTTTATGGAAAAGTTTTTCAAACGTATGTATGTTTTAAAAATAATTTTTTTAAATAATAATGGATATTTTTTCAATAGAAATGTTTTTATAAAGGATCTTTAAAAATTATTTCTGATCTAAGATGACATCTATTGGGGTTACTAATTACTTTAGTGAAATGATCCAAAAGATCCATTCATGTTTTTTATCTAAATGGTTTGTGTTCTATGGCATGATGTTTATGAAATCTATTTCTCTCTAATGGGGTATATGTTAATAACATATGTTTATCTTTCATGGTGAATATGTTTATGAAATCTATTTTCATTTCATAGGCTATGTTATTATGAAATATGTTTCTCTTATACATGTTATATATTTATGAAATCCATTTTTCTTTTATGAACTATATGTTTGTGAAACCCACTTCTTTTCCAGGGTTATTATTTTATTAAATTATAATGAAATATATATTTTTTCAATATGTTATGATATTATTACATGGTTATGATACACATTTTACTTCAAGTGTTATAATATAATTGTTTATAATTTTTTTAAACGTGTTTTTATTATTTCATTATGAGATGGGTGGGACTTATATCTCACTATAATGTATTTCGTAAAGATTTATATCTCTTGGGACAGAGTAAGATAGTCGTGGGAGTGAACCATAACTTATAAGGTTCCCATGGGAGTGAACCATGAACCAATTTCATATAGAGAGTAAAATAATACTTTTAAGATGGTCATGAGAGTAAACCGTGACAACCAAGATGGGATGGGGAATGAAACCATACTACTATTATGGTTTTGGTAGTGATGCATTGACTACTATGGAAATAATTTCAAATTCTTATGTGTCAACCACAATTATTTTTTATGTTCCTATTTCATTATTTCATGTCTTATTCCCTTGATTTCTTTATGATTCATGTCTTACTAACTTCCAATATATATGTTATGATTCATATTTTTTATCATTGATATGAAAGGTATGATCTTCCATTTTCAAGATCTTACTATCATACTGTTATGATCCTAATTATGCTTACATAAATTCTTTCTTTACCCTTATTGAGCATATAAGATCACCCCTTTTTATGTTTCCTCTCTGTAGGTTATGAATATATGTATTATGTTTTATGTATCAAAGAAGTGTGATAGTATAAAAGATCTTCATGGGAGATAATGAAGATCACTTAGGTACCAGTGTTTACATTTCCATATATCCAACTACACTAAACTAATATGGTCTTTGGGCATCTATTTGTGTAATGTTTTAAGTATAATGAAAAAAATTATGTAATATCTATATATGAAAATATGGTGTCTCTATAGTTGGTATCAAAGAGAATGTTCAGTCAGACTATGGAAACTATGATGATAAAACCTTAGTGATAACCATCAGTAAATGTCTAAGGATAAGTTTAAGTATATGATAAAGTATAAGAAAATGTCCTAGAAATTTGGTAAAGGATATAACATGTGGTTTCCTAGAGATACATCACCACTTGGATATTATAAGTGGATGTGGCACAGATACAGATGTACCTAAGGGTAATAACTCTAACAAGGTGTGTTGGACCTAACTCAAGCATAAACTCATACACAACAATGTTCCTTACTTCACACCTGGTTTGACACTACTAAGGGATATTCTTTGGGAATTTAAAAACTCTTAACAAACCATCCTGATGGATTTACAATTATGTTGTCTATGAATAACCTAGAATAAACCTAGGGTTTCATAGATTAAGGAAGGTTTCCAAATTTATACATCCTACAAGTAATTCATTTTAAAAATTATATGTTTTATACAATTATAAGTGTTCATCAGACTATGCTTTGTAGTTTTAGTCAATGGTGGGAACCGTTAGGCAATGGTTTAATTTGGAATGTGATGGACAATTTTTTTATGATCATTCAAATGGGATAATCACTAGAGTAAATGATATTAGGATAATGCCTATTTTTTCATGAAACATGACTAACAAATTGTTCCTTAAGTAACTCCCAAACTCACCAAAGAAGAGGAGTAAGGAGTTTGTAGAGAGTCCAAGTAATGAATACCAATTGGGAAATAAAATTCAGTTTCTTGTATGTCAAGATTATGGGATGAAACACCATAGTAAATGACTTGAAGGAAAAGGAAGTTGTTTTGACTATGGAAAGGAAGGACACAAAGCATGTAACTACAAAGGGAAAATAAATATTTCCGTAAATGTAATGGATGAGAATGTTGGACTCCATAATTTATTATCAATTGATGAATTATTTAAATGTATAAAGTTCTAGTAATATGAAAATCAATATTATATATGGAAGTCTCATAAAGAGAGTCAGGAAGGTGGTATAAGTAATGGTTTTTAGGATGTTGATGAAGAGACCATGAATGAAATAGGATAGGTCTGTTTTGTTCAAATAGTTTTTTTTATTAGGATTATTAAATTGAGTTTGATACATTTTAACACATAATTCACATTTAATATTCTAGGAAATATGTATTAAATGATATGTTGATGAAGCCTGAGTAATGGTTTAAGAATAAAGTAGGATGAATAAAGCCTCTACGTTATGAAATTCAAATATTACATTATATGAATCATGAAATATATAAGTATTATTTTTATAGGTTTTTCATTAATGATTCAAAATTATATTTTGAAAGGATACGGGAGAATTGAAAAGGGTTTTAATGGTAATATGGCATTTTTACTAAGGTAAGATAACACTTAATAGGTTCCTGATGTAGAGATAATGATGTTTGGATAAAGATATGTTTATTATGTGTAATTAAATTATACAATATTCGTTACCATGGAACTAATTATTGATTTCTTTACAAGGTTGTCCATGTTACCATGGATAAAGTTTACAACTTCTTGGATTTAAGGAATATATCTAGTAATCTTTAGAATAAATAAGCATGCATGTTTTCAGAGATTAATTATTGTAATTTAGGCTATTATTATGCTTCAATAGAATATATGATGAGGGTTTTAACATGTTTGGAATGTCAAAACAAAAATCTACATTATGATTTCTGGGAGATCAATGTTAATCTGATTTTGAGAAATTTAGTGACCTTCTTTCTAATATTTTATATTTCCATCTTTCGGAACGGTTATATGGTTGGCCATTTTCACAATAGTTTAAGTCAAACATTGGATTGCGTTTGTGATATTAAAGAATTATATCACCATATGAAAATTATTAATATAGGATAACTTATTTCTAACCACTTATTTTGATGGTAACTAACAAGAGATGGGATGATTTATAATGGATCCTGTGATCTCTAAGTGCTTCATGAATGAAAATTTCACCTTCCGTCTTCGAGAAAGAGGTGATGTTGAAATTGGTAAGGACTTAAAAAAGGGTTATATTTTACTTATTAAAGGGAATGTAATCTAATAAGTATATTTCCTTATGTTCCTAGATAGTAAAATAATTACTCATAGGTAGGAAAATGATGTTGAAAAAGATTTATCATAGAACATTAATTTTTGATGAAATATATAGTTCATAAGATCTTTATAGATTTATAGTTTTTGATCACCCACTTATTGTTGGGCGGAAGAAAATCAAGAGGAAGATGGCAAGAGGGGGGGTGAATTGCCTTTTAAAAAAGATTAACAAATTAAAAATCAAAGTAAAGGTGCAGCGGAAATAAAGGAGGCAATCACACAAGAAATTGATAACGGAGTTCGGCCAAAACCCGGCCTACGTCTCCGCTCCCAACTCAACCGTTGAGAGATTCCTACCGCTTGCTTTTCAATGGTTTTAGCAAGAAACCCACTAGGCTTTGAGGTAGCACTAGGACCTATTACAGCTTGCTTTTGTGGTTTAGCAAGAACCCACTTGCTTTTGATGGTTTAGCAAGAACCCACTATCCTTCTTACAGGTGAAGGATATCTCACCTATGTCTCAAGCTATTTAAAGGAAAGCTTGGCAACCTTGTCACACCTTAGTGGTGATGTGAAACCCAAAGAAAAGAGGGGATGAGAAAATTGGGAGTTTGTAGGCACAAACTCAAATTGAAGCTCAAAATAAATAAAACACGAAAAACCGTGATTGGGAAGACTTGGGCGCCAATTGGATGATGGAGTTGATGTAGCGTGCTTTCCCAAGCTTCTTGAGTGGTGCTCTTGGATGTGGAAATGGATGGATCACTTGGGGTTCTCTTGGAACAATCCGCCGGAGCTTCGCCAAAATGATCAACAATGTGTCCGGTGGCTTGGGTGATGTTCCGGGGCTTCCTAGGCCTTTATTTATAGGCTAGGAACCTTCAAGTATCCGTTGGAGGGCTTTGGAGCCGTTGGAAAAGGCCTCGGAGCCGTTGGAGGCCAAAAAGGAGTTGACTGGTCAAAGCCAACGGCTAGTTTGACTGGTCTACCGGCTGGCCGGTGCATGGCCATCGGCTGGCCGGTGCCTTGGAGAATGGAAATTTGTTCTGCCCAGGAGCCACCGGCTGGCCGGTGCTAAGGCCACCGGTTGGCCGGTGGGGAGGCAGTGGCTCAGCCTTGAGTCAGGGTGCCACCGGCTGGCCGGTGGTCAATCCACCGGCTGACCGGTGGAGCCTGGCAGTGGGCAATGCCTCTGCCAGGTCCACCGGCTGGCCGGTGCTATCACACCGGTTGGCCGGTGGACTGAGTTTCAGTCCACTCCTTGTCCTTTCTTGGGCCAAACTTTTTCCAATCAATTGCCTACCATCCACAACACTTAAAACACAATATTAGATAAATAAGAAAGGTGATTGTGATCATGAAAATCAAACAACGAGGGGAACGAGATGTACAACAATCTCCCCCTATTTTGATGATCACAATCACCGAAACAATCAAAGTAAAAACAAAAACGATAGGCATGCTTTAAAGGATAAAATGAAAATAAGCAATGCATGATCAAAAAGGTTTCTCCCCCAATCAATCAAGAAATTTTCTCCCCCTTTGTGATTATCAAAATAGAATGGGGCATAAAACTTGATTGAGGGATTCGATGAAAAACGAGATTTTAAAACAATTGAAAATGATACTAATTGTTGGAAATTTTGAAATGAAAAATTGAATTGAAAAATTTGAATAACAGTTTGAATTGAAAGTTTTGAATCAAAAACCAATTGAAATTCGAAATTTGAAACTAAATGAAATTTTTGAAATTGAGAGTTTTGAAAAATCGATACCAACTGTTGGATATTTAAAAAAAGAAAATTTAATAGAAAATTTGAATTTCAAAGCCAAGTGTTGAGTTTGAAATGAAAACTTTGAATACACAAAAAGGCTTAAAAAATCCTAACTCCCCAAAAATAAAAACAAAGAATCACTGGGGAGTGGTTTTTGAAACCGAAACAAATTTAGGCCCGGAGAGACTTGCCAAAAGGGATTTTTCAATCCAAATTTGTTTCATGGCGGGTCTTCTCCTATAAAATTCATCGGAATAGAAAATCGATTTGGGTTGGCCGTACCGGGCGTTTTTACAATTACATTCATAAATGAGATGCCCGGGTTTTTTGCAATAGTTACAAAATTTAAAGCTAGAGCTCCCCCTTACAAAAACAGTGGGTGCATGGGAGGAGGAGGCTTGGTTGGTATAGCCAAGTCCATTGGTGGTTCAGGAAACCCTTTGGGAACCAAGCAAATTGTTCAAATTTTGTTCACCTTGGGTGAACTTGGCTAGGGTCTCTCTAAGGTCTTTGATGGTTGATTCCATGGAATCAACATTTGGAAAATTTTGGATTTTAAGGGTGAGTTCCTCCTTCTCTTTAAGAAGTTGGCCTTTTTCGGAGGAAAGTTTTTTGAAAGACTTTTTCAACGCGACAAATTTAGAAGAGAGTTCATGAAAACCTTTTTCTAGTTGATCTCTAGCAAATGAGAGTTCTTCATAAGATAAATGATTTAAAGAATTTGAGTTTGAAGAACATGAGGATGAGGAGTCGGAAGATGTTACCTCATTACATGCCATTAGGCATTTCGTACCGTTGTCGCTCGAGGAGGAGGAGGAGGAGGATGATGAGGAGGTGTCACTCCATGTCGCCTTGAGGACCTTTTTCTTTCCTTTTTCCTTTGGCGTGGCCCGTTTTTTGTTGAGTGGGCAATCGGGCTTGTAATGGCCCTTTTCGCCGCACCCGTAGCATTTCACCTTGGGCTCGGATTTTTCGGTGGGTTCTTGCTTTCGGTGCTTGCGGGATTTCTTCTTCTTGTGCTTCTTCATGAACTTGTGCATTTGGCGGGCGAGATTCTCCATTTCCGAGTCGCCGCTTGATGGTGAGGAAGATGAGGAAGGAGATGAGGAAGAAGATGAGGAGGAGCTTACTTCCTTTTGTACCTTGAGGGCGATATTCTTTGGTGTCTTGATTGGTGTGCCCTCCTTTTGAGCTTGCCTCCTCATCGTGATCTCGTACGTCATTAGGGATCCGATGAGCTCCTCTACCGGCATATTTTTGACGTCCTTAGCTTCTTGGATCGCCGTCACCTTTGGTGCCCATGAGCTCGGAAGGACCCAAAGGATCTTCTTGACCATCGTTTCTGCAGAAATATTATCTCCAAGAGATTTTCTACCATTGCACACGTCAGTAAATCGAGTAAACATTTCAGAAATTGATTCATTTGGGTGCATGGAGAATGACTCAAAATCCTGACGATACATATCTAATCGAGTATCCTTTACTTTGTTGGTCCCCTCATGGGTAACCTCCAAAAGTTTCCAGATTTCATGTGTGGAGGTGCAAGTGGATACACGATTAAATTCATTTCTATCTAAGCCGCAATGGAGAGCGTTCATGGCTTTGCCATCAAGCTCAAAATTCTTTATATCGGCGGGGGTCCATTTGGATTCGTCGGGGGAGGAGAGGGTGTAACCTTGCATGACAATTTTATATATGGGATACCCTATACTTCTAAGAAAAGTAGTCATGCGGGTTTTCCAATAATTATAGTCGGTCCCATCAAAAAATGGAGCCCGACCCAATGAGTAGCCCTCGGGGGCGAAAGAGGTGGATGCCATCACAATGGATCTTTGAATTTGAAACCTTTTAAGGTATTACTCAAATTACCCCTCTGATACCAATTGTTGGGTCGGAAGAACACCCCAAGGAGGGAATATGGCAAGAGGGGGGGTGAATTGCCTTTTAAAAAAGATTAACAAATTAAAAATCAAAGTAAAGGTGCAGCGGAAATAAAGGAGGCAATCACACAAGAAATTGATAACGGAGTTCGGCCAAAACCCGGCCTACGTCTCCGCTCCCAACTCAACCGTTGAGAGATTCCTACCGCTTGCTTTTCAATGGTTTTAGCAAGAAACCCACTAGGCTTTGAGGTAGCACTAGGACCTATTACAGCTTGCTTTTGTGGTTTAGCAAGAACCCACTTGCTTTTGATGGTTTAGCAAGAACCCACTATCCTTCTTACAGGTGAAAGATAGCTCACCTATGTCTCAAGCTATTTAAAGGAAAGCTTGGCAACCTTGTCACACCTTAGTGGTGATGTGAAACCCAAAGAAAAGAGGGGATGAGAAAATTGGGAGTTTGTAGGCACAAACTCAAATTGAAGCTCAAAATAAATAAAACACGAAAAACCGTGATTGGGAAGACTTGGGCGCCAATTGGATGATGGAGTTGATGTAGCGTGCTTTCCCAAGCTTCTTGAGTGGTGCTCTTGGATGTGGAAATGGATGGAGCACTTGGGGTTCTCTTGGAACAATCCGCCGGAGCTTCGCCAAAATGATCAACAATGTGTCCGGTGGCTTGGGTGATGTTCCGGGGCTTCCTAGGCCTTTATTTATAGGCTAGGAACCTTCAAGTATCTGTTGGAGGGCTTTGGAGCCGTTGGAAAAGGCCTCGGAGCCGTTGGAGGCCAAAAAGGAGTTGACTGGTCAAAGCCAACGGCTAGTTTGACTGGTCTACCGGCTGGCCGGTGCATGGCCACCGGCTGGCCGGTGCCTTGGAGAATGGAAATTTGTTCTGCCCAGGAGCCACCGGCTGGCCGGTGCTGAGGCCACCGGCTGGCCGGTGGTGAGACAGTAGGTCTCACTGTTGAGGCTGGGTGCCACCGGCTGGCTGGTGCTGACGCCACCGGTTGGCCGGTGGGGAGGCAGTGGCTCAGCCTTGAGGCAGGGTGCCACCGACTGGCCGGTGGTCAATCCACCGGCTGACCGGTGGAGCCTGGCAGTGGGCAATCCCTCTGCCAGGTCCACCGGCTGGCCGGTGCTATCACACCGGTTGGCCGGTGGACTGAGTTTCAGTCCACTCCTTGTCCTTTCTTGGGCCAAACTTTTGCCAATCAATTGCCTACCATCCACAACACTTAAAACACAATATTAGATAAATAAGAAAGGTGATTGTGATCATGAAAATCAAACAACGAGGGGAACGAGATGTACAACACTTATAATGATAAAGGTTCTCTATTAATCATTATTATAACTTAATAATTATATTTATCTTCCATATCCATGTTTTAATATGCCAATTATGTTCTCCTCTGTGGAAACCTAGTTATATATTACTTTAGGTAACCATTATTGTCACGAACCGAATCTGGTCGCCATCAAACCAGCACCAAACCCAACTCATGGAAAGACCCGAAGGGAGTTCCCCATCCCCACGGGCTGGCACAAGTGCCCGGGTATCATAAAAATTCATTTGGGAACAATTTACCTGAGTTTGGGTTCATAAGATAACCAAAAACAAACAACAAACCAAATCTGAAAAATTATGCCAAACAAGAATTAATAAAAATTCAGAACTTAGTATATGAGTTTAAACAAGGAAAAAGAGGTCCAAAGGTACATAAAAGTATCAGAAAACAGCCCATGAGACTCCACACGACAAGGGGTCATCACCCACAAGCCTTCTCCACAACACCGCACCATCGAGAGAAACTAGCAACCCGAACCGCCGTCGCCCAAGGCTTTTCCTTTGCCTGGGTCAAACATGATCAAGTCTACTTACACCCAAACGTGTAAGTAGTGTGTGAGACTAAGCCCAATAGGATATCACCCAAGGATTTTAAGTGATAGGCATTGTAAAATAAAAGGCTTGCAAGAGTTATAAATAGATAATAGCGGCATTTATTTCTAAAAGTGCAAATTTGAAAAGAAAATAACTTTCAATGGGGATAACTATAAAGAATAAGTGAAATTGAATAAAACATTCAAGCGGCTGGTTTTCACATACCAAAATACCATAAATAATGTTTAAATGCCAAAAATGCCACGAGCACCAAGCGTAGGAACCCCCCTAGGTACTAGTTTGTTGTGAGCCCCAAGCACCTCGTACCTCGGTGAAAGTAACCATAAAGAAATTCGTTCTTGTGCACAAGCCACTAGTAGGGAGCATTCCCATAACCTAGTGGTCTCCAATAATCTCCATTATAGTTTTTTTAGTGTTATCCATGTCAGACTTGCTAAGTGAACCATGGTCAAAACCCCTCCGTTCACTAGCGTACTAGTACACGTTAGCCCACCTAGATACCCGGGTTTCCCGTATTGTGCTCAAATAGTCACCACATGCTACCAAAATCAATATTCACATATAAATATCAGTTCTGTTCACACACATTCAAAATAGTATCTACACCTTCTTTTCACCTTTTCCATAACTCAATAAACCATTTATAATTTCCATAAAACAATTTCAAGAAAATTAATCAAATGTTTCACATTAAATTCATCTAAAATCCCATATTTAAAACCAAATGGAGACCAATATTATACCAAAACATAAATTTCAGCATCAAAACATTTTTATAAATCCAATCCCTGAATTATAAAACAACACCAAGAGGCACAATATGGGTTACACATGTAAAACACCCATTTTCACACAAGATTGGCACTTAAAAATCTACCACTTTTAAAATGCTACCCAAATCAATTTTTGAAATAAAAATACTGAATTATGAACATAATGGAAACCTAAATACAGCAAGACAACTCATTATACCATACCTACATATGAAATCACCTACCAAAAGAGTCAAAACCCCCAAATCCTTGTGCGTCACTTCAACCGCACCTCTGCCGCACCACAAAGGAATAAGATTGAACCTAAAACCAGGGGATTGGACCAAGAAACACAAAACTAAAACCATAGGTACGAAACCCCATCTTCTGTAAATTTGGGGATTCAATAAAAAAGGAATAAACCCTAAGAAGAAGGGAGGAATAAAGAAGAGAAACAACTTACTTGAGAAATCTGGACGTTTTTTGGAGCTTCAGACGTTCGGCCCTATATCGCGATCAATATGAGCTCCAAAGAGGCGGAAACGAAGCTGGGGGTGTTTCTGGGTTCGATGGGAATGTGTGAGAGGTGGAATCACCAAAAAGGATAAAAACTAAATATTTTATGAAAGAATTACAAAACAATTTTAAAACTGGAAATGGGCTTTCGGGTTGGCCCAATACCTAATTTTATCACCCAAATCCATGATTCTAATTAATTTTTAAGGGGCCCGAAATTATTTTTTGGTTTTAATATTTAAATTAAGGTCATTTTGGAAGTTGAATGGTTGAAAAATGTTGAAAAACGAAGGAGTTATTAAAGAAACAAAATATATATTCAAAACTGGAAATGGGCTCTTAGTTTGGCCCAAATTTTGGAAACTCACTATTTCCTTTAAAAATGCATGAAAAACCACAAAAACAAATCAAGTATATAAATTAAATTAAAAATACCTCTAAATATTTCATTTATGTGACAATTCTCCCCCCCATGAAGGAATTTCCGCCCCGGAAAGTCAACATGAGGCTTGATCGGAAAACAAGAACGGGTACTCTTCCTCGACCCACGACTTTCGCTCCCATGTCTCATGTGTATCATTTCCATGCTGCCATAGAACCCGAACTAATGGAATGGACTTCCCTCAAAGTATCTTCTCTTGGGAGTCCACTATTTTCACTGGCCTCTCAACAATAGACAAGTCGGGCTCTATCTCCAGTTCTTCCCAACTCAACACATGGGACGGATCCGGGTAGTATTTCTTCAACTGAGAAACATGGAAGAAATCATGGATGGACATAAACTGAGAAGGTAAGGCCAACCTGTATGCCACCTTTCCAATACGTTCGATGATATCAAATGGCCCGACGTACCGCGGAGTTAGCTTACCTTGCTTCCCCAATCGACGATGGCCAAAATGAGGGGCCACCTTCAAGAATACTCTGTCACCCACAGAAAACTCTAGGTCTCGACGCCTCTGGTCAGCATATGATTTATGACGACTCTGAGCTGTCAATAAACGTTGCCCGATTAATTTTACCTTCTCAGATGTCTCCTGTACCATACTCGGCCCCAGTAGTGAGGTCTCACCTACCTCAGCCCAACAGAGGGGGGACCGACAATGCCGACCATATAGCGCCTCAAAAGGAGCCATTTGAATCGAGGATTGGTAACTGTTATTATAAGAAAACTCAACCAATCCCAAATGGGTATCCCAAGAACCTCCAAAGTCTAGGAAACATGCATGAAACATGTCCTCCAAAATCTGATTCGCCCGCTCTGTCTGACCATCCGTCTGCGGATGGTATGATGTGCTCATCTTAATCTAGGAACCCAAGGCTTTCTGAAGGCCTTCCCAGAATCGAGATGTGAAATGAGGGTCTCTATCTGAGACAACTGCTGATGGAACACCATAGATTCTCACCACCTCTTGAAGATACAAACGGACCAACTCATCCACTTTAGATGTATCTCTGATCGGAATTAAGTGGGCTGATTTGGTTAGACGATCAATCACCACCCAAATGGAATTCTTAGCTCGAGGTGTACGAGGTAATCCAACAATGAAGTCCATGGAAACCTCGTCCCACTTACAGGTAGGAATGGGTAGTGGTTGGAGCAAACCGGAGGGCCTTTGGTGCTCTGCTTTCACTTGCTGGCATGTGTAGCATCTCGACACAAAGTCTGTTATGTCCTGTCTCAAACCAGGCCACCAAAACTGCCGTTGAACATCATAATACATCTTAGTGGCACCCGGATGGACAACCCACTGAGACTGGTGGCTATCTTGCATCACCAACTTCTGTAGAAATAACGGCACTACCGAACGACCCTTGAAGCACAAGATGCCCTCGTGAGACGAAGACCAATCATAGGATGTCTCCCCACCATGAAGAAACTGCTTCGATCGCTGACAAAGCTCATCACTAGGTTGTTCCGGCTGAATCAACTCCAACAGAGAAGGAGTCAACTGTATGGTCGCCAATAATGCCCCTCCACTATGTTCCTTGGTCTCCACATGCATCTGAGAAAAGATCCCCATCAATGTCCACTCATCACTGGACTTCCTCAAAGCCTGCACTGGAACCCTTCTTCTCAAGGCGTCGGCCACTACATTACCCTTACCTGGGGTATAGACAATGTCAAAATCAAACCCCTGCAAGTACTCGATCCAGTGACGCTTCCTCATGTTGAGGTCCTTTTGTGAGAAGATATAAGCCAAGCTTTTGTGATCAGAATAGACCACAAACTTCTCCCCAAAGAGGTAGTGACGCCACGTCTTCAAAGCATGCATCACTGCTGCCAACTCCAAGTCATGGGTTAGGTAGTTCTTTTCATGTGGCCGGAGTTGGCGAGATCCATACACCACCACGTGATCATCCTGCATAAGCACGCACCCAAGACCCATACTTGAGGCATCACAATAAACCACATATCCCTTTCCAGCCTCTGGTAAAATCAACACGGGGGCAGTAGTCAATCGCCTCTTCAGCTCCTCGAATGATGCCTGGCATTCTGGACCCCATACAAACTTCACCCCTTTCCGGGTGAGGGTTGTCATCGGTGAAGCAAGCCGAGAGAAATCCCGAACAAATCACCTATAATAACCATCCAGACCAAGGAAACTCCTAATCTTGAACACATTCTTCGGCTGCTCCCATGACATAACCGCACTAATCTTATCAGGGTCCACTGAAAATCCATTCTCTGAGATCACATGCCCGAGAAATCTCACCTCCCTGATCCAGAAACTACACTTTGACAACTTTTCATAGAGGCGGTGATCCCGTAATGTACCCAAAACAACCCTCAAGTGATGTTCGTGTTCCTCCTCAGAGCTAGAGTATACCAGAATGTCGTCCACGAACACCACAACAAAGGAATCTAGATATTGATGGAAAACCCTATTCATAAGTTCCATAAAGACTACTGGAGCATTTTTCAATCCAAAGGGCATGACCAAATACTCAAAGTGGTCGTAACTGCTTCGGAATGCTTTCTTTGGGATATCTGACTCCTTCACCCTGAGTTGATGATACCCTGAACGCAGGTCTATCTTTGAGAACCAATTTTCCCCCTTCAACTGATCAAACAAATCATCTATTCTGGGTAAAGGGTATTTGTTTTTAATTGTTACCTTATTCCGCTTCCGGTAGTCAATGCACAACCGGAGGGATCCATCAGCCTTTTTTGCAAACAACACAGGAGGGGCCCAAGGAGAGACGCTCGGGCGAATGAATCCTTTGGATTCTATGTCATCATGCTGTATCTTTAATTCCCTAAAC
The DNA here is from genome assembly GCA_963277665.1 of Viscum album. Lineage (NCBI taxonomy): Eukaryota > Viridiplantae > Streptophyta > Magnoliopsida > Santalales > Viscaceae > Viscum > Viscum album. The sequence continues at coordinate 65,595,986 of OY728139.1, forward strand.
TCGGTGGGGGCCATGCGATAAGAGGGAAGAGATATCGGCTGTGTTCCCGGTGCCAGATCAATTGAAAACTCCACATCCCGCTCTGGGGTAAGCCTGAAAAATTATCTGGGAATACCTCTGAAAACTCATTCACTACATGAGGCAGTGCACCTTCAGGGGAAAGACCATCCTCTAGCATAAGTGAAGATAACTGGAAGATAACACTTCCCAACTCTGGGAGTGGAGGCCCTGCGCGACCTGGCCGAGGATCCCATTCTCCATGAAAAACATGACGACTCCCATCAGGTGCCATGAAACTCACATGTCGTCTATAGCAATCAATGTGTTCCTGGAAGTGTACTAGCCAATCCATCCCGAGTATGACATCAAAAAGGTTCATATCTAAGACAAAGAGGTCTCACTCCATCTCAACCCCTGACACAGAAAGCGCACAAGATGGGCACCTGAGACCCTGCTCCTTCTTCTTTCCCAGTGGTGTCACCAACTCCATTGATAATGACATCAAATCAGTTGGCAGATTCAGAATGTCCACAAAACGGGCAGAAATGAATGAAATAGGGGCACAATTATCAAAAAGAGTAGCATCTATAGAAGATGAAATCAAAACGGTACCTCGAACAGTCGACGGTCCCGCCTCTGATCCTGGTGGTGCATGATCCACCGAATGGAGATGTCCAATCTCTACCTGAAGATGGCCGCTAGTCTGTGGTTGTGCCCTGAACTGGCTCTGCCCAGAAGATGACCCAGCCCTACCACCACGGCTGCCAAACCGAGATCCCCCATTCCTTGACGGCTCAGACTGTGCTGGCACTCCTCTGGGAGCCATGGATCCTGCCCCACTTTGAAGTTGACGCGCTATCCCGCAAAAGCGTTGCACGTGTCCCATACCTCCACACTGGAAATAGGTCTTCAGAGGATGAGGGCATACTGGACGGATGTGCCCGGTCTTCCCACACTGGTGGCACATGACCGATCTCGCATCAGAAGCTGCTGATGACAACTGCCTAGAAGAGTTCCCTGAACTGCCTCCTCCTTTCTTCACATGATCCTCCCGCTTCCTTTTCTTCTCTGGGGAGCTTCCACTTCCCACTGCTGATACAAAACCATAGAAACCATCCCTACCTTTTCTATCAATCTCCACCATGAACGCCCGATCAACGACCTCAGCATAGGTCCTCAGCTTAAACAAGAACACCTGGGAGTATATCTCTGGTCTCAAGCCTTTCTCAAACCTCTGGGCCTTCGCTTGCTCATTAGAGACAATTTCTGGAGCATACCGAACCAACTCAGCAAAACGGTTGGCATACTCCATCACAGATAGATTTCCCTGAACAAGTTCCATGAACTCTCTAGACCTGGCATAAGCCAACACCTCAGGGAAGTACTGTTCATTGAAGACAGCCTTGAAATCTTTCCAGCGCATCTGCTCATTCTTCCCAGCCTGAAGCACTGACTCCCACCATTTACGGCTGGGACCCTCCAACAGAAAGGAGGCACACTTCACCCCGATCTCCTCGGGTGTTTCCAGGAACTCAAACATACGCTCGATCTTCTCGAGCCATTCTTCTGCTTCTTGGGGTTCTGAGCTGCCTCGGAAGGTTGGAGGCTTATTTTTCAGAAACTCCTGGGCCTTGTCCTTTCTAGGACCAGTCTCATCCTCTCTAATAGGAGCTGGAACTAGAGCTGGTCCATATCCTAGAGCCTGGACAGCACGGACCACGGCCTCGACTAGCCTCTAATCAATTGGTGTGGGAGAACTCTCTCTGGCTTCCTCCTGTGGGTGCGTGAGAGCTTTCCGGGGAGGCATGTTTCTACAAAATGTAACAGTCACAAAATAATAATCAATACCACAATTCTGAAAATTTTAATCAAATACCTCAAATATAGATAATCAAAACACATTTCACTAATAAAATAAACAACTACAACACATCCGCATGATGTCCACATGTGTTCTGCAGCCCATATGTCTCACCTGGAAGTGAAGTCAATCTTTAAATTCCAACATCCCCTGGTGACTCAGGGTATTCCATGAGAGGTGTGGTCCAGACACCCTACTCACAACCAAAACCCCGAGCCCCGATAGTCCTAGCTCCTGTCTATCCTGACTCATCTCAAAATAACAATATAACCCAAAAACATTAACCTCCCTCTGATACCATTTTGTCATGAACCGAATCTGTTCGTTATCAAACCAGCACCAAACCCGGCTCATGGCAAGACCCGAAGGGAGTTCCCCATCCCCACGGGCTGGCACAAGTTCCCGGGTATCATAAAAATTCATTTGGTAACGATTTACCCGAGTTTGGGTTCATAAGATAACCAAAAACAAACAACAAACCAAATCTGAAAAATTATGCCAAACAAGAATTAATAAAAATTTAGAACTTAGTATATGAGTTTAAACAAGACAAAAGAGGTCCAAAGGTACATAAAAGTAGCAGAAAACATCCCATGAGACACCACACGACAAGGGGTCATCACCCACAAGCCGTCTCTACAACATCGCACCATCGAGAGAAACTAGCAACCCGAACCGCCATCGCCCAAGGCTTTTCCTTTGCCTGTGTCAAACATGATCAAGTCTACTTACACCCAAAGGTGTAAGTAGGGTGTGATACTAAGCCCAATAGGATATCACCCAAGGATTTCAAGTGATAGGCATTGTAAAATAAAAGTCTTGCAAGAGTTATAAATAGATAATAGTGGCATTTATTTATAAAAGTGAAACTTTGAAAAGAAAATAACTTTCAATGGGGATAACTATAAAGAATCAGTGAAATTGAATAAAAAATTCAAGCTGGTGGTTTTCACATACCAAAATACCATAAAGAAAGTTTAAATTCCAAAAAGGCCACGAGCACCAAGCATAGGAACCCCCCTAGGTACTAGTTTGTTGTGAGCCCCAAGTACCTCGTACCTCGGTGAAAGTAACCATAACGAAATTTGTTCTCATGCACGATCCACTAGTAGGGAGCATACCCATAACCTAGTGGTCTCCAATCATCTCCATTATATTTTTGTTAGTGTTATCCATGTCAGACTTGCTAAGTGAACCATGGTCAAAACCCCTCCGTTCACTAGCATACTAGTACACGTTAGCCCACCTAGATACCCAGGTTTCACGTATTGTGCTCAAATAGTCACCACATGCTACCAAAATCCATATTCACATATAAATATCAGTTCTGGTCTCACACATTCAAAATAGTATCTACACCTTCTTTTCACCTTTTTCATAACTCAATAAACCATTTATAATTTCCATAAAACAATTTCAAGAAAATTAATCAAATGTTGCACATTAAATTCATCTAAAATCCCATATTTAAAACCAAATGGAGACCAATATTATAACAAAACATAAATTTAAGCATCAAAACATTTTTATAAATCCAATCCCTGAATTATAAAACAACACCAAGAGGCACAATATGGGTTACACATGTAAAACACCCATTTTCACACAAGATTGGCACTTAAAAATCTACCACTTTTAAAATGCTACCCAAATCAATTTTTGAAATAAAAATACTGAATGATGAACATAATGGAAACCTAAATACAGTAATCCAACTCATTATACAATACCTACATATGAAATCACCTACCAAAAGAGTCAAAACCCCCAAATCCTTGTGCGTCACTTCAACCGCACCTCCGCCGCACCACAAAGGAGTAAGATTGAACCTAAAACCAGAGGATTGGACCAAGAAACTCAAAACTAAAACCCTAGGTATGAAACCCCGTCTTCTGGACATTTGGGGATTCAACAAAAAAGGAATAAACCCTAAGAAGAAGGGAGGAATAAGGAAGAGAAACAACTTACTTGAGAAATCTGGACGTTTTTTGGAGCTTCAGAAGTTCGGCCCTAAATCGCGATCAATATGAGCTCCAAAGAGGCGAAAACGAAGATGGGGGTGTGGCTGGGTTTGATGGGAATGTGTGAGAGGTGGAATTTTTGTACCCCACACTCTTTGATTTTCATGATCACAATCACTTTCATATATGTTTAACTTTGTTTTTAAGTGTTGTGAATGATAGGCAAAATATTGCCAAAGGATTGGCCCAAAATGGACAAGAAATGGACTGAAATTCAGTCCACCGGCCAACCGGTGTGATAGCACCGGCCAGCCGGTGGAACTGGCAGAGGGATTGCCCACTGCCAGGTTCCACCGGTCGACCGGTGGCTCTGTCACCGGTCGACCTGTGGCATCCAGCCCAAATAGTGTTTGCTACTGTCTTGCCACCGGCCAGCCGGTGGCTCCTCCACCGGTCGACCGGTAGAGCCTGGATCAAGACTCTTCTTCTCTACCAAGGCACCGGCCAGCCGGTGGAGCTGTACCGGTCAGCCGGTGGCCCCTGGACAAGAATCCTATGCCTTTTTGCACACACCGGCCAGCCGGTGGGACTGTACCGGCCAGCCGGTGGAGCCAGTCAAACTAGCCGTTGCAGTTTGACCAGGCTGGCCCACTTGGCTCCCAACGGCTCTTTAAGCCTCTCCAACGGCTCCGAAGCCTCCCCAATGGTTCCATGCCTATAAATAAAGGCCAAGGAAGCCCCGGACACCTACCGGAACATATACGAAGCCAACGGACATATTTTGGATCATTTGGCGTACCTCCGGCGGACTTCCTCAAAGGAACCCACCTAGCTCCAACAACTTCCACACCCAAGGAGCTCCTCCAAAGAAGCTTGGAAGCGGCCTTCAACATCTCCAATCAATCAAAGGCGCCCAAGACTTCTCCAATTACGGTTTTTAGTGTTTTATTCATTTTGAGCTTTAAAATTGGGTTTGTGCCTACAAACCCCAAACTCTTTTCTCATCTCCCTTTCTTTGGGTTCTCACACCACCATTAAGGTGTGAAGAGGTTTCTTCAAGCCTTCCCTTTTAAAAGGCTTGTGTCACGGTGAGCTAGCCTTCACCCGTTAAAAAGGCTAGTGGGTTCTTGCTCAACCATCAAAAGCAAGTGGGTTCTTGTTTAACCACAAAAGCAAGCTGTAATAGGTCCTAGTGCTACCTCAAAGCCTAGTGGGTTTCTTTCTAAAACCATTGAAAAGCAAGCGGTAGGAATCTCTCAACGGTTGAGTTGGGAGCGGAGACGTAGGCCGGGTTTTGGCCGAACTCCGTTATCAATTTTGTGTGTCTTGCCTTCTTTATTTCCGCTGCATTTATACTTTGATTTTTAATTTGTTAATCAATTTTTTAAAAGGCAATTCACCCCCCCTCTTGCCATCTTTTCCTCTTTTTGTTCCGACCCAACAGGAATCACCGAAAAAGGATAAAAAAATAAATATTTTATGAAAGAATTACAAACCAATTTTAAAACTTGAAATGGGCTTTCGGGTTGGCCCAATACCTAATTTTATCACCCAAATCCATGATTCTAATTAATTTTTAAGGGGGCCAAAATTATTTTGTGGTTTTAATATTTAAATGAAGGTCATTTTGGAAGTTTAATGGTTGAAAAATGTTGAAAAACTAAGGAGTTATTAAATAAACAAAATATACTTTCAAAACTTGAAATGGGCTCTTAGGTTGGCCCAAATTTTGGAAACCCACTATTTCCTTTAAAAATGCATGAAAAACCACCAAAAAAATCAAGGATGTAAATTAAATAAAAAAACCTCTAAATAATTCATGTATGTGACAATTATGTTTCCAACATTCCTAATTCAAAGAATATTCTAATATTAATTTTTAAGACATATGTTTCTATGAATATAACTTTTAAGTCTTAAAAATTTAATAAAACAACCAAATTTAGTTGTAGAAATTCATTTTAAGGGGTTAGAATGTAACACACTGAGATTTTTTGAAGTATTTATATTTTTTAAAAATTAATTTAATATTTTGACATTTTTCGTTTCACGCATTTTTGAATATTTTTTTTATTATATAAAAGAACTATTTTTTGGTTTAATGCACTAAAATAAAGAATTATATTTACTTATGCTACATGAAATACTAACTTGGATTGCATTACATGAAACACCATGTTTTTACGGAACCTGTTTTAATTATTATAATAATTTAAATGACATATTTATAACATAACTGTTAAATATAGGAATATGAATAGAAATAACTAATATTTAAATATTATTATTAATTTATTTTTTTAAATGTTGGGGCCGAAGCCTCATTTTTTTTATTAAATCAAAGCAAAGACCTCTTTAACTAGGTAGAGGGAGACCCATTACATAGCCCGTAGGCGCAGTGGGCATTTATCCCATTACATAGCCCGTAGGCCCAAATTTTAGGCCCAAGACCCATTCTGTGAATAGTACTGCTACAGTACCCGTGCTGCTACAGTACTACACAGTAACCCCCACCGCTACAGTTCCCCTACGGCCGCTACAGTTCTCCTGCTGCCGCTACAGTGTCGCCATTGAAACAGTATCTCGGCAGCTGCAGTATCGCTACAGTGCTGCTACAGTACCTGCACCCCATGGGTTTTGAACCCCCATTTTCATGTATATTTATGGGGTGCTTACCACTAAGCCAAACCCCGACTACAATAATGTATTTATATAAATAAGTCATATCAACAATAAAACATGTGATATTGGTAATGTATTCATATGTTTAAGAATACTATTTTCTCAAATTAACTCTTTTTTATGTCCTTTAATGAGTTATAATAAAATTAATATTAGACACTCAAAGAGGTTCAATTTGATAAAATAAGATTCCTTTTTGAATTTATAAGTTATAAATTAGTTGAGGGTGATTTTTTGGGATTATTCTGAGAAATTTCTTTTTTGTATGAATAATGAAAAATACTGAATCTTAATTCAAAAATATTTCTTCGTCCAATTTATTTATATAGTAAAATAATATTTTATGATTTTTTAAGAGAAAAATTAGATCAATAATATATAATTTAATTTAATTTAGGTTATGATAATAATTTTTATGTTCAAATTGGATATAAAAACTTATTCAACTTTTGAACGTTTTTACTTTCAAACCCTAATTTCTCACCGCATTTACGGGATTAGCATGAAACTTAATTTTCCCACTAATATGATTTGAAGTTTGAAAAGTTTACATACAATATTTTAATAAATATAGTATTAATTTTCTAATGTGATCAACTTAATTTAAAAAAAATATTAGTGAAAGTGGTTTAAATGAATTACGGTGATTAATATAAAATTAAACTTAACATGGGAAAATACCTTAATCTTAAGGTCCAGAATACATTGGAGGCCAATATTTCAACCATATAGCCTCTTGGTTCAAATTTTAATATTAATTAGGATAATAGTTCATGAAATTTCTCTAAATGATAAGTTAAGTAAGGAAAAGGGAAAAAACCTTCCTTACCTTTGACATTTATAAAACACTGATATATGTAAAAAAATCATATCTTCAGTTATACATATTATTTGGAAATATAAATAGGTTATTTGTATCATAGTAATTTACCATTAATTTTTAGAGTTGAATCGGTAACTTAAAATGCTTAATAAATTCCACCGTAGTGATAATTTAGTTAATAATCAACTAAAATAAATCATACTATAAATATTAAAAGTGATGTAAATTGATAGAATTATTGTCTTTAATTATTATTTTTAGATTAATATATAATGTTACATTTCTGTAAACTTGATAAATTTTAATTCCAATACTGTTTTCATATTTGTAAATTTAAATTAAATAAATAATTTAAGAGTTAACATTAATGTTGTTTTATAACAAATTATATTATATTAAATGATTTAAAATTAATTAGAATAATATATTCTACGAATTAATTTTTATGTGTTAATAAATATTAAATATTTACTATTAATGGACCAATTTAACTTTAAAAATTAACCAATTGACCCAATGTTTTTAAAAACATTATTAGCACAATTCGGGTTAAAGCATTGTTTTTTCATGTAGCATGTGCTTGTTTTAAAATTTATTTCCAACACACATTGGTTTTTAATTTTTTTAAATTAGATATAATATTAAAAATGTAGTGTCTCTTTATTTTCTAATAAATTTAAATTTAATCTAGTCTTAATGGTGAAATTACAAAGGTCATAAATCTAGTTTCTTTAATAAAAAAATGAAAGAATTGGGGACACTTAGAAGTTTTGGAACCAAATTATAAAAATTCCCTTTTTTTTTGTATGTTGGAAGTTTATCTCAGAATTTTTTTCCCTTTAAATCATTATTTTTTTCATTTTTTATTCTTTTTATGTAAATGACACATCCAAATAATGTATACCTTTTGGTATTCACAAGAGTGTAACTCCTCCTCCACTATGAAAAGTCCTCCTCTCCTCCCACTTCCTCACAACTCTCAATACACTTTTGATCAAGTAATATATTCCAAAATATATAATAAAAATCCCTACAGTCATCCTAGAATCCTCCCTTTGGGAATAAATCCATCCTAGTAATCCCTTTGTTGGGCAAAAATCCCTCAGGGTAACATAGCATCATTTTTGGGTTGGTTGTGTTTGTTGAAAAAGCAGGTTTCCATTTTGAATTTTCAAGTTCCAGTGATGTTGTTGACAATCCATGTTGACAAAGAAACATGACGAAGGAATGGATGATCTGAAGGTGTTACAAAAAAAATAAGTACAAGGTGGCACTGTTTTCCATTGTTTGCCAAATTTTTGGGGTCCAAAATTTGGAGTATGGTGAGCATCGCGAAAATAGGATTTCCATGAAGATATTATTTAAATATGGAAAAGGAATGAGTTTCACTAAGACAGGACTCGTGGTTTGGATTTTGTGAAGACCAGAAAAATGATGGCGGTGATTCTTCACAATTATGTCAAGCTTAACAAATGGAAGAATTGAAGATCATTTTAGGGATAAGGGCATTGCGAGTGGATCTTCGCGGAGAAGGTGATAAGGAATTGATGGTGATTCTCTGTGATTATGATGAGCTCCACAATCAGAAAATTTTTGTGGTGCTTCGCGATTTTGAGATAATTTCAGTGGGAACTTAATAGCTTTGTCATTTGAGAAAATGTGGCATTGACTTCCCATATAAGGTTTGAGGGTCGGTGAAATCATCTATAAATAGTCATCGACCCCCTCGGGAGAAGTAGATATAATTCTCAGAGAAAATATTTTTTTCTCTCGGCTTGTGAAGGTAGTTCATGAAGTCAGTGTGCTTCGCGAAGGGAAGGATCTTCGCGGCGGCTATTCTAGCTCCATGAAAGTTGCGAGTTCCATGTTGGCTCAGTAATCTTCACGTGGGAAGTCTCTCTACGACGAATTTGTTTTCGCGAGAGTTCTTCGTGTGAGTTCTTTGTGAAAATACAGGATTTTTGCGGAGGTTTGTTTGATCTTTGCAAAATTGTGGATTAAATTTGGACTTCAACAGAGGATATATCAATAGATTAGGATGTATGTATTCATACAAATGAAGAAACCTACAATTCTATAAACTGTGAGTGGATCCCTTCTAAGTGTACTGAAAAAAGGAAGAGGAAGAAGGTTATTCTTTCTACCTACAGTGATCTAGAGAGAGAGAAATAGGGAGTGACACTTGGGAACGCAGTGATCTGACCATAAACATTGCGAAGGCAGTGAGCATGGGCATAAAAGTGATCAAGCCCGAACATTATTGGTAGTGAGCTTTAGTGGATTTGGTATAGTGGAACATCTTCATTGTATGCTTCATGGACATAGCCCAGTGAGGGTGAAACAGGTAAAAATCTTTGTATCTTCCTTCTTGCTTCCCTACATCGTATTTAAAGCATCATCATCAGATAATGACAAAAAGAAGTGATCATCATAAACATACAAGTGAAAACAATGTAACCCTAGTAATAGAGAGGTCAGGATCTAGTGGGGTGGGAAGAATTTAGTTAAAGAATATCCATACCCAGATTCACCCCCCTCTCAGGGTATCTAGGCCCCTTTTGGTCCTAACACCATTCGGTGCAGCCCAAAAGAAGTTACCCATAAAAGAGGTAACATCTTTTCTCTAGCTCCTTAGTTTTATTTCCATTATCCACCCCCTATACTCTACTTATTCTATTATTATATGAAAATAAATTATCATAAAATCTTTGAAGTGAAATTATATTAAGATTTAAACATAAAAATACACACACTTCCATCTAATGGGTGACCAACTAACCATTCTTGTTTGTGGCGAACTACAATATCACTAAATGATGTTGTTTATTTTTTTCCTTTACCGATTTTAATGGTTGGGAAATATGATGAAAATGTTGTTTTTATATGATATATAATATATTTATTATGTATTTACCTTTATTTAATTCTTTTATAAAACATACATTTATAATTTCTATCTTTTATAAATATGATAACATCCTTGGTGGACGTGTGGACTACCACACCCCAAAGGGATGTTATTCGTTCACAGTATACAAGGAATGTGTTAAGGATGGTTTTAGTGATCATATATGATATATATATATAATAATAATGATAATTTAATAATATTATATACATGTATAGATATATTTCAATTACTTACATTCTTCTAATACACAAATAAAATGGTAACAACGTTCATTCATATGTATGGCCTACCGTCTCCATGAACAGTGTATTCCATTTCGTATTTCATTATTTTATAGATTATTATATATAAATATATAATGAATATATATGATATAAATATAATTATTTTAAAATATGTAAGTATGTAAATCTTGATCTAAGTAATGTGATGAAGAAAAAAAATCAAAACATGTACAAAGAACAAAGCAGATATTACCTGAAGAAAAAACCTAACAAAAAATTGTTAAAAGAAAAAAATATAAAGTCATAATAAAATAAAATATTTTACTATATATATTAATATGTTTCATTAAAAATTTACTAATAAACTTATATTTATTATATAGTATGTTTGTATGAGTACGACGAGAGTAAATACATTATGTAATGGAATTTCAACTCCCTTATTGTTTCCGGGAGATACTAGACTTCTTCACAACTCTTTTATTTTATATAGTGATTATACATCCCTTGAATATATTATTTGATTATTATATATAATGTTTTTTTAATGTTCATATCTTTTTTATTATCTATCTTTCATGGGGTTTATGTTTTAAGAGTTTCCAAATTGGTAAGGTATTTTTGTCTCGATTTTCTTTCTTTTGAGACACATGCCAGGTTATGAAACTATATATTTATATGAGGTTAATATACTACCCATGACATTTTAAATCATTAATCTACCTATTTTAATGTTATTTTAGGCTTCATGGAATTTCACTTTCTTACATGGGGGTACAATTCAATGTTACTAAGTGGTAAGTGTTTATGGAAATAATCTCATCGTTTTTTGATATCATTTATGAATATACATCCATTAATGAAATATTTTGACCCACATCTCAAGAGATAATAAAACATTCCTTTCATATGGTGTGATAAAAATAAAAACTTTATAAGTTAAAATTAATTAAATGGGGTTACATAGGTTATCTTAAAATAGGAGTGCACAATAATTATGTTTGTCTGTAAAATTTTAGAAAGAAGAAGAGGTAGTTATTGAAATTTTTTATGTTTAAAAAGAAGGAATGAAATTGAAAAAAAAAATTAACACAAGTGGATAAAGAGAGTGATGTGGTTAGGATAGTATAAACTTTTTCAATTTCATCATATTCATGAAAACAATTCAACCTCTATTTCTATTGAATAATAAATGACAGGCTCCTCAATTGAATTATCAATCACCCTTGGTCGAAGAATGTAATAGAACCTGCTCATATGTTCATGGATGTTCATAAACAAATCGAAAACAAATAAGGAAAGTAAAAATCATGAATTTTTTATCCTTATAAATCTAGAAATGATTCACTACTTCCATACACATCCAAATGATCACTAGACACTCACCACTTAACATAATATACTCGATCATGACAAATTACACTAGGTGAAGGGAGTTAAAAGTTCTTCAATCAAAGATATAAACAATGAATACACTAAAACCCAAAACACAATTTAATTAATAGAATTGGAAAACAATATAAATATAAATAATTAAATATAAAAAAATAGGTTTACATTAATGTTCAAGACTCTGACATTACAAAAGTGAAACTCCCACTTCCCATGATCACTCAAAGTATTTACCTATCCATGTGAATGGTAAAAGATTTGAAAGGGGAAAAATAATGCATAATGGAACTAAGTGAAAAAGAAACAATAAAATACATATAAATTCAACAATCCAATCCTCTATCACATACTCTATTTCAAATTCTTTAACAACCTTTAATAGAAGTGAACATTCATATATATAGGGTTGAGGGGTGGAAAGGATTCTCTCTAGATTCACTTCTCAGAATGGTTGAGTCAATTTCAAATAATACATAACCTAATATCAAGTAGGTTAATGAATAAAAAAAATTCCCCACTCTCATAATTATTCATCCACAAAATCACAAAAAAAATTGGAGAAGTTTCAAAAATGTTATCCTCATATTACTGATGAAGAATTTTTATTCCTGAGGAGACTTCACTAATACCTCCACTTTGGTGCATGAAATGGATATTTTAATGACATATTTTATTCATGAAATTTAATTCGAGCATGATTACTGGAGTCCAATTTCTATTCCTTCTATAATAACTTAATTTTGGATTATTTAGGTAATGATATGATTCCATTACTGAGGTGGGGTCCATTATATCATCTATCAACATTGCTTCAATTCATTGATTTCTTGGGGATAGTGTGTTTATAATTAGGTTTGGGTTGAAAAGAAATATATGAATCCCATGAGAAATTAAAGCTTGAAAAAGAATCACTTAATTTTGATCAAAATTATAACTATTATGCCCAAAAAATAGAAGCTCTAGAAAACTATAAATTTTTAAGAATAAACAAATTTTCACAATTAAGCACATAATTCACCAAAAACACTAAAATGTTAAAAACAATCTAAAATTTATTAAATTTTACGGGTTAAATTATTTAAAAACATATAATAAATAAATAAAATATGGTCTCTATCAATTCTCACACACTTATAACTTGGACTCCCGGACAGATCATCATCAAAATCGAATCAATAAAAATTCAAAATACATGTTAATGATATCCACCAATTGCATACCACTAAACAAAAAATATCATGCCTCATCAGTAGTGATTGTTAAATGTTCTCAATTTATATAATTAAATATTTTTACTCTTCATTTATCCTCTCATTAACACAAAAAACCGACCTCACCAAACTTTTATCTTATCTCAAATATGTTAATTTTCAACAATCCAATTCTCATGTAAACTAATGGAAGAATAACGATAGGCTTGATAAATTATTAACTACCAACCTGATTTAAGTTAAGGAATGTGTTTATCATGACGAATTTTAGTGTTTTTATATGGATTCAGGTTGGTAGGATTTTTATGTGAACATTTTTTAGGTTGAATGAGGAGGTCTAAGATTTTTTGATGAAAAATTGAAAGAGTATTATTTTTAAACAAGTATGGTATACTCCTCACTCCCCTAATTTGAAAATCATCTCCATCATCATGAAAACGGAAGAAATGTGTACACCATTCAACATTTCAGCAGCAAAAATTTCTATCGTCTCAAAGATAATTTTTCTTGAAATATCAAGAAAAGGAAAATCTTTTTTCTACCATTATAATATCCAAAAAAGCACAACATCTCTTATCACGAAAACTACATAAAAAGAATATATTTCAATAGAATGATTTTTTCAGCATAAAAAAAATCTTTTCAATATTTTATTTTCCTCCCAAAGTATCACCAAACGAGGAATCACAATACAATACATCTTCCTTTCACACATAAGTTCGACAATCTCATGAAATTTCACTTCAAGAGCAGGTCGGATAGGAAATATTGGTTTGTAATGTGGCTAACCAACCTGGTAGTTCATGGATTCTAAGATATTCAAGGATTAAATGTACAAGTCAATCTAGAATAGAAATGATTTTTTAGAAAAGGTGGATTAAAACCAATGAAATGGCTCATTAATTAAAAACGCAAGTACCTCAAAGAATCATATTTGGAAAGGAATAAAAAAAATTAGTTATATAAAGTATAGTTTGGTTCATTAAATAAGTGAGGTGAATAAAAATAATATGAAAAAAGGGCTCAGAATCCTTCCAAGGAATACATTTCAATGATAAATATATTGAGATGTTCCAAGGGATTCAAAAATAGAGTAATTTTCATGAAATTCCTAAAGAATTTAACTTGAAACAATGTTATTTTCATCATTACTTTAAGCATAGCTTCATATGATAAATTGGTCCACTCATTGACATGGGTTTCAACATTGTTAATGATAACCATTTCAGCTCAAAATTTTCAAAAACACCAAAAATATGAAAAATAAACACACAAAAAACTAAAAAACACACGTTTTTTTGTGAAAAAAACAAAAAATGAAAATCATAATCTTGAAAGGTTCCCTCCCCCACACTTTAATGATGTAGTTTCCATAATAAATTCAAATAGGTTTAACATGTAATTATATTTAAAATTAAATCATAGAAATCAAGCAAGTTTAAAGGTGGGGTATTGTGACAACTGAGTCCTAGTGATAGCACAATCACCTCACCTTTAGCATGGCTATCGGGTCATAGCCGAACAGGTACCACCAGTTTCCCCACAGATAGGTGGTCCCCCCCTGGGGCCCACCCACATTCCCGAATGAGTCATCGAACTAATGAGAGTCCCCATACGCAAACACATGTCCTTTCCAGTATGTGTTGTCCTCACATATACAGACCATTGGAAACTTCCCAGAAAGTCACCCATCCTGATCACTACTTCAGGACAAGGACATTTAACTATAGAGTTCTAATGAGATAGGATCCCAAAAAAGATAGGTTCACCATGTTGACATGATACATATAATTTAGTAATTTTATCTTTTATCATTATGGGTTGTTACATTCAGAATGTTCTAGAGAACAACACCCCTATTGTAGGCTATATATCTCAACCTAGGTAGTGCACTACACTTAAGGCTGGGTTTCTCATCCAATACCAAATGTGAAAACTAGGTCCCTGTGATAGCACATACACCCCGCATTTAACGTGGAAGTTGGGTCCCAGCCTTCCAGGTACCACCAGTTACCCCACACACACATAGTCCCCACCCTAGGGCCCACTCATGTGCCCGAACGGGTCATCTGACTAATGACAGCCCCCACAAGCCATCACATGTACATTCCAATGTGTTTTTCCTCACTCACACACACCCTGGTAAAATGTTCAAAATCTCACCCATCCTGATCACTACTTCATGCCAAGCACACTTAACTATGGAGTTATAATCAGGTACGCTTCCAAAAAGGAAGGTGCTCCTTGTTTACATGAGACATGTCATTTAGTCATTTAACTCTTTATCATTATGGGGTGTTATAGGTATGACCTGATTACTATTATTGATAAACATATTGGAGGAGTTTGATATTGTCTACTAGATCTGATTGAATGGTCCCATGCAAATTTTTCAACCTGCCTTAATTAAAAATGAATGGATCCTACACCCCATCCTTCAAAATATGCACATCACCAAAAGGATATACATGAGTAACTATAAATGGACCCTCCCATATGGAATAAAGTTTACCTGGAATTAGCTTGAGTCATGAGTCGAATAAAAACACTTTGTCTCCAGGATGGATGTCCTTCAGATGGATCAACATGTCATGAGACACTCTTGTTCTCTCCTTGTAAATCCAAGAATTTTCAGTATCATTTCTTTTAATTTACACTACATCCTACAAAGGTAATATTCCCTCTTTCCCAATACTTTCAAGATCAAAATAAATATTCATAATATCCCAATACGTCTTATGCTCTGATTCCATAGGTAGGTGAAACCTTTTCCAACAAATTAGCCTATATGGACTCATTATAATTCAGTTTTTGTTGGTTGTCTTATAATCCCATAATGTGTCTTCCTAAGTATGACTCCAACACTTTCTGTTTGGTTTAATATTCTTATCACCACTTCCTTTTATCCCTTTGTTGGGAACTTCATATTGACCATTTTTTTGTGGGTGATAGAAAGTTGATGTTTCATGATACACTCCATAATTCTTTAGAAAATCCTACATTCTCTTATTGAAAAATTGATTCCCTTGATCCCTGGTGATGGAGCTAGGAACAAAAAACCTGTGAAACATGTTACCCATGAAAAATCATAAAACAATTTAGCATCATCAATCCTACTGGCTTTTACTTCCACGCATTTGGAAACATAATCAACAACAGGCATGATATAATAATTTCAAAATGACAATGGTAAAGGTGCCATAAAATATATCCCCTATACTTAAAAAGTCTCATAAAAATTTAGTGGTAGTTGATGCATTTTTGTCTCTATAAAATGAATCCATAAAACTGAAAATTTTGAGACCTTTTTAAATTCATGAGAATATTTAAAAAGGGTGGGCCAATAAATTCCAAATTCCAAAACCATCTTTGATATCCTTTGAGGAGAAAAGTAGTCTCCACAATCAAAAGTGTGACAATACTCAAAGACCAAACAAATTTCACTCTCAAGAAAATATCTTCTTATAACTTGGTCATTGAAAATCCCCCAAATAAATGGATCATCACAAATTTAATATCTATATATAGCTTTTAAATTTTGAATTTAGTGTGAATTGAAAAGATATGGGTCCTGATATGTTACCATATAATTGACCATGTTAATATACCAAGTCACTTAAACTTCAACCAAGTACCAATACTCTCCTAGAAGGTTATCATTCAATGGTTCATTTTCAAGAATTTCAACTTCAATAGTGTTGAGAAGTTTATTTAATGATCATCCACTTGGTTCTTGGATCCCATCTTGTCCCTGATTTCTTTTTTGAACTCCTATAATTGTAAAGTCTATATCATTAGCCTTGGTTTAGCTTCATCCTTCTTCATAAAGTACCTAAGAGTGTCATGATCAAAAAACACAGTGACTTTAGTTCCAAAAATATATGATCTAAATCTTCCTAAAAAACAGCTAAAAACTCATTTTATATGTTTGTACATTGGAATTGATCCACATACATGGTTCTTGAGGAATAGGTAATGACTTTTGTCTATCCCTAAATTCTTTGAAAAATGACTTCTACAACTTCTTGATTAGAAGAATCACTAAGTAACTCAAATGGTTCTTCCCAATTTGGGGGATTCATCATAGGTTTTGTAGTCAATATCCTATTTATATCATCCAAAGATTCCATACATTCACTATTTAAATCAAAATTAGTATCTTTCAAAATCAATATAGAGATAGGTAGATAAATCTTACTCAAATCTTTGATAAACCTATTATAGAATCTCGCATATCCTAAAATTGATCTAACATGCTTCACAAAATTTGGGTAAGTTAAAGAATTTATCACTTAAATTTTTGATTTATCAAATTCAATGCCCTTTTTGGAATTGTAATTCAAAAGTAAAATCCCTCTCTCAACCATGAAATTACACTTTTAAAAATTTTAAAACAATATTCCTTTCAAATTAGTTTTTTAAAACTTTTTCCATATTTTCTAAACAATGGACCAGATTTTTTTTAACTATGAAATCAGATAAGAACACCTCCAAGAAATCATCAATGTGATCAGAAAAAATACATACCATGTACCTTTGAATTGTATCTGGAGCATTAAAAAATCCAAATGGAATCATTTTATATGAAAAAGTGTCATAGGGACAAGTAAAGGTTGTATTCTCTTGATCCTCGGGAGCAATGGGTTATTGAAATAACATGAAAATACATCCAAAAAGCAATAATTAGTTCTCATTGAAAATATTTATAACATGTGGTCAATAAAGGGGATTGGGAAAAATGTATTCTAATAACATAATTCAACTTCCTGAAATAAATGCACACTCTCCACCTATTCTGAATTCTCAAATAGTTAAATTCATTCATTTCATTCTTAAAAGTGTTTAGGATAGTTTTTTTTTAAAACATAAATGGGGATAACCCATTGTGAATCTGAAATTTAATAGATGATCCCAGCTTCCAAGAGCTTCTTGATCCCCTTCTTTATAACTTTCATCATGGTGGGATTCATCATCCTTTGTGACTGTTTGACAGATTTTTAATCTCACTCAATAAAAATTATATGTGAGAATATTTTTGGGTTTATTCTAGTAATATCACCTAATATACACCCTATTTCATGGACATTCCCTCTGAAAATATCAATCAATGATTTTTCATTGTTTTTAGAATGATTTTTATCAACTATCACTGGTAATTTCTCTCCCTCCCTAAGGTACACATATTTCAAATTAGTGGGGTGTGGTTTTAATTACATATTAGGGGGATGATAATGGGATGAAACTAAAATTATGTTTTCATATTATAATGGTTTTACCTATTTCACACAAGAAATCATATCATCTTTCTCATAATTTAACAAATCATCAATGAAATTAGATTTTACCTTTTCCTCCCACATGAAATCAGGATCTACATCATTTTTGTAATCCATATGTTCAGTGATATTTATAATTAAAGAATTCTCTCATGTGTATAAGAATTCATGAAACATACCTTATTATTCAATGTGTTTAGTAACAACTTTAGGGAGACTGAAAAAAGGGAGTGATCATCTGATGGGTGCCTCAGGGATTCAAAATATTAAAGTGGATAGTATTGTCTTTAAACACCAAGGTGAGTGTTCCTTTATATAATTTGATTTTGGTTTTCAAAATATTCGAGAAATGACTCCCCAAAATTATGGGTGAGAGTGTAAGGCTCATATATTCTTCCATATTCTTTATATAAAAGTCATATGGGAATAATAGATCATTGACTTTCACCAGGACATCCTCCAGAACTCTTCTTGGGAAAACTGTTGATATGTTTTCAAGTGGGGACTCCACTCTTGTAGGATTAAAGTATCCCATGTGAAATGAAGTGTATACTTAGTGAGGAAATATATTAATTCAAGAACTCATATCACACAAATCATTAGTTAATTTCAAATAACCATAGGTGTAATAAATTTAAAATGTCCTTAGAACTTAAAATGTGGTTTTCAACTATGGTGTGATAACTACTAAGACACTTATTCCTAAGTGTATACTTTCATTACTTTGAAGTATCCCCCTATTGGTACAAATATAATTCAAAAAATTATCATACCTTGAAATTGTTTTGAGTGCTTCAGGAAGGGTAATATTAATTTCAACTTTCTTGCAGATGTCCAGGATTTCTTTTTGAAGTGCTTTTTAATGAAATTTCATTGATTCAATCATTCATGATGAAGATGGTGGTGGTAATAAATTATTCACCATTTATTCCTTTAAAATTGTGTTTCTTGTCTCTTCTTCCTTGGCCTAACCTTATCCTCCTCTTTCTTCTCTTCATCATAGTGTATTTTCAATGAATTTAAAAAATTTGCAACTTCATTCACTCTCAACTCAGGTGGTCTTCTTTCTTGCTCAATGTTGTCTGTTGGTGAGATTTCATTTCCATGTCTTGTTTTTTTCATGATGGAATTCCATTTTGGTCACTCTCTTTCAATAGGTGATCCACATAAACCACATAACGTAGCATGTTCTTGTTGGTCACTCACTTGATTTAGGTCCATCTGTCTCACTATACTTGTTATATCATGAATCCTAATTTTCAATAAAGGTTATGGATTAAAATTTATTACCACATTAATTCCTCTTATACTAGTACCTCTTGTACCAAACTATATTGAGTTCTAGTAAATCTTCTCAATCATTCCGTTGGATTTTTTCAGTGACCTTTCAATCAATGTACCTCTAGATTACACATCAAGAATGTTTATGTCATTGTCTAGTAAGACATGATACAAAAACACAATAAAGTGATTCCATTAAATGGATTGATGTGGGTAGCTAGAATATGTATTTTTAAATATTTCCTAAAACGTATAAAGGGTTTCTATATATGATTCTCTGATGGTATAGATCATTTTTCTGATGGTTTTTCTTCTAGAATTGGGGAAGAATCATTTCATGAATCATATTACCATGTCATTACAATCATTCACATCTATGATTGGTAGAACATAAAATCATTCTTTGGTATCGCATTCCAATGAAAATGGAAATTCCTTCCACTTTCTTTCTTAGCTACACCATATGGTCTAAAATTTTATCATCCATGTGTGAACTTCTTGATATATTTTTTTGGATCTTCACCTACCAAGTCATGAAACTATAGAAGTAATAGAATCATTTTAGATTTCATATCAAAATCATTTTTTAACACTTTAAAGGAAATTTGATTTTTTTTTATTAAGTAATTGGGATGTAAAAAGGTCTCTACGGGTAAGGTTTTGAATTCTAGCCATGATTATAGGTATTGAGTGAACACTTGATGTTTCACTCGAGTCTCCAAGAAAAATTTACTCAAATTCATATTGAAAATTTAGGTTTCTAAGTATATTCATCAAGGTTATTTTAATTTCAGGATCAATGGAGAATGGTTCAGTTTTTGAGGTTCTATTCATGTAATTTTGAAAATAAAATAAGAAAGGAGAAAAGAAAGAAAGAACGAAAAATATTGGCACTACCTCCCTGGTAATGGTGCCATGTTTTGACACATCCGGTCGTAGGGTGTAACAAAAAAAATATTTACTATGTTAAAATGCAGTAACGTGGATAACCTAGGTTGTCTCTAAAAAGTATTTCACAATAATTAGGATTGTTAATTAAATTTGAGAAAGAAAAGGAGGTGTTTTTTAAATTGTTTGTGTTTAGAAAGAAATCATGAAATTCAAAATAATGTTTGAACACAATTGGATGAATAGTGTGATGGGTTAAGGTAGGATCACCTTTTTCAATGTAGTAACCATTATAAGAATCATTCCTCCTGTCTTCCTATTGAATGATAAATGAAATACTCCTCAATTGATTTATCAATCACCCTTGGTTGAAGAATGTTATGGAAGTCACTCCTATGTGAATGAAAGAACATAAAAAATTACAAAACAACTAAGGAAAGTTTCGATTGGGAATTTCTTATCCTTATAAATCATTAAATGATTCACTAGTTATATACACAGGCCAACAATCACTAGATACTGGCCACCTAACACAAAATTCTCAATCGGGGAAAATTGCACTAGGTGAAGGGATTTAAAAGTTCTTAAACCGGAGTTGTAAAAAATAAATATACCAAAACCCAAAACAAAATCTCATTAAGGGAATTTGGAACCACTATAAATATAAATAATTAAATAGAAAAGTAGAGATCCACATTACAGTTCAATAATATGAAATTAAAAAAATGAAACACCCCTTTCCCTGATCACTCAAAGCCTTTACCCCACCATGTGCAGGGTAAGAGAGTTGAAAGGGGAAGAAGATATCATAATGGAACTTAGAAAAAATAAAATAGAAAATAAAAAATGATTCAAGAATCCAATCCTCTAGCACATCCCCTCTTGAACCTTCTTCAAAAAAATTTAATGTCAGTTGAAACTCATATATATATTGTTGAGGGGTGGAACATTTTCCCTCTAGATTCAATCCTTCAAATGCTTGAGTCAATTTATCATAATAAATGGTCAGATATTGGGTAGGTTTTTTCTTAAAAGTTGTTCTCCTAAATCTTTCTCATGCGCCCACAAAATCTAAGAAGAGTTGGACAAGAGTATAAAATTTTATCTTAAGATTACTAATGAAGAGTTTTTATGCCTGAGGAGACTACTCCACTACCTCCACATTGGCGCATGCAATGGATACCTTAATTACTGAATTCCTTTATGAAATTTATTGTGAGCAAGATCTATAGATTCTTACTTTTATTCCATCAATTCTATCATAATTTAGATTTATTTTATCTGAATATATGATTCCTTTACTAAGGTGGGGTCCATTCTATTGCGCCAGAAAATTTGATTCACTTGTTTGATTTCCTATTCCCAGTGTGGTTAAAATTTGGTCTAAGTCCAGAAGACAAAGTCAAAGCCTACAAGCAAAGAAAGTATAAATAATCACAAAATTTGGATCAAAATTGTAACAGTTATTCTAAAAAAACAAAATCTCTATAAAATTGTCAATTTTTGAAAATTAACTAATTTTCACAATTAATCTCATAATTAACCAAAAACACTAAAATGATACAAATAATCTCAAATTAATTAATTGGAAGGGTTTAAATCAATGAAACACGCAAGAAAAAAATGAAAATATTATCTATATCAGAGATCATAAAATTTATTGTCCTCTTTGAATTCTTGGTATATTCATTTCTAATCAATTATAAAAAATATTATTTAAAAATTATTTTTAATAAAGTCCAAAAATACCAATCTCTTCAGTCAAAAATCTGTATTTTTCAAAATGATGCTTTATAAAAAGGTTTTAGAAAATTTTTCAATATTTCCTTATAATTTTTCAAATTATTCTATAAAATGGTTTTTAAATCATTTTGAAGATTATTTTATAATTTTTCAAGTAAAAATTTTTTCAAAATATTTTTAATCTTCTTTTAAAAGTTTTCAATGAAAAAAACTTTCAAAATGTTTTCAATCTTTATTTATATGTTTTCGAGGATAAAGGTTTTCAAAAGTTTTTCATGATTATTTTCTAAATTTTAAAGGAAAATGTTTTCCAAAGGCTTTATATTTTCAAAATCATTTTTTCAAAGAACAAAGGTTATTTTCCAATAATAATTTTTTTAAAAGATTATTCAAAATTATTTCCCCAATAAGATTTCATCTACTGGTGTTACTCTTTCCCTTTTGGAAAATGATCCAAAGGTTACAATCATATTATTTCTCTTAATGGTTTAAATTTTATAGAATGATGTTTATGAAATTGGTTTCTCTTTCACAGGTTATATGTTTGTTAAATATGTTTCTCTTTCATGATTAATATATTTATGAAATATGTTTCTATTTTTCTCATTTTATGTTTAATAAATATGTTTCTCTTTCATAAGTTATAGTTTTATGAACTATAATTCTATTTAATAGGTTATAAGATTATTAATCCGTCTTCTTTTCATAGGTTATGATTTGATGAATTGATTATGAATCCTGTCTCTTTTCCAAAGGTTATGTTATGATTACTTGTTTATGATACCCATTTCAACTCATGGGTTGTGATATGTCTTTTTTTTAATATTGACACATGAATTTATTATTTCATTAATGGATGGGTATGAAATATATCTCCCCCCAATGCAATAGGTAATGATTTATATCTCATGTGATAGAAAAATTTGTTCTGTAGAGTGAACTCTAACTATTAAGATGACCATGAGAGTGAACCATGACAACTAAGATGGTAGGGGTAGTGAACTCATAATACTAAGATGGCCATGGGAGTGAACCATGACTACCAAGATGGTGTGGGGGTTGAACCCATACTACTAATATTGTCTTGGAATTGATTCCTTGACTACTATGGAATCATTATATAATCTTCTGTATCTATAGCAATTCCTTATCATGTTCCTATGTTATGTTTTAATTTTTTTTATGCTCTGGATTCCATTATGTTTTATGTCTTATGAACAATCAATATTTATGTTATGATACATATTTATGATCTTTGAAATTAATTGTATGATCTTCCCTTTTCATGATCCTGTTATCAGACCCTTTTGCTAATAATTATACTTACATATCTCCTGTGTTTACCATTATTTTGTATCTGAGATCACTGATTTTCATGTTTCGTCTCCCTAGGTTATAATGATATGTATTATTTTTGTTGTGTCTAAGATGTTTTCTAGTCAATAAGAACCTATTGAGAGATAATTTATCTCACCCATGTTCCAGTGTTTACGTTTCCATGTTTCTAAAGGAACTAAACTAATATAGTCTTTGGATATTTCTTTATGTAATGTTTGAAGTAATCATCAAAAATGATGTAATGTATATGTCTGAAAAGTTATGGTCACTATAGGTGGTATAAAATAACTAATGTAGTGAGTCTAGATCTGTTAGCAACTCATAGATCTATTTCACCCCATTCAACATTTCTAAATATACATGGCACAATTAATAATATACAAATCTGATCACAATAATTTGTATCTAATAAAAACTTTTTAAAAACAAATTGATTTCCCTCGATAACAAAAACCTTAATATTACCTATTTTTATTTTTCATGGTTGATTTTTTCTATTGGACCTTCTTTATATATAAAAAAATAGATTTCACCCCTCTCACTTTCTTTCCCATAGATATCCCTTCTATTGAATGTGTGTATCAAATAATCCATATATTAAGGTATTAATGAGCCCTTTTTTCTCTTTCACTCATCAAATTTATAATAAGTATGGAAGTATTTTCACACTTCCTAAACTTATCAAACTAAAAAATAAAATTGAGGATGTATGACAGGTACTTATCAATATTTTTCATACTAAAATTTCAATATAATGTTAGAAAACCATTGAGAGAGTGAGGTAAAAATCATATATTTGTGCAATTCATTGGAGATTATAAACCCAAAAATGTATAGATGCTAAATATTTCCAATCATCGTTACTACTTGAGGTCATGATGGTGAACCCTATCGATGTATTCCCATTAAACGTAATTTAGAGATCTCAAAATGATCATATCTATCACTATTCTAATAAATATAAAATGATGTTTATGATATATATATAAGAATCCATATTCTTATTATACTTCATGAGTTAACCGATATCAGATAAAATGATCAACCACTAAAAATATAGTGCATCATCCATGTATTTTTATATATGGTTAGATATTCATCACTTTCTCTTTAATATGTGGATCAAAAATTAGGGACTCTTCATTTAAACATTTCATTCATTGTATAGTATAATTAATAGGTGAATGTATCATATCTGGATATTACTACTAGTATTGAGGTTTCCTTTCCCCAATATTGATCGTAGGGATAATGAAATCAAGGTACATGAAATTTTATATTTTATACAGAAAATTAATATCATGTATAATCCCTTTATCATAATTTATAAAAAAATGTGAGGTGAAATAAATTTGATTTTATTTTTAGTCTCCCACTATTTTATCAAGTCCCAATAACCTTATCTATTGGAATTAAAGGGTCCTATTATGTGTAAATTCTTATGGAAAGAATTCATATTTCTATTATTGCTACCCAAAAAAGGGTCTAGTAAATTACTTAAAGGTATTTTGGATAGTGTTATTTTGAATTGGTGGCTTAAAGAACCTTGATCTATTATGTGGGCTCTATAATCCTAAAATATTGACTCAAATTTCTTCAAAAGTTACACAATGTCTATATAGGGATACTGTTGGTGATTTTTATTCCGTTAAGTCAACCCAAAAACTTTAGTAAAACTCCCCAAAATATAAGTATCCAGACAATGGATAGAGTAACACATACACTACTACAAAATAAGGCTATAGCCATGGTTCGGAACTATGGCTATTGGCCCAAAAACCGTGGCTATAGGTTATAGCCATGGTTTCATAAACCATGGATAGTATTGGCATGGTTATAGGGAAAAACCTATAGCCACAGTTTCAAAACGTGGAAATATCCCTATATCCATAGTTTGAACCATGGAAACGCCCTATAGCCACTGTTTTCAAACTTTGGTAGAATCGTAAGTCAATCAATACATATAGCCATGGTTTTAAACCGTGTTTACAGGCCTTTTTCATTGGCTTTAAACCATGGATATATCCCTATATAGCTAGTTTAAAACTTGTGGCAATATGTCCCCTCATTCCATAAAAAAGCAGCACCACCACCCCTTCCCCCGCACCCCCTACAAAATGCCCAAACCCTCTGCACACTACCCACCCCCCAGCACACCCACCTACCCCCTTCCCCCTTCCCCAGCACACCCCATTATCACGAAACATACCCCCCCCCCCCCCCTCGTCCCACTGCACACCCCCATTCCCACCCCCTTCCCCTTGCAAAAGATTCCATTACTCCCCCCACCCCTTTCTCCCTACACCCCTCCCCCCTGCCCACCCCACTGCGCACACCCCCTTGCCACTAAACTTCCCCCTAGCCCACTACACCCCTCACCCCAACACACACCCCTTCCCACAAAACTTCCCCCCAAGCCCACTGCACCCCCCCCCCCCCAACACACACACACCCTCCCCCTTGCAAAAGAACCCAGCACACCCATGCCTCGTGCATCCCCCCCCCAGCACACACCCCATGCCCACTGCACTTCCCGCCCCCCCAGCCCATTGTACCCACCTAGCACACCCCCTCGCACCCTTCCCCATCCCACTTCACTCCCTACCCCCCAGCACTCCCCCCCCCCCCCTTCCCCCTCACCCTTCCCACCCCATACACCCTCCCCCTTGCAAAATATCCCAGCACACCCCCTACCCATTGCCCCCTTCCCCCTGCACCACTCCCCCTCCCCAGCACCCCCCCCTGCCCCCTCACCCTGCACACACCCCTGCCCCCACCCCTTCACACACACCCTTCCCACTTCACTCTCCCCATATTCCACTACACCCCTACCCCTTCCCTATCACCATGCCCCATTCCCCAGCCCACGCCCTTCCCACCCCCTACACCCCCCCCCCCCTGCCCCTTGCAAAAGAATCCAGCACGCCCCCTGCCACTTTCCCCCTCCCCCATGCACCCCCTCCCCCCCCCCACCCTCCCCATGCACCCCCCTGAACCCAGCACACCCCACTGCCCCCTCACCCTGCCCCCAGCACACCCCATACCCCTTCCCCTGACCCCCCCCCCCCCCCACTCCCTGCACACACACCCTGCACTGCCCCCCCCCCCAGCCCACTGCACCCCCACCCCCCCACAGCACACCCCCCTGCACCCTACCCCTGTCCCTTGCTAAATAACCCAACACACCCCCTACCCCTTGCCCAACCCCCCTTGGAACCTGGTAAAAAACCTTATAAAAAATAATAACACATATGATCATGTACTCTAATTGGATGATGGATGATTCTAATGACCAAGAATCAATTGACTTTTCCCCTTTAGTTACCATATCATATCATATAGGAAAGGTTAAGGTCAGTATATAATTTAACCTCGTGTTTAATGTGATGCGAGAACAACTAGAAAGTGGATAAACCCAGCCTCATCATAAGAAACCACCTATAAGGAAATAGTTGGAAAAGAAATGATATATAACAACTTCTTATATATATGTGATCAGGGATGATAAATAATAAATGAATACATTACTATTATAGATTCTATAATTTCATTCATTTATTACCAAGATATCATCATTTAGTCACTCCCATTGGACTGATAATTTATGGTGGTCATGTCAACACAAAACAGCTACAAACATGCACATTGTTCATCATAATATCAATAACAGTTGCATCAGTACATGCATAAACAATAGAAATTACACATCCATGAAGCATACCCCCCCCCATGCACCTCCACTGCCCCCCAGAACCAACCCCCCCTAGCACCAGTCCCCCTACACCTTCCCCCATGCACCACTCCCCCCATCCCCCTGGCACCCCCACCTATTCCCCCACTGCCACCCCCCCCCCCCCAGTACCAGTCCCCCCACACCAACCCCCTCCAGCACTCCCACCAGCACCCCCGCCTATTCCCCCACCACCCCCCCCCCCCACTTCCCCTACACACCCCCACCCCACCACACCACTCCCCCCATCCCCACCCCCGCCCACCTACACCGCCACTGCCCCCCCCCCAACACTATCCTCCCTGCACCACTCCCCCCATCCAATAGCCACCACTCCAACCCCCCCCCCCCCACCAACACCAGCACCCCATGCACCACTCACCCCCCAGCCCCCCCCCCCCCCCTCACCAGTATTACTCTTTTTATTCTAAGATGTCTTTGGTATTATTTAGAATAGAAATATTTAGAAGTCAGTATTACTCTTCTTCTTCTCAGATATCTTTAATTAAATGAATTATTTGATTCCTTTCTTGAATTGAATCCATTTTTTACTTTATCACACTTACATCAGTCATCACATTAATGTCCAATTTTCAATGGTCCATGATCTGGAAAATTCCTCAATAGTGTAGGAAGTTCATCTCTATTTCAACATCCTATTCACTTCTATCAGTCATGATATTATTATTCCCACATTCACTATATTTCTATCTAAATTTCTAGTATCACTATTATTGACAAATAAATCACCTTCTCTTTCTATTGAATGTAGTATTTCTAGTTTTTCATACTTTCAATTTATGGAAAACAATAATATGATCTTGAGATTTATTTAGAGATCCAGGTATTTTATTCATATTCATAGCCAAATTGGATGATATGGATGGATTCTAATTATTTAATCACACCCATATTTTTACAGAATTTGTTTCTAAA
This sequence comes from Viscum album, assembly GCA_963277665.1. NCBI lineage: Eukaryota > Viridiplantae > Streptophyta > Magnoliopsida > Santalales > Viscaceae > Viscum > Viscum album. Next base: position 65,624,243 of record OY728139.1, read on the forward strand.
CCATGGGTAATAGATAAAAATACATAAGTAAGAAAAGATTTATTAGGATAGTCTGTCACATTCTTCCATGAGCTTACAGTTAAAATATTAGTGGATCAATTAAAGTTATTTTGACATAATTATGAGTCTTTTTGTTAGTAATAGTATCATCATTAGTTTGTGTGGTAGCTACTCTTATTTTCCAAAAAACATGTAATGATTCAACTTGGGTGACTTCTTAATTTATCAATTTCACCAATTACTCCAGCCATTATAGATTTAGATAAAACATATCATATTTAATAGATTTTAACATTTCTACATATCCCTTTTGTAACTTCACAATCAGATCTCTATACACATTATTAGCCTTTATAAGAGAACTATCTATTTCTTTAATTCTATTATCTTTAACATCCAACTATAAATACTTTATATCCATAGGGGTCCAATATATTTTTTCTATTGCAAAGACCACTTCTATAATAACAACCACTTAAAAAACTCTCCTTTTCAATTCTCATTCATTTATAGATAATTTTCTATTGAAAAGGGATAGAAATGTCTCCTTAGATTCAATAAACATTATGATGGTGATACATTTACTTATCTTTTTAGTGACTTTATATTTCATTAACATATACTCTAAATATAACTAGGAATTCTAATATTTTATCCCCCCACAGAAATTCCATCTTAGTGGTGACTTGGTCATTATAGTACTTTCCTACTTAGGGAATTCCATATTAAAAGTCTAACTACACTTAAAAGGTTTTTTGTTCAAAAAACCATTTTAATACAAATAGGGAAACCCCCTGCAGGGATATAAAAAAGTTCCTCTACAATGTGTGCTTAATGACTAACAATGAAATAAATTATAAGGAAAACATCAATGCAATAATGTCAAGAAAGGTATACCATTGTGAGTTTTTGTAGATATCGCACCTCTGTTGAAGGGATTCTATTACAAAACCATGACTTGTTTATCAAACAAAGAAATTATCTTAACTAACAGTTATTCGACAATTGCAATTTAATATAAAAAAGAAGAATTAAGAAGGCAACTAAATGAAATTTAAAACATTCTGGAATTAAAGAGGCTATGAGAGGGACCCTACCTCAGATGAGCCAAGGCACACTTGGTGCTTGACACTTTTATTAGTGACAACTCTAAGCTGATTCATCCATCCTTTGGGAATATGCACCTTTTCATATAAATAAGGACTCTCTAACCCCTATGTACCTGTTATCATGTCCTTGAACATGCACAAGGGGATCCTTATATATATGCTCACATGCATAAGCCCGTTATCACCAACACACGTATGAATTTTCTATATATATTCATAAGCACACCTAGCCCCTTATATGTAATCACGCTTCTATGGGGGGATATACATATAACGGGATAAATTTATATATATATATATATATATATATATGCTTACATATGCATACGTAGTGAGTCACCTTTTGACTCTGTTTTCTGAAACACACATGAACAACTCCAGGAAGACTTCAAAAAAATGCCAATGATCTGATGAATCATAATTAATTGAACCTAAAAATTGAAGTGGAAGGAACATGATTAATGAGAAAGGAAATATATCATATTAAATTACAAAACCCTTCTCTCATGATATAATTCATCTTACCTCACAAGTCTTCACCCAAACTGTATGCAATATTACCCATTGAGAATATCATGCATTATCCCACATATAGAATTTCATCAGAAGGGAATGCTCACATTATATGATTTTTAGTCAATATGGTTATACACCATTTTATCATATTAATCATAAAGAAATCCTCACATTTAATATTTTATTCCACTAATATTTTCTTATTGTAGTTAATCATTAAGGGAGAAAAATAATCTATCAAGAACATAACCACATGTCTATTAGTCGAATTAACCTTTGATCCTTGATCTAAATCATTCATCATTATATATATATTCTCCATCAAGGAATAGAACTACTGTTAGATTCACAATAATTAACATGGAATATTATATTCATTGCATGAAGGATTAAAAGGGAAAATAGGATTCACTGTTGATGATCTTTATCATGATCCCCAAAGTCATCCATAATATCAAACTCTCATTAAAGTGGAATTTTGATATGTGAGGTATTAATTAATTTCAACTCTATATCTATGGTATACCACTAAACCAAAACCCTTCTCCAAGGCTTCATACCTAGACCATTTATATCATTCTAGAAAATAAAAAAACTATAATGGGGGAGACTCACTCTTCTCTTTTACAAAGATTTCATACCCTGTATAATTTTCATATAAAGGGATTATCTTCCCTGTTGGGGTTAATCTGTAAATTAAAAAAAACCTATTTCTAACCTACAACAATTAACTCATTAACCTCCAAGTTAATTATAAAACACTTCACCACTAGTCAATCATCAAAATGTTTCTCACGGTATCTGACATCTATACCATGGCCTAATAAAAATTGTGACCTCTTGCTCACAAATAATTAATAGAATCCCATGAATAATCTCATTGTCATCAGGAAACCTAAGAGTCCTAAAATCCATCTCAAAACCTTATGAAAACCTTCCAAAGCCGCCAGATTGTGAGATCATTATGAAACCTAGTGGGAATCTCATCTTGGCTTAACCAACCCATCTTATAGTTAAAATTCATGACATGTAGATCATACATAATCAAATAATAGTAAAAAATCATGGAGAAGTCAACAAAAATGTGATAATACATGAGAATATTTCCATTATAAATAATGCATCTACTACATGAGGTTAATAAGACCAATCAATTTCTAAAAAAACATACATTATGTTATATCAATAAATAATTTAAGAAACACTTTTTTGAACAATTTAATGCGTCATCTCATGCCTACTAAGCACACTTGATTTCCATGAAAAAATTTATTTAAAATATCCTATTAAAAATCACAAAATTCAATTTTAAAAAATTATTTCAAAAAACACATTTTAAGATGATTTTAATAATAAAATTTATTTCAACAACTCTACACACTTAAAATTTCATTTGATAGTTAAAAAAAATTTAGATAGCACATCAAATCATCACCTCACACGACCTTGTGAACTATATGATAGGGAATTGATAACTGTTCAACTAAGGTGGAACTAAATATACTACTTACGAAGCTATGTATCCTTTGGTGAATATTAGTATAATAATATACCATCACAATTATAGAGATAGAGAATGTCATAAAATTATTTTGAAATAATATCTATAATAATAATAATATAAAATAACTTATAGATATTTCATAAACAAAATTTTTTTAAAATAATCCATGAATAAATACAACCAATATTAATTATACATCCTATATAAATCAAAAGTCATACCAACCAATTTCTATGACAAATAATATTTGTCTCATCAAATTCCATATAAATATATATGTCATATATTTAAAATAAATTCCTCAATTGAAAAAAAATAATAGAATGCTCACCATATGGAATAACAAAAAATAAACCATGAGAAATGTGGTGTAGAAAAATAGTGGCATACACCATCAAATACTATAAGTAGAATCCCAAATTTATAAATCCTAATAAAACATTTATTTCATGAAATTTTTCTAAAATATTTAAATAAATTAGTCTAGTGACATACCTCTATTGAAAGAGTGTGTATCAATACACATTATTTTTCTATAAGTGTTATTTAACTATTTAACGCAAAATACACATTATTAATGTGATTTCATTAATGGTCTTGTAAAATTAGATAATCAACTACCCATATAAAACACCACATTCATGGGAAGAACAATATAATGTAATAAATAGAGATGGAATGAATACTCTTAACAAGGACTGATGAACTAGAACCATACTGATCATAACATTGACACATTTTTAGTAGGGGGGAACCTTTAAAATCCCCCTCAATTGAAGAGCTATGACCGAACAATCACTGGAAATAGGTATTAATTTCTTGAGAAAGCATCTAGCATGAAGAAGTAACTACAACCATCTTCGGTGGTAAGGGATAAGGGTTTCCAGGTGGGAGATGATTTGTGCCATCGTGAGGGTTCGGAGGGTTGGGGATTGGGGGAGGACTGGCGATGTTCAGTGGGGAGGAGTATGCGGAGAGGTCTATGGAGGTGGATTTCATGGAGAGGTTAAGGGAGGAGGACGGCATGGATCATGGGAGGAGCAGCGGCATTCGGCGGAGAGGAGGTCACGGAGAGCCCAAGCGAAGACGTCGCGGACAGCCTAGATCGAGGGATGAGGGGTCACGGATTGAGGGAGGAGGAGCCCGATAGTTGTGGGGAAAAAATGGGTAGCCACGGTTTGTTAATTATGTTGTGGTTATAAAAATGCTATAGCCACAGATCTATAAAACTGTGGCTATAGATCCATGGGAATAAGTTAAATTTATAGTAGTGATAGTTCTATAGTATTGTTCTAAATCTAATAATGAAATGATTCTTGTTAATTAATATTATAATGAAGAAATTTTTTGTGTATATTTTTTTATTTTTTTCATTTAATGTCTTCTTAATATTATATGTATTTTACATAATTAATAAACCATGTAACAATAAAATAATCTATGAAGAATCTGTTTATTTTCATTCCATAATGTTTGATATTTAAATAATTTATTAATGTAATCATGATAATAAATCCATACAAATTAGCCATGAAATAGAACTTAATAAAATAAATTAAGTTAGTTTATGATGAGATTTATAATTGTTTATTTATTGATTGGATGATAAATCAACCAATAGACTATAGGGGGAAAATCCTTTGAACTGGGCTTGGTTTGAGTTGAAACATTTTACCATTGAACTTTGTATATTCTCGGTTGGTTGCACCTCAACCCATGTTCTTAAATTCCTCCTCCCCTTGAAGGTCCATACTTTTCATATTTTACTCACACATTGGTGAGGAGAACTAGGGGTATGGGATATATAAAACAATTCACATAAATTTAGTTCTTATATAATAAAGGGGAAGTAATCACTCATAAAAATACGTTTAATTTAATAATACATTATTAGATATAAAACCCTATGAAATAAATTAAAAATAAATCCAACACATTTATTAGATAGTCAAATCTCATGATAAGTCACATATATGTAACATTATCACATTCATACAAGCTACTATATATTTCTAATTAATAAATTAATTAACAAAAATTTATAATAAAATAAAAAAATAATGGTTTAATTGATTAATTAACTATTTATCTTAATAATTAATCCATTTAGTTCTCGTGAATCATATGATAAGTTATCCACTGTAATTAAAATAAATTTTATTTATTTATTTTCTTTAAATTAATTTAATTCTTGATGTGTATTAGGAGTGAACATGGAATGTACCTTTTTGAACTATATGGTACATTTTGTGGTCATATATAGTGTATTCACATTACATATAGAGTACACATCAGGTTTGAAAGTTACACGGCATGCAGACACTTGTATAACATATAAGGTGTTCACCACTTTAAATGCATGTTTAACATATATGGTGTGTAAACCCACAACATGACATGTTGTTCTAAAATATACATAGAATAAATTACGCCATTGATTTTTAAAACCCTATTAAGAGTCATTTATACTAGCTACAAGCTATTTTGTTCATGTTATTATGTCAAATCATTTTATTTACATTAATTTTTTTAATGCGGGTTATAGCTGGCCGTCGCAAGTAATCCCAAAAAAGAGAACTTTTTACACAACATGTGACTACCTCCTTCTAATCCAACATGACATTCCTATAGACTTGGGGTGTAATATTTTTTGGATAATACTACATTATAAGGAATTTATGTTAGTTAAATTCCCTGTATCCCAACTAGAACCACGTATCATGGCATGTATTTAACACACATTGTGTGTGCTTATTACACTCGATGTGTGTTGACTACACGGAAACCATGTCATTAGGTAATTACATGGCATGTATGTTCGTAACATGTCTTATAATGCTACAAACCCTGCTCCACCCTAGCAGTCAATAAACAGTGTATTTACTTTTCGTAAAAATATCCCACACAACCAATCATAAGGGTCTCAACTACATCTACATATGGTTATACATGACTACATTACACATAATTATGAAAGATGTTATGTGATAGTATCGTGAAACTAAGATCCACAATATATCTGGATTGTATCTTTAGGCATCTTCCAACTTTTCCTGGCCAATTCCTAATCAAATGATAGTGAATGATTATGTCATCTAAGATTTTTGGATAATAAATGATAATATAAATGAAAACAAAATCATGACATCAATTAAAAAAGAAATAAATAACTATAAACATGAATGTGGCCGCTTTGATACCACTGGAAGGTTTTGGGTATAGTGAAAGTTATTCAGATCCATGCCAAAAAAGGGTTTCACATTTAATCCAAAAAATAAATCACGATTACCAGATTCATAATAGTATGTCACATCATTAGATATTACTAACGTTAATGAAAGAATCTTGGAACCAAGAGAGATATTATTTCATGAAAAATTAATAATTTATTTAATAAAAAAAATTACCTCCATCTTTTATACTTTATTCAATATAGATGATCATTAATACAATATACATTTGAGTTGTACTATCATTGCATCAAGGGGATTCGAAATAAAATTTCTCTAGTGGTAATAGACACATGATTACTTATCTCAAATAATCATCGATGATAAACTAGTTTCTAGCACGGTGTTACTGATAATCTTGTGTTACTCACTATGTGATCACAACCTAATCCATTGATATTGATGGAATGATTCATGTTCTATCATTATTGAGAGGGTAGGATTAGGTGGATGAAATATTTTGGGTCTTGAAATAAAATTCTCAAGAAAATTTCTCCATGGAGTGAATTATCAAGAGAGGAAACTATTTTGTATGAATAATGATTTCCTCACATCAAAAGAAATGATATAATTGGGTAAATATAAAGTTAGGGTTAGAGGGTTAGTAATTTTACATCCCTTATCCAATATCATAATCCTTATCGATCTCTTTATCAAATAAAAATATTATTATTATTATTATTATTATTATTATTATTATTATTACTATTTCATCAAAATATTCATATTGTGAGGATAATATAAATATCAATAAACTAATTAATATTATTTAAATTAAACTCAGTCAATCTTGTTCGATACCGGTCACCTTACATAGTACTTCTACATTCCTCAGAATTTATCAAACCGGGAATATTTATGTAATATTTAACTCAAACATAAAATAGTGACTAAATATTTATGATCAATAAATCCTAAATAAATATTATTCATAGACATTGAGAATACTTTTTTTCAAATTTCAAAATTTGAAGATGATTCAATTCAGTTCAATAGAAACACTATGTTTGTGATCCTCTAGGACTTATCCTTAGTGGTATTAGGTGTATTTTCCTACAGTTCAAAAGTGGTGTCTAGTCACATACAAATAAACATGTAGAGAATAATTTAATATCACAATGAAAACAACCACATATGAACACTTACTGTATTATATAATACTTTTGTCTCAATATCTCATCAGGAAGGTTGTATTCTCATGCCAACAACCTATATTCCTTACACATATTTCATTGAATTATTAAAATGAACCCATCAATACAACATGGTCATGGAATTCAGTTTTAAAGTTTCACTCCAATCAAGGGGTTGGTATATCACCTTGTACAAATATGCAAGGGAAAAACCCCACTCAGATTATTCATCACCCAACTTACCCTACTTCCTCAAACATATGGAATCACCATATTATTTAGAACATCAAATTACATGAGTTATCAAATGTGCTAATAATAATCTTAAATTCTAAAAACAATTAAACACATTAAAATCATAGAATATTACATTTAAAAATGTGTAAATTTCATACTTATGATTCATATCCTTATAATATCCTATCCTAGAGATTATTAATTGAAAACATCATGAGATAAAGACTTATATGTTTATGAGTATTCAGAATCTAATTGTTTGAATACTATTTGTCCCATAAGAAAATGTCATAGAACCATATGACTTTTGTTTTAGAATAATTTCATGGAGCTTTAAGGTTCTCATAATTTTGGGGAACAACTATGACCTTTCAATGAGACAAATAATACAATACAATATTACATTAATGTAACATAGAATAAAAATAAATATGGGAAAAATATTAAATAATACTAAAATCCAAGAATATAACTGTGTTATAAGTTAAACTTTAGTTGGTTTCAGAAAACCAACTCTAATAGACCTTAAGGTTTTGGGCATAGTGTAAGTCGGTTGGTTATATGGTCAATGATTGTTTTTTAAACCAATAAAAATCATAAAAACAAGACTAAAAACTACATGTATCATAATTTTTTTAATTAATGGTACTAAAAGATACTTGAACCAAGACGCATAATCTTTCAGTCTAAATTTATAATTAATGTAATAATAAGAACATACCTTGGTCATGAGTAATTTCTTTAATGTTTGTGTTAGTTGGTAAATTTTATGTTAAGGTTTTACCAATGTCTCTATGAATATGATACAAATTGGAACCCTATGGTGGTGATCCACATGGTCCTATTGAAATCAATGCGATGTCAATGGTACTTTTGGTGATATCAAGGAGATATATACCATCTTTCATTTCATGCCTTTATCATGACATAATCTTTTGGAATTAAAGGATTGATTCTTGTTCTTCCATTCTTGAGAGGTAAGGGGGAGGTAGAAGAAATTATCCCAATCTTGAGATAAAACCCTAGAGGAGTTCTTGATATAAAAAATTCTCTTGAAAGGAAATAATTGTGCTAAACAATATGATTTCAACACATCAATAGAAATTATAAATTATTATTATTATTTCTTTAAATCAAGTAATATTTTTGGATAATATAATTATCAAACAAATAAATTAATATTTATTTAAATGATATTTAGTATATAATTTCTGTTACTAATCACCTTACTCAGTCTATCCAACTACCTTGAAGTTTTCCAATCCTCGGAAAAATTTATTCATTCAAAAAGTAAGTAAATAAATAATTATATTATTCATGATATTGTGAATAAATATGTATTTTATAATAAACACCCACATAAAATTGTGACAAAATATTTTTGATCAATAAATCCTAAATAAATATTATTCATTAGTATTGGTAATAAAATTTATTCTAATTTTTATATTAAAATATAGTTCAATTGTGATCAATAGAAACACTAAACGTGTGGCCCTTTTGGAATCTCCCTTAGTGGATTAGCTGGATTTTCCAAAATTTCAATATAATCCCCGAGTAACATGAAAATTAACCATGAAGGAATATATTAACATCATAATGATGAAAACCACATTTAAATGCTAAATATGTAATATAATCCCCTTTTCTTGATATCTCGTCAACCAAAGTTTATACTAGTGTATTTAACCTATAGGAAAGAATAGAATTTATATGGATTCATAAAATGAACATGTAAATACAAAAAAATCCATGGAATTCAGTTCAAAAGTATCATATCAATCAAATGGAATAAATATCATAATATAAAAACATAGATGGGACAAACCCTTTCTCGGTTTATTCATTAATATTATATCATTTGTGCTGCAACCAATAAAATATACATCCTAAAAATAAATGGAATCATGTTTTTGATTGGTACATCAGAGTAAAAAATTAATGACATGTCTTAATAATAATATTAAATTCTGATTATCATCACACACATTCACATTTAAGAATATCTGTTGACAAAAAATAATTTTATTTCATACTAATTTGTCTTGTCCTTGTAATATTTCATCATAGATATTACCAATTGTAAACATCATGCAATAAAGAATCATTAATTTAAATGTATTTTGTACTGCATAGTATGTATCATAAATGTCTCCTCATAGGATTTCACATGACTATAATATTTTTATTCTAGAATAATTTAACGAAATATTAAATGTTGCATCATATTGGGGAACATATATGACCTTTTGATGTGATAAATACTCTAAATATTTAATCAAATTATTTTAATACACAATTAAAATCATTGTGTCATTAGATATTTATTAATATTCAAATAAATTAATATATAGTCAATCAAAAGTAAAATTATGTTTATTCTTTGAATGGACCCTTTAAACTGCCACTTGGATTAAATCCATCAACTAATGACTCTTAGTGTACTATCTATCACATGATATTTATACTTATTTTGATATTGGGATTTATTCAATGGTTATAAAATGTTTCATTCAATGGAAAATCTTCTTGTTGTGACCTCCCCAATCTAACAAAAATCTCTCAAGAAATGATAATTCTTAGGTGTGTTCTTAGTTCGCTAATGTGATCTTAAATCCTTGGTAAGCGCCCCACTATAATATTATCCAATTTTATTGTGATGGTATATTAACTTTTAGGAACTATATTAATCTCTTAGATGAATTTTTCTATCGAAACCACTACCTTGGCTGCATCAAAAGTCATCATATAGTCAGACTCTGTTATAAAATCAATGTCCGTTGATTTCTTGATAGTTTTCATCTAACAAAATTTCAATTATGAGTGAATATACAACTTGAATATTATTTTATATCATCTTCATTTATTTTTAAACTAGTATCTATAAATTCACTGATGACTAGCATATCATCTCCCTTATAAACCAGGAATATATCCTCACTCTACCTAGGTAACTTTTGGATACTCTGGACTAAAATCCAATGGTGGTCTCATAGATCAGCTCAGTATATACCTACAATACACAAGGAATTGGAAACATAAATCCAAGTACATATTATAACATACATGACCAATCTTATCATTAATTCAAATGGTATATGACCATCCTCTATCTCTCCTGAGGTTTCTGAGGACACATTTTTTAGAGAAATGTATACCATTTTACATATTCAACGATCCCCTATTGGATTGTTCCACACAAAATCACTTAAGTATATGGTCAATATAAGTTCCCTAACATAGTTAAATAATCTTATTTAATATTTCGTGACATATTTTGACACTAATAACTTATAATACTCCATTGTTTTCCTTTATGAAGAAGAATGTGTTCAATCAGAAATTAATAAAATATAATAATGGTATCTCATTTCCAATAACTAATATGTCATCAAAATAAAAAATTATGAAAAAAATATAATTACACAAAACCACTTATATAAACAATTATCACAATAATTCTTTATTAAAAAAATTATGGCGTCATGAAATTGAATTTTCCATGACCCGGATGCTTGATTTATTCTATAAATTGATCTCTATAATGTGTATACCTTATTAGAATTTTTTAGAGTCATAATACCTTATAATTTTATTATATATAAATACTAATAAGGGTCCCAATTATGTAAATTTATTTTAACATCCATCTTCCAAATCTCATAGTGATGGTTAGATTTTATGGGAAGTATAATTGAGATCTATTTCAGTATAAAAACCTCTAGAAAGTATTGAACCTTATTGTTTCATTTAATGAAAAAGTGATTCAATATATTTATGGGAAGAATGGATGAAGTGGTGATTCCTAGAGAATTATAATGGACAAATTGGAGTTTCATAGAAAATTTGTATTGATTTATCTAATAGCATTAGATGTCATTCATGTACAATTCATATCCATATGGAATTTTATGTGACTCTTTGATATTTTTCCATGGTATTTAATTCTGAAAAACTTTTGTGATGATATTTAATGATTAATGTAATGTTATAATAAGTTTATACATTGGATATTACAAGTGGGGATAAAGAAAATATTTCTTTTCAAGATGATTTGATGATTCAAAGATGTGAGGAAAGTTGAATTGTAGATTCAAGGAGTCGAGATGGGATCTTAGAATTTGATGATTAATTTATATGAATTTTAATAGAATTATCTTGGTACTTAGTATATACTGTTTATATTTTTTTTTATAATCCCCAAACCAAAATAAATTATCCAACCCACTAGTAGACCAAGACAACCTCAACCGATGTATTTTTGGGATCTAGAGGACAACTAGCCCAGGGGAGGCCAGATCAAGCCAGTAAGTAGCTGGAAGGGGCTGCATATAGACCCCAGGGGAGAACTTCCATGAATAGGGCCCACATAGTGCCTTAATAGTGGTGCATGTGGTATAGGACAGAATCCCATAGAGATGAGGTGGTGCTAATGTACGGGGAAGCACTGCGGGGGGGGGGGATTTCTGACCAAAAAATGACACAATTATTATTATAAAGAAGACAAAATCTATTATGAGGTTTCAATGTGGGGTGGAAGTATAGAGGTATTATTCACCCACCAATTAAAAACATGGAAACAACATCGATCATCTGATATGATCTCATGTTTGAATGTGAGCTATCCAATCTTATGGAAGATCGTTTTTTCATCCCAAGAGTGATTCCTTCAAAAAAATCCCTCGAAAATGAGGGTTGCAAACCAAGCTCCTATGGATCACTAGAATACCATGTGGTAACTTCAAATATTCTTTGGGAGTTCAAAAATATACCTAGGGGTGATGTTTCTCAAAGCATGAATTTACTTATAATGAAATGCTGTGAAAACTGTGAAAATCTATTCACTAATTAATATAATGGGATGAAATGCTTAGAGGGATGTGATTCACGGTGACTAAAAACTACCCTAATCATATTTAAATGACATGCTTTCCAAATGGCAATTAATTTGAGTTAATATCTTTCATAGATGGTAATTATTAAAAGACTTCCATGTAGTACACGGTGATTGTCCTTTGTGGGTTTCCATGAAGTTCTCTAATGAGGTTTTCTTCTCAGATGTTGAGATGAGTTGAGGTTGAATTCCACTGTAAATATCACTGATGATGGTATTTTATGGATGAATTGTTACCATGGGGATTTTTTTAGATGAATAATTATTCAGGAACTAACAGGTTTGTGGAGTGAGGGTTAAGGTAGCCACAAACCATCATTTGTGATGTGTTAATTGATACTACAGTACAGAGGTTCATTCCTTTAAGATGAAATTATATGAAAATATTATGGAAATATATTGTGTGGAAAATAAGAGTTTTTCATGCAGTAGTTTTCGGATGAGGTGTTTCCAAGAAGATATTTGGAGATATACCTATTTAAACTACCTTTCATGTTTATAGTGTTATTGTGGGTAAGTGTATAAATAACTGGTGAATGTTTTCATATAAATATTCTATTGATTATTTCATATAGGGTTTTTCAAAGACATGTGAAATATTTTTTAGGAATATAGAGAAGTGAGAAGTTTCACTAAAGATTAACACATAAATGTTTTCTGGAAAACAAATTACTTAGAGTGTTGAGACATTTTTTTAAAAGAAATAAAATTTATTTTCATTCAGTGTTTGGTAGTGTATCTAGGTGCTGATATCAGTTTAGGATGCATCTTTTTTTTTTGAAAAGAGTTTTTAATTATACATATGTTATTCCATAATTACTAAATGAACATAATGATAATTTTTCATAATATTTAAGAATAATATAATTGAGAAGTAAAGAGAAATAATTTTAATGAAGAATATTTTTATTGTTTTTCTTCAGTTTGTTAGAATATGATATTTTATTTATCTTGGTGTCTCAAAAGAAATATCATTACCATTTTTTCTAGAACTAATCAAAATTCATAAGTGGTCTTTCTTTAGTTATTTTTTAATAATTTTTGTAACATGGAAGTGTGAAATTGTTGTTCCATTGGGACACTGGAAAGAATAGAGGGACTCTTTACTAGTGAAGAGTTATATGTTCAAGATGCATGTGATTATAATGGATAATTTATGATTGGAAATTCTAACAAATCATATTAAATAATAGTCTAATTTTAAGACGGAACCTTGTAGAAATATTATTTACCCATTACATTTATTTTCACTACATTTAGAATATGATGAGTTAACAAAATATTATACCAAATACTAAATTTTAATCAAAGGTTAATTAAAAAATAAATTAAATTGTAAAAATCACTTTGGATTCAACCCCACTTCTTTGTATTGCAACACCTCCTGGGTACTGCAATTGGCATCAGAGTTATAGGTTCCCTATGTTAGGATCCACTAAGAATTGGATATGGATAATCTGAATTTTTTAATATTATGAGTGTACCTAATTTCAAAGGAAATCAATATCACTGTTGAAAGAATGTGATGTTTCTCAATCTTCTATTTGTTGTCCTTGAAGATAAATATATATTTACTATCAAAATCCCACTTAATTTTGATGAAGTTGTAATGAATTTTATTCATAAGATAAATATGGAAGTTGATTGAAAGGTTCAAAATTCCATGTGAGGCGTCATCAGAAATGGTTTACACAAAGGTTATGGTACTCAAAAATGCCGATGATGTTTGGGATAAATTGTAATGTAGTTATGAAGGAAATTTTAAATTCAAAGATTCGGATATGAAAATTTTTAGATGAAAATTTGAAGATATTAAGATGGGTGAAGAACAAAATATTAATAACTATTTCACAAGTGTTAACGAAATTTTCATTAATATCCGTGGATATTGTGAAAATATGGATGATTCAACTATTGTCATGAAAATTAATGAGAAAATTTACCGATAGTTTTGATCCTAAAGATTCCTCTTTAGAAGACAACTATGATATTAATCTTAATGAATTACATAATATAGTCATTGAATATAAAATTTGAAAGATCTTAGCCTTCAATAAAATGATCAATATTGATATGTCTTTTGAATCCATGAGAAAGATCAAAATAAAAGATGAGGAAATGTCTCAATCAAGTTATTAAGTGGTGAAATTTAAGATGAATATTTCAATAAAATCATTTATTTTTTATCGAAAAGATTAGATAATGTAATTTTTACTATTAAAATTAAATTACCTCTAATGTGATACAACTTTAATTTTAATTGTAAATTTTGATATAAATTTCCCTAAAACAACATTGGAACCTAAGATAGATAATTAAAACCATAGAAAAAGAAATTGGGGAATATCTCAAAATTAAAAACCATGTTTTACGGAAGAAAAAAAGAAATTATTTAAAAGTAGAATAAGAAGTTCAGTTAGAAAAAAAGAAGAGGATAACTCCTAGAAAATTTTCCAATCAAAAGGTTAAACTAACTTCATGAATCGTGTTAAAATGGGATTTTACATTTCATAAAGTGTTGATGATGAAATTGAATGAAAATAGATAGAACACATATTTGAAAATTAATTAAACGAATTCCATAAGAAAAAAATATCAAGAAGGGAAAGGATTTTTAATGAATGAAAGGGATAAGATAATTGAAAAAAAAATATCAAAATAAATAGATTCATTACATTGAATAAATTAAAATAAAATAACAAAAAGTGGATAAATTGGAAAATATAGTAGTGGACATTGAAGAAAAAAACTCTCTCAAAGAACAATAATAGTCAAAGACTCGGTTTAAATTTCTTGAGGCACATAATATCTCAAAAAATATTTGAGAAGAATTCAGCAAGGATATTGAGGTTAAGGTAGAATCATCCCAAATTGGTGAAAATATTTGTTCATATAAGTATGTTTATTCATCAATTTTCAAATCTAAAAATAAATCTGTAATCTAAAACAATATAGGTCCAAACAATTCATGAAAAATATGTAACATAGAGTTTCGTTCAGCAGAATAAATAAATTCTCCATGAAGATTTTATCCTCTAGAAAAGAGAAAATGTTATTATATAGAATGACATAAACAACAGCCTTCATCAATACATGGAAATTATTATTTGGAAAGATCTATTTTTATAATAAACATCAAGTGTTGTTTAGTATTTTGGAATAAATCATATTTATGATGCTATAATATGTCCCTACCAAATAAGAGACAATAAAAAAGGGGAATATTCTAATAACATAAGAGAAAATTTTCCAATTAAGCAACTAGTTATTAGTAATTTATTCTATCTTCCAAAACACAACCAATTTGACTATTTAAAATAAATTTACCATATATTTGATCAAGAATCCCATATTTTTGCAAAAGTACATGAGTATTCTCACAGATAAAACAACCAAAATTATGTAAGGAAATGGATTCAAAAATTCAAATAACAAATTCAGGTTTCACCAAAATTTCTTTAAAAGTAAGTCGAAAAACCAAGTCATGGAATCTTGATAGTGGATATTCATCACACATGACTGGTGACACAAAATTATTAGAAACATTTATAATCATGAGAGGGGAGAAATAACCTTTGTAAATTATTCTTTATTAAAAAGTTAGGGAGTTGGAAAAACAAATATTGAAGCCCAAAATATGAAGCCAAATAATGAGTTATATTTTGATGGGATGGAGCACAAGTTTCTTAATTTCAGACAACTTTTTGATGAGCTACATGAATTTTTTTTCAAAAAGGATTCATGTATCATAAAAATCACAAAGGATGGAAGAATCAACAATCAATGTAATATAAAAAATGGAAATCTATTTTAAAATTTTTATTCAATTATTTCCTATTATTTGAGTTTCATGGATGAAAAAACTTTGGAATAGAAATCTTGGAAATATTGGTCAAATAATTATAAGTAAAATCTTGAATCATGATATTGTGAAAGATTTTACCAAGACAAATAAAGAAAGGGATGAAATATGTGAAACCTTTTAAAAGAGAAATTGGTGCAAATTTCAAAAAAAGGGGTGGATATTCTATCTTCCATACCCCCTAAATTTATTCATACAGACTTATGTGGACCAATGATACAAATTTATACCATATGTGATCTATATTTCATTAAATATATTGATGATTATAATCGAATGACCAATGTCATGTTTATTGTACATAAATCATAAGAAACAAAAAATAATCAAAAACATTAGATGGAATGATGATAAATAGATAGTTCCATATATACTGAAGATTAGATCATAAAATATAAATTCATTTACATTTGAATATTTTTGAAATTTATCTTTCTAAAGATGTTATCAATTTGCTCCAAAAAAATTGGGTGGCTAAAATAGAGAACGAAAGTATAGTTGAGATATGAAGGACAATATTAGCAAAGCATTACACCAACAATTATTTTTGGAGATATGTTCTATGTAATTCCATACATAAATAGAAAATATGTCTTTTTGAGACCAAAAACACAAAAGTTAGCGTATAAATTATGGTGAAAAAATAAAACTATTAAATACATCATTATTCTTGGAAGACCGTGAATTATAAAAAACAAGAACATAAATCTTGTAAAATTGGAATAAAATTCATAGAAATTAATTATCATAAGATTTCTATCTAATAATATGTGCTTAAAATGTTGGAAAAAATTAATAAATAAGCTGGTTGGGTGTAGTGATGTTAATAAGGGATATTAAATCTGTTGAGTGGGAAGAGTTTATGGGAACCTTTTTCAAAAAATATTTCTCTCGTTCGATGTGAATGAAAATGTAGAATAAATTCCTAGAGTTAAAGAAGAAGAAAATTATATCTATGGGAAGATATGTGATAAAATTTACAAGGCATTCTATCTACAAATTTAGGTTTTTCATGGATCCTAATGGAAAGATTGAAAGATTCTTCTGTGGACTAAGACCCCATCTACAGATGAATCTAGCTGATCAAAACTATGAAAGTTATGAGGAGATATTAAGAAGTGAAAAAAAAAATTTGAACTGGTTTTTAGAGATATTTATAGGTTTCATAGATAAAATTAAAAGAAGAGATCAATGGATCCAAGATTAGGGAGTAACATGGATCATAAAAGTTGAGGAAAGTAAGTTAAAAGTTCCACATGCAGCAAATGTGGGAGGAAGAATTTGGGGAAGTACTTTCCCAGGATATGTAAATGTTGGACCTATTTAAGAGGTGTTCATATTGCACGGAACTATAAAAGTGAGGTGTAGCCTAAACTTCTCAAAACTAACGATAAAGGAAGGATGGTTCAAACCCAGCCAAAAGTCCAATGCTTCGAGTGTGGACTGCTTGGGAACTTTTCCAATCATTGTTCAAATCTAATGTTAGTAGAGAGGAATACCCATCAACCCCAGCATAGCCCAAGGGAAAAATTTTGTGATTTCTATATAATTATAACTAAAATTGAATCTCTAAATAATATGGTGGTAGGTACTTTCATTGTTCACTCAAATATAGTATGTAATTTGTTAGATTATAGTTCTATGCATTCCATTATTTCCTCTAAGTTTATAGAGAATATAGAATCAATTCCAAAACACCTATAAGTATATCTATTAGTCAATACCCTTCAAGGGATTATCCCATACTCAATAGTGTATAAAAAATACAGTATTGACTTCTGTGATCATAATCACATCGATTATATGGATTTTCGTGATCCTTATTAGTGGAAAACATGAAAATGGTTTTTTCCAACTACTTTTCAAGGTTCCTGGTGCATCAATAAGTGAAGGCAGGGTGACAACTTCTTAAAGGGATATTACAACCACTACCCCTACCAAAATGGAAGATGGACAATATCACTATGGATTTTTTCATTAGTATCCTAAGAACATCCAAAGGAAACGATACGATATTGGTTTTAGTGTATCGTCTCACCAATACCGCCCATTTCATTTCTATTGAGGAATATTTTTCTCTTGACCAATTTTCCAAGATATATGTCAAAGAATTTTTAAGGATTCATGGGTTAACACACTCTATCATTTCTGATCATGAATCAAGGTTCACATCAAAATTATGGTGAAGTATTCAATATTCTTTGAGTAACGAATTGAATTTTAGTATGGCACATAACCCCCAAACTATCGGCCAATTTGAATGTTCTATTCAAAAACTTAACCACATGATGAGAACATGATCAATGGAATTTAAAGGTGGATGATATCAACATCTCCCATTATTTGAGTTCTCACACAACAACAGCGTCTATTTCTATGTTCAATTGGTACCTATGAAGCACTGTGTAGGAAGTGATGTAGAACTCCATCTTTTTTGGATGAAGTTGGTAAGATAAATCTGATTGGTACTTTTCTTGTGAAATAGATAACAAAAAGTTCTGTGTTATCCAAAAACATATAAAGGCATCTCAGAGTCAGTAGAAAAGTTATTTTGACAATCGTTAAATGGACATGAAGTTTGATGTTGGTTACAAAGTATTCCCATGAATTTCACTATGGGATAGAGTCATGCAGTTTATTGAGAAATAAAATATTTCCACTAGGTACATTGGTCCCCATTAAATACTTGATCACATAAGAGTAGTAGACTATTTGCTAGAATGTAGACTAAACCTATCTCAAGTTCATGTTGTATTCCACTTATCTCCCATGAGAAAGTACATATGTGATCCTTCACCTGTACTAAATCTTGAGGTGGTACAATTGAAACATGACCTCTATTATGAGGAGAATACGTTGGTGATATTAAACTTTAGAAATAGGTTTTTACGCAAAAATAATATCCACCACATAAAAATGTTGTGGAGGAATCACAAATATGAAGAAGAAACATGAAAAATAGAGGATTCAATGAGACATATATACCCAAACCTTTTCTCAAATAAGAGAATGAGCTGAAATTTTTTGTAATAAATTTCTTAAGGTGGGAATAATATAATTACCTATACTTTTTTAATGATAAATGTTTCATGAAAATGTTTTTTATACTATTTTTTAGTCAAAAAACTATATCTATTTATTAATAATGAAAGTATAAATTGAACTGTGAAAATTATGTTTCACCCGGTATATGATAGTTCTTCAATTATGATTATTGTTCATTATGATCATTAGAAATGATATAATAATTTTAACTTTATTATTAGTGTTTATAAGTAGAAATAGAATTCGATAAATAATGCAGAAAGGATAAACGATGGGATCAGCAAGTTGGTTCATGCCATATGAAGCCCATTTATCAGAGTTTGAGAGGGAGGGATAAAAACTGGTGTCTTCTCTTGACTAAGCCAAATATGATCATCAACTGGTGAATCTTGAACAATATTTCCTATGGGAGAAGTTTATACTAGTTTAAATTACAACTCATGCAATATTAGTAGAGTCATCCCATAATTCTACCACCATCGCACAACCTACCCTTAGGTCATATGTGGGTATTATAAGGGGTAATATGTCTTGACCTTAGTTACATAATGCATAATTATATTTTTTAAATGAAATTTTTATTCTATTAATTCTATTTTATGATTAATTTCTCTTAATAAAATTTATATGGAATCTGATAAATTGATTTTTCTAATTGAAATCGTACTTTACAAAAAATATATAAAATTATATAATAAACTAATATATTATGAATAATACTTATTTTATATAAATATTATGGTAAAAAACTATTATTTAAATATAAATGATAAAATAATTTTATTTTTTTCAAGTGTCATAAATTTTACTATACAATTTTAGTCATCTATTATTTTTAATAAATATGGATTTATATTTGTAGAAGCATGAATTATAATATTTAGATAATTATTCTAATAAAATAAATATCATTTTTCTAATATTAAACTAAAATTATGTTATCGTGAATTGATGATAATTTTCTAAAATACTTTAATTTTTGTGAACAAATAAAATTACATATTGAGTTTTTCGGTATAATTAATGACTTAATAATTCTATCATAATGATGTAATAACAAATTAAACTTTCCAAACAACCCAAAATATGTTATTTTATTAATAAAAACTATTTTAATATATTTTAATTGGTTTCTAAATATATAATTTACCTTCCAAATTATAAAATGGAAACTTTAAGATTAAAAATGTTTTTTTCTAAAAACATTAACATTACTTGAAATAATAAGTAATATAAAATTATGGTAAAAATTTTGGATTAAAATAACATAATGTTTCCCTAACTTTCCAATACAATGGGAAAATTCCAATGGAAATCCCTTGTTTTTCATTTTCTACAACCTAGGTTTAGAAGGCCTATATTTGGAAATTAATAAAAAAAATCCCACTTTTTCTACAAATACCCACCCATATTTTTATTTCCCATTACATAAAATTTATCCTCTATAGATATATGATATTTTTATGTTCCATGTTTTCCTCCAAATGTGTCCTTAATCCCCCAAGTTCCCAATATTTATGTTTTTGGAGATACTCTTCATGGTAAGAGAAATTCCCTTCTCCTCTATTCATTTCAAGAACCTCTTCTTGTATATGTCTTCTAAGTTTTATGGTCTGTATATCTTATATAACTTTTATTCATTCCATTACTATTAAATTATTTATTATAAATGTGATACCAAAGTACCCAATCTTTTTACTCTTTTCTCAAATCATTTTTTATACTTGTTATGCTGCTGATTTTACTTATCAAAATTTCTCTCTTCTTCTCAAGAAATTCCATTTTATTTTCATTTTTTAAATTCTTTAACCTCTTAATTTTCAAAATGTATTCACCAATATATAAAAAATATTTATTTTATTCCATTATTTATATCCATAAAACCCATAATCACTTTTTCTCAGTTGTAAAGGACATAATTATCATGTTTTTAAAGTACTTTTGAAACACCATGATTTTGAAATGAAACCTATTTTTTTATTATCCATGTGTTATGAAATGATTTATTTTGATCTATGTGGATCAAATAAAAATAAATACACATGAGGGGTTATCCCTGATAGTGCTCTAATTAATTGGGTAGAGAATTTAATCTCTATAGATTACATGTTTTATGATCCCTTGGTTAATAACCTTGGTTATTTTTACAAAACCTAGATTAAAAAACCTTAGTTATATGATTTTTAGTGTCTTATTTAAATATTGTATCCAAATATTCATGTTATTATTTATATTCTTTTTATTATGATATAACCCCTTTTCCGTCACTCAATCTATTATTCCTCAAGTTCTTATTGGTATTTCTCATTGTCACATGTAAATTGTTTTCCTTATTTTCCCTTTACATGGCCATATGATCACTCTTTCCTTTTATTTATGTCTCTGGGTTATAATATATAGTAAATAATCTTTTATGTACCTATGATGAATCCTTTCAAGTGGATTAGAATAATATTTTATGTCTTCATGTATTATCTAGCTTATTTATAAGAATCTAAATTTCAATATAACCTTTTTTTAAACCATGTAAATGAAAAGTTATGTAATAAAAAGGTATCATGACATAATAATAAAGGATGAGAATGATAAATAGTTGGAAATTGTGTTATGTATCTTGCATGATCATCGTCTAAATTATAAATTTTTAAAGTGTTATTTTTTGATAGAAGTCGTAAATTTCATTGTCCATTTTATCTATGAAAAAGGTGTTTATATGGATTTATAATAGATATAGGTGGTTTTATCTTGGAAACCTAAAATAATTTATTTTAGATACATATTTTCCTTAGCATGGACGGTTATTACCAATAATTTGTTTAGGAATTTTTATAACTAGATTCATTATTGATAGCTTTGACATGGAAAAGTGTTTCATTCCAATGCAATAATAAATGTTAGAAGTATTTTCAAGAGAATAATTTTTACCTGAAATCACCATAGATCATGATATTTATAGAATATTTTCAAGGATATATAGTGTATTATAATGATTCGAGATGTGGGATGGTTTGTTTTCTCATGAAAGGAGATGATGTTATTGAATATAGCTCATTGAAGTTACGGTTTCGTTATAAGAACATCCCAACACAAGATTTGGAATTAGATATATTGGTCCATGAATGGATGACCAAGAATATTCAACTTTTTCATGATAATTTCATGGTGTTTATGGATTATAAGATATTGAAATGCATTTTCTCACAAAGATATTTAAATATGAGGAAAATAAGATAAATGGAATACTATAAAATGTTCAACTTTTACTTAAGGTATACACTAGGTAATGTAAATTTAGTGTCATACATATTACATAAAATTCATATACTTTTTTGGTGAAAGAGGCTTCAGATCAATAGTAGATAATTTTATTGATAATCAACATATAATTGAATTTTTAAGATTGAGGTAGTATGGTTATTTTCTTTTCGGGTTCTTTTGTTCCTGATTTGGTTTAGAATATTAAAGAGGAACAAACATCTAATTAAAAATGATTGTATATGACGTCAAAACTCAATGGTGGGAATACCATATAGGTGTGAAAGCTAGATGGTAATTACATTTGGGTTTTAGATATCAGATCATGATAACTTTATCTTGTCAAAAATCATTAATTATTTCCACCATTCGATGTTGGATTTTCATCCAGGAATTAAAAAAATGTATAAAGAGTTGAAATCATATTTTTTGGGTTTTAATTAAAAGGGAGGTAGAAAATGTCACTTCGAGATTCCCCACATGTCATCAATTTATGGAAGAGCACAACCAACCAATGAGTATGTTTTAGTCTTTTCTGATTCCCATGTGTAAAAAGGAGAATATAGTTATTGATTTTGTGATAGGTATACCAAGGACAATTTTGAAACACGATTTCATGTGGGTGATATCAGATCAACTCACAAATTCATCCCATTTAATTACTATTTTTTGACATAATTCATTGGATTACTTGTTAAAAAACTATCTTTGAGAAGTGGTAAAAAGTCATGGCATACTGGTTTCAATAATATATCATTGAAACCCATCTTTGTATCTTATTTTTATGTCCTTATTCCAAGACCGTAGAAATTAGTTAACCATGATAACGGGATATCATCATCTAATGGATGGAATGTTTTAATAAACTATTAAAAAATTGGCGGACATACATAAGTGTTTTTCATGGATTTTGATGGCTCATAGAAGGAGAACATACCATTAGTAGAATTCCTATATAAAAACAGTTATCCTGACATGATACATATGGATCCTTTTGGAGCATTGTATTTCTCATTCTCCACTTTTTTGGGTGGAAATATGTGTGACTTCACTGGTTGGATGAGGATTTGTTCAAATGATAATATATAAAATTTAGTTGATCTTAAAAGGGATAGAGAAATCCAAGAGTCATCAGAAATCATATGGGGATCATCGTCAATGTTCATTTTCATTTAAGGTGACTAATGATGTGTTATTCATAATATATTTAAGAATTGGGAATAATCATTTTGGTATGTAGTGAAAGTTATCTCCTTGATGAATATACCCTTTTGAGATACTTGAACGTTTAGTGAGGTGGAATATCAGTTTTCATTGCTACAGGAACATGATTTTTATCACTGGTATGGATCCTTTTAAATTTATTATAATTATTTATCTTGGGCCTAATGTGGATTCCATATATGTTTATAAATATTTTAGGGGTATTGAGTTTTTTTTTAGAGCTTAAAACCCCGATCAGCGGAGAAAACACTATATCGCACGGTTAGTAAACACTGTGTGGCCCAACCCTCACAGTCTCTCCTAACCATGTAAGGCTAGATAGTGGAGTGAATAAAGGTGAATCATTTTCCATAACTATTTTATAGGGGCCATGTGCTTGTTTTTTTCCTCTTCCATTATTACCATATCCATTTCACACGATTGGCACGTGGTTTAGTCAATCGTTTCGCCAAATCGTGCACCTCAATTTTTCTCAGGTAAAATTAATATTTCACCCTTAATGAATTGTAAATGAAATTCTCGGAAACTTTTATAAATGAAATACCATTATTATAATTATTTCATGTAGTATAATCTCATAAAATCACATTAATAACACATAAAAAACATTATAAATGAATAATTAATGAAATAAAAGGCATTTCTAGAAGTTAAGGAACATATAACAAAGGAATAATAAGTTGACCATTGCAATAGAAACATGACACGTATGAATATTAAACTTGAAAATTGAATAGTAACATCAATAATGAAAGTATAAATAAATGTATCCATCTTATAAGTGAAAAAGTATATAATTATATCATAGTATAAGTAAATAAATATTTGAAAAATTATTCATTGAGTGTTGGTATTTTTATAAGTCAAAAATATTTATTTACAATATTATGAATAATTTAACAATTTAAAACAAAACATATTTTACTAAGAAGTATTCATAAATTATTTTTTTGATATATTATGATTATAAAATAATTTTATTGCACCTTTGTTAATTTTTCAAAGTGATATATAATCAGTTATAGTTTAAAATCTGTATTTTTAAAGTAAATTATGATTTTAATTAAAAATTAAATTACTCATATTTAGAAAATTATTTTCATAAAATAGATTTAATTTTTTAATTATACAAATTGAAAAATGAATAGGGTGGATTTTCAGGATGTTTGTGAAATACTTATATTTTTGGTGAATAGTAAAATATG
Organism: Viscum album; assembly: GCA_963277665.1. Taxonomy (NCBI): domain Eukaryota; kingdom Viridiplantae; phylum Streptophyta; class Magnoliopsida; order Santalales; family Viscaceae; genus Viscum; species Viscum album. Next base: position 65,649,457 of record OY728139.1, read on the forward strand.
GCAATTTAAAATATATATTGATTTAAAAGTAAAATACAGTATTCATTTAGTCCTAGATAATGTATTTACACTTAGTTCGAACTCACATGATCTAATTACTATATTTTGTCTCGATAATCAACATTATTTCCTGTCTTGAGAAAAATAGTACACTAATGAATTAAATAATGAGACAACACCCCCTCTCATCTACTATAAATGCCACCCCTCACCAGTTCTTCTCCTTACACCTCTCAAGACATGAAACATGTCCGAATTATATTAAAATAACCTAAAAATACCATACCCCAAATCCGATAACTTTTTTCCTTAACAAATGAGAAAAACCAATCCCCTAAGGAGGTTCTCATGAAAAATGAATCAAGAGGTAAAACCCTCTTCCTTTTCTTTTAATTTCTTTTCAAGTTCCTTTTTTTATTTGTCTCTCATAACATACCCTCATCCAAATTGTATGATAACTCCAGTACCATACATATATTGTAGATTTTTTATTCTAATAGAATAATTCATCGTCATCTCTTTTTCCCTCCCATTTTATACTTAAAATGAAAACACCGTATGTGATGTGTTAATTTATCACATTCAAGGGAGATAACATTTTAATTTCTACTATTTTATTCAAGAATTTCCAAGGAAAAATATATTATTGATCCAGATTGTAATATATTTATTATGTATTATTTAATGTTTTAAACTCATTTTTTGTACAATAAATTAATTTATTAAACAAAATTAGTTTTTTGTGACCAAAAACCCCCAAAATAAACCAAAACGATTATCATTAACTGATTATCTAATGATTAATCCTCACCCAAAATAACCAAATGAAAAATATAAAAAATTAATATTATTTATTTTCATTAATAACTTTTAACTCCAATTCTATAAAAACCATTATCATCTTACATGATTATTTGTACATTTATATAAGTTAATTGATCATGAAAACTAACAAAAACAAGCATCCCGAACAATGAAATTGATCATTTAACTTATCAAAAATTCCATAAATGAAATTACTAAAATTATAATGAATAAAATACATATATAAAATGTTCATAATTAATTAATTAATGGATTTAATTTGATTATTCATGACATTAAGATCAACTGCAGAATCATTTCAGACATAAGGTATGGGATTCTACCTGAACCTCTATTATTCCTTCTAGTTATTCTTTATCTCTTTTAACCCAAATAAAATTATCTTTTATTTTTATAAAAATATTCTAAATTATGTTTATATGTTCTAAACTCAAGTATAAAAATCCATCCAACCTTCTTTTTTAGGGATATACTTTTTTTTGAAAGGTTCTCTACTCGATTCTTCCCGATAAGCTATCCCGATTTAAGGGAACTTCCCAAATTATTTCACATTTTAAAATAAACTCCATAATATATATTAATCCAACATTAATTTCTTAAATACCACATTTTATAATTAGAAAATACCTTTCTTTATTTCAGGTTTTATAAAAATAATTGTTCTATTTTCATTTTAAAGAATGTTAAAAGTTTTCCTCTAAACTATACAAAAATGTTTTATTTCTTGAGTTTCTTAACCACACTTTTCACATCAGTTTGACATAAATTCTAATGATATATTCCAATATTCCTTATTAATTTCCATCAATTTTATAAATTAATCCTCTCATTGACACCACTATGATATTTCATATTGCTATTACTTTTGACATAATTATGATACTCAATTATTACCATGGGTAACCCTTGTGTCTATGTTTGATTGCTTATGTATGATTATTTATATGAAAAAAATATTAATTAACATGTTATTATGGGTGAAACCATATAGATATCAAATGCATTGGGAAATTTTTAGTCTTGTGAGACGTTCTTTGCAACAGTCTTGGTAGTTATCCTTGACTCGTGCCTCATGTGCAACGGTCTTGGTGTTTAGCCTTGACTCATGCTCCTATATGTGAAATGATCCTTGAATCATGATAAATTAAATTTTTATGTTGATTCCAAATTACTATGAATCCATGAATATATGATCCCATGTTAAGATAACCATTTTTTATTTCTTTTTATATCAACATGTTATGTCTTCTAACACATGTGCTAAGATTTATTATTAGGTTTATTACCTTACTCAAGTTTTATCTCATCCCTTTATTTATGTTATCCCTAGGTTATCATATGCAGATGTGAGGGATAAAATAAATTTAGGATCTCATAATGGATTATAAATTTATAAATGTTTTATTTAGTCCCATTTTTTTAGTTTTATATACCTTGTCTTCCAAGACACTAGACTTTATGATCCTTGGATTTTAATTTAATGTTTAATTATGATTAAAATCATGTAATGATGTGTGTAAAGGAAACAATGGCTATAGATTATATCAAAAGAAAATTTTATTTATTTATGGATATTAGGAATAGATAAATTTAGAAATAACCTTAGGGATAATACTATGTATGAGGTAACATACCTTAATTTTGGTAAGTATAAGGTAAGTGGATTATCAAGAAATATATCCCTATATGGATACTAAAAGTTGATGTGGTTCTAGAATAGATTTACCTAGGCGGGAAAACTATAACAAGGTGCTACAGTCTTGACTTGAGGAAAATTGGTACACAACAACAGGCCTTACTACACACCTATTTTGACACTCTTAGGGGAATATTATTTGATAAATTCATAAACTTATTAACATACATTGTTAACTAGAGAAAAATGCCCATACGAATTATTTTAGGAAATATATCATGTATAACTTAGATTAAAACTTAGGGTTTCACAATTTAGAATATTATTTTCCTTTAAGAGTTCTTCCTCTTATATTGTATGTTTATTTCTATGATTATTAGCTAATTATTAAAGCTCCAAAATTGTACTTTCTTTTTATTAATTAAAGTCAAGAAATAGATAAACATTTTCCAATAATAAATGAGATATTTAATGTGATGATTTCTCTAATGATATGCCAAATATGATGGAAATTGATTCTCAAAACATCGTGATAGTACCTACCCAGCTGGCTCAAGTTATTAATAATAACTTGAATCAGGTAGAAATCCCTCATTCTCCTAAGAGAGGGAAAGCTTCCATTGAATCCTTCATATAAAAAAGGATTCACATGATTAGTAGATATTTTTATCCCCTATTTGTAGAATAGTGTATTAACCAAATTGAAATGTTATTCACTATCCACCAGTGCTTAGAAGAAGATAAATTCATACTGGCGGTCTATCATTTTGATGGGAAAGCTGATTAGTGGTGGAAAATGATAAAAAATACAATGTCCAAGGAGGAAATTGATTTTATGGATTGGGAGGAATTAAAGAAAATGTTTCTTAATAAATATTTTTCCCAAACCCTCCATCTGAAGTTGAAAATAGAGTTACTGAGACTTAAGTACAAGTTAGATGAGTCTATCAGGTCTTATACAAGAAAACATTACACTGCTTGGAAGATACGCCTTCAGATTTATCATGAACACAAAAATCAAGGTGAATTGCTTATTTAATGGAATAAATTTGATTCTATGAACAGCGTTAGTGATTACAAAAATTTATAGTGTTGAGAATATTTTTTGGCGTTCTCTCAATGATGAAATAGATATTGTAGAGTCTCAATGGTCTCGTGGGACCAATGATAAAAATTATAAAACAGATTCTAATATAGGTGGATCAGAAAATAAATCTCATGATGAAAAAAAGACTGAATGTCCCACATGTCAAAATTGTGGGAATAAGCATCCTGGGAACTTTCTAAAGGGGACCAGGAAGTGCGTAAAATGTTGATGAATGGGGCATATGTCTAAGAAATTTCAAAGGGATATGAATAATTCCACTAATCTAGAAGAAGAAATGATGTTTCATATCAACACTCATCCTATAGTGCATTGTTTCAACTACTACTAACATGGGTATTTTATAAGCCAATTCCCTAAGCCCAGGGTATTTGGAGGAAATCACAACAACATCCAAGGAACCAAAAATGGCTTATTCTATCACTGTTGAAGATGTGGATATGGAAAAATATGTGGTGATAGGTATATTGGTTATCCATTAAAGAATAGAGAAATTACTATTTGATTATAGTTCTACACATCCGTTCATATCATATATGTTTAGTAGGACAAGTCAAACACTACCTCAAAATTTGGAGGTTGGGTTATCTGTGAGAGTATTTGATGGGGAAATTATTTCATCCAAGGTATATAACTCCTCCCTTGTGAATTTTTGTGGACTAATCCTACCAGAAAAATTTTTGAAATTCCCTTGGTTAGAGATTGATGCTATTTTGGACAGGGATGTACTATCTTTAGGCAAAGACAACATCAATTTTCAGGAAAGGTAGATCACTCTTCACATCCCATAAAATCTTAAAATTCATTAAAAGTGTAAGTAGGAAGATTAATGTTCTTTAGAATCATAATCCAAAGTGTGGATATTACTGCCTTATGAACAAGAATATCTTGATCAAATGATTGAGACAAACGAGGTGATCATGCTCCAATACATGCCCATCTTGAAGGATTACACTGATGTATTCCTTGAATAAATTTTGGGTATTCCTCCTGATCATGAGGTCGAGTTATAAATTGAACTTATTATTTTATCACTACTAATATCAAAGAAACATTATATAATTGACATCATTCTGCTGGAAGAGATAATGAAGTGGCTAAAGGAGAATCTAGATAAGGGTTTTATATGCCCGAGTGCTTCACCATGGGGTGCACCAGTCCTCTTCATCAAGAATAAGGATGGATTGATTCACCATTTCATTGATTATCACGTACCCAATAAAATAATTATAAAGAAAAAGTATCCCCTACCTTGGATAGATGACCTATTCAATCAGCCAAATGGGGACACCTATTTCTCTAATGTGGACCTTTGGTCGGGATATAACCAATTAAAGGTGAGGAAGGACGATATTCCCAATAATAACATTCGAATGAGGTATGGACACTAATATTTCATAGTGATTCCCATTATATTCACTAATTCTCTATAAATTTTATTGGATTTAATGAATATACTCATTAGGGATTACCTCAAAAAACTTATGGTAGTCTTTATTAATGATATTATGATATACTCTAATAGTAAGGATAAACATGAAGGTAATTTGAATAATGTGCTGAAAACATTGAAAAAGGAGAAAAAAATATGAAATGTACTGTAAGGAGTAATTATCATTCTTGGGTCATGTTATACCCAACAAAGGAATATTTGTGGACCCTTCCAAGAAAAAGGAAATCAAAGAGTGTCCTAGGCCAACATCTATAATGGAGATCCATGGTTTCCATGGTCTAGTTGGGAATTAACAACTATTTTTGAATAACTTCTCATGATTTTAAAATCTAATGACTGAGCTGCCATTAAAGGGAAAAAAGTGTTTCAATACTCAATAATGTAAATAATGCTTTAAAGACATTAAAATGGGACATATAATTCTTCTAGTACCCACACTCCCAACAAATGGAGAACTCTTTTTGGTGTACATCGATGCTTAAAATATGGTCTTAGGATTTATAATGATTAAAAATGATAAATTGATATCCTATGCCTCAAGGAAAGTAAAAATTCATTACCAAAACTATCTCATGCATGATCTGGACTTGGGAGATGAGATCTTTGTGTTGAAAATATGGCAGTCTTATCTCTATGGGGAGAAGTGTGAGATATACAATTATCACAAGATTATCAAATATATATTCAAAGATAAGGATAATAATATGTTCTAGTGATGATAGTTAGATCTCGTAAAGGATTAGGTCTTCTCAATCAACTACCATCCTGGTAAGCGAAATAAGGTGGCAGATTCTCTAAGTAGAAAAAAAACTGCATATTTATCAGTGATGATAATTTATAAGGTTCCAATATTCTTATACTTACAAAGGATATTCATTGGAATAATTAAATGAGGAACATAATATATATTTTCTCAAATGATTTCTCAACTTTCCCTAGTAGAGAAAATAAATGATTCTCAAAGAAATGATGTTGAAATTTAGAAAAGTGTGGAAGCTATCAAAAATTGGAAATCCTATGAGTTCAAGATTTATGAAGATGGAGTCATAAGATTTGGGTTACGAATATTTTTACCATCCAATCCATAGATAGAGAAAGATCTTATGAATGACACACATAGTCTAAACTTATCTATTCACCCAAGGAGAACAAACATGTATGTAGATCTTCAAGAGAACTTTTGGTGGGACAATATGAAAAATGAGATCACTGAATATACATCAATGTGCATGGTATGTCAAAAAGTGAGTGTTTAATGGAAAAATTCTAAAGGGATGATGCAACCATTACCCATAACAACATGGAAATCGGAAAACATCCCCATAGACATTGTCACTAGACATCCAATGAAATTTATAGGGAACAATTATATATGGGTTATTATGGATAATCTTATAAAGACAACTCACTTTACTGAATTTTGAGATGAATTATTGTAATGCCCTAACCCCAGTTACCCAAAGTTAGTGCTTTATTACATAACATTGGCATGATACAACGAATCATGTCCCGAAGGATAAATCAGTTTAGTAGTCTTGGATAATAGATTACATACATGAACGTTACATTACACCTTAGAAAATAAAAACCCAACATAAATGACCCTTTGAGAACGCCATTATACCCTAGATTAACCCTATATATCAATCATAATACACTTCTTGGAATCATTGGAAAATAAAACATAAGAAAGGGGTGAGCTCAAACATTCAGTAAGAGTAATAAGTATAGTATAAGATAACATAAACATTTGGTATGGTGAATAATTAAAAACACAAGCCATTACAAATAATAAACATGAATACTTTATGGTAGGAATATGTGATGAGTGAATAATTACATAATAAAATAAATTCATGGGTATTCTACTAGTCGAATAACCACATCAACCATCAATATTATTTTTACAATGGGGGAATGTATAATTATGTACATTCGGAACATTTTTTCAAGGCCTTGACAAAGATGTCTGAAAATGATTAAGGCCTCGGACAAAACCATATATCAAATTGGGAAAGGCCTCAACCAATTCCATGTCTAATTGTCTCATGAGACCTACTGATGCACCGAGGAGCTATAACAGGCTCTACCGGTCACTTACTAAGTCTAATACATTCCTCATATGAAAAGGTTGAAACAAAACATATACATCAGTATTAAAACTAGCATATGAAATGTCAGTACATTAACCCAAAACCATGAATGGTATAAAAATATCACATCCACAATCAAATATATCACAAATCCTTCAATACAATATGGAATATTTTTATCCTAATAAATCAACCTCGATCAAGAATAATACCTTATAAGTTTTGTTGACATAGTTGAAAATAATCGGTAAAAATATTTACGAGAAATATCCATTTTTCATGAAATCATTTAAAAGTCACAATTTATTAAGGAAGTATTTTAAAATATAGTTTAGAATAAAAGTGTCTCATACCACTTTGAAACTTTTTAAAGGAATTAACTTTTTAAAACATTCGTGTCCATATAAATAAATCTTTAAAACCATTTTGAAAACATGGACATTAAGGAGAAAGGTTTATAAGAATAAATCATTAAAACATTTAAAATGCTTTTTTAGTAAAAAAGTACCTTAATATAATTCCTTTGAAAACTCTTTTATGAAAAAGGGAAATAGATAATAAATATTTCCTTGTATATACTTGCATAAAAACAACCGTGGATGATAAAGATATTGTGAAATTAACCCTTACCTTGCACTTTCCTTTGGTCGAGGGTACGTTTAACCTCTTTTATAATTACCATAGTATGTTATTGAATTATACCAGAGCCATATTTATATTTATTATATCATAAATGATTGATTTATGACTTTATACTACACATTTAATAATCATTTCCTTGTTAAATTAACATTTTGGGTGATAATCGCTTTCTTTATCGTACATGTTTTTACTTGTTATACTTGATCATATCATTTAGATCATGATTTGAATACTTAAAGAATAAAAATCTTGATTTATATATCATAAATATTTAAAATATAAATATTTATAATATATATATATATGAAATGGAAGGTACTGTTTATAGAGGCGGTATGTCGTACGTACACATAAATGTTGTTTTCGTTTCCATATCCTATTGAACAAAAGTAAGTGAATAAGATATATGTAAGTACATAAATATATATATATATATATATATATCCAATATCATTATAATCTCTTTGAATTTTTATATTATATGGTTAATAAACTTACTATAATAAGAAAAGAGAACTCTATGTGGTTCATTATAAATATATATAACCTTATCTAATTCTTTTGGCCTAACCTTAGATTTTTAGGAATATTATATCAATTAATAATATAATATTTGTTTTAGAAACTCAATTATATCAATTTTGACACTATTTAGTATTTTTTTTTAAATTACATAAAAACAATATCACTCTGAATAAAATTTATTTAACCAACACTAACATGTCATAGTAACCTATAAAATAAATGTAATTCATCAGATGTCCCAATGTACATTTATTTGGATATTTATGATATCAATTATTTTAAACATTCATTAATAAGCTCATTAATGCATCATAATTATGTCAAAAAGAAATTACATTATTTAATTTCTAACAATTATAAATAAAATACTATTTTGTAGGAAATTTTTTTATCTTTCTAATGAATATTTATAGTAAAATTCATCTTATGTATAACCCCTTATTAAAATGGTTTAGTTATTGAACATTGAATTTAACTCTTTTAACTCTTCTTTAAATAAAATACTAATAAATGTCATAATCTAATCCAAGTCTACCAAAGAGGGAAATATTTTATTCCTAAGGTTGTCTATGTTCTCAATACACTTATCCAATAGAATTAGGACATGTGTTAGGATAATTATGATATCATTTTTACCCTTCATTGCCCTATTTACTTTTAACCGTGGTAAATAAGTCAAAAGTTACTATTCCACAAAAATTATTTTCATCTTATTGAGCCACATTTTACTTACTGATATTAACTGTGTCTCTCATATTTTTTAAATTCAACTCACAGAAGTGGTAAAAATAAGTTTTATGCAGATTTGCAAATTCCTATAGGAGGTAGGAAAAAGAGGGTAAAAAGTTCGATAAAATTTTATATATCTAAACTTATTATAAAATAACTCCAATGAATTACATTGAACTTATATAGGTATTATATATCTATTTTAACTTAATATAAATTAAAATAAAATAACTAATTATTAAAAAAATGTCGGTTTTAAATAATAATGCATTCTTTCTCACTATTCATCAAAAATTGAAAGTTTTCAGAAAAATACCAAAAAATTACCACAAGATAATTTTGATATTATAAATTCAAAAATGAATTTTATTTAATCAAATTCAAAACATAGAATTTTAATTTATTAATTTACAATTAATTCCGACTGTCAAAACCAAAAAGCGGGTTTTTAAAAAGAAAACACTATCCAAAGATTGACTGGTGTTTATGTCAAATTTAAATGTGATATTAATTATAATGACCTAAATTGTATTAAATTATAAAAATATAATCTAATTATGCTTAAAAACCTTTTAAATTCATAATTTAACTCTATATATTATTTCGATTAAAAAAGTTGTTTTCAATTAAAACATAGTATTTTTTACTATTCATCAAAATATGAAAGTTATCAGAAAAGTACCAAAAATTTATCCAAACTACAATTTTATATCCCACTTCTACAAAATAATTTAATTTCATTAAATTTAATATATAAAAGTGTCAAATATTGTTTTTAAAAAGGGTTCGCCATTAAAAGGCGATAAAATTGTGTTTTTTGAAAAATACTTCTTTTATCTGAAAAAAATAAATTTGTTCTTATGTTATGTCTAATAAACACATAATATGGATGTTAAAATTATATAGAGTATATAATATTCATAATACAGTTAATAATATTCATAACTGCTTTTTGAATAGCTAGTTTAGTAAGTTGTGGTGTGCTCGAACTCGGTGTCATGTGTAGTGCAAGCTAATGAATTAATTTAATGAGATAACGTACTATGAAATCTTGGGGTGTTACATTCTCCCCTACCTCAATAAATTTTGTCCTCGAAATTTGAAATTTTTTTGAAAAAAAATGGTTTAAAATAGGAAAATGCTATTGTGGAAAACCCACATCAGAAATGGGGTTAATAAAATTTAGTCTTAATAAGAGGGAAAGGGAAATGAAAAAGTCACCACCAAATTATGATCCCGATTAGAAAAACATTGGTGGAAATTAGAGACACATAATTGGAGGGAAAATGTAAATATTTATAGGGAGTGATTGAGGTCATAAATTATAAACAAGTGTAAAATTTAGGGCCTCAAAACCATCAATCTAAGATGATGTAAAATATCATCGGTTCAAAAAAAACATATGGTATTAGGATAACACATTATTGGTTGTAAGATACCTTCCCTAAAGTTTAAGAATTAATTTATTCATAGGATAAGAGGATATATATATATATATATATATACTTGACAAGTTGAGTTTCATTCTTCAACTAATTCCTACCACAAACTCATCTTTCACTCCAAATGATAATAGAATTCAAAAATATTCTATTTATCCTAATCATATAGGGTTCCAAAAATAATGAATTTATAATTCATTTGTCAGAATATTTATAAAAACTACATTATACATACCATACATTGTGTATGCCAGTGGTAAGTGATCCACCCTTATCGCCCATCAGTTACGGGTTCAAGTCTCACAGCCTTCCTGGACACAATGGGTTGCCGCCCGACCTCCGGGTTGTCCTTTTCATAAAAATAAAAAAATAATATTAATAAATGATTTAACCTTAAAAATAGTATCCAATTTCAAACTTAATTCATTCCAGCCTTTAGGCTTATCCAAAACACTTCTTCCCAAATATAAAATGAAAAATTTATAAGGAAGGTAAACACAATGAAGATCTTTTTTTTTCACTTAATAACATGTGAATACCTTAATCATGTATTCTTATAAAACATGGTAACTCCCTCAATTACCATAATACCTTATTTATTACATTCATGACGCCTTATTCCTTATAATATACTTGATATATTCCTTATATCCAAAAATTTTGAATACTCCAACAATGATGAAATAAACAAACCATTAATCAGTTTCAAGGTAGTCAAGAATATCCAATATAATTTATCCAAATAGACAATATCCTATTCCAAAATTAATACCTCTATATCAGGATTATATTAAGGTTTATCTTTCCACCAACCATGTATTTTCCAAAAAAAATAACTTTTTTTGAGTTACTTTTCATAAAACCATATAATCTCAAATCCTCAATAAAATAGTACTCCAGCACAATCCTTATTTATTTCTATAATTCATATAACTGGTATATCATTGATTCAACACTAAAATGAAAAAATTCTTTAATGAAAACATAAGAACGCTATTCATTCCTCTTCATCTCTGGTTGTATCATAATTTGATTATTATCCAATAGCATCATTTGCAGTATACTCTGATGACTACGACATTGATTCCCGTAGTGTCGCAACTCATTGAAGATGAATCATTTTACCTAGGAAACCATTTTCTTACCCATTAAATCATGTACTTGGTGTCCTTTTTCTCCAAACTTATAAAAACTCACATTCCCATCAAGAATTTACCAAGGTGATTTTTTCCACAATTATCTCATGTGGGAAAATCATTCTTTCCCCTCTTCCCATTACCCAAATTTCTCTCTACCATCCTTTTCTTCTCTTGCTTCCCTTCAAATCCATAGGATTCAAAGAATTCTATACTTATCTTATTAATACGTGATAATATTTCGTCATATATTGATAATAAGTGGGAGACTATTTTTCATCTAAATGTTGGAATAATACCATGAAGTATTTGATCCCTCTTACTTTTTAGATAACAGGTATTGTTGGAGTTCTCATTCCTTCTACTGGGAACCATTTCTAAACAGTGTCATACACTAGGTCAGTTTATGAACCACAATTCAATATTTCCAATCTTGTATAATACCTAACGTAAATTGAACAGTTTATGGATATAGACCATAATCATAAAAAAAAATTCTTTGAGGATGTATTTACTCATAAATCCTTTATAATTCCTTGTAATGAAAATGTGAATTATACTAAGAATAACCCCCAGAAGTGTAATAACCAATAGTGCAGTAAGGCACGTTTTCATGCACCAGTTCCCGTACGAGTCTAGATCAAAGCGGTGTTTTATGGTTTTACCCCTCGGTACATCTCTGCCAGAGCCACCTCTACCTACTCATATCCATACAAGAGTGTATTTCTCTGAAAATTTACAAAATATCTACATTACTAAAATTATATGAAATTCTTATATACTAATCCCCAAATTTTATCTTAGGATAGTGTTCTCTAATCAGAGTTTTTCTAAATCTATTTTTCAAGGTTTTTAAGAAACTTCCTCTGATACCAACTGTAACACCCCGACCCCAGTTACCCAGAGTCAGTTCTTTACTACATAACATTGTCATGATACAAGGAATCAAGTTGCGAAAAAATAACCAGTTTAGAAGTCTTGGAAAATAGATTACATACATGAACATTAAATTACACCTTAGAAAATAAAACACAACATAAATGATCATTTGAAAATGCCATTATCCCCAAGCTTAACCCTACATATCAATAATAATACACTTATTGTAATCCTGGGAAAATAAAACATAAGAAAGGGGTGAGCTCAAACAGTAATTAAGAGTAAGAAATACAGCGGAAGATAACATAAACATTCATCATGGTGATTAATTGAAAACACATACCTTTACAATTAAAAAATATGAATACTTTATGATAGGAATATGAGATAAGTAAATAATTTCATAATAATATATTGTCATGGGTATTAGAATAGTTGAATAACCACATGAACTATCAATATTATTTTCATAATGAGGGAATGTATAATGCCCTACATTCTGAACATTTTTTCAAGGCCTCAAACAAGATGTCTAAAAAGAATTAAGGCCTTGGCCAAAACAATATATCAAATTGGGAAATTACTTGTCCAATTCCATGTCTAATTGTCTAACGACATCTACGGATGCATCGAGGAGCTATATAGGGCTCCCCCCATCACTTACTAAATCTAATACATTCCTCATGTGAAAGGGTTGAAACATAACATAAGCATTCATCTTAAAACTAGCATACGAAATGTCACCAATTTAACCTAAAACCATGAATTGCATAAAAATAACACATCCACAGTCAAATATATCACAAAACATTCAATAAAATATGAAAGATTTGTATCATAATAAATCAACCTCGATCAAGAATAATATCCCATAAAGGATGTTGACATAGTTGAAAATGATCAGTAAAAATCATTGAGAGAAATATCCATTTTTCATGAAATCATTTAAAAGTCGCATAATTTATTAAGTAATTCATTTAAAATATAGTTTTGAATCAAATTTTCACAAAAAAATTTGAAACTTTTGTAAGGAATTAACATTTTAAACATTCATGTTCATATAAATAAATCCTTAAAACCATTTTGAAAACATGGACATTAATGAGAAAGGTTTTGAAGAATAAATACTCAAAACATTTAAAATGATGTTTTAGTAAAAAATTACTTTAAAATAATCCATTAGAAAACTATTTTATGAAATAGGGATATAGAAAACAAATATTTCTCACTAGATACTTACGTAAAAACAACCTCGTATGATAAAGATATTGTAAAATTAACCCTTACCCTGCACTTTCCTTTTATCGAGGGTACATTTAACCTCCTGTATAATGACCATAGTATGTTATTAAATTATACCAGAATAATATTCATATTTATTATATCATATTTTATTCATTTATGACATTAAACTACCCATCTAATAATGATTTCCATGTTAAATTGACATTTTGGGTGATAATCGCTTTCTTTATCACACGAGTTTTAAATTGTTATTATTGATCATATCACTTAGATCATGATTTAAATACTTCCAGAATATAAACCTTGATTTATATATCATATATATTTAGAATATAAATATTTATAATATATAGATATATGAAATGGAAGGCACCGTTTATGGAGACGGTAGGTCGTACGTACGCATAAACGTTGTTTCCGTTTTCATATCGTATTGAATGGAAGTAAGTGAATAAGATATATGTAAGTACATATATATATATATATATATATCCAGTAGAATTATTATGTCATATATTACATACTTATTAATGATATATATTTTATAACCATCGTTGAATGGAGAACGTGGAAATGATCTCATCGCATCGTGGAGATGGTAATCCTTACGTACGCACACACGACAAAATCATTTTATTGATGGAGAAATAATATGTAATTGGATTCTATATCACATCTAAAAAATCCTTAAAATTTTATATTTATTATTTACATCAGTTGTACTCATAATTATACCCATCCAAATAATGAATTGTTTGAATAAAATACTACACCACAACGTGGAGATTTTGATCTGTACGTACGCACATATGGTGACATTCTCATTTATAGGATGGATAGAATAATGAATATGGTTGTAAAATTTTTAGAATAAAATCAATGTATATATAATATATTGGATTTATTATTTTATAATGTAAACAACAAATAAAGAGGAAGTAGAAGAAGAAAAGAACATAAAAGAGGTGATGAAATATTTACCTCTTCTTCAGGTTCTTCCTTTTGATTTGATAAAAAGGGCTCCATAAGATGTCTTTCTAACTGAAGGAAGGCATCTAGGATGAATTTGGAAATTTTGGGAGGATATTTGGGTAGGGGATGGCCAAGTCAAAAGGATTTGGAGGTGTGAAATTAAGATAAGGGTAAGTACCTTTTATAAGAGAGGTGAGGGTCACTTTAGGAAAAGCTAGAAATATTTTTCTATAATAATATAATTTTCAGTTTCTAATGAATCCAAAATGAATTATTTAAAGGATAAAGTTGGTATGGGCCGTAAAACACTCAACCAATAGGTTTTAGATAGGTTTAGGTCATCATATTAACCTTATCTTTATGATTTAACTCTTAGTTAAATAGTTTGACATTTATCATGCCTCTTTGTATTTTTATATTATATGGTTAATAAACATACTATAACAAGCCAAGAGAACCCCATGTGGTTAATAATTAATATTTATAACCTTATATAAGTCATTTTCCATAACATTATATTTTTAAGAATATTATATCAATTAATAATATATTATTTATTTTAAAAACTCAATTATGTCAATTTTGATACTATTTAGTATTTCATTTTTTTGAAATCCATAAAAAACTCTATTACTTTGAATAAAATTTATTTAACAAATCCTAACATGTAACATTGACCTAAAAAAATTTATATTTCATAAAAAGTCTCAATTTACATATATTTGGATATTTATAATATCAATTAATTTAATCTTTCATTAATAAGGTAATTACTACATCATCATTGTGTCATAGTTAAATTAAATTATTTAATTTCTAAAAATAATAAATAAAATACCATTATTTAGGAAATGTTATTATATTTCTAATTAATATTTATAGTCAAATATATCATATGTATAACCCTATATTAAAAATGGTTTAGTTATTAAAAATTGAATTTAACTCTTTTAACTCTTCTTTAAATAAAATAATAAAAAATGTATTAATCTAATCCAAGTGGACCAAATAGGATCATATTTTATTCCCAAGGTTATATTTGGTCGAATTACACTTATCCAATAGAATTACGACATTTTTTAGGGTAATTATGATATCGTTTTTACCTTTAATTACCCTATTTACTTTTAATCATGGTAAATAAAATTCAAAAGTTAATATTCAACAAATATTATTTTCATCTTCTTAAACCACATTTTACTTACTGATATTATCCATGTCTCTCGAATTTTTTAAATTCAACTCACAGAAGCAGGAAAAGTATGTTTTATGCAGATTTTCAAATGCTCCTATGAGGTGGGTAAAAGACGGTAAAAAGTTCGATAAGATTTTATATATCTAAACTTATGATAAAATAATTACAATTAATTAAATTTTACTTATATAGGTATTATATATCTATTTTTATTTAAAATATATTAAAATAAAATAACTAATTATTTAAATAAAATGTTGATTTTAAATAATAACGTAGTGTTTTTCACCATTCATCAAAAATAAAAAACTTTCAGAAAAATACCAAGAAATTACCCTAAGATAGTTTTTATATTCCAAATTCGAAAATAATTTCTATTTAAAAAATTCAAAACATATAAGTTTCATTTATTAATTTAAAATCAATTCCCACTATCAAAACCAAAAATCTTGTTTTTAAAAAGTAAAAACTATCAAAATATTGACATCTGTTTATGTCAAATTTAAATGTGAAATTACTTATAATGACCTACATTGTATTAAATTATAAAAATATAATCTAATTATACTTCAAAAAATTTGAAATTCATAATTTAACACTATAAATTATTTCGATTAAAAAAGTTGGTTTCAATTAAAACATAGTATTTTCACTATTTTTCAAAATATGAAAGTTATAAAGAAAGTTTATCCAAACAAACTTTTATGTCCCGATTATAAAGAAGAATATAATTAAATTAAATTTAAAATTTAAAAGTGTCAAATATTGGTTTTAAAAAGGGATCACAATTAAAAGGCAGTAAAATTGAATTTTTTTAAAAATACATCTTGAATCTGAAATAAATGAATGTCTTCTTATATTATGTCTAAGAAACACATAATATGGACGTTAAAATTATATAAAGTATATAAGATTAAAAATGCAGTTAAAAATATTCATAACCGCTTTTTGAACAGTTAGTTTAGTAAGTTGTGGTGCGCTCGAACTCAGTGTTGCGTGTAGCGCAACCTATGGAATTATTTTAATGAGATAACATATTATGAAATCTTGGGGTATTACACTTATCATTGGATTAACATTAACATATATATATCAAATAAGTGGTAAGTATTCAAATACTACCACTATTTATTATTTCTGATCAAGATTTGAGACTCACTTCGATGTTTTGGAAAAGTCCCAAGCATGCTCTAAGCACTAAGATGAACTTCAGTATGGCCTATCATCCTCAAACTAGTGTCCAATCTGAATAAACTGTTCAAAAACTGGAAGACATATTGAGTCCATGTTCTATATATTTCTATATAATATGGAACCAACATCTTTTCTTGGTCGATTTATCTTACAATAATAGTTTCCACTCAAGCATCCAAATGGCCCTATTTGAAGACATTTATGGGAAATGGTGCAGAACACCAACTTGCTATGTTGAAGTTGGTGAGCGTAATATGCTAGGCACATAAATGGTCAATGAAATGGTGGAAAAGTTAAAAACCATTCAATATCACATAAAGTCATTCTAAAGTCGACAAAAGAGTTATGCACGACGAGACCTTCAATTTAAATATGGAGGCATGGTATTCCTTAAAATATATCTATGGAAGAAGGTCCTAAGATTTGTGAAGAAAGGGAAGAAAAGTCTTAGGTATATCGACCCCTACGTGGTTCTTAATCATGTCAGAGTTATGGCCTATAGAATAACACTTGTAAAAAATGATATCTCAAGTACATTATATAATCCATCGATCCCCCTTAAGGATGTATATATCGAATCCTTCACACGTACTCCCTTTGGAGGTGATACAGTTGGCGAATTATTTTCTTATGATGAGTATCAAATGATGATATTGGATTATAGTGATAATGTTCTATGAAAAAATATCACTCACCTATTCAATGCACTTAATATGAACCATAATTAAGAAGAGGCAACATGGGAACTAGAGAAAGTGTTGAAAAAGAAGTATATACACCTGTCTTTAACATAGAATGTAAAACCAAATTTTGAGGATGAAATTTCATAACGGGGAAGAATATAACAACCCAAATATTTTATGAATGAAATCCCATTATAATAATTATTTCATATAGTATAATCACATAAAATCACATAAGAGCACCAAAAAAACTTTATAAATGAAGAATTGATCAAATAAAAGGCATTTCTAAAAGTTAAGGAACATATACTAAAGGAATAGAAACTTGAATTTGAAAATAGCAACATGAATCTTATGAATAGTAAATAAAACAATTTCAAGGCAACCTCTCTAATTAATATATAAATTACATTTATCCATAATATAATTGGCAATATGATATAATTATATCATAGTATATGTAAATAAATATTTTAAAAGTTATTAATTAAGTGTTGGTATTTTTGTATGTCCTAAATATTTAATTACAATTTTATGAATGATTTAATAATTTAAAATAAAATTTATTCACATAAAATTTATTCATAAATTAATTATTTTATGACTTTCGGTTGTAAGATACTTTTATGAGACCTTAGTTAATTTTTTAATGTGATGTAAAATCCGTTATAATTTAAAATCTTAAATTTTCTAGGAAACTATGATTTTAATTAGAAAAAAAATCACTTATTTAGAAAAGAAATTCATAAAATGGATTTTATTTTTTAATTCTACACATCAATAAATTTTTAGGGTGAACTTTCATATTTTTTTCTGAAAAAACATTTTTTTTTTGTGAATAGTAAAATACCGTAATTTGTGGTATACATACATTATAAGTTAAATAATTTATTCATTGAGTCATGGATGATGTAAGAAAAATTTGTTTCAAATCACATGATCTAATTAATTTATTTAGACTCAAGAATCAACACAAATTATTGTCTTGTGCAAAATAATAAACTAATAAATTAAATAATTAGATAACACGCCTCTTCTCCACTATAAGTATAACCCCCCCCCCCCACCTCTTCTCATCATGCCTCTCAAGACTTGATCCTTGTAAAACTTTTGTTATAATATCCTCCCAAGACCATCCCCCATGTCTTGGAGCTTTTTCTCCTAATAAAAAATAAAAACCAATCCCATAAAGAGGTTCTCAAGAAGAAGGAATCAAGAAGTAAAACCCTCCTCCTTTTATTCTAATTTCTTTTCAAGTTCCTTTATTTTATTTTTCTCTTCTCACCTCCCATCATAAAAATGGTATGAAAAATCTATTACGTTAAATATATTGTATTTTTTTATTCTACTGAAATAATTCATCATCATCTCTCTTTCTTCATCCTTTTATATTAAAAATGAAAATATTGTTTGTGATGTGTTAATTTATCACATTCAAGGGTGATAATGTTTTCAATTTCTATTATAATATTCAAGGCTAGTCATGAAACCATTTTTATTATTAAAATAGATTATAATATATGTATTATATCATATTTAATATTTTGTAATCATTATATACACATTATATTAATTTATGAAAAAATTATTTTGTTGGGACCAAAACCCACCAAAGCAATCCCAAACGATTGTCATTAACTATTTATATAATGATTAATCCTCATCCAAAATAACCAAATGAATTATATGATCATTTAATATTATATATGTTCATTAATAACATAAAACTTCAATTCTAGAAATCTATTCTCTTCTAACATGATTATTCATACATGTATATAGGTAAACTGACTGGGAAAATTAAGAAAAAAATCACTTCCGAACGATAAAATAGAACATTGTAACTCATCAAAAAATCCATAAATAAACTTAATAAAATTATAATAAATAAAATACATGTATAAAATGTTCTTAATTAATTAATTAATGGATTTAATTTTATTACTCAATACATTTAGGTAATTTTTAGAATCATTTCGAACATAAGGTAATGGATTCTACCTGAACCTCTATTATTCTTTTGGGTAATTCTTTCTCTATTTTCATACGAATGAAATGATATTTTTTTAATTCTTATAAATAGTATTTATATTTTCCAAAATAATGTATCAAGATCCATTCATCCTTATTTTTTGGGTATACACATGTTTTTGAAAGGTTCCCAACTCGATTCTTCTCGATAAGCTATCCTAATTTAAGGGAAATTCCTGAATTATTAACCATTTTCAAGTTTAATACATTATTTATTTTAGGCTGCCATTATTTTTCTTAAATTATTCAATTTATCATTATAAACTAACTTGGTAAAATTCTAGTTTTATACTAACAATTATGCCTCTTACATTTTAAATAATCTTAAAAGTATTTCCTTAAACCTTATTAAAATGTTTTATTTCTAATGTTTCTTAAACACTATTTTAACTTATGTTTGAAATAATATATCATGATATATTCTTATACTCAATTAATAATGCTAATATATGATTTAAATCCATCCTTTCATTAACACTAGTATGATACTCCCTTTTGATGTTCTATTTGATACAACTATGATACCCAATTCTTTCCATTGGTAACCCTTTTATATATGATTGATTGCTTATGGATGATTCATTATATAGAAAAAAAATTAAATAAAATTTTATGATGGGTGAACCTATATAGTGATCCAATGAATTGGGGAAATTTTTAGTCTCATCAGATGTTATGTTCAATGACCTTGGTAGTTAGTTGTGACTCCTTCTCCATGTGCAACGGTCTTGGTGGTTAGCCTTGACTCGTGCTTCTCTATGCGCAACGATTCTTGAGTCATACTAAATTAATGATTTATGTTACTTCCACATTACTGTAAATCCATTATTATATGATCTGATGTTATGATAATCATGTTTCATGCCTTTTTATATCGTCATTTTATGCCTTCAAACCCATGTTCTAAGCATTATTCTTAGGTTTCTTCCCTTACAAGGCGTTTAGATCATCCATTTATTTATGTTATCCCTAGGTTATTTTATGTATATGTAAGGGATAAAAGGGTGTTAGGAGATCATAAGGGATGATAAATTAATAAATGTTTTATCTAGTCCCATTTTTTTATTTTTATGTTCCCAGTCTTCCAATATAGTAGACTTTACGATCATTGACATGTAATTAGATATTTAATTTTGCTTAAAATCATGTAATGATATATGTAAAGGGATAAAGTATCTATAACAAACCTAATATAATTCCAAATTTTCTCATTATATCATAAATTATCACCCCTCTTCTTTCATTATTATTATCTCAATCCCCTGTCGATGGGTTTTACTCTTATTCTATAATTTGATGTCTGATTCGATCCTAGTAATTTTCCCTAGGGTTCATCAGTCCATTATTTCAAGAAGTAGGATGGAAACCTTATGAATTGTGTATAATATGGTAATTTGAATCATATTTCTATGAAAAATGGCTATCGATTATATCATATAGATGATCTCTTTCACCACCTTAGAGGGGTGAGGGATTTCTCAATGATTGATTTGAGGCCACGTTATAAGATGCTGAGTGTTAAACCTTCAAACATACCAAATATGGATTTCCATAGTTAGTATGGTTTATATGAGTATATGGTTATGCTTTTCAGTCTTAATTACATACCAGTGGTATTAATGCCTTTGATTAATAGGTATTTTCATCCCTATCTAGATTCTTTTTTATAGTCTTCATAGATGACATCTTGCTGTAATATTATATTCTAAACGACCATGATTCTCATATTGAGATCATTTTGAATACAGAAAAAGAGAACCATCCATATTCAAATCTTAATAAATTTCACTTCTAGATTGATAATGTTCACTTTGTAGGTTACTTTATCTCATAGGTAGTTGTATTATATAATCTATAGAAATTGAGAGTAGTAGTTCCCTAGAGTATCCCAAGAACATATTTTAAATGAATAATTTATTGGGGATGGATGATTTCTAAAATAATTTCATATAGGACTTATCACAACTATAAGAGACTTTTGTAGGATTTACTAATAAGGGTATGAACTTTATATGGTCGAAATCATGTGATACAGCCTTTCAGTAGTTGAAATGGGGAATAACTTCTGTGTCAATCTTGATTTTATTAAATCATGATAGAATATATATATATTATATTTTTATTAATAAAGTATCATTCTAAGAGAATTCATAATGTAAGAAGATTGATTTTTTACATATGGGTATCACTAGATGAATCCACCTGAGTGGAATTACCTAACATGTAGTCTCGAGTTAGTGGTGGTTGTTCATTCCTTGCGTTGTTGGGGGAAATTATTGAGGGGATAGTTCTTTTTGTTGTTTACAGACAACAAAATACTCAGGTATATTTTCACATAGAATGACATGAATCCCAGGAAATGAAGGTGGATTTAATACCTTCATTCCTTCGACTTTGATATTACTTGTACACTAAAAAAGGAAAATGTTGTTACTGATTCTCTGAGTAGAAGGACTCAGTCACAAATAGTTTATTAGGTCAGTAGATAGAGGAACATAATGGACCTATTTTCTATGATAAAAAAGAGTTGTTCAAGACTATCAAAGATATTATTTACTTTCATCACTATCAGAGACCACTTCAATTTTTTATAGAGTGGAGATGAGGCGATTTTAGGATCATTAAGTCTTGGTATTATGAGAGAGTATTTTTGGATAGGATCCTCAATTATATTGTCTAACTGATAGTGAAAAAATCTTGTATATACATGGGAGTATCTGAGTCCTTATAGAAATGACAGAGGAGATGATGTGAAAATTAAATGCTTCTCAGTGGTTAGTGCGCCAAGGTATATCCAAGATGTATTGTGATTTGAACCAATAGTATTCGTGGTAATGGATGAAATGTCAAATAATGGGTTTTATTTCCTGGTGTTTCAAGTGTTAGAAGGTTAAGGGGAGACACCAGTGGCCCGCTAGTTTCTTACATCAATTACATATCCTAGAATGGGAATGGGAATATTCCATGATTGATATTTCCATAGGCATACCTAGGTTACCTCAAGGTTGTAATATAGTTTTGGTAGTTGTTGGTAGAATAATCAAAGTATCCCACTTCCTTCATATTTGGGAGAATTTATATATTGATAATCTAGGGATATTGTATTTATATTAGATTATACAACTACCTAGGGTGCCTCTTACGATCAATTTATATAGGGATGATAGTTTCACATTGATATTTTTGGAAGGGATTACAGAGATCTATGGATATATAGGTTCTTTTGATAATAACATTTCACCCTCAGACCAATGGTTAATCAGAATGTACTATACACGTTTTGGAGGACATACTTTGAGAATGAGCCCTATATTTTGATGGTACTTGGGAGAAGCATATTCCTCTCATCAATTTCTCCTACAATAACAGTTATCAGAAGATGATTCAGATAGCTCTTTATGAGGCCCTATACGATAGGTCATGTCGTTCACCCCTGTACTGGTTATAGGAAAAAGACATATTTCTATTGGGTCCTTATCTCATTTAGGAGACTTTTAAGTAGGTTTGTATTATTGGTAAAAATATTTATATGGATCAGTCTAGACATCAATTGTATGTCAATCATCATCGATGACCTCTGGAGTTCAAGGTTAGGGATCATGTTTTCTTAAGGGTATCACTCGGACATGGGTACAGATCAATATAGTGAAAATGGAATATTTATCCTCTCTTTTTAGGATATTTGAGATCTTGGAGAGAGTTAGACCATTATCCTATTGGTTTCTATTATCTCAGAAGTATCTTTCCATGCATGACGTCTTCCACAGTTCACATCTTTTTTATTATTGTGCCAACCCATATCATACTTTTGATCATAATGATGTCGAGTTAGATATTGATTCTTCTTTAGAGGAGCATCCCTTATACATTTTTGATCAGATCATGAAGGATCTATGACATTGGTCAATACCTTTAGTGTGGGTACAATGTCAGCACGGCCATGTACAAGATGAGACTTTTGAGTAAGAGGCTGACGTACATGATCAAAGACTAAATTTACTCTTAGATAGAATTCGACCACCCATTGAAGGGAAACTCATGTAAATGTTCCTTTATGGGGGTAAGACTGTAAGAACCTTGTTTCTATATCAGGCAAAAATTACTTTAACTCTTGGTAAAACTGTTTTCGAAGCTCTCTTTTTTGAATTAAATCAAGAATCCAATCCTTGAGGCTAGTTGGTATGTTTTATAAGTAAAGAAGTTTCATGGACTAAAGATACCTGTAGGGAAAGTACACAATGTTCATTTATAATACAATATGTTTATTCAATACTCAATGTGTGTTATCATGGGTATGTCAATTCACGACGTGTAATGAAATTTCTCCAGAAGGTAGATCCTGAGCATTACATGAAATGTAAATCATTTATACACCATGTAAATATCATGTAATGTTTTATAAAGGGGTGGTCCCTTTTTTCTTACCCTCTCTCCTTTATTTCTCTTTCATTTTAGAAGATATCCCCACTTTGAGCTCCATTGAAGCGTAAATTTGGGATTTAAATTCATTCCCCCTTTCCAACTCCAATTCATCTTGCATTCATCTCATTAAAAGCATGGATGTGAGTAATCTATTCATATGGTTCCCTTCATCATTTATCTTTCTCTCAGCTTTATTATTTAGGTGTATCATCATATGAACAATTTTCAATTAATTCTCATGTTTTCAAGTTTCTTATGATCTGTACCATACAATAGGTTGACACTTTACAAGTGATCTTCTAAAGGAATAAGATAAGTGGTATAATAATTATCTATAAAATATGATATTTTTATAATATTTTATATAGTACCACACATTATTTTCATCATGTGTTTCACATAAATTGAATCTTCCTTTAATTGGTTGCTTTAGTTACGAAACTAACGAACTTCTTAAAACCCCTACAATTATCTCTACCACTTGAGGTGTTTCGATCATTTTTCCATTTTTGTTATAAATGAATAAATGTCCAATCCATCATCTATATTTTTTTGTAGTGACTTATAATTGTGATACCATAAATAATAATTGATAACTTTTGTGGTGTAACTTGGATAGTACCATTACAATGAATATAATGGAAGTGAGTGGTATGACCATGTCACTTTATTAACCTAAAAAATGGTTATGCCCCTATTATTAATGAATATAATTGAATAATGAATTACCTTTTGGGTCTAAATAAAGCCTTTTACTTTTTATAATTCCCTTAATTGGTCATAGAGTTCATTTTGTTATAAGTTTGGAATAATGACCCTCATATTTAATATTGTGGGTATGGTGTCCCTTCAAATACAAATTTGATATTTTCATGGTGTCTGTATATTGAGATATGGGTATGGAATCCTTATCATGTGATATGGGCATTGAATCCCTATAATATGACACATGGGAATGTAGGCCCTTAAGAATAATAATAAATTGTCATAGTGTCCCTTATAGAATATAATAAATGGGCATAGTGTCTTTATGTTGTGACACGACCATGTAAACCCTTGCTAATAAGATTTGGGCTTATAGAACATATTATTACATATGGTAATTATGACCCTTAATTTTATATATGCACTTGGTCATCATTATTGAAATGATACTGGGAATGGTGACCCTAAGGTTATGATCTTGGTATAGAGACACTACTGTTGTGATACTGGACATGGTGTCCAATATTCTTGTGAAACCAGGTATTTCATCCCTTGATACTTTTGTGATACTCATATTACAGCTTATGGGTGCCTGATTTATGCCTAGTGTCCAGGATAATAGTTGTATCCAAATATAGTGGTAGATGTCACTATGTATATAGTCTATATATCTGTACATATCAAGTTACTTAATCAGAGACTATTTGGCTGAGGCCAAAGCAGGTATAGTTTACCTGGTTTCCTTAAAAAACCAGAGCCAACCCTTTACAATTTTCATTATTTTTATCATTTATTACCTATACACTTTAATATTATACACAGTGACCAGATATTTATTAGCACCATTAGTGGTGGACTACTAAGTTTATCTCATATCATATCTGTACCATCGATGGTATCCGAATACATTATGTGTATGCAGGTATGCACAATTGAAAGTGCCTAGTGGTTGGTACTTTAGTACCCTTATCATGGTAATGGGGAAGCACATGACTGATTTTTGGTTTGTGATGCTATTAGAGATAGTTTTTTGGTATTTTTCTATTTTGAACATGTATTTAATAGCATTCTTTACTCTTTATTTTTATTATAAAAAAGTATATCAGTATTTTTTTATATAACTCTAGACATCAGTTATTTTTTATTTTTTGATGATTTAATTTTAAAATTCAATTATCAGAATTCCTCACATATTAATCTATATACTTCAATTTTCTTCTAATATGATCATAAGGGTATAGTCTCTCCAAAATTCCACATAAAACCCTCACAACTAATCGACAACTACTAGTTTATGGAGATGTGTTCTTGATACCATGTGGACCACTGGATCGGGGAATCGATTAGTGGAATCTAGGTTGGAAAATCACTTAAAGAATCATTTTAATTTACTCTTTAATGGTGATTTTCAATTAAATGATACCAATGTGGAAAAGGATTTATGTTGTAGTATCCTATATTTTTGGTAGTGTTTACGATCAAGTATCCTTTAGAGAAAATAATATGGTATTATTTTCATGAACCTTATAACCTTTCATGTATTGTGGTTTTTGTTGTACATTACATGTTTAAATTCTTTTTCGTTCGATATTTATTAATGGGTCATCATGGAATTCTCTTATATTTGATATCAATCATGTACCTTATTTTAGATGGGGAATATTTCTCTTCTCTAGCCATGTTTTCAAAAATGTTTTAAAAATTTACATTTTTTAAACATAAATGAATTCATAAATATATTTTATATGGTCCTTGTCCTTATTTTAAATTGTTTTAAAATGAAATTTATTAAAAAAAAATAAATTGGTCACTTTTTTCTCCCTTTGAAAAATGTTTGAAAAGAATTTTCATTTTTAACATTTATGTCATGAACAAATTCTCTCACTTTCATGACCATTATTTTCTTTGAAACTTCCTTTATATATTTCTATGTTAATTCTCAAATACATGGATTTTAACTATATTTTGTTAAATATTATTTTTTAAAAATTATTTTCAATGTGAAAAGGATATTTTCTAAAAAAATTAATTCTCTTTTAATATTATTTCTATTCATCAATGACAACAACCCATGATGTTATCTATGCTCCACTAGGGATATATTGAATTAATTCTACCCTCATTATCTTTTTAGATGGATTATGGTTTCCTCAAAGATATTTTCATGGAACCTATTTCTTTTCCATCGGTTAATAAATCTATAAAAGAAAATTTATTATTGTTATGATTGAAAAGTAAAGGCTGATAAATTTTTAATTCATGAACGTTGCTTGGAAATTATTGGTGATGAATAGGTGAGCCCAAAACAACTTATAAAAGGTTTGTTCCCTATTATATCTCAAGGGAGATCCTGATATATCTTATACGATTGATAAACCTATATAGAGTTGGGTCAGAAAGATATAGATTCTATAATGGGTGATGCTAATATAGATTATATGATGGGTTAGCCTAGATATAACTATAATTTATTGGGTAATATTTCTTATCAAAATAGAAAAGAAGGATGGAGTTATCGATGGGTTTTTCCTTTGGATTTAACTAGTCTCCAATTACTTCTAACACATGTTTAAAATGGTTTATGAATATGACGTTCCATGATACCAACATGTTTTCTTTATGGTTATTATAGGTTTATAAATATTATTTTGATCAATATTGATATAAAATTTTCATGATAATTGATTCCTATGAATCAAACCTTTGATAAATATTTATTACAAGTTTCATGATTTATGATCTAGGTATAGATGGGTAAAAATTTTCTTATATTATTCTAATGAACATTGATTATGTCATTATACCCTTCTTTTTGTCTTATATTCATTGATGAAATTCAATTTTTAGTGATTTTTTAACCATTAATAAGCATTTGATATCACCCTTAATATTTTTTATACTCCACAAGTTATGGAAAATTATTATTAAATGATTTCCCTATAGAAAGGTTTCTTATTTAATGGATTTTGTTGGAGATGATTAATAAATAATATGAAATATGAAGAGATGGTTATATTTAAAAAAATACTCCCCAAAATTCATGGGTAGTGTTTATATAGGAGTTTTTCCTATTTCTCTAAAACACTAAACCTAAACTTTCCATGGTAATGTAAGTGATTCAATATTTCATTTTGATTCGGTAAGTTTGGGATGGTGAAAATTGCGTCAACTTCATCGTTATCAATGCTAGAAATTTATTTTTTATGATTTATCAACTGAATCTAAGAGTTTTGGTTCAAGGGTGTTATATTAAATATCATATCAAGGTTTAAGTAACCTTTGATATTATGATTTTTTCATGAGAGGTTATATTATGATTTATGGATATCATCATAGGTTTATAAGATTAAATTTGATCAAAGGTTCAAATCCATAGACACTCCTTTTGAGGATTTAAGAAGTGAGATCTTAAATTGATTAATGAAATTTTTTGAGATATTTTATTAGGATAAAGTATATATAAATATTTGGTTTAATGTGAAGTATGAATTTACATTTTTTGGAAATATGTTTTAAGGTATTGATAACCATTTGGGTTTAGAAGAGATTGTGGTGGAAATTGATTAAATTATAAAATTATACTTGTAAAATATTATTCTTATTTTCCCATTATATATGGTAAGAAATTATTAAAATCTAGTAAAATAATCTAAATAATGATAATTTTATCTTATTATGTCCATTTTCAATTAAATGATAGTTCTTTTCACACCACTTTGGTCTATTGTTTTTTGGTTGTTAACTATCGCATTTTCATCCAATTTATTTTGAAAAATTATATATGTCACTAACCATAATTATTTGACCATTGAAATTTTATTCTGCATCAATATATTCACTTACCAAAAGAATTACAACTTGGTAACCAAGTTGCGAGTTATTCCAAATGATCTCTGTACTTATCTTTCTCTCTTATCAGGATGATGTTTTGTTAACCCTTTTAAGGATTTGGGTTTCTAACAAAGAAAATTTTCAATCTCCAACCATTGATTATAGATATGATGTTAAAATTCATAGGACTCGGTTTATTAGATAGTTGATAATGTAACACCCCAAGATTTTAAAAGAAGAAAATTATTTTTGATAGTGTATTTGAAACGCAACACTGACCTTAAGAAAACCATGAAATATTATTTTTAAAAGAAAATTGTTATAACCTAGCCACACTATTGGTGCCAAGGAATATTATTTTTAAATTAATAAAATATATATTTCATATTAAATATATATTTGTTGATAAATTCTAATTAAATATACAATCATGTTTTAGTAATGAAATTTTTTTGTTCAAAATATTTTTTCTCTAAGAATGATTTTTTCATTTTTATTAGAAAATATTATAATTATTTTCTATAAAATTAAAAAATTTATTTGATAAAATTAAATAAAATTCTAAAATAATAATTTCAAAACAAATAAAGGCTGATGTTCTCTATTTTTTAAAAAATATTGATTCCTCGATGAATAGTGAAAATATCAATTTCTATTAAAATGTCAATTATTTTCAATAAATTAAGAAATTTTATATTCATATTATGTTTTTAGTATGATTTAAAATAACATAATAATTATTTATGTTATAATTAATCGACATAATTTCATTTAAATCATATTTATATTGTATTTTAGTATAATTTTATTTTTTGGTTTAAAACATGATTTTTTTAAAATATACTTTAAAGTGTATAATGTTTCACCATTTTAATTAATTAAAATATACTATATTGAGAAATTATTTAAATTAAATTTATAGATTATATATCTAAAAATTTAAAATTTAAAATTGTATAATTATTATTATTAGCCAAAGAGTTTATACAAAATCATCTTATACTTGAAAACAACATTTGATGAAAACTTGTTTTCATCACATATGTGGGTTTTATTTTAAATTAAATATTTCCACTTTTGTGGATTTAATTTGATAAAATAGATTCCACATTTTTAATAATCATAATTTATAGTATTTGATAAGGTTAACATATTTTGTGTTCATAATGAATATTGAAAATAGTAAATATATTTTACAACGGTTAAGGTGAAAATAGGTTTATCGGGGGATAAAATAAAAAGATAAGGGTTAAAATTTCAAAAAAAATGAATAAATTATATTTCATGGAAATATTTCAACATTATATCCTCTATTTTATTAAAATGTTCCATTTTCGATCCTTGTGGATGTTAAAAATGTGGGTATCACTTTTTCCGTTAAAAAATTAAAAGTGTTTCGCTCGCCTCAATTATAAAAGGATACCCACTATATTATCCACTTCACACCATAAAATCCTTTTGGATAATAATATATGTCAGGACACAGCCCTACCAGTCTCAAGCCGCAACTACCCCATGCCCGCCTCCATAGGCCAAGGGCTGGAAACAAACACTGAAGGCGTAATAATCTCGGGGAGGCCTTTGCCTAAGCACTTGTACACACACACAGCCCTCTCGATGCAGAAGTAAATAGTAAGAAGAACACCCGCCCAACTAGAAAGGTGTCACAACCCGGCAATAGGTAAAAGAAATTAAACAGTTGTTGAGTGTCACAACCCGGCAATAGAAATCACATGGCATATCCCACGCATCTTCGCCCCTCCTAGAAGGAGAGTATTCGAAGCCAAGGAGTGGTAACAAGAGTAGGGTGTGTATATATATATATATATATGCTCAAAAAGAAACCCAAATGAGTGTGTAAGGGGATCTCTGTCTCCAAGATCAGCCCAAGAAAAGTCACCAACAGTTCAAAGGATATCCACCATTGATGCCCAAAAGTCTCTCACGCCAAATTTATCTCATCGCTGAACCATATAACCAAGGGTCTCGCTCTGGTAACCATAGAGAAAAGTCACTAACTAGCCTCATAGAAAGGTCTGAGTCTGGAAGAAGTTGTAGGGTAACCCACTGCCTAGCCCAGATGGAGGGTAATCCCTAAGAGGTCATCGGGTAACCCACTGCCCAGCCTCGCGTGAGGGTAAACACTAAGCAAATGGGTAACACATTGCCTAGACCTGTCGGAGAGTAAACCCTAAGGTTAACATGTAACCCACTTCCCAACCCAACTAGAGGGTAAACCCTAAAGTCAAAGGGTAACCCACTGCCTAGCCACACTGTAGGGTAAACCCTGATGTCAATGGTTAACCCACTGCCCTACCCCCCTGGAGGGTAAACCCTAAGGTCAACAGGTAACCCACTACCCAACCCCACTGGATTGTAAATTCTAAGGTAAACGGGTAACCCACTACCCATCCCCGCTAGAGGATAAACCCGGAACTGGTCTGATAACTCTGCACTACTCATTCCATCACTCGTGGTCACTAACATTTCTATGGTGCAAAAGTTCAGAGTATGTCAAAGGAACCTCCGACCAATGCCCTTTTATGTTTCCACATTTAATTAGATATATAAAGAGGCTCCTCTCACCCAAACGGATTACACCGGTGTAATCCTCACTGAAAGAAAAGCGAGATAGACTACTTAATCGCTGGAAACAGACTCCCGACGAGAAAGTGATTAAACACCGATTTATACACATACGACGTTTCACGGAGCCTGCACCTCAGTCTTGAAAAAGGGCAGGAAAACTGTTCCATCACGATTCTCATGAAGAAACACACCAAATCGACTATTCATGTGCCCCAAACGGATGACTGATGAAAAAGTCGCAGTACGCTGCACACAGCATAAAAGACAGCTTGTGGGGCCCATGCCTCAACTCTGGATTCGACACCTGAAACCACCATGGTCAACATTGCCTCAATGCCAGGGTCACAATTCCACTGACGGTGCCTAAATCTGACTCTGGATGCAAAAGCTACAACTCCCCACGTTATGCAAACAGGGCCCAGTGGGGCCCACACCTCGACCCCGAAATTGGGTTCCTTGCAGTTAACCACGAGGCCTAGGCTATTCATTTTACCAGAATGGACTTATGAAGCATAAGTCATAAAAATGCAGCATACGTCCGAAAGCCGCCTCACGGGGCCCACGCCTCAGGGCCGAATTTAGGCGGGCGGATTGCGCTATCGCAATCCCCACGGAAGAACACTCAGAAATGAGTACTCAGACTCCCAAAACGGGTGTCGGGTGAAAAAGTGGTGGTTCACTATAAAACGTGTGAACCAGGCCATGTGGGTCCCACCCCTTATCACCAAACCGAATGCTTCGGAAAGCATCTCAAAAAGACCGCACAAGGAATGGGGTCATGCTGCCACGGATGACGTGTCAATCAGACATCCCAAACAGGAGTTAGGTCAGATGCAAGAATAATTAATTAATTAAATAATTAATTAATTATTCGCATTAAGCATTTCAGGCCACCGTGTAACAAATCCCAACCAAAATGGTTCTGAACCAACCTTGTAAGGATTTTCTCAACTCCAGGGCCACAGTGCCTCTAATGGCGCGTCAAACGGACGTCCAGCTCATGAAACACGTCTGTCGTAAGCTTTAAAAATAATTTATTATCATTAAATTAAAGCATCTCGGGTTACCCTCCCTCAGGCGCAGAAACCAAAAGACCATAAACCCAAATCAAAAAAGTACATCTCATAGAGATGAACCCATAGCCACTGACGGAGCGTCAAATGAACGCGCTGTTTAAAAGTTATGGCCTCTTGAACACAAGGGGCCCATAATTGGGCCGGTCCAGACTGACGGCCCGCAGCCCAGCTCGTCGCGGCCTGCTGGCCGCGGCCCGTTCAAAATAACCGGATCTCGTGGTTCAAGTTCTTCCACCAACCGGCAAAGAAATCGGTCGTTTTCCGCATGCCGCACCAACAGGACCCGCGTTTTACGGGTCATTGTCTGCAGTGCCCCCCCCCCACCTCCCAATGTCAGCTCCTCGGGGCTCTCCCCTATCATGATAGGCCACTCGTGCCGCGGCTGCCTACCATCCCCGCTGACCAAGCGCACCGCCACAAGCCGGCTGCCCGGGATCTCTGGCGCTGCTCCGCCCGACGTTTCTTCACGCCGACCACCCGCGCCGCCCTGTTCGACTCCTCCGTCAGATGCCACCTGCTCGACCTCACCCGATGCTGCTACATGATCCGCTGGCTGCGCTCAGCCCCTCCATCGATTCCCTTGAAGCTGCCACACTCTTCCGCATCCGGCTCGACCTCCGACCGTCATCCCTTGCCGGATCCGGACGTTCAGCTTGTCCCCCTACCACTCCGGTGGTCAGAAAAAATTTCTGAAACCAATTTTGGAATCCTCAAGGTCGGATCATCACAGTTCCACCCCTCGCTCTTCGATCCTTCACAGTTTTGGAGTGTATGAAATTTTAGATGAATAATGCTCAAGAACGAGATTTAGAATGGGGCTCAAACGATGGTCGTGTTCATTCGGCCATCATCCCAATTCAAAAGTTATAGAATCCAAAATGACGGATTAGAAAAAAAACTCAAGAAATTAACGAAGGAGCGTAAAATCAACTAAAAGCATACCTTGATCCGGTCATTCGTTGTTGGCAACGTACCCGCTGCGATCCCACTTCGATCCACCAGAGTTCTCTCCTCAATTTGGTGAAGAACACGCTGAATAACAAGAGAGATAGATAGAGAGAGAGGGAGGGAGATAGAGATAAGGAAAATTATGGATTTCCCTTAAATCCAACACTAAATGGAATTTATAAACTCTCTCTAAAACTCTACCATCGGGCGAGAATTCTGAAACCTCCACACCCACCTATTTTATATCATGCCTAGGAAAAATACCACATTCCAAACTCAACAGAATACTCATAATTCCATTCTGAGACTTCGTTCGAATGTAATTTGAAACGAACTTCAATGATAAAAATCACTAAGTCATTATTTTAAAATGATTATTTTTCCCCTGGGTGACCTCTCTCACAGAAGGCTCGTGCTTGAAACTTTTACACCCTGCCTAGGGTAAATGTCATGCTCTGTACGCAACTATTCCCTCATATTTCTGATCCGAGATACCGTTTAGTAGAAAACAAAACCCCGCCTTGTGTATAGTATAAAAACACTGAATATTTTTTAAAAATTTATTACAGGCACACCGGGCCCCAGAATCACACGCCGTCTCAGCTCCTAACTTTGGAAATATATGTAGAAATTTTCCAAAGTTTTACATTGAAAAACCCGGGTCTCTACATCATTCTATCCTTCATGTTTTTCGTCCCCGAAAATCAAAACCAGAGCTCACACCTAGCTCTCTCACTCCCAATAAAACATCAACAACACCATGCTGGCACAACACGCGAACCAAGAGATTTTTCATACTCATAAGGTCTGCTACTTTCTATGAAATTCTTAAGAAGACGCATGCACTTCATCAACTGCAACAAGTGGAAGACATCGTCTTCCCATTCCTACTATTGGGAGGGTAGGGCAAGACGGTAAAGAACCTCTCAACCTCTTGCATGATTCCCGTACGTCCCAAAAAAACTCAGGGGACTTCCCCGGCCGAACTTCTACTTTCGACATCGCAACCGAATTCACGGTTTGTCCCTGAAACATTGTCTCATGATTCCCTCCTTCAAAATACCGATCTGGTGAAACACCCAAGGATATCTGGTCACACAAGTTTTCACAGTCGGTGCATCACAACCGAGAGTCTCTTACATGCTCCAGAAGTGGATGAGTCAGCACTATCCACTAAAGAAAGGTTTCACCCTCCTGGTCCAATAGGGTCAACTGTAGGGACGCTAACCACTACAAAACTTCCCACACCTGATGAGTCTAGGACTTTCTCATAAGGGAACCTGCTAAAACACTTCCATTTTTTCAGAACATATACTACCTCGACATCATTGTTCTGCAGAAATTTCAACCAGCACCTTCATTTCAGGTTGAAGTCTCTCTGGGTGAGGGCGCACCTGAGACACTGGTGGTCTGAGAAAACCACAAAGTGCTCTCCGAGAAGATAGCGTCTCCACATTCTCAGAAAAAGTACCACCACCACCAGCACTACATAGTGCACCTCGTAGTTCTGTTTATGGGGTTTCCATCACCTCAACCTGTACTTGAAAACAGTATCAAGATTGATGTTGAGAACGCAAGTTACCAACAAATAGGGAAGATGAGCAAGATCATCCAACCACTAGAGGATAGACACATAAAGAACATGGAATACCCCATGTGTCTTTTCCCATCTTGGAAGGAGATTAATCCCCAAAATAGGAATTCTTCCAAACCCACTAGTGGAACCTCAAACAAAAATGGGGGGTCAAGAAAAAAATCCCCACTGGAAAATCCAAAACCTGCTCTGACACTCCACCGCACAACCCCACCATGAATGTACATGTCAGAGGGACTCATCCACCACACCTCAATACTATCCACACTGGGTGGTACTAACTCTCCCTCATGATTTTTATCGCATCACAAAAACGTGTCTTAGTGGGGGAAGAACCCCTCTTTCTTGTCAATTCAAAGCTACATCGTACAACATCAACACAGGATTACACTGATGCCCTGCGTCACCGACGGAAACCCCTGGAACAAGGAGTTAGACGAAAAGATTACCTCACGCAGTGTCTAAAAAGTTCTACTGAGAAAATTAGATACAGACACAGAGCGTACCCTTATCATCTCATGCATTTCAGGATTATAGACATCCATAGAACACAGCCACCCGTGGCCCCATCCGCCAGCTCCCTGAGCCTGACATGGGCCACCTAGTAGTGGTGGAAGGACCTCAAATCGTCGTCTTCCAACCATAGTTCTTCCTACTTTTATGCCAACACCGCCTCCCTGGGGACCACCTTGTCCTCACCTGGGAGTTCTCTGATCACGACATTGCCTTTGTCATAGCAGTGCATCTACCAACTATCTAGAAAACTCAGCACATTTGGTCAAGTAGTCTCACACCACATGACCTCTCACATCACAATCATATCACTAGTCCTCCCTGGGCTATCTCGGTGCTCTATACTCTCCCAGACCATGTGCCTGAGTCTCATCAAGGGGAGTACTCCGGCATCGAGGCCCTACCAATTGGCATCCCTCTGATAGAAATTTCTTTGTCACCAGTGCCTGCTTCAGCACCCCGAGATGGGTGAGGATGCACAAGGGCACTACAATGGTATGAATATCCTCTACAGAGACCTCTCTAGAACTTCTGTGCTTGGAAGTTTCCGCCATGGACCACATCTAAAGAGTACCAAGTAAGGTCTGAAAACCTAGTCACGTACTCAGCCACTACCATCACTCCCCGGGGAAGCTCCAGCAGCTCTTGAAACCATATAAAGCGTAAGTAGGAGGGGTAGTAATCCTCACAAAACATCTGCTAGAAGACATCCCATTAGAGTACCAACTCATCGTGCATATAATTAACCTTGTCTCTACTAACGCCAAACTGCTTGGTGGAAAAAGACTGGCATCGAATCCACCATCTAACATGTCAGTGTTTGAACAAGCCTGAATAGGCGAACCACCGACTCTATCCAACCCTTAACTGTATGAGTGTATGGATCATCATGGAAAATCATAAGTATCTGATGCTGGAACTCAAGTAGCACACCCAATATATGCTCATCATCGGCCTTCGCTATCAGTACTATCTGTTATCCATAGGTGGAGGTGCTACTGTCTGTCCTCCTGGAGAAAGGGAAATCGTATGATGGATCTTGAACTAAGGCCTCGTCACTCACGGAGTCTTCATCACAAACTAGATCTAGTATCATATCTAGCTATCATCATGGATACATCCTGAATCTGATCAAGGAGTATCACGGTTAAATGAGCATATATATACCAACAATGTTAGGGAGATGACTCAAGAAGGGCTGTCAAAGACTCAATCCTATATGATGCACGAACCAAATTCCCTGCAACAAGTGTCTCAGTGTGACGAGTTGACAAGCGGGTTATCATGGTCCTGGTGAATGGATACGTCAGTCATCGCACCATCACTGGACTCTTTGGCCTCAAAGCCTCTATTGAGACACGTTGACACTATTTCCCTAAAACTCAACCAATTAATTTTTAGGGACGTCCGAACAAATCCCCAAGGAACGAACCACCTCTGATACCACTTTTTCACAACCCAACCCTACCGATCTCGAGCTGAAACTACCCCAATCCCGTCTCTATATAGTAGGGGCTGGTGACAAGAGATAAAGGCATAGCAATCTTGGGGAGGCCTTTTCCTAAGAACCTATAAACACACACACAACCCACTTGATGCAGAAGTGAAGAGTAAAAAAGGAAAACCAAAGTACAAACAACTATTAACCAACCAAATTCATGCATCAAATTCTAAATAGTACAAGAAAAGTGCTGAAAAGTACTGAAAATAACACTGAACAGAAAAGGGGGGGAAACACGCTATCAACTAGAAAGGTGCTACAACCCAGAAACTGGTAAACAAAAGTAAACAGCTGGTGAGTCTCACACATGAAACCCCTACTACAACCAATAAACGCAACCCAAGATCTTGTGTCCTCTATGATCCTCTGTAGTCTCGATTGACCTATCTGTCATCTGCAAGGGAATACCGAGTGCGGGAAAATCCCAAGCAGGGGTGAGTATAAAGATACTCAGCAGGATGCCCCGGAAGCACGAGGGAGCAACAAAGGTGGTACTAAAATGGTGAGTAGTAGACAGAAAAAAGAATAGTGTAAGAGTACAATAGAGAGAGTGCAACTCAACCCAACTAAAGAAAGGAAGTAAACTCGTTCAATCCAAGATGAGCTAGACACAAAAATCATGTGGCATACCCCGCGTGTCTTCGCCCCAAATTGAAGGAGAGTAATCGAACCGAAGGAGTAGAAACAAAATTAGTGTGTATATATATATATATTCTCTACAAGGAAACCGAATGAGTGTGCAAGGGGATCTCCATATCCAAGATCATCCCATGAAAAGTCACCAACAGTTCTAAGGATATACACCATTGATGCCCAAAATTCCCAAATGCCAAAGCTGTCTCATCGCTGAACCATACAACCAAGGGTCCCGCTCTAGTAACCATGGAGAAAATTCAATAACTAGCCCCATAGAAAAGGCTGAGTCTAGAAGAAGTCATCGGGTAACCCACTGCCCATCCTAGCTTTAGGGTAAACCCCAAGAGGTCGTCGGGTAACCCATTGCCCAGCCCTGCTGGAGGGTAAACCGTAAGGTGAACGGGTAACCCACTGTCCAACCCTTCCGGAGGGTAAACCCTAAGGTTAACGGTTAACCCACTTCCCATCCCCACTGGAGGGTAAACCCTAAAGTCAACAGGTAACCCACTACCCAACCTCGCTAGAGGGTAAACCCTGAGATCAACGGGTAACCCACTACCCAGCCCCGCTGTAGGGTAAAACCTAAGGTCATCGGCTAACCCACTACCCATCCCCACTTGAGGGTAAAACCTAAGGTCAATAGGTAACCCATTACCCAGACCCTCTAGAGGGTAAATGTAACACCCCAAGATTTCATAGTGTGTTATTTCTTCAAAATAATTCAATAACTTGCACTACACGCAACACCGAGTTCAATTGCACCATGACTTACCAAAAAAAAGCCATTAAAAGAGGTCATGAATAGAATTAACTACATTTTTAACTTTATATAATCCTTATAATTTTAGAATACATATTATGAGTTTCTTAGTCATAATGCAAGAACAGATTCATTTTCAGTATTGCACTTTTATCAACTTTTGATAGTGAAACCTTTTTAAATACAATATTTTAAACTTTTTGACTAAATGGAGACATAAAATAATTTAAAATGAAACATCCCAAGCTTCCACGGTACGCTTTCCTTTGAATAAAACGGTAGCGTGTGTTGTATGCAACGTCGAGTTTTAACACACACCATAACCGATCAAACTAGCCGTTATGAATAGTAATACCTAAATTTTGAAATTATATATATTTTATATTTTGAAATGGACTTCATTTTTGGATTCGGAATATCGAATTTATCCTAAGGTGAAATTTTGGTACTTTTCGGATAACTTTCATATTTTGATGAATAGTGAAAATTACTAAATTTTAATTAAAAACAACTTTTTTAATCAAAATAATTAATAGTGATAAATTATGAATTTGAGTGGTTTTAAAGTATATTTAGAATATATTTTTACCATTTAATATAATGTTGGTCATTGGACATAATTTTACAATTAAACCGAACATAAACAAGTGTCAATCTTTTGATAGTTATTATCTCTTAAAAACACGCTTTTTGTTTTGACAGCGGGAATTAATTTTAAATTAATTTCTGCCACTTTTGTGTTTTGAATTTAGGAAAATGGATTCCATATTTGGAATCAGGATGTTCAAATTGTGTAAATAGGTAACTTTTATTTTTAGACATTTTGAATAATTACTGCGGTAAATATTTTATTTACCATGGTTAAGGGTAAATCCGGTAAATAAGGGTTAAAAAATAATATTATAATAATACTAAATTACCCTAAAACGTGTCTTAACCATATTGGTTGATACATGGTCGACCATGGGCATCTTTGGGTCTATTTTGGGACCCCATGGATCCACTTGTAAGTGATAATGACACTTTATTTTAATTAAGTTAAAATGAATACAAAAATGACACAAGCATATATCTTTTAGAAAAACATTTGTTACATAGGGTTATATATGTTGGATTCTAGATTATAAATATTCATTAGAAAGATAAAAATATTTCCTACATAATGATATTTTATTTATAATTTTTAGACATTAAATAATTTATTTTATTTATGACACAATGATGATGCAGTAATTACTATAATAGTGAAAAATTAAAATAATTGATATTATAAATACCCAAATAAATATAATATGAAACTTTTAATGAATTAAACTAATTTTATAGGATAATATGATATATTAGGATTGATTTAATTGACCTTTTTCGAAGTAATCAATCTGTTAGGAGTTTCACAAAAATCAACTATTGAATAGTGTCAAAATTGACATAAAAGAGTTATTAAAACAAATATTATATTATTAATTGATATTAAATTCCTAAAAATCTAAGGTTCGGCCAAGAGACTTATATCATGATAGGTTCATCATTAATGGACCACTTGGGGGTCGCTTGGATTTATATAGTAAGTTTATTAACCATATTATATAAAAATACAAAGAGACATTGTAAAAGTGAAACTAATTAACTTAGAGTTAATACTTAAAGATAAGGATAATATAAGTACCCAAACCTGTCTAAATTCTATTGGTTGAGTTGTTTTCGACCTATCCCCACCTTAACCTTTGAATAATCAACTTTGGAGCCATTGTAAACCGAATATGAATTTATTATAAATTAATATTTCTAGCTTTTCCAAAGGTGCCCCTCACCCCTCTTATAAAAGGGAACTCCTCCTCATTTCTTCACACCTTCAAAGCCTTTTGGTTCGGCAAAACTCTGCCCAAATACTCTCCTAACATCCCTCACTACAACCTAGAGGCCTTAGTTTGATCAGAAAGCCAACCTAATGAGCCCTTTTGATCAAATCAAAAGGAAGAACCCGAAGAAGAGGTAATGATTTCACCACCCTTCTCCAAGTTCATTTCTTCTTCCACTTCTTCTTCCTTTGTTCTTACCATTCTAAAATAATAACTCCAGTATCTCACATATACTGTGATGTTATTATAAATATGGTACAACCATATTCAGTATTCTATCCACCCTTTGAATAACATGTCACCATACGTGCGTACGTACGGCTTACCGTCTCCACGTCGTGGTGTAATTGTTATTCAATATAATATTATTTGGATGGGTATAATAATGATGTGTAACTCATGTAAATAATAAATATAACATGTTAATGATTCTGTATATATGATATACCATCCATTTATATATTATTTTAATATCAAAAGAATGATATTGTCGCTCGTGCGTACGTACGGACTACCGTCTCCACGAACGCGATGAGATTCATTCTCCATCGTATCCATTCAAGTATAATTATCTTTTGATGATTTAAAAATGATGTTTAAGGACTATATATCATTCTGGATATGAATAAGATACAACAACCATGGCTTATGTAACAAAACATATAAAAGAAAATGAATAAGTTAACTCCCGAAACGACGATAATTCTAAGATATTATTAACAAATCAATGTTAAAAGATCATATATGATATCATATTATTATATATGATTCTTGTATAATTTAATAACAACTATTTCACCATTATACAGGAGGTTAACCTACCCCAACCAAGGAAAAGTACAAGGTAAGGGTTATTTCACAATCTCTTCATTATCCGAGGTTTTTTATATGTAATAATCTACTGGGATCTCTTTATCATCCACATCCATGTTTCTTAAAAATGTATTTCAAAACATTTTTACTATTTACTAGAATATGAGTTAAAGTAATTTATACCCTTTTTGACTTTTATAAGTGTTTTATAAAGGAATATTTCCGTCGTTTTCAAAACAAGGTCCCTTTTTAACCTTTTCGACAGAAATAAGGTAAGAATGTTTTTTTTAACTTATACGGCGGGTGCGGCTAATTTCCGCCGTTATAAAGTCTTCAAAACTTCCCTTACAAGCTTATAAGAATATTTTCAAAGAAAATGTTTTATTTTATATGGATCTTAAATGATTTCAAAATAAAAAGAGATATTTCTTTAAAAAAAATTGATTTCATCTATGTCAACATCCTTTGATGGATTTTACGCTTATTTGAAGTTGATTTATTATAATACAAAGATTCTATATTGTATTGAAGGTTTTGTGAAATGTTTGACTATGGATGTGCTATTTTTATACCATTCATAGTTTATGGTGAAATTATTGACGTTTCGTATGCTAGTTTTAATACGAATGTTTATGTTATGTATAAACCTTTTCATATGGGAATGCATTGGACTTAATAAGTGACGGGTGGAGCCCGCTATAGCTCCTCGATGCATCGGTAGGTCTCATGAGACAAACTAGTGTCTTGGCACAAGGCCTTTACAAAATCTTATTTGTAGTCTTGGCACGAGGCCTTGGCTATGTGGTTATGATAGTCTGGCATTATGAATTCCAACATTATGAAAGTGGTTATTGATTTTGCATGTGATTATTCGATTAGTAGAATATCCATGTGAACAAGTAAATGGAATTATTTCATTTTACTTTTGCCATACTATGTTGAAGTTCAAGTTTAAAAGGCTTTTTTTTAGTAATTCATTGCCTTAAATGTTTATGCTTATTTTTGAATGTTCTGCTATATTGTTATCCTTACTGGGCATTTGAGCTCACCCCTTTTCTATGTTTTATTTTTCCCAGGAAGTGAAGATGTAAGTTATGAATGACCTGCAGGGATATTATGAGGGGATTATAGTGTGGACTGTGGAAACATTATGTTGTTGTAGTAGTTTTTCATTTTATGATGTAATGTTAAACTTATGAATATATCTAGTGTTTCCAAGGCTACTAAACCAATCGGTCTTTCGAGATTTGATCTTTCTTGTGATCATGCCAATGTTATGTAATAATGCACCGAATCTGGGTAACTAGGGTCGGGGCGTTACAGTTGGTATCAGAGGAAGTTTAGTACAAACCTTGGAAGCTAGATTTAGATAAAATCTGATTAGAGCACGTAGACCAAAGATGAACTTTGAGGATTAGTATAGAAGAACTTCCTAGAATTTTGGTATTGTAGATATTTTTGTGAGTTTTCCGAGCAATACATCCCTGTCTAGATACGAGCAGGTAGAGGCGGCTCTGGCACAGATGTACCTAGGGGTAAAACCCGAAAACACCGCTTTGAGCTAGACTCGAACGAGAACTGGTGCACGACAATGGGCCTTGTTGCACTCTTGGTTACGACACTCCCAGGGGATATGCTTAGGATAACTCTCATTTTCTTTACAAATAATTTTGAAGGGATTATGAGTATATACATCCTCAAAGAAAAAATTCTTATGATTATGGATTATATCCATAAATAGTTCAATTTATGTTAAGTGTTTTATAAGTATGGGATTATGTATTTTGACTCATAAATTGATCTAATGTATGCCATTGTTTAGAAATGGTGCCCAGTAGAAGGAATGAGAACTCCAGAAATGCACATGATCCAAAGATAAGGAAGGATCATTTCTTTCATGGTCTTAAGCTAGAATTTATAAGAGAAATAGTCTCCCATGTATTATCATCATATGAAGAAATAATATCATGTGTTGATAAGATAAATAAAAAGTTTACTGAGTCCTATGGCTTTGAAGGGAATCAAGAGAAGAAAAGGATGGAAGAGAGAAAGATGGATAAAGGGAAAAGGGAAAAGAAGAATTTTCCCATATGTGGTAACTGTGGAAAGAAACACCCTGGAACTTGCCTGAAAGGAATGGGAGTTTGTTATAAGTGTGGAGGAAAAGGGCACAAAGTACGTGACTGTAAGGGTAAGAAAATGGTTTCAAATGTACAATGCTTCATTTGCAAGGAGTTTGGACACTACGTGAACCTATGTCCTAGTCATCAGACTATGACTCAAATGATGCTATTGGATAATAATCAAGTTATGATACTACCACATATGAAGAGGAATGATTAGAGTTCTTATGTTGATTATGTCAATTGAGCTTTGTATCAACAATGTACTTGTTATAATAATTATGGAGTATATAAGGATTGTACTGCAGTACTATTTCATTAAGGACTTGAAATTGTGTGGAACAAAGAAAAGTGACTCAATAGCAGGTTAAATTTTTGGAAAATATATGGTTGATAGAATGATAAACTATAATATAGTTCTGATACCGAAGTAGTGATTTTGGAATAATACATGATTGTTTTGGATAAATTATATTGGATATTATTGACTACCTTCGAACTGATTAATGATTTGTATATTCCATCATTTATGGGGTTTAAAACATTTTTGGATTAATGAAGTATATCCAGCTTTCTATATGGAATAAGGGAGCATGAATGTAATCAATAATGAATATGGTAATTCAGGATGTTTCAGTGTATTAAAAGAATATATGATGAAGGTATTCATATGCTATTACGGGGTAAAAAGGTTCTACATTATGTTTACCTTACTTATAAATGTTGGACTGTGAGTTTGCATTGAAGTATTTTGGATAGTTCTAGTTTGGATTATTTTGGATTGCCATAAAAGGACAACCTGGAGGTCGGGCGGCAACCCGTCGCGTCCGGCAAGGCTGCGAGACTTGAACCCGCAGCCGAAGGGCGACAAGGGTGTATCACCTACCACTGGCCCACGAGATGTCCTGGATTAAATAATGTAGTTTTTATTAAAATATCTTGTAGATGAATTATAAATTCGTTTATTTTGGAACCCTATACGAATAGTGTAAATAGAATTTTTTTTTTACATTCTATTATCTTTTAGAGTGAAAGATGAGTTTGTGGTAGAAATTTATTAATGGATAAAACTCTAATTATAAAGTAAGTATATCTCCTTATTATCTTATCCAATCTCATAAATAAATTCCTCAACATTAAGAAAAGCAACTTAGAACAAAAATGTTTTCCTAGATGGTACCTTAAATCATCACTAATTTATGGCTTTGGGATTGTTGGCCTTTTCATATCCATGTTCTCTACCACTCTCCATCAGATAATTGATGGTTAGATTTTTCTTCCATATCCATATTTTCCTACATGGAACCCTAGTATGTGTTATTTTCGGTAATCTTCATACTTTAGACTCTTTATTTTAAATAGAGGCCTCGTTAATTCATTTTTCGATGTGGGATTTCAACTAAGA
Source organism: Viscum album (assembly GCA_963277665.1). Taxonomy (NCBI): domain Eukaryota; kingdom Viridiplantae; phylum Streptophyta; class Magnoliopsida; order Santalales; family Viscaceae; genus Viscum; species Viscum album. The sequence continues at coordinate 65,694,017 of OY728139.1, forward strand.
TATTTTGAAACGTCAAAAATGTGTTATCCCAATACCCTATATTTTGTTGAACCGATGGTACTTCAAATCATCGTAGATTGATGAGTTTAAGGACCTAAATTATGCACTTGTTTGTGATTGATGACCTCAATCACTACCTATAAATATTTACGTTTTTCCTCCGATTATATGTCTCTAATTGCCACCAATGTTCTCCTAATCAAGATCATAATTTGGTGGTGATCCTTTCATTTCTCTTTTCCTCATATTAAGACTAAATTTTAGTAACCCAATTTCTGATGTGGGTTTTCCCACAAATATATTATCTATTTTCAACCTTTTATTTTCGAAGAACAATTTCAAATTGCGAGGATGCAATTTATTGAAGGAGGGGAGAATGTAACACCCCAAGATTTCATAGTGTGTTATTTCTTCAAAATAATTCAATAACTTGCACTACACGCAACACCGAGTTCAATTGCACCATGACTTACCAAAAAAAAGCCATTAAAAGAGGTCATGAATAGCATTAACTACATTTTTAACTTTATATAATCCTTATAATTTTAGAATCCATATTATGAGTTTCTTAGTCATAATGCAAGAACAGATTCATTTTCAGTATTGCACTTTTATCAACTTTTGATAGTGAAACCTTTTAAATACAATATTTTAAACTTTTTGACTAAATGGAGACATCAAAAAACTTAAAATGAAACATCCCAAGCTTCCACGGTACGCTTTCCTTTGAATAAAACAGTAGCGTGTGTTGTACGCAACGTCGAGTTTTAACACACACCATAACCGATCAAACTATCCGTTATGAATAGTAATACCTAAATTTTGAAATTATATATATTTTATATTTTGAAATGGATTTCATTTTTGGATTCGGAATATCGAATTTAGCCTAAGGTGAAATTTTGGTACTTTTCGGATAACTTTCATATTTTGATGAATAGTGAAAATTACTAAATTTTAATTAAAAACAACTTTTTTAATCAAAATAATTAATAGTAATAAATTATGAATTTGAGTGGTTTTAAAGTATATTTAGAATATATTTTTACCATTTAATATAATTTTGGTCATTGGACATAATTTTACAATTAAACCGAACATAAACAAGTGTCAATCTTTTGATAGTTATTATCTCTTAAAAACACACTTTTTGTTTTGACAGCGGGAATTAATTTTAAATTAATTTCTGCCACTTCTGTGTTTTGAATTTAGGAAAATGGATTCCATATTTGGAATCAGGATGTTCAAATTGTGTAAATAGGTAACTTTTATTTTTAGACATTTTGAATAATTACTGCGGTAAATATTTTATTTACCATGGTTAAGGGTAAATCCGGTAAATAAGGGTTAAAAAATAATATTATAATAATACTAAATTACCCTAAAACGTGTCTTAACCATATTTGTTGATACATGGTCGACCATGGGCATCTTTGGGTCTATTTTGGGACCCCATGGATCCACTTGTAAGTGATAATGACACTTTATTTTAATTAAGTTAAAATGAATACAAAAATGACACAAGCATATATCTTTTAGAAACACAATTTTTACATAGGGTTATATATGTTGGATTTTAGATTATAAATATTCATTAGAAAGATAAAAAGATTTCCTACATAATGATATTTTATTTATAATTTTTAGACATTAAATAATTTATTTTATTTATGACACAATGATGATGCAGTAATTACTATAATAGTGAAAAATTAAAATAATTGATATTATAAATACCCAAATAAATATAATATGAAACTTTTAATGAATTAAACTAATTTTCTAGGATAATATGATATATTAGGATTGATTTAATGTACTTTTTTCTAAGTAATCAATCTGTTAGGAGTTTCACAAAAATCAACTATTGAATAGTGTCAAAATTGACATAAAAGAGTTCTTAAAACAAATATTATATTATTAATTGATATTAAATTCCTAAATATCTAAGGTTCGGCCAAGAGACTTATATCATGATAGGTTCATCATTAATGGACCACTTGGGGGTCTCTTGGATGTATATAGTAAGTTTATTAACCATATTATATAAAAATACAAAGAGACATTGTAAAAGTGAAACTAATTAACTTAGAGTTAATACTTAAAGATAAGGTTAATATAAGTACCCAAACCTGTCTAACTTCTATTTGTTGAGTGGTTTTCGACCTATCCCCACCTTAACCTTTTAATAATCAACTTTGGAGCCATTGGAAACTGAATATGAATTTATTATAAATTAATATTTCTAGCTTTTCCAAAGGTGCCCCTCACCCCTCTTATAAAAGGGAACTCCTCCTCATTTCTTCACACCTTCAAAGCCTTTGGGTTCGGCCAAACTCTGACCAAATACTCTCCTAACATCCCTCACTACAACCTAGAGGCCTTATTTGGATCAGAAAGCCAACCTAAGGAGCCCTTTTGATCAAATCAAAAGGAAGAACCCGAAGAAGAGGTAATGATTTCACCACCCTTCTCCAAGTTCATTTCTTCTTCCACTTCTTCTTCCTTTGTTCTTACCATTCCAAAATAATAACTCCAGTATCTCACTTATACTGTGATGTTATTATAAATATGGTACAACCATATTCAGTATTCTATCCACCCTTTGAATAACATGTCACCATACGTGCGTACGTACGGCTTACCGTCTCCACGTCGTGGTGTAATTGTTATTCAATATAATATTATTTGGATGGGTATAATAATGATGTGTAACTCATGTAAATAATAAATATAACATGTTAATTATTCTGTATATATGATATACCATCCATTTATATATTATTTTAGTATCAAAAGAATGATATTGTCGCTCGTGCGTACGTACGGACTACCGTCTCCACGAACGCGATGAGATTCATTCTCCATCGTATCCATTCAAGTATAATTATCATTTGATGATTTAAAAATGATGTTTAAGGACTAGATATAATTCTGGATATGAATAAGATACAACAACCATGGCTTATGTAACAAAACATATAAAAGAAAATGAATAAGTTAACTCCCGAAACGACGATAATTCTAAGATATTATTAACAAATCAATGTTAAAAGATCATATATGATATCATATTATTATATATGATTCTTGTATAATTTAATAACAACTATTTCACCATTATACAGGAGGTTAACCTACCCCAACCAAGTAAAAGTACAAGGTAAGGGTTATTTCACAATCTCTTCATTATCCGAGTTTGTTTATATGTAATAATCTACTGGGATCTCTTTATCATCCACATCCATGTTTCTTAAAAATGTATTTCAAAACATTTTTAATATTTACTAGAATATGAGTTAAAGTCATTTATACCCTTTTTGACTTTTATAAGTGTTTTATAAAGGAATATTTCCGTCGTTTTCAAAACAAGGTCCCTTTTTAACCTTTTCGACAGAAATAAGGTAAGAATGTTTTTTTTAACTTATACGGCGGGTGCGGCTAATTTCCGCCGTTATAAAATCTTCAAAACTTCCCTTACAAGCTTATAAGAATATTTTCAAAGAAAATGTTTTATTTTATATGGATCTTAAATGATTTCAAAATAAAAAGAGATATTTCTTTAAAAAGAATTTTGATTTCATCTATGTCAACATCCTTTGATGGATTTTACGCTTATTTGAAGTTGATTTATTATAATACAAAGATTCTATATTGTATTGAAGGTTTTGTGATATGTTTGACTATGGATGTGCTATTTTTATACCATTCATAGTTTATGGTGAAATTATTGACGTTTCGTATGCTAGTTTTAATACGAATGTTTATGTTATGTTTAAACCTTTTCATATGGGAATGCATTGGACTTAATAAGTGATGGGTGGAGCCCGCTATAGCTCCTCGATGCATCGGTAGGTCTCATGAGACAAACTAGTGTCTTGGCACAAGGCCTTGACAAAATCTTATTTGTAGTCTTGGCACGAGGCCTTGGCTATGTGGTTATGATAGTCTGGCATTATGCATTCCAACATTATGAAAGTGGTTATTGATTTTGCATGTGATTATTCGATTAGTAGAATATCCATGTGAACAAGTAAATGGCATTATTTCATTTTACTTTTTCCATACTATGTTGAAGTTCAAGTTTAAAAGGATTTTGTTTTAGTAATTCATTGCCTTAAATGTTTATGCTTATTTTTGAATGTTCCGCTATATTGTTATCCTTACTGGGCATTTGAGCTCACCCCTTTTCTATGTTTTATTTTTCCCAGGAAGTGAAGATGTAAGTTATGAATGACCTGCAGGGATATTATGAGGGGATTATAGTGTGGACTGTGGAAACATTATGTTGTTGTAGTAGTTTTTCATTTTATGATGTAATGTAAAACTTATGAATATATCTAGTGTTTCCAAGGCTACTAAACCAATCGGTCTTTCGAGATTTGATCTTTCTTGTGATCATGCCAATGTTATGTAATAATGCACCGACTCTGGGTAACTAGGGTCGGGGCGTTACAGTAAACCCAGAACTGGTCTGATAACTCTGCATTTCTTGTTCCATCACTGGGTGTCACTAACACCACTACCATGCGTAGGTTCTGAGTGCTTTAAAGGAACCTCTGACCAATGACCATTCATGTCTACACATATAATGAGATCTCAAATGAGGCTACACTCACCCAAATGGATTACACTGTTGTAATCCTCGTGAAAAATCAAGAGAGATAGACTACTTAATCACTGGAAACGAACTCTCGATGAGAAATTTATTAAAAACAGCTTTATTCTCATATGGTGTCCCGTGGGGCCCGCACCTCAGTCCTAAAAATGGTCGGGCGAGCTATGATATCGCGATGATCTCGGAAGAACACACCAAATTGACTATTCATGGGCCCCAAATGGACGTCTGATAAAAAATTCACAGTACACTGCACACAGCTTAAAAGACGGCACGTGGGGACTACGCCTCAACATTGGCTTCAATTCCTGAAACCACTCTGGTCAACTTTGCCTTGATTCTAGGGCCACAACGGTGCTGGCAGGGCCTAAAACGGACTTCAGATGCAAAAGCTATAACTCCCCGAGTTATGCAAACGGGGCCCTCTAGGGGGCACACCTCGACCCCAAAACACGTCACACAGATCGTACCATTGAGTTCATTGCAGATAACCATGAGGTGTATTCTATTCATTTTCCCAGAACAGACTTATAAAGAATAAGTATTAAAAATGTAGCATACGTCTGAAAGCTGCCTCGTGGGCCCCATGCCTCAGGGCTGAATTTAGGCAGGCGGATTGCGTCGTCGCAATCCCCATGGAAGAACTCTCAGAAAAGAGTACTCTTACAACCAAAACGGATGTCGGGTGAAAAAGTGAGGTTTTACCATAAAACGTGTGAATTGTGCCTTGTGGGTCCTACCCATTATGTCCAACCCAAATGCTCCAGAAAGCATCTCAAAAAGTCTGCACGAGGACTGGGGTCACGCTTCCGCTGACAACGCGTTAATCGGACATCCCAAACAAGAGTTAGGCCTGACACAAGAATAAATAATTAATTAATTAATTTCATTAAGTGTTTCGTTCCACCAAGCAAATAAACCAAACCTCAAGGGTTTTGAACCAACCTTGGAATGACCGTCTCAACACCAGGGCCACAGCACCGCTGACGGCCCTTCAAACGGACGTCCAACTGGTGAAAAACATCTATCATAAGCTTTAATAGTAATTTATTATCTTTAAATTAAAGCTTCTTAGGTCACTCTCCCTCTGGCGCAGAACCCAAAATCCCCGAAAATCAAATCAAAAATTCTGTCTCAATGAGGCGAACCCACAGCCGCTGACGGCACGTCACACGGACGCACCGTTTAAAAGTTACAGTCCCTTGAACAGAAGGGGCCAAGAATTGTGAAAGTACAGACCAGCCAGCCCGGTCTAGACCGACAGCCTGCGGCCCAGCCACATGGTCTGGACTAGCTCACCGCGGCCTGTTCGAAACTGTTGGACCCCTAGGCTTAGGTTCATCCACCGACCGGTCGAGCGACCGGTCGCTTTCCACACGCATGCACCAACATGACCCACATTATGCGGGTCCTTCTCCGCAGTGCCCCCCCACCCTCGAGGTCTGTGCCTTGGGGCTTCTCTCGAGTCTGGCAGGCCGCTCATGCCGCGGCCGCCTAGCCTCCCCACCGGCTGAGTGCACCGCCGCTAGCTGGCTGCCCGGGCTCGCCATCGCCACCTGTCAGCCCTGCTCCGTCCGACGCCGCCGCACACCGGTCGCATGTGCCACCATGCTCGACTCCTCCGCGGAACACTGCCTGCTCGACCTCGCCCGGCGCCGCTGCCTGAGCTTCCTGCTACGCTCGGCTCCTCATGCGGCTCACCTAAAGCCACCGTGCTCGGTCGCCTCTGACTCGACCTTCGGCCGTCGTCCCTTTCCAGAGTCGGACCATCAGTTTCCCCCCCCCCCCCACCCCACCCCCGACCACTCCGGTGGTCGATAAGAATTTCGAAAACTGGTTTCAGAATCCTCGGGGCTGGATCATCACATCGCCACCCCTTGCTCGTCGATTCGTCATAGTTTTGGCGCATCTAAAATTTTGGACGAAGAACACTCAAGAATGGTATTTAGAACGGGGCTCGGACGACGGTCGTGTTCATTTGGCCATTTTCCCAATTCAATAGTTATAGAATTTAAAACGAAAGATTTAACAAAAACTCAAGAAGTTGATGAAGGAGTGGAAAACCAACTGAAATCCTACCTCTATCTAGTCGTTCACCGTTGGTGACGCATTCGTTGCGATCCCACTTTGATCCTCTGGAGTTTGCCCCTCAATCCGGTGAAAAACACGCAGAAGAACAAGATAGAGAGTGGGGGGATAGAGAGAGAGAGAGAGAAGGAGAATTATGAATTTCCTTTAAATCCAACACTTAAGTGATTTTATAAACTCTCTCTGAAACTCTATCGTCGGGCGAGAATTCTGAAACCTCCACGCCCGCCTATTTTATATCACTTCTAGGAAAAACACCTCATTTCGAACTCAAAGGAATTCTTGGATTTCCATTCCGATACTTCGTTCAAAAGTTATTTGATAATAATTCCAGTGATAAAAATCACAAAGTCATTATTTTAAAATGACAATTTCTCCCCTGGGTGACATCTCCCCAGTAGCCCGCGCCCGAAACTTTTACACCCCGCCTAGGGTAAACGGAACTCTCTAAACGCAACTATGCCCTCAGATTTCCAATCTGAGCTACCATTTAGGATAAAACACAACCCTGCCATTTACATAGTATAAAAACACTTAAAATTTTAATAAAAATTTTTCCAAGCACACTGGGCCCCAGAATTGCATGCCTTCTTAACACCAAGCTCTGGAAATATATGTAGAAATATTCCAAAGTCTAACAGTGAAAAAACAGGGTCTCTACAATATAACTATCGAAATACATTTATTATTTTCTCCCCATTACCTTGATCCAATTTTTCCATCATAAAACCATCCTAATATTTTTTTGGATCTAACATAAGGAGGTTGTTCGAAGTAGAAGTATAATTCTTAATCAAGCGTTGTTATTTTATTTCTTAATCAAACACCTAAATATGTTATTAAATTATTATGATTCAATAAGATAATCATATAACATATACTTACATGTTATTATGTTAATTTAATAAACTAAATCAATTTCATTTTAATCCAATTGGAAATTAATCCGTCATTCACATGCACGGTGGACTACCACCTCGCGAACCGATATAATTCATTTTTCATCATTGCCTCTCACAGATTGTTATAATGGATGATTTAAATTAGATAAATATATATATAATTTGAAACATAATTATACTTATGTAATTATTTTATCACCTATACATTTTTACTTTTCATTGTATGGGGGACACGATAATATCTCTCAAGTGTACAACGGACTACCTCCATGCAAAGCAATGTGATTCGTTTTTTCACCTACACTTTTCATGGAAGGTAATAAAGATAATTTTAATTAATATATTTCATATATATATGACATAATTATAATATTCAAGAAATTTTTTATCATTCCTAAAAAATAATATATAATTATATTTCTTACATTTCCACTCACTGGAAAATGATAACGTTGTTCGTGCATACATGTGGACTACTGCATCCACAAAGCGATGTTATTCTTTTTTCATCATAAAATCACATGGATGACCTATATGTAATTATATTTAAAAAAATAATTCCATCTTTATGATATTTTATAATTATAGTGAGATAAAATAATAAGAAATTTCTTTACTTAATGATCGTTGAAAAATGTAAATGTTACTCATACGTATGAACGACCTACTATCTTCATGATCATAATGTAGTTCATTTTTTATAACCAACATTAATGGATGGTTTTAAAATTATAATTTATTTATAAAAAACATAATTATTTTATGATTATTTTTATGGATATGTTGAAATAATTACCACTCTGACCATTTTCAACCAATCAAATTCATTTTAGAAATATAATATAAATATCTCCCAAACATTTGGTATGGACTTAATTGATTAAGTATTTAAATATGTAATTTAAATAAAAAAATATAATATTTAAGTATAAGGTATAAAATATATAAATGGTTCTTAATAAATAAAAATAATTTATATAATCATATTTGATATGAGTTAAAGGACATACATGGAAAGTCTTGACTTTAGGTAAGGGACTTCGTCTCAATTTTTTTACATTGACGTATATTTTAATGTTATGAACCTAATTTATTTTTTATGGTGTATATACTTCCATTTTTACATGTAATATATTTAATCCATCATAGATCATTGTATTTTATGTTTCTATTTTAATTATTTCATCCATGTGAATATGACATGAAACATTCCAAGTGGAAGAGAATTTCACAACCCAATTTTATTTCATCATGTTATATTAATTCTAAATTATCTTAGATTTTCTAATATTATTTATACCATAAATTTTGGTATCTTAAGTTTTATTTTCAATTGTTTTATATGGATTCAAATTGTTTACACATAATAAATTATTTGATTAATTCTCACTAAAACATTATGGTTCTTATAAGGGTAGCTTGTATCAAAATGTCCTCTTTGGGACATATGTTATGTTATACACCTATGTTATTTTGTGAGGTTTATATAATTCCATTTTAAAATATTTAATCATGAATATCCATATTTTTATGTCATTTAATGTATAATTTGAATTTTTTCCGAGTTTTTACAATTGAAAATTTACAAAAGTGGAAAAGTCTTTATTTTACAATCTACTTTCTGTTGGGGATTGTTTATGTTCAAGGTTCATTTAGAGAAAGTGATATTATAATATTATTTAGAACCACATATATTTTATTATCTTATGGTTATGAATGAGTTTTACATGTTTAATTTCTATTTTATCCCTTATTTATTAGAGAAACATCAGTAATGTCAAATTTAAGTGATGTCGATTTTGTACATTCTTTTAGATCGGGAATATTTCTCTTCTATAACCATGTTTTCTAAAAAATTAAAAAAATTATATTTCATAAAAATAAATTATTTCATAAACTTATTTTACATGGTATTTTATTTTATTTTAAATGATTTTACAAGTAATTGTTTTACTGTTTTCCAAATATGTAATTTTTTGAATCCCTTTACATTATGTTTGAAAATAATTTTTTTTTTACATTTAAATAATCAATAGTTTTTTCCATTATAAATAACATTAATTTGTTGGAATAATCCTTTATGTGTTTTAATAGGGGGTTTTCATAGAAAATAATTCTCTCCATATTTTGTGAATTTTTAGTGTAAAAAAGTTTTTTACAATGTGAAAACAGTGTTTTCCTAAAGAATGTTTCTCATGATCTATTAAAATTATTTCCTTACATCAACATCAACATCCATTGATGTAATTTATTCTTCACTTGGTATATATTACATTTATTCAATCTCAATTCTTTCTCTATATGGATTATGAATTATCCAAATATATTTTCTTGGATCATGTTCTCTTCCATGGGTTAATCATGAAACAAAAGATCATTAATTAATGTTATGATTGAAAAGTGATGGATTCTATATGTTTTATGCATGAATGGTACTTAGATATTTTTGGTGATGAATAGGTGAGCCGTATATATCCTATTAGAAGGGTTGATCTCCACTGTATCTCATGGGTGAGCCCAATATTAGTTATATATTGGGTGTTCCAATATAGTATCGGGTGACATTGATATAGCTTATACAATGGGTGTACCTAGATAGCATCTACCGAGATTGATATAACTTATCTGATGTGTGCACCCAAATAGAATTGAGTGAGCTTGGTATTGATTATATGATGGGTTCCCGCATAAATAGCTCTAATACATTGGTTAATGCTAGATTTCTTAATAAAAAATAAGTATGTATTTATTAGTGGGTTTCTCGTATGGATTTAATTGGGATCAGTTACTTCTAAAATGGGTTTAAAAGAGGTTATGTAGATGGTGTTATAAGATACCAACATGTTTTATGTATACAAACTATGGTATTATAATGATTCCTTTGATCAAGATCAAAATCCCATTGATCATGATTATTAATTCTTGTGACTATTTCCTTTGATAATTTTTTAAGCCATGATTCATGATTGATAATCCATGTATTGATGGGTATGAATATTCTTATCTTAGGATTAAGCGCGTTGATTGTGCCATAATAAACTTATTCTCTTCTTATACACCCTGATGAAATTTAATTTTTAATGCTTATGTTTAACCTTACTGATCGTTTGATCTCCCCCTTCTTATATTTCATATTCCCTAATTAATGAAGAATGGTGATTAAATGATTTTGTCCTAAAATGGTATCTGATGTGATAAAATTTGTGGGAGATATTGAAAACATAATATTGAATATTAAAAGATGGCTATAGTGGAAATAATACTCACTTGAATCCATTACTAGTGTTTATATAATAATTTTTCATCATTATCTAAAACTGTAAACCAAAAATGTGCTTGGGTATATAAGTGAACCACATTTCCTTTTGAATTGGTAAGTTTTAAATGGTGAAAACCGGGTCACCTTCATTCATATCAAAGCTAGAAATATAATATCTATGATTTTTAAATTGGATCCAAAAGTGCAGGTATGGGGATGTTATATCATCCTTTTATAGATATGTTTTAAAAAAAAGAGCGCAAAATAAAATAAGTTCCCACTAATGTATAAAATAGTATTCCATATAATATTTATATTGTTAGTAAATATTTATTTCCTAACAAACATGTGTAGGGATGAGATGGATTTATTAAGGCATCATCATGTAAAAAATTAGCACCCTAAGGCCCAATGTGTATCTTTAAAAGATAACCCATGTAAACAAGGGAATATTACAAATAAAACCCCTTATATAAACAGTTAATACTTGAAACACATGTCATGTTACTTGAGAGAGAGAAAATCTCCAAGAGAGATAGTTGTAGAATGATACACTTCAATGAATTTCATGCCAAAGATATACAAGAGTTGTTAGATGAAAAGATTCCATAAATCCCCATAGTAGAAGACTTTCTAGAGACATAATTACTACATTAGAGTATAATAAATGTTAAATAACATGAAGGATGTCATTTTCTAGTCACTAAGTATGTTGAATCATTATTAATTGATAATAATAAATTAGTTTCCTATAAGAAAATAGTAAGTTGTATAAAAGATACAAAATGGAAAGAATCCACGAATTGTGAAAAGGATTTCAAGTACTAAAACAATATTTGGAGTTTGGTATATCTTCTAGTGGATATTAATCCCATTGGTTTAACATGTATATTATATAATGTACTATACATTGAAGGAAAAGTTTTCACATTTAAAGAATTATTGGTGATAAAAAGGTTTGAACTATGTTAACAAATAGACTATGATGAAACCTTTTCACTAGTTTCTATAGTGAAATATATTAAAATTATACATACTGCAGTAGCTTATCATGATTATAGGATTTTGAATATGTGTTTGAAATCAAATAAACCTAATGGGAATCATTATAAATATGTTTATATTACACAAAAAGAAGTTTTGTCACTCTAAAGGATGCTAATAATGTAAGAAAATTGAAGAGATTAATTTATGGATTAAGAAAAGTATCTAGGGCATGGAACATTTTATTTGATGAATCCATTATGAAATTTTTTTATTAAAGAAAAAATGTGAACCTTTTTTCCAAAACAAATTTAGTGGGAGTGAAATATTGTTCCTAATATTTTATATTGGTGACATATTACTTATTGAAAATTAGATACTAGTCTTATATACTATTAGGATGTGGTTGGAAAAATGCTTCTCCAAGAACGAATTAAGTGAATCATTATATATTCATGGGATAAAAATACATAATGATCGATCCAGTCGGATTCTTAGACTAATTCATGGTAAATATATGGACAGGATACTAAAGAGATTATGTATAAATAAATTCAATATGGTATTGTTACCTATGTCATAATGTATACATATCTCCAAGTAAATGTGTTCTTAGTAATATGATGAGATAAAGAGGATGGACCATATTCCATAAACATGTGTGATAGGATCATTCATGTATTACTTTCCTAATTTTTATTCTTGATGTTTTCTACACTTTGAGTGTGGTAGGTGGACATCAAATTGACCTTGGAGACTACAATTAGATTAGTTTTAAAATAATCATGAATTATATCAAGAATACTAAGGATATGTTCCTAGTTTATAGAGGATATTTGAATCTATTTCTCAAGGGAAATATAGATTCCTACCTAAAATAACAAGATGGTTTAAAATCGTAGTTTTGATATATATTTACATACATTGGAAGTGGTGTAAGCTCTAAAAGATCAAATAAGTAGTGTTCACTTATTATAATATAGATCTTAAGTATATTACATATTTTTATGTAAGTAAATAATTTATTTCTATAATAAAATCCATCTATGATATTTATGCAGTGTCAAGTATTAAATATATGATTACACTGTATTGTTATAATGTTATAGTGGTGGCTCTTTCCAAGGAGCCAAGATCACATATGAAAATAAATCACATACATAGATAGTAATATCTCTTGTTGAATTTTTCTTATATATATGAGGTAATAATAAGTCAAGTTTCTATAAAATAAAACATGTTTAACCCATATACTATAGATATATCTCAGTGGTACTATGAATAACATGGGACATCTAGAAAAAAAACATTAGTAGCAGATTTAGGGCTTGAAGATTGTCTCTTGGGGTTAGTTTCTTTGATCCAACTACATTTTAATTTAGATTTCTTCTATATTAATGGATTTTAACATTAAAAAATTTTATTACATATTGATTGATATTATAAATTTCATTAATTTGAAAATTTCCTCAGATTATTTTTCAAATCAAAAGGATATAACTTTTCACCGTTATGATGAGAACCTTGAAGTGTCAAGACAATATTACAAAACATAAGCCTTATGGTGTCATTAAAAATACTATGGGACACATATTATGAAGACAATTAGGTTTTTAATACTCATAAGTGGAGAAGGATTCATTTCATAAAGTTTTCTATTAGTATCTTCATGATAGGAGATAATAAGTATAAAACCTTTAAGTAAGTAATTGTCATGTTTTGTGTCATTGGATATTCCTATCTATGAAAATGTTTGATTATATTTACTCAATAATATCATTATTAATACATGTATTGACTCATGAATATTGATGTAATAAAAAAACTATGATTTCATTTGTTTGTTGGAAGTATGATACATTGACTGAATTATGAATGATTTATTATTAATGAATAATTTAATAAATTATTTATCACTTATATATTTATAAAATAAGATATATTTTACATTTAATTAGAATGAAACTATTGTACTAAATTTCAGGGCTATAATGTATTTATGAGCTCTTTTCCAAAATTCAAAGAAATATTTATTAACCATATAGTTTGATGGAATAATTATGAAGCCTACTTGAATATTTGTCAAGAGAAATGGATTATATTTGAAGATGTGTATTCATATGCTATTTTCATCATAATATAATTAAACTCATACACTCTATGTTAATTTTTGTATTGTTAAATGATGATATTGAAAATTATAAAAAACGTCCAAATTCCACTAAATAATAGGCCTAGTGAGTCACACGGTAACACCCAAATATTTTAGAATATATTTTCTTAAAATAATAATATAATTGATAGCATGTGGTAAATGAAACACAGATTTTAAACAAATTGAGATTTATAATAGAAATATTATTATCTAAATATGACTATAGGGACTTATCCATTTGTTTCATGGGTATGAATAGGAATAAATATATAATGAAATATATTAATAATTTTTTTCTTTAATAAATTGATTAATCAATCATACACTTATTATAAAATGGTTTGAAATAAAGAATAATTTTATTGTGTAATGTATTTTTATTCTAATAGATTAAATTTATCAATATTGAGAAGTGATTATGATGAAATGTGTATATTATATATCTAATAAAATTAATTATAATTAATTTCATTGTTTTTTTTCAATAAAATTAGAATAAATACATTTTATTATTTATAAGTACATTTTCCTCAAAAATGGTCTTTTTTCATTTTGTGTACAGATATTATAACTAATTTTTACTATTTTTGTTATTATATTTTATATAATGGGTATTATTTCCTGATTCATCATATCATAATGATATTATTCTAATGTTTTCTGATTTTTCTTGTAAATATTAATTTTTGATTGAATAATAATAAATACTAATTTTTTGAAAAAAATTCATGTATTTTATTTAAATAAATTAATTTAAAAGACTCAATATATTTTCAATTTAGTTTTAAATTAATATAATATTCATTTTATTAAAAAAATAATTATTTTTATTTTAATCAGTATTATAATTGATTTTATAATAAGTTCACTTTTATTTTTAAAGGCGTGTCTTCCTAAAAATAGTTTTCGTTTAGTTTTGTGAACTAAAATTAAAATTATTTTCTTCCAAGTATACAAATTGAATCTTATAAAGATTATTTCTTATTTTTAATCATGTGTGTAAAATTTGTTAATATGGTCAGTTTTATTTTTAATTATAACAAATAGTAACCACTGTGAAAACTTTAGCACCGTAGTAAAAGGTTAAATGAGTTAATTAATGTCAAAACTAACTGATATGGTCACAAAATATCATTTTAATTCTGATTGGATAAGATTATTTCAACCATTATTATCTAAGTTTCCAAATATTATTCTAATTTATCATGATTAATACATTTTTAATATTTAAAAGTTAAGAAAATTTATACGTGTTTCACTCTCCTCACTTATAAAATGGAACCACATCTACTTTCTTATTCATAGTTCTTGAGCCATTTATCTTGACTAGGACCAACCAAAATCCATTCTTAAACTTCATCCCCATGACATAGATTCCTCTTTCGCACAAAAATACCATCTTATAAGCCTTATGGTTAATTCCAAAGGAGATTTTCTAATGAAGAGGTATAAATATTAGCTTGGTTAATTTATTTTATTTTTTATTCTACCAATTTAAAACATATAATAACCTTACTGATATAATGACATAAATTTATCCAATATACTTAAATTTTTATTATTTTTATGTTATATCCCTTTCCATCCTTTGGAAAGCCAAAACATCTTTCATGTATACTTGCAGATCACCATCTCCACATAGTGATGTAATTCATTTTGAATTTTGCATAAAAACCATATATGGATTTTTAAAATGATTTATAAAACAAATATATATTATATTCATTAGATTATTATGATTCCTAAAAGATATTATATTACTTACCTACTTTATCTTCCTACCATTATAAAATGGTAACGTCATTTATGCATATATGTGGACTACCACCTCCACAAAGTGATATGAATTGGTTTTGTTACTACCAAACATTATTGGCCAAAAATATGTAACTAATGAATAAATATTAAATTTAAAACACATTTATTATTTATTAAAAACAAAATATTATTTAATTTATTTCTTTTTCAATTTTTATAAAAATGTAAACATTGCTCATGTATATGTATGTACTACCATATCTATGAAATGATATAATTAATTATTCATAACCACCTAATATGGATGGTTAGAAATGTGTAATTAATGTACAAATATAATAATTGTAACATTTTATGATTTTGAAGGTGATGAAACCATAATCCATTTAACCACAGTCAATGTACCGATGTTATTTTGAGTTTATAAACTGAATAACCCCAAAACCTATGACATGAAGTTAACATACTTAGTAACTAAAAAACAATAAAATGAATAATAATAAGGGAAAAAACTTGATAAAATGTTCTTGAGAAATTATGAAATTAATATTTTTTATTATTTTAGAAATTAAAAGACATATATCGCGAGTTGGGAGATATGGTTTGGGGATTTCTTATTTCAATTCCCTGTATTTTAAATTAAATCCATTTGTAAAACTAGTTTTATTTTATGTTGTTTATAATATCCATTATGAATGTATTTTATTTTTAATCTATTAAAACTAATATGTTTTATTATTCTATTTCTATGTCCTTTTAATTAAATAGTTATCGAAGTTGTAAGGTATTTTTCTTTAAAACCTTATTTCAAAAGTGTTAAAAAAATTATATTTTCCTTCTATATCCATATTCATTAAAATGTTATACTAATATTATTAATATATTGAAATGTATGATAAAATTAATTTTATTCCAAGTTTTACTTTATTTATGATGGTTTTAAAATATATATTTTTAGTGTTTTTAAAATGGGTTATTTATGACCTTTTTAAAAAAGAGTGAAAGGAATGTTTTTTAACATATACAACATGGCCAGAATATATCATCATTATGAATGTTATTATATAAGAATCTTCATCTATAAGACCTAATTTTTTTTCAAATAATATTTTAATTCCTGTTCTTTTAGGAATTTTTCTTTCTTAATATTTTTCAATGAAAATATATATTTAACTTAATTTTTATGTGAATCTCAAAAGTGCTTCTGGATATGTTTTGAAAAGGATAATTTACAAGCTTTTATTATAAAAATAAAAGATTAAATATTTTTTATTTATTTTTTTCCTTTAAAATGTTTCATGGGGATGGCCGAACCTAATATATCTTTCCAATGCAATGGGTAATGATTTTTTTATTTAGGTAATATATACTATAATTAACCAATTATGTTTTTCTATTTATAAGATTTATTAAAAAAGTTATTTTTGGAGTTCTATTAAGATGATTTCACATGGTGCCTATATAAGTTTTACATACTTGTAAACAACTTTATATGGAGGCATTTTTATTTCATAAGGTATTCTAGTCATATAATGTTTATAAGAATGTTTATGCAATGTTTAATGGTAGAATTATGCCTTACAAGAAACTTTTTTCATGTTTATCCATGTTTTATAAGAAACAATAATGATTGTGATTTTTAATTTAATATTTCTAATGAGATGTTTCATAAAAATATTTTTTAAGAGAAGCTGATTTCTTCATAAGGTAAATGGTAAATTAGGGAAAATGATTAAACATATAAAAGGAAAATTATCTTTGAGAATTAAACATTTTTTTAAAATGTAAAAACGAGATTATATTTTTCTAATTCCCTTATTGAATTTTTTTTACATCCCAGGTTTTCAAATTATTCAATAGGATGTTAGAATTTGTAAAAATTATAAAAAGTTCAATTATGAAATGTATTGAATGAAGAAACACTTTCTTGAATGAAATAAGTGTGAAAATGAAGAACCTTTTGTGGAAATGGTACACTATGTGAAAGTGTTGATTTTATTTTTTATGTGTTTTATATGAAAGAGTTCCTTTCCCTATTTTTCAAAAAATTGAAACCTATTAGATCATGATAATATAGGAAAAGTGATATTTTATATTAGACTTGTAATTATGGGTTTAATTAAATTATGGATAGTTATATTTGATATCATATAAACTTTTTAGATAACTTTGGAGGTTTGGATGTAGTTTGAGTATATGTAAAATGTTTTCTATAACCTCAATGGTTTGTATGTTACTATAGGGACTCAAAAATTTCATATATAAGTATTATATCTTATTAGTGAAATATTTATTAGAAAAACTAAAATATATATCAGATATATAAAGTATTAGTATATTTTGTAAACCTATATACATAAAGAATATATATATATAATATATACATAAATTCCACCTAGGTACTTAATTACTAGAAACGTTCTTATACATATCATACTTGAAACCTTTCTCCATAATATAGGGAGGGGGAAAATAATAATGGTTGATCTTAGAAGTTCAGTAATGGAAAACATAAGAGTTATCAATCAATGATTATAGGTGAGCATAAGATAAGAATTAGGGCATGAGAACCAGATAAAAACTTACTAAAATCATACCTAATCATTCAAAATTATTTAACAATGAATTAGGGAATAAGATATTTTCAATGTCCTGATAAAATACATAATATTGTAGAATCATAAATAATCAATCATGAGCTAGGAGAAAATATCATATGCATAATACCTAAGTTTATGGAATTCACATAACCATAGAAAATCACTTTCCTATTAAAAGTTCACTCCCCTGACAATCATTATAGATAAATTCCCATAATGCAAATACCTACTCTGTCATTTCCATCATTATCTTGAGAGTAACATCCATCCAATTAACTATGTCATCAATTATGAGTTTATTAATTCCATTGTATCTTAGTATTTTCTCAACTCTATCATCATAACCCAGTGAATTGGAGTGATATAACAACCCACCAATCATTAGTTTATTATGTTAACAAGCATCTATGATTTATAACAGAACCACCTTTCACATAATCATAAATTATTCATATTATTTCTATTTGATAATGATGCATGCAAGACACTAAACTAGTATTCCAAGATAGGTAATGGGATTCATGTCCACTGGGACTATGGTTCACATACTAAATAATTAAGGCATGATTGGTGGGTTATCCCATTAGGGGGGCTATGTCCTACCTTTCTATCTTGTTTGTGTGGTGTGTGTGTGTGTTTAAATGTAATTGTACCCATAAAAACCTAATATATATATATATATCTATAAAACATCAATAGAAAGAACAAATATGGAATAAATGGATCATATACCCAATAAATCATAAAAATGTATCAAATAATATTTTTTATATGATAATATCAATAAAATATCGCTAAAATATTTCTTAAAGAAAATACCCTTTTCATTTTGAAATAAATAATTTTAGATGTAAAAAAAATCCCAAAATATAATGGAAAGTATTCACTTTTCAAAAATCCATGAAAACTTATAAACTAATATTTAAATAAAATAGTGTTCATAATAGTGGGGAAATACATTCATGAGATGTAAGTTGAAACAAAAATTTAATTCACATTTTTTGTAAAAGTTCAAAAGTACCGAGTTTAGAAAAAAAAATATGAATATTCCTTTAAAAACATGGTAAATAAATTAAAACATAATTAAAAATAACCTTAAATAAACTTTTTATAATATAAATGACATTCCTTAATATATTTTAAAAAATATATAGACATGAAATAAATTATTCTCAAATGGAGAGAAAATTAATGATGGTTATCATTAAAAAATAATTTCGGTATCTTCAATAATTGAAAGGAGTAAAATAATAGCAAATAATTGAATATTAAATAAAAACTATAATATAAAAAAATAAAAAATATTTTTTATACATGGTTTATATAATTTCATCACCATAAAATTCATGTAAAAATATTCTGGGTAAAAATGACATTGTAACATAAAAAACCTTCCACCTACTAACTTTTGAATCATAAACTACATTATGGGAATAAATTCCAATGAATATTTAAATAAAATTAACATAAATCTTTTCATGAAATATCATATAGATCTTATAACCCCATAAATTTAATTATTATTTAAAAATGAATCCATGATGAAGTAATTTGTAATGAGCTAACACTTTTATCAATAGAATTTATCCATAATTATAGTAATTTAATATCTCATAAACCACATAAAATCACTTATATTCCATAATAAAAAAATTATAAATAAAGAATTAATGAAAAAATTCATTTCTAGAATTTAAGGTACCAATACCAATGAAATAGTAACTTGACCTTAAGAATAGTAATATGACTCTTATTAATAGTAAACCAGCCAAATGAATAGTAACTTCACCCATGAAAGTATCTATAAAATTTATGATTATTATAATTAAAATTACGATATATTTATATCATAGTCTAAGAAAAGAAATGTTTTAAAA
Source organism: Viscum album (assembly GCA_963277665.1). Classification (NCBI taxonomy): domain Eukaryota; kingdom Viridiplantae; phylum Streptophyta; class Magnoliopsida; order Santalales; family Viscaceae; genus Viscum; species Viscum album. Next base: position 65,714,258 of record OY728139.1, read on the forward strand.
TTATTAATTAAGCTTTCCCATTTTTGTAGATCATAAATATTTAATTTCAATATTAATGATTAATTTAAAATTTTAAAAAGAAATTTATTTTCATAAAATGTATTCATAAATTTATATGTTGATATATTATGGTTTTAAGTTAATTTAATTTGACCTTAATTAATTTTTCAAAGTGTTACGAAACTAGTTATTATTTTAATATGTATATGTTCTAAGTAAATGATGATTTTTCTTAAAAATTAAATTACTCATATTTAGAAAAAAACCAAAAAAATGTAATTTATTTTTAAATTCTAGAGCTCTAAAAATCGTTAGGGTAAATTTTTGGTATTTTTCTAAAATACTTGAATTTTTGGTGAATAGTGAGAAAGGGTAATTTCCAGTATAAGTACATTATAAGTTAAATACAATATTCCATGATTCAATGTTGATGTAAGAACCATTGGTTCTAACTCACATGATATAGTTACTTTATTTTGTCTTAATAATAAACACTATTTCTTTTCAGGAGAAAATAATAAACTAATGAATTAAATAATGAGAAAACACCCCTCGCATCCACTATAAATACTACCCATAACCAACTCTTCTCCTCAAACATATCAAGATTTGAGCCTTATAAAAACTCTTCCCAAACACTTCCCAAATCCATATCCCATTTTATAGATCTCTTGGTCTCATCTAGAAAACAAAAAACATTTTCCCCAAAGAGGAGATATTTGAGAGGTAAATCCTCTTCCGTTTCATTTAATTTCTTTTCAATTTTGTTCCTTTTAATCTCTTCTCTTCACCTTATCTTATCCAAAAGGCATCATAACACTAGTATGTTTGATGTACTATAATAATATCATGTTAATTTAATATATATCACAAAACTTCTTTCTCTCTCTCACTTTTATTCTAAAAATGAAATTATCACTCGTGGTGTATCAATTTACCGATATCATGGGCGATGTAATTTCATTTTCCTTTAAAATATTAAAGGACGTTAATAAAACCATTATAATGGTTTAAAAATAATGTAAAATATATGTTAAAACTCTGTTTATATTCTTGAACTAACATATATACATAATACTAAATGATAAAACAAAACGAGTTCATTGTGTTTGAAAATCAGCCAAAATTAACCAAAAATGACCATTATTAACTTTTATTTAATGATTCATCATCGTCCAATATAACCAACTTCATTATAAAATCATGTGAACTTATTTAATATAATTAATAACATATAATAAAAAAATTAATATTTAACAGCATTTTATACGAACTTCCATTCTTGTATACAAATAAACCAATCATGAAAACCATGAAAAGAATGCCCCAGAAAAATGAAATTAAATTCTATAACTCATATAAAAGGAAATAAATGGAACTAATAAAACCATAATGAAACAAATTCTTGTATAAAAAGTTTTTTAGTTATTTTTTCTAGTGAATTTAAAGTGATTCTTCATTACATTAAAGTTAAGAAAGCATTCATATATAAGGTAAGGGGAATTATCAAACCCAACTCTATTTCTTTGGTTTTTCTCTCTTTCACCCCATTTTCATTATAGATATTCCCTAAATAAAATTTATTCATCATTATCATAAATTTTATGGGATATTCATGTTTTCTACTTGAGTTTAAGATAAACACGTTGTTTTCCAAAAGAAATATTCTTTCAAAAAAAACACCTTATACTACTCGAGATTGTTTCTTCTTCACTCAGGGTTGATGATTATTATACCTTGTATGTTATTCCCTCTTTCATTTAGGAACCCAAGGTTTATGAATTTTTTATTTATGAAATGAAACAAATTTCTTTCCATGGTCTATTTTATATCCAAGATTGATATATGTTCTATGTGACATGCATGATAATGTAAATGTTATTATGTGATAGGTGCACCTAAAATTATATAGAGCAATGTAAATGTTATGATATGACCGGTGCACCCAGAATTATATTTTTCTCCAATTAATTGAGTAATTATACATATCTAATGAGAAAAGGTAAAATTTTTATAAACATGATGCTATATTTGTTCATAACTATGTGTGATAGTTGACTCATATGATATTATGTTTCATTTTTATGCATTACCACATTCCATGCCTTTATCTAATGATTCATCTCATGATTATAATCATATGTCCATGTTATGATGATATTTATTATAATCACCCTATGTTATATAGATACGTGTTATTATCTATCCTCTTACTTTTCATTAAGATCACCCGTTTCTTGATGTATATCCTTAGGTGATTACTTATACTAAAGAGAATATGAGGGCCAATAAGAATCTAGATATGAAGAAATTAAATAATTTTTTTATTTTTTATATATTATACATTGTCATAATTTTCTTAGACACTAAATCTTTACATCTGGGTCATGTAATTATTTTATGTTGTTTATGATGTAATAGTAATGTAAGAAAAATTAGGGTCTCTATAGTTCATATCATACCACTATTTAGTAAATTAGGGAACTATGAATAAATAAACTTAGTGAAAACCCATATTATAAGAATAATTATATGTAATAACCCGTGAATATTTGTTTTCTAAAGTGATAAACCTAGGGATACCATAACATATACCTTTATATTTAATTTTAAAAAGAATAAATTATTTATTCAGGACTTGTTGACTTATATTTTGTTTAAAACATTTCAATTTTATAAAAGGGTGGGAATCTGGAGAAACCAAGCCAAAAAACTATTTGAGGAACAATGCATTGATTTCTGGAATGACATCCCCAATGCTTTGAGAGGTGGAGTTCAAAATTTATTTATGATTATTACCCATCAATCTCAGGTTATGAACAATAACCTGAATAATGCGTAATTTCCAACTTTGCCAAAGTAGTGGAAATTGGATATCAATTGTTTTATGTGGTAATAATCGTTGATGTTTAGTGGATATTCTGATCCACTAGTCATGGAATAGTCGGTAAACTCAATGGAGAAGATATTTTTTATGGTTCACAGTTCTAAGATGTAGAAGGTGAACCTGTCTGTCTACCATTTAGCTGGAGAGGCCGGTCATTGGTGGGTTTTGATTTATAACACCATGAAAAATGAAGAAATTGAAGAGATGGAGTCGTAAGGCTTTAATATAATTTTTCTTAACAATTATTTTCTTATAACTCTCTATAAAAAGATGAAGAGGAAATTCAGAGATCTAAATCAAAATGAAGGACAATTGCTCAAGGATATGAATAAAATTTCACAAGGGTTTCACGGTATTCTTTAGGATTGGTTATCAAAAATTATAGAAAAATTGATATATTCTTCAATGGATTAAAACCACACATTTCAATGGCTCTAAAAATTATAGACATTGGGAGTTCTGACGAAGTTTTTTTATGTGATATCAAAGTGGATATGGAGCATGGATTATGGTCTCATGGATACGGTGATAATAAACGAAAGATGGAGGTTCAAGACAGAGGATCCAATGATAAAGGAGGAATGAAAAATCAAGCACACACATGTCAAAAATGTTGGAAGAAGCATCATGGGAACTACCTTAAATCGATGGGAAAATTCTTCAAGTGTGGAAGAAAAGGCCACAAAGGTCATGAATTTAGAAAATATATAAGGAAGTAGAATAACATGGTGGAGGAAAGGAGAGCACCACCCATGGTCCAATGATACAAATATATGGAGAAAGGGAACTATCCAAGATAGCTAAACCTTGAGTCCTTGAGGATAATCATCATCACCCTCCACCAAATCCTTAGTATCAAGGAAAGGTTAATCCCATCACTACTACTGAAGTGGAGCAAGAAAATGAAGTTGTATATTCTACACTTACTATTCACTAAAGAATGGAAAAAGTATTATTTTATTATGGTTCTATGCATTACTCTATATCTTGAAAGACTTCTATAACTATTAAATCGAATCCTTGAAACCTTAAAGTAGATATATCCATAAAAACACTTATTAGTGAAATGATTTCAATCCAAGTATTGGACTCTGCTAATATTAGTGTATGTTGGAATATTCTCCCAGTGAATATCATAATACCTACCTTGGAGAATTTTATTCTATACTGGGGATGGATCAGATCTCGTTAAATATATTACATATCAACTATTAGTAAAAGGAAATATCAGTTCATATTTTGAACCATCCCATTCTCCTATAAAAATTCAAGGAGGATCATGAATCTCCTATTGAAAATACTTTAATGGTGAAAATGTTGATTCCCTATGAATAAGAATACCTCACTAAAATTTTTTATTCAAAGGAATGTATCAACCAAGGAGAAATGCCCATTGTGAGGGTATACAATGATGTATTTCTTAAAGAGTTACCCAGAATTCCTCGAATTGTGAGGTAGAGTTCTCAATAGAAATCATACCCAAAGCTACTCCTATATTATTGTTTCTCTATAGGATTACACCTATCAAACTAGAGGAGTTAAAGAAGTCGATACCATAGAATTTGGAAAAATGATTCATATGCCCTTCTGCATCACCTTGGGGTGAACCAGTGCTTTTTTTTCAAGAAGAATGATGGATTAATGCAACTATATATCAATTATCAGGAACTCAAAATATCACCATAAAGTACAAGTATCCCCTTAAAATTATTAATGACATTTTTTATTAGATATGAGGATATCAGTACTTCTAAAAGATATATCTTCATTATGGATATCATCAAATAAAGGTGAAGAATAAATATATTTAGAAGACTGCCTTCCATAAAAGGTATGAGTACTAAAAATTTGTAGTGATTCTATATAGACTTACTAATTCCCATGTAGTATTCATGGATTTTATGAATATAGTCTTTAGAAATTACTTGGAAAATTTTGTGGTAGTGTTTATTGATGATATTTTCATCTAATCCATGATAAAGGAGTAACCTGATAAACATATAAATCTTGTGTTGGATTCATTAAGTAAGGAGAAGTTGTATTCCATGTTCATAAAGTGTTTCTTTTGGATATAGAAAGTCAGATTATTGAGACATGTGATCACGGGTGACGAAAGTTTTGTGGACCCTTCAAAAAACAAGAATTAAGGGATGGAACAAACCCTCTAGTGTCACATAAGTGCATTTTTTTCTTGTCTTAGTAGGGTACTATCAATGTTTTTTGAGAAATATATCATGATTGTCAAGACTTGTAACTACTTTAACAAGGAAGGGGTAATGTACGTTAGGAAGTAAGAGTGTGAGGAAATATTCAAGGAGACAAATAGATGGTTGATCACTGCACTTGTACTCACATTACCAAAAAGTGGAGAATTTTTTTTTAAATATAGTGATTCTTCATAGAAATTATTGGTTTTTCTACTCATAAAAAATGATAATGTGATAGAATACACCAAACGATAGTTGAAGATTCATTAGAATAACTACATGATTCATGATCTTGAGTTAGAAGATGTGATTTTTTTCCTTTAAAATATGGAGGCACTACCTCTATGGTGAGAAGTATGACATATATACCAATACCTAGATATTAAAGTATATATTCACCCAAAAGTTGATCAATATACCTCCAATTATATGGTTAGATCTAATCAAAGACTATGATTTCTCTATTCACTATCTTCTTGGAAGGAAAAATAATATATCTGATGCTCCTAGCAGAAAATAACCTATTACTCTATCCATATTTCATATCGAGAAAGATCTTATATTAATGGACATGAAAATTATGGATTTTTAAATCATAATGGCCGAAAATACATCCTATATTTCCCAATTTATTTCCCAACCATATCTCCAAGAGAAGATGAATGAGTAATAAAGAGATGATCTAGATTTACAAAATAATGTGAATGAAGTAGAGGAAGGGAATCTACCAGAGTTCCATACCGATGATAACAGTGTGATTTGGTTTGGAATAATGATTTGCGTGCCTTCATCACCAAGGTTAAGTAAATATATATTGGAAAATTCACATATACCAACTTTATCTATCCATCTTGGGAGTACCAAGATGTATTGTGATCTCAAAGAACACATTCGTGGGACGACATGAAGAAGTACATTTCTGAGTATATCTTGAGGTGCTTAATATGACTGCAAGTTTAAGCCAATTGATAGAAGTCTAAATGGATGATGAAACCATTGCCTATACCCCTATGTAAAAGGTATAATGTCACTATGGACTTTGTCACATATATCTTGTAGACATCCAGAGGAAATAATCTGATATGGGTTGTGGTGTACCGACTCACCATGACTACCCACTTTATTGCTATTCAAATAGATCTATTGCTTGAACAACTTGAATAGATATATGTGGATGAAGTTATGAGAATACATGGGGTTATACTCTCGATTGTATCTGATCATGATCCCAAGTTCACATCTAAATTATGTAGGAGTATTCAACATTCTTTAAGTAATTAATTAAATTTAATTATAGCCTATCACCCCCAAACTAATGTCTAAACTTAAAAGACTATTAAAATGCTTGAAGATATGCTAAGACCCTGATATTTTGAATTAAAAGGTGGGTGGGATAAGCATCTCACATTGGTTGAGTTCTCATACAACAACTGTAGATACCCAATCTTGTCATACATGGAAATTAAATTTCTTTTCTGAATACTTAATACATTACACAAATAGACGCCCAAAGACCGTATTAGTTTAGTGCCTTTAGAAACTTGTAATATAGTCTTCTAATCACGGTGAAAGATCTTCAACATCTCAAAAACAATCTTTCCTTTTTTTTCCTACCTAAATCCATTATTTATATCCTGGGAAAAATAAAACATAAAAATGGTGATCTCAAATGCTCAGTAATGGTAAACATCTAGAACATAAAACAAACCAAAAACATTTGAACGTTAAAAACATGAATATAAAGCTTAAACATCAAAATATTTAGAAATGACATAAATCTTGTTAGTATGTATGTAATACATCATATAAGAACATTAACCATGATTTAATCACTTTTCCATAAAACATGTAATTGGGGAAAACTAATAAGTACGTAATATGATTTCCATAGTAGATAAGGCATTGCTGCCAAGACCATCATAGTAGACAAAGTCTATTACTAAAAAAGGTTTACTTTCTGTTCCATCCATGTATTACTAAACCAAATTTACTTTTTGTTCCAGTAATATATATCTCAAGAGATATAAATCTTTACCCAATGAATTAGAGGGATATATTGGTCTTTACATCTCATAATGAAATCATTCTTATATATTCCACAAAAACATAAATCATTCATTAAAGCATTACCCATGATATAAAATGGGATTCTTAAAAACCATTCCAACATAACATAATCCATATGAAATACCAATTCATAATTAATAAAATAAAATAATAGTAATAATATGGATAGAAACATAACACTATTAAAGGAATTTCATCTTAGATGGAAAATAATTTTTTAAAACCACTTGAACTTAGTTCTTGAGTAAAATATCATTTCTTCTTCAAAAAAAAATATTTCTTTTCTCAAAATTACACACAATATTAAATGAAAATAATTTAGTAGAAAATAAAATTGAAATAGTGTAGATGAATATTTATGGAAATAAGACATCACAAAACCATAAAAAATCTATTCATTCCATATAATTTAATAAAACATTCTGCTCATACTTTTGAAGGAAATGTCAAAAACATCCTCGTATGTTAAACAAAAGAAATATTCATTCCATACCATGTAGTAAAAGTAAAAAGGGGGTAAAAATGAATATAAATATACATATAATAATATAAAACATTTTATGAAAACATTTTTAGACAACATGGACATGAATGATAATTATATCTCCAGTAAATACTTACGAATAGTTATTCTCGGATAAAAATAAGATTAGAAAATTTATCCCTTACCCTAGGCCTGATATGATTCATATATATACGAAATTTATGTATAATGATTAAAATAATGTTAATTATTTATTCCATAATCATAATAATTTATATGATACCATTTATGGTCATATTTTTATCTATTTGTTAGTAGAATTTCATTGTTACTCGTTATTTGGGTATTAATTGTTTTATGTTCTTATGTATGTTTTGTCAAATGAGTTATTATTTATCTTCTTAGGTCATTTTTATAACATTTAAATTATTTTATTAGTATAATATATATCATATTTATAAATTCAATTCATTTATATAATCATTGATTAATTAAGATTCTGTAGGACGAATCACATCGCACTGTGGAGATGGTAAGCCGTACGCACGCACGAGCGACGATATCGTTCCCATAATTATTGATTGGTATTGAAGTGTATGGTGAATAGTATATCATAATTATTATCATGTTAAAATAATAAAATATAGTTATCATTTACACCATTATACACATCTAGTTAAGGTATTGGTGAAAAAACATATTACACTACGGTGTGGAGATGGTAAGTCGTACATATGCACACGCGATGATTTCATTTTTATAGGATAGATATAATGTTAAATAGATTTTACTCATATTCATAACAATATATCAGTATATTATTGATTTTTATGTTATTAATTTATAATGATACAACTAAATAAGAGTAATTATAAGAAGAAAGAAATTAGAAAGATTTAGTAGAAGTGATTACCTCTTCCTCGACGTGCCTCTTTAAATTTCCTCTTAGGGCACTAGAGTTGGTCTTCTGAGAAGACAAGAACCTCTTAAATGTAACTAGTGAATTTAAAAAGAGTAATGGGTAGGGTCTGGATAGGATTGAAGGCTCAAAATGGAGTGAAGAGGAAAGGTAGGAAGTTCCCTTTTATAAGAGAGGAGAGGGTCACTTAGGAAACACTCAAAATATTAATTTATTCTATATTCAATTTCAATTAAAAATTATCCAAAACTTATTTAATTATAATATAATATGGTTTTTTTATAATACCCATCATCCAATAATTTTAATAATTTTTTTTAAATATATTTTTTATACTTATCTTTTTAGATTACCACTTATTTTACCCTTTTTAATCTTATAGTGATATCATGTTATTTACACTTTGTGGGTTAATGTAATCACAATATCATGTCAAATTACCCACAATAAATTATTTATGAAATATTTGGACTCATATTAACCATTTTCCTAAATATTATATTCTTAAAAATTTATAATCATTTGATAAACTATTTTATTTTTAAAGATATAAATTATGTCAATTTTGGACACTATTCATACTTGACTTTTTTTAAAAAAAATGACAACCTGATTCCTTAAAACCTAAGACACTAAATCAAAGATAATATTTCAATATCAACCATAAAATTATTGTATGACATAAAAATGACCAAATTTCATTTATTTGAATCCTTTATTAATGAATCAATCACAGCGTCATCATTGTGTCATTATTAAATTTATTAATTTAATTTCTAACAATTATGAATAAATTACCATGATGTTTCAAATATATTTATTTTTACAATAACTATTTATAAACATATAGATAATTTATATAACCCTATATTAAAATTTATTTACTAAAATATATATGTTTTTGTTATAATTATCTTTACTATTAATTAATTTTTATAAAATTTTATTTTCACATCTAAGTGAATCTATGGGGTCCCAAAATCGGCCCAAGAATAACCATGGTCATAAATATCTCATCCAATTGGATTAGTAAATGTGTTAGGGTAGTTTAATATTATTATAATATTATTTTTTTCCCTTATTTATCAACTTTTCCCTTTAACCATGGTAAATAAAATAATTACTAATGTTTCAATTCATAATGTCTAAAAATAAAATTTACCTATATACACAATTTAAACCTTATTATTAAAAATATGAAATTCATTTTTCCAAGTTTAAAACACAGAATTTTCAGTGATTAATTTAAAATTAATTCATGTTATCAAAACCAAAAAACGGGTTTTTAAGAAATAATAACTATTAAAATATTGACATGTGTTTACATCCAATTTAAAAATGAAATTACTTAAAATGAAAAAAAAATGGATTAAATGATAAAAACATAATCAAATTAAACTTTTAAAATGATTAAAAATATAATCTAACTATATAAATAATTTAGAAGAAAAGGAAGTTTTGAATTAAAATCTTGTATTTCTCACTATTCATTAAAATTTGACTTTTATCAAAAAAATACTAAAAACTCAAAAACGAAAGTAAATTTTTATGTCCTAAATCAAAATAAGAATTTTATCTTGCCAATATTAACTTATAAAAGTGTCAAAACTAGATTTAAAATGGGTGTTCCATCAAAAGGAGGTAAAACTACATTTTTTAAAAAATACTTCGTTTATCTGAAAAAATTATATTGTTCTCATATCATATTCTAGAAATGTGTAATATGAGTGATAAAGTTATAAAATTAGAAATTTTGGTTAATAATATTCATAATATCTAGTTTATATCCTGTTAAATAATAAATATTTTAATAGTATATCATTTTTTAGGGAAACTCAGTATCGCGTATAGTGCAAGATATCGTGGAAGGTCACTCTCCTGTGTAACGCAATCCATGTCAGTGTTTTGTGTAGTGAAATATTCCTTTGGTGTTGCATATAAAATAATCAAAATATTTTTAATTTATACATTGAAAAAAATCAATACTCAGTGTTGCGTGAAATAAATTCTATCCTAAAAACATCAAATTGTTTTCAAGAAAAGCCAAGAATAGTGTTGCATATACTATAAGCTAATATGGTGTTTTTATAGCGCAAGATAATATTGGTGTAGAGTACAACACAACACATCAAGGAAATTAAAAATAATCTATCTCATAAAATCTTGTGGTGTTACAATCTACCCCCCTTAAAATGAATTTCGCCCCCGAAATTCATTGGTGTTATAAATAGTTTTCTATATGAATGTTTATTTCATGGAAACCCACATCGTAAAAAGGGATACTAAAACATAATTTTAATAAAGAAAGTTAGAAACATAATAGTTACCAAAAGTAACTCATCACTGGGTTTCCACATAGGAGAACATAGGTGGGAAGTAAAAACATGGATATATAAGAGAAATATAACCATCAAGTTATGGTGGATATTGATAATGAATAAGGCTTGGAGAAATTTAACTACCATAAAGACATAAATAATTTATGATTTAAGGGATAATATAATTAATCAGATAAGAAGGTACTATGATAACATTTTTTTCTTTCATGATCCTTTTCCAAAAGTTGAATAATTTTGGATGAGAATAAATACTTGCTTGATTTTGGTACAATCTCACCATTGTTCAAGCCTTGAACAATTCCCACTTAATCTATTATTTAAATAAATGAAGTTGAATTTTTTATTCGGGAAGTGTTAGAAGATCATGTGATATAATGATATGTCATTTTGTCGGTCTCAATAAAAAGGTTAGCACAGGAAATCAAATATGCATAAGTCCACTTATAGTGAGATAATACATTAATCTAATAAACATAAAATGGAAAATAAATTATACTATCTATAAATTTATAACATTATAATCCTTCCAAAAACTAAAAATATAAATCCTTATAAAGGGGTGAACTAAATCAACATAACATTTATCTCCCATATCTTATTTAGCAGTTCTTTGTTTTCACATTCCAAACATTTGACTACCCAAATCATGTATTACTTTTAAATAATGATAATAACATTAATTGGAATAGAAAATTAGTGTGAACATGAATGATATCAAAATTTAACTCTTTCCATATACCAAAATCCTAAAAAATCAATATATTCAAACCATGGTATCACTTTGTACTTATATCAGTCATTATGTTGTTAATACTATCAAACACCTCATTATCTCTTGTCCCTTCATTATACTCATATCATGTGCATTACTAAAATATTTCAATCACTTATCATGGTTACCAGTACTATATAACAATTGATAACCACAATAAACAAATACATAGATGTTCCAATATTCAATAATACTATAAATGAGATTCCAAAACACTATTTTGGAATCCCATTACATAAACACTTAATCATTTCACCACTTTTTTTTCATACTCAATTTCACCAATAGTGATCGCATATTATTTTCCCTTATCTTTGGATTTAATAGGTTTTTTATGTCGATCATTATTAACCCTTGGATGAGGTCATTGGTTAGAATAATTCCCCATTTCCTTGCACTAGTTTCATTGAAGTGTTGGTGGTGCGTTCTCTGTAGTCTTTTCTCTATTCACATCATTATGAACATTTTTCCCATTACTTCAGCACTCAACTTCTCGATGACCTTATTTTCCACACTTGAAACATTTAATAGTCCCTTTATGAAAACCTCCACTATTCTTTTTCCACGCTTTGATAATAAAGAAACATTCATCTTCTTTTCACCATTGTCTTGATATTTTTCCTTGAACTCCATGTTTTGTTTCCTCAGAAAACCATGAGATGGATATGTAACACCAACATATAGTTCTACCATGATAGAAAAACACACATTCTATTCATATTTACAAAATTATCTTATAGATAATGCCCCTAGAAGACTCAGTTTTAAGCTACTAAAGAATAGATCAACTTTACTTTTAGGTTAGATGATAAATCCAGAATCATACCTTGAATGTCTTGTAAAATTTTCCTCATATATACCAACAGATTCATAATCATTTTTTTAATCACAATGAACTAATTTTCCATATTTTTTCAACCAATATGATAGAATTACTTATTGAAAAATAAGTTCTTGAACTCATTCCATTTCACAGATTCAATTTCATTTTGCGACATTTTATTCTTAATTAGATTTCACCAATGGGCTGCTTCACATTCTAAATTATAGACATCCAAAGTGACTTTTTTTCTAAACCACTTGTTGTTCAAGAAGATAATCATTTCATTTCCAAGTGAATTGATCATTAACACAGTTTATTCAGGTTCTATCCATTGTTTAAAACCCAAAAATAACAGTGTGAGAGGAAAAATCATACTAGGAAAACACCATTATCACAGGGGAGTACCTTAAATATCTAACATTTTTAGTTTAATCCCGGGATATTCATTATGTTTTTCCCAATTCTAGGACTATGACCTATACTATTACTTAACCTTAGATACATCCCTAGTCATACCTTAGAAATATATCTAGGGATCTCACTAAAGTTTTCGTATCTGAACTTGAAAAGGTTGACTAAACCTAGGCTATGATACCAACTGTAGAGACCCAAGCATGAAATACATGGAAATTACATATCTTTGGTGTAACAATTATTACATGACATAAATAGACACCCAAAGACCATATTATTTTAGTTTCTTTGGAAAATAAAAACATAATCTTCTAATAATGGTGAAAGACCTTCAACATCTCCCATAAAGATATTCCCATTTTTTTCCTACCTAAAAACTTTCTTTATATCATGTGGAAAAGAAAATATAAAAATGGTGAGATCTAATTCTCAATAAGGGTAAACATGGAGAACATAAAACAAACCATAAAAATTTAAACGGAAAAAAACATGATTATAAACATTAAACATCAAAATCTTGTGCAATGACATAAATACTGGTAGTACATAAGGAATAGATCATTAAGTAACATTATCCATTATAGAATCAAATTTATATAAAACATATATTTATGGCAGACTAATTAGCACATACTATGATTTCGAGAGTAACTAAGGAATTGCTACCAAGATCATCATAGTGTAAAAAGTCTATTACTGGTCCAAATTTACTTTTTGTTCCAACAATGTATTACCGAACCAGATTTACATTCCATTATAGTGATTCCTATATCATAATATATAAATCTTTACTCAATGAATTGTAGGGAGATATAGGTCCCACCCATCTCACAATGAAATCATTCTTACGTGTGCTGCAAAAACATAAATCTCTCATCATAGCATAACCCATGAAATAAAAAGGGTTTGTTATACATCATTTCATCATTATATAATCCATATAATATAAAATTTCATCATTAACACAATACAATCATAGTGATAATATGGATAGAAACATAACACTATTTAAATAGTTTCATCTTACATGGAAAATATTTTTGATAAACTAATTGAACTTAGTTATTGAGGAATATATCTTTTCTTTTTCAAAAATGTTTTCTTTTCTCAAAATGCGGTGAAATATCTACAAAAATAGTTAAAAATAAAATTGAAATATTGTAGAGGAATATTTTTTTAAATAAGGAATCATGAAACTATAAAAAACCCCTTGTGTTGTATAAGTTAAAAAAACATTCTCCTCACACTTTTTCCGGAAAAATGAAAAATTTCCTTATATGGTAAACAAATAAATACTCCTTCCATACCATGTATTAAAATTCAAAAAGGGATAAAAATAAATTTAAATATACATAGAATAATATTAAAGAAATTACAAATTTTTTATTATAAAACATGGACATTGATGATAAATATATTCCCAGTAAATACTTAAAAATAAACAATCTAAGATAAAAATGATATTGGAAAAGTTATCCCATACATTAGGTCTGATCTGCTTCATATATATCTGAACCTATTGTATAATGATTTAAATAATATAAATTATTTATTATAGAATAATAATAATTTTTATGATCACATTTATGATCATATTTTCATATGTTTTCTAGTAACCTTTAATTGTTACTCGTTATTTGGGTATTATCTGCTTTATATTCTTTTGTATGTTTTTTCATATGAGTTTTTATTCCTTTTCTAGGTCATGGAAATATCATTTATAGCACAATATTATTATAATATATATCATATTTATTAATTCAATTCATTTATATAATCATGGTTTAATGAAGATTATGTAGAACGAATCACATCGCACCGTGGATACGGTAAGCTGTACGTACGCAGGAGCGACGATATCGTTCCCATAATTTTTGAATGGTATTTAAGAAGATGGTGTATAGTATCTCAAAGTTAGTTTCATGTTATTATAATCATATATAGTAATTATTTACACCATTATACCCATCCCAGTAAGGTGGTGATGAAAAGCATATTACACCATGGTGAAGAGACGGTAATCCACACGTACGCACGTGGAAAGATTTTATTTTTTATATGATGGATAGAAGGTGAAATAGGGTTTTTTATATTTATAATAATATATCAGTACATTTTTGATACTTATGTTATTAATTTATAATGAAACCATTAAATAAGAGTAAGTATAAGAAGAAATAAATTTGAAAGAATTGGTAGAAGAGATTACCTCTTCCACGACATGCCTCCTTTAAATTTTCTCTTAGGGCAATAGAGATAATCTTTTGAGAAGACCAGCACCTATAAAATGTATCCAGAGAAGTTTAGAAGAGTAATGGGAAGGGGTTTTCTGATCTTGAAGGCTCAAAATAGTGTAAAGAGTAAAGGGAGGAGGTTCCCTTTTATAAGAAATGAGAGGGGCACAATAAGAAACTCTCAAAATATTAATTTATTATAAATTCAATTTTGATTAAAAATGATCCCAAACTTATTTAATTTTAAGTTAAGATTATTTTGGTTCAAATACCTATAATACAATAATTTTAATATAAGTTTTGAATATATTTTTTATTCTTATCTATTTAGTTTAACCCTTATTTTATCCTTTTTAATCTTACTGTGATATCTTGTTATTTACACGTTGTGGGATAATGTGATTACCATATCATGTCAAATGATCCACAAAAAATTATTTATTCCATATTTGGACTTATATTAACCATTTTTACAAATCATATATTTTTACAAATTTAATATCATTTGGTAAACTATTTTTTGTTTTAAATTATGAATTGTGTCAATTTTGGACACTATTCATACATGATTTTTTTAAAATTCATAACAACTTGATTCCTTTGAAAATAAGGAATTAAATATAATATTATTTGTCAATATCATCCATAAAATTATTCAATGATATAAAAATAACCAAATTTAATTTATTTTAACATTTATAATATTATATATTAGAATCCTTTATGAATGAAGAAATCATTGCATCATCATTGTGTCATTATTAAATTTATTAATTTAGTTTCTAAAAATTATGAATAAAATACAATGATGTATAAAATATGTTTAGATTTATAATAAATATATATATACATAGTGATCAGTTATATAACCCTATATGAAAATCGATTTAGTAAAATATATATGTTTAGATTATAATTATCTTAACTTTAAATTAATTCTTATGAAATGTCATTTTCACATCCAAGTGAATACATGGGGTCCAAAAATCAACCCAAAGATGATCATGGTATGAAATATCTCATTACAAAGGATTATTACATGTGTTAGGTTTTCTTAATAAAATTATAATATTATTTTGTACACTTATTTACTATATTTACCCTTTAACCATGGTAAATAAAATAATTACTCAAGTTACTATTCATAATGTCCAAAAATATTACGTACCTATTAACACAATTTGAAAAATATGATTAAAAATATGGAATAAATTTTTCCAAATTCAAAACACAGAAGTTGCAGCAATTAATTTAAAATTAATTCATGTTGTCAAAACCAAAAAACGGGTTTTTTAGAAGTAATAACTATCAAAATATTGACATGTGTTTATGTCTAATTTAAAAGTTAAATTACATAAAATGATCAAAATTATATTAAATGATAAAGACTTAATCCAATTAAATTTTAAAACCAATTTAAAATATAATCTAACTATATAAATAAATTAGATGAAAAGGTCGTTTTGAATTAAAATGAAAAAACATTCATTATTCCTTAAAATTTGAATTTTATTAGAAAAATACCAAAAATTAAACCTATGTAAATTTTTATGTCCTTATTCCAAATAATAAAATTATCTATTCAAATTTAACTTATAAAAGTGTAAAAACTAGATTTAAAATGTAAGTTCCATCAAAAGGTTGTAAAACTGCATTTTTTGAAAAATACTTCTTATATCCGAAAAAATGATTTTCTTCTCATACCATGTTCTAGAAAATGTTTAAGATTAATAATAATTTTATAAAATTAAAAAAAATTAATACTATTCATAAAGGCTATTTTATATCCCATTAAATAACAATATTTTAATAATATATCATTGTTTAGTGACACTCGGTATCAGGCACAACGCAAGCTATCGAGGAAGGTCTCTCTTGCGTGTAACACAAGCCAAGAATATATTGTGTGTAGTGAAATATTCCATTGTTGTTGCGTATAAAATAATAAAAACTTAGTTCATTTATACATTGATCAAAATCTATACTCATAGTTGTGTGAAATGAATTCTATCACAAGAACATGAAATTGTATTCAACACAAGCCAAATGTAGTGTCGCATATACTGCAGGCTAATACGGTGTTTTTTATAGAGCATCCAAATCATGGGGTAGCGTACACCACAATACATCAAAATAATTAAAATGAATATATCTCATAAAATCGAGGGGTGTTACAACAACAGCTTCCATGTGAGTATTCAGATGGCTCCATATGAAGCTTAGTATTGAAAGCGATGTATAACTCCATCCTGTTGGGATGAAGTTGGAAAATAAAATCTACTTGGACCTAATATTGTGTAATAGATAAAAGATAAGGTTCTAGCCATCCAACAATAAATCAGTGTAGCTCAGAATCAGAAAAAGAGTTATGTTGACAATTGTTGAAGGGACTTGGTGTTCAACGTTGGAGATAAAGTATTCCTTCGAATATCAGCATGGTAAGGATTTATGCAGTTTAGAAAGAAAGAGAAGTTAATCCCAACAAACTTAAGCCCATTTGAGATCCTTGATCTCATAGTAGCTGTGGCCTATCAGATTTCACTTCCACCAAATATGGATAAAGTTCATAATGTGTTCAACATATCATTCTTGAGGAAATACATATGAGACCCCTCACATGTACTGAACTCATAGGTGGTATCCTTATAAGATAATCTCTATTTAAGAGAATCTAGTAAATATTCTAGACCATAGAGATAAGTTTCTATACAAAAATGTCATCCTACCTTGTTAAAGAGTTGTAGAGAAACCATAATTATGAAAAAGAGACTAGGTAACCTTATGAGGCAATGAAGGAGAAGTACCCTCACCTGTTTATGTGAAAGAAAACTTCGAGGGTGAAATTTCAAAAGGGGGGAGAATGTAATGACCTAAAACTTTTAGAAATGGAATTTCAACCTTATTATAGTAATTTCATATAGTATAAATCACATAAAATCACTTAAAATCATAATAAAAACATTATAAATGAATAATTACTGAAATAATAATTATTTCTAGAAGTTAAGGAACCAATATCAATGAAATAGTTACTTAACCTTAGGAATAGTAATATAATCCTTATGAATAGTAAACCATCCAAATAAATAGTAACCTTTCCAATGAAAGTATAAATAAAATTTAGGTATCTTGTAAATAAAATTATGATTTGGTTATATCAAAGTCTAAGTAAATAAATTTTTTAACAATTAATAATTATGTGTTAGTATTTTTGTAAGTCAAAAATATTTAATTAATATTTTAGGATTAATTTAATAATTTAAAAGAAAATTTATTTTCATAATATTTATTAATAAATTAAAATTTTTATGTCTTATGGTTTTAAGGTAATTTTATGAGATCTTATGTAATTTTTCAAATTTTTATAAAATTTGTTATAATTTTAAAATTTGTACTTTCCAAGTAATTGATAATTTTAATTAAAAATTTAATTACTAAAATTTAGAAAATTATTTTCATAAAATAGAATTCATTTTTAAATTCCAGATGTTGAAAAATGGTTAGGGTGACTTTTAGTGATTTTATTAAAATACATGAATTTTTGTGAATTGTGAAATATGGTAATTTACAGTATAAATACATTGTAGGTTAAATAAATTATTCCTTAAGTTAGGTATTATGTAAACACCATTGGTTTAAACGGGAATGATCTAATTGATTTATTTGGTCTCAATAATCAAAACCATTTCTTATCATTATCCAAATAATAGCCTAATCAATTAAATAATGAGAAAACACCCCACTTCTCCACTATAAATACCACCCTTCACCCCATTTTCTCCTCACACCTCCCAATATTTTAGAATTTTCAAAATTATAACCATACCTATCCCAAATACCCTTTACCGAATCTATGATCTCTTATTCTCATCAAAATACTAAAACCTTTTCCCAAATAAGGTTCACAAGGAGGATAGATTTAAGAGGTAAAATCATCTTCTTTTTTCTTTTAATTTCATTCCAAATTCATTTATTTTCTTCTCGTCTCTTCACCTTATATTATCCAAAAGTCATTATAAATCCAGTACGTCTGATATAATTTAATTACATCATGTTAATGTTGTAACTCCCCAACCCTAGTTACCCAGGTCTTGTGCATTATTACATAACATTTCCATGATCAAAAGTTCAAGTCTCGAAAGATCGATTTGTTTAGTACCCTTTGAAATACTAGATACATTCAAAAGTTTTACATTAAATTTTAAAATGAAAAACTAAAACAATATATTCTTTATAGGACACACTCATATCCCTTAGACTATCCCTGCAGGTCATTCAAAATATACTTCTTCACATCTTGGGAAAAATAAAACATAGAAGGGGTGAGGTCAGATGCTCAGTAAGGATAACAATATAGTGGAAACATTCATAAATAAGCACAAACATTTATGGAAGTGTAAGACTAAAACAAAAGCCTTTTAAACTTGAACTTCAGAATAATATGGAAAAGATAAAATAAAATAATTCTATTTAATTATTCACATGTATATTCTACTGGTTGAATAATCACATGCAATATCAATAGCCACTTTCATAATGATAAAATGCATATGTCAGACTTCAAAACCACATAGTTAAGTCCTTATACCAATAATACAAATAATATTTTATCAAGGCCTTGTTACAAGACACTAGTTTGTCTCATTAGACCTACTGATGCATCGAGGAGCTATAGCAAGCTCCACCCTTCACTTATTAAGTTCAATGCATTCCTCATATGAAAAGGTTTAAACATAACATAAACATTCATATTAAATCTAGCATACCAAATGAAAATAATTTATCCATAAACCATGAATGGGGTAAAATTAACACATCCCCAGTCAAACATATAACAAAACCAACAATACAATATGGAAGTTTTTTATCATAATAAATCAACTTCAAATAAGCTTAAAACCCATGAAAGGATGTTGACACAGATGAAATAAAAACTTTTTTTAGAGAAATATATATTTATATTTTGAAATCATTTAAAAGTCATATAATTATAAAATAAATCATTTATTTGGAAAATATTCATATAATCTTGTAAATGAAGATTAGATGATGTTATAACAACAGATAATAGCTACACTCACCGTATAAGTTAAAAAAACATTCTTATCTTAATTTTGTCAAAAATGTCATAAGGTACCTTGTTTGTAAAATGACTGAAAGATTCCTTTCAAAACATTTTATAAAAAGTCAAAATAGGGTATAAATAACGTTAACCCATTTTCTAGTAAATAGTAAAAATGTTTAGGAATAAATTTTTAAGAAACATGGATGTGGATGATAAAGAGGTCCCAGTAGAAACTTATGTAAAAACAACCTCAGATAATATAGAGATTGTGAAATTAACCCTTACCTTGTAATTTTCCATGGTCAAGGGTATGTTAACCTCATGTATAATAGTTAAATCATTTTTATTAAATTACAAAATAACCATATAAGAAAATATGATATCATATGTGATCTTTTAATATTTCTTTGTTAATAATATTTTGGTATTATCACCGATTTAGGTGTTAACTGATTCGTTTTTCATTATATTATTTGTTACATAAGTAATTTTTATTATGGATATGATGTATATTATTCATATTCATAATGATATTATGTCTTTAAAAAAATTTAATCATAAAATGAAAATTAGTCTTTAATGGATACGATGGGGAATGAATCTCATCGCATTCGTGGAGACGGTAATTCGTACGTATGCACGAGCAACAATATCATTATTTTGATTTTAAAATCATATATAATTGAATGTTTTTTCATATATAAAGAATATTAATCATTTTATATTTGTTATTTACATCATTTATACTCATTATTATACCCATCCAAATGATGAAGTATTTGAATAACAAACTACACCATGACGTGGAGACAGTAATCCGTACATATGCACGTATAGTGACTTTGTTATTTATAAGATAGATAGAATAATGAATATGGTTGTCAAGTTTTTATAATAAAGTCACGGTATATAAAGATACTGGATTTATTATTTTAGAATGGAAATAAAAAAGAAATAGGAAGTGGAAGAAGAAAATAATTTGAAAGAGGTGATGAAATATTTACCTCTTCTTCAGGTTATTCCTTTTGAGTTGATCAAAATGGATTCTTTGGTTAGCTTTATGACTAAATTAAGGCCTCTAGGATAAATTAAGGAATGTTGGGAGGAAATTAGGATTGGTGCTTTCCCATCCAAATGGTTTGAAGGTGTGAATTTGAGAGAAGGGGAAGTTTCCTTTTATAAGAGAGGCGAGGGTCACTTTAGGAAAAGCATGAAATCTTATTGTATAATAAAATAATTTTCGGTTTATAATGGATCAAAAATGGATTATTTAAATTCTAAGGTGGGGATGGGTCTAAAACCTCTCATCCAATAGTTTTTAGACCGGTTTAGGTCATTATATTAACTTTGCCTTTTAGATTTAACTCTTAGTTAAATAGTTTGACATTTACCATGTCTCTTTGTATTTTTATATTATATGGTTAATAAAGATACTATAAACTTCCAAGAGAACCTGAAGTGGTTTATTAATGACATATATAATATTAATTAATCCCTTTGTCCGAACCATAGATTTTTAGGAATAGAATACCAATTAATAATATAATATCTGTTTTAAAAACTCTTTTATGTCAATTTTGACACTATTTGGTATTTTGTTTTTGTTAAATTTATAACAGAATTATTGATGTGGAAAATAATCATTTAGTCAACCATAACATTAAATATTAACCTATAAAATTAGTGTAAGTCATTAAAAGTCTCAAATTATATTTATTTGGATATTTATAACATCAATTATTTTAATATTTCATTAATAATCTAATTATTTCATCATCATTGTGTCATAAATAAAATTCATCATGTAAAGTCTAAAAATTATAAATAAAATACCATTATGTTGGAAATATTCATATCTTTCTAATGAATATTTATAGTCGTATTTATCTTATGTATAACCCTATATGAAAAATGGTTTATTTGTTAAAATTTTATTTTAACTCTTTTAACTCTTCTTTAAATAAAATAATAATAAATGTCCTAATCTAATCCAAGTGGACCTAAAGGATCATATTTTATTACTAAGGTTTTTTTTGCTCTAATTACACTTATAAAATTGAATTAGGACATGTGTTAGGGTGATAATAATATAATTTTTACCCTTATAACCCCATTTACTTTTAACCGTGGTAAATAAAAGTAAAAAGTTACTATTACCAAAAATTATTTTCATCTTATTGAATGACATTTTACTTACTAATATTAACATTGTCTCTCGAATTTTGGAAATTCATCTCATATAAGTGGTAAAATTAAGTTTTATACAAATTTGGAAATGCTCTTAGGAGGTGGGTAAAAGAAGATAAAAAGTTCGATAAAATTTTATATTTCTAAACCTATTATAAAATGAATCCAATAAATTACGTTGAACATATATAAGTATGATGTATCTATTTTGACCAAAAGTAAATTTAAATAAAATAATTGAATATTTAATTAAAAATTCAGTTTTAAACAATAACACAGTGTTTTTCACAATTAATCAAAAATTGAGAGTTTTCAGAAAAATACCAAAAATTCACCCTAAGATAATTTCAATATTATGAATCCAAAAATGAAGTCCATTTTGAAAGATAAAATCTATAAAATTTAAAAAAAGTGGGTATTACTATTCATAATGGCAAGTTTGATTGGTTGTGGTGTGTTTGAACTCAAATTTGTGTACAACACAAGCTATAGTATTATTCAAAGGAAAACCTATTGTGGAATGTTGGGGTGCCACATTCTCCCCTCCTTAAAATAATTTTGTCCTCAAAATTTCTAGAATATTACTACATAAAAAGATTCAGGTGGTTCTTCATAATAACTTTCTTGGGTTCCCAAGTTACCTCCTCTATCTTATGATTTCTCCATAGAATTTTTCCAGATGAGTCGTCCGGTTTCTAAGCACTTGTTCTTTGGTATCAAGAATTTTGATAGGCTATTCACAATAAGATAGATCAGGTTCCAGTTCAATTTCTCCATAGGTCAATACATGCATTGGGTCAGGCATGTATTTTCTCAATAGTGATTTGTAGAACACATTTTGAACTTTGGAGAGACTTGAAGGCATTGCCAAATTATAAGAAACAACTCCAGTTCATTCTAGAATTTTGAAAGATCTGATGTACCGGGGACTCAATTTACCCTTCTTATCAAAACATATAACTCCCTTCCATGGAGGAAACTTCCAGAAAACATGGACTCCTACTTGAAATTACAAATCCTTCATTTGGTTATCAGCATAGCTCTTTTTCCTACTTTGGGATGCTTTGATGTGGGTTTGGATAACCTTCTCCTTTTTCATTGTTTCCACAACAAGTTCTGAGCCTACGAATTTTCTTTCACCAACATCATCCCAAAAATTTGGTGTGCGACATATTTTTCTATATAATGCATCATATGGTGCCATCTAAATAATTGAATGGAAGTTATTGTTATAGGAAAATTCTACCATGGGTAAATATTGATCCCACATACCTTGAAAGTCAAGTGAGAAAGATCTTAACATGTCTTCTAAGGTTTGAATAGTCCGTTCTGATTGTCCATCCGTTTGAGGGTGGTAGGCCGTGCTCAAAGGAAGTTCAATATCCAGAGCTTTCTGAAGAAATTTCTATAATCTTGATTTAAAACAAGGGTCTTTATCAGAAACAATCGACAATGGCACTCCATTAAGTCTTACAACTTCATTGATATATAGTCTTTCTAGAAGTTCCACTGGTAAATCTTCTCTTATAGAAAGAAAATGTGATGACTTGGTAAGATGATCAATAATGACCCATATTGCATCATTCCTTCTTGGAGTCTTTGGTAGCCCCATGATAAATTCCATCGTAATATTATCCCATTTCCACTCAAGTATAGGAAGAGGTTGCATGACTCCCCTTGGATGTTGCCTTCCAACTTTCACTTGTTGAAAAACCATACATCTTGACACAAAATTATCAATCTCCCTCTTCATGTTGTCCCACCAAAAATGTTCCTTAAAATATCTATACATATTGGTGCTACTAGGGTGTATATATAAATTGGAGCTATAAGCATCATCTGACAATTCTTTTTTTAGATTTAGTATATCGAGAATGAAAAGTCTCTTCCCAAATTTCGAGATCCCATCTTCATATATGACGTCACTCAGTCTCCCTTCATTCACATATTAAATATTCTTTTGAAAATCCTCATCATCATCTTGAGAACTTTTTATCCTTTCTAGTAAAGATGGTTTAGAATACATTTAAAAAATTATTGATGTTTCACCTTCCTTGATTATTCCCATATCCATTTTCAATAGATCCATGAAAATAAGATCCCTTTCAAATCTCATCTTGTTCAAAACTCTATGATCCTTTCCACTAAAATCATCTGCCACCTTATTTTCCTTCCTCAGGTGGTAGTGTATTATGCTATCATAATCCTTGAGTAATTCAAGCCACCGCCTTTGCCTCATGTTGAGTTCTTTTTCTAAGAAAATATACTTCAAACTCTTGTGATCAGTATAAATATCACATTTTTCACTATAGAGATAGTCTCTCGATATTTTCAGAGAAAATATTATTGTTTCTAACTCAAGATTGTGAGTAGGACAGTTTTTCTCATTAATTTTTAGCTGTCGTGATGCATAGGCAATAACTCTATCAATCTGCATAAGGACACAACCTAGACATTTCTTTAAAGCATAAATATAAATAACATACCCATCATTCCATGGTGGTAGATTCAAGATAAGAAAATTGACTAATATTATCTTCAGTTTTTCAAAACATTTTTCACACTATTTTTTTAAAACAAATTTAACCCCTTTACATGTGATCTTGGTTAATGGGTTATCCAATCTAGAAAAATTCGAGAAAAAATGCTGATAATAACCTGATAAGCCAATAAAACTGTGTTCCTCAGTTATACTCGTCGGTGTTGTATTTTCTTGGATTTCATTGGTTATTGAAGTATCAACATATATTCCATCCTTAGATACAATATGGCAAAGAAAAGAAATCTCTTGAATCCAAAATTCATACTTTCTAAACTTCCTATATAATTCATTTCTTCTAAGGGATTTTAGAATGGTACGTAGTTTATTTTCATGATCTTCATAGATTTTGAAGTATACCAGGATATCTTCAATAAATACCACTAAAATTTCATCAATATATTCCTTGAAATCTCTATTCATTAGAACCATGAAAACATAGGGTGCATTAGTCAGCCCAAAAGCCAATACTGTAAACTCGTAATGCCTGTACCTGGATAGAAATGTTGTTTTTGGAATGTCTTCCTTCTTCACACACAACTGAGGATATCCAGATCGAAGGTCAATCTTTAAAAAATATTGAGCTCCATGAAGTTGGTCAAATAAATTATCAATACAAGGTAGGGAATACTTGTTCTTTATTGTTATATCATTGATCTCCATGTAGTCAATTCACAACCTCATAGATGCGCCATTCTTCTTAACAAAAAGGATATTGGCTCACCATGGAGAAATACTAGGGTGAATAAATCACTTATTACTCAATTCCTCTAGTTGTTTCTTTAGCTCCACTATTCCATGGGGGCCATTCTATAAGGGTTCTTTGATATTGGCCTTGAACCAGGAATAAAATCAATGGAAAACTCAATTTCTCGTTCTAGAGGATGTCCAGGTAAATCCTCTAGAAACACATCAACATATTCATCCACAATAGGTACATCCTCTATTCAAACATTATTTTCCTCTCCCATAATTATTTCATTCTTATCCTCCCCAATAATTGAATTTAGTTGAGCTACTAGGGTTGGATCTAGATAAGAATTAGGTGGTGATGTTTCGGACCAAAAGATAAGGTACTTCGTATCATCATCAAGAATTGTAACCTCCTTCTTCTTATAATAAATTTTCACATCATAGTCGGAAATCCAATCTATACCGCAGATTATATCAAATTCAATCATGGGTATGATGATGAGATCAGTAG
The DNA here is from genome assembly GCA_963277665.1 of Viscum album. Classification (NCBI taxonomy): domain Eukaryota; kingdom Viridiplantae; phylum Streptophyta; class Magnoliopsida; order Santalales; family Viscaceae; genus Viscum; species Viscum album. Next base: position 65,740,399 of record OY728139.1, read on the forward strand.
ATAAAGAATATTTATAAGACCTAATGGGAATAGATTCACAAAACTTTGTTGCAATGATACTTCCCTTAATTGTTTTGGCTGATAGCTCCCTTGTCAAGTAAAATTGAAAATAGCTAATTTTCTTATAAAATTGGGAAGATATGAAACAATGTGATGATCTAGAATCAAATAAATCATTTTCTAAACTTGAGTAAACCATTAAATTACCTTCCACCACATCTTTCGAAGCTTCAACCTCAACAGTAGTGATAGAATAATCTTAGCCTTTATCCCTTGTTCCTTTCTGAGGTATTTTTCATTGGTGCTTAGGATATTCATATTCATAATTCCCCATTTCAATAAAATTGTATAGTTCATCTTTAACATCCTGTTTCTCCACCTTGAAATCACGATCTTGGTGGCCTTTTTCCCCACATTTGTAATAGACTCTCATTCCCTTCAGGCAAGTACTTTGGTGTTTATTCCCACCTTTACAGTAGGATTGGTATTCAATTTTTTCCTTCTTCCCCTTATTTCCATTTTTGTAATGTTAAGTATATCTCTTCTTTTCTTTTTTTTCTTTAAAGTCATAAGACATAGAAAATTATTTTTCTATCATCATAGCACATGAGACAATATCTTCGTATGAGGAGAAGGATTTTAAGACTAATGCTTGATGAAGAAACGGTTTTGACACGTCAAAGAAATGTTCAATATTACTTCTTGGGTTACGTTTATAATCTGCAGCATTCCTTGCTACCCTTTTAAAGTTATCCTTATATTTTGCGACATTCTTATCCTTTTTTTGTCTCAGACTCAAAAATTGCCTTTCCATATCCTCTCAATGGTCATGAAGAATGTATTTTTCTAAAAAAATCACTTTAAACTCCCTTCATTACATATTTTATACTTCATCCTCTTCCTTTGAGTTTTAAATTAATGACCACCATTGATCTGCATCTCCCGTGAGGCGATAAACTACCATGATAAATTTGTCCCTTTCGCTACTCCCCAAGGCATGAAATATTTTCTCTATGGAATTTATCAATTTCTCAGCTACTAATGAATTTTTATTCCCATTTAATTTTGGTGGTTGTTACCTCATAAAGAGGTATAACATTGATCATATGTATTGTGGATCAGGGTTCTCAATACATGTAAGTTTATTATTCATAACCTGAGTGAGTTGTCTTAGTATAGTGATAAGCTAATCAGCACCAGTTGCATCACCAGCTCCACTATAATTATCTTGAGTAGGAGGGAAATCCCTACATGGATTATGTTCATTGATATGTTTTACATTCCTTCTAGGATGCACCATTTCTAAACAATGGTATACATTAGATTAGTTTATGAATCGCAATACATAATTCCAAACTTGTAAAATAGTTAACATAAATTGAAGAGTTTAAAGATATAATCCATAATCATAAAAAAAATATTTAAGGAAGTATATACTCATAAACCCTTCATAATGGTTTGTATAGAAAATGATAATTATCCTAATCATATCCCCCAGGAGTTTCATAACCAAGAGTGCATCAAGTCCCATTGTCATGCACCAGTTCCCATTTGAGTCTAGCTAAAAGTGGTATTTTTGGGTTTTACCCCAAGGTACATATGTGCCACAGCAACCTCTACATGCTCGTATGCAGATAGGGATGTATTTCTTGGAAAACTCACAAAATCTCTAAAACACCAAAATTCTAAGAATTTTTCTACACTAATCCTCAAAGTCTATATTAGGTTAGTGTTCTCTAATCAAGGTTTTTCTAAATCTAGCTTCCAAGGTTTGAAATAAACTTCCTCTGATATCAAATGTAATGAACAACATAGTCTCCATAGGCCACACTCATATCCATTAGAATATCCATGTAGGTCAGTCATAATACACTTCTTTGCATCATGGGAAATATAAAACATAGAAATGGGTGAGATCAGATTCTCAGTAAGGATAACAATATAGCAGAAACTTTCATAAATAATCATAAACATTTAAGGTGATGTATAACTAAAACAAAATCCTTTTAAAGATGAACTTCAGAATAATATGGAAAAGTTAAAATCAAATAATGTCATTTACTTATTCAAATGGATATTATTTTAGTTGAATTATCACATTCAATATCAATATCCACTTTTATAATGATGGAATGTATAATTCTAGACTTTATAACCACATAGTCAAGGCCTTATGCTAAGACTACAAATAATATTTTTCAAGACCTTGTGCCAAGACACTAGTTTGTCTCATGAAACCTACCGATGGATCAAAGAGCTATAGCGGGCTCCACCCTTCACTTACTAAGTCCAAGGAATTCTTCTTATGAAAAGGTTTAAACATAACATAAACATTTGTATTAAAACTAGCATACGAAATTTCAATACTTGATCAATAAACCATGAATGGTGTAAAAATAACAAATACCCAGTAAAACTTATCACAAAACCTTCAACACAATATGGAAGTTTTTTATCATAATAAATCAACTTCAAATAAGCTTAAAATCCATCACAGGATTTTGACATTAATGAAATCAAAAAAAAATTAGATAAATATCAGTTTCTATTTTTTAATCATTCAAAAGTCATATAATTATAAAATAAAATATTTATTTTGAAAATATTCTTATAAAATTGTAAGGGAATCCTCAATGATATTGTAACGAAAGAAAAAATATGCACCCACTGTATAAGTTAAAAAAATATTCTTACCTTAATTTTGTCGAAAAGGTCATAAGGTACATTATTTGGAAAACGACAGAAAGATTCCTTTCAAACCATTTTATAAAAAGTAAAACAAGGGTACAAATGACGTTAACCCATAGTATAGAAAATTGTAAAAAAAAATTGGAATACATTTTTAAAAAACATGGATGTGGAGGATAAAGAAGTCCTAGTAGATACTTATGTAAAAACAACCTTGTATAATATAGTGATTGTGAAATTAACCCTTACCTGGTACTTTTCCTTGGTCAAGGGTATGTTAACCTACTGTATAATAGTTTAATCATTATTATTAAAATATAAAAGAACCATATAAGTAAATATTATATCATATATGATCTTATAATATTACTTTGTTAATAATATTTTGGTATTATCATCATTTCAGGTGTTAATTGATTTGTTTTCCTTTTTTATGATTTGTTACCTAGTAATGTTTGTTATAGATAGGATGTATATTGTTAATATTCAAAATCATATTAACTCTTTAAAGAATATTTTTTTAATCATCAAATAAAAATTAATCTTGAATGGATATGATGGGGATGAATCTCATCACGTTCATGGAGACAGTAATCTGTATGTACGCACGAGTGACAATATCATTCATTTGATACTAAAATTATATATAATTGGATGGTATATCATATATAAATAATCATTATCATGTTATATTTATTATTTACATCATTTATGCTCATTATTATACCCATCCAAATGATGAAGTGGTTGAATAAAAAACTACACCACGATGTGGAGATGATAATCTGTATGTACGCACGTATGGTGACTTCTACATTTATAGGATGGATAGAATAATGAATATAGTTGTGCCATTTTTATAATAACATCACAATATATAGAAGATACTAGAGTTATTATTTTATAATTTAAACAATAATGAAAGAGGAAGTGAAAGAAAAAAAGAACTTGAAAGAGGTGATGAAATAGTTTGGCCGATTCAAATGGCTCTGACTGTGTGAATTTTAGAGAAGGGGAAGTGCCCTTTTATAAGAGAGGTGAGGGTCACTTTAAGAAAATCTTGAAATATTATTTTATAATAAAATTATTTTTAGTTTCTAATGGCTCCAAAATAAATTATTTAAAGGATAAAGTAGGGATGTGTCGAAAATCACTCAACCAATTGTTTTTAGATAGGATTACGTCACCATATTAACCTTATCTTTTAGATTTAACTCTTAGTTAAATAGTTTGACATTTACCATCTCTCTTTGTATTTTTAAATTATATGGTTAATAAACATACTATAAACGTCCAAGGGAACAACAAGTGGTTCATTAATTACATATATAATATTATTTAAGACCTTTGGATGAACCTTAGATTTTTAGGAATATAATATTAAGTAATAATATAATATTTGTTTTAAAAACTCTTTTATGTCAATTTTGACAGTATTTGTTATTTTGTTTTTTTTAACTCATAACAACATTTTTACTTCAAAAAAATCATTTAATCAACCCTAAAATGTCATATTAACCTATAAAATTAGTTTAATTAATTAAAAGTCTCAAATTAGATTTATTTGGATATTTATAATATCAATTTGTTTAATTTTTCATTAATAAGGTAATTACTACATCATCATTGTGTCATAAATAAATTTAATTATTTTATGTCTAAAAATTATAAATAAATTATCATTATGTAGGAAATATTTTCAGATTTTAAATTAATAATTATAATCGAATTTATCTTATGTATAACTCTTTATAAAAAATGGTTTAGTTATTAAAATTTTATTTTAACTCTTTTAACTCTTCTTTAAATAAAATAATAATAAATGTCCAAATCTAATCCAAGTGGACCTAAAGGATCATATTTTATTCCAACGTTTGTTTTTGGTCTAATTAAACTTATCCAATAGAATTATCACATGTGTTAGGGTAATAATAATATCATATTTACCCTTAATTACTTTATTTACTTTTAATCGTGGTATATAAAAGTAAAAAGTTACTATTCAACAACAATTATTTCCATCTTATTAAACCACATTTTACATACTAATATTAACTTTGTCTCTTGGAATTTTGAAATTCAACTCACAGAAGCAGTAAAATTACATTTTATACAAATATGGAAATGCTCTAAGGAGGTGGGTAAAAGACAGTAAAAAGTTCGATAAGATTTTATATATCTAAACTTATTATAAAATGACTCCTATGAAATACCTTGAACATATATAGGTTATATGTATCTATTTTTACCTATAATAAATTTAAATAAAATAATTTAATATTTAACTAAATATTCAGTTTTAAACAATAACGCAGTTTTTTTCACTATACATCAGAAATTGAAATTTTCCAGAAAAATAACAAAAAATCACCCTAAGCTAATTTCGATATTCTAAATCCAAAAATGAAGTCCATTTTGAATGATAAAATTTATAAAAATTAAAAAATAGGGTATTACTATTCATAATGGAAAGTTTGATTGGTTGTGGTGTGTTTGAACTCGAAGTTGCGTACAACACAAGGTATTGAATTATTCAAAGGAAAACGTACCATGGAAGCTTGGGGTGTTAAAAATCTAATATTCATCACCAAACTTCTTTCTATATCACTTTTATTCTTAAAATGAAAATGTCACTCGTGATGTGTCAATTTATCGACATTATGGGCGTTGCACATTCATTTTACTTTAACACCTTCACAGATGTTAATAAAACCATTTTAATGGGTGGAAAATACTATAAAATATATTTTAAAACCCTATTTATGTTCTAGAACTAACATATATCCATAATACTAAATGATAAAACAAAATGAGTTTTTTGTGTTTGAAAAACTGCTAAAATTAACCTAAAATGATCATCATTAACTTTTATCTAATGATTCATCCTCATAACGTATAAAAAATTCTTTATAAGATCTTTTAAAAAAATTTAATAACATTAATAACATATAAAAAAATTTATATTTACCCACATTTTACATGATCATCCATTCTTATATAAAAACAAACCAATCCTGAAAAACATGAAAGCAAATGCTCTGAAACAATGAAATTAAACTCTATAACTCATCTTAAAGGCCATAAATGAACATAGTAATACCATAATGAATCAAATTAATGTATAAAATGTTGTTTAATTTTTAATTAATTAATCTAATGGTATTATATAGGATATTAAAGTGGAGAAACTATTCGGACATAAGGTGAGGGGAATTCTCAAACCCAACTATCATTCTTTGGGTTTTCCCTCTTTCACCGCATTTTCAATTTTTATATTCCTTAAAAATAATTTCCCTCTAATTATATTACCTTTTTTCAGATATAAATGTTTTCTAGTTGAGGATAATACAATCAAAATATTCTCCAAAAGAACTTTTTTTTAAAAAACACACCTTTTTCTTTTCCAGATTGTCTCTTATTCACTCAAGGTTGACGATTCTTATACCATGTATGTTATTTCCTCTATAATTTGGGAGCCCAATGTTTATGAATGTATGAATTATGAAATGAAAAACACTCCATTCCATGGTTTTTTTATGTCCATAATTGATATATTTTTTATGTGGCATGCATGAAAATGTAAATATTATTATGTGATGAGTGAACTCGGAATTATATAGTGAAATGTAAATGTTATAAGTTGACGGGAGCTCCTGGAATTATATAGTGCCCAGTGAATTTGAAAATGGTATGTACCTCATGATAAAATTTGAAATATTCATTAACATGATGCTATCTTTTTTATAGTCATGTGTGGTAGTTGACCACTAAGTCATTATGTCTTATTTTTATGCATTGCCACATCCCACACCTTTATCTAATGCTTCCTCTCATGATTATTATCCTATGACTATGTTATGAAGATATTTATTATTCTCACCCCAAATTATATTGATTAATATTCGTATCTATCCTCTTACTAGGATTTTAGATCACCCCTTTCTTGATTTTTATCCTCAGGTGATAACTTTTACTAAGTAGAACATGTGGACAATAAGACACTAAATAATAAGAAATTAAATTAATGTTTATGTTTTTTTTGTAAATGTTATGTATGCTCCTAATTTTCCCAAGACACCAATCCTTCGTATCCTATTCATGTAATGGTTTTATGATGGTTACGGCATAATAATAATGTAAGAAAATTTGGGGTCTCAATATAATCACACCATATAAAACAAATGATGGTGTGCAATAAAAATTAGGTCTCACTAATTTGGAAATGAGACAAAGAAATCCTTACGGATTAAAAAAAATTTTATTGAAAGTAATTAGAATATTAAAAATCATAAGGTTTGGTAAATTCCTTTAATTAAATCATAGATTATTTGAAAATAAATATTTACGCATTATATACACTATAGAAATAATAAATTGACGCAAAACATTAAAACACATCTCAAAGAATAGAAATTGGGATGAAATGCCTATCTTATATCTGAATTGAATTTTAAACACACTAAACTCCTATAAAAAATATTTATATTTATTATAATTATATTACATAATAGAATTAATATATATAAAATCATATATGATATATATATATATATATCATTTAAACTCCATTTTATTAACAATTTTTCATTAAAGTCAAAATTTCAATTGTTAACAGCTTTTCTTTCAAGTATGTTTTAGTGCAGCGGATATGGTCCTTTCACTTTGATCATGGTTTCTCTATGTCTCTAATTTTAAACATGATATAAATATCATATATATTCCTTATATATATATACTACCATTAATATTAATTGGTGATTAAAAATTAAATATATCACATCATGGAGACAATGATCCATATAAACACACAAGTGATGTTTCCACTTTTCGATGGATGGAACAAAAAAAATTAAACGATAATTAAACATTAAAATATAATTATTAAATTATAAATATAATATATCTTAATTAAATCAATACTTCTATCCATCCATGTAAATATTAAATGAGAAACAAAGTGTATCACTTCGTGGAGGTGGTTGTCCATATGTATGCACAAGAAACTTTATCATTTACCAACAGGTCAGAAGGTAACAATTTAGATAATATATCATATATCCTAAATTAATTATGTAAAAAATATAATATATATCCATTAAATCCATCATTATAACTACCCATGAAGGATGGTGTTGTGAAATGGTATATATCACTACGTGTAGGTGGTGTTCTACACATACACAAGAGTGATACTTTGATTTCCCATTTGATATAGAAGGGGTGGAAAATGGCTGTTCCATAGTCAAAAAAACATATTAGTATATTTATTATATTTTATAAATAATTTTTTATGGACTTATACTTTTAGATAAGGTTTCCAAATAAGTAAAATTGAAAGAGATAGATTAATAATTATATCTCTTCTTTGCGAGACCTGTATTGGATTACACATTAAGTCTTGAAGGATTGGTTTTAAGAAAAGACCAAAATATCTAAGATAAAAGTAATTATTCAAGGAAGGTTTTTTATAAAGTATTTTATAAGTTATAAGGCTCAAATGGTGTAAATAATGGAGGATAAGAGTTTCACTATTATAAGTGAGGGGAGGGACACGCATGGCATTTCTTAAAATATTTCAATCATATAGGGTCACTTTCATGGGAATGTAGCTCCAAATTTATAGATATTATAATATAGGATAATTTAAGTTTTAAATTTATTCAAAAATAATAATTATATATTTTTTATTTTCATCCATTCCCTCATTTATTGGTTTCCCCCCTTGCAAACTCATTTTAACATTGATCATGGTAACAAAATTTAAGAGTTTTTACTATTCAATATGTTGAAACATTAATTTGACCCAATTAAATTATAATAATTACATTTATTCCAAATATTTAATATATTTTTATAGATGAAATTTCTATATGTGGTGGAATTTAATTTCAATTAACCATGGAAACCGCAACAAAAACATGTTCTAGAAAAATGAATTCTTAAGCATAAAACGTAGTTTACTTTCATTAAATTCCATAAAAAATCATTAAATTAATGTTAAAATATATTACAGAATATATAATCTATTAATTTCATTATAGAAATTAATTAATAGTTGTTAATTTAATTTTTATATATAATAACACATTGGTCATTTGAAAAATTATTAGAAAAATGAGTCTTTAAGCCTACAAAAATAACATGTACCAAAACAAATTATGATAGTGATTATAATGTAAATAATTATATTATTATAACTAAATTATAATTTTGTTAATTTAAGATCAAATTCATTGAATAATTACACTTTTATAATAAATTGTAGTTTTTTCAAAAATTAGTATTTTTCACTATTTACTGAAATAATTAATCTTTTTAACAAAACCTAAACATTCACTCTAAAATAATATTCTTGTGATGAAATAAAAAATAAAATTTTTTTATTAAATAAAATTTCTAGAAATGGAATAAATTTGTATCATTCTAAACTCCAATAGCCCATAGTCTATGTCTACTATAATACATTGGTATAAGATGTAAGGGATCACATCCTGAAAAACTGATCAATTTAGTAGTCTAGAAAAACCACATACAAACATGGTTCCAATATTACATTGTAAATATAAACTAAATATCATAATAAATATTAATAAATCATTTATAACATTCATAATAACCTTATTTATTTCATAGGGAAAGGAAACCCAATAAATGGTGAGAATAAATTCTCTATAAAGGTTAAATACATTATAATTGTTCAGTAATAAATTTTGTATAATCAATATGGAAAGGTAAATATCTAAAAACATGTCATTTAACTTATAACTTGAGTATGAAATGAATCCATGGATAATATGAATGCATTAATCTCATGGATAATAATAATTGAATTCTCAATAAAGGAAATGTTTTATGTTGTAAGTCATGATCTCAGGCATCATGATATCTTTACCATCAAAACCTTATGCCAATATTGTTTAATTAATGGGTAAGTATACACAAAACAATTATTTAATAAATTTTCTCAAATAACATGTCTCGTGATACTTGTTGATGCATCGATGGGTCATTTATAACTAGGTCCCACCCATCATTACATTTCTAATGAATTCATCATGTATTGAATGATCAATTTAATTAATAAAAACACATCTAATAAAAAAATACTCATATTTGGTAAAGAGTATATAATATTAATACTTCTCTTCAAATAACGTTCATAAAAAATCATCATGTATATAAATGGTATACATTTTATAAAATAATCATATCCACAATAAAAAGAATATATATATTTAATAGAAATGTAAAATCCAATGAAAAATGATCAAAAGAATTTAAATGTTTCAATAGAAACCTAATAACCACAAACTTAATCAAGAGATGAGAAGTACCCATCAATTCATGAGAAAGATAGTTTTATAGTAAAATTAATTATTTTAAGAACTAGATTCAAATTAAAGTGAAACATTTAGAATAAGTTTTCATAAAATAGTTTTCTTTTTAAAATCATTTAAGTTTTTCAGAATAATCTAAAGAGTGTAAAAATGTTATAGTGTAGGGAAAATCCATAAATATTTTATATGTTAAAATGAAACATTCCTTCAAACTCTTTATAAAAAAAGATAAAAATAGACCATTTAAAAAAATATTCAAATGTTTCCTTTAAATTATTATAAAAAATAAAAGATCACAAAAATATCCTTGGTAAATCAATTGTATAAATAAAAAATTACTTTTGAAAAAACATAAAAAATATTTTCATGGATGAAAAATATACCCAATCAAAAGAGAAATAAGCTTAGATATTCTTTCAAATATTTCACTACTTGATTAAAGTAATAATGGAAGAAAAATTTTCAATAAAACATGTAAAATCATTAAATATCCATAGGATAATAAAATAGATGGATTTTATGAAGGAAATATTTTGTGATTCCTTTAATGGAAATATAACCAATCCATAGGAAAATGATATTGTAAAATAAATTATTACCTCTTTGGTATATTTTGAATTGTAGCCCCTAGATATAATAACTTTACCTGAAACTTTAATCATCATGAATAAATATATATTCACGCTAAATACATAAAATAGAATTTATATATTCTATATATAATAAAATAGCTTCATAATTCCAAATATTTCATAACAGAGTGGAAATTGAGGAAAAATCCATTGCCAAGATCGAATTATTGGAGTAAGAACTAATAAATGAGATGATTATGTATAAAAATATAAATAAAAACAAAAAAAGTATAATTAAAACATAATATAAATTGATTTCATTACAAATATAATAATGTAATAACATGGAAAATTTATATTTAATACAACCTAATAAAAAGAAATTGAGTTTACAAAAACCGTTACATCAAGTTTGACTTTCCTAATAAGTTCTTTTACGCTCCTGTATAATATATTGATATCCATTATAGTAATATAAACCATATAAATATCAAAAATATCACATATGATCCTTTTATAAAATCGTATCACCCATTTGTTAGCAGTCTTTTTTTATTATCATTGTTTTCGGTGTTAAATGGTTCGTTTTTATGTGAATTTCGATTCTGTTGTAATGGTCATTTTTATTAATTATAGTTCCACCATATCCAAAATTTTAATAATGATATGAATATCATATATATATATATATATATTCATTATATATATATTTAGATTCATCCATAAATTGTAGATGTAGAAAAATGAATTATACCGTTTGTGGAGACGGTAGTTCGTACGTACGTATGAACGTTGTATTAACTTTTTTATGGAAGGAACAAAAGAAAGATAAATAATAATTAAACATTAAATAATAATTATTATATAATACATATCATATATATATATATATTCACAAAATTTATCTTTATTACCTACATGTAAAGTAAAAAATGAAAAATAGATCACATCGTTTTAGGTAAGTGGTTGTCTAAAAGTATGCATGAGTAATATTATCATTTTCAAATAGAATAAAAGGTAAGAAGGTAGATATGATATTAAGATTATAGAATAATAATTATTTCATAAATATAAAATATATTTATTATTTACATATTTATAACCATATAAGTAAAATGGTGTTGAAAAACAAATTTCACAGTTATCTAAAGACGATAAGTCATAAAAATGCACTAGCAGTGTTTTCACTTTTCATAAGTTGAAAATGTGATGGAAAATCATTTTAACACCGTAATAATAACATTAAACTATATTGATAATAATATATTTATTATTTTATGATTGATAATATGTTCAGATGAAGTATAAGAAGAAATAAATTTAAATGAGTCGGAAAAGATGATTACCGCTTCTTTAGTAGAATTCCATAAGAGCCATTATTAAGGACCCTTAAAATGGTATTTTAAAAAAAAATCATCGATAGGGAATTTATGAAGTTAAATGGGATGGTTTTAGTTTATCTAGTTTGCATAATTTGTTATAAATAAAAGAGAGAAGGGTGTCCATTTATAAGTGAGTGGGAGTGATTATTATAAATATATAAAATATTATAATATAGTATGAATATAAATCATGTAAAATGATTTAAAAATTAAATATATTCTAATATAATGAGGATTTCGAATTAAAAATCATAAAAATAAATTTTGATAATTTTACATGTCATTTTAATCATTATTCTTTTCATTGACCCTTTGGTTATCTAATTTTAACCTTAAGTGGGGAAATGGTTTTTTAATATTAAAGGGTCACAATTTAATAATAAACTAAAAAATCAGATCATAAATAATCAAGGTATTACACTATTAATCATATATTATTCAGATTTTCCTCTTTACAAAAAATTCTGATTATTTAACAAATTAATAAAATATTGTTTATATAAAATATCAGTAAAATCGTTTTTATCATAAGTCTGTTCATTTGACATTAGGGACAAAAACAAAAATATTAAATTAAATTATAATCCTTTAAAATAATCATAATATGATATTTTAATCTGTAAAAAATTTGGAACAATATAATTCAACCAAATTGTAATACATTGATTATTTTTAAAATTATTTATCTAATTTTTCTATAAATTGAATAAATATTGTGTTAGTGTTGCGTAAGAATTTAACATAATTAATAAATCATTAAAATTTTAAAACAAATTAATTGCATAAATAAAATTAATTCAAATCTCAAATAAATATTTATAATTAAATATAAACTCTTTCATCCTAATGAAAATATATTATAGATATTAAAGTCAAGAGAGTTACATTTTTGTATTTATTCTTTTCTTAACATAATATAAAGGTCAATATTAAAGATAAATGGCACAAAGATCCCATATTTTTTATAATTTATAGATAAATTTCAAGCTCCACTTATTAAATAGGATATAAATAGGTGTAGGATAAATTTTAGTGGCTTATCCCAAAGTTAAAACTCTATTTTACGGATTTTATCCTTATGAGGGTGAAAAGTTTTACAACGATTAATATTTATAATAACTAAAAATAAAAGTGAAATATTTAAAAAAATTGAAAATTGTGGTTTTATGTATAGAATATATGATATAAAATGATATTTTTATACTTTTTAGAAATTTATTTAAAAATAAACCATAAAAATGAAATGAAAAATGATTTTCTAGAAAAAATGTGTTTTAAGCCTAAAAATCAGCTTATATAAAAATCATCTAAAATAATGATCCAGATTTAAGTAATTATATTATTTTAAATAAAATAGAACTTATATATATAATATAATAGTACTTTTAAATTACTTTATTTAGATAAAATAAATGATAGTTTTACAAAAATCGGAATTTTCCACTATTCACTAAAAATTAAATATTTTTATAAAAATCCATAAAATTAATCCTAAGATAATATAGACATAATGATTAGAAAAATGACATATTTTTTACATAATAATATATAAATATTGTGTAATTATTTTTTTAAACTCATTGTTGTGCTTAAATAATGCTATCATAGAAATTAAATTTATTCAAAGAGAAGTATATCATAAAATCAAAGGTTGTTACATTTTATACCCCTTACAATAATTTAACCCTTTAAATTCCATCACTCCAATACAAAAAGAATTAGGATACAAAATCCTCGTCACAAACTCAATTTCCCATGTATCTTCCTAAAAATTATGGGTTTTCCTCAAAACATGGACCAGATGAGTGGTCTTGTTTCATAGCACTTTCCTTATATGATCAAGAATATCCATCGATTGTTTCTCATAAGATAGATCTTCACTTATTAGTATTACATGTTAGTTTATTACTCACAAAGGATCAGGTATATACTTTCTTATGAGATATACATCGAACACATCATGGACTTGAGGTATATTCAGAGGAAACACAAAGCGATAAGCTACCATACTATTACAATCAAGAATTTCAAAGGGATTACTATATATAGGACTCAGTTTTCCTTTCCATCCAAATATAATAACCTTATTATAAGGAGATATTTGTAATAAAACCTTATCAATAACTTTTGACTCTAGATCTCATCAATAATTATCATCATCAATTTTTTATCAACTTTTAACTTACCTTGTGTGATGTGGAATGGATCAATCCATCTCTACCATTTCGTAAGATATATCAGGTCCCAATAACATTATTTCCAAAACTTTATCCAAACATGTTGGATTCAAGCACTTACTTCTATAGAGGGATTTATAAGGATCTATGTAAATACTCTAGTGAAATCTATTATTGTAAGAAAATTTTACCAAATGAAGGTTTCGATCCCAACAAACTTTGAAATTCATAGAGAAAGCTCTCAACATATCTTCTAGAGATTTAATGGTCCTCTCAAACTAGCCATCTATATGAGGAGATAAGTTGTATAGAAACAAAATTTGGCATCCAAAGCCTAATGAAGTCTTTCTTAGATCTTCAAGTTAAACATTAGTCCCAGATTAGATATGATTAATAGTGGTAATACAATCAATCCAATCAAATATTTAATGTATAATAGAGTATTCTGATCAAGATATAAATATACTTTAATTAGTATAAAATTCACTGAATTTGTATGTACATCTACTAAAACCCAAATAGAATTGTTCCCTTTAGATGTTTTTTGGTATCTATTGAAGAAATCCATAGTAATATATTACCATTTACATTTTGGTATGGGTAGCGGTTGTAAATCCCCTTAGAATTATATCACTCAATATTAACTTATTGAAACATCCAGTATTAAGATATATATTATATAATATCTCTTTTCATGTTATCCTACCAAAAAAACGTTTAGATATTTATAAATATTCATAATTTCTAGGAAAATATATTATTATAAACTATGAGCTTCATCCAATATCTCATTCTTCAAAACTGGTATTAATAGAACTAATAATGGTTTCATAAACATTATCATTCCAGTAAGATGATTGTAGATATTAGTAACATTCCTCAGATTCATCAATATTTATACATCATCCTTTTTTCCTTATTAATCCTCTCTTTCATGGATGGTTGAACATTTATCTCGTAAATATTATTTTTTCCTCATTCCTCCATATTTCAAGATCTAATTTTTATAAATTCCTTCATATTGGATGTCTTTCAATCCTAATCATGGACAAAATAAAATGGCCTTTCTGACATAGAGAATAAACCATCTTGTTTACCTTTATAGGGTGATAATTTATTGATCATTCATAATATTTGATCAAATCCAACCAAATTTTATAGTTCATATTAAGTCATTCTATGTAAATATATACTTAAATCTTTTATGATCACTATATATATCACAAATTTCAACATACAATTAAGTCCTCTAAATCATCAATGAAAACAATTACTATTTTCAGTATTAAATAATTATTTATGTAATTTATCTCATGAATTTTCAATTTATGAGAGGCATAGTCTATCACCATATCATGATGCATGAGGTTTCATCTTGATCCTTTATTTAATGCATCACTATATATTGTAAACCTTTCTATACTATAGGGTAGTGTAAGAATAGGTGAATTTGCCAAAATTATCTTTAATTCTTTGAAATTATCCTTACATTCATCTTTTTATATGAACTTTTCTACCTTTTAGGTCAACTTAATGGGTCCACTAGATAGTCATGAGAAATATCTCACAAAACATTGGTAATATCTAGTCATCCCAAGATAACTTTGGATCTAGGTTACTTTGATTGGTCTAGACCATTTATCAATGACTTCCATCTTTGAAGGATCCACTAATATACCCTCACTTGAAATTATATGACCTAAGAATGAGACTTTTTGTAACAAAAATAAACACCTAGTGAATTTGGCATAAAACACATCATTTCCTAGAGTTTTCAGAAAAATCCTAATTTTCTCATTGTGCTCATACTTTCTATTTGAATATATAATAATGAAATCTATAAATGATACCATTAATTGATCATGTAAATCTATAAATAATATTCTATAAATATATGAAGATATTATAAGAATTTATAATCCCAAATAGAATTAATTTTAAACTCCTAATAATCATACCTCATACAAAACATTTCATGGGTATATCCTCTTTCTCGACCCCTATTAGATGATATCTAGATCAAAGATCAATCATGGAAAAATATTTATCTCATTATAATTGATCAAATAGTTCATCAGTATAGGGTTAAGGATAATTGTTCTTAATAGTTTTTCTTTTTATTTTTTTACTAATAAATGAAAAGACACATGTACCCTTATTTATCCTTAACAAAAAGAACCAATTCACCCAATAATGAAGCACTATGGTGAATGAATCCATTATCTAGATCCTCTTATAGTTTCTTCATCAATTTCTGCAACTCAATAAGGGATGTTCTATATAGAGTCCTCAAAATTATTGCAGCACTAGGTATCAGTTCTATTGAAAACTCATGTTCATGATTCGGGGGAATACTAGGATAATATTCTATAAATACATCAAAAAACTCTTATAAAATGGGCATATGATCAATGTTATATTTCTCCCAGACTATCTGAGATAAATAATACTCATGAAAAGAAAGTAAACCCCACATATTAGAGGAAATTACCATGGGTAGTTTAGGTTCATCATCACCCCAATAAAATATTTTTGGTTGATTTAGAATATTGAATTTTTATTCCATTATTTGAAAATTTATATGAGATCTATATTTAGAGATTCAATATGTGCCCAAAATTAAATAAAATTAAACTAGAGGTAGATTAAAAATATTTGAAAAAAAAATATTCCCACAAACATCTATCGGAGAGAAGGTATAGGCATGAGATGTGATCCTCATACCATTTTAAGTTTTCACATCCAACTAAACATTTAATTATTGAGGTGTTCAAATGATACCCATTCAAAATTCATTATATATAAAATATTCGGTAGAAATTGAATAAAATAAAATATTTTCACCTATAGATTGTATGGTATGTTTACCTTTCACCACATCTCTAGAAAATTACACTTTGAATAAAATAATTCCATATGCTTGGCCTTCTCCCCTTTTTTTATTCATTGGAATGTTCCCTTGATGCTTAGGAAGCTATATTGAATAATACTCTATCTCTTTAGAATTGAAGCAGAGCATATGAGTGGTTTTTTTCTTTTCTTTATATTCATTATCCAAAAGACCCTTATATTCATACCTGTAAAAAATAAAATTACCACAAACTTATATTATAGAGGAGTTATAGAATTGAGATGCATTAATCTTACCATTAACAGTTTTCATAGCCAACTAAACTTTTAATCATTGAGGTGGTTAGGTGATACCCTTTGAAAATTCTTCATATATAAAAGAGTAGATAGAAATTGAATAAAATAAAATATTTTCACTCATAGAGTCGATGAAAATTTTACCTCTCCCCACATCTCTAGAAACTTCCACTTCAACTATAGTAATTCCATATTATTGGCCTTCTCCCCTTGGATCCTTCAGTGGTACATTCCCTTGATTCTTAGGGAAATATTTTGAATAATACCTCATCTCATTATAATTAAAGCACAATATATCAGTGGTTTCTTTCTTTGTCTTATAATCATTATCCAAAATACCCTTATGTTTGTACATGTAAAAAAATCTCATTTCTTTTATTCATTTTCGAGGATTTTTCTTTAAAAAAGACTTACATTATAGAAATTTCTTCATTATATTATTCTTATTTGATGTGTTCGGTCTATCTTAGTTCTCCACCGATATTTCATTATATTGATTTCCTTTGAAGATATAGGATCTTTAAAATTATTTCTCTATCTAAATGGAACTTGATATTATATCATCATATGATTAAAATTTTTTAAAAAACTTGTGACCTTTTAAAAAATGTCTAAATCCCATAAAATTAATGGTCAATATTTCCTTCTGAATTATGCATGTAGTCCAAAGACTCCTTGGATAAACTAGTAGCCACATACTCTTCAAGACTTTATTCTTCCTTCTACTTTAATGAGAGGAACTTATTCTTGATTTTCATTAACTATTCTTAATGGAAGTATTTATTAATGAATATCAAATTAAACATTCTTAATTTTATTTTTTATATTTCTTAAACATACTTAGTGTTCTATATCAATGTCAAACATTGAAAAACTTATGCTCTAAAATAATACACTTCCAGAACAACTGTTCTAATTTCATTACATCACAAATTCAGGAATATCTTTTCAAGGGACTTATTACATTTCTCAACTAAAAATGGATTAGTAGTTCCATTAAAATATGGTGATTTTTACTACATGAATTGATCTGACATAGTATAATACCACTGTGGGATAACATGTTTCTCTATACGGGTAAGATTATTAGTAATAACATGAGTCAAATTCCTTAATATGGCCATGATATACTTAGTTCTAACACCGTCTATATAATATTTCTTAGCATGTTAATCCCTACATTAACAATGGGTGTTGATTCACTTTCTTCCATTTGTAACAATCATAAAAAATTGAAAATGATGAGTTAGATCATAATCATCATGAATATTGATCCTGGAAATATTTATCAGACTCGTAGTAAAATTTATAAAACACTATAAGGTATTATCATAATTCTCATTATAGCTATGTTTATTTAAAATATAGTTCCCGTGGTTTTTACTAACCCTCCTCTCATACCAACTGTAATAACCCCAAATATATTAACTAAGAACTAGTGTCTACTTTATTACATTGGCATAAGAAACAAATAATTACATCCTAAAGGACAGATCAGTTTAGTAGTTTAAAACCTCATACATACATTATTATCATATTAAATTGTAAATATAAAATATATAGCATAAGAAACATTCTTCCATCCTCAGTATTATTTGTGAAATCCATCTTCATATCCTGGGGAATGAAAAATAAAAAAAGGGTGACCTTAGAATCTCAGTAAGGGATAAATAAATTGAAAGATATAATGAATAAATAAGGCATAATAAATATTTAAAGTAAATCAAAAAAATGCCATTTAATTAATAATATGATCATTAAATTCATTCATGGATAATATCAATGCATTAATCTCCTAGATAATAATAACTAAATTCAAAATAAAGTAAATAATTAATATTGGGCTTCATGATCTCAACCAACATGCTATCATTACCATCAATAACATACACCAATATTTTTTAATCTATGGGTTGGTATACACTAAAACCCATTTAATAAATTCGGTCAACCAGTTTGTCTCATTAGACCTATCTATTCTTCATGGGGATATCTATAAATAAGCTGCCCCTATTACAACATTTCCAATTAATTCCACATATATTAAATGGTCAATTTATTCATAAAAATATTCCTTATCACAAAATATCTGTATTTAGTAAAGAATATTGAATATAAATATTTCCCTAGTTAAAAAAATAACTTCCATAGTAAAACAATATATTTAAAAATTTCATATGGTTTATGAAATAATCATATCCCTGAGAAAAAAAAGTATAGATATTTAAGAGTAATGTAATTTCTAACGAAAAATTATCATAATAAAGTAAATGTTTCTAGATAAAGTTAATGAAAATAACAATTAATAAATAGATGAGATATAACTAGAAATTCACCAAAAATGTAGTTTTTGTAGTAAAATCATGTCTTTAAAACAATATAAGAAAATGGAAGAAAAAAATTTAAATTAATTCTTCATAAAACATTTTTCCACGTAAAATAATTTAAATATTACAGAGTAAAATAAAGAGTGTAAAATTTTTATAGTGGTAGTAAAATAAACTATTACTGTATACATTAAAAAGAAACATTGATTTTTCCTTTCAGTAATGAAAGTTGAAATTAAAAATTTTCAAAAACATTAGAAATATTATATTAAAACTTTGTAAAAAATAAATTATAACATAAAATTTACATTACAATTAATTTTATTAAAAAAACTTTTGTATGAAATTTTTGAAAAATATAGACATGGGAAAAAATATACTAGATCAAAAAAATAAGATCGATATTTATTTTAAATATTTATTTTTTGGATTCAGGTGAAAAAGAGTGAAAATATTTAATGAAAAAATGGAAAATATTTAAATATCTAGAGAATAATAAAGTATATTGAGTTTATGAAGGAAATATTATAGGATTATTTTAATGAAAATATAATCAATCCCATAATAAAATGAGATTATAAAATAAATTATTAGGTTTTTGATATCTTTTAAATTGTAACCACTTAAAATAGTAACATGAGTTTAAAATTTAACCATCATGGATAAATATATATATTCAGGTTAAATACATCAAAGGTTCAGTATATACTTCACATAAAAAATAGGTGCATAATACCAAATATATCTCAATACAGTGGAAATTAAGAAGAAATTCTATTGAAAAGATTGAATCACTCAATTAATAATTAATAAATGAAATTATTATGTATATCAAATTTAAATCCACAAAACAAACTATACATAAATAATAGAATAAATGGAATTCATTACATGAATAATTTTTTCATAACATAAATAATGAATAAATAATATAACTCAATGAAAATAAATTCAGCTAAGAAACCCCTACCTCATGTTCGACTTTCCTCATAAATTATTTTACCCACCTGTATAATAAGTTTATATTTATTTTAATTATATAAGTTATTAATATACCTATCTATAATATCATATATGATCCATTTATATCCTATTATCACCCTATGGTTAAAAATATTTTATAATTTTCATTAGTTTGTGTGTTAACAGCTTCATTTTTCATGAGAATTTCAACTTAGTAGTTTAAGTCCTTCTATTTTGATTATAGATCCATCACAAATATAATTTTAATCAATATATAATTATCATATATATTTATTATATATATTTATATTTATCCATAAAATGTATAGATAAAAAAATGGATTACACCATTCATGGATATGGTAGGTTATACGTACGCATGAACGTTGTTTTCAATTTTCGATGGATGGAATGAAATAAAGGTAAATAATAATTTAAATTCTCAAAATCATTGTTATATAATATATATTTATCAAATATATCCTTATTTCCATCAATTTTAGGGATAAATTAAAAATGGAACACATCAGTTTGTGGATCTGGTGGTCCACATATATACAAGAGAAATATTATCCTTTTATAAAAAACTGAAATATAGGAATGAATATATGATTTAATGATTAAAAAATTATAAATATTTCATAAATATCATAGATAATTATTATTTGCATTTTTATAACCATATAGTTAAAAGGGTGATAAAAAATAAATTTCTGTGTAAGGTGGAGACGGTAATCCACATGTATGAACAGTCGATGTTTTCAGATTTCATAAGATAAAAAGAAGATGGAAAGTGGTTGTCCCGTAATGATAATAAAATATTTGTATATTTATGATATTAGAACTATTATTTTATTATGGTTACAATATATTTAAATTAATTTATGAATAATGAAATTCAAAAGAGTCCGTAAAAAAAGATTACCTCTTCTTCGGTAGACATCCTTTATATCCCTTCTCAAAGACCCTTGAAATGGTCTTTTAAAAAGAAAAACATATAATTAGTAATAATGGAAACTTATATGAGGATTTTTTAAGTTTACATTAACCTGTATTTCTCGATTTTTTGAATAAAAGAGATATGGGTGCCCATTATAAGTGGGCGAAGAGGCGCTTTTGAAAATTCATGAAATATTACATTATTATATGTGTATACCTCATGTCAAATGGTCTAAAAATGACACATATTTTAATAAAGGAGGATATTTAATAAATATAAACATATAAAAAAATTTATATAGGTTTATATGTCATTTTAAACCTTATACTTTAGATTAACCCCCTGATTAACCAATTTTAACTCTAACCGTGGTAATTATTTTTTTAATATTAAAGGCGTATAATTTTACTTATAAGTTAATAATTGGATAATAAATAGAAAAGGAAAGATATTTTAGACCATTTATTATCCCCATTGTCCTATTTATATATTTTTATTATTTTTAAATAATTTTATATTATATTATTTTCATAAAATATTCTTAATTCTATTATTGAAAATATTCATTTAATTTGACATTAAAGACACTGTGAATAAGAGAGAATTTGAATATAATAATTTCACACAACCATAATATAATATATTAATATATAAATTCATGTAACCCTATATTTCATCCAAATTCCATTGCTTTTAATATATTTAAAATCAATTATTTTATTTTTCAATTAATTGAATAAACATTGTGTCGGCGTTGTGTAAGAATTTAAGCTAATAACTAAATCAATAAAAATTTAAAATATTACCATGATAAAAAATAAAATTTAAAATAAAAAAATAAAATAAAAAACATATTTTTATATCTATAAAGAATATTAGAGATATTGAAGTCATGAGAGTGGTATTTGGTACTTATTATTTTCTTAAAATAATATAAAGTTTAATATCAAAGAAAAATGGAACCAATTGTCCATATTTATAATAATTGGATTATTATTTTCTAAATAAACTCACAAAATAGGATATAGGAATGTTTTATAGAAATTTTAAAGCCTTACCCCAAAGTTGTAACCATGTTTTACCAATTTTAACCATACCGAGGTGACAAATTTTAAAAAAGTTACTATTTATAATCCAAAAAATAAAAGGGAAGTATTTTAAAATTTTAAAACCCCTGAATCCAAAAATAGAATCTATTTTATAAATTCAATTCTAAAAAAAATTAAATTAATTTAAAAATAACCCCCAAAAATACGATAAAAAAACTTTTCTAGAAAAAAGGCCTTTTAAACCTAAAAATTAACTTATTTCCAAATAATATAAAAATGATGATATGAATTTAATTAATTAAATTATTTTAAAAACAAATGGTTATTATATATAAAATATAATTTTCTTTTTAAATAAAATTATTTTGATATTAAAAAATATAGTTTTATAAAAAACTGAATTGCTTACTATTCACTAAACAACAAATATTTTTAGAAATATATCAAAAATTCCTTCTAAAATAATATTTACATGATGATTTTAATAATGATTTAATTGAGAATAATAAAATTTAAATATTTTTTAATGGTTCTTTTAAAATAATTTTGTGTCTTGAGGAAACATTCAATGAAATTGTATTTTTTTCAAAGAGAAATATATCACCAAATCTAAGGGTGTTAAAAAATTAATTATAAATTTCATGCACAAAATGAAATAACAATAATTTTTGAAAAAAAAAATATTTTCCATAATGAAAATTGAGTTCTTGTTTACTATTCACTAATCAATACTTCACATTATTTAAAATAATTTTACAAATTTTTCATAATTTAGTTATTATTATTCATACTTTCCAATTAAATGGAAATGTTAGAAATAGTTATTATTCCACAGTTCATTTAGACATGGGTTTTTTTTGTAAATAATGATATAGAACACTTGAAATATATTTAAGGAAAATATATATTTCAAAATATTTTAATGTTACATTTTCCATCCTAAATAAATTGTGACCTCACAATTTTTATCTTTGTAACCAAAGGATTTATATTTGAAAACACATTCATTAAAACCAACATCATGTAGTGAAATAATAAATTTTTTTTGAGTGGTGAAAATGAACATCAATGGTTTGGAAATAATTATAAAATGGAAAAAAATTCATTTTCAAGATCCTTTTCCTATAGTTAAGGAATTATTTAAACATGGTATTTCATAACATATGCATACTTGATTTCTTCCAATACTAAAAAAATCAGCCTTCAGTTGTGTGTTTCAATTAGCTTCCACCTCTTTTCATCTATATTCTAATGATGAAGGAGCAATATGATTTTTTTGTTCCTAAATTACTAAAATCACCTTTTAATGGATCCGAAGATCTATAAAATAGAGGCTAGGTATTCCTTTTTTCTCTAAATATTTTACTAAACCAAAATTGATACTTAATGTTATCAAATATAGATAAATCATCATATTATAAAATAATATGTTAGTATCTAAAACCTTTAAAATAACACTCAAAGTTCAAAAAAACTTCCATAAATAATTAAACTTATAAATCTATAAAAATTTGTTTGACCGAATTTTAAACCCAAAAAAATAATAAAAAAGATCCAAAAATTTCAAAAATCAAGTTAACTTTAATCCACAGACATCATATAGTTTCTATTAATGTCACATTGAAAACATGTGAATAGATTGACCTTATATTCTATAAAAAAATACTAATAAATTGAATCTACATAAAATATAAATGAAAACATTTTGTTTTTTATTAAAGTTTACTCTGTACTTATTCTTCATATAAAATCACATATAACCAAATATCTTCTACAAATCCATAAATTCAACAATAATCATCATAAATTACTTTTCATCAAATAAATAATCAATTTCAAGGTCAATAATAATATAAAATTTATATTATCAATATAAATCATCTATTTATCCCAAATAAACAATATTATCTCAACGTTAGATATATATTAAAGGTTTTTATCCTTCAATCATGTGTTTTTTAAAAATATCACTTTACCACTAAATCACTTTTTTAGACCATCGATATTATTTAGTGTATGCTTTAAAATATTTGGAGAAAAAATATTTTGGAATATAAATCTAAAATACCAATAGAAAAACACATTAGTTATTCTACTTAAAATATTGGAATATTATATACCCTTCCTGGATCTAGTAGTGAGTCCTTGGATTAGGGAATCGTCTCAGATAATTCCTAATTTCCTCACATATAAGACATTGAACTATAAATGGTTCCCTATGATGTAATTTATTTATATTTATTATAATAATTCATTTTTCCTCATTAATTTATTTCTTTATTTCATGATTTTCCACACATAAAAAATCATCTCGTTCCTTTGAGAAATTGTCCACAGTGCTTCTTTCCACATTCTTGACATATAAAAAACCCATGGTCTTCTTGAAAAATATTTTTTCTCTTATAAACTGAAATATTTATGGGGTGTTAATAATATATTGAGATGTATATTTAAACAAAATCCTTATCTTTATCATCCCATATCTTATTTCATTTGGTTTATCATAGGGAGAATCATTACATCATCTATCATATTCAGTGTTAACATGATTCCTCTTTATTTGAGACATTAACTAAACCCATAAGCACAGTTTGATAAATAATTATGATTGATCATACAATCATGAAAAATTATTCATTGGATTTTTAAACCATGACACCTTATTTTAAATATATTACACCTTAGGTATATTCTTGTATATCTATGGTCATTATCTATTCAAATTCTTCATAATAGTTCATAAGGAAAATGAGAATTAACCCAATAATTTCCACTTGTTATGTCTATCCAGGTGTGCAGTCTTAGGACCAATAAATATGCATTGTTTATGAGCAATTTAATACCCAACATTCGTCATTCAGAGTTATCACCCCTAGATGAGTTTTTTCCAAAGCCTCATCCACTTAATAGTATATAGACAATGAATTATGTTCAAGGTAAACCAAACTACTCTCTTTATAATAAATTATGATATTCTACTATAATTAATCTTATCCTAAGGGTTATTAAAAAAAAATTCTCACACTAGTTTCCAAAAAAGATACTAAAGCGGGATCTAATGTAAACTATAGAAACCCAACATTTTCATACATAAATATTGTATCTTATTAGTTTAAAATTCAATAAACATCAATATTATCCACACCAAGACCATAATTTCATAGTGTCTTTGGAAACATGGATAAATAAAAAATGGTGCATAAAATGTCTACATCAGTTCCCACTAGGTTCATCATAACTATAAACCTTCTTAGACATATCATACTTAAAATCGTTCTTCATAACCTAAGGAATGGAAATTTAAGAAATTATGAAATCGGATTCTATGTAAGGGAAAACATAAGAGATATAAATCAAGGATCATAATTTATCATAAGATATGAAAATAATTATGAGAACAATATCAAAACATATAATAATAATACCCAATCTGTTAATGATCTTTATTCATGATTCATAAAATAAGGTATTCTCCATCAAAATACATAATAAATATATGTGTGTAATCATAGATAATTAATCATTAACCATAATAAAATATCATAAACATAAGACATAATTTTATGGCATTCAAATAATCATAGAAAACCACTCCATTTATCAATGTTCTCACCGAGAACTATCATTGTGAAAAAACACCTCTAATAACAATTCTTACCCAATCATTTATAAAATTAACTAGGGAGTGACTTTCATTAATTTAACTATATATACTATTAGTATTTTATTAACTCCATAATCTCTTAGGAGTTTCTTTCAACTTTTTCATCAATACCCAATTCATCTGAGAGCTATAAATGTAATAACCTGAGTCTTTTCTTCTTAATTGAATATTATGCTTAATTACTTACTCCACAAACAATTCCAAAAACAAAAAAAATGTAGACCATTATAAATAATCCAAAAAATTATATGGTATAATAAATATCAGAAGAATTATGAAATATATATATAAATAAATATATTTATAAAAATAATAAAAAATAAATTAAAATTCACTTTAAATATCGACATAATTTTTATACATAACCAACTAATAAAATATTTTCTTCTCTATAAAATGTATTTTATAAAATTAATATTTTTCATTATAGAAATATTTATTATTATAACTAATTTTAAAAGAATAGACAATATGAAAAATTATTATTTCTTATAAAAAGATGGATTTCACTATATTTTATGATTTTATTTTCATGTTCTGGTTAAAAGTTTTAGGATGTGAAATTTAAAAAATTAACATAATTTTTTAATTTATCATAGTCATATTATTTTAAGATGATTTTTTGGTATTTTTCAGAAATTATTAATTTTTAGGAGAATAGTGAAAATATTTATTTTATTTATGTCATCATTTTTATGAAATTATATTATCATATGAATGCATTAAAAGTTTTTGAAAATTTTTATTATTAAATTATATATTATAAATTATAATTAATCATTTAAAATAAATATTTTTAATTTATAAACATGTGATCAATATTTCGAAAATTTATGTATTGCTTCAATAGAAATTATTTTTTGAATATTTGTTTAATTAATTATAGCATGGTGAAAAAAATTGATTTGTTTTATTATAAAATAAATACACATTTAATAGTAATAATTATTTTAAATTTTTTTTAATCAAAGGAATTTATAATTCTATAATAATCATAAATATTTTTCCTTAAAAAGAAACTTTTTAAAAAATGGTTTTTTTGTGAGTTTGTGTTAAAATTAATTTGTATATGAACATAGAGTTTTTATTTAATATTTAAAATCATTGGTTAATAATTTTTCAATAAGTCTCATTTTATTATTAGGATTATATTATAAAAAACATAGATAAAAACTATCTACAATGTTGAAAACTAAAATGGGAAAAGTGAGTAACCTTTGAAGTAAAGGGAATAAAATGTTTGAGACATGTTTATTTTTTAATTCTGGATGTGTGTATTAACATTATATTCCATAAAAACAGTTATTTATCAATTTTTAGGCACTTTTCTTGATATTGAGTCCCCAATGTTGAGTAGTTTTGAGTATTCAAAAAAATGTCCTTCTTTTTCACATAAAAAGGGGGCATTACTATCCTCAATCCCCCTCACTCAAAATAACAAAAAAAAATTACATATAATCTAACCAAACACCCTCTATACACTCTTATCCCAATTTTTATTTTTCTTATCTTCATAAAAAGGTCACCCCTTAATGGATAATTCCCTTTACCATATGTGATAATTCAAGAAGTGGTGTATAAGTTCTAAAAACAATATTTTTTCTATTTATTTATGCTCTTACTTATTCCTAATATTCACCATCTTTAATGGAAAACATTAGTATTATTATTATATTTGTATGTCATTATAATAATGTAATAATAATTAATCACATTCCCCTTTTCCATTAAGAAAAATGAAAATGTGAATCGTGTGTTGGGTGGACTACCTCCTCAATGAATAAATGTGTTTTATTTTTCCATAACTTAAAAAAAATAGATTCTTTAAGTATATTTTATGTAACTAAATATGATATTTATGCATAATATATATTATTATTATGGTTATTTTTTAATAATAAAAAATTAATTATCATTATAAGTTAATTCATCAATAATAGTAAAAAAACAAGAAACTAGTTCTTCGTCGTTTTCATTTTCACTAAGCATGACTAAAATATCTATGTAATGGAATTATAACATCATAATTATTTATAATAATCAAATTATAAAACCATTAATAGTTTATAAATTATTATCTTTTTGTGGGATTAATATTAACATCACTTTTACAAACCAAGTCTAAAACTATTAAGAATTATAACACACGATGTTAAATAGAGATTACAACAATAAAATAAATTAACTGAATTGTCATTAATTTTTAGTATGAATATAAGTATATAAAAATAAATTTGTGAAATAATTAATTCATATTTTTACCTCTATGATACATAATTTTAAATCACTCTGTGGAAATCAAGGGTAATGTTAAGGGACTTGGAAACTAAAAATCATTTCATTGAGTTATGCAACTTACTATTAAACATCATTTTCCAATACTTTCATTTTGATTGATTTTATTTCCTTCTTTCTGGGAAAAAAAATATTTTAACAATAATAAATTTCTTGGAATTTATTATTTTCAATTATCTTAAAAACAGAGAATATTTTTAAAGGGACATGTAACTATGACTAATATAATGATGAATAAAAAATGTTTTGAACAATCTCTTTTCATTATTGGGTTCTCATTATCCTAAAATGATATACCTCTCATGAAGTGATGTTTTATATTTTATTATATTATGAAACCTTTTGGATAAGGATATTTTAACATCCTACAATTTACTAAGTTCATGATATGTGATATGTTTAAGAAATTAATTCTTTTTTTAAGTTTTATTTATGTTTTTATAATGATTATTTTTATATGAAACACATATTCATAGATGGTGAAGGGTTGATTCTAAAATCTACCTCTAATTCATTAGTATAATATTATATCTCATGAGATATTCAAGTGTTCACATAATGAGTTTATTCATATAGGAAATAGAAATTTAGTTTTCTCACAAAAGTTTTCCTATTCTTAAGGATGTTCCATATTTTCAATTTTATCATGTTATGAAAAATTTTCAAGTTGTTTCAAGTTTGAAGATGAATTTTATTTCTAATTAATTCAATGTTTTCATGATTATGTAATTTTATGTATCTCACACCTTATTTTATTTTCAAAAGGCATATGTTTTATCTTATAATTTTCTTAAATGACTATTTTAGGAACTTATATGGATCTACCCTATTTTGTGATTATCATAATTGGTCTTACAATAAAAAATTTCTATTCTATGTTTTTATCATATTCTCCTCATGCTTATGATCAAATATATTATGATATTTCTCTTCTATTACTGAGATTTTTAGGTCAACCCTTTTTTTACATTTCCATTCCCTGAGTTACAAAGATAATTGTATAATCTGATAAGTCTAGGAAAGGGTCTATAGGAGCACAATTATGGAAATGTTTTTGCATGTGTCATAAAATAAAATGTTTATTAACTAACTTCCAGGACACTAAACCTCTTGATCCATGGATTATATGATGGTTCTATGATGTAATATTTATTTAATGAGAATAATGTATTATTTAATTTTGGTTTTTTATAATTTTTATCATATGAGGTTTTTTTAATTTTTGGTGATTATTTTCGGTATAATTTTAAAAATATATGAAAGTGTCTATGTAATGAGTCAACGTATTGGAAACATCTTGATGTTTCTGTAAAATATGGATTATATGGTTTTCTTAAAAATACATCCTTGTATAGATACTAGAAGTGAACATGGTTTAGGCACAAATTCATCTAGGGGTAACAACTCTGAAAATAAGTGGTCATGTAAACATAATCCATCATTCTGATGCATGGTTAATTGGACCTTACTGTACATTGGGTTTGACACTCTCGAGTGATATGATTTTTTTCATCACATTATCTTTATAAACCATTAATAATAGTTTAAGCATATATAACAGGTTTAGTTAAAAGGCCAATCATGGGTAACCTAGATTTAAACCCAAAGATTCATAGGTTAACGTATACATATAATTTATAAAATCATACTTCTATAATTTATGAATCTATTTAAATTATTTTGTGTGAAGATACATATATAAAGTATAGTTATTCTTCATTTTATTGAATCTGAAATTATATTGGGTATGTATTGGATTTCTTAACATAAAGCACAAATCAACTATTAGTGTAAGGAAGTATCAATTTATATCCCAATTCAATTTATTATTATGTATCGATGTAGGTATGATTATGAACTCCATGTGGAATTAAATTATATAATATGGATTATGGAATTGAACATTGAGGGACTATTTGATCAAATGATCATGGTGGAAGTCAACATAGATGAAAGGACAATTGTATGAGAATATACTAGTGTATTTATTGTTGAAATGACTGGTATTACCCTAGAGTATGAGGTTAAGTTCTCAATAAAACTCATTCCTAGATCCTTTCCTATCTCAAAGTTTCTTTATAGAATGGATTTAATTGATTTAGAGTAGCTAAATAAGAGACTATAAGATAATATGATCAAGGGTTTCATATACCCATGTGCTTCAATGTGGAGTGCACCAGTCCTCTTTTCAAAATAAAAAGGATGGATCAATGAATATTTTTATTTATTATCATGAGATTAATAGATTTATAATAAAACAAGTATCATCTACCCTATATTGATGATTTAATTTTTTAAATCTAGAGAGCTCAATACTTCCAGAGATTGACCTTTAATCAGGATACCATTAATTAAGGGTCAAAAGGGACGATATATCTAAGACAGTTTTCTACACAAGGTATGTACAAAATGAGTTTATAGTGATAAAGTTTTGAATTATAAATTCCCAATATATCTTTATATATTTAATTAATAGATTCCTTAGTGGATACCATGAACGGTTTGTGGCCTTCTTTATAGATAATATTACAATATATTCAAAGAGAAAGTAATATCGTAAAGATCATTTTACAATTATGTTATATACCTTGAGAAAAGAGAATTTATTTTCCAAATTTATAAAATATGGATACCAACTATAAAATTTTTCATTTTTGGGGCATGTAATAAAAAATAAATTTCATTCAGTAGATCCATCAATGGTGGAATTTATTGATAAATGTTATAGACTTACCACTATAACCATGATCCATTATTTTCATGGGTTAGTAGGATATTACCAATGCATTGTGAAATTGTTTTCATGGATATCAAATCTATTAACCAAGTTGACATGGTAGGGATTAAACTTCTTTTGGATAGAGGAATGGGAAGAGTTATTTAATTAAATGAATAATAGGTTTTCCTCAAGTTATATACTTACATTACCCTATAATGGGGAAGGATTTTTAATAAACATTAATGCCTTGAAAATTATTTTGGGTTGATTCCCCATGCAGAATGATAATTTATTTTTTTTATTTTATAGGATATTAAAATATTCCTGATAAAAATATCCTTATCAATGATTTATAGATATTGTAATTGGTATTTGTATTCAGTATTTAGTGACATTATCTATATTGAAAAAATTGGGAAATAAATACTGATCACAAGATCTTGAAATATATATTAATATATAAATAATTTAATATGAATCAGAGTATATGGTTGGAGCTAATAAAAGATTATGGTTTTTAAAGGCATTAAAAACAATAGAAGGAAAATAAGGAGGTTGAAACTTTGACAAGGAAAGATCATGCCACTCTATCTATGATGATGATTGAAAAAGACACAATACTCATGGATTTGTATTGGAAGAATCTTCAATTCATAACGGGGGATGATAAATCATATCTTCTCCAAATAACTGTTGAACCTTCCAATGATGTAAAGATCAGGAAATAATTGGAACATAATGTAGAGACACAAATAAAGGTAGAAAATATTCTAGAGTTGAACTTTAATAAAGATGGAGTTATAAGGTTGGGATCCCAGATGTATGTCCCAAAAAATCTAGGATTAAAAAAAGAACTTTTGGATGATTATCATAGATCAACCTTTCCTATACATACTATAAGAAAAAAATATGTATAAATATATGAATAAAAACATGTTTTGGGATATTATAAAGAGAGGTATTTCTGAATACATATCTTGATGCATGTTAAGCCTGAATGTTATGGATAAATAGAAAAAAATATAAGGGTATATTTCTTCTATTACCCATAACAGTATGTAAATGGGGAAACATCGCCATGGAATTCATTATTGTACTCACCAAAAATTCTAAAACCATAATTCTATTTGTTTTATAATCGATCTCCTTATAAAGTTGTGTATCTTATTTCTATCAAAAATTATGTCTCCCTTAACAAAAATGCCATGATATACATAATGGAAGTGGTCACGCTGCATCAAGTACCACTATCCATTATTTATGATCAGTATCTGAGGTTTACATTGAGATTATTGAAATATTTTTATAAATATTTAGAGATATATCTATGATTTAGAAAAATATATCATCCTCATAAATGTGTTCAGTCTAAGAGGATAATTCAGACTCTAGATGATATGTTCAGATCTAGTTTCATGGATTTATATAGATGTTGAGATCAACACTTACACTTGAGAGAGAAATCATATAATATTATTTTAAATTTTATTTTTATATAGGGCCAAATGAGGCTTTGTATGGGAATAGATACAGGACAGTAGTATAGTATGATAAAGTTATAGAGAGGAAGTTGATAGCTCATGACCTTGTCTAAGAAGTAAAATAAAAGGTTCAAACCATTTGGTGGCATAATAAAGAACAAAAATTAAATAGAACAGTTCTGCATTTTATCAATGATGAGATATATAGTTTGAATGTGTGGGCATGGTTTTCCTTTAAATAACTATTTAGATTCTAGTAATAAAATTTTGGAATAAATGTATGGTAATCTCTACATAGATTGGCCCCTTTGAAATCCTTGATTGTGTTATGGTTGTATCCTATCACTAAAATCCCCCTAAACTTCTCTCCCAAGTACACAACTTGTTAAATGTATCTATTATGAGAGATTACATGTTATACCCTTCATTTGCGATAGGCTCGGAAGCTATAAAACTTGAATATATTATCTCATTTGGGGGAAAACCAGTTGAAATTCCATATTGAAGAGATAAGGTAATGCGGAACAAGGCCACTCATCTAGTTAAAGTTATATAGAGAAATCATAGGTTTTAGGAGTCTAAGTAGGAACCTAAGGATTCAATTATAGAAAATAAAACTCACTTTTTTCTTCCATGTAATGATGTTTTTAGGAATATATTCTTTTAAGGGGGTATAAAGTAACAACCCCAATTTTTCATCATTTATTAAACAATACATTCAATGAATTTCTCCATACACAACACCAAAAAAAATAAAATATCAACCATTATAAATTATAAATAATATTAGAAGGTATAAGTAGTAGTAGTAAAATAATAAAATATATATAACTAAATATATTAATAAAAAAATAACAAAATAAAATTCACTTTCAAAATCAACACAAATAGTATAACTAAGAAATTAATGAAATAATTTATTATGGTCATAATGTATTTTATAAAATGGATATTTTTCAATTTTGATATATTTATGATTACAGCTATATTTAAAAAATAGTTAATATGAAAAAAAATATTTCTTATAAAATGTTGATTCTCACATTATTTTATAATATTACTTTAATTTCATGTTTATGAATATGAAAAATATAATTTAAAATATTTAACATCATTTTTTGATTTATCATAGTCATATAATTTAGAGATTTATTTTTATATTTTTTTGAAATAATTAACATTAAGATGAATAGTAGAAATGATTATTTTATTAATGTCTTCCCTTTTATGAAGTAATTTAATTATATAAATAAATTTGAAGTATTTGAAAAAAATAACTATTTAATAATATATTATAAGATATAATAAATCATTTTAAAATACAATTTTAAATTTATGAACCCATAACCAACATTTTGAAAAGCTATATAGTGTTTTAATGAAAACTATTTTTTAAACTATTTTTTAATTAATTATATCCTGATAAAATGAACTTTTTTGATTTATTTTATTGATAAATAAAAAATATTCTAATAACTTTTATAATCTTTAAAACATTTTAATCAATGGAATTAAAAATTGTACCATAATCATCAATTTTTTTAAAAAAATATACTTTTTCAAAAAATGGGTTTTATCATGTTGTTATTAAAATTAACTTTACTTATATATAAGATGTATATTTTATAAATTTTATCTCATATTTATAATAATTTTTTCAAATTTTTATATTATGTATTATTTTATTTTAAGTCTTAGAGGTTAAATTACCCTCTTAGAAAATACTTACCATAGTCAAAACTAAAATTGTAAAAGTGAGTACCTTAAAGGTAAATAGAATAAAATGTATAAATAATGTTTATTTTTTGAGTTTTAGGTTTAATACAACCTTATATTCTATTAAATCCATTATTTATAAATTTTGGTTTCACTTTACTTCAGATTGACTTCGCAATATTGAATAGTTTTGAGTATTTTCAAAAATGCCACAGCTTTTCACTTATAAAAGGGGAACCATTATCCTCACATAGCCTCACTCAAAAAACCAAAAATTATGATAATAATATACCCATAACTCTTCTATAAACTATTATCCACCTTAAGTAAGTTTTGATCTTCCCAAAATTCCACCCCTCAAACATTTAGTCATCTTCGCAAAGGCAATAATCCAAGAAGTGAGGTTTATGTTCTTAAACCTCTCTTCTTTTTATATTTCTTGATATAGTTTTCTTCATCCTATGATTTCATTCCATAATATTAAAATGATAACAAAATTATTATTATTATATTGTCATATTATTATAATGATGGTTCAATCATTAATCACCCACCCCTATTTCATTAAGGAAAATAAAAATGTGAATCGTGGGTTGTGCGGAGTATTGCATCCACGAA
Source organism: Viscum album (assembly GCA_963277665.1). Classification (NCBI taxonomy): domain Eukaryota; kingdom Viridiplantae; phylum Streptophyta; class Magnoliopsida; order Santalales; family Viscaceae; genus Viscum; species Viscum album. The sequence goes on from OY728139.1 coordinate 65,775,474, forward strand.
TAAGCATGTTTTGTTTTTCCTTCACTTCAAAAAATAGATAGTTTTATTTTTCTATTTTATAATATTATATGATATTTATAAGTAATATGTATCATTAATATAGTTATTTTATAGTAACACAAAATGTATCAATTGGTATAAGGTAATCCACTGATATTAGTTAGAAACTGAAATTAGTTGTTCACCATTTTTGATTTCAAAAAACACAACAAAAACTCCCATGTAATGGAATCATATACTTATAAGTCTACATTAAGATTAAATTAAATAACTTTTAATGGTTTAAACAAAAATTATATTTAGGATAAAATAGAATCTCATCACCTCTTTTATGAACTTATTTCAAATTAGTTAAGATTATTAACACCTAATGTGAAAAAAGAGATTAAAATGGACTAATACATGAAGAGAATTGTTATTAATAATGAGTATAAATAAAATTATATAATAATAATTTTATGAAATAGGTGACTAATATTTTTAACATTATTATACATTAGGTTAAATAATTCTTTGAAAATCAAGGTTAAAGGTAAGGTACATCATAACTTAAAATCCTTTCTTTGAGTTATGTAATTTATTATGGAACATCATTATTCCAAGACATTTCATTTTGATTGATTTTTTTAATTATATCTAGGTAAAAAAAATTTCTAACCAAAATATATTTCATTTAAGGTATTATTTTTATGTATAATAAAAAAATTAGGCTTTTGGAAAAAGGATTTGTAACAATAACTTTTACAATAATGAATACAAAATGTTTTCAAAAAACTATTTTCATGATTTAAATCTCATTATAATCAAATGATATAACTCTCATGAAGTTTTTTTTATATTAGATTATGTTATGTACCCTTTTGGAAAATTAGATTTTTATATTATATCATTTCTTATGTTTGTTTTATGTGATATATTTAAAAAACCATTATTTTCCCATGGTTTATTTTAGTTTTGATGATTATTATTTCTATGTTGAACACTTATTTATGGATGATGATGTTTTAGGTCCTATATCACCCTCAAATTCATTTTTACATGATTATATATCATGAAATATATTGGCAAGAACATAATGGGTTTGTACACATAGGTGTTGGCATGATGGTTTTGCTCACATTTTAAAGAGTGGGCATAGTGAGTTTGTATATATAGTCATGGGAATAATGGGTTTGATCAAAAAAATTCCTATGATTATATATGTGTAAAAGTTTCTATTTTATCATGTTATAAAATATTACCATGTTTTTATCTCATTATTCCAAATTTCAGGATGAATTTTATTTCTAATAAATTCTATATTTTTATAATTATGCCTTTTCATGTATCCTTTGTTTTATTTCATGTTCACATATTATATGTTTTATATTTTATTTTTCATTAATAATAAATTTATAATATTATATGTCCCCATAATTTTTTTTATTATAATATATGGTCTTATGATATCTTATATAGATATTAATTTCTTACTCATATTCTTCACATGATTATAATCTAATACTTTACAATATTTCTTTCCCTTACTAAGCATTTGAGCTTACCATGACTCTGACTCATCGTGTACTATATTAATCATCCTGAATAATAAAATTATTTCATGAAACTTTTTCAGGATTAGTGTAAATTTTATTTTACCTCTTTCCATGTTATATTCAATTACTAAATCATATACGTTCATGTCGGATGTTTTTATGATATTCGGATCATATATCCAAAGTGACATTGGTAGATTGAATATGGTAAAAGTGGTAATTATAATAACATATATAAAATAATAATAATTTCATAATTTTAATTTTTATAAATCAATTATAATTTTAAAACCAACAGTGAAATGTGTTTTTGAAAAATTAACTACATTACAATCAAAGAGACGGTAGGTCGTACGTACACATGAGTATAGTTTCCATTTTTCAATGATAATTATGAAGAAACAAAAAATGTATTATTTATAGTTATATAATGATAATTATGTTATAAGTATAATATTTTTTATTTTAATAAACTTACATATACCATCATTGTGATGTGGTGATGAAAAACAATTCTTATCGCCTCGTGGAAGTGGCAGTCAACATGTACGCAACAACCATGCTATCATTATTCAGTGGAAATAAAGATAATAAAGTATATGATATATTATATTTTAATAATAATAAATATTTCATGAATATAATAAACATATATATATTAAATCTATCATTACAACCAGACCTGAGATAAGGTTATGGAAAACAAATTACATTAGTTCACAAGACATTAGTTCGTCATATACATGAATGACAGATTCATTTACCATTTCCTAAAAGATGTTATAGATATAGGTTATTTCATTAACATAATATAATATAATTATATTTTATATAATTATTTTTTATATATTCTTGGTTTTCTAATATATGAATAATTTATAAAAGAAACAAATTAAAACTCTTGATTAAGAACTATACCTCTTCTTTGGACACCCTCTTAAGGTTTACACCAAAATATTTTCTATGATGATTTTATGATCAAACCATGGAATCTATAAAGTTTTTAAAGATTTTGGTAATGTATTTGGACATTTTTTAACCAAAATTCATTTTAATTGTGAATAAATAAGAATAATGTGTTCCTTTTTAAAAGCGATGGTAGGGGTACTCTGAGAATTTCTTAAAATATTAAATAAATATAAAGTAATATTTTTGTACAAATGGTTCAAAAATGATTTATATAGAATATAGGATAATTATTGGTATAAATAATTTCATAAAGTAAATTTTTTATATGTTTAGGTCATGGTTTACCCTTATATATTTTTATTTAACCCTCATTAACCCTTTTGGTGATTACCAGGATAAAAATGTTTTTACTCTTTAGGGGTCAATATAGTTATTATAAAAGAAAAAATGAAAAATAAATTGACCATGGTTGATATTTTCAATTATATCCCAATAAATTTTACAAATATAGTATTTTTAGGAATTTCGAATCTTTTAATAAAATATTATTTTTTATAAAATATTATTAATGTAAATTTCAAAACTATTCATTTACTTTGACTTTTAAAACTATAATAGAACAATAGAATTAGAATATAAAATTTTAAAACAAATAAAATATGTTATATGTATCTGAAAATTTTGGATATTATATATAACTCAAATAATAATATTTTTCGAGTTCTTAATATAATTTTGTTTATTTTTCTATTACTTACACTAGTATTGGGTTATTGTTGTATAAGCATTTAAGAGAATTATTTCACAACTAAAAATTGAAATTAAATTAACAAGATTAAAAGATTATTTATATTTTAGAATAATATTTCTATCAGAACATATATTCTATTTATCCTAATGTTAAAAATATTATAGCTATTATAAGAAAGATTTTGTTATTTTTGGCATTATATTCTCTTAAAATTATAAAGGACTATATCATGGAAAATGAAAAAAACTTAATGTATTATAAATTTGAACATTTATGTAAAATATATACTCTTAAAAAAATTATTCAAGTATTAGGGTCATTTTCTAGTCCTTATCATATTATATTTCACCTAAATTACTCTATTTTCCCTTTATTGTGATAATAAAATTACTAAAATTAATACTCTTAATTTACAAAAATAAAATGGACCCATTAACTATATTTTGACCAACTGATTCCAAATATGGTATTATGTTTTAAAAATTCAAAACACAGAAGTTGTATAAATTAATATAAAATTAAAATACAATAACAAGATAAAAAACACATTTTCAGAAAAAATGCCCTTTTAATTATAAAATATTTTTATAGTAAATTCAAGTATAAAATTTATTTCAAAAAACATAATTGTATTATTTTAAATAAAAATAAAAAAATTATATTTCAAAAATAATACAAAATATAAATTTAGTCTATAAATACCTTAAAAGAAAACAGAGTTTTCAAAAAAAAATTAGTATTTTTCACTATTCATTGAAATATCAAACTTTTCGGAAAATGTCAAAATTTCACCATTAAATATTTTTATTATTACTATTTTAAAAATAATATAAAATAAAATTTCTATAAATTTCATATATTAATTATAATATTCACACACAAAAGTAAATTAATATTACTTTTGAAAAAAAATTATTTTTTAAGAAAAAAATGGATTTACTAAAATATTACTGCATGATTACTAAGAATTAATCAATATATTTGAATTAATTTGGGACTTTATATATATTTAATAATTTGTTTAATTTTATTCATACTCTCCAATTTAGCAGCAAGGTTATAACAATCATATTCAAATAATAATTTTTTACAGCTCATTTATGCTCAATGATGCATATTTTATACGCTATCAAACATAGTCTTTATTCTAAAACTATCAATATATATGATTCTCACCAATTTAATAAGTTTCATCCTCATAATTGGAAATTTTTCTAGGTAACAAAAGGTTTTTATTTTTAAAATACATTTTTTGAAACCTCACATCATAAAAAAGTTAATAAATTTTCCTCTTAAAATGTGGGGAAAGGAAATATGAATTTCATCTCAAATAAAACATAACTAGAATTACAAATAAAAAATTATTAGTGGTCAATAAAAATATATACATGTAATAACATAATAATTTCAAATTAATTATGCAAACTGACGGGGATCATTGATCATAAGAAATTGAAGGATCGTGAAAAAGTCAATGACAGCAGAACCGTAAACCAAAGAGATGAGAAAAAGACCATCAATTCATCAGAAATTGAGGTAGTAGGATAAAAATTTTTTTTCAAGAACCCCTTAATATAGTTGAGAAATTACTTTACCATATATATTAATAACATAAGAAAATATACTTAATTGATAAGTATAATTTCATTCTTTAATCATTTTTCACCATAATATCATCTTTTTCTCCAAATGGTGTGTATTAAGAACGAATTTTTTTATTCCTTAATCATTGAAATCAAATTTTAATGGATTAAATTGTAAAACAAAAGAATAAAAATTTAATCCTCTAATCCTTATATATTTACAAAAAACAAAAAAAAATTAAAAAGTAAGATAATCACCAAAATAAACGAACCTTATTATGATGAAAAATAAAATTACTCATAAAAACCTCACCAATAACACCCAAATTCCAACATAGATCATTCAATAAATATCCATCCCTAGAATTATTTATAATATTATAGACTAATTTTCAAACCCAAAAAAATCGAAGGATTTTTGTCACAGTTTAATTCAATATTAATTTAATATTTTCTCTCACTAATATTAGTCACTCAAAAAGTCATATACTAAAATATATATATATAATAATCATATAATGTCTAAGATGGGTTAATAATTTCCATAAATAAATTGAATAAACATAAGGACACAATAAATTAATATATGATTCCAAAATATAATTTAAACCTTAATCCTCAAAAAAAATTCCATAAGATTCTGTTTACTATAATCATATAAGATTATAAAATAGTGAACATATTTTGAAATAACATTAACCACCTAATCACCAAATCTGCTTACAATCCTAGGGTTATGTATATAATAAAAAATATGTTCCCAAAATGAACTCAATATTTATTTTTAATTTCACATTAATAAGGAAATTAGGATTCCCAGTGGAAGACGGTGCACCCCACTCATCCTTGGTTTGTGGGTTTAAGCCCTACAACCTCCAGATTCAAAGGGATATTTCCCTACCTATGGGTTGTCTTTTTACTAAAACTATACTATTATAATTTTTATATTATTCCCAGACATATAAATAAAATCCTCACAACTATCAGTAATCAAAAAATCACTTTTCAACCTCAATGTTTCTTTATACAACTCATTTTAAACAAAATAAAATAATAATAATTGACTATCATCAAGAACTATTAACTCTAATGTTTATTAATATCTTTATCATATGTCAAAAAATTACCACCATTTCACTACACCACTTTTTAAAGGTATCAATTTTATCTATCATATATTTTAAAATTTTGAAAAAAAAATCTACTATATAATGTTTCATAATTCTCAAAATATTCAAAATATCATTGATAAACACATTATTAATTCAACATCTTTCTTAAACCCTTAACCATGATTTTTTATAATATTCAATGATATGAAATATTATTTTATGATTATTCAATATCAACTCAATCATGGTTGATATATAGAAAAAAAAAATTCACACCCTAAATATATAAATCAAGGTTTTCTTTTATTTTGTTGGTATTCCCTTCATCTTCCAGCAGTAAGTACTTATCTTCAGAAAATAAATAGTCAAGTAATTCATGGTATTTCCCTTTCCAAATGATATGTACTAATTGGGATTTTAAAATCAAATAAAATATATTCCATGATCTATAGAAATGTTTGGAAATTAAAAGTTTTTTGATAGATCAAATAGTTTCTTTAAGTTTATTTGGATGTTAAAAAATCATTTAAAATAATTTGATAATGTTTCTCCCACAATACTAATGATTAAATCATCTGTAAGGGATATTAATATTGTGTTTTCTGTGTTTGAAACTTTTTATTGTATCTGTATAGACTTTCTTAAATCTCTATATAAAAACATCAATAAAAGAATAAATGAATTATTTAATGTTAAAATAAAAATATTTCCTATAAAAATAATACCCATAGAAATAATGTAATACCTTAATCCTAAACTTCCTAAAAATAACCTAAATAAATTAAAAATCAAATATTTTTTTAACCTCAAAGTTTATCTCATTCATTTCCTCTTACATGCCCAAAAGGCAGAACATTATTCTGAAATAATCCTTCATGTTAAACTTATGGGTTAAATATACATGAACCAAATAAAACATCTCCCAAAATCTCATTAATAACCATAAACCCAAAATAAGGGTGTTTAATACTTTTAACCTATTTTTTAACTTAAACTCATAAACCCATGATGGTATACATAACTCTTAATATATTCTCTCATGAAAACATCTTAATCAATAAAACAATTTAGACACTTCTCTAATACCAATTATAGGGATCGGGCCCTAAGAATTACATAATCTAGTGTATTTAGAGTATAATAAATTTTACTTAATTACTAAATATAATTTAGGTTTATAATTTTAGTTAATCAGTCCATAACTATTACATAACAATCCCATATTTTACAAATGGTACACTTCTACTCTGTATCCATTTTTATGACAAAATAAAGTTTTAAAAATAAAACAAGATTTATTTTCAAGAAAAATCTTTAAAATTTTAAACATGAATTCCTTTTTTACCATATTAATCTTTAAAAACTATAAAAGACATTCAAAAAATGTGGGATGCACATAAAAATCTTAATAAGGGACATAAAAAATAAGAAATATGTTTGTCTAGTGAAAAACATGAAAACCCTAGATATGATTACCTTCATCTCAATGTTCTTTGAGAGATTGAAATAAATAATTTCCACATGAAAATAGGCAGACTTTTATCTAAAATAAAACCTCTAAAATTCATAACAGGAAAATAAAACCCCCTTTAGACAACTTAGATAATTACATTCATAACATATGTCAAAAATAATTGTAGACTAGTTAAATCCATAGGATAAACCCATTGATAAATCCCTACTTATTTCTTATAAAAAAAATAACATTACCAAATGCATTGGAGATCTATAATGGGGATCAAACATTTTTATAAGCTATATAATACTCACCAGTTTATCATGAGATATAATGGGGCTCAACCCATCACATAAGATGTATCAGGCTCACCATTCATTATGATCTATAACAGGGCTAATCTCATCTTATAATTTGTATTTTTCTCACCCATTTCAGAAATATAATTCTCAAGTACCATATCAAGAATAAAAAAAATTATAATTGTGCGTTTTCAACCAAAAACCGTTGAAAAACTCCTTTAAACCCATATGCAAAACACTTTCGGATATTGAAATACCCTTTATTTTTAAAAAAGCTTTTTAAAACTAAAATACCCAAGGGGAAGATAAATAGTTCTTCATTTAAATAAAACATTAAATGTTTTAAATTAATAAAAAATAAAATAATGGTTTAATTAGTGGTAAAAGTTGGTGTTACCAAATATATTAAAATAGAGCATTCTTTTGGTTGTTTGTAAGTAAATTCAAAACATTCAACAAAATGATTACTTTTGAAAACCCCTGAATGAAATTAAAGAGAGATATAAATTTTCAATTATAATTCATCTAAATACATATAAATACAACCTTAAAATAATAATTGTGAATATGGATATATAAGAAAAGATTTATAAAAGAAATCATGACAATATTTTTAAAACAAGGTTTTAAAGTAAAGTGTCTATTACCTTTTTTATGAATCATTATGTACATTATTTATATTCTATAATAATAAAATTATGTCAATTATTTTCTTTCATAATAATATTTTTCATTTTTATTATTACTTTTATTTTATCTCGTACCATGTTATATTCAATTACTAAATCATAAACGTCAATCTTGGATGTTTTGACAATATTCTGCTCATATGTCCAAAATGACATCAGTTGGTTGACTATAGTCAAAGAGTTCATTATTAAACCATATATATATTAATAAAAAAGAGATAATTATAATTTTTATGCACCATTTATAATTTTAAAGCTAACCATTAAATATGGTTATAAAAATTGAACTACATTAAAACCATGGTGACGGTAGATCGTATGTACGCATGGGTAACATTTCCATTTTTTCAACAATCATTAAATAAAGAAGGTAAGTCTTATTTTATAATTATTTGATTATAATAATATCTTAAATAATATATTATTATTTTAATACATATATATATATATATCATAAATGTGAGGTGGTCATGTCAAATGATTCGCATCACCTCATGAAGGTGGAACTCCACACATACGCACGAACGACGTTATCATTCTTCAATAGATGAAGCTTTAAGATATTATATGACATATTATTTTTTTATAATTATAAATATTTCATTAATACCATATATATACATTAAATCCATAATTATAACCATCTGTAAGAGGAGAATATGGAAAATTAACTACATTAGTTTGTGAGGTGGTTGTCCTCCATACACACGAATAATGGTTTTGTTTCCCATTTTATGGAATATGATATGGATATAGGTTATGAATTTAACACAATAAAATATTATTCTAAGGGAGATAATTATATTTTATTACGATCATGTTTAAATAGTATTAAAATAAATTATAAGATAAACAAAATAAAAACACTTGATTAAGAATTATAACTCTTCTTAAGACACCCTCTTAAGGTTTAATCCAAAATCATTCCTAAGTTGGTTTTATGATCAAACCAAGGCCACTATAACATGAGGAGGGATTTTAGGAATGGATTTTGGAATGTATTAACTCAACAAAAAGTATATTTATTAGTGAATAAAGTATAACAATAAGTTCCCATTTATAATAGAGGGGAGGGTAAATCATTGAATTTATTAAAATATTAAATTAATATAATTTATTTTTTTGGTAAAAATAGTTCAAAATATAATTATTTAAAATATAATATGATTATGGGTAAAAATAATATATTATAATAAAATTTGGATATTTTTATGATATTTTTTTACCATTATTTTATTGATTTAACCTATCTTTAACCCTTTTGATGATTACCATGATAAAAATGTTTTATATTATTTCAAGGTAAATATTATTACTATAAAAAAATTCCAATAAATAGAACACAATTTATATTTTAAACCTAATACTTTTATACTAGATGAAATAGTATTTTTAGTAATTTTAAATCATTTATTAAAATATTATTTGTTATAAAATATCATTAATGTCAATTTTAAAACTATTCAATTACATTGATTTTTTAAACTACAAGAAAATAAATAAATTTTCCACAATCCATATTTTTTATTTTATAACACTTTTAAATGCTAAGTGTAAACCATAACAAAGTTTCAATCGGAAAAACATAAAAAGGATTCCAAACCACCACAACCCACTACTTCAAAATCCAAAGTCAGGCCATCAAGAATAAAAGGGATTCCAAACCTCCACAACCCACTACAAAATTCCAAGAGTCCGGCCATCAAGAAAAAATTAGAATTTCAAGAAATCAGCCACCTCCATCAACGTGGTCCAAGACTCCATAGTGCGGCAAAACCAAAAACAATTTTCAAATTTAAAATTTGAAAATAGGCAATCCATCATCATCCTTCAGTCGCTGTAGACATGAGATCCCTAACACCAATCATCCTACCTCAGTCACCGTCACCAACAGAAACATTATTCACCATTATCATCATCGAACCACCGAAAACCATCTTCAGTGTCAAAACACTGGAAACCACCTTTATCGTCTTCAGCATCGAAACACTAGAAACCATCTTTATCGTAGAGAATATGATACCGTCACCATAGAGACACTGACACACGTCTTCTCCATCACGTCAATGTCGCCAAGCCACCGTATATGTCATAAAAAGAATCACAGAAGGAGTCACCATGGGCAGAACACCGTGGAGCGCCAATTGCCTCATCACCAAACTGACAACACTAGCGACGAATGAGATGTCCACTGGAACCCACCACCACATTAGAATACCAACCTAAACCAGCGAACCACCCGAGGAACCCGACACCGTAGACTTTAACCACACGCCACTGATGAAAACCAAGAAAACATAGACACAAAACCTTCAAAGTGAACAGTAACTTCCGAAAACAACAGGAATCAACAACACATCTAAACCAAAAACCTCAAGAAGAAAAATAACCCTGGAGGGAGAACCGAACCAGGGAAAGAAGATAAGGAAAGTCTCCAGGAAAAGACTCTGACACTCGATCGACACCTCCCAAGACGCCCCAAGAGCCTTTGCACCAGACCAAGATGGGGTCCAGAGGAAAATGATCTAGTGCCAAGAGCACAGAAGAAGCGAACAGATACCTTAACGAGGATCCTCGGATGAAAGAACAAACATGGATGGAAAAAGGGGAGAACGGGAATGAATCCCAAAGAAAAAATCAGGGGAAGAACCCACCGAAAGGGAAGGTTATCAAACCACTACTCCCTACGCCATAATCCCAAACCTGTCTGAGAAACCAACATACCTAACCAATATGGGGTCAAGAGTAGTCGTCCAGACTAGCAGAGCGGTGTGGGAGAGGGGGAATAGACCAAACCAGAGGGATCGGAAGGATGAACCAGAGGGAAAGGAAATAGAGAACCCAAGCCTAGAAGAATGGAACCCTGGAAAGGAGAGGCTGACGAGAATAAGAGAAAGAAACAAGAAAAAGAGAACCTAGAAAGAAGAGAGAACCTGGAGAAGGATCCATCACTGCCAGAGAGCTCTCGAAACCCTAGGAGGGTGAGAGCAGAGAACGAGAGCCAAAAAAATAGGGAGCCATCCTAGATTCCTACAAACTAGAAATCTCAATTGAATTTGAATATAAAGTTTTCACAAACATAAAATATTTTATAATTATATATAAAATGACCGGGTCACTATAAATCACTAAAATAATATTATTTTTAATGTTTTTAATATCATTTTATTTATTTATTTTACTACATGAACAAGCATTGTGTTAGTGTTGAATAAGAATTTAAGGTAATTATTTCATTAGTAAAAATTAAAATTAATGTACCATGATAAAAAACTTATATTTAAAATTAAAATTTACGACTAAAAATATTCCATATTCATCCCTATGTTAAAAATATTGTAATTATTAAAATCAAGAGTGTGATATTATTGACATTATATTCACTTAAATTTATGAAGATCAAAATCGTGGTTAAATGGGAAGAAGTTCATTTTTTACAAATTTGGGAATTTATGGATGGATATACTCATAAAATAACATTTAAGAATTGTTTTTTAGTTCCTTGTAAAGTGTTTTCTAGTTTAATAATCACTGATTCCTGGTGGTTTCCATTGAATTTATTCATGGAAATAGAAACACCCAACAGTTCATTATCCAAAAGGGTGCTTCTTTCCAAAGGATAGAGTTTGTTAAGATTGAAATTTACGATACTTAGGAACATTTATTAGTTGAGAGGATGGGAGGTAGGCCTCATCACACCCTTTTAGGGGGAATTATTATCGACTTTGGGACTCTCTTTGTAAATTTAAGGTATTTTCATGAATCCTTATTAATTAACCAAGTATAACATAGGATTCCCTTGGAATTTTCAATCACTTGTTAACATGTGGGAAATATAGAATCATCCGTATGTATTTGAGGTTCTTAATTAATGGATACATCCAAATGTATTCGAGGCTCTCCATTAATGGTATCCTCTTATATACTACTTAGAGATTATTTTGATTATCATTATGATGATACTAGTTTTTAAGCCACCCAGTGGGGCACTCTAGAATTTATTATCGTCCAAGGAGATGAATGTTTGTTTTGATATTGGGATCACACCCATAAAATGGGCTACCTACATATCCTTGTGAAAGAAATCAGAACCCTCGTAGTTCATTTCTTCTTAATGGGACACATCATACCTTTTGAGGTCATGTGATAAGTTCCTAACTGTACAGTTTAATGTCATGTGGTAAAAACATCTAAGTGAAAGGTTCCTAGCCATGATTTGGTGTGGGACTAATTCCTAAGTATCCCAAGGAACTTGGAAATAATATGAGTTTCCAAATAATATTATACACTATTGTGAATATGGCCCAAGGAGAAAAAGGTTGATTTAATGTTTTGGGTTTGAACCTCAAGGAGGCTTCCTACGTATCCATTTATATGGAAATCAAATACCAGGTAGTTTGATAAGTCTCATAAAAGAGTTTAGTCCTTTGAGAAAAATGAGTTTGGGATTTCTTCTTGAAAAGGATTCCTTGATAATTTGGGGGCTTAATTCGGGGCTTACTCTTAAGGAGGATGCCAGGTTTAAGGAAAATAGGGTTGGATCCAGGAAGAGGATATTCAGTGATCTTGGTCCCGGATGAAGGCTTCCTACGTATTCTAATTATGGTGGAAATCAGATTTCTCATAGTTCATTGACCATGGGTGTCTAGGAAAATGTTTTAATCATCATGAATCTCTAATCCCATGTGATCCATGCTCAGTTTGAGAAAAAAAAGTATGTGAAAGATTCAACAAATTCATGCACACTTTTCCTCCTCCACTGGTGGAAGAGGTCATGCTAATGGCATCTACAATGGATGAAGTAGAGAAAAGGAAGACAAAAACCTCCTACTTGAAAGGTTTGTGGATTACACCATGATGGCTTCCCTCGTGGATCATAGTAGGGGAGGGAGACTTCTCATTTTCTAGTATTTAAAAGCAAGTATGAAGCATACCTTCCCTACTAGAGACCTGAGGTTTTAGGTCATAGAGAAAAAAATGGGAGGACATAACCCAAACCCTAATCCTCTAAACTAGGAACTTCCCAACACTGTTCTTGGGAGAAAGTTCCATGTGACATAAGATATAAAGTCCCACAGACACTCTATGAATCCTACCCACATTGTAAAATAAATGTGGGAAACCTCTAACTAGGAATATAAAAACCCAAATATAAGACAAACTGATGTGCCTTTCTCAAAGTTTTGATAAGTTAGGATGATTTGGGGGTCATCTCAAGAAAATCACTTTTGAAAAAGGGATCTAACAAAGAATAATCCTTGCCATGAATGGCTTTGAAGAGGGATTACTGGCTTTTACACTAAAAAGATTAAGTGAATCAAATAAGTGCACCAAAGTAAGTACTAGTACGTAAGTATGGGCACGCAAGTAGGATTGGGCGACCTGATGTTCACTTAACTGATGAACAGCTTGGATGTTAATACTTAGGCAAGACTTGACTGAATCCTTCAACAATATTCACTTGTATTCTTATAAGTGGTGTGTTCAAGTTTCTATAAGAGAAATAAGTGGTGTGAAAGTGTTTCTGATTCAGGGAGGTTTGGTGCTTTAGTCATGCTAGTGTTATGGATTTCAAACACTAAAAGGACTTAATTCATGTGATCCTCCTTTAAATCATCTTCTCTAGGTGTTAAAGAACTACCATAGATGTTTCAAAAGACTTGAACAAAGCCCCAGGGAGACCAGAGCAGAAATTAGGCTTTAGGGAAATTCATCCATAAAAAAATTCCCCAATGGTCAATTTATAGGAAAAAATAAGACCTTCGGTGAAATAAGATTGGGAGCACAAGTGGCTTGCACACCAGATATGTAGCGCACAAGTACCTTGCATGTTGGCGGTGTTTTGGAAAAACTAGGGTGCCGCTTTGGGGACTTAGTCAAAATAAATACTTCATTCTCCTCCAGCATGGTGGCACATAAGTGTTTTCTTGCAGGTTCCTTAGGAACCTCTTTAGGGAATTATCAAAAATAATTTCTCCATACCATGGGGTTTGCGCCCCCACACCCTACTTGGGATCAGTGTCAGGCTTCAGTCTCGACCCTTCGGTCTGGTTCCTTCACTAAAGTCACTCGTCCCTAACAAAAATACAGAGTCTAACCACAAACCTTTCAATCCCGATTGATGAAATTTTGGGAAAAGGTGCATGGAATATATTTGATGGTGTCTACAGGAATGCATTGGTATCATTTTTAAGTCATTATCATATTATATTTAACCTAAATTTCATAATTTAGACTTTACCATGGTAACAAAATTACTAGTATTACTATTCATAATGTTCAAAAATAAAAGGATTATATTTAAAAAAATATAAACCCACTAATTTAAAATATGTAATATATTTTTTAAAATTTAAAACACACATGTGGTAGAATTTAATTTAAAAATAAATTAGAAAAATGTGAGAAAGTCAATTTTTTAGAAAAAACACCCTTTAATAATAAAATGTTTTCGTATTAAATTCAAGTATAAAATTATTTTAAAAACCATAATTTTAATTATTTTATATAAAATAGAATAAATTAAATTTTAAAAATAATCCAAATTATAATTTTACTTTATAAATATTTAAAATAAAATACACTTCTAAATAAAAATCAGAATTTTTCAATATTTATTAAAAAATAAAACTTTCCAAAAAAATATTAAAACTTCACCATAATATAATTTTGATATGATTATTTAAAAAATTATATCATTTTTATCAAATAAAATGTCTAAAGGTTTCCTAAATTAATTATAAATACCATTGTTAAAGAAAAAAAATTGAAGAATAAAATGAATTTTCTAAAAATAGGGGGGTTATTTCCTAAGAATTAATAAATACTTTTGAATTTCTAAGGTTATTTCTATATATTTTTTAATTTTTTTAATCCCATTCATTCTCTCCATTTTAATGCCTAGGTTATAATAATAAAATTTAAATAATAATATTTTGTGGTTTCATTTCTGCTAATTGTTGCATATTATGGATATTATGGAGTATAGTCTTTGTTTTAAAAGTCCTAGGATATTAAAAAGGTTATAAAGAATCAAAATTATGGAAACTTGTTTCAAGTTTTATAAAATAAAATGTTTATATAACTAATTTTCAAGTCACTAAACCTTTCGGTCCTTAAATTATGTGACTATTGTGTGATGTGTTATCTAAATCGTAAGATTAATTATTGATTAAGTTATTTTTTTATTTGAGTCAATATAATAAGGAAACCCCTTATCTTGGGTTTGTAAATTAACCACTCATCCTAGTTTTATAATGGAACCACCCATCCCATAACACAATCTATTCATATGTATGTCATAAGATCATGAAAACATTTATAATTACATCAAAGATTACCTCGTGGAAAGAAAAAATGTTCATAAATATTTCACAATCGTAATGATAAACCATATATATAAATAATAATGATGTCCATATAGGATTATATCCCCAATAAATTATACAAAACCTCAATGTATGTTTTTATAGGTGAAAATATCATTAAAAAGATCACTGAATCATTTATTAAGAAAATACATTTTCCATTTTAAAATAACTTATTTAAAATATAAAAATATTTACGTACTATTATGGAAAAAAATTATATGTAAAGTACCATGGAATATTATAAAGTATTTTTCAAAAAAAACTATTCATGATGGTGGGGAAATCCATTCATGCATTATACGTTAAACAAATCATTCATGTTTTTGGTAAAAAAAGTAAAAAGTAAACTTTTGGGTAAACAATAAGATGATTAGTATTAAAACATAGTTAAAATTTTAAAATATAATTTAAAAATAATTTAAATAATACATATATAATATTAAAAACACTATTGAAAACATTTTAGTGAAAACATGTACATGGAAGAGATGATTCCTAGTTGAAGAGAAAAACAAGGTGGGTTTCCCTTAAAAAACTCTTTCAGTATCTTATGTACTTAAAGAGAGGAAAAAGGAATGAAAATATTTAATATTTAGTAATAAATATAGTATAATAAAATAAATAATATTTTTTATAGATATATCATATAATTATATCATCATAAATTTTAAGGATAAACAATCCTGGTAAAAATGAGACTGTAATATAAAACCTTTATCGCTTTGGTAACTTTTGAATCATAACCCAAAAGAAATGAATAACTTCAAATGATACTATAAATACCATGAATATAGAATTATTCATGATATATCATATAAAATTTTCAATATATGCATCACAAGAAATAAACAAGTGGTGAATATGGTGTATGTCTCACGAAAATAAAAGTGTGGCGAAAAACCCTTACAAATTCGGAATATTTAGAATAAAATTTAATGTAAATAAAGGATATGATATGGATATTAAAACCCCCTTAATTTCATGAATATTTAAAAATAAATTCATTATGAAGTAATTTCACCATATAAAATAAATTATGGTGTGAAATATTGAACATGTCTCATTAATTTTAAAATGGGACAAAGAAACTCTTACAACTTTTGTATGTTTTGATAAAAAGTTATTGGAAGATTAAAAATCATATGTTTATATAAATAAATTATATAAAATCATTTATTATTCTAAAATAATTTATTGGTAATTCTATACATCATAGATATAATAAATTGGTGCATAACATTAAAACATGTTTCAATGAAGAGAAATTGAGATGAAATCCTTCCCTTATATCCAACCTGATTTGTAAGAGATCTAGCCTTCAGTATAAAAACATTATATTTATAATAATTCTATTATAGAAACATATTTATACATTTAATATCATATATTATCCACTTATATTATTTTAACACATTTTTAATAACTATTCTATATTAAAATCATTATTTCAGGTATTAACCGCTACATTTTTCATGTATGTTTTCATTTGGAAGTTATTTTCATTATAATTTAATCATGTTTAATCGTAATAATCAATGTTAATAATGTTATAAATATAACTTATATTCATTTTTTAAATATTTATAACCATTCATTTTAAGTGGTGATGAAAAATTAATTACATCACTTCATAGAGATGGTGATCTCTACATATACATGAGGGATGTTTCCACTTTTCGATGGATGGAAAGAAATAAATTTAAATAATGATTCACCTTTCAAAAATAATTATTATATCATAAATATCATATATTTTTATTAAATTTACCATTTTTAAAATCTAAGAAAATCATAAATGTTAAAAAAATCACCTCACTTCATGAAGGTAGAAGTCCACACATATACACGAGCAATATTATTGTTTACCAACATATTGAAAGGTAAGAAGGTAGATAATATTTTATAATTCCAAAATAAAAATTATATTATAAATATTATATATTAACATTAAATCCATCATTATAACCGCACATTAAATATAGTGATGTAAAATGAATTGTATTTATACGTGGATACGGTAGTCCAAAAATACATACGAGCGATAATTTTATTTACAATTTTATGGAGAAGGGATGGTAAATTGATTTTAAATATTCATAATAACATATAAATATATTTACTATTCTCTAGTAATCATGCTTTTATAGATACAATAAGCTTATATAATGTTTAATAAGAAGTTAAATTAAAATATCTTGGTTAATATTTATACCACTTGTTTGGGTGACCTCATTTGGCCTTCACCTTATTCCTAGAAGGATTTTCCTTATTAGAATAAAAAAAGATATTGGATGAATATAAGGATTAGATGAAGGTTTTTTATTTGGTATTTTATGATCAATAGGGCTCAAATGGTGTTAATAAGGTAGGAGACAATGTGTCCCTGTTTAAGTGAAAAGAGGGACAAACATAGAATTTATTAAAAGATTTCAATCATATAAGGTCTTTTTCAAGGTAAAATGAACCTAAAGTGACATGGATTAAAATTTAGGATAATATAATATTGAAATATTTTAAACCAATAATAATTATACATGTATGGGTATAAATTCTACCCTTCTCTCTTAGGTTAACCCCCAGGTAAATTTATGTTAATTTTAACTATGGTAACAATGTTTTAAAATTTTTACTATTAAAATTGACCAAAAATTAATTTAAACCAATTAAATTATATTAATTATTATGATAAAAAATATTGAATCCATTATAAAACATTCAATGTATATAAGTTGTAGAATTTAATTTTAATTAATTATACAAAGTGTAATGAAAACCTGTTTTAGAAAAATCATCTTTAAAGAAAAAATAATTTAAATGTCAAAATATATGAGGGAATATATAATATATAAAAAAAATTGAAACCATTAATCAATAGATATTAATTTATTTTATATTTATAAAATCACATTGCACACATAAGAAATGTTTTTTGAAAAAATGTTTTCTTAATCCCAAAAAATAACATATACAAAAATCAAGTATAATGATGATTTATATGTAATTATTTATATTATTTATAATTAAATTATGATAATATTATTTTAACATAAATTTAAAAATATAACGGTACATTTACTTGAAAATAAATGATTGTTTTTAAAAAATTAAATATTTTTCACAATCTACTTAAAATAAATCTTCTTAAAAAAATGATAAAATAAAATCAACCAAATATAATATTTACATGATGATTTGAAAATGATATTAATTTAGAAAAATAAAATTTCTAGAAAATCTATAAAAAATATAATATTCATGCACAAAATTCAATAAAAACCATTTTTGTAAAAAACCAATTTTTTAAGTGTAAAATTACTTTAATGAAATTTCATACCTATTTATTGTACATTAATCAACAAATTTCATTATATAAATCTATTATAAAATTTTTACTATTCTTTCCTTCCAATTAAACAACTTTTTTATAAAGGGTTGTTATACCATGATTCATTTAGATGTGGGGTTGCGTGCAAATAAAACTATCAAACCCATGAAATTTATTTAAATAAATATATATTCTAAAATCTGGGGGAGCTACAACTATGGAAGATTATTTTTCTATTAGATCAAAATATTTTAATATAATATGACATGGTAAAGAATATTTCAATGCTTATTCTCCTCATTTGATGGTTTTTTGTGATATATTCACACTAATTGATTTTGGTTTTTGTAAATGGATGGAACCAGAATGAACCAAGTTTAAAATGTATGTGAAGGAAAATGCAATGGTTGTGTGCCTGAAAACCAAATAGAATATCATATGGAGTGAAAACTCTTATCATTAACCCTAATAAACTATCTCAATTTTGGAATAACAACACAAACCTAGGTGAGTTATCTAATATACTTCATAAGAGAAAAATATAGTATAATGTAAAATCATGTGATAAATATCATAAAGGTATAAAGATACAAATTCAAACATAACAACAATGCGAGAAGAAACACTAATAGAAATTTCTTAAAGGAACATGAAGATTTTTTAAATGTATATAGTAAAGGAATTATGAAAATAAATCTCCTAGGAAAAAAGCTCATAAATGGGATCAAAAAGTTTGTATGAATAAAGTTGTAGAATGGACTTATGTGGAAGATGAAGAAAGGTAAAACTAAATGTAAAATGTACTAACTATATTTTTCTTATGTTTATGAATCTTGGTACCTGATTCATATTTTTTATTGTTGGATGGAATTTTTAAGGAATAATATGATAAAGAATTATTAACGGTTTATATATGAATTTGAGTGATTTAAGTGTCTACAAAAAGGGTTTAGAGAGTGTTGATGCACTGGTATTTCCTTTATATAAAAATAATATTTAAGGATTATCATAAGTATAAAGGTATTATTACCCTATTGATGTTTTGTGTGATGAAGGTACATTGGGAAAATTTTATTGGGTTTTAATAGATGATTGAGGTATATGTAAACCTTGAGTTTAACATGTGTTTTAGTGAAATTTATATTTTATTAAGAGTGATTTTATATTTTGTGGAAATAATTTGAAATTTATTGTTATCTATTATGGTTAATAGGATATTTGTTGTTTTGTTAATTATGTTTAATTTAATTAAATTTTATATTATATTTTGGTAACATATGTCTTACTTTACTGATAACCATGAGATTGAGAATTGATTTGGTGACTAAGAGTCTTAATTTATTTTCAAATAAGTTAAAAATAATATTAATATTATATGATTAAGGTACACAAAATATTTTTGGCTAATATGAGATATTATTTAAGGAATAAATTTTGAGTTATCTTTTATAACCATATATTATCTTGTTATGGTTTTATAGTGATTTATGTTATTTTAAAAAAAATGGTATTGTAACACCCCTAAATTTTATGTGATAGATTCTTTTTAGATTCTTTGATATCTTTTTTTGTACACTACACCAAGATTATCTTGTTCTATACACAACATCATATTATCTTGCAGTATTCGCAACACTATTCTTGGCTTGTGTTAAACACAATTTCATTAACTTATGATAGAATTAATTTCACGCAACACTGAGTTTACATTTTTTTCAATGTATAAATGAACTAAGTTTTTATTATTTTATACGCAACACTGAATGAAACTTTCACTGTACGCAATACAGACTTGTCTTGCGTTACACGCAAGAGTGATCTTCCTCGATAGTTTGCATTGTATGTGATACCAAGTTTCACTAAACTGTGATATATTATGAAAATATAATTATTTAATGGGATATAAACTATATTCTATGAATATTATTAACAAAATTTTAAATTTTATAACATTATCATTGATCTTATACATTTTCTATAACATTTTATGAGAAAAAAATCAATTTTTCAGATAAAAAAAGTATTTTTCCAAAAATGCAGTTTTACCACCTTTTAATAGAGAACCCATTTTAAATCTAATTTTTGACACTTTTATAAGTAAAGTTTGATAAGATAAAATTCTTATTTGGAATCGAAACATAAAAATTTACTTTTGTTGAATTTTTGGTATTTTTTTTAAAATTCAAATTTTAATGAATAGTGAAAAATACTACATTTTAATTCAAAACTACCTTTTCATATAATTAATTTATATAGTTATATTATCTTTTTAATTTGTTTTAAAGTGTATTTGGATTATTTTTTTATAATTTAATCCAATTTTTTTTGTTTGAATTAATTTCACTTTTAAATTGGAAATAAATACATGTCAATCTTGTGATAGTTATTATTTCCTAAAAACTGGCTTTTTAGTTTTGATAACAGGAATTAATTTTAAATTGATTAATATAAATTCACTATTTAGAATTTGGAAAAATGGATTCCATATTTTTAATCATAAGGTTAAAACTTTTTAAATAGGTATATCTTATTTTTGGACATTATTAATAGTAACTTCAGTAATTATTTTATTTACCATGGTTAAACGGTAAATCGATAAAATAAGGTTAATAAATAATATTTTAATAATTTTAAACTACCCTAACACATTTCCAAATCCTATTATATGATTTATTTCCGACCATGGTCATCTTTGGGTTGATTTTGTGGCCTCATGTATTCACTTTGATGAGAAAATAGCATTTTATATTAATTAATTTAAAGTAAATATAATTATAACCTAAACATATGTCTTTTAGTAAATCGATTTTAATATAGGGTTATATAACATATCTATATGTCTATAAAAATTCACTATAAATCTAATAATATTTCCTAAATCATGGTCTTTTATTCATAATTTTTAGAAATTAAATTAATAAATCTAATAATGACACAATGATGATGCAATGATTGCTTCATTAATAAAGGATTCAAATTTATGATATTATAAATTTTAAAATAAATGAAATTTGTTTATTTTTATGTCATCCACGAATTTTATGGATTATATTAACATATTATATTTGATTTAACACCTTAGGTTTGAAGGATTTAGGTTGTTATGAATTTTCAAAAAAGGAAAGTATAAATTGTTTCCAAAATTAACATATATCATAACTTAAAACATAAAATTGTTTATCAAATGATATTAAGTTAATAAAAATATAATATTTGTCCAAATTGTTAATATAAGTCCAAATATGTTATAAAATACTTTTTTGGGTCTTTTGACATGATATGGTTATTATACTAACCCATAATGCGTAAATAACATGATATCATGATAAGATTAAAAAGGGTAAAATAAGGGTTAAACCAAAAAGATAAAAATACAAAATATAATCCAAAATTGTGTTAAAATTATTGGATGATATGTATTCGAACTGAAAACATCTTATATTAGAATTAAATACAATTTGTACCATATTTAACTGAAACTAAATTTATAATAAATTAATATTTTGAAATTTTCTTAAAGTTCACATATCCTCTCTTATAAAAGGGTACATCCTCCCTTTCCTATTCACTACATTTTGAGCCTTCAAGATCGGAAAAACCCTGACCAATACTTTTCTCAACTTACCTAGTTATATTTTAGAGGTTCTAGTCTCCTCAAAATACCAACTATAGTTCCCTATGAGGAAATTTAAAGGAGGTACGTCTAGGAAGAGGTAATATCTTCTACCAATTATTTCAAATTTTATTCTTCTTCTACTTCCTCTTATTTAGTTGTTTCATTATAAATTAATAACATCAGTATCAATAATATACTTATATTTTATTATAAATATTAAACAACCATATTTCACCTTCTATCCATCCTATGAAAAATTATATCATCGCATATGCGTACGTACGTCTAACCATTTCTACGTCGTGGTGTAATCTATTTTTCACCACATTCTTACTTGGATGGGTATGATGGTGTAAATAAAAACTATATATTATTATTATAACATGATACTAATTCTTATATACTATACACCATCCACTTCAATATCATTCAACAATTATGGGAATGATATCATCGGTCGTACGTATGTACGACTTACCATCTCCACGGTGCGATGTGATTCATTCTAGATAATCTTAATTACACCATGATTATATAAATGAATTTAATGAATAAATATGATATATATCATACTAATACCATTATTTAAATAATATAACTATGACCTAAAAATATTAATAAGAACTTATCTGACAAAACATACACAAGAACATAAAGTAGTTAATACCCGAATAATGAGTAACAATGAAATGTTACTAACAAATGAATGAAAATATGATCATAAATGTTATCATAAAAATGATTATGATTATGGAATAAATAATTAACATTATTTAAATCATTATACATGAGGTTTGGATATATTCTAATCATATTGGACCTAAGGTAATGGATAAATTTTCCAATCTTTTTTTTATCTGAGATTATTTATTCCTAAGTATTTACTAGGGATATATTTATCATCCATGTCCATATTTTCTAAAAAATACATAAAATTTTTAAAATTATTCTATGTATATTTAAATTCATTTTTACCCATTTTTTACTTTTACTATGTGGTATGAAAGAAGTCATTCTTTTTTTTACCATACATGGAACTTTTTTACTTTTCCGAAAAAAGTATGAGGAGAATGTTTTTTAACATATATACCATGAAGGGATTTTTTTACAGTTTCATGACTCATAATTTTCACAAATATTCCTATAAATTATTTTAAATTTATTTTATTCCAAATTCTTTTCTATTAAAATTTGCGTATCATTTTGACAAAAATACAACTTTAGGGAGAAAGGATATTTTCCTCAAGAACTAAGTTAAAGTGGTTTATCAAAAAAAAAATCCATATAAGATGACACTATTTAAATAGTGTTATGTTTTTATCCATATTATTACTATGAATTGATTGTGTTTATAATGAAATGGTATTATATATGGATTATGTTATGATGGAATTATTTTTAAGAACCCCATTTTATTTCCTGGGTTATGATATAATGAATGATTTATATTTTTGTGGAAAATGTGAGAATGATTTCATTATGATATGGGTGGGACCTATATCTCAATCCAATGAATTAGGTAAAGATTTATATATCATTATATAGACATGACTATAATGGAAAGTTTATTTGATTCAGTAATACATTTTTGGAACTAAAAATAAACCCAATTTAGTAATGGACTTTTTCCACTATGATGGTCTTGGTAGTAAGGCCTTGGATACTATGGATATTAAGTTATGTTATTATTAGTTTTCCACAATTAAATGTTTCATTTCAATGATATTATATCGTAGTTAATGTTCTTCTATGATTGATTCCTTACTTACTGCCATGATTAATGTCATTGCTCAATTGTTTGATGTCTAAACTTTATGTTCATATTTTTTAGGTTTAAATGTTAATGGTTTGTTTTATATTCTCCAAGTTTTTCCTTAATGAGAATTTGAGCTCACCGTTTTTGTGTTTTCTTTTTACTAGGATATAAAGAAAGGATTTTGGTTGGAAATCAAAAGGGGAAGATCTTTATGGGAGATGTTGAATATCTTTCACCATGTTTAGAAGATTATGTTCCAAGTTTCCAAATACACTAAACTAATATGGTATTTGAGAGTTTTTTTGTGTCTTATATTAATTATTCTGTAGAATAAACGTAATGTCCATGTATTTCAATCATGGATCTCTACATTTTGAATTTGAGTGAAGTTTCAATCAACCTCTGAAAAATAGGATGCGAAAACTTTGGGGAGATCCCTAGAGATATTTCTAAGGTATGTCTAGGGAGGTCCCTTAAATTAATTATAAGTATAGGTTATAGACCTAGAATTTTTATAATTATCATGAATAACCTAGGATTAAACCTAAGATGTTAGAGATTAAAATTTCTCCTTCGTGATAATGTAGTTTTCCGTGTATGATTTTTGCCTCTCACGCTATTCTTTTTGGGTTTTAGAAAATGGCTAGAACATGAAGGAACCGTGTTAATGATCAATAAATTGGTAAATGAAATGATTGTTCTCCTTAACAACCAAATTTTATGGGATATGGAATCAAAAATTTTGTTTCTATACTTCCAAAAGCTATGAATCATTCCGAACATCCAAATTAGAAGAGAATAAAATGACATACTATTGAATCCTTCATGAGGAAAAGTCCAACATCTTTTAGTAGGTCTTCTGATCCAATAGTTTCTAAACAATGGATTATTTCCATTAAAAAGATATTTTCCATCATTTTCAATTCTGAACATGAAAATTTTATTTTGGTTATCTATCATTTATAAATTGAACCAGACAAGTGGTGGAATTTAATTAAGGTTACACGATAGGAAAATGAAATTGAATCAGTGGAATGGGATGAGTTTAAGAACTTATTTTTCAATAAGCACTTCCCTCATATTCTTCTAAAAAATATAGAAAATGAGTTTCTTGATCTTAATTAAAATTATTATGAATATGTTGATACATAAGAGGAAAATTGTACAAGACTTTCATAGTATTCTTCTAACTTTATCATCCAACCTGAAAGTAAAGTTGGTCGATTCATTAGTGGCTTAAAAATGAGTCTTATAAGGGAATTAACTAAAAGAGACTTCATTAGATATGAATATATTTTGTGGTGTTCCATAAATTTATAACTATAAGTAGGTGTTATATATCCATCTCATGGTTTTAACAAGAAATGAAATATGGAGTTCAATGGAAAATCTCTAAACAATGGTGAAAATATGATGAATGTTTCTTTATGATCAACTTATGGAAAGAATCATGGTGGAGATTGTCTTAAAGGGACTATAAAATGTTTCAAGTGTGGAAAATAAGTTCATCTAGCAGTTGAGTGCTGAATTAATGTGAAAAAGGTTGTTAATGATGTGAATAGAGAAAAGACTATAGGGAACGCACCACCAACAGCTCAATGCTACAAGTGCAAGGAAATGGGGCATTATGCTAACCAATTACGTAATCCAAGGGTTAATAATGATCGACATCAACAACCTATTAAATCAAAAGATAATGGAAAATTGCATGAGATCACTATTGGTGAAATTGAGTATGAAAACGAAGTGGTGGAATGATTAAGTGTTTATGTAATGGGATTCCAAAATAGTGTATTAGAATATCATTTATAGTATTATGGAATATTGCAATATCTATGTATTTGTTTATTGTTGTTTTCAATAATTATATGGTACTTGTAACCATGAAAATTGATTAAAATATTTTTGGAAATCACATGATATGTGCATAATGAAGGGACAATGAGATAATGAGATGTTTTATTGTATTAATAACCTCATGACTGATATAAGGGAAAAGTGATATAATGGATTGAATATATTGAATTTTTAGGATTTGGGTATGTGGAAAGAGATATATTTTGACATCATTCATGTTTTCACTAAGGTTCTATGGTAATTCATTTTATTATTTTTGTTTAAAGAGAATACATGATTAATGTATTCACATTTTTGGAATGTGACAACTAAAAACTACCAAATGAGATATGGGAGATAAATGTCATGTCAATTTATTTCACATCTTTCTAAAGTTTTATATTTTTCGTTTTTGGAAGGATTGTAATGTTATCCATTTATTGATTGTATAAGTTATTTATGGATTTAAGTTTTTTAGATTAATTTATTATTTTACTCTAGTTGGAATTGTGTATATTTGATTACATGTGTTAACCTTTTTATTTAGATGGATGGAATAACTTATCATTATATTCCAGGATATTATAATACTTCAAGATTGAAAAATTCAACTTTATTTATTTAAATAATATATGAAGTAGAAATTTTTCAAGGCACGAATAATGGTGAGATCATACCAAAATCAAGTAAGTATTTATTCCCATGAAAAATTATTAAACTATAGGAAAAGGATTTTGAAGACCAAAAATGTTATCCTTATACCTTATTATCTTATGAATCATATGGTCCCTTAAATAATCATAGATTTATGGATATTTGGTAGTCAACTTTCTCAAATCCTTATTCTCTATCATTATCCATCAGAACATTATGATAAGATTTCTCTTCTATAACCATGTTTTCACTTCCCAACTATGTTATCCTATGTGGAAACCCAGTGATGAGTTAATTTTGGTAACTGTTATTTTTCTTTCTTTTCTTTTTAAAAATATGTTTTAGTATCCCATTTTACGATGTGGATTTTCATGAAAGAAACTTTCAAGTAGAAAACCATTTATAACACCAAATAATTTTGAGGGTGAAATTCATAATAAGGGGGGTAGAATGTTACACACTAATATTTTATGAGATAGATTACTTTTAATTTATTTGATATCTTTTGTTGTATTCCACACCAAGATTACCTTTTGTTATATGAAACACTGTATTATCTTCCAACAAACGCAACACTATTCTTATCTTGCATTGAACACAATTTCATATTCTTGTGACAGAAATCATTTCACACAACCCTGAGTATAGATTTTGTTCAATGTATAAATAAACTAAGTTTTTATTATTTTATACACAACACCAAAAGAAGCTCTCATTACACACAACACTTACTTGGATTGTGTTACATGCAAGATCAACCTTCCTCGATAGCTTGCGTTGTAAGCGATACCGAGTTTCACTAAATAGTGATATATTATTAAAATATTATTATTTAATGGGTTATAAACTAGATGTTATTAATAGTATTAACCACATTTTTAATTTTATAACATTATCATTCATCCTACACTTTTTCAAGAACATGGTATTAGAAAGAAATCAATTTTTGGTATAAAAAAGTATCTTTCAAAAAATGAAATTTTACCGCTTTCTGATGGCGCACCGATTTTAAATCTAGATTCTGACACTTTTATAAATTAAATTTGACAATATAATCTTTTTATTTGGAATCATAACATAAAAATGTTCTTTTTTTTAAATTTTTGGTATTTTTTCTGACAAAATTCAAATTTTAATGAATAGTGTAAAATATTGCATTTGAATTCAAAATGACCTTTTCATATAATTTATTTATATTGATAGATTATATTTTTAATTGGTTTTAAAGTTTAATAGGATTAAGTTTTTATCATTTAATCTAATTTTGGTCATTGGAAGTAATTTCACTTTTTAATAGGACATAAACACATGTCAATATTTTGATAGTTATTACTTCTTAAAAACCCGCGTTTTGGTTTTGACAATAGGAATTAATTTTAAATTAATTACTTCAACTTATATGTTTTGAATTTGAAAAAATTGATTCTATATTTGGAATCATAAGGTTCAAATTGTGTTAATAGGTACCTTTTATTTTTTGGACATTATGAATAGTAACTTCAGAAATTATGTTTACCATGGTTAAAGGGTAAATCTGGTAAATAAGGGTGAAAAATAATATTGCAATAATATTAAACTACCATAACACATATACTAATACTATTTTATGACACATTTCTGACCATGAGAATCCTTGGGTCAATTTTTGTGACCCCATGGATTCACTTGAACGTGAAAATGACATTTTATTAACATTAATTTAAAGTAAATATAATTATAACCAAAACATATATCTTTTAATAAATTGATTTTAATATATGGTTATATAACTGATATCTATGTCTATTAATATTCACTATAAAGTTAAAACTATTTCCTATATCATGGTATTTTATTCATAATTTTCAAAAATTGAATTAATAAATTTAATAATGACACAATGATGATGCAGTGATTACTTCATTAATAAATGATTTAATAAATGACATTATAAATATTAGCATAAATATAATTTGGTTATTTTTATGTCATAGAATAATTTTTTGGATGATATTTGCATATTAAATATTATTTAATGGCTTAGGTTTTAAGGAATCGGGTTGTTATGAATTTCTAAAAATGTCAGGTATGAATAGTTTCCAAAATTGAAATAATTCATATCTGAAAACATAAAATAGTTTATCAAATGATATTAATTTCATAAAAATATAATATTTGGCCAAATGGTTAATATAATTCCAAATATTTCATAAATGTATTTTTTTTGGGTCGTTTGATAGGATATGGTAATTATATTAAACCACAATGTGTAAATAACTTGATATCATGGTAAGCTTAAAAAGAGTAAAAAAGGGTTAAACCAAAACAATAATGATAAACAAATATTCCAAACTTATATTAAAATTTTTAGATTATTGTTATTCGAAAAAAAAACATGTTATATTATAAATAAATAAGTTTTTGGACCATTTTTAATTGAAATTTAATATATAATAAATTGATATTTTGAAAGTTTCCTAAAGTTCCCTTCTCCTCTATTATAAAAGGGAACCTCTTCCATTTCCTCTTCACTCCATTTTGAGCCTTAAAGATCGAAAAAACCCTTCCCATTACACTTATCAACTTACCATGTTACATTCTAGAGGTTCTGGTCTTCTCAAAAGACTAACTCTAGTGCTCTAAGAGGAAATTTAAAAGAGGCACATCAAGGAAGAGGTAATCCCCTCTACCAATGCATTCAAATTTCTTTCTTATTATACTTCCTATTTTTTATTTGTTTCATTATAAATTAATAACATTAGTATCCCTCATATACTGATATTTTATTATAAATATGAAAAAACCCTATGTCACCTTTTATCAATCCTAAAAAATACAAAATCATCGCACGTGCGTACATACGGCTTATCATCTCCACTTCGTGGTTTAGTCTGTTTTTCACCACCACCTTACTTTGATGGGTATAATGTTATAGATAATAACTATATTTGATAATTATAACATGATATAAATTATGAGATACTATACAACATCCACTTCAATACCATTCAACAATTATGCGAATGATATTGTTGCTCTTGCATACGTACGGCTTACTGTCTCCACGGTGCGATGTAATTCGTTCTACATAATTATCATTAACCATGATTATATAAATTAATTGAATGAATAAATATTATATATATTATTCTAATTCCATGATTTAAATTATATATCTATGACCTAAAAAAAGGAATAAGAACTTATCAAACTTAACATACATAAGAACATAAAGCAGTTAATTCCCGATTAACAAGTAGCAACGAAATGTTACTAACAAACAGATGAAAATATGATCATAAATGTTATCATAAAAAAAATTCTGGCTATGGAATAAATCAGTAACATTATTTAAATCATTATACAGAAGATTTATATATATTTTAAGCATATCAGAAATATTTCCACGAAGATTCCTCTTCACTATTTCAATTTTATTATCAACTAAATTATTTTCTTATAAAATTGTGTGGTATTTTGAGAAAAGAAATAGTTTTTGAAGAAGAAAGGATATTTTTCTCAAGAACTAAGTTAAAGTGGTTTATCAAAATTATTTTCCATCTAATATGACACTCTTTAAATAGTGTTATGTTTGTGTCCCTATTATTACTATGACTTGATTGTGTTAATGATGAAATGTTGTTTTATATGGATTATGTTATGATGGAATGATGTTTAAGAGACCCATTTTAATTTATGGGTTATACTATGATGAGTGATATTTTTTGTCACATGTAATAATGATTTCATTATGAAATGTGTGGGACTTATATCCCCCCCCCCCCCAATGCATTGGGTAAAGATTTATATCTCATTATATAGAAATGACTGGAATGACAAGTAAATTCGATTCATTAATACATGGGTGGAATGGAAAGTAAACCCAGTTCAGTAATGGACTTTGTCCACAATGAGGGTCTTAGTAGCAATACCTTGGCTACTATGGAAATCATATTCTATTCTTATTAGTTTTCCACAATTACATGTTTTATGTCAATGCGATTTTATCATGTTTGATGATATTTTATGATTTATACCGTACGTACTGCAAAGATTTATTTCATTGCTCAACATTTTGATGTTTAAACTTTATATTCATGTTTTTTACATTCAAATGTTCATGGTTTGTTTTATACTCTCCATGTTTACCCTTACTTAGCATTTCAGCTCAACCTTTTTATGTTTTCTTTTCCACAAGATATAATGAAATGTTTTAGGTATGAAATCAAAAGGGGGAGATATTTATTGGAGATGTTGATGATCTTTCACCATGATTATAAGATTATGTTCTGAGTTTCCAAAGAAACTTAGCTAATACAGTCCTTGGGCATTTATTTGTTTCATGTATTAATTATTCCGCAAAAGAAATGCAATATTCATGTACGTCAAGCTTGGGTCTCTATAGGTATATTTTGGGAAAATATAATATTAGCACTTATAAAAAAAATTTATGTGACTTTTTTAATAATTGATGTTTTTTAGATATAAATTTTAAGTTGATCATCAAAGAATATGTGATCAAATCATTCAAATATGTATGTTAAAATTTTCTCCTAGTATTTTTTAAGAGTTTTAATGTTAGTCATTTATGGAATGATTTATATTCATCTTTAGGTGTTATTGTTCAGTTTTTTTATATATGAATGTTTAGTCATATTGGATATTATATTAACTTTTTCTAACAATTTTTTTTTTGTTAATTTATAAATATAATATAAATAACATATTATCCTTTTATGGATATTTTGATCCATTAAAAGTAAATTTTACTAATTTACACCAGAAAAATTAAACATTTAGAATATTAGATGAACCATAGATTCAAAACTACTCAAAACACAACAAAAGGATGATATTGTACATATGTAATAGAAATAAATCAAGTAATTTTATTATCTCAAATTCTCTATCTTAGTGGAAAAATAATTCCTCTACTCAAAAAAGAAATAGATAAATCTATTGACTATTAAGGTTTATATTTAAAATACTATTCACAATTATGGTTCTCATAATAGAGATTTCTTGGTTTAAGAAATATTTCAGAAATTATAAGTTTCATATCATTAACGTACGAATTAAATTTATTTTAAAAAGGAAAATATATATGTGGATAAATTTGTATTTCACTTTAGTTATGTATATTTATCCTTTAGTCCATGGATTTGATTCTGAAAACGTTTCAAAACATTACAAATACATGAAATAAAATTTTGAGGATGATATTTATTAAAGAGGTATAAATATAACACCAAAGTATTTTATAATATATTTTCATTAAAAAACTATATTATATAATATATTTTATACACAGTGTCGAGCTTAATCAAATCATGATATACTAAGGGAATATTATTATTTAAATATGTGTATTATAACTAAGCCATTGGATAGGTGGGTATGAATAGAAATAATCATATTATGAAATATATAAAGAAATTGTTTCCATAATAAGAATAAAAAATAGTCATAAAATGATGATAAATGGTTAGAAATGGACATAAAATCATTTTTTGGTAAAAGATATATTTTTCTTAAAACGGTTTGTATGTTTGAAATGTAATTTTAAATTAATATATTAAATTTATCACTATTAATAAATAATTATAATGAAATTATTAGATTAAATATCCAATAAAATTAATTAACATTATTTTAATTGTGTTTATTAAGAAATTAATGAAAATATATTCATTTTTTCCATCAAAAGTACATCATCTCCAAATATGGTTTTCATTGCATTCAATGTACGGATATTTTAGCTAATTTATAACACTTATAAAATTGATTTCAAAAAATGGGCATCAATTTTGGATTTATAATATCAAAATTAAATTATATTGATTTTTTTGGATTTTTCTTAAACGTAAGATTTTTGATTGAATAGTGAAAATTGTCAATTTTTTAAAAAAATTCATATCAATTATTTAAATCAAGTTATTTAAAAGTACCATTATGTTTTATATATGGTATTAAATTAACATAAGATACTATTTTTTAAAAATAGTCTAATGAAATTGAAATTATATTTTATTTTGGTATAATTTTAATTTTATTCTTCAAAACACATTTTCCTAAAAATGTTTTTTCATTGAGTTTTGCTAAATACTATTAAAATTAATTTATTCCCCTTTTAAAAGTTTAGTATTAAAAAAATATTTCATAATTTTAATTTTAATATTTAACTTTTAATTATATTCAATTTATGAGATTATTTTTACCCTAGTAACCTTATATTATAAATTTTATTTCATTTTTTCCACTTTCCCCTAATTAATACATTTATAATAATTAAAAGTTAAAAAAATCAATTGTAAAATTCCACTCACTTATAAAATGGAATCAACTCTACTTTATTCATTACACATAATGAGATATTTATCTTAGCAAATACATTCTCAAATACCCTTTCCACTTTCCTCTTTAATACCAATAGGCTCTGGTACTATCTAAATATCAACCTAAACGGCTTAAAGTGAAACCCAAAGGTGGTTTTCCAAAGAAGAGGTATAAATCATAACTGAGTACTTTTATTTTATTTCTTATTAAACCTCCTTAAAATATATCAAAAACATGATTATATAATAACATAAATTTCTCCAATATATTAAAATTTTATTATATTTATGGTATAACATTTTTTTATTTCTTTTTTATCTTATAGAAAATAAAAACATCACTCGTGTGTATATACAAACTACTGTATCCACATAGATATGTAATTCATTTTTCAACGTCGATGCATACAAATGGTTAAAATAGTGGGTAAAACAAATATATATTATATTTACGAAATTATTATAACTTATTAATGATAACATATTACTTAACTTCTTTCAATTTCATCCATTGTAAAATGATAATGCCTCGTTTGCACACTTTTGGACTACCACCACCATGAATTGATGTCATTCATTTTTCATTATCACCTCAAATGGATGGAAATAAGGATTTAAATAATGAATAAGTTCATATTTATAACACATTTATGATTCTATAAATTTGAAATTTTATCTAATTTATATTTTCAACTTTATAGAAAAGAGGAAACATTTCTCATCAGTACAAAAAGGATACCATTTAAAAAAATGATGTGCTTCATTTTTTACAAAAATTATACATGTATGATTATAAAATTTTATTTTTTGTAGAAATATTAAAATTATAATATTTTTATTATTTTTTAAATTATGTAACCATGAACCCTTTTACAATGTTCAACATAATGATGTTATTTTGAGGTTATAAACCAAATGATAAAAAAATGTATTATGTGAGATTAACAAGGGTATTATCTTAATAATCATTGTAATTAATAAAATAAAATACATAATAATAATTGAATTAATGTTAAATTGTTCTTAAGGAATAATAAAATTAATACACTTATATTATTAAGTAATGTGAGAGACATATTTGGTTAGTTAGGAGATTATGTAAAGGGATATCTTGTCTCAATTTCTTTTCTTAGATACCAAAGACATCTATGCCACATATTTTATTTTTTAGGGTTTATAAGTTTCCTTCTAAATTTATTTAATAATTATTTTACTATAAATATTTTTTTATAAATCCATTTAATTTTAAACTTCTATTTTCTTTTTATTCAAAAGTTATTAAATCTGTGAGGTATTTTTCATTAAAACCTTATTTTAATTGTTATAATGTTTTTATTATCATTTTAATACATATCAACGATGACTAAAATTTCCCTATAATTTTTATAAGATCAAAAAAAATTATGTTAAAATACATTTTGAATCATGTTTTAATTTCATTATAAAGTTTTTAAAAGAAATTTTTCTATATTTCCCAAACATGTTATATTTGTGATTTTTATAAAATTGTGGCAGGAATATCTTTTAAATGTATAACAAATGAGTAGAATCTTAAACCGTAACATAAATTATTATTTAGGAATAATTCTATAAAAATTTTCATAGTTATTCAAAAAATATATTATTTCTTATTCTTTTAGTAATTTTTTTTATATTTTTTAAAGGAAAAGGATAATTCTATTAATTTTTAAATGAAGCCCAAAAGTTCTTCTATAGATCTGATCAAATGGATATTTTATGATTTTTTTTATATAAATGAAACATTATATATTTTTATTTTTTCTTATTTGTAAATTTTCATGACAACAAGTCAACTTGATATTGCTCTCAAATTCATTTGGCTAATGATTTTATTATCTGAGGAATATAAGATGGAATTAACTGAGTAGTTAATTCCATTTGTTAGAGTACATTTACATTTATTATAAGATTCATATAAATATGGTTTCAAAAGAAAATTTTTTATAGAATTATTTTTATTTCTTAAGGTAAAAAAATTGGATTGTGTTTTAAGGAAATTGTATTACACTTTTAAGGGTAAAAAATATGTTTTTTCCAAAAAATGTTCTCTTGAGGCCCATGATTTATAAGAAACCATCATGATTATGGTTTTTTATTTTATATTTTTTTTGGAATATTTTAGGAAATTATTTGGTAATTAACGTTTATTTCTTGAGTAAGTAAATGATAATTTGCTTCTAGAGTTTAATTATATAAATGGAATATTTTTGTGAGATTTTATGGTTTTTAAAAATTAACTAAAATGTTTTATTATTTTTGTATCCCTTACTAATATTTTTTGGCTCATCCCAGGTTTTTAAATATTTTTTTTTGGATTTAATGATATATAAGTATTATAAAATCTTCAATGATGACATGCCTTGAATAAAGAAAAAGTTTCATGATAGAAATAAGGGTTTAAATTCAAGAACCATTTTAATTGGGAAAAATGTACACTCTATAAAAGTTTTGAGGTTTTTTATGTAAGGGTTTGATATGTAAGAGTTTTTTCCATAATTCTATAAAATTATAAGCATAAATTATCATGTAAATATAATAAAATTCAATCTTTTCTATTAACCTCGTAATAATGTTTTGATTATGGTATGGTTCTTTATAGATGACATTTCGATTAATCTTAGGTTAAATATATTTGAATTTAAAAAATTTAATGAATGTTATTTTCAAGACTGAGGAATAATATTTATTCAAGATTTATTTATCATAAATATTAAGTCGCTCTTTTATTTTTGAGTTAAATGTTGAATAAAATTTTTTTTGCAAGACCATGAATAAGATATTTATTTATTTATTTATCGATTTGATAATATTTATTATCTGATGTTTGGTAAATTATGTGGATGGGGTATCAACTAATTAAGGACCCCAGTAATGGAAATAAAATATCAAATATCATTCAAATGAATATTCATTTATTTATTAATGTTTTTATTATCTAACAGGCATGCACTCTTCAAAGAAATAATATTTTAATTATTATGATTAGTTTTGGGGTTTTTATGAATTAATAGATTGATAAAATATTTTGTGAAATTAAAAATCATCTAACCCTAATTCTATATATACCCTATTATATCATTTATGTTGATGTACTAACATCATTTTTTGTGCACATCAATTCCCTATCGATAAAATTATTTCCACCAAAAAAATATCTATAGGGTTTTATCTCATGATCAAGATAATCTATTATACTTCCACCCTCCCGCTCAAGGGTTAGAGAACAAGAAAAAAATTATAATCTCAAAGTATTGTGTTTCTGTCAAAGGTTAGTAGTGCAAGATGAACAATACTACAATGTTATCACCCAAAGTAACAATGATGAAAATTTGAAACTAAGGATCATGTGTGGACCACCACTAGAGGGATTATTTTTTGGATCCTCTGAAAACAATGATATTATAATCTAAATGGAGGTTCTATAAATCAATAAAAATATAAAATAAATTACTCAAGACCAAGGAAAATTCTTATTATTAAGTTAATGATAAATTTAATATAAAATATCGTCTCTCTTAGTTTTAGAATTTTTTTCATTATAGTTCTTTTGATATAATCAATAGAGTGACTATTAATCATCTATTTATTATAATTTATTTATTGTTTTCATAGAAAAATCGTTACTGGGCATGGACCCAAACACCTTCTATAGCACCTGAAACCTTCAAGTAGAAACAGAGTGGTCACATTTAAATTTTTAGTTATTTAATTTCATATTGTTGGATATAATAATTATTCTATTAGTTATTAATGTTAATTATCATTATTAATATATAATTTTGTAAAAACATGTTCATTCGCTATCATATGAACAAGAAATATCCAAGAACTAGTGAATAATTCAAAGGGAAAACAATTTAATGTCTTATTAATCCTTGTTACCTGATACGGTTAAATGAAGATTAGCCTAATTGCACACTAGTTAGTCAATTTCAACCATACATATATGTGCTTTCACCAATTGTGGATGGTCGAGTGGAATTCATCTACACATTGTGTAAATACACTATATATTAACTCCGAGGGAGGCACATTTTTTGTAGAATGAAATGGTGTGTCATGGATATACACATTGTGTAATTCCCACACAATGTGGTGGATGTATGGTAAACACACACAAGGTAGGTTAAATACACATGTCATGTGTTAAATAAAATTACAATGACATTGGGTGAGCTGTTTTAGATAGTGTATAGAAAACATTTATTCCAAGTAACAAAGTATTATTCCAAGTGGAATTCTTGTCATTTCTATGCGAATGAAATGTAGAATTTCTATAAGTGAGTTTCTTGGTGTGTAATTGGTGTAAATGTCGTGTATACAGTATACACACCATGTAACTCATACTCATTTATGTGGAGTAAATAAGAAGACAATATGTACACTAAATCAAATAAATTATATGAAAAAAATTAATTATTTCATTAATTTCAAAAAACACATTTTGTAGCTAGAATGCTCATCACCTGATAGTGTTTTATAGAATAATAAATGATTAATTAATAATGTGTAAATTTCAGAGCTACATACCATGTGGTGGTTGTAAACACTATGTATTTTACACAAGAATTTAACGTGGTGCACGGTGCGTGGTCAATATGCATGTTTACATATCATGTACCTTTGTAACACATTGTGTACACTGTATATTGTATGAATACATTGTACGTGTCTACAAAAGGTTCATGTAGTTTGAATAGGTACACCTTATGTTGAATCTCAGTACATGGAGAGTGTTTAATTAATTTTAAATAAAATTAATCTATTTATTTTAGATAAATTATAGTGGATGGTTTATCTTATATATCTCAATAACTGATCAGATTTTTAATTATGATAATTAATTAATTAATTAATAATACCATTAATTATTAATGCAAGGGAAATTTTTCTTAATCAATTAAACAATTGTAATTATATGACATAATGTAGTAATGTGATTTGGTTGTATGTATGTGACTATTCATGACATTTTACTGAGAAATGTATGTATTAGATTTTTATTTAATTTAAAATTATTTAATTCATTTATATATATATATATTAATGTTTAATTAAATTAAATAAAATGCCATGTAAGTCATTCATTCCCATTTATTACGTAGGGATTTTCTGTCCATAGATTTTTAATGTATCCTATACTCTTGGATATCCTCACATGTGTGTGAGTAAAATATATAAAGGTCGGAGATATAAAGATAAGAGGCAGTTTAAAACCCATTTCTTGGTGAAACTAACCAAAAAGAGACACAGTTCGATGGTATAATTCTACAACTAGATCCAATACCAACTAAAATGAGGTGTTCCTCTAGGGTTATAGGATGGTTTTTTTCTAGTCGATAAATCAACCATTAAAATACTGATGAACTAGTCACTTTATTTATTTCATTTATGATTTTTATATAGTTAGATTTTACGGATGAGTTATCAGGACCACAAAAAATATACAAACAATCATATAATAATGATTAAAATAAATGTATTATATTTAGATTTATTTATCATAACATGGTTAATTAATTAAATGGAATGTATATAACATTAAAAAGAAAATAAAAGGTAAAATAAAAAAAATATAATAAAAAAACCATCATTCTAATATTAAATCAAAGTAAACCTTCCATTATGATTTTTAAAATAGAAATATAGAAAAAAGTGTTGTTATGGTCTTTATCAGGACAATTACATTTATTAGGGACTCTTAATTATGATTTTGTATTGACTTAAACATGTTGACAAAAAAAAGAGTAACACTTTTTAGACTTAGTGTAACTTGTAGGAAAGTGTTGAGAAAATTTGAGTAGGAATTCTTAGATCTTGGAGTCCACTCAACAGATCAAGGAGATGCAAGACGGTTGTTGGAAAGAATTCGGACTAAATTACCTTAGAGTAATTGATTAGACAATTTTTTGGGTTATTATATAGTAAATATGGATCATTTCTAATAAAATTTCCATGTGATGGGAAATTTTGAGTCTAATGGTGAGAGTTATTGGGACTTGAAAAAGTAATGGTAGAAAATATGATAATCAAATTTATTTTGTCTCACATATTTTAGAAATCAATATTAAGTACTTATATTTGATTTTATATTATCTTATAAAAATTCAAAGGTAAAGTACATCAACTACATTATCCTTGAATTCCGTATTAAAGAAATAAAACCTCCTTATAGGTAGTAACTTCTAGGAATAGTACATGAACTTTTGGATTGGATTACACAACGAATAGAAGATTTAGATTCCCCAAATTTAGATCCACCTCATAAGTAGGAAATTGGGGAATTGATTAATTTATATCCAAAACACATGGATGATTCATTATATGTCTAGTGTTTTGGGATATAATCCATGAATGATAAGCTAGTGAAGTCTCATAAGTGTAAATATGTATATGTGATACTCAAGTATCCTTATGATCTTTATCCAGAGGGATAAAGATATGTGTTATATGAGATCTCCAAGGAATTATTCAAAACAAATATTAGATATGGTTATCTAAATTGACCACAAATAGTCAATATGATAGGACACATTAAGTTTTTATACATTATAAGGTTTAAGCTATCTAATGAATTGCACAGAGGTCTAATTATTTCATTACTCCCTCGTAGATTCTTTAGATTTTTTTTTAATTTTAATTTCAGCACCATTGAGAAGTATCACCCATATCTCCTTACAATAAGTCACTTGGTTGATAATGAAATGAAGTGTGATAATCTAATTGTCTTTAAGGTGAATAATAGGAAGATAAAAGAAAAAATCCCCAAGATTGACTCTAATTCTATGGTTTCTTTAAAACACCCATCTAAGGGAAGGAAGATTAAGGGTAAAGAAAGTGATAAGCATATTATCGGGTTTATATATGGAAATAAGGTCTATTTAAATAATAACTACACTATGATAAATAATAAATGTGGAAACTTAAGGTGGGTTCTTTATCAAGTTAATTCTTTTGGTTTCTCAAATTTTTTGTATAATATAAAACTTATGTTTCTTGTTTATAATTATAGTAACCAAGTAGATCAAGAATAATTTCATGAAATGAGGTAGATCTATGATTCAATAATAGATCTATACTTTCTATAGTATATATTTTATATTACCACCTCACATTTTCAATAATAATGATCTTAATTCTGAATTACTTTTATCATGTGTCATCAGTTACCAAGAACATTGTTTATGTATCTGATCTCAATAGGGGTGGATTTGTTTTCAAATTTGGGAATAAAATTTTATTCTTTTACAATTATAAAAAATTTGATAGTATGTCACACCTTAGTAATAGTGATTATATGTTCAATTATGAAAACCAAATTATATAAATTGATTAAAAAATCTGGTTCTCATGACTCATATCACATCTGAATGTGGCATTATCATATTGGTTATATAAACAAAAAAATGAATACATTATACCAAGATGAATATTTATATTATTTTAAACTTAAACCACATTGAATATTTCATTCTTATTTAAAATAAAAAATAAAAAATATCAATTTAATGGAAAGGTTTAAAGGGCTACAAAGCATCTTTAACTGGATCATACAAATCTGTGTAGAGCATTTTATATTGAATAAATGGGTGGATACTGATACTTCATAAATTTTATTGATAAATATAGTAGATGTGGATATCTATACATAATTATTTATAAGTCATATTTATAGGATTAATTAAATGAATTCAAGATTAATGTTGAGAATCAACTTGGTATGATGATAAGGAAAATTCACTTAGAATATGGAATAGAATATCTAGACTAATTATTCATTTACTATTTATAATAGTTTGGTATTTTACCTTAATTCAATCATCATTATAGACAAAAATGGAATGGTTTTAGTGAAATAATAAATCATGAATTATTGGATATTATGAGATTAATGATGATTCATGAAATTATTCCATTGTCCTTTAAGGGATACATGCTACAAACAATGGAAAGCATACAAAACCAAGTCCCAAATAAAAAATGGTATTCTACACCAAAAATGGTATAGAAGAAATTTATATTGTCTATCATATATGTTTTGGGATGAAACTAATTTGTTGTGGCCTCTTTAGGTACCAAAATAGCACCCTGGTGAGAAAAGTGTATATTTATAGGATACCCCAATGAAATAACAGGATATTGTCTATAAGACCCATTAGAAAAATGTGTAACAGTGTAAAGACATTACATATTCCTTGATAGGGACCATGTCATTAAAAATATAGTGGGAGTGATATATACATAAATAAAGTCTGGATCAAGATAAATAAGATTTCGAATAAGAATATATTCCACAAATCCCCATGGAAGAGGATATTCCAAAGACACAAGTACTGCATAAGAGTATGAGAGTGTTTATATAACTTGAAAGATGTGATTTTATAGTCAATTAGTATTGAAAATATTTATTATTTATTAATAAGAAACATGTTTACTATAAGAAATCATTAAATATCCTAGAATCTACCAAATGGAAAGAATCCATGAATTCTAAAATGCATTATATGTATTATGACAACATGTTGATTTTGGTATATTCTAAAGTAGATATAAATCCCTTCAGTTCAAAATGTGTATTCATGAAGAAACTTTGAAAGCATGTAAAATTGTTTTTCTATAATAAATGATTGGTTTCAAAATTGTTTATATTGATCTAAGTCATAAACAATGATAAACGGTTTCACTAGTTTTTATTGAAAAATTCATTAGAATTATACATTCCATTTCACCTTACTATGAATTTGAGATTTGTTATATGGATATAAAAATAGTTTTACTTAATGGGGACCTATAGGAAGTTTTCTATATTAAACTACCAGAAGATTTTATTACTCCAAAGGATACTAATAAGGTATAAAAATTGCAGAGATCCATTTATGGATTAAATAAAACTTTAGTTTACGGAACATTTGACTTGATGAATCCATTACATAATTTGGTTTCA
The DNA here is from genome assembly GCA_963277665.1 of Viscum album. NCBI lineage: Eukaryota > Viridiplantae > Streptophyta > Magnoliopsida > Santalales > Viscaceae > Viscum > Viscum album. Next base: position 65,817,647 of record OY728139.1, read on the forward strand.
TAAAGAAATAATTTGATCCTTGTACCTATATATGGTTTAGTGGGAGTGAAATAATTTTAAAAATAATATATATTAATTAAATATTACTTATTTTAAGCAAGATACAAGTTTTACTGTTCATTTAGTGGGAGTGAAATCATTTTTCTAATATTATATATTGAGGACTTATTTGATTAAATTTAGTCTTGTAGAACTCCTTTGGACAGCTTCTAAGACTATCTTAAAGTACCTCAGGTGTAATAATTATATGTTTATAGTTTATGGAGGATATAAAAAATAGTTTTAATGGGATATACAAAAAAATAGTTTTCGAATATATCATGGTGATTAAAAATCACAATTGCAATATATCTTCACTTCCAGTGGTGGTGTTGTGAGTTGGAAAATCTCAAAGAAAATAGTGGTCATTGATTCTATAAAATATTCTGAGTATATTGTGGATTTGGATGCATATGATTAAGAATTTTTGGTATTTTAATCCATCCATGATATTGATGAAGTAACTTCCAAAAAAGATGACATCACACTATATTGTGATAACACTGAAGTGCTAGCTATTTCTAATGAGTTAAGATCATATTAGCAAATGAGGAATATACTTTAAAAGAAACACCTCTTGACGTATTTCTCAGAGGAATGTGAGGTTCCAATAGGCATATTTTACATAAAATACAAACTCATGGACTCGTTGACTAAAGTTATATATAATTAGAATAATTAATATCATGTGAGAGCTAGAGAAATAAAAAAAAATTGGTAGTTTCCACTAGGTCAAGTGGGATTAAGTTAGAGTTGGTTCCATTGAACCATGAACTTTATACTTTATATTTAATGTATATTCATGGATTTTAATATTAATAAGTATTTTATCTTATATAAATTTCTATTTTGTGATACATTATGTGATAATATCTTTAGACTATTTTTTACATTGAAAAATCATTGTGTTCCATGTTATGAAGAGAACATTGATATTATGTGATAATATTCTAGAACATAAGTAATATGATCATATAAAATCATCTAATGTGATAGAGATAGTGAAAAATATCATGTGGTGGATAATAATAAGTGAATAATACTTCATATCATGAATTTATCACTTAATAATCACCAATGCATAACATTATAAGGATAAGAAGCATAAGTAGAAAATCCACATGTTTTGTATCATTTGATATTAGTATTTTTGAAAAAAAAAATTGTGATAGTTGGACTATAAGATTATTATTAATATATGTAATGACTTGTTTACATTGATGTACTGACCAAAAACCATGATGCCAAATGTTTATGGAATGTATAATACATTTCATGTGTCACAAATGATATGTTATTAATAAATAAATCAATAATGGATTTACCCCTTCCATATTTATAGAAAAATATATACTCAACCCTTTGATGTAATTAAACTTACAAACAAAATTATATGGAAATGGTGTTTTTACGGGTTTATTTTAGGAATTCAAATAAAGTCACATCAATCATATAGACTAATGGAACCAGTATACAACCTTCTTGATGATATATTGAGACAAATAGATTTTATTATATATTGAGTTCCCATATTTGGTTTTTTTAATATGATATTAACTTATTACTCTATATATTCTTTTACATTTTGATAGATTTTAAAAAAAATGGTTGACGGTAAATCCCTATTTATTGAACATAAAAAAAAAGTGACTAGTTCATCAGAAGATGAAAAGTTTCGTAATGAAACATTCCCTAGGGTATTAATAGTCTCGATTGTCCAAAGGGATGCAGACTTTAAGGAAATCATCATGGATGGATGATAATGTAAAAATTAAGAAAATATTCACGATTTAATTGAGTAAGAGGCCTTGATGTTCATATAATTATTGTTTATATTAATCTAAATTAAATTCAATATTAATTGAAAAATTAGAATAAATTTTATTCTTTATATTGGGGAAAAATGTTTACTCCTTATTTATTTATCAAAAATATTCAGTCACTATTTTATGTGTGAGTTTAATATTAAATTATTTTTTATTTTAAATACCATGAATATAATATTTATTTATTTAATTATTAATCAAATGAATAATATTTATTATTCTATGTTAAGTAAACATATAGAAAGGTAGACAATCCAAGTAAGGTGCCCGATAACAGAAATGATATACTAAATTTAGTTTGAATAAAAATTATTTTATTTATCTATATTTATATTATCTATTATACACACATGCATCAAAGAAAAAATATTATTATAATTATTAGATGTGTGGTTTGATAAGTATTAAGATATTGAGTAAAGGAATTTATAAAATTATAACACACCATATCATAAAAACCCATAATTACCTGATTTATAACAAGGGTTTCAGTTTCTTACATTTTGAGGATCTATCTGATCTAGAGTTTTTTATAATTATGAAAAATTATTTTATATCAAATACTTACAATAAAAAGTGGACACTTAAACTCAATGCCTATATTTTTTCACAAACATGGGTTCTTATGCTTACACTCTTATTTTATCCATGATACATTTTCTTCTTTCCAGACGTGTCACCATTGGACTATTTATAATCCCTAAAAATCCTAAAACTCTTTAAAAAAATTGAAAATATGGAATGAGAAAAATAAATCATATTACAGGATATAAAAAAGTAAACCCATTAATCTATTTGAAATTTATTGAAATCTATAAGGGATGTTATCATTTTACATAATAAATTTTGAATCCCAAAATAATAATCTATATACTCATAAAATAAATTCCAAAGACCAATGTTTTCATAAAAAAATTAAGAAAGAATAAAGTAAAAATAATAATTCATGAAATATTTAACATGAAAATGAAATTTTCAACTTTAGAAGATCATAAATGTTCGTTTAAATAATGAACCTCATTTTTTACCTTTTAAAATCAAACCATTTCTATGAAAAACTATTTAAAATTATAGAGAAAATGTGTAGTAATCCTATGGAATCAAAATTTCATCATGTAATCACCTAAAATAATAATTCTAGAATTATCTTAGGAGTAACTTATATCACCTAACTGTGCCCCATTATATGAGTAACTTATTATATATTAACCCTGATCGGATTACCTTTGAATTAACTTACAGCAATTAACAATATCACTTCCTAGGATTAGTTTACTCTTTTTACATTCTCTTAGGAGTGAAATGCATCAGTTAACTCTATATCATTACATAATTCTTTTGACGGCTTTAGTTGACCCACTTGTCGCATAATATATACAGTCCCATAAGGATTTAGGTTCACTCCTCATTCACACATTCATCAATAATGCCCAGTATTCATGTTTCAAAATGAAAAAAAATAAAAAACATATATTTTTCATTAAATATTGAAATAAAAAAGTCCATAAAATGCAATTTTCATTATAAAACCCCATAAAATTTTAATTTATTCTAATAAGAAAAACCACTTTCATTAATATCATAAATATGATAAGAAATATAAATTTATTTTAAAAATATATAAAAACTAAAAAATTTTATAATAATGGATAAATTATATTCATTAAAAAAACCATAAAAACATATAAAGGGATCTTGATAATGAATAAATTAAATTATTATGGAAAATATAGTCATGTTTTATATGTTAAAACATATATTTTTTCACTTTGGTAAAATGACTCCAAAGTGGCCCATACGAAAAATGTTTAAGAGATTCCTTTTTAAAAAACATGGTAAAAGATAATGATAGATAGAAAATACCTTTAATAATTTTTTAATTGAAAACAAAAATATTCTTAAAACATTTTAAAGAATATGGATAAGTAATAAAAATAATTTAACACATTTAAAATATCATTTTAAAGGAAAATCTCGTACAACTTTAATAACTTTTTAATCCAATGAACATTAAAGGATAGAACATGAAATAAATTTGTAAACCGCATGAATTTCTGTTAATTAATTATAGAACATGCATTTATGGAATATTATACAACCCAAAAAAACATGTGTTTAAAATGGTATATTTCTCAAAGAAATAAAATTTAGATGATAAATCAATTAACTCGAGTCTCAAATTGATTTGTGCATTCTATTAATCCAAAATAGTAAAATTGTATTATTTTTATACTTGATTTAAAACCTTTTTCATGTTAATTGTATTATGATTATTCATTTTGTTTCATTTATTACCATGAACTAATTAGTTACTAAATCGGTTAAGTTTACGTCACATGTTTAGAGGTCGCCTAGTTCGTAACCATAAAAAAACTTTTGTATATTAATAGTGGTCAAACTGGTTATTATTTCACAATATATAGAATCTTAAAAATTTTATAATCATAATTTTTATACATAAAATATACTTCTAAAACCATCCATGTATTGTATTCATGAAAAATTTAGTATATTGGTTCATGGAGATGGTACTCTATACATACAAGTAAATTTCTTTTTCATTTCTCTATTATCTAGATAATAAATAAATATAAATTAATAATTTAACATAATTATATATAAGTTATAAATTTAATATTAATTAATAAGTTACATCCTTATTACTAGCCACGTGTAGTGGTAATGAAAAAGGAATCACATCGCCTAGTGGAGGTGGTAGTCTACAAGTATGCACGAGTGACGTTATCATTTTCCAATGGATAGAAGGGTAAGAAGGTATAATATAATATTATTAAATAAACATAATTATTATAAAAATAACATATATATTCATTTTATTCCTCATTTTAACCATCCATATGAGGTAGTGATTAAAAATTAAACACATTGATTCATTGAGGTGGTAGTCCACACGTACGCAAAAGTGAGGTGTTTATTATCCGTTAGATGGAAAAATGATGGAAAAGGGTTATACCATAAAAATAATAACATTATATTATATTGTAGATATTTATTTATAAAGAGTTATTTTGTACATATTTTGGAAAAAACAATTTTGTTGAGTTTTTTAAATATGAAAGTGAGTCCCTTTTATATGATAAAATCAATGGTATTTCCTGACAGTGATTTTAAAAATTAAAACTTCCAAATTCTTAAAAAAAAATTATTATAATATCAAAATGATTCTATATAATTGAGTTAATATAGGTTTTTATACTATTATCTTGATTTAAAAATAATTTTTAAACATTAAAAATATTTAAAATTCATTTTCATGACTATTGAAATTTCTTTAATTTAAAGTCATCAAGATAAAAATGTAATTAAAATATAAATACTTTCACCGTCACTTATAATTTTTAATTATCCAAGAAATTTAAGGAATTTTTTATTTCATCCAATAAATATTACTTTCAGTTTTTTTAAAATATTTAACTTTATTTTTCTTTTTCTTTCACATGTGTTCTATCGGTGTTGTGTAAGCATTCAAGGTAATTACACCATCACTAAAAATTAAAAGTAAATTACTATAAAAAAACTAATTTATTCATATTAAAAAAACATTTATAACCATTAATAACTTCTTTTTATCCCTATGAAAATATATTATATATATTAAATGAAAGATAAAGACATTATGTAAATATACTTTATATAAAAATATTTTTTTTTTAATTAGAGGAAAATGAATAAAAAATTCCATATTTTAAATAACACCCTAAGATGTTAAATGAAAAAAATGGCATTAGATAGAGTGTATGACACAGAAAACCAAGCATAGAAGAGAATATAACACCCGAAAACATTAAAATATATTTTTTTAGAATAATTTTAGTTTCTTTAATACCTTATGATGCATGCAACACTAGGTTTAAAAGAAATATGATAATTTATTGAAATATTATTTGAACATGACCATTATAAACTTTCCATTAAGTAGGCAGATATGAATAGTACAAAATAAATTATGAAAAATATATACTTTACAAATGATCATTTGTTGAATATTTTTTATAAATTATAATCATCATCATTTTGAAGTAAAATAAATATTTTCTTAAAACTATATTTTTCAAAAAAATGGTTTAATCATGCTTTGCACATGTAATTTAAAATTAATTTTTACCACATTTAGAAATTTTGTTTGAAAAAATAAACTAAATTTTTATATCATAATATCAAAATTATAATAGGGTTATATTTTTCTATTCTTCTGAAATATTTTATTTTTCAAAGAATAGTGAAACTAATATATTTTAATTGAAAATTTCCTTTTCATTTAAATAATTTATAATTTAAAATTATATTATTAATTGTTTTTAAGTTAAAATAAGTTAAATTTAAATAAAATAAAAAAATTAGTTCATTTGAGTAATTTTTATATTTATTTTCGATAAAAAAACATTGTAAGCTTTTAAAAATTTCTTCTTTAAAAACCCGCATTCTCATCGCGTCTCTAGAGTTAATTTTAAATTAAATTTTTCCCACTAATGTGAATTGAATTTAGAAAATAGAAAACTAGAATAATAATACTAATAATTTATATTATATAATAATTTCAACTTCATTTTTGACCAAAGTGAATAGTGAGAATAGTAAAAATTAATTACCACAATTAATGTAAAAATGCATTTACGAGGGGTTAAACTACAAATATAAGGGATAAAATTACCTAATAACTTGTCTAAAATATTTTTTATGGATATATTTTCACCCTATAATTAATAAGGATCTAGAATACTCTATCTTTCACCCTTGTGGAATGTGAAAAACATGAGTATGCATTTTTGTTTTCAAAAATTACATGTGTGTTACTCGCCTCACTTAGAAAAGGTCGCCCCATCTCCTATTTTTTTCAAACATTAAAACCATTTTGGTTTGAAAAATACATACCCGAATAAATTGAAAACTTCCATACTCTCATTCTAGAAGTAATATTTTGTGAAAAAATCTAACCAAGGAATTAGTGTAAACCAATGAGGATACATGAAAAGGAGGTAACGTTCTTCAACGAGTGTTTTTTTTATTTCTTCCTCAAAATCCTTGAATGTTTCATAAAACATGAGTATATAATTAACTAATTATATTAAATATACTTAAATTTTGTTATGTTAATTTAATGACCTACAACTAACCCCACTTCCATCAAATGTGTTGTAAAATCCTCATTTGTGTGTACGGAAGTCTACAGCCTTGGGAACTGATGTCATTCATTTTTTAATTACCAACTTTCACAGCTGGGTATGATAATGAATATAAATCATATATATTATATTTATAAAAAAAATTATTTCTCTGGAGTCATTAAATATTTTTTAAAAAAATTCCATTATGTAGGGGGTGTGATAACAACGCTCATGTGTAAGACGGACGACCACCTCATGAAGCGATATGATTCATCTTTCACTAACACATTACATGGATATAATAAGGATAAAGTTAACAAATATATGTGATATAAATGAAATAATTATGATATTAATGACATATTTATCATTATTAAAATATAATAAATCAATTTCTTTTTACACATAAATATGATAATATTGTTCATGTATGTGTGGACTACCACCTTTACTGAGTAATGTGACTCTCTTTTCATCACCACATCACATCAATGATATATAAAAGTATATTTAAAGAAATAATATAGTATATATGATTTTATTATCATTATATAAATATAATATATTCATTACCTTTTTTCCTTAATTATCATGGGAGAATGGAAATGTTACTCAAGCGTACGTATGGTCTACCATCTCCATGATCATAACGTGCTTTATTTTTCATAAAAAAAAGTTTCATGATTGGTCTTAAAAATATAATTTATCTATAAATATAATAATAATTTCATGATTATTATTATGGATATTATTTAACTATATAATATTCACATTAATATGTTCATTCATGACAAAAAATGAATGATAAAACAAGGCAATTGGCACGGGAAACAATTAAAATAATGGATGATTTTTTATGAAGGGGTGATAAGATGTTATAAAAGGACCATATGTTATATTATAAATATTAATATGGTTTTATAATAAGTTAATAATATATTTAAAACCATTATAAATGATTTGACATCATATTCAACCAAAAGAAAGTTTGAAGTAAGGGATTTCATCTCAATTTAAATTACTTTGAGGATTACATGTTATTATACACCAATTAACTTTTATATACTGTATCTACTACACCTTTTACATGTAATATCATGATTTTTTAATAATTCAATGTATTTTAAGTTTAAATTTGAATTATTACACCCAATGGGTTCTGAATTAAGAGTTTACCAAGTGGTAAATAATTTCATAACTCAATTCCTTTTTATTAGATTATATTACTTGTTTATCATGTTTGATATTATAAGATTATTTGTCAAATAACTCTTCAATAAGATGTGTTTTATTTATAATTGATTTATGTGGATTAAAATTTGATACCCATAATCAGCTAATTCTTTAATTCTCACTTTAATGTTATGATCATTGTAATAGTTTATTTCAAAATTTCATTCAAATTGAGATTGTTTATTATTTTATTTCATATAAAGGACAGTATTTTATAATTTCATAATAAATCCATTTAATTTTATTCTAATCTTTTAATTCATGAAATTTTCATGTAATGGTACCATTTTTATACTCTTTGGTTCTTAAAATGATTGATAAAATGTTGTTAAGAAAATCTGATTTCATTTATCTCCTCAGTCAGAAAATAATTTTCTTCCACAAATATGTTTTCTAAAAAACGTTTTAGAAAATGTTTTTAATGTTTTAAAAATAATTTATTAAATATATATATACCAATTTTAACTTTTTACAAAAAAAAATTATTGGAATATTTATGTATTTTTGAAAACAATTCATGTTTGTATTTTACTAAAAAATCTAATGTAATATATGTTTTAAAGTGTACGACATAAAAAGAATTTCTAGTTAACATGACCAGTCAAATTTTATAATTCTCTTATAAAATTCAGAATTTATTTTCAATGAAATGTATTTTTGAAATATTTTGTGAACTATTATTTTTAAAAGTGATTTTCAAAATAAAAAGGATATTTTCTTCAAGAATGTTTTTAAAGCTTTTTTAGGGTATTTTTATTCAACTAAGACAATAACTATTTATTATTACTGCAATGTTTATATATTGTATTGATACCATATTTATTCTCCATCTAGATGGTTTTTGATTATTTTGACCTTGGATATTATTTCCAATCACTTCCTTAATTAATTTTTTTAACATCTTTACCTTGAAATGTTCACAAAATTGTGATCATTAGACCTTATATTTTCCCTAAATATCCATATTATTTATCATAACATATTTTTATTTCTTAACCAATATATCATTTCTACATATTATGTCTTACAATGAAAATTATTTATTTTTTAAATAAAATATTGATATATCTATATTTTTTTCTAAATATTAATATAAGATGATAAGAAACATTTTTTATGAATTAAATATATTATTGGATACCTGATAAACAATTTGTACATTAAATTCAAGGGTGGGACAAGTTATAAATATCTCATTAATGAATCAGTATTCTCATGGGATAAATTAGTTATTTATCCTTAGTTAAATGGGTTTCTACCCATCATATTTGTATTATCTTTAGGATAGATCTTGATGGTGTAGGTATCATGTTCTTGAGAAACAGGACATCTAATAATTAAAATTTTTATTTATTAAGAATTTGGATATTGTTATTCATGATATTTTATCTTTGATATTATATATAGATTCATTTCATTCTAATTTTATCGATTAAATGTCATGTTTTTTCAGTTATTTATAATTGCATATTTATTATACATAATCCACTTATGATAGTCATATTATTGATAAAATGGCATGTTTTTTTAGTTATTTACCTTTAAAATTTGATTATTCTGATCAAATAATTTAAATGAAATGTGTGTTCAGTTATTTTTCTTTTCATGTTGATTATGCTCATTGATTAATGATATATTCTGTTATACAAAATCATTACTAAGCATTCAATCTCACCCTTATTTTGTTTCATTTCCCAATAATCCTTGAATTGTATTAAAAAGGATATGAAATAATATACTAGAGGGAATAATGATATTCTAAAAAAAAATTGTAATTTTTGTATTAAAATATAATATGGTAATCATATATGTATCTAGCTTACTAAGTCTAAAAAACTATTCATTTCATTAGGATGTGATTCCGTGTATCTCATTATAATGTATTTAATCAGGAATTGGCTCTGGGATACTAGGGTTGGGGTCGCTATAGTTGGTATCATATGAAGTTTCATAGAAACATTTAGGACTAGATTTAGAAAAACATATATTAGGGAGAACAACCCGATGATATAATTTAAGATTAATTCTATAAGAACATCCAAATGTTTTGGTAAGGTAGATATTATATGGATTTTTTTCCAATACATCCTTTTATATATAATATAAGTCAAAATATTTTTAGAATAGATGTACCTAGGGGTAATAAATTGGAAACGAGTGCATTGGGTTTTAACCGATCATCACCTGGTGAAAGACAGCATGTGTTACTGTGCACCTGGTTTGAAATTCTTAGGGGATATACTTAAAATATTCACATTTTCTCTCAAACCATTACAAATGATTTTAATAGGTTATGATAATGAATGAACTAATTCAAAACAAATGTGTATTATATTGAAAATAATGTGTTATAATTTAAATATCTTATAAATTATTATATTCTTTTCCAACTATGATTATTGTTTATCATTCTATGATTTTTGGTTTTATTCAATGTATTAAACACAATAGAATCATGTTACAATTAAAAAAGAAGGAAATTGCATCTACCATGAGAAACCAAATGGGATGATGATAGAATTGAAAGATATTGTGATTATTCATAATTATTTATCAAAATAATTGATTAAAAAAATATATATTAACCAACTCTCAGACTCACTAAAGAAGATATGGATGGATGTTTCTGAGAACACAAGTGGTGGAAAACAAAGAGGAAAGAAGTTTTGATTTCCATTATGTTAGAAATTTATAAAGAGACACTCAAAGAATGTGTCTTAAATGAAAGGTAAAATTCTTTATCTGTACAAAAATAATGGCATAAATCAAAGAATTTCTGAGGAAAAATGTAGAGTATGATAGAGTTAAATAAATCATATCCTAATTATCCATCTATAGTTCATTGTCTCAAATATAGGTAGCCTAGAAATTATCCAAATCAATTCCCACTTCTAAAGGTTAAATCATAAACTATGAAGTACCTATGATGAAATAAAATAGTTGATGTATTTATGTATTGGGATTCAGTGTAATGACCCCATCCCAGATTCACAGAGATGGTGAATTATTTTATTACATTGGCATAATCATGAGAAATCAAATCCCAAAGGACTGATCATTTTAGTAGCCTTGTAAAAACGATAAAAAAATATAATTTTTACATTACAACATGTAATTAAAAGTAACACAGTATTTCTATGGGAAAAAACTAATGTCTATAAGACTATCCCTGTAGGTTAGTCATAATATACCATTTCCCAAACCTGGTGAAAATGATACATAATAAGGGGTGAGCTCAGATGCCTAGTAAGTATAAAAAATATAGTAGGATCTATCATAAATAAGGATAAACATTTAAGGAAAGGTATAAAATTGAAACAAAATACTTTTAAAAATAACCTTGTGAATAATATGGAAAGAATTGATAAAACAATTACTTTTAAATATTCACATAGATATTATACCAGTCGAATAATCACATGTAACATAAAAAATTAATCTCATAAAGAGTGAATACATAATTCCAGACATCATAACCACACTATCACAGCCTCATGGCAAGACCATATATAAATGGTTAAAAACACAAAATTTATTGTCTCATGAGACATACCCATGCATAGAGAGGAAATCGTGGGCCCCTCTAATCACTTACTAAGTCCAATGCATTCCACTTATAAAAGTCTTAAAACATAACCAACACAAACATTCATATTAAAACTATCATATAAAATTTTAATACATTTTCCACAAACCATGAATTGAATAAAAGTAGCACATCCAAATTCAAACTATTAATAAACCCTTAAAAACAATATTATAGGTTGTATCTTATGAAATCTAACTCAACTAAACATAATATTCAATAATGTATGTTGAAAAATATGGAAATGTTTTAATAAAATCATTAGAAACTTATTTAGACAAATACAAGTTTTATTAAAAATATTTATTTAAAATCCCATAAAATTTAAAAATAAAATATTTTCATTGAAAATTATATTTTAATCTTGTAAAGGAAGCTTAAAAAGTTTTAAGGTGTCATGAATTTGAAAAAATCCACTTTCATCGCATAAGTTAAAAAACATTCTTCTCTTACTTTGTCGAAAAAGTCAAACAAAGTAACTCTTAAGGAAAACAAAAAAAAGATTCCTTTTATAAAATAAAACATTGGTAAAAAAGAATTTAAAAAATTTAAAAATAATATTAAGAATGTTCTGAAATAATTTCTTAATAAACATGGACATGGATGATAAATATGTACCCATAAATTCTTATGTAAAAGAAATATTAACTAATAAATAGATTGCAAAATTAATCCTTACCCCGTTGTCTCCTTTAATAGAGGGTGATTTTACTTAATGTATAATGGTTAAATATTATTATTAATTAATAATATAAATATATCCATTATATATTAAATCATACATGATTCTATTATATCATTTTCTTAATAATATTTCATTATTATCATTATTTCAGGCATGAACTGCTTCATTTCCTAATATTTATTTTTTCATGTAATTATTGTTTATTATTCATAGGATATATCTTATTAAGATCCATAATAATTTTAAGTTAATAAATATTAAATTAATTCATTATATTCATTTTCATAATCAATCTTAAATGGTTTTATAGGATGATTAATGTCATCACGTCGTGGAGACTATAGGTCATACGTATGCACGGGCGATTGTATCATCCCATAGTGGTAAAGGGTAATGAGTTGGATTGAATATGAATTATAGAATAAAAATATCATGTCATATTTATTATTTGAATCCTTTATATTCATCACTATACCCATTAAAATAAATTATAGATGAAAAACAGATTACACCATGGTGTGGAGATAGTAAGTCGTATGTACGCACGCATGGTGATATTTTTTTAGGATGAGTAAAATAATAAATATGGTTATCCCATTATCATAAAAACATCTTAGAATATATTATATTTTTTATTTATTACTTTAGGGTGGAAATAAATTTTCAAAATGAAGTGAAATAATAAAAGAACTTTTAAAAAGTTGGTAAAACAATTGCCTCTTCTTCGAGTGTCTCCTTCTGATTTTCACTAATAAACTCTTTAGGTTGTCTTTCTACCCAAATTATGACCTCTACAATTAATTGAGTGAATTTTAGAGGAGAAATAAAAATTTTTATATGATCCAAAGGGATTTATAGGTGCAAATAATAGGTAAAGAGAGGTTCCCCTTTATAAGAGAGGGGATAGACACTTTTGGAATCTCCAAACTATTAATTTAATATAAATTTATTTTCATTTTTAAAAATATCCAAAGTGAGTAATTTATAGTATAAGATGAATATAAGTAAAAATAACTTCAACCAAGAAAAATTATAAATGTTTGGATTTTATTTTTAACCTCATCATTTTCATTTATCCTTAATTAATCTATTAAATTTTAATTTTAGTCATGATATTTTAAATATTAAAAGTATATAAATATTAACATATATGGTGTACATTGTCCATAAATAGACACTTTATGATATGTTATACCATATAATTTTAACTTTTTAGTTTTTAAAAAAATTATGAATTTTAAATAATTTAATAAATTTTATTTTTATAAATTATCAATAGTGTTCATTTTGACATTATTCAGTACTTTGACTTAAATTAAAATCCAAATAGAAATATTAATTTGAACCAAACCATTTAATATATTCTTAACATGTCATAGTAACTGATAACTTTTTTTAAGAACCCTAATTAATTAAAATTATATTTCTTTTAATATTTTTAATACCATGTATTTAGTATTTCTATTAATTAAATAATTTCTACGTCACCATTATGTCATCATTAATGGTAGTTATTTAATATCTAGAAATTATAAATTAATTAATATGATGTAGGTAATTATTTTATATTTACTTATACTATTTAAAATTGTTGTTATCTTATGTTTATCTCTATATTAAAATTAATATACTTATAAAAAATCATAGTGTGACATTTTTTCACATTCTTTGACTTTTATAATATTTATGTCATATTCATGAACAAGTATCCATTAAATGATTCAATTTAAAACCATTTTTATAAGGTTATAATTTATTCATATAATAGGATTTAAAATGTGTTAGGGTAATTTTATAATATTATTTTTAATTTAATTACCCGATTTACCTGTAACCACGATAAATAAATAAAAATTTACTAAAGTTATTATTCATCAAAAATTTAGGTTGATAATATTAGATAAAAAATTTCATACTAATTAAAACCATAGATATCAACTTTTAAAAATTAAATTCACATAAATGGTAAGAATAATTTTGATTTTAATCATACAGATGTGGAGGGAAAGTGGGTAAAAAAGATGTTCAATGTTCAAAAAAACATTATATCTAATTCTGTTATAAAAATGATTCTAAAGAACTGAATTAGGTTAATATAAATATTATTTACCTATTGAGACTTTAAGATAAATTTAAATTCAAATAATTATTCAAATGAAAAAATCGGTTTTTAACAATAATGTAGTATTTTTCCACTTTTCTTCAAAAATTGAAACATTTTATAAAATTATAAAAATTTCACCCTAATATAATTTTGATATTTCAAAAAAAAAGTCTATTTTGAAAATAAAATTTATAAATTTTATAATGTGGTTAATACTATTCCGGCCCTATTTTTAAATGACTAGTTTGATAGATCATAGTTCTCTAAAACTCAGCTTTGCGGGGAGTGAAAGATAATGAATTATTTAAAAAGAAACATATAGTGGAAGCTTGGGGTGTTACATTCTTCCCTACATCAAAAATTTCATCTTGGAAATGTCCATAATATCACTTTATAAAAAGGTTTGTATAAGGACCGGGCCTTAAACCTTACTTAATCTTGTGTTAATACAAGATTACACATTGAGGATCTTTTCAGGTTTAGAGTTTTAGAGAATTAGATCGTAAAACTTGCATTACATTCCAAATTTAAAAAAAGTGGTTACAATAAAGACATTATTCATTCTTCCCATCAAAGGAAACATATTAAAATTAAAGCATGGATTCTTTCTTGACACATCCTTAACACTATCATCACATCACATACCTTCCCCTTGACCTGTGAAAAACATTTCAAAAACATGGGATGAGCATAAAAATATCATTAAGGGATATAAAAATATGGAAAGGAAACATGAGTTCATATATACATAAGAATGAAATCATAATTTACCCATAAAATATAGGCACTTTAACCTACCTCATCAAATCATGAATAAATCATAGAAATCATAAGACATAAAGGTAACTTGAGGCATTCATAACATTCTTACGTAGGGAGTAACCCTCTTGGTTACGTTTGGAATACCCATCATAGTATATTCCCTAAATCTCTTCGGAGAAACCTTAACGTTTCACTCCTTCGCGTTACCCAATGCATTGGAGAGATATATCGGGCTCACCCGCCCTTAGTTTATCACGGAACTACCCGTTTTCATAACAATTCCCAAGAACCATAACATAAACGTATCACATAAAACATGTATAAAGGAAACAAAACATTTCCACATTTCAATCACAATATAACATTTTAGTATTTTTGAAATAATGAATCCATACAAAAAGAAACCATTTCCAAAACCATTTAAAACATTTAATAAAAATATTTTTGAATAAAATTGTCCCATACCACCTTGAAGCTTAAAATTTTAAACCACTAATATCCATATAAATAAATCCTTAGAACATTTTGAAAACATGAATATTAATAAGAACAAATAATTAAAACATTTAAAACGATATTTTGGTTAAAGGGGTTTTACCAAAATTAGAGGCACTTGAATACAACAATTGAGGAATAACATTTAGTTAGAACTTTATAATATCATAAGAATAAATGGAATCATGATATAATACTTCAAAGGACAGTATATACACCATATAATAGTGAATTGGTGCATAACAACAATGAACCCTCAATAGAAATGTCAAATGTAATGAAATCCATTATAAAGAAGGTATCCTTAAATTAAGGACAAATAAATCTCAAAAATATGTGTGACAAAAATAAATACACCCAATATAAGTGGATATTAAGTGTAAAACAATAAAAGGTCATTCACACATATTCAATGGATGACATATTCAATGACTACATGTTTAACCCAAAGAAATCGAAATTGGGTTAAAAAGTTCCCTTGACAGCCTAACGGCATCACATCAAAATGAGTTGATGAGAGATAAAAAGTGTATCTCATCACTTGGACATAAAATTTAAATCAATAAGGATATATGATAACATATCCCAACATAACAATATGTAAATTAAAAGACCCAACAAAATAAGTCTTTTAAAAAAGAGGAGGGTGAAAGGTTCCCTTACCGACTTGGGTATCTTTCAAAACATACACCCCATGAAAGAAGGACTATAGATCATTGATCTAAATACTCATAAAAGAAATTATATTACACAAAGAGTAGAATAATGGTTAGTACATACACCACTAAATGGAATTTGTGTCAAATGTAGCATAAATCTCACGAGAATAAAAGTGAGATGAAAAATACCTTACAAAAATTCAACAGCCTAACGGCGCCACTCAAAACTTCCAAAATGGATTGATGAGAGAAAATAGGGTCTCTCATCATATGAACATAATAAGTACAGTAGGAGTAATATAAAAGAACATCCCAATCATAAGAAATATTAGCTTAAAAGGAATGACATAAAAGAGTGTACTTAAAAAGAAAGAGAGGTGTAGGATCCCTTACCTCGGGTCTGACTTGACTCGATCGTTCTTTAATATCCTGAATAATAAACTTGAGTTAATTTCTACTTACTTAAGAACATTTTTCAAGTTAATTATTCCTTTTATATCACTTATTACCATGTCATAAACATTATGTAATCATTTAAGTTAATAATATTTGTTTTGCCGATATTTGGTTCTTAAGTCGAAAGTGGACTCCTTACAATTACATGTTGTTCGTGTGGAAAAATGTTTATTATATACAGAATTGTATTCATGATGTATATATCATATATTTCATATATATCCAGTACATTCATGCATTTATAACATTACATAATCATTTACAGGTAAGAAATGAAATGCATCGTTCATGGAGACGGTAAGCCGTACGTACGCATGAACGCAACTTTCATTTCTATTTCGTATTTTATAGAATTTAATAATAATGATATAAAGGTATATTATAATTCCAGTATAATATCATATATAATATCATAGTTCCATCCTTTATACGTCCCACATATGGTATTTAACGAATCAAATCACCTTGAGGGGGCAGTAGTCCGCACTTCCTTAAATGAAGATATCGCATTTACCCATAATGGAAACCATAAAGGTATGACCAAAATTAAAAAAAACATAAGCTTAAGGAAAACATAAACATATTATATATCATATATAAAAATAGTGACATCATAATGGCCACCTTTGAAGGTGTTAAATGAGTATTGAACAATCATCGTTTCGGGAGGCAGAATTTCGCCATCCACGGAAACCGTATATTCTTTAACCATTTGATATAGTTGTGTGAGAGTGTAGCTCGAATAAATGTTATAACAACATCCTAGTATATTGAAGATACTGGTGTTGTTACAAAAGAAGTAAATAAAAAGACTTTATGGGGTTGGAGAAGCAAAATAAAACAAATGAACTTGAGAGAATGAATTACCTTTAAAAGTGTAACTCCTTTTGATTTGAGCCTAAAGGCTTCCTTTGAAAGGATTATGCCCAACGGGAATCTTCTAGGATGAGGATAGGGATGTGGAGAGAGTAAATGGGTAGGGTTTGTCCGAGCCAAAGGCTTGAAGAGTGTGTGAAATGAGGTAGAGGTGGGGGCCTTTTATAAGAGGAGAGGAGGGGCACTTTTGGAAAGTAAAGAAATATTACTTTATTTGAAAATTTGTTTCGGTTTTAAAAGGTCACACATTGATATAATTCGTGTATAAGGTGATAAGGCTTCTAAATCGACTCATCCAATTGGTTTTGGCCATGTGTAGGTTGTAGATTTTACATTATCTTTCCATTTTATTTAAATCGTTAAATAATGAGGTCATCGTTGCATCATCATGATGTCATAAATAATTTAATTTATTTAATGTCTAAAAATTATAAAAAAAATACTATGATGTAGGAAATATTTTTAGATTTCCAATTACTATTTATAATTGAAACTCTGATCTTTATAACCCCATGTAAAAATTGTTTTCGTAAAACATATTATGTTTGTGTCATTTTTACTTTTACATTAAATAAAAAGTTATTTTTGTCATTTCCCAACCAAAGTGGATCAATGAGGTCCCCAAGTTGACCCATGGCTTGTCTTGGTCGGCCATGATACAACCAATGAGGGTAATACATGTGTCAAGTTCATTTCATATTATTAAAACATTATTTTTACCTTAAACTACACTAATTACCTCTAATCCCGATTAAAAACTTAATAAGTTACTATTCACCAAAAAATTATTTTTATCCCATTGAACCACATTTTACTTCTTCATGAAAACCATTTATGTTGGATTTTTGAAATTCAAAACACAATGGTGGCAAAATTTCATTTAAACGGAAAATCAGTTTTTATAAGTACCACTTAGTGGTTTCACTATTCATCAAAAATTGAAGTTTTTCAGAAAATTACCAAAATTTCACCCTAAGCTATTTTTGATATTCCCAATTCAAAAATGAAGTATATTTTACAAAATTCAAAACATATAAGTCACATTAACTAATTTAATAATTAATTCCCGTTGTCAGAGCAAATAGCGTGTTTTTATAAAACAATAAGTATAAAAAGATTGACACCAGTTTAAGTCTAATTTCAAAGTGAAATTGATTCCAATGACCACCATTGGATTAAATGGTAAAAATATATTCTAATTTCACTTTAAAACCAATTCAAAAGATAATATAATCATATAAATAAATTAGATTAAAAAGTGGTTTTGAATTAAAATACAACATTTTACACTATTCATTAAAAAAATGAACTTTATTCGAAAGATACCAAAAATTTACACAAAGTAAATTTTGATGTCCCAATTCTTAAGAAGAGTTTTATTTGGTCAAATATAATGTATAAGAGTGAACAAAACTATATTTAATGACGGTTCGCCATCAAAAGGCGATAAGTGAACCTTTAGTGAGAACTAGGGCATATACGCCTAAAATTGAATTCTTTCTGTATTTTAAGACTTTATCTTTTATTGGATATATCTAAAAACATTTAAAAACATATATAATAATATTTTATTTATTTCTATCCATTCCCACCAATACAACGGCTACATGTTAACAACCATTTAAAATAATATTATTTTATTATTAGAGTGCAACGTAAGATTTCAATGAAACTCTTTGTTATGTATCGGGTACGCTATCGAACATAGCAACCCTTTAAAGTAATATTAATACTTTATTCACAAATATGGATAAATATGAAAATTCATATTCTTTATTTACCTGGGGTGTTACATCGTTCCCCCCTTTTGGGAATTGCGTCCTCGCAATTTTAAAATTGGGCTTGGTAACATCCTTGAAAGTCCCACATCGGAAGAAGAGTCGGTAAAAAAATCACTTTAAAATAAAGAAACATAAGTAAAAAGGTCACTCGAGTTAACCCATACTAGGATTCCAAGTATGAAAACATGGACATGGAGGAGAAAACATAGGGTCATGTTCTGATGAAGAGTGATATAAAACATGTTTAGGAGAAAGTTATCCACAAGAAAATCACAAACTTGTGATGGGTTAAATGGTATTCGATTCCCCAATAGGAAAAGTTAATAGGCAACATTTTTGTTTTAAGTTACTTTTTATTGAGTAATTTATTCATAAGAAAACATAATCACTTATCATGTTGACTTTCAACTTTTACACAAACTCGTATTTTCTCTAAAAGACGAGTATTTAGGAAGACTTGTTCACACTAAGAGTACTATAATCAACTTCTAGAGAATCACCTAATCCACAAAAGAGAACTATATACATCCCATGTCTTTAGACTTTAACCAAAACCAAAACCAAAATGGCTAGTACAAGATCAGATAATCCAGAAAAGGATAACCCCTTATAAAAAGAAAATCTATTCTTAATCTCCAAAATTTGTCCAACAAAACCCAAAGTTCAACGAGGACCATCCGATAAAAAATTTGTCCATAAAATTCTTCAAAGTAAACCAATATAAGATTTAAACCCAAATATTTGAAGGATTTAGTCATATAGTCTTCCAAGTTAAATCGTAACATTTATCTCCAAACAACATTAGTCGCTCCTAAAGTCTCGCATTGAAAAGTAATTATCCTAATCACATATCCTCCATGATAGGTTAATCATTTTCATAAATAACCCAAAATCAACTTACTCTTAATTCATAAAATCATATAACTAAAAATAATCAGTCAAACTAACCAGGGACTTCACGTAGTCCAGTGGTAGGAGATAAATACCAGTCGCACTTTGGTTGTGGGTTCGATTACCGCAGCTTTGTCCGACGCGACGGGTAGTCACACGGTCTACGTGTTGTCCTTTTTCCAAAACTATATAATTCTCAAATCATTCCCCAAAAAGGGATAAAATCATCAAAAATAACCATAACATAATTTAACCTCAATTTTATCTCATGCCTTTCACTTCAATCATAACATATAGTAACCCATAATTACCTCAAAATTAAGGATCATATAAACCCAAATGGTTCTTTATAACTATGTCCACAAAAGAAAAGATAACTATTACTTGGATAAAATTTGCCTATATTAAACATTAGGGTTACACATAATATAAAAAGTCTTCTAATGTAACCCCATCATCAAAAGAGTCTTAATACTCTTAAGAATTTCACCATAACTCTTGAAGCCCTTATATGTTGACATCTTACTCATTCAACATTCTTCGTGATCCATTATCCATTAATTTCCAACTTATTCCGAAATACCTCTTTCCTACAAACAAAATCATGAATCATATCCTAAGATTCCAAAATAGGAAAACAATAGTAATGAAATAGTACATACCTTTGATTGGTCATTGTCAGTTTCTTCATCCTCAATCGGAATGGCATTAGGTATTGGTAAACAAATATTGGTATGCTCTTGGTGACCCCATTCACGAAACTTCTTCATAGGACATGTGTTTTCATAATGACCATGAACACCACATTTAAAACATTAAATTGATCCCTCAGAAAGAACTTCTTTCCCTTTCCTCGAGTCAACTGGATTCTTCCTTTTTCCATGGCAGGTTCTTACTTTATGACCTTCATTTCCACATCTATAGCATATTTCTGTCCCTTTGAAACATTTTCCTAGGTGTTTCTTTCCACATCTTTGACACATAGGTTTTTGAACACACTTACCTTTATGATTATTACCTGTACTTCCGTAGGGATTTGTTTCTTGCATATATGATGCCTCAGAGAAATCTCCAAGGTTTAGGTGGTCAATCATGACTCCAGATAGTTGGTTGAGGATAATCACAAGAGTTCTCATTGTAGCTCCCATATCATTCAGTTTCTTGCTCAAAAAAACTGTCACAGTTTCCTTCACATCCACTGTTACTTTGGTGCCTGCTAGATCCATCCATTTACGAAAACCAAAAAGGTCAGTGTGAGTATATCAACAAAATCATCATGTACTAATGAGTAAGATAAACACTAAGATATACTTACCCATTCACTTTATCTAAAACTAAGACTCTTTCTGAAATTCTAGCCATTATGGTAATTGTCACTTATTCTTAAAGAATACCCTAACCTCTAAAGTTATCTAAACCTCCCTATGATACCAACTATAAGGCCCCGGCCTTAAACCTTACTTAATCTTGTGTTAATACAAGATTACACATTGAGGATCTTTTCAAGTTTAGAGTTTTAGAGAATTAGATCATAAAACTTGCATTACATTCCACATTTAAAAAAAGTGGTTACATAAAATACATTATTCATTCTTCCCATCAAAGGAAACATATTGAAAATACATGGATTCTTTCTTGACACATCCTTGACACTATCATCACATCACGTACCTTTCCCTTGACCTATGAAAAACATTTAAAAAACTTGGGATGAGCATAAAAAGCTCAGTAAGGGATATAAAAATATGGAAAGGAAACATGAGTTCATATATACATAAGAATGAAATCATAATTTACCCATAAAATATAGGCACTTTAACCTACCTCATCAAATCATGAATAAATCATAGAAATCATAAGACATAAAGGTAACTTGAGTCATTCATAACATTCTCACATAGGGAGTAACCCTCTTGGTTATGTTTGGAATACCCATCATAGTATATTCCCTAAATCTCTTCGGAGAAACCTTAACGTTTCACTCCTTCGCGTTACCCAATGCATTGGAGAGCTATATCGGGCTCACCCTCCCTTAGTTTATCACGGAACCGCCCGTTTTCATAACAATGCCCAAGAACAATAACATAAACGTATCACATAAAACATGCATAAAGGAAACAAAACATTTCCACATTTCAATCACAATATAACATTTTAGTATTTTTGAAATAATGAATCCATACAAAAAGAAACCATTTAAAACATTTAATAAAAATATTTTTGAATCAAATTGTCCCATACCACCTTGAAGCTTAAAATTTTAAACCACTAATATCCATATAAATAAATCCTTAAAACATTTTGAAAACATGGATATTAATAAGAACAAATAATTAAAACATTGAAAATGATATTTTGGTTAAAGGGGTTTTACCAAAATTAAGGGCCCTTGAATACAACAATTGAGGAATAACATTTAGTCACAACTTTATAATATCATAAGAATAAATTGATTCATGATATAATACTTCAAAGGACAGTATATACACCATATAAGAGTGAATTGGTGCATAACAACAATGAACCCTCAATAGAAATGTGAAATGTAATGAAATCCCTTATAAAGAAGGTATCCTTAAATTAAGGACAAATCAATCTCAAAAATATGTGTGACAAATATAAATACACCCAATATAAGTGGATATTAAGTGTAAAACAATAAAAGGTTATTCACACATATTCAATGGATGACATATTCAATGACTACATGTTAAACCCAAAGAAATCGAAATTGGGTTAAAAAGTTCCCTTGACAGCCTAACGGCATCACATCAAAATGAGTTGATGAGAGATAAAAAGTGTATCTCATCACTTGGACATAAAATTTACATCAATAAGGATATATGAGAACATATCCCAACATAACAATATGTAAATTAAAAGACCCAACAAAAGAAGTCTTTTAAAAAAGAGGAGGGTGAAAGGTTCCCTTACCGACTTGGGTATCTTTCAAAACATACACCCCATGAAAGAAGAACAATAGATCATTGATGTAAATACTCATAAACGAAATTATATTACACAAAGAGTATAATAATGGTCAGTACATACACCACTCAATGGAATTTGTGGCAAATGTAGCATAAATCTCACGAGAATAAAAGTTAGATGAAAAATCCCTTACGAAAATTCGGCAGCCTAACGGCGCCACTCAAAACTTCCAAAATGGATTGATGAGAGGAAATAGGGTCTCTCATCATATGAACATAATAAGTACAGTATGAGTAATATAAAAGAACATCCCAACCATAAGAAATATGAGCTTAAAAGAAATGACATAAAAGAGTGTACTTAAAAAGAAAGAGAGGTGTAGGATCCCTTACCTCGGGTCTGACTTGACTCGATCGTTCTTTAATCTCCTGAATAATAAACTTGAGTTAATTTATACTTACTTAAGAACCTTTTTCAAGTTCATTATTCCTTTTATATCACTTATTACCATGTCATAAACATTATGTAATCATTTAAGTTAATAATATTTGGTTTGCCGATATTTGGTTCTTAAGTCGAAAGTGGACTCCTTACAATTACATGTTGTTCGTGTGGCCAAATGTTTATTATATCTAGAATTGTATTCATGATGTAGATATCATATATTTCATATATATCCATTACATTCATGAATTTATAACATTACATAATCATTTAGAGGTAAGAAATGAAATGCACCGTTCATGGAGACGGTAAGCCGTATGTACGCATGAACGCTACTTTCATTTCTATTTCGTATTTTATAGAATGGAATAATAATGATATAAAGGTATATTATAATTCCAGTATAAAATCATATTTAATATCATAGTTCCATCCTTTATACATCCCACATATGTTATTTAACGAATCAAATCACTTTGAGGGGGCGGTAGTCCGCACTTCCTTAAATGAAGATATTGCATTTACCCATACTGGAAACCATAAAGGTATGCCCAAAATGAAAAAAAAACAGAAGCTTAAGGAAAACATAAACATATTATATATCATATATAAAAATAGTGACATCATAATGTCCACCTTTGAAGGTGTTAAATGAGTATTGAACAGTAATCGTTTCGGGAGGCAGAATTTCTCCATCCACGGAAACCGTATGTTCTTTAACCATTTGATGTAGTTGTGTGAAAGTGTAGCTAGAATAAATCTTATAACAACATCCTAGTATATTTAAGATACTGGTGTTGTTACAAAAGAAGTAAATAAAAAGAGTTTAGGGGGTTGGAGAAGCAAAATAAAACAAATAAACTTGAGAGAATGAATTACCTTTAAAAGTGTAACTCCTTTTGATTTGAGCCTAAAGGCTTCCTTTGAAAGGATTATTCCCAAAGGGAATCCTCTAGTATGAGGAGAGGGATGTGGAGAGAGTAAATGGGTAGGTTTTGGCCGAGCCAAAGGCTTGAGGAGTGTGTGAAATGAGGTAGAGGTGGGGGCCTTTTATAAGAGGAGGGGAGGGGAACTTTTGGAAAGTAAAGAAATATTACTTTATTTGAAAATTGTTTTCGGTTTTAAAAGGTCACACGTTGATATAATTCGTGGATAAGGTTATAAGGCTTCTAAATCCACTCATAAAATTGGTTTTGGCCATGTGTAGGTTGTATATGTTACATTATCTTTCCATTTTATTTAAATCGTTAAATAATGAAGTCATCGCTGCATCATCATGATGTCATAAATAATTTAATTTATCTAATGTCTAAAAATTATAAAAAAAATACTATTATGTAGGAAATATTTTTATCTTTCCAATGACTATTTATAATCGAAACTCTTATCTTTATAACCCCATGTAAAAATTGTTTTCGTAAAACATATTATGTTTGTGTCATTTTTACTTTTACATTAAATAAAAAGTTATTTATGTCATTTCCCAACCAAAGTGGATCCATGGGGTCCCCAAGTTGACCCATGGATTGTCTTGGTCGGCCATGATACAAACAATGAGGGTAATACATGTTTAAATTTCATTTAATATTATTAAAACATTATTTTTACCTTAAACTACACTAATTACCTCTAATCGCGATTAAAAACTTAATAAGTTATTATTCACCAAAAAAATTATTTTTATCCCATTGAACCACATTTTACTTCTTAATGAAAACCATGTATGTAGGATTTTTTAAATTCAAAACACAATGGTGGAAAAATTTCATTTAAACGGAAAATCAGTTTTTATAAGTACCACTTAGTGGTTTCACTATTCATCAAAAATTGAAGTTTTTCAGAAAATTACCAAAATTTCACCCTAAGCTATTTTTGATATTCCGGATTCAAAAATGAAATATATTTTACAAAATTCAAAACATATAAGTCACATTAATTAATTTAATAATTAATTCCCGCTGTCAGAGTAAATTGCGTGTTTTTATAAAACAATAAGCATAAAAAGATTGACACCAGTTTAAGTCTAATTTCAAAGTGAAATTGATTCCAATGACCACCATTGGATTAAATGGTAAAAATATATTCTAATTTCACTTTAAAACCAATTCAAAAGATAATCTAATCATATAAATAAATTAGATTAAAAAGTGGTTTTGAATTAAAATACAACATTTTACACTATTCATTAAAAAATGACCTTTATTGGAAAGATACCAAAAATTTACACAAAGTAAATTTTGATGTCCCAATTCTTAAGAAGAGTTTTATTTGGTCCAATAGAATGAATAAGAGTGAACAAAACTATATTTAATGACGGTTCGCCATCAAAAGGCGATAAGTGAACCTTTAGTGAGAACTAGGTCATATACGCCTAAAATTGAATTCTTTCTGAATTTTAAGCCTTTATCTTTCATTGGATATATCTAAAAACATTTAAAAACATATATAATCATATTTTAGTTATTTATATCCATTACCACCAATACAACGGCTACATGTTAACTACCATTTAAAATAATATTATTTTATTATTAGAGTGCAACGTAAGATTTCAATGAAACTCTTTTTTATGTATCGGGTACGCTATCGAACATAGCAACCCTTTAAAGTAATATTAATACTTTATTCACAAATATGGATAAATATGAAAATTCCTATTCTTTATTTACCTGGGGTGTTACAGTTTGGCTTTTTATTCATCATATCTTCATTTGGTTCCCATAACGCCTCTTCCAAGTTATGGTTTCTTCAAATAACATTTACTAGTCGTGTCTTCTGATTCTTCAACACTTTTTTCTCTAGTCTCAAGAATCTTAATAGTCTCTTCATAGTAAGACAGATCAGTTTATAGTTATAATTCTTCATAGGTGAGTACATGTGTTTATTCTATCGTGTATTTCCTTAAAATTGATATGTGGAAAACATCATGAACTTTGGAGAGACTTGGTGGCATTGATAAACGCTAAGCTAGAGCTCTAATTTATTCAAGAATTTCCAAAGTTCCAATGTTCCTGGGACTTAACTTACCCATCTTACTGAATTTTTAACACCCTTTCATGGATATAACTTCAAGAAAACGTGATCTCCCACTTGAAACTCCAAATACTTTTTTGGGTTATTGAAAGATCATTTTTTTCTACTTTGAGCTTCTTTTATAAGGGTTTTAATAATCTCCACATTTTCTATTGTTTCTTCAACAAGTTTTGGGCCTATGAGTTTTCATTCACTAATATCATCCCAATAATTTGGTGTACAACATCTCTTTCTATATAATGCTTTATATGGTGCCATATTAATTCTTGAATGGAAGCTATTATTATATGAATAATCCACTATAGGTAAATATTGATCCCACATACCTTGAAATTCAAGTGAAAAAGATTTGAACATGTCTTCTAAATTTTTAATAGTCCTTTCTAATGGTCCATCAGTTTGAGGGTGGTAGGAATTTCTCAAATGAAAATCAGTATCTTGGGCCTTCTGAATATTTTCTAAAATCATTATATAAAACCGGGATCCTGGTCAGAAACAATAGATAATGGTACACCATAAAGTCTTAAAACATCATTAATGTAAATTATTATTAACTTTAAAGTGGTAAATATTCTCTTATAGAAACAAAATGTTTTTATTTAGTAATATTATCAATAATAAATCATGTAACATCATTTATTCTAGGAGTATTTGGTATCCCAAATATAAAGTCCATAATATTGTCATCCCATTTCTACATAGGTATAGAAAAAGGTTTCATGAATCCACTAGGATGTTTTCATCCAGCCTTTAACTATTCAAAAACCAAACATCTTGACACATAATCAATAAACTCCCACATCATGTTGTCCCAAAAAAAATGTTCCTTCCAATATCTATACAACATAGAGCTACCAGGGTGTATAGAAATTTAGAGTTACACACATCATCCAATAATACCATTTTATCCCAGGTATAGAGGGAACATAAATCCTCTTCCCAAATTTCAAAATGTCATCTTCATATATGAAGTCAATAAATCTCTCATCATTCAAAACATTAATTTTATCTTAAATATCATAATCATCAGATTAAGAACTTTTTATCTTTTTTAATAATGATAGTTTGGAAACTGTTTAAAAATTAGTGATGTTTCACCTTCCATAGTAATTCCCATATCCATTTTTACATGATCCATAGACATAGGATCTCTTTCAACTCTCATTTTTTCAAAATTACATAGTCATTCCTACTCAAAGCATTCACCACCATATTTTTGTTCCCTGGGTGGTAGTGTATTATGAAATTATAATCCTTAAGTATATCAAGACATATCCTTTTTCTTATGTTGAGTAATTTCGGTGAGAAAATATATTTCTAACTCTTGTGATCGCTAAATATCTCATATATTTCTTTTATTCACTGTAAGAACACAACTGATCCCTTTCCTTGATTCATTACTATAAATCAAAAACACATTATTTCCATATAGTAAATTAAGTACATTATAATTGACTCATATTCTCTTCAATTATTCAAAATATTATTCACACTCTTTTATCCAAATGAATTTAACCCCTTTACTTATGAACTTGGTTAATGGGTTATCCAATCAGGAAAAATTATGAATGAAATGTTAATATCAACCCACTAGACAAACAAAATTGCATAAATCAGTTATGATAGTTTTTTCTTGGCATTCATGTATTTCCTTTGTCTTTTTAGGATCAATAGAGATTCTATATTTCAAGAAAATATGGCCAAAAAAATAAATTTTCTGCATCCCAATTTCAAACTTGTTAAATTACCCATAAAGATTTTTTCTTCTAAGAGTTTTCAGAATATTCTATAATTAGTTCTCATGGTCTTCATATCATTTAGAGTACACCAATATATCATCAATAAATACTAAAAAAATCATTAATATATACCTTGAACACTCTGTTCATTAGATCCATGAAGATAGAGGGTGTATTAGTCAGCCAAAATGGCATTAATGTAAAATGGCAATGTCCATACCTGGTTTGGGATGTTGTTTTTGTAATATATTCCTTATTTATACATAATTTATGATATCCAAAATGAAGGTATATCTTCAAAAAAATATTTATCTCCATGATGTTGTTTAAAAAATCATCAATACAAGCCATAGGACACTTGTTCTTTATTTTAATAGCATTGATTTATCTATAGTAACTGCACAGCCTCATTGATCTATCTTTTTTCTTAACAAAAATAAATAAGGCTCCCTATAGAAAAACACTAGGTTGAATAAATTCCTTATTACTCAACTCCTATAGTTGTTACTTAAACTCTACTAATTCTATAGTGGTCATTCTCTAAGGATTCATTGATATTGCTCCTGAATTAGCGATTAAGTTAATAGAAAACTCAAACTCCATCTCTGGAGGATGTCCTGATTAGTACTATGGAAATGAATCAATGTATTCTTGTACAATGTATACATCATCATTTTGAATATTAGTAGGTTTTATCTTCAATTATTGCCAAGGAATTTTATTTAGAAGAGCTACAGGAGGTTTATCTAGATAAGAATTGGATGATGAAGTTTTTACTCTAAAGATAGTGGATTCTACATCTTTCTCATAAATTGTAACATCTGTATACTTGAAATAAATTTTCGCATCATATTTTTATATCCATTCCATACCGAGGATTATATAAAATTAAACCATAGGTATGATGATTAAGTTAGTACATAAAGCACATTTATATGACATAATGGGAACAGTATGACACATCTTTATTGTAATGAGACTTCCCTTAAGGGTTTTTACTAAAAACTCCCTTATTCATGTGAATTATAAATGTATTATTTTAAAAAAAATTAGGGTGATATAAATGAATATGATGATCTAGAATCAAATAAATCTTTATCAAAATTTGAGAAGATAATTAAAGTACCTTCCACCACTTCATTAGGAACTTCAACCTCAATAGTTTTGATCGCAAAATTTTGGTCTTTCTCCCTTGGAATTTTATGGGGAATCATTCCTTGAATCCTAGGAAAATAATTTTCAAAATTTACCATATATTTACAATTGTAGCATTGAAAATTGGTAGCTTCTTTATTCCCCTTAAAATTAAGAGCTTCATATCTTTTTTCTCCACTCATGTAACAAAGTCTCACCTCTTTAGGCAAGTACAAGGGTGTTTATTCCCAAAATTGTCACAGGTTGGATGGTAAAATTTTCCCTTTTTCCCCTTATTTTTTTTCTAGAGTTTTCAACATCTTTCATATGCTATTTCTTTACTTTAAATTCATAGGACATAGAGAATTGATTTTATATATTGATAGCACATAATATTATGTCTTAATACGTTGAGAAATATTATGAGACCAATTCACATCATAAGAATGGTGTTAATTCATCAAAGAATCGATCAATATTACTTATTGGGCTACGTATATAGTCAATAGAATTCCATGATGACCTTTTTAAGTTAGCTTCATACTTTGAAATATTCATATCCTTCTTATATATCAGACTCAAAAATTTCCTCTCCATATCCACTCGCTGATTATGAGGAATTTATTTTTCTCTGAAGAGTTCATTAAATTCACTCCATTGAATATTTTCTAATTATTAATCTTCCTTAGTGTTTTGAATTAATGAACACCATTGATCTGCATCTCCTAAGATATGATAAAAATCCAAGAAAAAATTTTCCCTTTCGTTACTCCCTAAAGCAAGAAATATTTTCTCTAAAGAATGTATCCATAGCCTAGATACAAATTTCTTTTTAGTCCCATTTAATGTTGGGGATGTTTTCTTACGAAGAATTATAACATTTAACATCAACGTTGTGAATCATTATACTCAATATGAGTAAGTTTATTATTCATAACCTCATTTAGCTATCCCAGTGTAGTTATAAGTTATTTAGCACTAGTAATATCTCCTGCTCTAAAATAATTATCTTCCATAGGATGAAAATTCTTATATGGATTATGTGCATTGATATGATTTCCAATTCTTCTGATAGGTTCCATTTTTAAACAAATACATTCACCAGATTAGTTTATGTATCATAATGCATAATTTCAAAATATTAAACATAAATTTAAAATTTTATACATATATAATATTATAAAAATAAACATAGTTTCTTTGGGTATATATTTACTTTTAAATCCTTAATAATGATTTAGAAAGAAAATTTGAATTATCCAAAGAATATCCCTTGGGGGTGTCAATCCAGTTGTGCTGCAAGGCCCATTTTTTGGTACTAAGTTACCCCGAGTCAAGCCTAGAACACCTTTTTCAAGTTATTACTCCAAGATACATCTATGTAAGAATCCTATCCACTTGTATTATCCCGAAAAATGATGTATTTTCTTGGAATACTTACATTATCTCTACATTACCAAAATTTTATAATGTTATTCTATAATTATCCTCAATGTATATATTAAGAAAGTGTTCCATAATTAAACTCTTTTCTAAATATAGATTCAAAAATTTGTACTAAACTTCCTTCGATACCAACTGTAACATCACGACCTGAGATGCCTGGATCCGGTGCATTATTTTATTAAATTAGTATGATCATGATAAACCAATCCTAAAACAACAAATTGTTTAGTAGCCTTGGAAAAACTTGATATGAACATAAGGTTTACATTACATCGTGAAATTAAAAGTAACATAGTATTTCCATTGAAAATGCTTATATCTCATACACTATCCATACTAGTTGGTTACAATATACATATTCGCATCTTGGGGAAAACGAAACATAAGAATGGTTTGGGCTTAGATTCCCTATAAGGATAAAAAAATATATCAGAAACTATAATAAGTAAGCATAAACTTCTAAGACAAGCTATAAAATTGAAACACAAGCCTTTTATACAAAACCTTCAGAAAAATATGAAAATAATGAATCAAATAATTTGATTTAAAATTCATATGGATATTCTAATAGATTAATTATCACAAGTAATATCAAAAACTACTTTTATAAAGAGGTAATTAATAGTTTCAATCATCATAACCATACTATCAAGGCCACATGCTAATACCATACAAAAACGGGTAAAATCCCAAACAAACTTGTCTCATTAAACCCACCGATTCATCGAGGGGATATAGAGGTCCCCACCCGTCACTTACTAAGTCCAGTAAATTCCTCTTTATAAAGGGGTAAAAAATAACCAACATAAATATTCGTATTAAATTGAGCATAATAAATATTAACACATAATCCATAAACCATGAATGGTATAAAAGTTACACATACATAGTCAAACTATTCATAAAATCTAAAATAAAATATGATTGGTTGTATCTTATGAAATCAAACTCAATTAAACATAATATCCATTAAATTTTTTTTACATAGATGAAAATGTTATAATAAACTCACTAGAAACTTATTTAGAGAAATATCCCTTTTATTGAAAATATTTAATTAAAATTCTATACAATTTAAAGAGAAAAAAATCATTGAAAGTCATCTTGTATGATTGTAAAGGAAGCTTAAAAAATATTAAGGCCACATAATGATGGAAAAATCCTATCACATCATATAAGTTAAAAAACATTTCTTCTCTTACATTTTCAAAAAATTCAAATGAAGTAACTCGTAAGAAAAATGAAAACAATATTCCTTTTATAAAATAAAACATGGTTACAATTTCATTAAACAATAGTAAAATAATTGTAATAATGTTTTGAAATAAAATCATAAAAAACATGGACATGGATGATAAATATGTCTCAATAAATGTTTATGTAAAAGCAATCTCATATAATAAAGGGATTACAAAATTAACCCTTACCTCATACTCTCTTTTAGTCAAGGTTGCTTCAACTTGTGGTATAATGGTTAAATAATGTTATTAAGTTATTCCAAAACTATATCCATTATTTATGCTATCATATATGATCCCCTGATAACATTTTCTTAATAATATTTAATTATTATCATTATTTCAGGCATGAACTATTTAATTTTCTTATGTTCATTTTTCCAAGTAAGTCTTATTTATTATGAATAAGATAAATATTATTCATATAAATAATGATATTAATTTAATAAATATTATATTAATTATTTATATACATTTTAAAAATCATTCTTAAATGGTTGTAGTGGAGGATTAATATCATCGCATCATGGAGATGGTAGTTCATACGTACGCACGAGCGATGGTTTCATTCTGTAATGTTAAAGGGTAAGGAGTTGGATAGAATATGAATTATAAAGTAACAATATAATGTCATATTTTTTATTTTAATCCTTTATATTCATTATCATACCGATAAAAATAATGTATATATGAATAACAGTTTACGCCATGACATAGACAGTAAGCCATACGTATGCACGCTTGGTGATATTGATTTTAATAGGATGTGTAAAAGTAGAACTATGGTTATCCCATAATCATAAAATAAATATTATAATATAGTAGATTTCGGATTTATTACTTTAGAATGGAAACAACTATGTAAAATTAAGTAGAATAAGAAAATAACTTTGAAAGAGTTAGTAAATCAATTACCGCTTCTTTGAGTGTCTCCTTTTGATTTGCACAAAAGGACTCCTTAGTTTGGCTTTGTTCCCAATGTATAGTCTCAAGGATGAATTTAAGGAAGTTTGTAGGATACATAAAAATTTTATATCCAATAAAAAAGTATTTAGAGGTGTGAATAATAGATAAGGAGAGGTTCCCTTTTATAAGACAGGGGAGAAGCACTTTTGGAAACTCCAAAACTATTAATTTAATATAAATTTATTTTTTATTTAAAATAGATCCAAAGTGAGTTATATAGAGGATAAGATAAGGATTGGTCGAAATAATTTGAACCAATAAAATTTATAAAATTTAGTATTTTATTTTTAAGCTTGTCATTTAGATTAATCCTTAATTAATCTATTAAATTTTAATTTTGGTAATATTATTATAAATATTAAAATGTTATAAATATTTACATATATGGTGTAAATTGTCCAAAAATAGACACTTTATGATATTTTAGATTATATAATCATCACTTTGTAGTTTTTAAATATTTTTATGAATTTTAGATAATTTAATAAAATGTTATTTTTATCAAATATCAATAGTGTTAATTTTGACATTATTCATTACTC
The DNA here is from genome assembly GCA_963277665.1 of Viscum album. Taxonomy (NCBI): domain Eukaryota; kingdom Viridiplantae; phylum Streptophyta; class Magnoliopsida; order Santalales; family Viscaceae; genus Viscum; species Viscum album. Next base: position 65,851,639 of record OY728139.1, read on the forward strand.
TGACTTAAACTAAAATCAAAACATAAATATAACTTCAAAACAAACCATTTTATATACTCTTAACATTTTATATTCAACTATAAAATTCATGGATCACCTTAATTAATTAAAATTGTTTTTATTTGATATATTTTTTTAAATGTTTTTTTTAGATTTCTATTAATAAAATAATTTATTTGTCACTATTATGTAATAATTAATAGTAATTATTTAGTCACTAAAATTTATAAATAAATTACTATGATTTCAATTTTTGTATAATATTTCTAGATACTATTGAAAAGTGATGTTATCCCTATATTTAAATTAATATACTTATATAAAATTAGAGTGTGAAATTTGGTCACATTCTTTCATTTTTATAATATTTATGTCATATACATGGAAAAGTGTCCCTTACATTATTCCATTTAAAATGTTATGTGAAAATGGTCAAATTTAGTCATCCAACGTGTATTTTACATGTGCCAGAGTAATTTTTTAATATTATTGTTTCCTTTAATTAAATAATTTTCCCTTAACCGTAGTAAATAAATAAGAATTTACTAATGTTACTATTCACAAAAACATTAATTTGATCCAGTTATATCAAAAATTTAATACTAATTAAAACTATGTAAGTCCATTATTCTAAATCTAATTCATAAAAATTGGAAAATTATGTTTAATATTAATCATTCAAATGTGATGGATAAGCAGGTAAAAAATACATTCAAAAGTTTAATAATTTTTTATATCTAATTCTATTATAAAAATGATTCAAATTACCTCTATTATATTAATGTAAATTCTATTTATCTATTTTTAATTTAATTTCAATTTAAATTAAAATAATTACATAAATGAAAAAGTTGGTTTTTAACAATAATGCATTATTTTTTACTATTCATAAAAAATTAAAACTTTTTACAAAAATACCAAAATTTCGCCCAAATATAATTTTGTTATTCGAAAAAAACAAGTCTGTTTTGAAAAAATATATAATTTTCATAATTTTCATTAAATTATTCATAATAACTTTTTAAGTGGATAGTTTGATAGATCATGGAGTGCTCGAACTTAGTTTTGTGTGCAGCATAAGCTAATGAATTATTTAAAAAGAATTGTACCATGGAATCTTGGGGTGTTACATCCAAAAAAAATTAACTTTTAGAAGTATTTTTACCAGTGGTATTTTGGTTATAGTAATTTTGAAGCATATAATAATTGTATTGAATTTTAGAATGAGTTTTGTATTCATTAACTTAAGAGTTATGGTTAAAATCATGGCTAATGCATTTATGGTTGATCTTAAGTTTAATGTATTAAACGCACTTTTTAGGTTCTATGTAATGGGATTTTACCAACACTAAGGAAACTTTTGGGAAATTTATGGTAGGTATATGTCTTAATAGAAATTTTATTTTATGAAAAATTCCTTTACATTTTATAGACATAAGTTTAAAAGTATTGATATTCTATTAGTTTAATATGATCATTAATGACATTATAATAATAGAAAATAAGATTATTAAAAGTTGTGGGAAAAAATGTATTGAAAACCATTGTAAAAATGTTATTTAAGGATGACTTTTATTTCAAGTATTCCCATAATATTTTTTTGGAATCTTATATGAATTATAATAATATAGTTTAGAAAAAGGAAAACTTTCATGTTGGGTGACAACCCATCACATCCAGAATGGTTACAGTGCTTTAACCCATGACCAAAGAATGATAGGGATTTAATTCCAACCACTGGCCTACATGATATCTTAGTAAATATGTCATTGTTTTAGTTAAATGGTTTGAAAAATAGATATTAATGGTAACCTAGTGGTTTTAATTTTTAGGTGTAGATATTTAATTATTAGATAACTTGTGTTAACTATATTGGTTTTGGAAAATATTAAGATATTGAAAAATAGAATTTTCACTCTTTTTTGGATTATATGATCAATTAAAAGTTAATTTTAAATCTTAAGGCATAAAAAAATCATTTTTGGATTTTCATTTCTTGAAGTGATGAATTGAAAATTGATTAATTTGCAACTGTGTGATGAAATTTTTCTTATAAATAAGAAATGTATAAAGTAATAATATTTCCTTATATTCTTATATAGTAAAATAAATCCATACCTCTATGAAAATAGTATTAAAACAAAATGTTATCATAATACCTTAATTTATGTTGAACCACTAGTATTTTAAATAATCACATATTTATGGTTTTGAGGCAATTAACTTTCAATTTATCATTCACTTTATTATGATCAATTAACAATATCATTGTTTATAACTATTTGAGCTTTTCTTTCATATTCATATCTTCACCTTCCACCAATTTTCCCCTAATTAAAATCCAAGTTATGTGACCCTTGTGTTCCACTTTCTCTCTTATTAAAATGATGTTTTATTAACCCTATTATGATATCGGATTTTCTATAAATTCATTTTCAAATATCAAACCCCTAACTACAGAGATCATGTTTAAATTAAGAGGATGAAATTTATTTAAGTTGGGTAGAATGTGACACCCAAAAATTCTAAAAGAAGAAAATTGTCTTCGATATCATGTATGTAAATCCCAAACCCTAGATTGCATGAGCTAGTGCATTATTTTATTACATTGGCATGATCATAAGAAATCAAATCTGGAAGGGCCGATCAGTTTAGTAGCCTTGGAAAAGATATATAAAACATAAGTTTTACATAAAATCTTGAAATAAAAAGTAAGCTGGTATTTACATTCAAAACACTCGTATATCTTAGAATATCCCTACAGGTCAGTCATAATATGTAAGGACCCGATCCTAGTTTCCTGGAGTCGGTGCCTTATTTGATTAAATTGGTATATAAAAAAAGGAATAAGCATCCTGAAGGATCGAGTAGTTTAGTATTATTTCAAATAAGATACATATAAAAGTTCAACTTTACATATTTAAAGGATAAACAACACTAAATTATTCTGTTCAAAACATTCAGGCCTCCTAGATTATGCTTGAAAGTCACTCATAATTTACTTCTTCATACCCTGAGAAAATGAAACATAAGGAAGGGGTGAGATCAAAGTCTTAGTAAGGGTTAACAAAACAGAAGAAGATAGTATAAACATAAGACATGGTAAGTAGTTGAAAACACATGCCTTTAATAATAAACTTATGCAGATTATGGCATGAATATGAGATAAGTAAATAATGCCATAATAAAACATAATCATGGGTATTCTACTAGTCAAATTACAAAATGAACTTCAAATACTCGCATCATAATGAGTTAATTGCATATGCCAGAAATCATAACCATATCGTCCAGGACTCGTGCTAGGACCATAAATAATAAATTTGTCAAGGCCTTGTAGCAAGACCGTATTTTGTCTCATGAGACCTACCAATGCATCGGGGGGATATATCAGGCCTCACCCATCACATAATAAGTCCAATGCATTCCTCATATTACAGGGGAAAAACATAAACAACATATACATTCATATTGAAACTATCATATGAAATGTAACTAACTTACCCCAATCATTAAACATAAAACACTAACCATTCTGAGTAATATGCAGAATGGTTTTAAAATAGTTCATCTACAATACAGTTAGTCATAAATCATTAAATAAAATATGGTATATGACTTCCTAAATTATTAAACCCAATAATACTTAAGAAACAACAAGAGTGTTGAATCAAACAAAAATACTCTTACAAAATCATTTAGCAATCTTGAGATAAATACTCTTTTATTTCAAAAGAATAGTTCTTTTAAAAAAATATTTGTATAAAACCATAATTGAAGTAAGATATTATCTTCATAATAAAATTAGTGATTTTATAAATATAATGTTTTCTAAAAATATATTAGATATTACCCTTAAAAATAGGTAAGAAGTTGATATATTCCTTTGAATCAGGTTAGTATTTTGAAATCAATTTTGAAAGTTACTTTTAAAATTTTAACTATCCATAAAATAAGGAAGGATTATGGTTGGTGTACATATATATAATACCAAAGCATAATTTATTGGCAGTTCATAAGAATACATAAGAAATTCATTGAGGTAATTAGATAATGAAAGTAACCCGAAGGAAAATGGAAGTTTGGGTGGAAAAACCCTTACCTTAACTCTAAACGTGTTCCTCTATCGAAATTAAGATCTTGGAATATGAAATTATACTTATTAATAACTTATTTAAGAACCTATTATACATATATTTAGTTTATCATAATTATGGTTAGTTCATTTATGTTCTTATTGATAAGTTATTGTATTGAATTCTGACGCTCTGGAGTGTTCATTTTCTTTATTTTCATCTTCAGTTCACCTGTTTTTAAGTTTGTGGAATGGATATAAATATCCATAATTGAAATTATATATCATTTATGAACATAAATAGGTGTTATTGGTCATTTATATAACTTTTTTACATGGAAAGATGATGAATTATTATATAGAACTTTAATGATAATTGTTTCGGTTAATTTGTGGGTTTTGATTACAACAAACTCATTTTTCATTATAACATAATACCATTTTTACAAAGAGATTATAGAATATTAAATAGGTTATATTACATATAATAATCTATTTCAATCATAATAATAATGGTTTCATGACCATAATTGATAGTGATAATTGAAATCAAAATTCTATCGTCCTTGAATGTGGAAAATTGACACATCTCGGATATAATTTGGATAAGGCACAAGTCTTGAGAGGAGTGAATGGAAGGGGGAGTGAGAGGGGGGTTTATAGTAGAGGAGAGATAGGATTTATTAATATAAAATTAATTAATTTATTATTTCCCCACAAGAGAATGAATAGTGAGTATTCCATGACCAAGAATAGTAATTTTATCATTTGAACCCGAACCACTTGGGCTAGCATCAGGAGAACATCATGCATGACTCTATAATTACCTTATAGAGCTTAATTTTTAAATTATGGTATTTCATTATTCATCAAAAATTCAAGTAATTCGGAAAAATCCCAAACATTTACCCAAAACATTTTTCAATGTGTAGAATCCAAAAATGAAGTCCATTTTTCAAAAATAATTTTCTAAATATTATTAATTTAATATTTAATTAAAATCATAATTTATTCTAAAAACAACAGTTTTAAAACATTTGTTTACATATTTTAAATCATAGGTATATCATACTTACACTTGAATATTATTTATATACTATTATAGTTAAGGTTACTATTCGTTAGGGTATACCATTATTCATAAGGGTATGTTATTATTCATAAGGGTAGTTTACTATTCACCAAAAATTACGTTTTTCTTATTGGACTCCAAATAACTTACTGATCGCAAATATGTATGTTGGATTTTTGAAATTCAAATCACAAAAGTGAAAAATTATGTTTTAAGGGTCACATAGCACTTATTATTTAATTAGGTTGTGATTTCATGTGATTATGACATATTTATAAGAAATGAATTTCCAAAAAAAAAATTGGGTCGTTATATTCTCCCCTCCTTACAAAAATTTCGCCCTTGAAATTTCATTTTACAATCGAGGCCAAGAATAGGTGGGGGTACTTTTCCTTAATTTATTCCTCCAGTTCCCAAGTTAACTCTTCGTACTGATGGTTTCTCCATAGTACCTTGACCATATTAGTAGTCTTGTTGTATATAAATTTGTCTCTACGATCCAAGATTTTCATTGGCTGCTCCTCATAGGAAAGATCATCCTCTAAATGTACCTCTTCTGAAGAGAGTACATGTGAAGGGTATGGTATGTACTTCCTTAAGAGGGATACTTAAAAGATATCATGTACATTCGACAAGGTAGGTGGAAATGCCGAATGATAGGCCACATCTTTTACTCGATCAAGGATCTCAAATGGGCCGATATACCTGGGACATAGATTTCTTTTCTTCCCAAAATGCATGACCATCTTCCATGGAGATATGTATAAAAATACCAAGTCTCCAACTTCGAACTCATGGTATCATCGATGGTTTTCCGCTTAACTCTTCTGTTGACTTTGGGATGCCTTGATATGTTGTCAAATGGTGTTCACCTTCTCCGCCATTTCTTCAACGAATTCTGGTCCTAGAAGATTTCTCTCACTAACTTCATCCCAACATGTCGGTGTTCTACACCTTTTCCCATAAAGGGCTTCATATAGTTCCATTAGGATGCTCGAGTGGAAACTGTTGTTTTAGAATAATTCAACCAGTGGAATATATTGGTCCCATCCTCCTTTGAATTCCATAGAACATGCTCTCAACATGTCTTTAAGTGTCTGAATAGTCCGCTCAGATTGGCCATCAGTTGGAGAATGATAGGCCGTACTGAAGTGTAGTTCAGTGCTTAAATCATATTGAAGACCTTTCCAGAACTTTGAGGTGAATCTAGGATCATGGTCAGATACAATAGAGAGTGGTAATCCATACAGACTTACCACTTCTTTGATGTAAGTCTGTGCAATTTGATCCAATGAAAAGTCATCTCAAATCACGATAAAGTGAGTTGTCTTTGTAAAACGATTCACAATGACCCATATAGCATTTTTTCCTCTACATGTCCTTGGAAGTCCAGTGAAAAATTCCATGTTAATGTTCTCCCAATTCCATGATGGTATGGGTAGTGGTTTCATCATCCCCTTAGACTTTTTCCACACATCCTTCACTTGTTGACATACCAGGCACTTTGATGTATATTCAGCAATCTCACTTTTCATATTATTCCACCAAAAATTTTCTTAGAGATCTCAATACATCTTTTTTATAACAATATGTATAGAGAAATTAGAGTTATGATCATCATCCAGCAGTTCTCTCTTTAGCTCAGAAATAGCGGTAACACAAAGCCTCTTCCCAAATTTCAAAATTACTTCTTCATATGTAAAGTAAGTCAACTTCCCATCATTTATAGCTTTAATTTTCTTTTGAAACTCCTCATCATTAGCCTGATAACTTTTTATCCTCTCTATTAAATAAGTTTGGGAAACCATTTGAAAAATTAGTTATGTTCTAACTTCCTTGATAATTATCATATCCATATTTACTAGATTCATGAACATAGGATCCCTTTCAACTCTTATCTTGTTCATAATTCCATCGTCGTTTCTACTCAAAGCATCTTCTATCTTATTTTCTTTCCCCGGGTGGTAGTGTATTGTGTAATCATAATCTTTGAGTATATCAATCCAACTCCTTTATCTCATGTTGAGTTCTTTTTGTGAGAATATATACTTCAAACTCTTATGGTCTGTATATATCTCACATTTTTCTCCATAGAGTTAATATCTCCAAATCATCAGAGCAAATATTACCGCTGGTAACTCAAGATCATGAGTTGGATGGTTTTTTTCATGAATTTTTAGCTACCATGATGCATAGGCAATCACTCGATCATTTTACATAAGGACACAACCAAGTCCTTTATTTGATACATCGCCATAGATCACAAACCCCTCATTCTCGGATGGTAGGGTTAGGATCGAAGAATTTACTAACCTCTGATTCAATTCTTCAAAACATTCTTCATATTACTTTTTAAATTCGAAATTAACTCCTTTTCATGTGATATTGGTCATTGGGTTGGCTAAACGGGTGAAGTTCTGAATGAAACGCCGATAATAACCTATTAAACGAATAAAACTACTTACCTCAGTTACGTTCATTAGAGTAGGCCATTATTGCATGGACTTTTTCATCGTAGGATCTATAGATATTCCATCCCTAGAGATAATGTGTCCTAGAAAGGAAATTTATTGGATCCAGAAATCACACTTTCTAAACTTCCCATATAATTTATTTCTTCTAAGGGTCTTCAGAATAGTGCGCAAGTGATTTTCCTGATCTTCATGGATTTTAGAGTATACCAGGATATCATCAATAAACACCACTACAAAGTCATCAAGATATTCCTTCAAGACTATGTTCATGAGATCCATGAAAATATATGGTGCATTAGTTAGTCCAAAATGAATTACTGTAAACTCATAATGCTCATACCTGGTTCTAAATTCCGTTTTTGGAATGATTTATTTCCTCACAAGCAACTGATGATATCCAGATCATATATCAATCTTAGAAAAAAAATGGGCTCCATGAATTTGATCAAATAAATCATCAATTTTTGGCAGAGGATACTTATTCTTTATTGTAATCGCATTGATTTCCCTGTAATCAATGTACAGCCTCATTGATCCATCTTTCTTCTTGACAAAGAGGACAGGGGATCCCAACAGAGAAAAACTAGGTTGAATAAATCCTTTATCACTCAATTCCTCTAGTTTCTTCTTTAGTTCCACTGACTCCACAGTGGCCATTCTATAAGGGGTCATTGATATGGGCCTTTAACCAGGAATTAAGTCAATGGAAAACTCAATTTCCCACTCTGTAGGACGTCCGGGTAAATCCTCTATAAAGAAATCAATATATTCTTGCACAATAGGTACATATTCTATTTGAAAATTCTTTTCCTCACCCATAGTTGTTTCATTCTATTCCTCTAAAATAATTGAATTTAGTAGAGCTACTAGGGGTGGATCTAGATGATAATCAAATAGAGAGGTTTCTTCTCTAAAGATAAGGGATTCTACACCATTCTTAAGGATTGTAACATCCTTCCTCTTGCAATAGATCTTCGCATCATAAATTGATAGCCAATTTATATAGAGAATTATATCATATTAAACCTTTGGTACGATGATAAGGTTAGAAACTAAAGAACTTTTATGTGTCATGGGGGTGAGTAATCGACATGCCTTTTTTGCAATGATACATCCACTAGGATTTTTAACTGATAACTCCTTTATTAAATTAAATAGTACATATCTAATTTTCTTGGAAAACTAGGAAGATATAAATGAATGAAATGATCTAGAATCAAATAAAGTATTGGCTAAATTTGATGAAATGATTAAAGTACCTGCCACCACATCATTTGGAACTTCAATATCAGCAGTTGTGATCGCATAAGCTTGTCCCTTCTCCCTTGGCCCTTTTTGTGCCATGTTTCCTTGACGCTTTGGAAAATCATTAACATAGTGTCCCATATCCCAACAATTATAGAATTGAACATCACTATCCTCTTTATTTCCCCTAAAATTACCAGCAATATGGCCTTTCTATCCACATTTGAATCATACTTATTTTCCCATTAAGCAGGAACCAAGGTGTTTCTTTCTACAATTATCAAAGGGTAGAAATTCAACTCTTCCCTTATTCCCTGATTCATTGTTTCCTTTCCCAGAGTTTTTAGTAGCCCTCTTATTCACTTTATATCCCTTAAAGTCATAAGACTTGGATAATTCTTATTTTGTCTTGATATTACATGAAACTATATCCCCATATGATGAAAAACTATGGGATACCAGTGCCCGTAGGAGGAATGGATTTATGCCATCAAATAATTGATCAATTTTTCTACTTGGATTTCATATACAGTCCATAGCATGTCTTGCTAACCTTGTGAATTTGGCTTCATACTGGGCAACATTTTCATCCTCTTTTTACCTCAGATTAAATAATTTTCTCTCCATATCTTCTCACTACTCACGAGGAAAATATTTTTCTAATAAGATTTCCTTAAAATCCCTTCATTCCATCTCTTTTATCTCTTCCTCCTCCATTGTGTTTTGGATTATTGACCCCCACTGATCTGCATCTACTGATAGACATCATACTACCATGACAACCTTCTCTCTTTCATTATATCCCAAAGCGAGAAATATCTTCTCAAGGGAACATATCCACTGCTCTGCTATAAACGGGTTTGTAGTCCCATTGAATGATGGAGGATGTTGTCACATAAAGAGATCTATCCAAGACCCTCCACGTGGTGGATCTGGATGATCCATATGGGTAAGGTTATTATTCATAACCACAGTAAGTTTTCACAGTATAGTTATGAGTTGCTCAGCACCAGTCACATCACCCGAAGCAACATCATTATCTTGCGTCGGAGGAAAATCCCTACAAGGGACATGTGCATTCGTGAAGTTTCCATTCCTTACACTAGGCTCCATTTCTAAATAATTTCAAACACAAGATTAGGGGATAAATCATAATTTATAATCTCAATGTAGAAAAATACTTAGCATAAATTGAAATTCTATGCATAGCTAACCTATTAATCAAAAACATGGTATCTTTGAGGAAAAATTTACATTTAAATCCTTAATAAAGGATTGTAAAGAAAAAATGAATTATCCTAAGCATATCCCTCGGGATTTTAATAAACAAGAGTGCATCAAGGCTTATTATTGTATACCAGGATACCCCACGTCAAGCCTGAAACTCCTTGTCAGAGCTTTCACTCATAGGTATATCTGTGCTAGATCCACCTCTACATGATCGTATCCAGACAGGGATGTATTTCTTGAATGATCCACATAATCTATTCCTTACCAAAAATCTAGGATGTTCTTGTATTTTTATACTCAAAGACTATCTTAGGGATTATTCCCTAATCCGCATTTTCTAAATCTAGTTTCCAAGTTTTCTACTAAACATCCTCTGATACCAAATGTAAGGACCTGACCCCAGTTTCCCGGAGTTGGTGCCTTATTTGATTACATTAGTATATAAATAAAGTAATAATAATCCTGAAGGATCGAGTAGTTTAGTATTATAGGAAACAAGATACATACATAAGTTCAACATTACATATTGAAAGGAAAAACAACACTAAATTATTCTACTCAAAACATCCAGGCCTCCTATATTATGCCTGAAATTAACTCATAATTTACTTCTTCATACCTTAAGAAAATGAAATATAAAGAAGGGGTGAGCTCAAAATCTCAATAAGGGTAAACAAAACAGCAGAAGATAGCATAAACATAAGACATGGTAAGTAATTGAAAACACATGCCTTTAATAATAGACATGTACACAATATGGCATGAATATGAGATAAGTAAATAATGCCATAATAAAACATAATCATGGGTATTCAAATAGTTGAATAACCAAATGAACCTCGAATACTCACATCATAATGAGTTAAGTTCATATGTCGAACATCATAACCATACCGTTCAGGCCTCGTACTAGGACCATAAATAATAAATTTGTCAAGGCCTTGTGCCAAGACCATAGTTTGTCTCACGAGACCTACCGATGCATCGAGGGGATATAGAGGGCCCCACCCATCACATAATAAGTCCAATGAATTCCTCATAAGATTAGGGATAAACATAAACAACATATACATTCTTACTGAAACTTTTATATGAGATGTAACTAATTTACCTCAATCATAAAACATAAAACACTAACCATTCTGAGTAATATGGAGAATGTTTTTAGGATAGTTCATCCAGAATAGATTTATTAATAAAACATTAAATAAAATATGGTATATGAATTCATAAATGATTAAACCCAATAATACATAAGAAACAACAAGAGTGTTTAATCAAACGAAAATACTTTTATAAAATCATTTAGCAATCTTGAGATAAATACTCTTTTGTTTGAAAAGAAGAGTTCTTTTAGAAAATTATTTGTATAAACCGAGAAGTGAAGTAAAGTATTATTTTCATAATAAAATTATTTATTTTATAAATATAATTCTTTGAAAAAATATATTATAGATTACCCTTGAAAATAGGTAAAAAGTTGATATATTCCCTTGAATCGGGTTTGTATTTTGAGATCAATTTTGAAAGTTCCTTTTTAAAAGTGTAACTATCCATAAAATAAGGAAGTATTATGGTTGGTGTACATATATATAATACCCAAATAGAATTTATTAGAAGTACATAAGAATAAAAAATAATTCCATTGAGGTAATTAGACAAAGAAAGTAACCTGAATGAAAATGGAAGTTCTGGTGGAAAAACCATTACCTTAACTCCAAACGTGTTCCTCTCTCAAACTTAAGCTCCTGGAATATGAAATTATACTTATTAATAACTTATTTTAGATCCTATTATACATGTATTTAGTTTATCATAATTATAGTTTTTTTATTTATGTTCTTATTGATAAGTTATTGTATTGAATTCCGTCTCTCTGGAGTGTTCATTTTCTTTATTTGCATCTTTAGTTCACCTATTTTTAAGTATGTGGAATGGATTTAAATATCCAAAATTAAAGTTATATATTATATATGAACATAAATAGGTTTTATTGGTCATTTATATAACTTGTTTACATGTAAATATGATGAAGTATTATAGAGAACATTAATGATAATTGTTTCGGTTAATTTGTGGCTTTTGATTATAACAAACTCGTTTTTATTTATAACTTAATACCATTTGTACAAAGGAATTACATAATATTAAATAGGTTATATTATATATAATAATCTGGTTCAACCATAACAATAATTTTTTCATGACCAGAATTGAGAATGATAATAGAAATCGAAATTCCATCATCCTTGAATGTGGAAAATTGACACATCTCGGATGATGTTCTTGTTACTAGTATAAAAGAATGTAAAAATGGGGAGATGATGATAACTTATTCCAATATCATGAAAACATTCTAGTACATATAAGGTACTATAGTCATCACAAAATTTGGATAAGCAGAGGTAATAGAAAAATAAAACAAATGAATTTGAAAGGAAAGACAAAGAATTCAAAAGGGGAATTTACCTCTTGAACCAAACTTCCTTGAGAACCTCCTTAAGGAGAGGTTTTGGTATTTTTATGAGACCAACACCTGCTGGAAGTAGGGGAGGAGGTTGGTAATGTATTTGAACAGAATTTGGAGAAGGAACAAGGCTTGAGAGGAGTGAATGGAAGGGGGTGAGAGGGGGGTTTTATAGTGGAGGAGAGAGGGGATTTTTAATATAAAATTAAGTAATTTATTATTTCCACACAAGATAAGGAAAAGTGAGTATTAAATGACCAAGAACATTAATTTTATCATTTAAAACCAAAAAAATTTGGCTTACATCAGCATAACATCATGCATGACTTTATAATTAGCTTATTTAGATTATTTTGGAAATTATGGTATTTCACTATTCATAAAAAATTCAAGTATTTCAGAAAAATCCCAAAAAATTACCCCAACCATTTTTTAACATGTAGAATCAAAAAAGGAATTCCATTTTTCAAAAATAATTTTCTAAATATTATTAATTTAATATTTAATTAAAATCATAATTTATTCTAAAAACAACAGTTTTAAAACATTTGTTTACGTATTTTAAAGCATAGGTATATCATACATACACATGAATATTATTTATATACTATTATTGGTAAGGTTACTATTCATTAGGGTATACCACTATTCATAAGGGTTTTTTACTATTCATAAGGGTATGTTACTATTCACCAAAAATTAAGTCTTTCTTATTGGACTCCAAATAACTTATTGATCGCAACTATGTATGTCGGATTTTTGAAATTCACATCACATAAGTGACAAATTATGTTTTAAGGGTCACATAGCACTTAGTAGTTAATTATGTTGGGATTTTATGTGATTATGACATATTTATAAGAAATGAAATTCCAAAAAATAATATTTGGTCGTTACATAATATACCTCTTCGCATCCTGGGGAAAACAAAACATAATAAAGGAGTGATATTAGATGTTTAGTAAGGATAAACAATATAGATAAATTTATCGTAAATAAGCATAAACTTTTAAATAAAGGTATAAAATTGAAACAAAATCATTTTAAACATAACCATGAGCATAATATAGCAATAATAAATCAAGTAATTTCATTTAAACAATTACATGGATATTCTAATAGCTGAATAATCACATGTAATATTAATAATTAGTCTCATATATAGGGAATTCATAATATCAAAAGTCAAAACTATACTATCAATTCCTCATGTCAAGACCATACATAAATGGGTAAAAACTAAAACTATATTGTCTCGTGAGACATAATAATGAAATGAGGGGCTATAGCGGGCCCCTCTCATCACTTACTAAGTCTAATTCATTCCTCTTGTAAAATTGGTAAAACATAACCAACATAAACATTTGTATTAAAACTAGCATATGAAATCATAATACATTATCTATAAACCATGAATGGTATAAAAGGATCATATCTATAGTTAAACTATTCTTAAACCCATCAATACAATATGATAGTTTTTATAATATGAAATCAACATTAATTAAACATAAGATTCAATAAAGGATGTTGACATAGATGAAACTGTTTTAATAAAATCATCAGAAACTTATTTAGATAAATACCCCTTTTATTGAAAATAGTTATTTAAAATGACATAAAATTTAAAAAAAATCATTGAAAATAATCGAGTAATATTGTAAATAAAACTTCAAAAATGTTAAGTAATCACAATGGTGGAAAAATATGCTCGCACAGTGTAAGTTAAAAAAACATTCTTCTCATACTTTGTCAAAAAATTCAAACAAAGTACCTTATAAGGAAAACAAAAAAAATATTCCTTTTATAAAATAGAACATGGGTAAAAATATATTTAAACAATTTTAAAATAATAGTAATAATGTTTTGAAATAAATTTTTAAGAAACATGGATATGGATGATAAATATTTCCCAGTAAATTCTTACGTAAAAGGAATCCCAAATAATTAAGAGATTACAAAATTAATCATTACCTCATACTCTCCTTTAGTAGAGGGTGTTTTAAACTCCTTTATAATGGTTAAATAATGTTTTTAAGTTATACCAAAACTATATAACTTATTTATGATATCATATATGTTTCTCTTATATAAGTTTCTTAATAATATTTCATTATTATCATTATTTCAGGCGTGAACTGCTTTATTTTCCAATGTTTATTTTTTCATGTAAGTCTTGTTTCTTATATATAGGACACATATTATTCATATCCAAAATCGTGTTAAGTTAGTATATATTATATTCATTCATTATATACATTTTTATTACCATTATTAAATGGCTGTATTGGAGTATGAATGTCATCGTGTTGTGGAGATAGTTGGTCGTACGTACGCACAAACGATGGTATCATTCCTTAATGTTAAATGGTAGAGTTATATGGAATATGAATTATACAGTAACAATATCATTCCTTATTTATTATTTACATCCATTATATACATTTTTATACCAATAAAAATAAAGTATACACGAAAAATAATTTACACCATGATGTCGAGATGGTAAGTCGTACGTACGCACGCATGGTGATATTTTTTCCTAGGATAGTTAAAAGGAGGAATATAGTAGTACCATAATCATAAAAACATCTATGAATATATTATATTTTATAGTTATTACTTTAGTTTGAAAAAACATTGGAAATAAAGAATAAGTAGAAAAGAACTTTGAAAGAGTTGGTAAAACAATTACCTCTTTGTTGAGTGTCACTTTTTGATTTGCACAAAAGGACTCCTTAGGTTGGATTTCTGTCCAAAGTTTGGCCTATAAGATGAATTAATGGAAGTTTGTAGGATAAATGGGTAGGGTTTGGGCAAAGAAAATGAATTTAGAGGTGTGAATAATAGAGGATAGATTCTCTTTTATAAGAGATGGGAGGGCCACTTTTGGGAACTCCAAAACTATTAATTTAATATAAATTTATTTTATACTTAAAATAGCTCCAATGTGTGTTCATACAATGGTAATATGAGGATAGGTCTAAATACTTTCAACCAATAAAATTTAAACATTCTTTTATTTTCTTTTTAACCTTATCATTTTCATTTATCCATAATTAATTTATTAAATTCTAATTTTGGTAATAATATTCTAAATATTAAAAGTTTATAAATATTTGCTTATATGGTGTCAATTTTCCATAAATGGAAAATTTATTATATTTTAGACCTTATAATTATAAATTTTTATTTTTTAAATATTTTTATGAATTTTAAATAATTTAATAAAATGTTATTTTTATAAAATATCAATACTATCAATTGTGACACTATTTATTACTTTGACTTAAATTAAGATCTAAAAAGAAAAATAACTTTTAAAAAACAATAAAATATACTCTTAACATGTCATAGTCACATAAAATTTGTGGAGAACCTTAATTAATTAAAATTATATTTTTTTAATATTTTAAATCTATTTATTTGAAATTTCTATTAATAAAATAATTTATAAATCGCTATTGTGTCATCAATAATGGTAATTATTTGACCTATAAATATTATAAATAAATTACAATGATATAGGTAATTGTTTTAGATTTCCAGAAAAAAAAAATTTAAATCCATTTCATCTCCTGGTTATCCTTATATTATAATTAATATACTTATATGAAACGGGAGTGTCGCATTTTGTCACATTCTTTGATTTTTATAATATTTATGTCACATTTATGTAAAATTTTCCATCAAATGATTCCATTTAAAATATTAGGTGATAAGGGTCTAATTTAGTCATCCAATAGTATTTTTACATGTGTGAGGGTAAATCTATAATATTATTTTTAAATTTAATTACCTAATTTACCTTTAACTATGGTAAACAAATATAAATTTACTAAAGTTACTATTCACAAAAAATTAAGTTAATCCTATTGGATCACAAATTTTATACAAATTACAACCATGTGTTTCCATTTTTCAAAACCCAATTTACATAAATGAGAAAATTATGTTTATTGATAATCATACAGATGTGCTGGGAAATCAGGGTAAAAAGATGTTCCAAAGTTCAATAAATTTTTATATATAATACTGTTATAAAAATGATTCTAATGACCTATATTGGATAAATATAAATATTAATTATCTATATTTACTTTAAGATCAATTTTAAAAAAATAATTTTTTAAATGAAAAAGTCAATTTTTTAACAATAAAGCAGTATTTTTTACTATTCATAAAAAATTAGTCTTTTTATAAAAATACCAAAATTTCACCCAAAGTTAATTTTTATATTCTGAAAAAAAATGTCTACATTTAAAAAAATTATAAATTTAATGATGTGGATAATACTATTCATAAACACTTTTAAAATGGCTATTTTGATAGATCAGGGTGTGCTTGAACTCGATGTACCATGCATTGTAATCTAATGAATTATTGAAAAAGAAACCTACCGTGGAAGCTTGAGGTGTTGCATTCTTTCCTCTATCAAAAATTTCATCCTCAAAATTTCCATAATATCACTTCGTGAAAAGGTTTAGGTGGTTATTCATCATAATTTCTTTAGATTTCAACATCACCTATTTCATTTTATGGTTTCACTAAAGAACCTTTACGAGTACTATCATATGATTCCTAAACATCTTTTCTCTAGTATCATGAATATTGATAGGCTCTTCAAAGTTAGATAGATCAGGTTCCAAATCTACTTCTTCATAGGTGACTATATGTGTTGGGTCTAGAATGTATTTCCTTAATAGTGACACATGGAGAACATCAGGAACATTATAGAGACTTAGTGGCATTGCTAAATGGTAATCTATATGTCCAATTTATCCTAGAATTTCAAAAGGTACAATGTACCTTTGACTTAACTTACCCTTCTTACCAAAACTTATAACACCCTTCCATGGAGATACCTTCATTAAATCATGATCTCACACTTGAAACTCCAAATCCTTCTTTCAGTTATTGACAAAACACTTTTTCCTACTTTGAGCAACTTTAATATGGGTTTGAATAATCTTCGCATTTTCCATTGTTTCCTCAACAAGTTCTAGTCCTTTTACTTTTCCTTCACCAACATCATTATAATAAGTTTTTCTATGAAATCTATTTTTATATAACACTTTATATGGAGCCATCTAAATACTTAAATCAAAGCTATTGTTATAGGAAATTTCCACTTAAAGTAAATAATGATACCACAAACCTATAAATTCTAGTGAGAAAGATCTCAAAATGTCTTATAAACATTAAATAGTCCTTTATAATTGTCTATAAGTTTGAGGGTGGTAGGCAGTGCTCAAATAAAGCTCAGTATCTTGGTCCTTCTGAACACTTATCCAGAATCTTGATGTAAAACAGGGATCATAGTTAAAAACAATCAATAGGGGTACACCATGAAGTCTTAAAACCACATTAATGTAAAGTCTTGTTGAATGTTCAAGTAGTAAATATTCTCTTATAGCAAGAAAATGTGAGGATTTGGTAAGACGATCAATAGTAACCCATATCACATCATTTTATCTAGAATTATTTGGTAGGCCCATTATAAAGTCTGTCGTAATATCATCCCATTTCCACATAGGTATTGGAATAGGTTGCATGACTCCTCTAGGATGTTTTCTTCCAGCCTTTACCTATTGAAAAACCAAACATCATGAAACATAATCAGAAGTATCCCTCTTCATATTGTCCCACCAAAAATGTTCTTTAAAATCTGTATACATCTTAGTGATACCATGGTGTATAGAGAAATTGGAGTTATGTGCATCATACAATAATTTTCTTTTTAGTTAAATAATTGAAGGAACTTAAAGACTCTTCCCAACTTTCAAAATAAAATCTTCATATAAGAAGTCAATCAATCTCCCATCATTCACAACATTAATTTTCGTTTAAAGATCCTCATCATTTGACTGATAACTTTTATCTTTTCCAATAAAGATAGTTTTGCAACCATTTTAAAAATTAATGATATTTCACCTTCCATGGTAATTCCCAAATACATTTTTACTAGATCCATAAACATAAGATCCATTTCAACTATTGTTTTTTTTTATAGATCCATAGTCCTTCCTACTCAAAACATCTTCCACCTTATTTTACTTATTTGGGTGGTATTGTATTCTGAAATCATAATCCTTAAGTACTCAATCCATCTCCTTTGTATTATATTAAGTTATTTCTGTGAGAAAATATATTTCAAACTATTTTGATTAGTATATATCTCACATATTTCACCATAGAGATAGTGACTCCATATCTTCTAAGAAAAGATTATTGTAGCTAACTCAAGATCATGATTTGGGTAGTTTTTTCATGAATTTTTTATTGTCTTGATTCATAATCAGTAACTCTATCATTCTATATAAGAACAAAACTAAACTTGTTTCTTGATGCGTCAATATAAATAACAAACCAATCAATTAAATATAGTAAACTCAATATTGTAGTGTTGACTAATATTCTCTTAAAATATTCAAAACATTATTCACACTTTTTTTCCCAAACGAATTTAACCCCCTTATGTGAGAGATTTGTTAATGGGTTAGCCAGTCAGTAAAACTTATGGGAAAATGCTGATAGTGACCTGCTAAACCAATAAAAATTCGTGCCTCAGTTATTATCATTGGAAATTTTCCTTCTTGGATTGCCTTTTTATTTACAGGATCAACAGAGATCCTATATTTAGAGAAAATATCGCCAAGAAAAGAAATTTTCTGAATCCAAAATTCACACATTCTAAGTTTCCCATATAGCTCATTTTTTATAAAAGTCGTCAGAACATTCCTTAAGTGATTATCATAGTCTGTGTAGATTATAGACTATACTAAGATATAATCAATAAATACAACTATAATATCATGAAGATATTCCTTTAAAACTACGTTCAATTGATCCATGAAGAAAAAGGGTGCATTAGTCAGTCCAAACAACATTACTCTAGACTCGTACTGTCCATACCTGGTTTGTAATGTTGTCTTTGTAATATCTTTACTTTTTACACAAAATTGATGATATCTAGAATGAAGGTTAATCTTAAAAAATATTGAGCTCCATGAACTTGATCAAACAAATCATCAATGTGAGGTAGAGGATAATTTTTCTTTATTGTAATAGCATTGATTTCTCTATAGTCAATACATATCCTCATTGATCCATCATTCTTCTTAACAAAAAGAATTGGGGCTCCCCATGGAGAAATACTAGGTATAATAAATCCCTTATTACTCAACCCCTATAGTTTTTTCTTCACTTATATTAATTCCACATTGGGTATTATATAAGGAGTCTTTCATATTAGTCTTGCATCAGGGATTAAGTCAATAGAAAATACAACTTCCCACTCAAGAGGATATCTAGTTAAGTCCTCTAGAAATACATCAATCTATTCTTGTACAATAGGTACACCATCAATTTGAATATTATCAGGTTTTATCTACTCTCCCCCCCCCCAATAATTCCATTTAGAAGAGATATATTTGGTGGATGGAGAAAATAATCATATGATGATGTTTCTCCTCTAAAAATAATGGATCCTACATCTTCCTCACAAATCATAACTTCCTTCTTCTTGAAATAATTTTTCGCATAATATTTTAATAGATGGTCTATACTGAGGATTATATTGAATTCAGCCATAGGTTTGATAATAAATTCAGTATATAGAGCACGTTTATATTCTATAATGGGAACTATCTAACACATCTTTTTTGCAATGAGACATCCCTTAGGGGTTTTGACTAACAAATCCCTTGTTGATGTGAATTGAAAATATCTAATTTTAAAAAAAATAGGAAGATATAAAAGAATATGATGATCGATAATTAAACAAATAAATAGATAAATTTGGGGACAAAATTAAAGTACTTACCACCACATAATTATAAAATTCAACCTTAGATGTTGTGATCACAAAATTCTATCCTTACTCCCTTGGCCTTTTCTTAGGAATGTTTTTTTGATGCTTGGTACAATCATTTAAATAATTTCACATCTCTTTACAATTATATCAATGAACATTGGTATCTTTTTTCTTCCCATTGCAATCACGATCTTGGTGGACTTTTTCTTTATACTTGTAACGAACACTCATCCCCTTTAGGAAAGTACCAGGGCGTTTATTCCCACAATTACCATAGTGTGGAAATTAAAATTTTACCTTCTTCCTCATATTTTATTTTCTACATTGTTTAGAAACCCTCTTATTCTCTGGATTTACTTTAAAATTAAAAGACATAGATAATTCTTTTTCTATCTTGATAGCACATGAGACTATATATTTGAATGATGAGAAAGATTGTGATACCAATGCTAGTCGGAGGAATGGTTTTAATCCTTCAAAGAATAAATCTGTATTACTTCTTGGGTTATGTATGTAGTCTGCGACATACCATTCTAACCTTGTGATGTCAGCTTCATACTTGGAAACATTATCTTCCTACTTCTTCATCAAACTCAGAAATTGCCTTTCTATATCTCTTTATTGATCATGAGAAAATAATTTTTCTAGGAAGAATTTTTTTAAATTCCCTCCATTCTATATTTTATACTTTTTCATATTCCTTCTTGTTCTGAATTAATAACCACCATTGATCTGCATCTCTTGAGAGATGATAAACTATCATGACAACTTCTTCCATTTCGTTGCTCCCCAAATCAAGAAATATTTTCTTTATGGAACATTTCTATTTCTCATCTACAAATGGATTTGTACACCCATAGAATTATGGGGGCTATTGTATCATGAATTGGACTAATATTGATCCTCCTCATTTCGGAATAGGCTACACCATATGGGTAAGGTTATTATTCATAACCTATGTTAGTTTTCCCAATATAGTTATAAGTAATTCAGCACCAATTGCAGCACTTTATTCAACATAATTATCTTATATAGGATGGAAATCCCTACATGGATTACATGAATTGATAATATTTACATTTCTTTCAATAGGTACCATTTATAAACAATGAAATTCACTAGATTAGGTTATGAATCATAATGAGTAATTTCAAAATATTTAACATAAATTGAAAAAAATATGCATATCTAATCTCATAATAATAATTATAGTTTCATTGGGTACATATATACTTTTAAATCCTTCATAATGGTTCGTAATGAAAATATTATTTATCTTAATCATATCCTTCAGAAGTGTCAAACTAGGTGTGATGTAAGGCTCATTGTTGTGTACCAGGTTATCCTTATTCAATCCCAGAACACCTTTTCAAAGTTATTACATCCAGGTACATATATTCTAGAACCATGTCCACTTTTAGTATCCATACAAGGATGTATTTTCTAGGAATACCCACATAATCACTACATTACTAAAATTTTAGGTTGTTCTTCTATACTTATCCTCAAATTATATCTTAGAGCAGTGTTCCCCAATTAAAGTATTTTCTAAATATAATTAAAACGGTTCTTACTAAACTTCTTCTGATACAAACTATAATTACTTGACCCCAAATACTCAGTGACATTGAATTATTTTATTACATTGGCATGATTAAAATAAATCAAATCCTGAAGGACCGATCAGTTTAGTAGCCATGAAAAAACTAGATGCCAACATGAGTTTTACATTAAATTATGAAATAAAAACTGACATAGTATTTCCATTGAAAACAATCATATATTTTAAACTATACCTGTAATTCAATCACAATATACCTCTTCACATCCTTGGTAAAATGAAACACAATGGGGTGATCTCAGATTCTCTCAGTATGGATAAAAAATATAGTAGAATATATTATAAATAAGCATAAACCTTTAAGGAATTATATAAAATTGAAACAAAAGACTTTTCAAAATAAACTTGTGCATAATATGGAAATAATTAATCAAAAAATCCATTTAAACATTTACAGGTATATTCTTCTAGCTGAATGATCACATGTAATATCAACAACTAATCTCATAAAGAGGGCATGCAAAATTTCGAACATGATAACCATTCTTTTAGGGCCTCAGGACAATACTATATATAAACAGGTAATAACCCAAAATAGGTTGTCTTATAAGACCTACTGATGCATCAAGGGGCTATAGAAGGCCCCACCTATCACTTACTGAGTCCAATGAATTACTCTTATGAAAGAGGTAAAACATAACCAACATAAACATTCATATTAAAACTAGCATGTGAAATCTTAATAAATTATCCATAAAATATTAATTAAATAAAAGTAGAACATCTATAGATAAACTATTCATAAACCCTTTAATATAATATGATAGGTTATATCATATGAAATCAACCTCAGTTAAACATAATATCCAATAATGTATGTTGGCATAAATAAAATATTTTTTAATAAAATCATTAGAAACTTCTTTAAATAAATAACCCTTTTATTGGAAAAAGTTAGTTAAATTACCATACAATTTAAAATGAAAATATTTTCGTTGAAAATATTTTTTTAAGATTATAAAGTAAGCTTCAAAAATATTAAGGCGTCAGGATGGTGGAAAAATCCACTTTCACCATGTTAGTTAAAAAACAATCTTCTCGTACTTTGTCAAAAAAGTAAAATAAAGTACCTTGTAAGGAAAATGACAAAAAGATTCCTTTTATAAAATAGAACATGGGTAAAATTTTTCTTTAAAAAGTTGTAAAATAATAGTAATAATGTTTTGAAATACATTATTAATAAACATGGACATGGATGACAAATTTATCCTAGTAAATTCTTATGTAAAAGCAATCCCATATAATAAATAGACTGAATATTTAACACTTACCTCATACTAGCCTTTAGTAGAAGGTGCTTTGACCACTTATATAATGTTTAGATAATGTTATTAAGTTATATCAAAATTATATCCATTATTTATGATATCATATATGATTCTATTATATTTTTTTCTTAATAATATTTCATTATTATCATTATTTCGGTCAAGAACTCTTCCATTTTCTTTTGTTTATTTTTTTATATAAGTATTGTTTCATATGAAGAGGATATATCATATACATATAAAAAATTATATTAAGTTCATAAATATTATATTAATTCATTATATGAATTTTCATAATATTCTTAAATGGTTGTAGTGGAGGGTGAATATCATCACGTGATGGAGATAGTGGGTCATACGTACGCACGAGTGATGGTATTATTCTGTAATGGTAAAGGGTATGGATTTGGATGGAATATGAATTATACATTTACAATATCATTTCATGTTTACTATTTAAATACTTTATATTCATCATTATACCCATCAAAATAAAGTATAGACGAAAAATAGTTTACACCACAACGTGGAGATGGTAAGTTGTACGTATGCACATATGATGATATTGTTTTTCATATGATGGGTAAATGGAAGAATATGGTTGTCCCATAATGATGAAAAAATATCTTCGTATATTATATTCTAAATTTATTACTTTATTATGGAAACATCTTTAGAAAAAAAATAGTATAAGAAGAAAAGAACTTTTAAATATTTGTTAAAACAATTACCTCTTCTTCAAATGTCTCCATTTGATTTGCACAAAAGGACTACATTGGTTGTCTTTCTTCCAAAATTATGACCTCTAGGCTGAATTGAGTAAATTTTGGAGGATAAATGGGTAGGTTTTTTTTGATCCACGTGGATTTGGATGTTTGAATAATAGATAATGAGAGGTTTCTTTTTATAAGAGAGTGGAGGGACACTTTTAGAAACTCCTAAACTATTAAATTAGTATAAATTTATTTTTGATTTCAAACATCTCCAAAGTGAATTTTTTTTAACATAATATGAGGATACATCTAAATTGTTTCAAGAAATAAAATGTATACATGATTGGATTTTATTTTTCATGTTATCATTTTGATCTATCCTTAATTATTCTATTAAATTTTAATTTTGGTAATAATATTCTAAATATTAAAAGGTTATAAAATATACTTATATTGAGACAATTATCCCTAAATAGAACATTTATGATATTTTAGACCTTACAATTATCAATTTATAGTTTTTAAATATTTTTTTTAATTATAAATAATTTAATAAAAAAATTATAAAATATCAATAGTGTCAATTTTGAAACTATTCCTTACTTTGAATTAAATTAAATAGAAATAGAAATATAATTTGGAAAAAAACCATTGAATATTCTCTTAAAATATCATATTAACCTCGAAAATGTGAGTGTGACATTTCGTCACATTAGATAATTTTTATAATATCTATGTCATATTCAACTAAATTTGTAAATTAAATGATTCCTCTTATAAAATTTGATTGTGAGGGTCTAATTTATTCATCCAATATGAATTTTACATGTGTTAGGGTAATTTTTTTAATATTATTTTTACCTTTAATTAGTCGATTTACTTTTAACAATGGTCAATAAATAAAAAAAAATCCAAATTTAATATCCACCAAAAGATTAAATTGATCTTATTAGATCATAAATTTCATTATAATTATATCCATGTATGTATATTTTTTAAAATTTATTTCATAGAAATGGGAAAATTGATTTTAAGATTAATCATACTGATGTGGTGGGAATGCATGTAAAAATAGAATTCAAAAGTTCAGTAATTTTTACATCTAATTCTATTAAAAATATGATTATAATGAGCTAAATTAAATTAATATAAATATTATTTATATATTTTTACAATAAGATCAATTTAAATTGAAATAAATATTTACATGAAAAAAATAGTTTTTTAACAATAATGCAGTATTTTTTACTATTCATCAAAACTAGAATCTTTTTAGAAAAATACCAAAATTTCACCATAAGTTAATTTTGATATTCCGAAAAAAAAAATTCTATTATGAAAAAATATATAAATTTTATTATGTGCTTAATACTATTCATAACTTTTTTTTAAATGTCTATTTTGATAGATCATGGTGCGCTCGAACTGATTGTTGTGTGCAGCGTAGGATAATGAATTATTTAAAAAGAAACGCACCATGGAAGTTTGAGGTATTACAATGTATGACATGAAAAACCAAGATTAAAATATAATATAACACCCCAATACATTATAATATATTTATTTTAGAATAAATTAAATTTTTCTGATACCCTATGATTCACTTAACACCGGGATTAAAAAAACGCTATACTTCGGTAAAAAATTATTTAAAAATGGCCATTATAAACTAGATATTAAGTTGGAGGATATGAATAAAACCAACTAAATTCAGAAAAATATATATTTTACACATGTTCATTTTTTATAAATTGATTATAAATAATAAATATCATTTGAAAGTAAAAAAAGAAATATTTTCTGAAAAAAAAAACTAACTTTTTTCTAAAAAATGGTTTAATCACGCTATGCGCACATGATTTAAAATTAATTTATACCATTTTTAGATATTTTACTTAAAAAATAAAATTTATATTTAAAATAGACATATCAAAATTAACTTAGGGATATTATTTGTATTCTTTCAAAATATTTCAAATTTCATTGAATAGTGAAAAATAATGAATTTTAATTAAAAACATCATTTTTTAACAATATATAATGTTAAATTATATATTTAATTGATTTTAAAATAAAATCAGTTCAATTTTATATCAATTAATAAAATTTATTACATTGGATTAATTTTCATATAGAATTTTGATATAAAACATTGAAAACTTTTGATTATTTCCCCTTTAAAAACACTATTTCTCATCACATCGAGAGGATTAATTTTAAATAATATTTTTCTACTTCTATGAATGGAATTTTTAAAATATGATAACATATTTTTAATCATAATATTTTATATTATGTAATAATTTTAACTTAATTTTTCACCAAAATGAATTGTGAAAGAAGGAAAAAGTAATTATCATAGTTAAGGTAAAAATGGATTTAACTGGGGTTAAACTTAAAATATATGGGTTAAAATGAACTAAAACATTTCTAAAAAATATTTTATGGAAATATTTCAACAATAACATGAATAATTCTATATAATGATATATTTTTTAAGCTTTTGGAAAGTGTAAAATGTGGGTACATCATTCTCTTTCCAAAATTTTCAATTGTGTCACTCACCACACTTATAAAAGTTCACCCCATATCCTCTATTCTTTAAAACTTCACACTCTTTTTCATAAAATACCTACCAAAATAACTTTTAAACTTTCCTCCTTACATCCTAGACTCTTTATTTAGGGAAGAAATGTAACCTAAGAAGGCTTTGGTGCAAACCTAAGGAGGATACCTGAAAAAGAGGTAACGTTCTTCAATGAGAGTGTTATTTTATTTATTCCTCCACCAACTTATATTATTAATAAACTATGAAGATATACTAAAATTAGTATAATACATATACATATATTTTTTAATGTTAATTTCATGGCCTAAAACCATCCCCACATCCATCAAATTTGTTAAGAAATCATCATTATTGTGAACGATATACTATCGCGTCGTGAACTGATGTCATTAATTTTTTCATTACCACACCTCATGGTTGTGTATAATTATGGATATCAAGTATATAGATTATATTTACAACATAATTATTCCTCTGGAGTTATTACACCATTTAAATCTTTTTTACTTTCCATTACTGAGTGGATACGATAACATCGCTCCTATGTACAGTGTATTACCACCTCACAAAGTGATGTGATCCTTATTTCACTAACGCTTTACATAGAATATAATAACGATGATTTTAATAAATATATGTGATAAAAATTTAATAATTATGATATTCATAACATATTTATAATTCTTAAAATATAATATATCATTTTCTTTCTTACACTTAATGATGATAACATCGTTTTTGTACCTGTGGACTACCATCTTCACAAAAAGATGTGACTCTCTTTTCATCACCACACCACATGAATGATAAATATAAGTTTATTTAAATAAATAATAATTTAAATAGGATATTATGATTATTTTTAAAATATAAAATATTATTTACATTCTTTTCATAAGATCATTGGAAAATGGAAACATTACTTAAGCGTACCTACGGTCTACCATCTCCATGATCGTAATGTACATAATTTTTCATAACCAACTTTCATGATTGTTCTTAAAAATATAATTAATGTAAAAATATTATAATAATTGAATTATTATTATTATTTATATTATTTAATTATATAATATTTATAGGAATCATATCCTTCATGACAAAATGTGAATGATAAAATAAGGAAATTGGCACCCGAAATAATAAAAATAACAAAATATTATTAACAAATAGGGGAATATATGTTATAAAAGGATCATATATGATATTATAAATATTAATATGGTTTTTTAAAAAGTAAATAACTTATTTGAAACCTCTATACTTTAGTTTGAATCATGTTCAACCAAAAGGAAGCGTGAGATAAGGGATTTCGTCTCAATTTATATTCTATTGATGTTTATTTGTTTTTATGAACCAATTTAATTTTATATGGTTTATATACTTCCACTTTTACATGTACTATAATCATTTCATAATAATTAATTGTAATTTAAGTTTCAATTTGAATTATTACCCCTTATGAGGTTTTATATAAGAGTTTACCAATTGGTAAAGAATTTCATAACTCGATTCATTTTCATTGGGTTATATTACTTCTTTGTTGACTTTTATATTCTATGGTTATTTGTTAAATGAATAATGATTATATTATTTTTTATTTATAACTATATTATATGGATTTGTAGTTGATACACATATTTTATTCATTGATTAATTCTCACTTTAATATTGTGATCATTTTAAGTGTTTATTTCCCAATAGCATTCTAATTGAGATTGTTTATTCTTGGATTTTTATTGAAGGAAATTATTTGATCATTGTAAAATAAACCCATTATATTTTATTATCCAATTATTATTAAGAATATTTTCATGTAATAACAACATTTTTTCCCATTTTTTTATAAAATTAATGAAAAAATGTTTTTAGGATAATCCTACTTCATTTTTCTTCTTTGTCAGAAAACTATTTTCTTTCAAAACCATTTTTTATAAAAATATTTTTTAAAAATATTTTAAACTTGATCAAATGATTTATTAATGATATTTTTAACCATTTTTATTTTTTAAAATTTTTTTGGAAAGGAATATTAATTTCGTTTTTAAAATAATGGATCTTTTAATTTTACTGAAAAACTGAAAAGAATGTTTATTTTAACATGTATGAAATAAACATAATTTACATCCAAAGTTTAAAATAAATGGTTTTAAAGACTTATTTATAATCTTAAAAAATAATTTACAAAGAAAATTATATTCAATTTTTTTAACATTTAGTTTTAAAAGTGATTTTCAAAATAAAAAATATATTTTCCCCAAAAATGTTTTAAATATATTTTTATTTTGTTTCGATTAATAAAAAATAAAAACCATATATTCTTAATTTAATGAATATATATAGTATTGATTCCATTATTATTCTCTTTCTCGATGGTTTATGATTATTTTTCCCAAGGATAGTATTGACATTCACTTCCTTAATTAATTTTTATATTCAATAACAATCCCTTAAAAAGTTCACATTCCAATGATCATTGAAAATTAAACTCCCCATAAATATCCATTTTTTTCATGGGTGGGTCAATTTCTTAAACAATATACCATTTCTATATATGGTGTTCTTCATTGAAATTTGTTTTTTATCTGGTGAAATATTGATAAATCTCAATTCCTTACTCAAGATATATATTTGATGATAAGATGAATTATTTATGAATTAAATTGATTATTTGATACATGAGGAATGATTTGGAAAAGTAAGGAAAGGGTGGGTTCCAATTATAGATAGTACCTTGATTTATAGGTAGTCTCAAGGGGTGGATCATCTTGTTAGTCTTAGTTAAGAATTTAGTTATTGTTATCCATGATATACTCTATATTATATTATCTCTGCATTCATTTCATTATTAGTTAATTCATTAAATGGAATTTGTTTTAAGTTATTTACAGTGTCAAATTGATTATGCCTTATCCAATTATGATAGTAATGTTATTGATTTAATGGCATGTGTTTTATATTATTTAACTTTTCATATTGATTATTCTAGTCAAATTAATTAAATGGAATTTGTGTTTAGTTATTTACCGTTATAGGTTGACTATGATCATTGACTCATGATAGATTCTGTTGTACTTAACATTTACTGAGCATTTGATCTCATCAATATTTTGTTGCCTTTCCTGAGAATCCACTAAGAGTACTACTAATGATATGAAAGAATATGATAAAATGAATAATTATATTCTTAAATAAAATTATTAATTTTTATACTAAAATATAATATGGTAACCACGAATGTATATAGTTTACCGAGACAACTAAATTATTTGGTCCTTCAGGATGTGATTCCTTGAATATTATGACAATGTATTAAATCATAAATTATCTCCATTCTATTGATTCCAGGGTCGATACAGTTGGTATTGAAATAATTTTAGTAGAAAACTTGAAAACTATATTTATTAAAATATATATTTGGTAACATAACATTATGACAGAGTTTAATGATAAGTATATAAGAATATCCTAAAGTTTTGGTAAAGGTATAGATTATATGGTTTTCCTACTAGTACATCTTATTATAGATACTAAAAGTTGATATAGTTATGGAATAGATGTACCTAGGGGTAATAAATCTGAATAGCGCACATTGGGATTAAACTAATCTTCACCTAATGCATGAAAACGGACCATACTGAGCACCTGGTTTGACACTCCTAGGTGATATACTTAGGTTTATTCACATTTTCGTTACAAATAAATATGAAGGATTTTAATAGATGATGACAATGAATGAAGCAGTTCAAACCTAAGTTCTATTATATTTCAAATAATGTGTCAAAATTAAGATACCCTATAAATGATTATATAGTTTTCCCACTATGATTATTGTTGTTGCAACTATGATTTTCGGTTTTAGTCAATAGTTGGAACCCAAAGGAATCATGTTAACATTGACCATGAATGAAATTTTGGT
Organism: Viscum album; assembly: GCA_963277665.1. NCBI lineage: Eukaryota > Viridiplantae > Streptophyta > Magnoliopsida > Santalales > Viscaceae > Viscum > Viscum album. The sequence continues at coordinate 65,882,108 of OY728139.1, forward strand.
GACTAAGAGAAATCAAATGGGAAGATGATAGAATTTAATGTTATCATGATTATTCATAGTCAGTTATCCTAAAATATGTTTAACAACATATACATTAACCAACTCATGGGCTCACTAAAGAAGATAACGATGTAAGTTTCTAACCTTGAGTGGTGGAGATTATAGAAAAGAGAAGTATTGATTTCCATCATGTAGGAAATGTGAAAAGAGACACCCAAGAATCTATCAAAAAGAAACAATAAATTTATTTATTTGTGGAAAATAAGGGAATAAATAAACTATTTTTTAAGAAAATAATGAATATTATAATGGAGGGAAATAAATATCAACTTAAGGATCATTTTATAGTTTGTTGTCTTAAATGTGGGGAGTCTAATAATAATAGAAATTAATGCCCTATTTTAAAGGTTAAACCCTATACCAAGAATTAACTATTTTAAAATAAAATGGATGAAATATTTATGTATTGGGATTAAAAAAAATTATAATAATTTTTACCAATGGTATTTTTGTCATAATAATCATGGAACATATAAGGATTATGTTAAATTTTTGAAGCATATGTGTATTCATTAACTTAAGAGATATGGATACCAAAATAGGTTATGAATTTAAGTTTTATCATACAAATAATGTATTAAACACCCATATTGGGTTTTATATAATATGAGTCTAAAAAAATTAAGGAACTTTTTGTGAAATTTATGGAAATTCTATGTTTTAGTGGAAAATTTATTTGAGGAATAATTCCATTTCATTTTATAGACATAATTTTAAAGTTAATTAGAGCCTTTAGTGTTAATATAATCATTAATGAGATTATAATAATAGTAAAATAATATTATTAAAACATTTGGGGAAAAATATTGATAACCATAGTAAATAGGTTATTTAATGATTAATTTTATTTCAAGTATTTCAATAATATTTTTTAGGGGGAACATTACCAGAATTTTATAAATAAAGTTTAAAAAAAATACAACCTTCATGTTGGGTGACAACCCATTGTATCCTACAAGGCTACAGAGCTTGAATCCATGACCAAAGGACGTTAAGGGTTAAATTCCTACCACTAGCCTATGTGATTTACGGGTTAATATGTTGTCATTTTTAGTTAAATTATTCAAAAAAATAAATTTTAATAATGAACCATTGGTTTTACTTTATAGTTTTAGAGATTATTATTTTGGATAACTTGTGTTAACCATATTGGTTTTGGAAAATAGCTAGAGATAGAGGGAAATACTTGTCACTCTTTTATGGATCTTATGATCCATTAAAAGTTATATTTAGTGCTTTGGGAATAAAAAATAAATTTTTGGATATTCATTTCTTATAAAAAGTAATAAATTGGAAATTGATAAAATCAAAAACATGGGATGAAATTTTTCTTATGAAATAAAAATGTATCATTTAATTATATTTCATTATATTCATAGATAGTAAAATAATTCCTCCACTTTAGGAAATAGGTTTTGAAATAAAGTTTTATCATAATACCTTCATTTACGGTGAACTTATGGTCATTTAAATCATAATAGATTTATTTTTTGAGTCCCTTATCTCTCCATTTATCATTCAACTTCTTATGATCAATAACCTCTATTATTATTTATAATTATTTATAATTATTTTTTTTATTCTTCCATAATCATATCTTCACCTTCCACTAATATTCCTCATACATAGAAACCATGTTACATGACCTTTTTATTCACATTTTTCCTTATTAAGAGGATGTTTAATTAAATCTATTACAATGCTGGTTTTTCAATAAATCTTCTTTCAAATCTTAAACTCTTTATTACCGATATCAAGTTTGAATTGTGAGGATGTAATTTATTTAAGGTGGGGATATGTAACACCCTGAAATTATAAAAGAATGAAATTATATTAGATGGAATTTATAACAATAAGAACCAATATTAGAAGAGAATATAACACCCCAATACTTTATAATATATTTCTTTTAGAATAAATTTAATTTTTTTAATATCTTATGATGCACGTTGTACTAGGTTTTAAAGAAAAGTGATACTTAAATAAATATTTTTAAAACATGGCCATTATAAACTTTTCGTTAAGTTTGAGAGTATGTATACTAATAAATAAATTTTAAAAAATATATATTTTACACATTCTAATCGGTTATCTATTGATTATAAATAATAATCATCATCATTTGAAAGTAATATAAATATTTTCTAAAAAATACTATTTTTTCTAAAAACAGTTTAATCGCGCTTTACACACATAATTTAAAATAAATTTTTACCAATTTTGAAAAATAAAATTGGAAAAATAAAATTAATTTTATAAATAATCATATAAATATTATCTTAGGTTGTATTTTTTTTATTTTTCTTAAAAATTTCAATTTTTAATGAATAGTGAAAACATAAAATTTTAATTGAAAACTGCTTTTTCATTTAAATAATTTATAATGTTAAATTATTTTTCGAATTATTTTTAAAGTAAGATTAGTTTAATTTTATATAAATTAATTCATTTTATCTCATTATAAAAATATTCATATTAAATTTTGATATAAAATCTTTATAAGATTTTGAACATAATCTATCTAAAAAATTGCTTTCTCACCACATTTGTGGGGTTAATTTTAAATTAATTTTTTCCAATTATATAAATGGAATTTGAAAATTTATATTAAATATTTTAAATCAGTATAATTTTTATTATCTATTAATGATACTATAATTTAGGACCAAAATGAATAGTTTAAACAGAAAAAAAATAAGTATCACGGTTAAGGTAAAAATAGATTTACCAAGGGTTAAAATAGATTTACCATGGGTTAAAATAAAATGATAAGGATTAAAATGACATAAAACTTGTATAAATGTAGTATATAGACATATTTTGACCCTATAATTTTTAATTCCTGATAATAATCCATTTTCTAACCTTTTCCGGGTGAAACACAAGGGTATGTCTTTTTCTTTCAAAAAATTACAAGTGTTCCACTCACCTCACATATAAAATTCTACCCCCTCTCCTCTTTTCTTCACACATTAAAACACTCTTGTTTCAAAAACAAAATAAAAAAAATAAACAAATACCTATTTAAATCCTAGAATCTTTAGTTTAGGTAGAGATCCAACCTAGGAGGTATTTAGTTTAAACATAAATAGGATTCTCAAAGAAGAGGTAATGTTCTTCAACGAGAATTTGTATTTTATTTCTTCCTTAAAATCATTCAATTATTTATAAATCATGAGGATATGATTACCTCAGTATTGTAAATATACTTATATGTTGTTATTTTAATTTAATTACGTACAACTTTCCACACTTCCTTAAAATGGGTTACAAAATCATCATTCATGTGTAGATCTTATTACCGCCTCGCGAACTGATGTCATAAATTTTTTCCTTACTATATTTCAAGATTAGTTATCATGATGGATAAAAAGTATTTATATCATATTTACAATATAATTATTCCTATTGAGTAATTATATCATATATATATATATATATATATATTACTTTCCATTACGTAGTGGATACAAAAACATCTCTTGTGTGTAGTAGACTATTGCCTCACGAAGCAATGTGACTTATCTTTCACTAACACTTTACATGGAATGTAATAAAGAAAATGATAATAAATATATGTTATATAAATTAAATAATTGTGATATACATGGAATATTTATAATTCTTAAAATATAATATATCATATTCTTTCTTACACATAAATATGATAACATCATTTTAGCACGTATAGACTACCACCTTCACGAATCGATGTGGCACTATTTTCATCACCATGCCACATGAAAAATATATATAAGTATATTTAAAGAAATAATATGGTATACATTATATTGTGATAATTATTTTAAGATAATATAATACTTAACTTATTTCCATAAATATCATTGAAAAATAGAAACATTACACATACTTACTTAATGCTTATCGTCTCTGTGATCATAATGTACTTCATTTTTGATAACCATATTTAATGATTCGTTTTAAAATTATAATTTATGTATAAATATTATAACAATTTAATTATTATTATTATGTATATTAGGGATATATATATAATATACATAAGAACCAGATCTTTCATGACAAAACACAAATGAGAAAACAAGGAAATTGACACCCGAAACAATGAAAATAATGAAATATTATTTATGAAAAGGTGATAAGATATTATAAAAGTATCATATATGATATTATAAATATTAATTTGGTTATTTAATAAGTATATAACATGTTTTAAATAACTATAAATAAGGTTAAAACATGTTCAACCAAAAAAATCATGAGGTAAGGGATTTCATCTCAAATTACATTCCATTTAGGAAAATTTGTTATTATCCAAAAATTAACTTACATATGGTGTATATACTAATACTTTTACATGTAATTTAATTATTGATTAACAATTCATGATATTTTAAGTTTAAATTTGAATTATTATACCCAAAGTTTTTTACTTAATTGTTTTTCGAGGGGTAAAAAATTTAATAACACAATTTTTTTCATTAGGTTATATTAATTCTTCATCATATTTAATATTATTAAATTATGTGTAAAATAAATATTTATTATATTTTTTTATTTAATCTTTTTTATATATATTTATAATCAATACACATAATAAATTAATTGATTAATTATTACTTCTGTGTTATGATCATTATAAGGGTTTATTTCTCAATCCCATTCTAATCAAGATTATTTATTCTTTAATTTCAGTTGAAGGAATTTATTTGATAATTTTCTAATAAAAACATTCTATTTTATTATCTTCTAGTTATTAATGATATTTTCCTATAATATTACTATTTTTTAATTATTGGTAATTAAAATTACTGATAAAATGTTTTTAAGAAAATATGAATTCATTTCTCTCTACTGTCGGAAAAACATTTTCTTCCAAAGCATGTTTTATAAAAAAAATAACATTTTCCTAATGATTTATTAAATAAATTTTTACTCATTTTTTTAAATTTTTTTCAAAGGAATCTTCATATAATTTTCAAAACATCTCCTTTTTTTACTAAAAAAATGAAAGTAATATTTATTTTAACATGCACCGTATGAATGGAATTTCTATCCATCATTCCCAATAAAATTTTATAAAGATTACTTTATAAGCTTCAACAATAATTTTCAAAGAAAATTTTTTTCAAGTTTATTTTATCTTTTAGTTTTAAAAGTGATTTTTAAAATAAAAATAATATTTTCTTTAAGAATATTTTAAAATATATTTTTATGGTATTTATATTTATCAATGACTATAACCCTTTATTCTTACTCTAATGGGTATGTGTTGTATTGATACCATCCTTTTTCTCCCTCTGGATGTTTTATACTAATTTTTTCAGAGGATAGTATTTAAGATTACTTCCTTTAATAATTATTGTAATCAAAAACTTTCACTTCTAATTTTCACTTTTATATGATCATTAGATATTAAATTTCCCATAAATATCCATATTATTTACCATGGGTGTTTTTATTTCTTAAACCATATATCATTTAGAAATAAAAAATTTTGCATCGAGTGTCGTTTTATATATGAGGAAATATTGATAAATATGTATTCTTTACTCAATATAGATGTTTCATTATAAGACACATTGTTTGTGAATTAAATAAATTATCTGATACCTAAGGAATTATTCAGAAATGAAAGACACTGTTGGGCCCAAGTTATATACATCACCTTGTTTCATTGTTTGACTCATTGGATGAATTAGTTGTCTAGTCTTAGTTAAATGGGTTCCTACCCATCATTTGTAAACTATCTTGAGGTAAGATCTTGATGGTAGAGGTATCATGTGCTTGGGAAACATAACATATAATAATTAATCATTTCCATCATTAATAATTTAATTATTATTATACCTAGTATTTCTTCTAAGATATTATCTTTGGATGCATTTCATTCCCAGTTTATTAATTAAATTTCATGGGTTTCTTTTTATTAATATTTACATATTGATTATTACTCATCCAGTTATAATTGTCAAGTTATTGATTAAATGGATTTTGTTTTTAGTTATTTAGCTTTTCATATTTATTATTTTAATCATATTTTTTAAATGGAATTTGTGTTCATTTATTTATCTTTACATGTTGATTATGATCACTGATTCATGATATCTTTCATTTTACTTAAACAATACACAATATTTAAGATCACATTTATTTTTTTTTCCTTTACCAAGAATCTAGGAAGTCTACTATGAAAGATATGAAAGAATTTTTTATAGGGAATAATGATATTCTAAAAATAATAATTTATAATTTTTACATTCAAATGAAATATAGTAATCATATATATATCTAGTCTACCAAGACTACTAAACTATTCAGTCCTTCAATATTCAATTCCTTGAAACTTATGCCAATTTTTTAAAGTAGGCATCAGATCTAGGCTATTGGGGTGAAGTTTGTTAACTTTTGGAATTTAAGGTGATAAGGGTTAAAATTCTCACATAAAATTACATTTAATATGGGATTTTGTGACATTATCACAATGTTTTAACTCTAATTTACTTGTTTTATGCATTATCGTGGTGATAAAATTTTATCACGGTTAATATTTATTATGACTAAAAATTAAATTCACCTTATAGTAAAAATTTAATATTATAAACCCAAATATGGAATGAATTTTATATTATGATATTTCCATAAGTGGAAAAAATAAATTTAACATAAGTTCATAGAAAAATTATTCCAAAATCAAATATAATTTTAATTCCCATGGAAATAATTATATTATTTTTAATAAAATTAAATTTATGTGAATTTAAATAAATAAACAAATGGAACATTGAAATTATTTTGATTAAAAGTAAAAAAATGATAGTTTTTGAAAAATATTTATTTTTTACTTTTCACTAAAAAATCATCCTTCCAAAAAAATACCAAAACATCATCTTAATATTTTTTCTATATTATTTCTTAAATTATTAACATTTTATTAAATATAATTTAATAATGTTTCAAAAATTAATCAAAATATTCATTCATAAAATGAAATAAAAACCATTTTTGAAGAAAATTAATTTTTGAGGGATAAAATGAATTTATAATAATTATTTATCTAAAAGCCACAACTAGATTAATGTTAGTTTATTTTATATAATATTATCTATTAATTTCATTAAAATCATTCATATATAGTAACTAACTTAATTTACTTTAATAAAAATATATTGCACAGATAAATCGGTTTTATGGAAATTATATCCCTTAATATTAAATTATTTTATTTCAAATTAAAATCTTATTTCATAGGTAATAATCATTAGATTTTTATTAATAAAACTTCTCTATATATATTTCATAATTCAGTTGCTTATATTCATACCCTCTAATCCAATAGTTTAGTTATAATGGACATATTTAAATGATAATATTTTAATGGTATATCACATATCGTTTTAAGCTCAGTATTGTGTGTATAAAATGAAATAAAAAATAATAGTATTTTTAAACTTAAATCTTAGAGTACTACATGTTACCCCACTTATACAAATTTTGTCCACATAATTTAATCTTATGTATGATAAAAAGGGTTTAAAACATTTTTAGAATAAATTACAAGGAGTGGAAGAGGGCTTTAAAAACAATTAATTTTAAAAGGAACCATAATAACAGAAGCTTAAAATAGAGGGGCAGAGATATAGAAGATAAATTTACATGAGTGGTAAAAATTAATTTTAGTCATTATTAATAGTTCTAAAGAACCCACGTTGATAAAATTATGTTTTGAAAATAAATTTGAGACCTATGTTAAGAGTAGGAAACATATCATATCCTAAATATTTATTAATGCATTGTTATAAGACTCATACTTTTGAATAGGATTCCAAAAACATACCTTTATAGTTGATCGGTATCTTTTTTATAAGACTCTATCAATTTACCTTACCCTTAATTGAGTTTTAGGAATTATTATAACATCTATATTACGAATGTCATAGAATATACTTACTTGATTTCTTTCTACAATTTCATCATGTATTTTTGTTTTAGGCAGTTTTCCACATCTACTCTTTATCATGGCCATGATAAATTTTTCATGCTAGAAGCACCAAAATTTATTATCAATAAATCAAAAGGTCCAAAAAAGTATAATAAGTTATTTCTCCTATCTTAAATCATTAACCAAAACCTAAATGGTTAACAATAATTAAGATAAAATCTAATATAAATAAACATTCATACATTAATATCTAAAAAATCAACAATAACACCCAAAGTTATTCAAAAATCATTTCAAAAATAATTAACCATAAAATTTCTTGAAATATACTAGACCAAATTTAAAACCCAAAAATAATTAAAAAAATTGGTAACATATGCTTTCAATATAGACTTAATATTTATATCTAAACAACAATAATCACTCATTGATTCACATAACAAAAATATATATTCCCTAATCATATATTCTCAAAAATACTCTAATATTTTCCATAAATAACATTAATCACCAAAAAAAAAATAACCTGAAACATATTATTTGAAAATTTAACTCAATATTTATTCTTCAATTAATATTAACCACTTCCACATAAAATCTCATACTAGACAAAAATATCCCATTTACCGTGATTCATTTAATGTTCTTAAGAATATACTGAACTTCTTTAAAAAATAATTTAATCACTATTCACCAAATGACTTTTAAATTACATGGTTAGTTATACAATAAAAAATATATTCCCAAATTGTATTAACCATTTATCTCAATTAATAATAATTACCTAAACATTAAATAATGTATTGGCCCAAAATGTAATCAAAAAAATCAAATTTTATCCACAAAATTAAAAAACATTCTTCCTCCAATAAATTTTTTTATAAAACACATAATAAACCCAAGGTTTGTATTCCCATAAATTTATACCAAAATATCCTTGATACTATTACACACCTATCACATAAAACCTCAAAAGGGGTATTTGTAATGTTAAAAATATTATTAACCATAGACTTATTAATCTGTGTTGGTATCTAAAACTCCTAAAATATTTTCATCTAAATTTTAACCTATAATGTTATCTATAAATTTATATTGATACCAACTATAATGACTTGTAATATAGAAAACTCATAATAATATAGTTTATAATAAGGGTTCCATTTTCGTAAATTTTAAGCATCTTTTCAATTTAGAGTTGTAGAGAATTATGGGAAAATATTTTGTATCAAACCCTTACAAAAAAAAGTGGATACTTATACTATGTCTGTTTTTTGGGAAAAAAACATGTTCTTATAGTTACACTCATGTTTCATTCGTGGAAATTTTCTTTATTCAAGATATTTCATTAATAACATTTCTTTAATCACTACACATATTTAATCCCTATGAAAAAGATTTTAAAATATACAATTAGAAAAATAAATCTCAGTAAAGGATAAAAAATTAAAGGAAACTCATTAATCCATTTGAAACTCCTAAAAACCCATAAGGAAATTTTAATTTTTATATAATAAACATTTATTTAAAAATAATCACTTACATAATAATGAAATAAATTCAAAATTCTAAATATTTAATCAAACATTTTATGAAAGTATGATGGAAAAAACATAATTCTTAAAAACGTTACCATGAAAACAAACCCTTCACCTCCATAGGATCATAAAAATTCTTTTAAATCATGAACTCAATTTTTACCCCTTTAAATCAAAATATTTCCATGAAAAAACATTTTTAATAATAGATAAAATATATAATAAACCTTTGGAATCATTCATTCATCATATAATCACATAAAAGATCATTTGAATATTCTATTTGGATTTACATATAACGGTTAACTCCATCACTTCATAAGAGAAACTTATTACAATTTAACCTCATCCACATTATGTTATGAGTAAATTACATCTGTAAACACTCTCACTTCATAAGAGTAATTAACTATGAACAAATTTTTAATATCTTGGCTTAGGTGCCCCAAACCAATCGGTCACATGATCTCAATCATGTCTTCACATAGGTCAAAGGCTACCAACTAGAAGTAAGGGAATACTATCAGTCATGGAGAGACTATACCCTCTCTTTCATAGTAAAATACCAATAGAAAATAAATAAGAAATAACCAAATATATATATCCATAACAAGAAATATTTCAATATCATATGATGACCAAAAATGTAGATACAATATCAAACTAAACAAGAAATAAGTCATGCTAATGTACATTCTAACTTTCAATATGAAAACTCGTAATTAAATACACTAACGACTCCCAAGTGGGTCCCAAAAAATGTTTGGTTCCCTAATCCATGCTACATCCCAACATGTCCATCTAACATTGGTCCTTTCACTTATCATGTCCAACAACCATAAAATCTATTTAGGTACCGATCAGGCATCCCAAGTAGTGTGTGATTACAACTCATTAGGCCTCCAACAACGGCATCTAAAACAATGTCCATTCAATAACAGTGTATGGAATTGTATAAATAATAAAGAACAATGAATCAATAAATAGTTATCACATTATCAAATATTATTTATTTAACCACATAAAGACCTAGGTTCCCATAGACACCCATATCCCGATACTTGCTTCAGCCTGTGCTGGAATCTGAACAACCCACAAGGAATATCATTTCTCAAAATTCCATTTTTACCATTCATTATTTCATACACGAATTCCTATTTTACCATTCCTCATTTATACAATTGATTGGCCATGTTACCATTATTTAATATATACTTGAATTCCAATGTTAAAATTCATTCTTTATATAATATAATGTCCATGTAATCATCCTTAACACACAATTGAATGACCATGTTTCCATTATTAACACACAATTTAATAACCATGTTACCATTCATCAACAAAAAATTAATTCAACAATTAATTATCCACATCAATTCCATTACTAATTCAACAATTATTAAATCATACCAATCCCAATAAATAATTTTTGAATTAATTAATCATCTCAATCTCATTACAAATTCAACAATTAGTCATCACATGATTCTCTATAATTAATTACACATTCAATTGAGCACATTAATTTGTTTAATTAACTCAGAAATTAATTATCTCAATTAATAATATCAATATCTCATAACTAATTCATTAATTAATTATCTCAAATCAACATTCTCAAGGTCCCATAATTAAATCTACAATTAATTATCTCAATTAAACATAATCAATTGCTCATAATTAATTCAAAAACTAATTATATCTAATCAACAACCAAAATATCTCAATAATTAATTAAAAAATTAATTATCTCAATTCCATAATCACAATATCTCAATAATTGATTCAAAAATTAATTATCTATATTCCTTAATCATAATATTTCAGTAAATAATTAAACAATTAATTATCCCAAATTCACAATTTCTATAATCATAATGAACTGTTAATTAATTAATTAATTAATTAATTGAAGGACCCCAAAACACCCTGAGTGGGGAGGGGTGAATTAGGGTGTCAAATTTTTCTTTTTAAATTTGTGGATCTTGTTCCCATGTTGGTAGGAACTTGTTAAATCAGTCAAACAAATGGAAGTAGGGAGATGACACAGTACTTTTACTTGGTTCACCGCAAAGGGATATGTCTAAGTAGAATACGCTGAAAATGTGTCGGATGTACCTAAATCCACTAATTTTTACTAGTTTGAGGATTATAAGGTTCAGTCACAGTCACTTTGTTCCAGGTACACTGCCTTTACAATAGTTCAGGGACAGCTCACTGCATCTCCCAGATCACTTCCCTTGACTTCACTTATCTCACTACCTTGAGAGAAGTCAAACTCATTTTATCAAAATGAAGGATGATTCAATAGATTTGCATTGAATTATTTATCTCTATTCAGAATGAAACACTTCTTGCATTGATGTCTAGAATTGATGCACTTGAAAGCACTGAACCACGGAACAACATATTCAAAAGCCTGTCGAAATCTCAACACTATGCTTGCACGCAATACCTGAACTTGCACGCAAGATTTGGGATTTTTCACACAAGTTGAATTTCACGCAACACCTACCTTTCATGTAACCCTTATCTATCACGCAACTGCACTGAAGGGTTCAGTTGGTCTTTTCAGACTAAAGGAATACCTCACGTGCAAGATTAACTCTCTTCCATTATTTTCTCCACCACTCTTTTGCACGACAGAGAAACCATATTTTTGTTGAAAATTTATTAAGTCTTCTATGGGGTAGCTGCCTATTTATATTCCATGATGACCCTGCGCACGGGTTTTTGAAGAGTTTTTGTCAGTGCATCCAGGATTCTTCCTGATCACGCAAAACCCCTTTTGACGTCTCATTGGGGGCGTATGATTCTTCTGTGCAACCTAATATTTTTCACACATTTAGGACTTGCATGCACTTTTTTCCATTGCCATATTTTTACATTCAAATCCCAAATTATTCTTTGTTTACAAATTCCTAAACACCCTATAAACTTCCATGCAACTCCCTTTTTCAAACTCACATTTCTCCATTTTCCAATTTTTAGGCCCAAAAATTTGGTAAACATTGGGAAACGACATAGCCTTCAATACTTTTGTTCCCTTGAACTGTATGAACCATTTCCTGGAAAAAATTCTGAAATTCTAAAGAGGATTTATAACAAACACAAACCATACTCTATTTCTAGAATAGAACAGTCATCGTTCCAACATTAATCACATTAACCACATTATTTAATTCATCAATTAAATAATCACATTACTTCCATTGATTTATTCATCAATTAATAAATCTCAAAAATCTCATTAATTAATTCAATAATTAAATAATTACATTACTTCCATTAATTAATTAATCAATTAATTAATTCTATCAATCCCATTATTTAATTGAACAATTCAATAATCACATTAATTCCATTAGTTAGTTCATCGATTAATTTATCCTATAAATCCATTTATTTAATTCAACAATTAAATAACCACATTACTTACAATAATTAACTAATTAATTAATCCCAACAAAATCATTATATAATTCGATAATTAAATAATCATAGTACTCCCATTAATTAATTCATTAATTAATTGATCCTATAAATCCCATTATTTAATTCAAAATTAAATAATCACATTATTTTCATTAGTTAATTCGTCAATTAATTAATCCTAACAATCCTATTATTTAATTCAATAATGAAATAATTACATTACTCTCATTAATTAATTTATTAATGAATTAATCCTATCAATCCCATTATTTAATTTAAAAAATTAAATAATCACATTACTCGCATTAATTAATTCATCAATTTGTTAATCTCGTCAATATCATTTTCTAACATAACAATTAAATAATCACATTACTTCCATTAATTAATTCATTGATTAATTAACCATATAGATCCCATTATTTAACTAAACAATTAAATAATCACATTACTTCTACTAATTACTTCATCAATTAATTAATCCCAACAATCCCATTATTTAATTCAACAATTAAATAATCACATTACTCACATTAATTAATTCATAAATTAATTAATCATATAAATCTCATTATTTAATTAAACAATTAAATAACTACAATACTCTCATTAATTAGTTCATCAATAAAGCAATCTCATAAATCTGATTTTTTTTATTCCACAATTAAACAATCACATAACTCCGACTAATTAATTCATCAATTAATTAATCCTATCAACACCATCATATAATTAAAAAATTAAATAATCACATTACTCCTATTAATTAATTCATCAATTAATTAATCTCATGAATCCCATTATTTAATTCAATAATTAAAGAATCACATTACTTTCATTAATTAATTAGTCAATTAATTAATCCCAACAATCTCATTATTTAATTAAAAAATTTAATAATCACATTACTCTATTAATTAATTCATCAACTCGTTATTCCAATATAAAAAAATCAATAACCCCAATCATTTCATCAATTAATTATTCCATATCAATCAATTCAATATCCCCAAGTTATTCCGAAATTAATTATTCAATCTCAATCAATTCAATAACCCCAATTAATTACTCAATTAATTGTTTCATATCAATAAATTTAATATAATAATAATTAATTCGATAATTAATTATTCAATTTCAATAATGAAAATATTTCCATAATTAACTCAAAAAATAATTATTAATTTTATCAATTAATTATTCAACATCTAGAATCTCATTATCATGAATTTTAAAATTTCCTTAATATATTAAATCACCAAATTAATTTAATCAATCAAGAACTCAATTTCTAAACATCTAATAGCGAATCTAAAATTACATACATGTAAATGAAATGAAGACTTTGGGATTTAAATTATAGACCACTTACCTCAAATTATCGATGAAAGATCGCCCAATGGAAATCCCTAAATTCGGTGGATTAACGACATTGAACAAGATTTGGATTTAAAACCTAAATTCTTGATTGAATAAATCAATATCTTTCAAATATAGATCTATATCCACAATCCTAGATATAGATCCATAAAATAGGATTATTTCTAAACAAAACATGAATAAAAACCCCATTCATTAATGATAGAATAATGAGAGATCAATCGGGAATAAACCACGTACTTGAAGAGATATAAATCTAACAATCGAGCTTCAATTCACAAAAAACGAAGGTCATATGGCCTAATAATCCCTATTAGAGGCTCTTTAATTGATATAAATCCATTATTGGTTGATCTAGGGTGTTTGGGGTTATTATATGGGGCCTTGGGAGATATTTTAATAAATTTTTAGGTAATAAAATCTCATATGCACGGTTTTCTTCTCTAAGAACATGGTTTAACCTAAGTATGCCCCTCTTTTAAGGGTATGAATTGTTTATCCTATTAGAGTAAATTATTTGATAAACCATGAAAATATCTATTATTTAGGTTTGAACAGTTTGCTGGGATGGCATACATGGTTTGGGAAAACTGTTTGTCGCCCATAAACTTTCCAATTTCCCTCCAAAATTTCCAAATTTCACCAAAATCATCCAAAGGTGAAACCTAAATGAAAAGTACTCAAAAATAGTTAAATGAGTACCTATAAACTATCCCAATACATCTATAGAAAAGGTTAGGGTTTTACAATCTCATTACCTTATAGCATCCCATCCTCAAGCAGTACTCCCAAGAATCTCTAAGACTCTGAGTCATAAAGATCGGTCCACTAAGCCCTCATATCCACTTCTCTCTCCTAATTTTCCTCCTGATAACGGTCATATTTCCACAATACATGAACTATAATCATGGTATTTCCCTATGACACTTTCTCATTGTGTTCCAATACACGTATCGAATGCTTCTCAAAGGATGCATCCGTATTAAGCTCAACTTCAGAACATGAAAAACGTGTTTCCAAACTCACCATTCCCAACAACCACATGAACACCAACCAATTCTATTCCTCATACATTACATCAAAAACTACCTGATTATGACATATATCCACCACCTCTAAGGCCCTCTGGACCTTTCCCCAAGGAATTTAAATATTCTATTTATAAGTTTCTTGTTTATAAATTGTTGATGGCGTACCTCCATCCATCCAACTCCACATGTACTACTTCATACAAGAAACCTCTAAGAGAACCCACATCTAACAAAACCACATTCAAGTAGCTAGGTGTAAAGCCAGATCTTTCTCAATGTCACTAGGATGATATCAAGGTAGGGTACATGATCATCAGTAATTAAATGTATGCTTAGAAGTCAATGGTGAACACCACCACAAATCCTCCATCACCAATGTTACCTCCCACTATAGAAATGCCTTAATATGTTGAAATTATTTTGCTTATTTACCCACCAACATCTCACCACACCGATATAAAAACATAAGGTCCATCACATAACCTATAATCAAGTTCTCAAACTACGTCATTCTTACTACCCAAACCACCCACATCTAGGGATAAATAAACAACACAAATGATTCTTATTTCACAACATTAACAGAGTTAACAAGATGGATTTATACAAAACCATAATAATTCTTTCCCCTTTTTCCAACTACACGATCAAAAAAGAGGTGTTATCGCTACCATTAACCACCCAACATCTATTTTATAATAAAAAAAGTGTAAACTCATTCTCATTATTCATGTTTCTCATTTAGTAACCCATTAATTCTCATCTTTTATAATTTTACAAAAAAAATTCAATTTCACATTAGGTGCTATTTTCAATTCAATTTCACAAGAAATGGAAAATAGTTCAAGTTCGACAACTTACCCATAACCCATTTTCCTTTGCATGCTGAAAATGGTGCATGTATCAATAACCGTAAGTGCCTAGATTGATGCATGAAAACTTGGAACTCATGGCATATAAGGCTATGATTCAAATCTCAGAAAATATCTATAACAATTATCACATCACACAATAAGTGTGTCACCCAAGGTGAAATAATATTCAATTGTAACAGAAAATATAAATAACAACAATACCACCTTGGGTACTTGGGTTCTCCCCCATACATAGGTTAGCTACTCCCATGAATGATCCCATAACCAAGGCTTGACTCTTTCTAGTCTCCTGTCTATATTTCCCAAATAGTAAGATAAAAGAAAAGAAAAACAACAAGGCTCTCATACCACTTTGTAATGTCCTGGCTCAGGTGCCACACACTGGTGCCCCGAACCGATCATTCACATGACCTCAATCATGCCTCCTCATATTTCAGAGGCTACCAAGTATTAGTAAGGGTCTAATATTAGTCGTGGGGTACTATACTTTCCTTTTTAGAGTGAAAACCCAGAAGAAAATAAATAAGTAATAACCAAATATATAAATCCATAACTAGAAATATTCCAAAATCACATGATGACCAAAACAGAAGATACACTATAAAATTAAACAATAAATATGACATGCTAGTATATGTTCCAAGTGTAAATATTTAAAATTAAAAGTAAAGAAGCCGACGAATCTCAAGTGGGTCCTGAACCACGTCTAATTCCATCATCCATGTTCCATCCCAACTTAGCCATCTAATATAGTTCATTTCTATAATTCTGTCTTGAAACTATGAAATCTATTCGAGTTCCAATCAGGAAGCACATGTAGGGTGTAATTACAACTCGGTAGGTTACCACCAGCGATGTCTAAAACAATATCCTTTAAATAAGAGTGTATATATTTTTCTAAAGAATAAATTAAAATGCATAAATAATAGTTATCACATTATCAACTATTCTTTATTTAACTACATAAACCCTTAGGTTCCCATGGATATCATTATCCTGATACTTGCTTCATCCCATGCCGAATTTTGAACAATCCCCAAGGAATATCATTTTCCATAATGCCATTATTACGATTCTTTATTTCATACTTGAATTCCCATGTTACCATTCATTATTTATACAATTAAATGACCGTGATACCATTCTTTAATACATAATTCAATTCCCATGTTACCATTCATACTTTAAACAATATAATGACTATGTTATCATCCTTAACGTATAATTGAATGATCATGTTACCATTCTTAACACACAATTGAATGACCAAATTACCCTCATCAACACATAATTAATTCAACAATTAATTATCCATATATATTTCATTACTAATTCAATAATTAGTTAATAATATCAATCTAATTAATTAATTCACCAATTAATTAATCATCCCAATCTCATACCAAATTCAACAATTAGTCATCACAAAATTATCTTTAATTAATTCCCCAATCAATTAAGCACATAAATATATTTAATTAAATCAATAATTAATTATCTCAATTCAAAAAAAATATCTAATACTTAATCATCAATAAATTATCTCAAATCATCCATCTCAAGGTCTCATAATTATTTCTACAATTAATTATCTCAATTAAACAAATGCAATATCTCAGAATTAATTCAACAATTAATTATCTCAAATCCACAACCAAATTGTATCAATAATCAATTCAACAATTAATTATCCCAGTTCCATAATCACAATATCTTAATCATTAATTAAAAAATTAATTATCCTAATTTCTTAGTCATAATATTTAAATAATTAATTCAATAATTAATTATCACAAATTCACCATTTTAATAATCACAAAAACCTATTAATTAATTCGATAATTAATTAATTACATCAATCCCATTATTTAATTTGTCAATTAAACAATCACATTACTTCCATTAATTAATTCATCAATTAATTAGTCACAAAAATCCCATTATTTAATTAAAATATTAAATCATCACATTGCTTCCATTAATTAATTAATCAATTAATTAATCTCACCAATCCCATTATTGAATATAGTAATTAAATAATCACATTACTTACATTGATTAATTCATTAATTAATTAATCCTATTAGTCACATTATTTAATTCAATAATTAAGTAATCAAATTACTTTAATTAATTAATTTATCAATTAATTAATCCCAAAAATCTGATTATTTAATTTAACTATTCAATAATCACATTACTCTCATAAATTAATTAATCTATTAATTAATACCATCAATCTCATTATTTAATTCAAAAATTAAATGATCACATTACTTCTATTAATTAATTCATAAATTAATCAATCATATCAATCCCATTATTTAACTCAACAATTAAAAATCACATTACTCCCATTAATTAATCCATTAATTAATTTACCTTATCAATCCCATTATTTAATTCAGAAATTAAATAATCATATGACTCCAATTAATTAATTCATCAATTAATTAATCCAATCAATCCCACTGTCTAATTCAACAAATAAATTATCACATTACATCCATTAATCAATTCATTAATTACTTAATCTTATTGATACCATTATTTAATTCCACAATTTATAGTCACATTTCTTCCATTAGTTAATCCATCAATTAATTAATCCCAACAATCCCATTTTTTATTAAATAATGAAATAATCACATTACTCTCAATAATTAATTCATAAATTAATTAATCCTCTCAGTCCCACTATTTAATTAAATAATTAAATAATCCCATTAATCCCATTAATTAATTCATCAATAGATTAATACCATTAATTAATTAATTCCATTAATACTTTTATTTAATTCAAAAATTAAATAATCACATTACTCCCATTAATTAGTTCATTAATTAATTAATCCTGTAAATCCCATAATTTAATTCCCCAATTTAATAATCATATTACCCCCACTAATTAATTTATCAATTAATTAATCTCATGAATACCATTATTTAATTTAATAATTAAATAATCACATTCCTTCCATTAAATAATTTATCAATTAATTAATCCTAAGAATCCCATTATTTAATTCAAAAATTAAATAATCACATTACTCCAACAATTTAATTCATCAATTAATTATTTCAACTAAAATAAATCAATGACCCCAATTAAGTCATTAATTAATTATTCCATATCAATTAATTAAACCCCCACCACAATGGAAAATAACTTGAAAAAGGAAACATCATCCCAAGAAATGGGATAAAACCAAAATTGACACATGAAGTTTAACAGAACAAGGGTAACCAATCAAAATCCCACATACAAAAAGGAACACCAATACAATTACAAGAAAATGGAACTACCACACCTCCTCATAAACAAGGATGTACTTATCAATTTATAAGCTTCTCAATAAGGAAATTATGTCTTTACACCTATTTCTATGAAACATGGCCTTTCGAGACGAGGAAGCTACCATAGAATAACTTAAACCATCCCCATTGCTTCACTAAAGATAGAAGTTATACCAAGGTCCCTCACAACCCTGGGATTATTGAATACATTCCATCTTCACTATAGAACCTATGGTTTGAGCCTTGATGTTTGAAAAATCTACTACTTTGTAGTTAAGAGCTTAAAATTCCTGGTCAGAACTCCTTATTTTCACCAAAATAGGGATTCAGAAGACACAGACTCATCATCCCCTTATGATTTGAATGAGAAATATCATATACAAGACACTAGACAATAACACCCCTATTTTAAAATGGAAATATTTAGAATTTTCCAAAAGAAGAACACACTTCCATTGAAATAGAAGATCCCAAGGGATCCAAAACACCCACTTTTACAAATTAAGGAGAATAAAACATCGCATGACACCATAAAACACAAACATTGCAATCTAAGATACATATATGGAAGGGGAACCTAAACCAAGCCCAAATAGCACACCACTCCTATGGAATGGTTCCATATCGCCTCCTATAAACACCTTGACAGAACCATGGAAAGTGACCAAAGCATACAGAGACACATTAATTCTTTAAAGAATTCAGACATGATGACTTCTTATGACTAGACATGCCACACTAATGGAACAGTATGATCCTATTCTTCAAATAATTGAATGAAATATTTAAATACATTTTTAATACTGTGGACAACACCAACAACTCCAAGCCTCTTTCCATTACTGGAATTCTCTTCACCACTTCAAAACAAGACCATCAAGAATAAAGGTAGAAAACTTCACCTTCAATGACTCAAGAAAATCAAGAAAACTAAAGTATATTTTAATTTTTTGCATCCACTATTCTAGTTTGAGGGAATCTACTTAACCAGAGAAGAGATAAGGACTCAACTTCTGAAACTCATGAATAAAGTCTATGGGTTGATCAACTAGAGGGTCTGATGATGGTGAACTACCCATGGTCGCACTTCGAATATGCATCAAATCTTGTGGGGTGTACACTATCAAAACAAGAAAACCAATAAATAAATCAAACAAAACTTACAACAAAAAAACACTTATTATAAAGAGGGAACCAACTCAAAGTCTTCCCAAACCATTTTTCAAAGGAAACCACTCGCCATTATTTAAAAACCAATTCATCAACAAGAATTTAAAAAACTAAAATCACAACATGAAAACATTCCCAAAGGAGACACACCAAACCACTACTAGCTATCAAAACATTACATATTCTCGTAAAAGCACCTTTAAAAAGAAAAAACGCTTGGTGGGTTCCACAATCACCAATGGTATTCCATGGAGTCTAACACATGAATATTCTCATTCAAAAATTGTAACCTATCATCTCGTGTCAATTTGGGAACTCATCCACTCATTCCATTAACCATACACATATTTCACACAGATCCATGCATGTGGCCACTCATGGAAATACCAAAGGTCAAAATAAAACTTTCCCATTTCAAAACTCACAAAACTTTTCAAGGCCCACCAACCATAAAATAAAATCCAGTTTCAAGCTTGAAACAACATACCATTCCATTCTTTCTCAAAATAAAATTCAATGGATTCCATCCATAAATCTAATTCATCCAATTTCGAAACATTTTCAGCAACACAAAAAAAACTCATTCCACCAAATCCCATTTGATTAAAAAGTAATTTATTCTTATTTTAAACAAATTAAAAAACTTCTTAGAAATAAAATTATATCTTCCAAAAAAATGATTTTAGAAGCCCCGTGTTTTGATTAAAAAAACTAAATTCTCAATAAACTATTTCTCGCTTCACTAAAAAACTATTTTACAAAAATCCACTTTTCTAAAGCTTCCTTCAAAAATTTTCTGAAAATACATTTTCAACATTCTGAAAACCAAACCATTTACCCTTTAAATCAATTTTTTACAATTCTAAAACATGAGTTTTCAAGACAGTCTTAAGAATTAATAAAAACACAAAATAATTCTCATGGGGAAACAAGTATTGATGGGTGACTTAGCCATATGGTTAGCAGTCACATTCCAATCACACTACCATCAAAAAGAGTCTTCTAGAACTATGTAAATGTCTCTAAATGGATTTACAAGCCCCACGATCTCACAAAGACCACTTTCCTAACTCCCACTTAATTTCCCAAACATTAAACAAACCATAAGAACTAAATAACTTAAATAAAACTTGACTTCCCCAGGAAAATCGATTTCCATCATGAGTTATGCTTGTTAGGATGGTATAACTCTGAGGATTATATACTCTGTGATACTAAACGTAGGATCGAATAAGTACAATTATATACAATGATACAATAGGGCGGGTGAATTTTACCTTTTCAAAATTTCTAAGGAAATTTTTTGTAACCAAAATTCACACAACCTCTAAGATTCTACCTTAAAGCATATAGAATCCTATAAAATAAGAGTACAAGTAAGGAAGTATTAGAAAGTTACACTTTCCTTAACAATACAAAATGCAGTGGAAAAACAAGTAGTAAAAATACAAGTAACAAATAATAACTCTTTTGACCCAAAGATAAGTGTGTCCAAAAACCTTGGATAAAGATACCTTGATTTATACTTTCAAGCAAGTCTGTCTTACCCACACCAGGGTAAGCCCTCGATACGAAGATCAGAGTCTGTCTTGTTATCCCCACAAGCCCTCAACTATCAGGTAGTCGGAACCAATGGTTAGTAAATAATTGAAATCACGGTATCGTTTTGTAATGAAACAAGTATAAGTATAAGCAAAACTAAAGTTCAGAATGTAAGCAAATAAAATTTTGCAGTCTAAAAAAAATTGGAATTTAGAGTCTATAATAAAGAGATATTTGGATTCTATTTTATAGGAATTTGGAACCTGAATTCGGTAGAAATCCGGAGTCTAAATTTCTAAGGAAATTCAGAGTCTGGTTTCACTGGAATTCTGAATCTAAACTTACAGAGTTCGGATTCGATCTTCATAGAAGTTCGGAGTCAAACTAGTAGAAGTTTAGATTCGAACTCATAGAAGTTTGGAGTCGAACTAGTAGATGTTTGGAGTTGAACTCATAGAAGTTTGAAATCTAAATAGTAGTAGTTCGAAGTCGAACTAGAAGAAGTTCGGAATCAAACTCATAGAAGTTTGGAGTCAAACTAGTAGAAGTTTAGAGTCGAACTCATAGAAGTTTGGAGTCTAACTCATAGAAGTTCGGAGTCGAACTCATAGAAGTTCGGAGTCAAACTAGTTACAATTTGTATCCATAATCCAGAGTTGAACAATATGAATGTTCGTATCTAGAATTCGGAGTCGAACAATATGAGAATTCGTGTCCAGAATTCGGAATGGAACTTCATTAGGGTTTGTATATAGAATTTGGAGTGAAACTTTATTAGATTTTGTATCTAGAATTCGGAATGGAACTTCATTAAAGTTTGTATCCAGAATTCGAAGTGGAACTTTATTAGAGTTCGTATCCAGAATTCGAAGTGGAACTTTATTAGAGTACGTATTCGGAATTCGGAGTGGAACTTTATTAGAGTTTGTATCCAGAATTCGGATCCTAAAAAAGAATGATTCATATCTAAGTATTATATGATTCCATGTTTTTAGGTAAGAATCCGATTTTTATACTTAATAAAAATATTGATATGTATAAGGAAATCTAGGTTAGGGTAAATGTTCTTAAGGAAGGAAATTTTCCTTAGAAAAGTAAAATATAGATTTGCTTAAGTATAAGGTGTTTGTGATTCTCAAAATAAGTAGGAATGGAAAAGTCATAAGGAAAAGCTTATTAAGTCAAAAATCTCCCACTTTTTGGAAAACGGAAACAACCATACGAAAAAGAATATAAGGACTTTGAAAAAAAAATATACTTTGAAATTAAAACTTATCTCCCTTTGTTCATAGGTAATGATGAATAAAACTCACTCCCCCTTAGGATTTGGAACTCTAAGGATTGTATTCTGAATTTTTGGAGTGGATTTTTCATTATCATGGGAATGAAAAACTTTGTAATGAGAAACTCGCCCTTACTTAAGGATAGTTATTGACTTGGAAATTTTTCCTTCTCCCTCTTTTTAGTAGTTCTTTTTCCTTCTCCCCCTTTGTGATTTTCAAAAATAATTTGAGGGAATGGAAAAGAAATAAAGTACCTGAAACATTAGTACATAGAAACACAAGATACAACCAACCAAAAATTTCATTAGAGTTGACATAATTTATTACAAGGAAAGAAAAATGAAACAAAAGATCGGATTGAGTCTATTTGTCATCCTTTTCCTTTGGGATTAGCTTCTTCAACAGAGTTTTCAGCTTCTTCAAGTCTTTTTGATCCTCCTAAACTTGCTTCTCTAAATATTTTATCTTTTCATCTTGATCTTTCAGGACCTCAGATTGTGCCTTAAGAACTACATATTTCTTTATAAGTTTTTCTTTGATAAAAATCCGGAGATCTCTATCCCTTTTAAAATTTTGAGAAAGAGAGTTGACCTTCCCATTCAAGTTCCTCACTTATTGATTCCGAGAACTTTTCTCAAGGATCAGATCATACAGAAGATTCTTAATCTTGGTATCCTTGATATCAAAAGAATATTTAACATCATTCTGAAAATGATCAAACTCAGCCAAGTCATCATCAACTTTATTAGACCACAAAGTGATTTTGCTGCATGATTTCCTGTGAACATCATAATTGATAAGGAAATTTCTATGATCTGCTTCAATCTTCAAACACTTATCCATCACCATAGATAAGGATTCTGACTTATGATTCAGAATATGTTTCATCATCTGGAATTTGGAGTCTATGGTGGGAAAGATCGGAATTGTGTCCACCAACTTCTTCAAGGATTCAATAACAAAGTCATGACCTAGTGCTGATGACTCTGAATCTGATAACTCACTTGGAGATTGTTCTTCTTGAGTTTCAACCAGCTTCCTTCTAAAAGAACCACCAACCTTCTTCTTTCTTATAACATCTTTTTTTGGGGTATCCATAAGAACTTTCTTCCCCTTATCAATTTTTGTATTAACCTCATCAGGAGATTCTTCCTCGGATTCAGATACTTGAATAATTTTATCTTCATCTGGTTTCTCCTCTTCTGCTCCTTATTCAAGAAAATGCTTCTCATAGCTTACTTCCTATTCAGATAATTCATTCTCTTTTTCTTCTTCCTAGATATAATCTCTCTTATCATCTTTTTCAACTCCCTTTCCCGGAGTGACCAACTTTGAAGATTCATCCTTTTATTGATAATCTTCCACTTTTTTAATCAGGTCATAAAGATCATCACTTTATTCTTCTAGTTCTTCTTTTTATTCTACTTCTTATTCACCAGCTCCGTTCTGTACTTCTTCTTCAATAGATCCTTTCTATAGTTCTTCTACAACTTCTTTCCCTTTGGACTTCCCCGGAGTGAAGTACATTTTCCTGGGGGTCTCTGGTAATGGTTGGACATCAAAAGTTTCTGGGATGGGAATCTTCTCAGAGGCTACTTCTGTGGAATTTAAGAGAGATTGAACAATCTCTTCTTCTGACATCTTCTTCATCATATTTTTCTCTTTTTCTTGTTTTTCTAACTCATCGGCTACTGTTTCTCTTAAGGCCTTAGCCTTAGTAGGGTCTAATCCATACTGTGGATACCCTTCTTTCCTCTTCTCCTTATCTTCTCTCCATTTATCAGCCACCTCATCTGGATATGCTTTCTATTTTTTTGGCTTGAGAGGTGCAGACTAGGTTTCCTTAGCTTTGGGAGTTTTTTCTTCAGCAACCACTTCTTTCAATTTTCTCTTCTTACCAACCTTCTTCACTAGTTCAGCCTTATCCACATTTTTCAGAATGGTTTTAGCCTCTTCCTCTAGAAAATTATAAAACTCTCATGTTTCCTTGGAATAATCCATATTCATCCTTTTCAAGGTATCATCACTTACAATCATAACCTTGCAATTCCAAACATTATACTTTCATGTAATTTTGAAAGAACCCAGACACCGAACTATCAGATTTGATAGTAAGGTAGGGTACATGATGATTTGAGCTCTCATATTTCCTTCCTTGATATTCTTGATCGTCACAAGAACATGCCTCATCAGATTTATTTTTCTTAGATTCACCAAAAAGTCTAAGAAATATATGTCACTTTTCTTCAGGGTATCTTTATCACCCTTTCTCAGAACCAAGAAACCTTATACCCAAAGCTGAAGAATCTGATTATTAGGAGATTGATGAGAAATATTGGCTGTCTTTACATCATGAAGCCCAAGAAACTCCAAGGCCATCACTTTAACAAAAACTGCCTTGCACATTCGTAAGTTTAAGTGAGCATAATTTACTTTCTCCATCATAAGCTAGTCCCACCAAACTTGTTGCCTTGGTGTAAGTAATTTTTTAAGTCTTGTAATAAGACTTTAAAGAAAACTTTTATCTTCCCTCTTCATCATAGAATCTTGTTGATTCATAGAATTCTACAAGTAACACCGGATAGACCGCATCTTGATCACTTGTGTTGGATACACAAACATCTTCCCAACTATTCAACTTGATGTTCTTAGTGATGATAGAATCATACTTAAAAAAGTTCGGATGGACCAGTCTTTCTCTGTACACTTACCATTTTTAAATTGGCTTCGAGGTAGACATATCTTGGGAAGTATCTTCTACAGACATTCGGAATGGAGGAGCTCTGAAGAATTTGGAACAACCTTTAAGTGCAGATGCAGATCTTCGACACGCGAGAGCTTGAAATCTATGTGGGACACAAATGGGGGTGCCCTTTATATAGGCTATGGATGTGACCTTCCACCTTCCAAAAACAATCTAACAGTTGAAAAATTCTTTGATCTGATCTGACGGTTGAAAATATATCTGTAAGGAAATCTTGAATCTGATCTTTTGAGGTTTTAACGAAAACATTTGGATTTAAGAAAAAAATGAATCTGAGAAATTTTTTGAGAAAAAGAAACTACCAACAACTAAAAAAACTACAAAATACTTATTTAAGGAAATCATACCTTTTGGATTAGCTAGGAAATTTATTCTTAATAGGTGATATTCTTCTTGAAGAAAATTTGATTACGAAAAACTTATTACGAAAGACTCACTATGAAAAAATCACTACGAAAAGTTCACTAAGAAAAGTATGAGTACGAAAACTTCATTAAAAAAATTAACAGTATAAAAATTTTCATTACGAAAATTCACATTAAGAAAATTCTCATTACGAAAATTCTCATTACGAAAATTCTCAATAAGAAAACTTCATTACGAAAATTTCCAATATGAAAACTTCATCACGAAAATTTCAAGTATGAAAACTTCATTACGAAAATTTCCAGTACGAAAAATTCTGAAAGACTCATTACGAAAAAAATTGAAAGACTCAATACAAAAAAATTTAAAAGACTCAAAATCAAATGTACTCCCCCAATGAAAAAGAGTTTATTACTGTAAGAAGAATAATTTAACAAGAAATTAATGAAGGATGATTACCTCATATTTATCATCCCTAACTTCTGTTTAATGTATTCAAATATATTGGAGGGTAAAGATTTTGTGAAAATGTCAGCAAGTTGATCTTACATTTTGATAAACTGAAGAATGATATCTCCCTTAATTGTGTGATACATAAGAAAGTGATGCCTAATATCTATGTACTTTGCACGACAGTGATGTGCAGGGTTTTTACTAAGGGCAATGGAACTTGTATTATCACACAAATTTTGAGTCTTAGTAAAACTGAAGCCATAATCTGTGAGTGTGTGTTGCATACACAACACTTGAGCACAATAACTTCCAGCTGCTACATATTCAGCTTCAACAGTGAAAAGTGCTACTGAGTATTTCTTCTTACAAGACCAAGAAACTAATGAATCTTTTAAGAAATGAAAAGTTTTGGATGTACTCTTTCTATCCATTTTACATCCACCAAATCCAGCATCAGAAAAACTTTTTAAAATAGAATCATTTACAAAAGTATAAAATAGTTTTAAATCCATGGTTCCCTTTAAGTAGTGAAAAATTATTTTCACTTACTTTAAATGATATTACTTAGGATTGGATTGATATCTTGCACATAAGCATAATGAAAACATAAAGTCTGGTCTACTAGCTATCAAGTAAAGTAGACTTCATATCATACCTCTAAAAGATGTCTGATCTACTGGTTTCCCAGCTTCATCAAGATCAAGTGTGCTTGAGGTACCAATAGGAGTACTTATACTCTTAGTGTTGTCATACCCATACTTTTTAAGAAGATATTCAATATACTTATGTTTGGATATGTAGATTCTTTCTGGTTTTTGAGAAATTTGACAACCAAGGAAAAATGTTAACTCACCCATCATACACATTTCAAACACAGATTTCATTAGATCTGCAAACGAATCAGTTAAGGATTGCTGGGTTGAACCAAATATAATGTCATCAACATAAATTTTAACAACCAAAACATTTTTCTTATCTTTCTTTATAAAAATGGTTGGATCCTCATTTCCCTTAACATATTTATTTTGAAGCAAAAATCTTGTAAGTCTATCATACCAAGCTCATGTGGCTTTTTTAAGGCCATACAAAGCTTTGGTAAGTTTAAAAACATGATTAGGATGTTTTGTATCATCAAAGCCAGGATGTTTTTCAACAAAAACTTCCTCTTGAACATAACCATTAAGGAAAGCACATTTCACATCCATTTGAAAAAGTTTGAAATTGAAGAATGCTGCAAAGGCAAGTAAAATATGAATAGATTCAAGTCTAGATACTGGATCATAGGTTTCTTCATAGTCTATTCCTTCTTGTTGATTATAGCCTTTAGCAACTAATCTAGCTTTCTTTCTTATGATGATTCCATTTTCATCACACTTATTTCTGAAGACTCATTTTACACAAATAACAGAAGTTTCCTTAGGTCTTTCAACCAAGGTCTAGACTTTATTCCTTTCGAATTCATTTAGTTCATCTTGCATGGCTTTAATCCAATCATCATCACTTAAATCTTCTTTAGTGCTTTTTGGTTACAATTGGGAAAGGAATACTAGATGTTTTACTTCATTCCTCAAGGAACTTCTAGTCTTTACAGGTTGATTTACATCACCAATGATACTATCACTGGGATGATTCATTAGAAATGACTGATTTGGGTTTTGTAAAAAATTTTCATCAACATAGGGTAGGAAATCTTATGGGGTAAATGTTTCAGAAGCATCTTCTTGAACATTTTCCTTATCAGAAGGATTTTTTATCAAAGGTTGATAATCAGTTTTTGAAAACACATCTGAGAATGTCGGTTGGGGTTATTTAAAAACAAAAGGATCAGTTTCATCAAATTTTACATGTATTGTTTCTTCAACAGTACAAGTGTTTTTGTTGAAAACTATATAAGCCTTAGAAGTTGTGGAGTAGCCTAAGAAAATTCATTTATCAGATTTTGGTGCGAATTTGTCTAAGTTATCTTTAGTATTCAAGATGAATACCTTGAAACCAAAAACCTTAAAGTAGTAAAGTCTAGGTTTTTTCCATTCCATAACTCGTAAGGAGTTTTATTAAGAAAAGGCTTAATCATAACTTGATTTATAGTATAATAAGTAGTACTTATAACTTATACCCAAAAATGTTTGGATACAGAATACTCACTGAACATGGTTCTAGTTATCTCTTAAATAATTCTATTTCTTCTTTCAACAACACCATTTTGTTGAGGTGTTATGGGTGTTGAGAAGTTGTGAGTAATACCTTTTCTACTACAAAAAGTTTCAAAATCAGAATTTTGAAATTCTCCTCCATGATCACTATGAATAGTTTTCAATGGAAGGCTTTTCTCATTTTTAACTTGGGTTCTAAATTTTTTTAAATAAGAAAAATCTTCAGACTTCATTGCTAGAAAATAGACCCATATAAATCTAGTGTAATCATCAACTAAAACAAATACCTATAACTTGCCTCCAATGCTTCCAGTTTGTGTTAGACCAAAAAGATCCATATGCACCAACTGTAGTGCATCAGTTGTTGAGACTTCACCGATTGATTTAAAACTTGATTTATGTTGCTTTCCATATTGAAAAGGGTCACAAACTTTTGAAGAATCAAATCTAAGCCCCAGTAGATCCTTAACTAAACCTTTCTTATAAATTTTTCATAAGTTCCTAAGGTTACAGTGTCCTAACATTCTATTCCATAACCAATATTGATCTTCCATTGCACTAAGGCAAGGTAAGTCTTGGCTCCTAAGGTCTTCTAAGTTTAGTGTGTAAACATTCTCTTGCCTTTGGGTAGAAAGAATAAATTCTTCCTTGGAATTGTGTACTAAGCACTTATCATTCCTAAAATTCACAAGGTAGCCTTCATCACATAATTGACTTATGCTGATGAGGTTTTTCTTAAGACCCTTAACAAACAAAACATTTGAAATCAAAGTTTTTCCAAGAAGAACGATGTTACCTATACCAATAATTTCTCCCTGAGCATTATCTCCAAAAGTTACTTTTTCTTTATTCGTCTTCATAATCTTTTCGAAATAGATTTTATTACCAGTCATATGCCGAGAACATACACTATCCATTTACCATGTATTGTTTATGGTACTTTCCCTGTTTTCCTGAAAATAAGAAACAAGTTAGGTTTTCGGAATCCAAACTTTCTTGGATCCAGAATTGTTAGACAACAAAATTTTGGGTAACCACATTTTTTTAGAAAAATATTCTTTATGAAACCCAAGATATTGAACTCTATTCAAAGAATAGTTTTTCTTCCAATGCCCACCACTTTGACACTTTTTGCAAAAAGGGTCTCTAGAAGGAATAAAATATTTGTTTTTTAAAACTTGTTTTTGGTAAGTATAACCTACTCCAGTAGTGTCTCCATTAGGTTTAATTTGAGAATACATCTTGTCAAAATTTTCCTTCCGAGAGACAAATTTTGCAAGTAGCTTCTTAAGGAAAAATATTTCAGATTTTAGTCTGATGAATAAATTCTTATCCTCAGGAATCATTTCCTTAGAGTTAGAAAAATATATATTTTCTAAAGTATAAGGTGTTTGTGATTTTCAAAACTAGTTGGAATGGAAAAGTCATAAGGAAAACCTTATTGACTCAACAATGCTATCCAAGAACTCTACTTGAAACCAGAACCTCATGTCCCCATAGTTCTATCTCTAGTCTATATTTTCTCTTTCCTAAATAAAGTGACCCAAAAAGAGTGTGACCTCCTTTGATTCCAATTTTTCAAAAACCAAGTCGGGGTTCCATCTAACCTGACACTAGACCTGATCCATATCATGGACCAAAGGGCATTCCCAATCCCCACAAGCTGGAAACCAATTCCATGGTATCATTAATATTTTTTGGAATAATTTCACCCATTTTTATAATCATAAATAACAAAAAACACAATGATAAATAACTAAATGCAAACAAGGAATAACAATTTTTTGATTCAAAGTTTAATAATTTAAATAAATACCAAAAGTAGAAAATTTAAAGTGAAACTTTAAACTATCCCAAAAACCCAGTGGGACATGAGGGGAATCCCCCTCAAGACACCACCACCAACACCTACAAAAAGTGGAACTATGTCAAACGGATCCACCATCACCGTGACACATCTTGTCATTACCTAGGTCATACATAACTAAATCAACTTACACCCAAAGTTTTATATTGGGTGTTATCCAAATACCATTAAGATTCCACCCAAAGTAAAATATTACATGTCATAGCATTAGAATAAAAATTAACATTCACATTTATACAAAATACTTTAAAAAAATTCAAGAAAACATTTTAAGAAAAACCATTCTTAAGGAAACACATTCAAGGAAAACCATTTCTAAAAAATTGATTTAAAAGAAAGAAAATAAACACAAGTTCCACCATATTCCAACTTATTTAACCAAATATCATAAGTATAATGTCTCGAGAGATCACTATGGGTATATCGCTAAGGGTAACCTGCACTAGTCGGACCCTAGAAGCCTCATACCTTGATGAGAAAATGGTATAGAAACCATAACTCAGAACTTTCTCAGGCACAATCCACTATGAGGGAACATCCCATGGGCCTAGTGGTCTCTGATCATAATACAAGTTTAGTTAGTTCTTTAAGCATTAATCCTACTAAGTAAATCTAGGATTTGAATATCCGAGTCAACTAACGTCAAGCTGCTATAGGAATCTTGGATTTCCACCTCCAAATCACTAGAATACAAGTTATTGTTTTTCCACATAGGTACCCAAGATTCCCTTTGTGCTCAATTTCACATTTCACAGGTCACACAATTCATCACATTCATATACACATACCAAGTAATATAAACACACTATAAAATAAACACTTTCACAATGCATCGCAGGGAAACCACCCTTTTCCATAAATAAACCACTTTTCATTTTACACACACCAAAAATATTTAAAACACATTTCACACTACTTGAAAAATCAATGAAACTCATTTGGAAATATTACAAGAAAAGCACATAAACAATTTAACCATTTCTAGGGGCCAAATCCCATTTGAAATCCACACATTAACCAATTTCAATTTTGAACATGCTTCCCAACATTTACTCAATTCATGAGTCAAATTGAGAGTGAAAAAAAGGAAGTATTTATTCCTTAAAGATATATTTTCTTTTGAAAACTCACTTTCAATGCATTCTTACCTCGAGTGACTTTGAAAACACACAAAAACACATCCAATTTCCTTTATAAAATCCATTTCCATTGTAAAAGCATGTCAAACCCTTCCAAAACATTCTTCTCACCATATAAATAAATCATCGAGCACATATAACTAACCAATCAAGAATATCAAAACATCTAAAAATGTTAGATCATGTAACTTCCTAATTCACACTCAAAAAAATTCCAAAAAATAACATGAAACTAAAAAATCCACACGAAATGAACTTATAAATGAAATATTTATCACTAAGCATCAATATCTTACTCAAAAACAAAAGAAAAAACCCCCCTTATGTCATAAAACCTGCTGGAAATTAGGAAGGAAAGAAGAGAGGAAAAGAAACACTAAAGGATGTATAAATCAAGGGAGAAACCACTTACTCGGTGAATTATTAAATAATTGAGGTCAAAACCACCCATAAAATGGTTCCCAAGAAATCCAAGGAATCTTGGAGGGATATCCAGTGAATTAAAATTATGTATGGTCCGGATGGGAGTGGTTTAGCGTTTAATCTCAAGAGGAGACAATGGTAATTTTCAGATTTTCAATGGCCTAGAAAAGGCACACAGTTTTCCTACATAGTTTTCCAAACTATGTGACAACCATATGTCCCAAACTATATAAGAGGGACTAGCTTCATGGTTATCCCACACGGTTTACAAACCGTTAACTAGCTGTGTGTTATCCACTATCCAAAAATGACACTTGGTCACATGGTTTCCTGGGCTTGGGCCACGGTTCCCCTTAACTATGTGCAAACCATACACCACCTACTTTTAATCCCAAAAACTCAATTCTTCATAAAAAAACAAAGTTTAAAACCATGGATAAGCACTAAACTGAAAATAAACAAAGGAAATGCCTTAAAATTCAAACCCTTCACACCCAAAACTCGATAGAAAAACAAAGATCCAAAAAGAGAACTGGAGTAAAGGACAAAAACAAAAATCTGGGTGTGTCATCACCTATTAAATTTTACTAAAAATTTTAAATATTTAGATTTATTTACATGAAATATGAATTACAATTTATAAAACATGTACTTGTATAAATTAATAATGGTTCTTTAGCTGACTGGACTATTATAAAATGAAATAATTGTTAAATATTTAATTTAAATATGGTCTCCATTAAATGGAGATTACAATTAAAATTTAATGGGTGTTTTCCTATATAATGTTCAATTAGAGGTCCATATATAAGGACCCTTATAGTAAAATAGATTTCTTGACCCATACCCAATAATAGCAGTGGGTTATCCGTACTATCTCTTTGGTTCTTCTTAATCATTCCTACCACCCAAACCTGGCATTAGGAGTAGGAATAGGGGTGTGACTTTTATAGAGAAAGTCTTGTACATATCCTATTCATGTATGTGAGATATTTACCATTATCAAAACCTATATGAGGTGTGTGTATGGAATTTTTAGATCTATGGAACCATGATGTCCCCAAGTCATGTGTCGGGAGGGTGGTGATAACTATATTCCAGAGATTGTGGGCCTTGAGCCACTAGTGTTACCTCCTATAGTGCCAGTTGTTTCACCTATTCTTATTCCCAATGTAGTCGAAGATTCCTAGTTTTGAGGTGAATTTATTTAGCTTATTAAAAATAGACAGGGGTCTTTGTGACTTTCCCATTCTATGAGAGAGTTAATGCGGGAGTTTCAGCAGTAGCATCCATTAAATTATTTTAGGAGATGGTGACACCCAGACTATAGAGTTTTGGATTGGGACTATCTTGCCTCTATTTAATCACTTTGAGACACCTTATGACATGAGAGTGAAGATCGATAAATAAATTCTTCTGGTATCCACCAAACTTTGTTTGGATATTCTTAACCAGGTAGGTCAGTACAGGGAAGCTGTATCGATGGATTTCCAATATAGAATCTATTACTATTTATCCCCTCATACTTTTAGGGATAATAATTATTGGGAGTTAATGAACCTATATTTTGTTTTTATGATTGTTATGAATTACTCATATCATTTTATAGATCTTCAATGATTTTCCCCTATCTATACCACTAATGAGATTGTGAATGTGATAAAATTTAAGGATGGTATTATGAATACTATTCGATCTCTGGTGAATGTTTTTTGGTTTATTACCATGTTTGATAAAGTAAACTAGTCTCCCATCACCAAGTGAAAATGAAGGTATGCTGATGGTGTGGTTCAGGAGGTTCTAAATCAAGAAAGGGAAGTGGTTCAACTAGCGGATGGAAATAGTGCTTTGATACTGAATGTGGTAGAATTGGCATCCAGATGACACCCACTAACAGTTACATGGTTTTTCACCAATGTGGGAATCCAGATCATTAGAATCCCTAGTGTCCTAGACCCCCGTTGAGTGTCAAGGTTTCATAAGTTTGGGGTATCTTATACATTTTTCAATACCTTTCCATATGTTCCTAGTGGTAGAGGATCCATATCATCTCCACCCTCTGTAGTAGGATTAGAATCACCTCTCTAGGTAGGTAGGTAGAGTACTATCGATCATACAGTCCGAGGAGGAGGTCATGAATGATGTAGTCATGCTTCAGATACACAACTTCAGTAGAGAAGGCATGCTTAGGGCTGTCATGTTGTGTCTCAGGGTTGTGGAATATTCTAGATTTATGCAGTGTAGAATGTTACAGGGGATAAGAGTCTCAAACCATCTACAGTTCTAGGTACTATTCTGGAAGCCTCTGTGATCATTTCTTCCTTATTCGATAATGGTTCTTCACATTGTTCTATCTCTATGGATATTATATAATGCATTTGGATTAATATTCAGTACTTCTATTGGGTTATTAATTTTAACACCCCCTTGGGAATACATT
This sequence comes from Viscum album, assembly GCA_963277665.1. Taxonomy (NCBI): domain Eukaryota; kingdom Viridiplantae; phylum Streptophyta; class Magnoliopsida; order Santalales; family Viscaceae; genus Viscum; species Viscum album. The sequence goes on from OY728139.1 coordinate 65,917,251, forward strand.
CTGAGAGTGTATACCAATGTAGGGAGTTCCCCTTAAGATAGGAAGCTATCATTTCCTATGGAATTTTTCTTCGTTGAGATTTCTAGTTTTGATATTATTCACAAGATGGAAGAGTTAGTTCCTTACCATGCCTACATGGATTTATATCAAAAAGGGTATCGATTACATCACTAGAGAGAGGTAATTACATTCATAAGGGTGAGTGGGATATCCAAGACAGTAGAACTTGACCAGACCATCGTGGGTTGAGTGTCATGATATACCAAATTGTTATCCTTTATTTGTATTATCAAGGTTTACATCAGGATGATTTCCCTTCTATGGTAGATCATTCCATGGATGTTTTCCCTAATGATTTTCCTAGAATACCTCCTAAGTGAGAGGTGGAGTTCAATATTGAGCTAGTTTTAGGAGTTGCACTAGTGTCATTTTCTCTTTATAGTATGACCACTAATAAGTTGCAGGAACTCAAGAGATAGCTGGAGGATATATAAGCTAATGGTTTTATATGGCCCAATACTTCTCCATATGGTTCACCATTTATTTCTTCCAAGAATGTGGACAGAACCCTCAGGATTTGTGTGGATTACCAAAATTTGAATCAATTTATAGTGAATAATAGGTTTCATTTACCTCATATATATGATATATTTGATCATCTATGAGGATATAGAGTATTCTCAAAGGTCAATTTTAGGTTAAGCTATCACCAGGTGTGTGTTAGACTTGTGTACATACCTCATGTAGTGTTCTATAGAGTGTATATTCTTTATGAGTATCTAGTTATGTTTTTTAGTCTCGTGAACATGCCAGCTGTTTTCATGGCTCTGATAAATCGTTTTCTCCATTTATTTTTGGATTCATTTGTGGTACTTTTCATAGAAAATGTTGGTTTATTTTCATACTTGACACAACCTTTCCAAACATATTAAGATCTTTTTTAATACACTAAGAGAGCACTAGATATATGATAATCTAAATAAATTCCAATTTTGGATCAATAATGTTCCCTTATTGGGTCATATTATCTCATAGGCATGAGTATTAGTTGACCTAGTGAAGGTGAGTGTTGTAATTACCTATGAGTATCCCAAGAACTATTTTTAAATATTTAGTTTCTTGACGATAGCTAGTTATTACAAGCACTTCATATAATACTTTTCACACCTAGAAGAACCTCTTACGGTCTTGACCAAGAAGGGTATGATTTTTATATGGTTAAAATCCTATGAGAAATACTTTCAAGACATTAAAAGGGGAATGAATTCAGCATTTATGTTGATTCTTTTGGATCTAGGAAGAATATATACAGTCTAGAGTGATTCATCATGTATTGGTCTTGGAATATTTCTAATGTAGGAAGATCAAGTCGTTATGTATGGGTCACAGCAACTAAATCCTCATGGGTAGAATTACCTAACACACGATCTTGAGATAGAAGCTATAGTTCATGCCATAAATTACTGGAGAATTTATTTTCTTGGAGAGAATTTTGTGGTGTTTAAAGACTACAAATACCTCAAGTATATTTTCACACATCATGACATAAAACTTAGGAAAATAAGGTGGGTTGAATACCTAAATTATTTTGACATTGATATTTCTTATACAGTAGATAGAATAAATGTTGTATCAAATGATATTAGGAAAAGGACTCACATATAGTTAGATAGAGAGGCCATTGATGAGTGGAAGATTATGGATCTATTTCATGAGATGCATTTCTAGGTTCAGAACTATTTTGGATAGTCTGTACTTGCATCATTATCAGTGCCCTCTTCACTTATGAAGGAATTTAAGATGAAGTAGTTATTGGACATTGAGGGTTAGTCCTAAGGGAGAGCATTTCAAACAATTATTTTCCAATGGGTTAGATCATTAATGAGGATGATTAGTTTCACTTTCATATATGTTTCTATCTTTCTTCATACATATGGTAGGAATTAATGAAGGAGTGTTGTGATTCTACTTGGGAATTACACCCTAGTCTTAAAATGGGGTATCGTGATCTACATTCCCAATATTGGTGGTTGGGGATGAAAATGGAGATATCTATTTTTGTTACTCAGTGTTCCACAGATCAGTAAGTAACGGTAAAACACAAGTGACCAAAATGGATTTTACCATCATTTCCAATTCCAGAGTGGAAATCAGATGATTTCATCATGGATTTTGTTACTAGGTTAATGAGATCCCCTCGACATAGTGATTCAATGTGGGTTAATGTTGATAGGATCATAAGGTTTGCTCATTTCTTACCAATTAGGGAGACCTTCTTATTGGATGAGCTTAGGATACTATATTTCTATGAAATTTTATGACTAAATGGGATCCCTTGAACTATAATTTTATATAGGGATTCTTGTTTCACATTGAGAATATATAAAGGATTACAGAGAGCTTTGGGTATATAGGTACTTTTTAGCACAGCCATTTACCCCAATATTGATGATCCGTCAGAACAAATGATACAGGTTTTAGAAGACATTCTCTAAGAGTAACTCTTTGATTTTGGAGGTTATTGGGAGAAATATATACCTCTTTTTTAGTTCTCCTATAATAACATACTTTAGAAAATAATATAGATGGATCCTTTTGAGGCTTTATATGGTATTTCATTCCATTCACCTTTTCACTAGTTAGAGGTATGTGAGGCATCCTTACATATACCTCCTCTTGTTATGGAGACTTCAGAGAAGGTTTTGTTTATTAGGAAGTGTATGGATACGGATCAGTCCAGGAATAAGTAATTTAATGATCATAATCACAGACCACGAGAGTTCGAGGTTGGATATCATGTATTCTTATGATTTTTGACTAGACTGGGGAATCAATGCTTTATACAGTAGGTGATTATTTCACCTCGGTTCATTTTACCTTTTAAGGTTGTGAAGAGAGTTAGATCGATAAAATATCAGTTGAAATTACCTATAAGGTACTGATCTATGCATGATGACTTCCATGTTTCATAGCTTCACCGGTATTATCCATATCTTTCTCATATCTTCTTTCCTAAGGAGGTTTAGTTGGAGGTAGTTGTTTCCTTTGATGAGCATCTTATCCATATTATAGATCATATCCCGAAGGTTCTCTGAGGCTGGTTTTTCCTTTTAGTATGGTTGATATGGTAGCATGGTCTTCTATAGGATAATACTTGTGAGTGAGAGGCTGACACATGTGCTCAGTGGCCAGAATTATTCTCATATGATTTTCTACCACCCTTGGGTGGGAAACTCGAGGATGGGTTGCATTAAGGGGGGAAACTATAAATAACTAAATTTTACATGAGTTATAGAACCTTTCTTATAGTTATCTTACTTAATTTTATCCTTTTAAATGTGGATCATGAGTTTATGGAATAAATAAAGTTTTTTGGGGCTTGTTCAAAGCCTAGAGACCATACTTTTAGAAGAAACAATTGGGCCTCATGATTAGTAGAAATTGTTCAGCTGAGTTTGCACGATTAGAAAAAAAATTGTGGGGCCTTTTAGGGCATAGATGAGGGACACAAAGTTTAATTAAACCATGAATTTGGGCTTTATAGCCATACAAGGCTATGATATATGGTGTTCATGGTCTATGTAAGGTTTTTCTAACCATGTACTACAGGTCATGCAAGTTGTGCTCCCTGGATAGTGGGGTATCCACAATTGGTGCAAAGCTTGGCCAACTATGCTTCTCAAACCATGTGAATTTTAATTATTATGTGTTTTTACCATTTTAAACCTACTCTATTTAATAACCTACCCCTTTTATTATTTTCTAGTGGACATACAACACTCCCCTCCTCCTTTTAGTTTCACCAAACCTAGGGCTATGCTTTGGTGTTATTTCTATGTCTGAACTTCTATTCAACTTCCATATGTCACTTCAGATCACTGCCAATAATCTCTCTAATCCTTAGGAAAATTTCATAATTTTTATTCTTATCAATGAAATTATTTTTTGTGAGATCCCATATTCCCTATTTTAGGAGAATTCTTCTATTGTTTTGTTTTCTTCTGATCTGGAAAAAAATCAGGCCAATACTGGATGAGTGTTCTTCTAAAGGCATAAATTAGGTGATATAGTAATTATAACTCATGTATTGTTGATTTATACTATGTTTTTTGATATTTCATGTTATATTCTCCATGTTTTTTCATAAAAATGAACTTAAAACTTGTTTAATTAAATATCTTGGAACCTAGTATCCATTGATTCTTATTGCGATAGGTCCCTGGTGATTGTTGGAACCTCTTGAGGTGTACCTATGGATTTGAATTTATTATTATAAATTCTTAAGTGAACAAACCAGGTTCTACAGGTTATTGGTGTGGCTCCTAAATAATAGGACTATAATTGATTGAATTGAAAGTTAGTGGTGTAACCACGTCAATTTTTTACATAGAACAAGGCTTACACCCTTGTTAAAGAGGAATGTTAATGAACTATGAACTATATATTGGAACTTTCAAAAGACTTTGAATGCTTACTACTTTAATTATATATAGTAATGACATTGTAGAGACCCATACTTGACGTACATATACATTACATGGCTTTTTTGTAATACTTAATGCATGATAAAAACAAGTGCCCAAAGACCGTATTAGTGTAGTGTCTTTGGAAACTCAGAACATGATCTTATAATCATGGTGAATGATATTCAACATATCCCATAAAGATATTCCCCTTTGGTTTTCTTACCTAAAACCATTCTTTTTATCCTGGGGAAAAGAAAGCATAAAAAGGGTGAGCTCAAATGCTCAGTAAGGGTAAACATGGATAACATAAAACAATCCCTAAACATTTAAATGAACGAACATGAACAAAAAACATCAAAATCATGAGTAATGACATAAATCTTGGCAGTGCAAAAGGCATAGATCAAAAAGGAACTTTAACCATGATAAAATATCATGGGCATAAAACATGTAATTGTTGGAACCATTAAGCACATGTTATGATTTCCATATTAGCCAATCCATTGCTGCCAAGACCATCTTAGTGGAAAAAGTCCCTTACTGAATTGAGTTCACTCCTCATTTCAGTCCTATATCACAGAACCGGATTAACTTACCATTCTATTTATGTCAATATCATGAGATACAAATATTTACCAAATGCATTGGAGGGAGATATAGGTCACACCCATCTCATAATCAAATCATTCTTACTTGTGCCACAAAATAAACATAAATCATTCATCATAACCCAAAGAATAAAATGGGTTTCATAAACATCATCCCATCATTACATAATTTATATAAAACAAATGGATATCATTTCATCATAAGAAAAATCACACCATGTAAATAATAGAGACATTATACTTGAAACATACACATATGAAATAATGTCACCTTAGATGTAAATGGTTTTGATAAAACACTTGAAATTAATTCTTGAGGAAAATATCCTTTCTTCTTCAAAATCATTTTCTTTTCTCAAAATGTCGTGCGATTTTAAAAGAAAAGAATTTTTTTTCGAATATAATCATGAAATATAGTATAGTAAGCTTCAAGGAAATAAGGCATTATGAAACCGTAAAAATCTGTTCATACCGTATAAGTTAAAAAATCATTATTCTCGTACTTTTTCGGAAAAGTCAAAAAGTACCATATATGGTAACCAAAGGAAAGATTCCTTCCCTAAAATGTGGTAAAAACTCAAAAAAGGGTAAAAATGACTCTAAAAATACATGGAAGAACAGTAATCATTTTATGAAAACATTTTTAGAAAACATGGACATGGATTATAAATATAACCCCAGTAAATACTTACGTATAAGCAATCTCGAATAAAAATGAGATTTTGAAAATTATCCCTTACCTTAGGTCTGATATGCTTTATACGTATCTGAACCTCCTGTATAATTATTTAAATAAAGTCATTGACTTATTCTAGAATCATAGTCATTCTAATGATATCATTTATGATTCACTTAGGTCTTTATATTACCCTTTCATTTTTCAATTCCATGTCAAAGAAATGTTTTGGGTAATATTTTTTCATTTATCATAGGTGTTTGGACTTGTTGTTCTTGATATTATTATTACTTATATCATGATTTAATTACTTACAAAATGTAAAACATGATTTATATATCATTTATATTAGGTATATATATATAATATCTATATAAATGAAATGAAACACACCGTTCATGGAGACGGTAGGCCGTACGTACTCATGAACGTTGTTTTCCTTTCCTTATTGACTTGAATGGAAGTAAATAGATGAAATATATATATATAAATGAATAAAGTAGAATTATTATGACATATATATCATTATTATTCATTTTATATACTTTATAACCATTCTTGAATGGTTAACATGGAGAATGAATCTCATCGCGTCGTGGAGACGGTAATCCGTACGTACGCACGAGCGATGATATCCTTCCCATTATTATTGAATGGAATTGGAGTGGATAATATAATATATCAGAATAATTATGATGTTATAATAACCATATATAGTTACTCTTTACACCATTATACCCATCCAAGTAAGGTGGTGGTGGAAAAACAGATTACACCACAGCGTGGAGACGGTATTCCATACGTACGCACGCGGGGTGATTTCGTTTTTAATAGGATGGACAGAAGGTGAAATGGGGTTGTTTTATATTTATAATAACATATTATTATGTTAGTTATACTGATTTTATTACTTCATAATGAAACAACTAAAGAAGAGGAAGTATAATAATAAATAAACTTGAAAGAATCGGTATAAGAGATTACCTCTTCTTCGACGCGCCTCTTTTAAACTTCCTCTTAGGGCACTAGAGTTGGTCTTTTGAGAAGACCAGAAATTCTATGATATAACTAGATATGTTGAGAAGAGAAATAGGCAGATTTTGGCTGATCTTGAAGGCTAGAAATTATGTGAGGAGGAGAGGGAGGAGGTTCCCTTTTATAAGGGAGGAGAGGGGCACCTTTGGAAACCTCAAAAATATTAATTTATAATAAATCAAACCCCACATAAAAATATCCAAAAATGACTCATATTTGACTATTAGATAAGATAGGGTTGTAATATCATGAACAAATAAAATTTAGACAAGTTTTAAATTTATTTTAAACCTTATCAACTTGATTTATCCTTATTTAATCTATTTAATTTTATTTGTGTTAATAAGATTCTAAATTTTAAATTGTTATAAATAATTAATTGTGTGTTTTGAATTGTCTATAATTGGATACTTTATTATATTTTAGACCATATAAATTTTAATTTATAATTTTTAAATATTTTTGTGATTTTTAAACAATTTTATATTATGTTATTTTTATAAAATAACAACAGTGTCAATTTTGAAACTATTCATGTATTTGAATTTAAATAAAATCCAAACAGAATATATGTTCAAAATAAAAGATTTAATAGATTCATAACATGCCATATTTATCTAGAAAATTAGTTTAGAACATTAAATAGTTCATATAATATTTATGTTAATATTTCTAAAACCATTTATTTGATATTTCAATCAATAAAATAATTTCAACATCACTATTGTGTCACCTTTAATGATAATTATTTAATCCCTAAAAATTACAAATAAATTCACATAATGTAGATACTTTTATTATATTTCTATTTACTATTCATTTTAGAAGTTTCATGAAGTTTATTACTAAATTAAAATTATTATACTTATAAGATTTAAGAGAGTGACATGTTGTCACTTTCTTTGGTTTTAATAAAAATTAAATTATTTTCATGGTACAAAGTCCATAAAATTAATCTATTATGACCCTTAGGTAATATGGTTCTACTTTTACTCATCCAATAGAATTTTTTTAGGTGTTAGGGTATTTTTATAATCTTAGTTTTACCCTTAATTGCCCGATTTACCTTTAACTACAGTAAATAAAAATTACCGTAGTTACTATTCATAATATCAAAAAAATAAAAGTAACATATTAACATAATTTGGACCCACTGAAATCAAATATGGAATCCATTTTTCAAAATTCAAAAAACAGAAGTTGCAATAATTAATTTAAAATTAATCTCGTCGTTAAGAAAACCGGTTTTAAAGTTAAAACATTGCCAAAGATTGAAATGTTTTTACCAATGAATTCAATGTAAAATTAATGGTAATGACATAAATTGTATTAAATGGTAAAAATATATTCCATTTATCCTTTAAAAACATTCAATATTATAATTTAACTATATAAATTATTGCAATGAAAAAAGTTGTCTTTAATTAAAATATAGTGTGTTTTTACTATTCATTAAAATATGAAAGTTATCAGAATAATATGAAAATTTTATCCAAAGTAAATTTTTATATCCTTATTTCAAAGAAATATTTTATTTTTTCAAATTGAACTTATAATCATGTCAAAAACTATATTTAAAGTGGGTGCGCCATCAAAAGGTGTAAAAACTGCATTTTTTGAAAAATACTTATTTTTCCTGAAAATTTTATTTTGGTCTCATACCATGTTCTAGAAAATATTTAAGATGAATAATAATGTTATAAAATTAAAAATGTAGTTAATACTATTCATAACAGCTAGTTCATAATAATATTATAAAAATATATCATTGTTTAGCGAATTTCGGTATTACGTACTACACACGCTATCAAGGAAGGTCCTGATTGCGTGTGATGCAAGCCAAATTAGGGATGCGTGTAGTGGAAGCTCCCTTTGGTGTTGAGTATAACATAATCAAAACTTATTTCATTTATACATTAAACAAAATCTATACTTAATGTTGCGTAGAATAATTCCCACAAAACGAACTTGAAATTGTGTCTAACACTAGCCAAGAATAGTGTTGTGTATACTGCAAGCTAATACATTGTTGTGTATAGTACAAGATAATCTTGGTGTAGTGTACAATATAAGACATCAAAGAAATTAAAAAGAATATATCTCATAAAATCTCTAGGTGTTACATTCTATCCCACTTAAAATGAATTTCACCCTCGAAATTCGTCGGGGTTATAAATCGTTTACTACTTGAAAGTTTCATTCATAGAAACCCACATCGTAAAAAGGAATACTAAAACTTAATTTTAAAAAGTGAAGTATGAAATGTAATGTTTACCCAAAATAAATCATCACTAGGTTTCCACATAGGATAACATTGGTGAAAATATGGATATGGAAGAGAAATCTAATCATCATGTTCTGATAGAGAGTGGTAGAGATCATGGCTATAAAAAAGCCAACAATCATAAATCAGTAATTTTTTTATGATCTAAGGTACCATCTAGGACAACGTTTTTGGTTTTCAAGATCATTTCCCTAAAGTTGAAGAATTTTTGAATTAAAAGAAATACTTACTTGATTTTGGTACAATCTCACTGTTGTTTGTGCCTTGAACAATTTCCACTTCATCTCTTAAAGAAATGAAGTTGAATTTGTCTTCTGTGAAGTGTTAGCAGATCATGTGATAGAATGAGAGGTCATTCCATCTGTCTCAAACATTTGGTTAGAAAAAGTTATATACATAAGTTCATCGATGGTGAGACTAATTGTATATGGCTCAAAAAATGGACTTATACATCATCTATCATCCTGCTTAATATACCAAAACTAGTTTCTACTAATCAGGGACTTCCTGTAGGCCAGTGGTAGGCGATAAAGGCCTGTAGCACTTTGTTTTTGGGTTCGATTCTCACAACCTTGTCCGACGCGACGAGTAATCTCTCATCTTATGGTTTTTCCTTTTTCTAAAACTATACTATTACAATATTCCAGAAATAATATAAAAAATTTAGAGTCTTAAACAATACTATCTTATGTCCAACTTAATGTATTACAACCTTTAGGCTTATCAGAAATACTTCTGTCCAATCTCATAGTATAAATAAAATGGCTACTAGAAAGGTCATCTACCAAGCAAGTGAATTGTAACACCCCGAGCTTCCATGATATGCTACTCTTTCAATAATGAAATAGCTTGCATTGTACGCAAGTTCGAGATTCTAACACATCGTGACCAATAAAAATAGACATTATAAATAGTAATACCCACTTTTTGAAATTATATATATTATATATTTCAAAATGGACTTCATTTTTGGATTTGGAATATCGAAATTATCCTAAGTTGAATTTTTGGTATTTTTCTGAGAACATCCAATTTTTTATGAATAGTGAAAAATACTTAAAAACAACTTTTTTAATCAAAATAATTTAAAGTGATAAATTATACTATTGATTGGTTTTAGAGTATAATTAGAATATATTTTTACAATTTTATCCAATTTTGTTCATTAAAATTAATATCACTTTGAAATTGGACATAAACAATTGTCAATCTTTTGATATATATTGTTTCTTAAAAACACGCTATTTGTTGTGACAGTGGGAATTAATTATAAAATTAATTAATGCAACTTATATGTTTAGAATTTTGTAAAATATACATCATTTTTGAATTTGGAGTATCAATTATAGCTTAGGGTAAAAAAATTTCATTGTTCTGAAAAACTTCAATTTTTGATGAATAGTGAAACCACTAAGTGGTAGTTAAGAAATTGATTTTTCATTTAAATGAAACATTACCACTTATGTGATTTTATTTTCAAAAATAATACATACATGGTTGTCATTAGGAAGTAAAATGTGGTTAAATGGGATTAAAATAATTTTTTGGTGAATAGTAACTTTTAAGTTTAATTAATCGTGATTAAAGGTAATTAGTGAAATTTAAGGTAAAAATGATATTATAAAAATATGAAAATACCTTTAAACTTGTCCTACCCTTATTTTATGAGTCATGGCCGACCAATACAATACATGGGTCAACTTGGGGATCCCATGGAGCCACTTGGGTAAGAAAATGACATTAATAACTTTTTATTTAAAGTAAAAATAAAATTGTCACAAACATGTGTTGTTTTACTAAAACAATTATTACATGTGGTTATATAAATTAAATTTTAGACTATAAATATTCATTGGAAATATAAAAAGATTTCCTACATCATGATATTTTTTTTATAATTTTTAGACATTAAATAAATTAAATATTTTATGACACAATCATGATACAACGATTACCTCATTAATTAACGATTTAAATAAAATGAAAATATAATGTAAACTCTAAGACTTAAAATTTTCAAAAACCTATTGGATGAGTAGATTTTGAACCCTTATCACCTTATACTCGAAATATATCATTGTGGGACCTTTAAAATCCGAAAATCATTTCATAATAATGTAACATTTCATGACTTTCCAAGAGTACCCCTCCTCTCCTCTTATCAAAGGCCCCCACCACTACCACCTTATTCACACCTTCCTAGCCATTTGTCTCAGCCAAACTCTGCCCAAATACTTTCCCAAATTCCCTCTCTTACTCCTAGAATCCTCACTTTGGGCAGAAGTCTTCCCATGGAATCCTTTGACTCAAATCAAAAAGAGTTACATGATTTTAAGGTAATGTCTTCTCTTGTGTTCTTTTGTTTTATTTTGCTTCTATAACCCCCTAAAATTTCTTTATTAATTTATTTTGTAACAACACCAGTATCATAAATATACTTGTATGTTTTTATGAGAAGGATTTTATTTACACTTACACACACCTTCGTCTAATGGTTAAAGAACACACTGTTTTTGTGGGTGGCGAATTACTGCCTCACGAAACGATGATTGTTCAATCTTTTTTTAACGCCTCTCATGGTGGCCATTATGATGACAATATTTTTATATATGATATATATTATGTTTTTTTTCTTTATGATTCTGTATTTTTCATTTATGGCATACCTTTATGATTTCCATTATGGGTAAACGAGATGATTTCATTTTAGGAAGTGCGGACTACCGCCCCCTCAAAGTGATTTGAATCGTTAATTCCATATGTGGGATGTATAAAGGATGGAGTAAATGGTATTATACATTATATTATACTGGAATTATAGTATAACTTTATATAATTATAATTTCATTCCATTAAATACGAAATAGAAATGAAAGTAGCGTTCATGCGTACGTACGGCTTACCGTCTCCATGAACGGTGCATTTCATTTCGTACCTCTAAATGTTATGTGATGTTATAAATGCATGTATATACTGGATATATATGATATATATGATATCTAAATTATGAATATAATTATGAATATAATGGATATTTCACCACATGAACAACTTGTAATTATAAGAAGTTTATTTTTGACTCAAGTACCAAAGATCGACAAACTGACCATTATTAACTTAAATAATTACATAATATTCATAACATGGTAATAAGTGATATAAAAGGAATAATGAACATGAAAAAGGTTCTTGAGCAAATAGAAATTAACTCTAGTTTATTATTCAGGAGATTAAAGAACGATCGAGTCAAGTCGGACACGAGGTAAGGGAACTTCTTAACCCAATTTATGTTCTTTGGTTTAATCTCCTACTTTGAAATTATGTCATGATATTATTATGTCCTATATTGTATTTTTACTTTCATTATGGGTACTTATAGTGAATACACATAATAGATCTATTTTATTTAAAAATAATCATCTTTGTAAGGTAACTTCTTAACCCAATTTCCATTCTTTGGGTTAATCTCCTACTTTCAAATTATGTCATTATATTATTATGCCCTATCATATATTTTTACTTTCTTTATGTGTACTTATAGTGAATACACATAATAGATCTATTTTATTTAAAAAAATTATCTTTGTAAGGTACTTCGTCTCAATTTCCTTTCATTGAGGTATATTTTTTTTTATACACAAATTTCCTTTATACGGTGTATAAACCCCTTTGACTTTTACTTTTATTCAAAAGGAATATTTTTATACGAAGCATTTTTACTAAACGACAAAAGGAATGTTTTCTTCTTACGTATGTGGTGACAACGACTTCCTTGCCGTCGTGACCATTATTTGAGTTTCGGCTTCCTCTACAAGCCATAACTTTTTTAAAATGAAAAATAAATATCAAGTTTTAATTTTCTTTTATTTTGGTATTGAAAATGGTTTTGAAAGTGTTTTTATTATATCATTGTGTTTTATTGATATCTTGTGATTGAAATGTGGAAATTTTATGTTTCCTTTATGCATGTTTTATGTAATACAATTATGTTATGTTTTATGATATGTTTAAACCTGTTCATAAGAGGAATGCATTGGACTTAATAAGTAACGGGTGGAGCCCGCTATAGCTCCTCGATGCATCGACAGGTCTCATGAGACAAACTAGTGTATTGGCATGAGGCCTTGACAAAGTCTTATTTTTAGTCTTGGCATGAGGCCTTGTCTATGTGGTTATGATAGTCTGGCATTATTCATTCCATCATTATGAAAGTGGTTATTGATATTGCATGTGATTATTCGACCAGTAGAATATCCATGTGAATAAGTAAATGGAATTATTTCATTTTACTTTTTCCATATTATGCTAAAGTTCAAGTTTAAAAGGATTTTGTTTTAGTTATACACTTCCTTAAATGTTTGTGTTTATTTATGAAGGCTTATGATATATTTTTATCCTTACTGAGCATCTGAGCTCACCCCTTTCAATGTATTAATTTTTCCCGGATGTGATGAAGTATATTATGAATGACCTGTAGGGATAGTATGAGGGGATATGAAGACAGGATGTTTTTTTAGTTTTGTTTTACTTTATGATGTAATGTAAGACTTATGAATGTATATAGTGTTTTTAAGACTACTAAACTAATCGGTCTTTAGAGACTTGATCTTTTGTGATCATGCCAATGTTACGCAATAATGCACCGACTCTGGGTAACTGGGGTCGGGGCATTACAGTTAGTATCAGAGGCAGTTTAGTACTAACCTTGGAAGCTAGATTTAGATAAACTCTGATTAGAGCACATAGACCTAAGATAGACTTTGAGGATTAGTATAGAAGAACTTCCTAGAATTTTGGTATTGTATAGATTTTGTGAGTTTTCCGAGCAATACATCCCTGTATGGATATGAGCAGGTAGAGGTGGCTCTGGTATAGATGTACCTAAGGGTAAAACCCGAAAACACCACTTTGAGCTAGACTTGAACAGGAACTGGTGCACGACAATGGGCCTTTTTGCACTCTTGGTTACGAAACTCCTGGGGGATATGCTTAGGATAATTCTCATTTTTTTACAAACCATTATGAAGGGTTTATGAGTATATACTTCCTCAAAGAAAACATTTTTTATGATTATGGATTATATCCATAAACCGTTCAATTTACATTAAGTATTTTAGAAGTCTGGAATTATTCATTGCAATTCATAAACTAACCTAGTTTATTCCATTGTATAGAAATGGTGCCCGGTAGAAGGAATGTGAACTCCATCAATACATATGATCCAAAGAGTAAGAAGGATGATATCTTTCATGGTATTAAGACAACATTTAGATGCAAAATAGTCTCCCATGTGTTCTCAACATATGAAGAAATAGTATCATGTCTTAATAAGATAAGTAAACAATTCTCTGAGTCTTATGGCTTTGAAGGGAAGAAAGAGAAGAAAAGGATGGAAGAGAGAATGATGGATAAAGGGATGAGGGAAAAGAAGAACTTTCCAATATGTGATAACTGTGGGAAGAAAGACCTTGGAACTTGCCGGAAGGGAATGGGAGTTTGTTATAAGTGTGGAGAAAAAGGACACCAAGTGCGTGACTTCAAGGGTTAGAAAAAGGTTTCAAATGTACAATGCTTCATCTGCAAGGAATGGGGATACTATGCAAACCAATGTCCAAATCATCAGAGTATGCCCCAAATGATGTTATTGGATAATAATCAAGTTATGATACTACCACGGATGAGGAGGAATGATTAGAGTTCTTATGTTGTTATTAAATAATTTTTTCATTTTAGTGTTGTATCAATGATGTACTGGTTATAATAATTATGGAGTATATAAGGATTGTACTGCAGTAATATTTCATCAAGGACTTGAGATTGTGTAGAACAAAGAAAAGTGACTCCACGGTAGGTTAAATTTTTGGAAAATATATGTTTGAGAGAAAGATAAACCATAATATTGTCCTGATACCAAGATAGTGATTTTTAAATAATACATGATTGATTTGGATAAATTATATTGGATATTCTTAACTTCCTTTAAACTGATTAATGATTTGTATACATTCTTGGATAGAAGGAGTATATCTAGTATTCTATAAGGAATAATGGATCATGAATGTAATCAATAAGGATTTATGGTAATTCAGGATGTTGCAGTGTTTTAAAAGAATACATGATGAAGGTGTTCACATGTTGTTATGTGGAAAAAAGGAACTTCATTATGTTTACCTTCCTTATAAAATTTGGACTGGGAGTTGGACAGAAGTATTTTGGATAACTATAAAGGTTGGAATGGATTAAGTTGAACCTTGGATAGTATTGTTTAAGGTTAAAACATTTCTGAATATTATTTTTGGAATATTATAATACTGTAGTTTTAAGAAAAGGACAACTTGTAGGTCGGGGGATAACCCGTTGCGTCGGACAAAGCTGTAGGAATCGGACCCACAACCATAGTGCGACAGGCCTTTATTACCTACCACTAGCCTACAGAAAGTCCCTAGTTTTTAAAAAATAGTTTTCCTAATCTAAATGGTATGTGTTAATATTTGGAACCTTGTACGATTATGATAAATATAATATTTTTGAGTTCTATTATCTTTTTGAGGGAAAGATGAGTTTGTGGTAGAAATTAGTTGAGGGTTGAAACTCTCCTTGTCAAGTATATATATATATATACACCTCTCTCTTATTCTATGAATAAATTAATTCTTAAGCTTTAGGAAAGGGAAATAAAAAATGTGATATCCTAATACCTTATGTTTTGTTGAACTGATGATATTTTAAATCACCATAGATTGAAGGATTTGAGGCCCTCAATTTTACACTTGTTTTTGATTGATGACCTCAATAAATCCCTATAAATATTTAAATTTTTCCTCTAATTTTGTTTCTATAATTTCCACCAATGTTCTCCTATTAGAAACCCTAATTTTGTGGTGACTTTCTCATTTCCATTTCCCTCTTATTAAGGCTATATTTTATTAACCTTATTTCCGATGTGGGTTTTCCACAAAGGTGTTTTCTATTTTCATCCTTTTATTTTCAAAGAAAATGTCAAATTGCGAGGATGCAATTTATTTAAGTTGGGGAGAATGTAACACCCCGATATTCCATGATATGCTTCTCTTTCAATAATGCAATAGCTTACATTGTACGCAAGTTCGAGATTCTAACACACCGTGACCAATAAAAATAGCCATTATGTATAGTAATACCCACTTTTTGATATTATATATATTTTATATTTCAAAATGGACTTCATTTTTGGATTTGTAATATCTAAATTATCCTAAGTTGAATTTTTGGTATTTTTCTGTGAACATCCAATTTTTTATGAATAGTGAAAAATACTTAAAAACAAATTTTTTAATCAAAATAATTTAGATTGATAAATTATACTATTTATTTGTTTTAAAGTATAATTATAATATATTTTTACCATTTTATCCTATGGTGTTCATTAGAATTAATTTCACTTTGAAATTGGACATAAACAATTGTCAATCTTTTGATATATATTGTTTCTTAAAAACACGCTATTTGTTGTGACAGTGGGAATTAATTATACAATTTATTAATGCAACTTATATTTTTAGAATTTTTTAAAATATACATAATTTTTGAATTCGGAATATCAATTATAGCCTAGGGTAAAATTTTGGCATTGTTCTAAAAAACTTCAATTTTTGATGAATAGTGAAACCACTAAGTGGTAGTTAAAAAACTGATTTTTCATTTAAATGAAACATTACCACTTTTGTGATTTGATTTTCAAAAATAAAACATACATGGTTGTCATTAGGAAGTAAAATTTGGTTTAATGGGATTAAAATAATTTTTTGGTGAATAGTAACTTTTAAGTTTAATTAATCGCAATTAAAGGTAATTAGTGAAATTTAAGGTAAAAATGATATTATAAAAATATTAAAATACCTTTAAACTTGTCCTACCCTTATTTTATGAGTCATGGACGACCACTAAAATCCATCGGTCAACTTGGGGAGCCCATGGAGCCACTTGGGTAAGCAAATGACATTAATAACTTTTTATTTAAAGTAAAAATAAAATTGTCACAAACATGTGTTGTTTTACTAAAAAAATTATTACATGTGGTTATATAAGTTATATTTTCAACTATAAATATTCATTGGAAATATAAAAATATTTCATACATCATGATATTTTTTTATAATTTTTAGACATTAAATAAATTAAATTTTGTATGACACAATGATGATGCAACGATTACCTCATTAATTAACGATTTAAATAAAATTCAAATATAATGTAAACTATAAGACTTACACTTGTAAAAAAACTATTGGATGAGTATATTTCGAACCCTTATCACCTTATCCTCGAAATATATCATTTTGGGACCTTTAAAATCCAAAAAGCAATTCATAATAATGTAACATTTCATGACTTTCCAAGAGTACCCCTCCTCTCCTCTTATAAAAGGTCCTCACCACTACCACCTTATTCACACCTTACAGGCCATTTGTCTCGGCCAACCTCTTCTCAAATACTCTCCCAACTTCCCTATCTTACTCCTAGAGGCCTCCTTTTGGGCATAAGTCTTCCCAAGGAAGCCTTTGGCTCAAATCAAAAAGATTTACCTGATTTTAAGGTAATGTCTTCTCTTGTGTTCTTTGGTTTTATTTTGCTTCTCCAACCCCCTAAAATCATTTTATTACTTTATTTTGTAACAACACCAGTATAATAAATATAATTGGATGTTTTTATTATAATTATTTTATTTACAATTACACACACCTTCATCTAATGGTTAAAGAACATACTGTTTTTGTGGGTGGCGAATTACTGCCTCACGAAATGATGATTGTTCAATCTTCTTTTAACACCTCTCATGGTGTCCATTATGATGACACTATTTTTATATATGATATATTTTATGTTTTTGTTTTCCTTATGATTCTGTATTTTTCATCTATGGCATACCTTTATGATTTCTATTATGGGTAAACGCGATGATTTCATTTTAGGAAGTGTGGACTACCGCCCCCTCAAAGTGATTTGAATCGTTAATTCCATATGTGGGATGTATAAAGGATAGAGTAAATGTTATTATACATTATATTATACTATAATTATATTATACCTTAATATAATTATAATTTCATTCCATTAAACACGAAAAATAAATGAAAGTAGCGTTCATGCGTACGTACGGCTTACCATCTCCATGAACGGTGCATTTCATTTCTTACCTCTAAATGTTATGTAATGTTATAAATGCATGTATATACTGGATATATATGATATATATGATATCTAAATCATAAATATAATTCTGAATATAATGGATATTTCACCACATGAACAACTTGTAATTATAAGGAGTATATTTTTGACTTAAGCACCAAAGATCGACAAAACGACCATTATTAACTTAAATAATTACATAATGTTCATAACATGGTAATAAGTGATATAAAAGAAATAATGAACATGAAAAATGTTATTACGCAAATAGAAATTAACTCTAGTTTATTATTCAGGATATTAAATAATGATCGAGTCAAGTCGGACACGAGGTAAGGGAACTTCTTAACCCAATTTCCGTTCTTTGGGTTAATCTCCTACTTTGAAATTATGTCATGATATTATTATGTCCTATATTGTATTTGTACTTTCATTATGGGTACTTATAGTGAATACACATAATAGATCTATTTTATTTAAAAATAATGATCTTTGTAAGGGAACTTCTTAACCCAATTTCCATTCTTTGGGTTAATCTCCTACTTTCAAATTATGTCAAGATATTATTATGTCCTATCATGTATTTGTACTTTATTTATGTGTACTTATATTGAATACACATAATAGATCTATTTTATTTAAAAAATGATCTTTGTAAGGGACTTCGTCTCAATCTCCTTTCATTGAGGCATATTTTGTTTTATACACAACTTTCCTTTATACGGTGTATAAACCCCTTTGAATTTTACTTTTATTCAAAATGAATATTTTTATACGAAGCATTTTTACTAAATGACAAAAGGAATGTTTTTTTCTTACGTATGTGGAGACAACGACTTCCCCGTTGTCGTGGCCATTATTTTATTTTCGGCTTCCTCTACAATCCATAACTTTTTTTAAATGAAAAATAAATATCAAGTTTAAATTTTCTTTTATTTTGGTATTGAAAATGGTTTTGAAAGTGTTTTTATGATATCAATGTGTTGTATTGATATCTTTTGATTGAAATGTGGAAATTTTATGTTTCCTTTATGCATGTTTTATGTAATACGATTATTTTATGGTTTATGATATGTTTAAACCTATTCATATGAGGAATGCATTGGACTTAATAAGTGACGGGTGGAGCCCGCTATAGCTCCTCGATGCATCGGCAGGTTTCATGAGACAAACTAGTGTCTTGGAACGAGGCCTTGACAAAATTTTATTTGTATTCTTAGCACGAGGCCTTGGCTACGTGGTTATGGTAGTCTGGCATTATGCATTCTGTCATTATGAAAGTGGTTATTGATATTGCATGTGATTATTCGACCAGTATAATATCCATGTGAATAAGTAAATGGCATTATTTCATTTTTCTTTTTCCATATTATGCTAAAGTTCAAGTTTAAAAGGCTTTTGTTTTAATTATACATTGCCTTAAATTTTTGTGTTTATTTATGAAAGCTTTTGCTATATTTTTATCCTTACTGAGCATCTGATCTCACCCCTTTCAATGTTTTAATTTTTCCAGGATGTGATGAAGTATATTATGAATGACCTGCAGGGATAGTATGAGGGGATATGAAGACAGGATGTTTTTTTAGTTTTGTTTTACTTTATGATGTAATGTAAGACTTATTAATGTGTCTAGTGTTTCCAAGACTACTAAACTAATCGGTCTTTCAAGACTTGATCTTTTGTGATCATGCCAATGTTACGCAATAATGCATCGACTCTGGGTAACTGGGGTCGAGGCGTTACATGAATACCATCATTTATCCCCCATAAGATATATCTTGTTGTTGGTCACATTCCAAACATGTGAATACATTAATCATGTATTCTCTTGAAAAATGGAAACTCGTTGAACTTTAGTGAAAACATGAATGCTGTCAAAAGTTAACTCTTTCCAAATACCAAAATTCCAAAAATTCTATATAATCAAACCCTGATATCACTTTTTCCTTATCTAAATCATGAGCTCATGAATGCTATCAAACATATTATTTTCTTCTTATCCCTTCATTGTGCGCATATCATCTGCTTTCCAAAAATATTTCAATCACTTTTCATGGTTACCTGTACCCTATAATTATCAAAAACCTCAACAAACCATTGCATAGATATTCCAATATTCCAGGATACTATAAATGATATTCCACAACATTATTTTGGAATCCTGTTACATAAACACATAATCATTCCACCACATTGTTTTCATACTCAATATCTCCAATAGTGATTGCATGTGACTTCCCTTTGTTCTTTTCCTTAATAGGTTGTTGATATCGATCATCATTAACCCTTTTATTAGGGCATTGGTTAGCATAATACCCCATTTCCTTGCACTTAAAGCATTGAAGTGTCGGTGGTGTGTTATCTGTAGTCTTTTCTCTATTCACATCATTATCTACTTTTTTCCCATTACTTCGACACTCAGCTACTCGATGACCTTCTTTTCCACACTTAAAACATTTTCTAGTCCCTTTAAGATAATCTCCACCATGCTTCTTTCCACACTTTGAGCATAAAGAAACATTCACCTTTTTTCACCATTTTTTTGAGATTTTTCCTTGAACTCCATCTTTTGTTTCTTGTCAAAAACATGAAATGGATACGTAACACCAACTTCTAGTTCTACCATGATAGCACAACGCATAATTTCTTCATAGGTAATGAAGTATCTTATAGTTAATGCTCTTCGAAGAATTGGTTTTAAGCCTTTGAATAATCAATCAACTTTACTTTCAGGTTGGATGATAATGAGAGATGTATACCTTGCAAGCCTTGTAAAATTCACTTCGTATATACCAACAGATTCATCATCCTTCTTCTTAAGCTCAAGGAACTCCTTTTCCATCTTTGTTCGAAGAATACAATGGAAGTTCTTACTGAAAAACATGTTCTTGAACTCGTCCCATTCTATGGATTCAATTTCATCTTGGGGCCTTGTATTCTTAATTAGAGTTCACCACCGGTATACTTCACCTTCTAACCGGTAAACAGCCAAAATGACTTTATCATACTCTATGCAATGATGTATGAAAAATATCTTTTCAATGGTATTGATCCATTGTTCAGCAACAAGTGGATCAGAAGACCCACTGAAATAAGGTAGGCGTTACCTCATGAAGGACTCAATAGAATATTGTTCCTTTCTCTACTCATTTGGTAGTCTAGAATAATTCATAGCTTATGTAAGTATAGCAACAAGATTTTTCACTCCATCTCCCATCACATTTGATTTTTCAGGAGGACAATCATTGAATTTTCCATTACATTGATCAACATGGTTCTTTTGGGTTCCATCCATCATCTAAAACCCAAAAAGAACAGTGTGAGAGGAAAAAATCATGCTAAGAAAACAACATAAAAAAGGGGGTTTACCTTCAATATATAACATCTTAGGTTTAATTCTAAGATCATTACTGTAATTATAGGACTATAACCTATACTTATATATAACTTTAGGGACATCCCTAGACATACATTAGAAATATATTCTAGAGATCTCATTAAAGTTTTCGCATCCTAGTTTCCAAAGGTCAACTAAACCTTTGCTCTGATACCAACTGTAGAGACCCATACTTGGCGTACATAGACAATACATTACTTTTTTAGAATACTTAATACATGATAAAAACATATGCCAAAATACCGTATTAGTTTAGTGTCTTTGGAAACTCGGAACATAATCTTCTAATCATGGTGAAAGATCTTCAACATCTCCCATAAAGATCTTCCCCATTGGTTTTCTTACCTAAAATCATTCTTTATATCCTGGGGAAAAGGAAACATAAAAATGGTGAGCTAAAATTCTCAGTAAGGGTAAACATGGAGAACATAAAACAATACCTAAACATTTGAACGTAAGAACATGAAAAGAAAACATCAAAATCATGAGTAATGACATAAATCTTGGAAGTGCATAAGGTATAGATCAAAAAGGAACATTAACCATGATAAAATAGCATAAGAATAAGACATGTAATTA
The DNA here is from genome assembly GCA_963277665.1 of Viscum album. Lineage (NCBI taxonomy): Eukaryota > Viridiplantae > Streptophyta > Magnoliopsida > Santalales > Viscaceae > Viscum > Viscum album. The sequence continues at coordinate 65,939,467 of OY728139.1, forward strand.
TAGAAACCATTAATCACATGTTTTTATTTCCATAGTAGACAAGTCATTGCTGCCAAGACCATCTTAGTGGACAAAGTCCCTTACTGAATCGAGTTCACTCCTCATTCCAGTCATGTATCACTGAACCAGATTAACTTACCGTTCCATTCATGTCTATATCATGAGATAAAAATCTTTACCCAATGCATTAGAGGGAGATATAGGTCCCACCCATCTCATAATGAAATCATTCTTACTTATGCCACAAAATAAACATAAATCATTCATCATAACCCAAAGAATAAAATGGGTTTCATAAACATCATCTCATCATCACATAATCCATGTAAAACAAATGGATATCATTTCATCATAAGAAATATCACACCATGTAAATAATAAAGGCATTATACTTGAAACATACACTTATGAAATAATGTCACCTTAGATGGAAAATGTTTTTGATAAAACACTTGAAATGAATTCTTGAGGAAAATATCCTTTCTTCTTCAAAATAATTTTCTTTTCTCAAAATGTCGTGCAATTTTAAAATAAAATAACTTTTTTTGAAAATAATCATGAAATCTTGTAGAGTAAGATTCATGGAAATAAGTAATAATGAAACCGTAAAAATCCATTCACGCCGTATAAGTTAAAAAAACATTCTTCTCGTACTTTTTTCGGAAAAGTAAAAAAGTACCTTATATGGTAACCAAAGGAAAGATTCCTCCCATACAATGTGGTAAAATGTCAACAAAGGGTAAAAATGACTTTAAAAAATACATGGAATAATAGTAAACATTTTATAAAAATATTTCTAGAAAACATGGACATGGATGATAACATAACTCCAATAAATACTTACGTATAAGCAATCTCGAATAAAAATGAGATTTGAAAAATTATCCCTTACCTTAGGTCAGATATGTTTTGTACGTATCCAAACCTCCTATATAATGATTTAAATAATGTCATTGACTTATTATAGAATCATAGTCATTCTAATGATATCATTTATTATTCACTTATGTCTTTATATTACTCGTTCTTTTGTCAATTCCATGTTAAGTCAATGTTTTGGGTAATATTCGTTTCATTTATCATACATGTTTGTACTTGTTTTTATTGATATTATTATTACTTATATCATGATTTAATTACTTCCAGAATGTAAAACATGATTTATATATCATTTATATTCATTATATATAACTATAATTGCTATATAAATTAAATGAAACACACCGTTCATGGAGAAGGTAGGTCTTATGTACGCATGAACGTTGTTTTCCTTTCCTTATTGACTTGAATGGAAGTAAGTAGATGACATATATATATAAATAAATCCAGTATAATTATTATGTCATATATATCATTATTATTCATTATATATAATTTATAATTATACTTTAATGTTTAACAAAGAGAATGAATCTCATCGTGTCGTGGAGACGGTAATCTGTACGTACGCACGAGCGATGATATCGTTCCCATTATTATTGAATGGAATTGGAGTGGATAATATAATATCTCAGAATCCTTATGATGTTATAATAACCATATATAGTTATTCTTTACACCATTATACCCATCCAAGTAAGGTGGTGGTGGAAAAACAGATTACCCCACGGCATGGAGACGGTATTCCGTACGTACGCATGTGGGGTGAATTCATTTTCTGTAGGATGGATAGAAGGTGAAATGGAGTTGTTTCATATTTATAATAACATATCAGTATGTTAGTTATACTTATGTTATTACTTCATAATTAAACCACTAAATAATAGGAAGTATAATAATAAAGAAACTTGAAAGAATCGGTAGAAGAGATTACCTCTTCTTCGACGAGCCTCTTTTAAACTTCCTCTTAGGGCACTAGAGTTGGTCTTTTGAGAAGACAAGAACCTCTATGATATAACTAGAGATGTTGATAATAAATATGGTCAGGTTTTTTCCGAGATTGAAAGCCCAAAATTGTGTGAGGAGGAGAGGGAGGAGGTGCCCTTTAATAAGGGAGGAGAGGGGCACCTTTGGAAACCTCAAAAATATTAATTTATAATAAATCAAAACCCACTTAAAAATCTACAAAAATGACTCATATTAGAATATTATATGATATAGGGTTATAATATAATCAACCAATAAAATTTAGATATGTTGGAAATTTATTTTAAACCTTATGAACTTGATTTATCCTTATTTAATCTATTTAATTTTATTTGTGGTAATAAGATTCTAAATTTTAATTTGTTGTAAATAATTACTTATGTGTTGTGAATTGTCCATAATTAAATCAATTATGACATTATAGACCATATAAATTTTAATTTATTATTTTTAAATATTTTTGTGATTTTTAAACAATTTTATATTATGTTATGTTTATAAAATAACAATAGTGTCAATTTTGACACTATTCATTTATTTGAATTTAAATAAACTCCACACAGAATATATGTTCGAAAGGAAAGATTTAATAGATTCATAACATGTCATATTTGTCTATAAAATTCGTGGAGAACATTAAATATTTCATATAATATTTATTTTAATATTTTTAAATTCATTTATTTGATATTTCAATCAATAAAATAATTTCAACATCACTATTGTGTAACCTTTAATGATAATTATTTAATCCCTAAAAATTATAAATAAATTCACATGATGTATATAATTTTATTATATTTTTGGAGACTATTCATTTTTGAATTTTCATGAATTTTATCACTAAATTAAAATTATTATACTTATAAGCTTTAAGAGAGTGACATGTTGTCACTTTCTTTGGTTTTAATAATAATTAAATTATTTACATGGTAAAAAGTACATAAAATGAATCTATTACGACTCTTAGGTGATATTTGTCTACTTTTAGTCATCCAATAAAATTTTGGTAGGTGTTAGGGTAATTTTATAATCTTATTTTTACCCTTAATTACCTGATTTTCCTTTAACTGCAGTAAATGAAAATTACCGTAGTTACTATTCATAATATCAAAAAAAAATAACCTATTAACATAATTTGTACCCACTGAATTCAAATATGGAATCCATTTTTCAAAATTCGAAACACATAAGTCACAATAAATAATTTAAAATTAATCTCGTTGTTTGGAAAACAAGTTTTAAAAGTTAAAACATTGCCAAAGATTGAAATGTTTTTACCTATGAATTCAATGTAAAATTAATGGTAATGTTATAAATTTTATTAAATGGTAAAAATATATTCTATTTATACTTTAAAACCATTAAATATTATAATTTTACCATATAAATTATTGCAATGAAAAAAGTTGTTTTTAATTAAAATATAGTGTGTTTTTTCTATTCATTAAAATATGAAAGTTATCAGAATAATATGAAAATTTTATCTAAAGTAAATTTTTATATCCTGATTCCAAAGAAGAATTTTATTTTGTAAAATTTAACTTATAAACATGTCAAAAACTATATTTAAAGTGGTTGTGCCATCAAAAGGTGTCAAAACTGCATTTTTTGAAAAATACTTATTTTAACTAAAACTTTTATTTTGTTCTCATAACATGTTGTAGAAAATGTGTAAGATTAATAATAATGTTATAAAATTCAAAATGTAGATAATAATATTCATCAAAGCTAGTTCATATTAATATTATAACAATGTATCATTGTTTAGTGAATCCCGGTATTGCGTACTACACACGCTATCGAGGAAGGTCTTTATTGCATGTGATGTAAGCCAAGTTAGGGATGTGTGTAGTGGAAGCTCCCTTTGGTGTTGCGTATAACATAATAAAAACTTATTTCATTTATAAATTAAACAAAATCCATACTTAATGTTGCGTAGAATAATTCCCAAAAAACGAACTTGAAATTATGTGTAACACTAGCCAAGAATAATGTTGCGTATACTGCAAGATAATATGGTGTTACGTATAGTACAAGCTAATCTTGGTGTAGTGTACAATATAATACATCAAAGAAATTAAAAATAATATATCTCATAAAATCTCGGGGTGTTACAGACATTCCTAATGTTATGATATATGGGCATGGCATCCCTAATTTTATGATATAAAGGTATAGAGCCCCAATTGTTATGATATATGGTTATATCATCCCTACTTTTATAAGTTGTGGTCATGGAGTCCCTTAAACCTATGATATATGAACATCGTGTTCTACTTTTATGTGATACAGGTATAGAATCCCTATACTCTAATAATTTGGTATAGATTCCCCACACTATGACACTTGGGAATGGAGTCCTTTATAACTACAATATAAGAGCATGGCATCCCTATTTATATAGGATACAGGCATGGTGTCCCTTACACTGGGGACACTCGGGTATGGAGTTCCATATAATTGTGATACTTGGGCATGGTGTATCCTATAATTGTGATATCATGTTGTGATACCAGGCATGGAATCCCTTATACTCATGATACTCGAGTATGGATTCTCTTACAACTTATTACACTCTAATGACTAGACATGGACGCCAAAGTTACACCTCAAGTCTTGGATTACACTATGTATATATATATATGGCTATAAACATGCATACATATATAGTGAATATATATACATATTTTCATATACACTTATACTTATATGTTCATGACAACATTTGTTCATAGGTTTTCCCAGTACAGGCTAAAGCAGGTAGTGTCATCCCGATGTCCATCGGGAACCATAGCTGACCCATTACAATTTTAATTGTTACTTACCATAATTATATCTTCACACTTATCATATTATATACACTTTAAGAATATATCATTAGTGTTTTCCAACTGGTTTTCTATCATACCCTATCTGAGTCGTTGAGGGTACCTGGGCAGATAATGTGGTTACAGGTTGGGATAGGGGAAAACACTCATTTATTGATGTTTTATTGATTATAGAAAGGGATAAGTTAAGCACATGACCAAGTTATGGCTCATGGTGATATTGGAGATATAATTTTTGGTCTTTTTTATTTTGATAAAAATATTTCACCAGATGCCTGCTTCCATGTTTTCATATTTCCTTTTGATAGATACCTAACATTACATCATTTTTTTATATCATACTGGATGCTAGTATTGATGACTTGTTTATTATTATCATTTGGATGATTACCTTCCATTTTATTAATTTCCATTTATAATTATTCCCCTATTATCTTTTTAGTTCACAGTTGTGCTACTCTGATCATGACGGTATAGTCTCCCCACTATACCACATTGGACCCTTGCTACTAGTCGAAAGCCTCTGGAAATGGGGAGGAATGCTTGAGGCTATGTGACCCACCTGCTCAGGGTATCATCTAGTGGATCTCGGGTCATGATATTAAATAAATTAATAGACATAAACTCCTCATAATAATAATTGCTAAAACAGCCAATATATATACATTCTGATAGAAAAGTAAAATAAAACTACTACCTGCAATCTCCATGTGACCTATGGTCACACTTCACATCTCATGCCAAATATCCAGCATAACCTGCATCCCACTTCAAGGGAGACTAAAACTGAGGAACTTGAAAATAAACCCTAATACACTATAAAAAAAATAAAAATTAATGACATTTTTTTTGTTAAAAAAATTATAAATATCACTAATTCATTTACTAGTATTTCATAAAATATATCGGTAAATCACACCTCATTTTTTGACATTTTTAAGAAACATCGGTAATATTTATTTTAAAATTCATTATTTGCTGCTAATTTTACGACGTTTGTAAACATTTCTAATTAGAAACACCTCACTTACAGACATTTTTTAGAAACATTGGTAAATTACACCTCATTTCCTATCATTTCTATAAAAAATCGGTATTTTTTTTTAATACATAATTTTTTTTAATTTTTACAATAAAAAAATTACACATGTTGTCAATGCCCTAACTCCCTCCCATTCTGATATCCCCTCCTACAACATCCCCCTTCCAGTTTTCCATGCCCCTAACCCCCTTTTATACTGACCTCCCCTCCAACAAAGTCCTCCCCGGCCTATTGTCCATGACCCAACCCCTCTCGTACCAAACTCCCCTCTTATGCCAACCACGCCAAGGCCAACCCTACACTACCCAGCATACTCTCGCCCCTCACGTTTCTCTCTCCCATACTATACACCTATACACAAAACTATTCTCCCCCCTCCAGTACACCCACACCCCTACACGCCCTAGAAACCAGCCACACCCATGAAATACAAAAAGTGGATCCCTCCACGTCCTAGGTCATAAGGAAGAAGCGGACCAACTCACCTATTATGATTTTCAATATAAAATTATATTATGTTATATATATATTAGTATTAAAAAAATAATATTAATATATATGTGTCTATATTTTATATTTTAAGATTATATATATATGTTTATAGTTTTCTTTATATTATATATATAAAGGTTTATATTACATGTATATATATGTGTGTGTGTGTGTGTGTGTTTATATTTTATATATATTATATGTTTATAATAATATATATATGTTTATATTAATAAATATATATATATATATATATATGTTTATATATAGATATAAGTCTATATGTGTGTATGTATGCATAAATATATATGTTTATGTATACATATATATAATTATAATTATAAATTTATATATATATATATATATATATATATATAATTAGTCGCGTTTTAAAACACTTATAAAATTGTCACTAAAATAGTCATATTCTCTTAAAATCGTGAAAATTTTTAAATTATTTAATTGTATTATGTTATATATATATATATATATATATAATACATTTATATATTTAAAAATTAATATTATATATATGTGTGTACTTATATTTTATATTTTCTATTTTCTATTTATATACACATATATATATATATGTTTATATTGTATATATATGTGTGCGTGTGTGTGTGTTTATATTATACATATAAGTTTATACATTATATTATATATATATATATATATGTTTCTGTGTGTGTTTATATTTTATGTGTGTGTCTGTATGTGTGTGTGTGTGTTTATGTTTTATATTATATATAAATATATATTATGTTTATATTATATATATATATATATATATATATGTTTATATTTTATGTTTATTTATATATTTATTTGTTTATATTATATTATATCTATATAATATATATATATATGTTTATATTATATTTATATATATATATATATTATATGTCTATATTAATATATATATCTGTGTGTGTGTGTGTGTTTATGTCTGTTTCTGTAAATATATATATATGTGTGTGTATGTATACATATATATAATTATAAATATATATATATATATATAATTAGCCATATTTTAAAACACTAGTAAAAATGTCGCTAAAATAAAAATGTTTTCTTAAAAACGTCATTAAATTCCAATTTTTTTGTAGTGTATTTTTATATTATATATTATATATTTATATATATGCTAATATTATTTATAAATATATATATATATATATATGTTTATATATCTATAGGTTTATATTTTAAATTTTATATATACATATATATATATATATATGTTTATATTTTATATTATATATATGTTTATGTTTTATGTTTTTATATTATATGTGTGTGTGTGTGCGTGCGTGCGTGTGTGTGTTTATATTTCATGTTTACCTATATGTTTGTATTCTATATATGTTTTTATATATATGTTTATATATATATTTATATATATGTTTATATATATGTTTATATATATGTTTATATATATGTTTATATATATATATATATTCATATTATATATATGTTTATATTATGTTTATATTTTATATATGTTTATATTATATATATTTGTATCTTATATATATGGGTGTGTATGTTTATATTTTATATTTAATATTTTATGTTTATATATATATATATATATAAGTTTATATTATATTATATATATGTGTGTGTGTTTATATTTTACATATATGTTTATATTCTATATTTTATATATATATCTGTGTGTGTGTGTTTATATTATATATATATATATCTGTGTGTGTGTGTTTATATATTATATATATGTGTGTGCATGTGTGTGTCTTTATATATATGTGTGTCTGTGTGTTTATATTTTACGTTTATATATATATATATATATATCTGTTTGTGTTTGTGTGTGTGTGTTTTTATTTAACTATATATATATGTGTTCAGAAGAAACTATTCTAGGATGGGGTACTATAGTGACCTGCACTTTTCATACATAGATATTAAATCTTTTTAAATGAATATTTATTACATAACATAATGATCCACACCAAAAATGTATAGGTTTAGTATATTTGGAAACTTGAACAAGTAAATAATACATTCATAAGTGAACTATATCATCCCATGCCATGTTCTTCAAAACTAACACCTTTCTTATAAATATCATACATAATACTTTTCTTCATAACCTATGGAAAGGAAATAAAATAAAGGGTGAGATGAGATTCTCAGTAAGGGTAAAAAAAGGAGATATCAACTTACCATGAGCATAAGGTTATGAGAATATGATCTTAATATTTGAAAAACATACCCTGCATAACATAAACCATAATTTTGAGTCATGAAATAAATCATGGTAGTTCATAATACATGAATCATAATATATGAACATGAGCTAAGAGATCATATATAGACATTGTAATCTAGAAAAGCATAAGCTTAAAATATTATGGACACGTATAAATAGAAATAGGTTCACTCATTAAATTAATAACATGAAACTAGGTCCTTACATAAACTTGTGGACATAAAATCAAGGTCCATTCATATTATTATTGATATGAAAGTTAGTTCTAAGAATAAACTCATGGCCATGAAAACTAGTTCCACACATAATCTTACAAACATGAAACCAGGTTCACACATAACATTGGGAGCCTGAAATCATGTTCACGTATAAAAAATTAACTCATGAGTTATTTATATTTATCCAATTCATTAGTGTGATATATAGGTACCAACCATAACATAATCCAAACATTTTTGTTCTATAAGATCATAAAACAATCATCATAACCTGTGAAAAGTAAATAGGTTTCATAAACATTTCATCATAGTATAACTCTTTGGAAAGAAATGGATTTCATAACTATATTATCATCATAACCATAAACCATATAGATAAAAAATAAGTATGTTCCATTGGATCATATTCCCAATAAATAATAAGTATCAATAAAAAAAATTTGTCATTTCTAAATATAAATTCCATAAAAATATCATTAAAACATACTTGAAGAAAATATTATTTCAATTTTGAAATTAATTCTTTAAAATATAAAAATTTCCCCAATATTAAATAAAATATTTTACTTGAGAATAGCCTTAGAAAATTCTAAGGGAATCTTTAAATCAATGAGTGGTCGTGATGGTGGAAAACAACCTTCATTATGTACATGTCAAAATAAATATCCCTTTTATATTTTCTATAAAAAGTCAAAAGTATCTCATTTAGGAAAACGAAAAGAAGATTCCATTTAAACCATTTTTTAAAAATACAAACAAGGGTAAAAATGAATTTAAAAAATATTTGGATAATATTAAAAAATATTTAAAATATTTATATAAAACATGCACACATAAGAGAAATGATTTTTTACTGAAGAAAGAGCTAAAGTTGATTTTCCTTAAAAATGTTCTTTCCATTTATTCAAAATGTATAGTGAGAAAAATGATTAGAAAACATGTTTTATAGAAAAATAACTAGAGGATGATAAAATTCATGAGTTTCTTGATAGTGATATCATAATATTTTATCATCATAAACTAAATCATAAATAACCCTAATAAACTATGGGATTGTAACATAAAATCCATACCACCTTGGTAACTTTTGAATTGTATGTTTTATTAAATAAAGAACATTATATGTTTATATATATCCTATAATTTTTATATTAAGGATCATAAAAGTCTTTCATGGGTAGTATATACACCACACAAAATAAACAATTTGTTAATATGGCATGTCTCCCAGGGAAATAAAATTGAGGTGAAAATTCCTTACCTTCGGTCTGAATTCCTTTGTTTGTGTTTGAACCACCTTTTCTTAGAAAATCCTCCTTTGTATCTCTTATTAATTACCATAGGTTTTGTATTTTTATAATACAAAAATCTCTATAATGTGTCTCATGATGTTTTTGAGAGTTTTTTTAGGGTTTTTTCAAGCCAAATGGCTTGTGAGGTGTGAATGAGTGAGGGGAGGAGGTGCCCTTAAATAATTGTGGAGTGGTATTTTTGTAAATACCAAAAACTATTCAATAATTGAAACTCACTATCAACCCAAGTTCCTCTAAAATTGGTAAATAATGGGGTGTAGGTAAGTTATGGTTTATCCAAACCTCCACCATAAAAAACAGTATGTTTTAAACATGTTTTTCCTTAACCTCTAAGTATACTTACTTTTACCATTATAGTTTTCAACATGGTAAATAGTTTATTTATTGATTTAAATAGGTAATTTATCCTTTAAGACAAAAAATAAATGATAATTATTAGATAATTTGGATCTAATGTTTCTAAATATGGAATATAATTTATCAAACAAAAGTGTTATGTGTGAAATTTAATTTTAACATATGTGCATGTAATGTGCAAAACCCTGTTTTAACTTTAACCACAGTAATTAATTTCTACTATTTTTACCATTCATTATGAAATAAATAACTTTAAATTTATACAAAAGAATAATTAACATGATTAAAAATTTTGAATTCATTTTACCAAATTTAATTTACAAAAGTGGTATAATTTAATTTGAAATTAAACCTCCAAGCGTGACAAAAATGTGGTTTTCCAAAGAAAAATATTTCATAAGTATAAAAATTGATAATATAAAAGTTCAATATGAAATTGATTCCAATGACCTAAATTATATTATTAATAATATAATTGAACCAATTTTAACTTAAACCCATTTTAAAATAATTTTTAACTTCCAAATGATTTAAACAAAAATTCAGTTTTTAATAAATAATCATTATTTTTTATAGTTCACCAAAACAATTAAGATTTTTTTAAAACACTCAAAAATTAAATTTAAGATAATTTTAACTCATTAATTTAAAATTTTAATTTCATATTATCAAATACATTTTCTAAAATTGGCAAAAATATATTTTAAAACAAGTGTGTTATAGAACCACTTTATAAAAAAATACAATTTTAAAGCATAAAACTGTATTTATTCATATTCCATGATTAAAAATTATTAGATGACTGAAAAAAAAATTTATTAAAATCATTCAACAACAATGATTAATTATGATAAAAACATATTTCATGCATAAAAAAGTTTTTTTATAAAAAACATTTATTTTACTTTCAAGTGATTTCTATATTCATTTCTATAAAAAAATAATGAATTTATTTATACATGGGTAAACCATAAACTCTTTATAAGTTAGTTATTCTAATTCATACCTACCAATTTAATGACTAGGTTATAACTATCCCCTTAAATAATAATATTTAAATAGTATATCATAGTTTGTTTAAACAAGGTGTTGTGTGTAACGCAAGCTATCGAAGAAAATAAATTTATTTAAAGAGAAATTTATTATAAAATATCAAGTTTTTACATACTATAACCTTGAATAAATTTTATCACAATTTTATATTGATCTCAATAATCAACTATTTGATATTCGAAAAAAAATTGGAAACCCCACATTGTAAAAGGGTTGATAAAACTTACTCTTAAAAAAGGGAAATAGAAATATGAAGGTTATATAGAATGAAAAAAAATTATGTTCAAAATAAGAGAAGATTATGGGATAATATGGACATGTAGGATAAAGCTAATACCTAGGGACTAATAGAGAGTGATGGAGAGCATGGTCTGGAAAAGGTTAATAACCACAAAGCCATAAATCTATGTTGGGTGAAAAGACAATTGATTCATTAAAAATGAAGGTAATATGATAATAATTTCATTTCAATATTCTTTTCCAAAATTTGATGGATTATTTTACGATTAGATAGAGAACACCAAAAAATATACTTATTAATGACTCGAACTTTTTGAGTGATAATTTTTTCCTAAAAATATGTGTTATAATATATTCAACAAAACTATATCTCTTTAATATTGATGTGAATATAAATTTAAAATTCTCCAACATGTTTTGAACATTGGTCAATCTGACCATTGGAAACAATAATCTAAATAATAATTTTAATGCTATAATTTTTTTTATAAATAGAAATGATAGCGGTTAATTAATATATAAAGGAGAACCAATGGCCTCAAAAAGTAGAGAAATGTCATACGAATCCCTTTTTTTGGAGCTTAGAAATGAGGTAGCTTCATTGGGCTTCACTCTTGACCAAGACCAATATGATATTCAACATTTTAATCTTGATTAAAATTTCCTATGGGGGAAGTTCAAGTAAGTGGAAATTACCACTCGGGCAATGTCATCCGAGATGCCCCAAGAATTTATCTTAATCACACACCTTACCCTTAGATCATATGAAGGTGTTATAAGTGGTAAAATTTTGAGGCCCTAGTTATTTAAATTGTAATTACATTATATAAATTAAATTTTTGTTCCATAAATTTCGTTTCAAGAATAGTTTTTCTTAATAAAATTGATTTGGAAGTTGATAAATTGATTTTTCAAATATAAATTATACTTTTTAAAAAATACATAAATATTATAATGAAATGATATATTATGAATATTACTTATTTTAATTAAATAGTATGTTTAAAATTATCTTATTTAAATATAAATGAAAAATAATTTTTTTCAACTGTCAGAAATTTTACTATGCAATTTCACTATGCATTTTCTATCTGCTATTATTTTTAATAAATGAGAATTTTTATTTTTTAAAGTTAAAATTATAAAATTTAGATAATATTTATGATAAAATAAATATAATTTTTTATATCAACACATCAAAATTAGGTTATGTTTAATTTATTTTAATTTTCAAAAATACTTTATTTTTGTGAATAGAAAAAATACAATTTGAGTTTTTTAATATGTTTAATGAAATCATAATTATTTCATAATGATGTAATAAATAATTAACCACAATAAAAGACTTAATAAATGTTATTTTATTAGTATCATGTATTTAAATATATTTTAACCAATTTACAAATATATAATTTACTTTACAAATTTTAAAATGAAAACTTTAACTTTAAAAATGTTATTTTTTGAAAACATTAAAATTATTTTAAAAAATAAGTAATATAAAATTCTGGTTCACTCTTTTGGATTAAAATATCATTATAGGTGCCACAATTTTCCAATATCATGGAACAATACCATGGGAAATCCCATGGTTTTTCATTTACAACTACCTAGGTGTCCAAGGCAATTAATAAACAAATCCTCCTCTTTTGTAATAAATACCCACCCATTTAATCATTTACTTTAACTTAAAATTCATCTTCCATGAATATCTCATATTTTTACCTCCCAAGTAGTCCCCACAAGGTTTCCTAAATTTCCAAAGGTCCTAATCTTCAAGTTTTAGGAGTTACTCTTCAAGGTAAGGAAAATCTCAACTTCCCTTTTCCTTTCATGTTCCCTTTTTATGTAGCATGTCTTTTAAATCTTCAAACTATGTTATTATGTCCAATTTATTATATCCCATTACTGTATTAGAATTATTTTATGAAATTAAGACCCTTTTACCCTATCTTTTTCCCATTTTCTAAAACCATGTTTCATACCTGTCATACTACCAAATTTTCTTCTTAAAATTTCTATCTTTTTTCAAGAAATTATATTATTTTATTTTGTGAATAAAAAAACCACTCTATTTTATATGGGTATTCAAATATATTTCAATATTATCTATTTTATTATGTTATTAACATATATTAATCCTTCCATATTTTTTTGGGGGTTCATAATGACATAATGATCTTGTCCGTAAGCATTTTTTAAAACATCTTGATTTTGATATGAAATCCATTTCTTTTATTCTCCGTGCGCTATTTATAAAATGTTTTATTATGATATATTTAGATCAAATTAATTAATAAATATTAATTTTGTTCTTTTATATCACTCCATTGCATTGGTAAAAGTGTTTAATCTCTAGATATTACATGTTTTATAAAACCTTGGTGAATAACCTTGTTAATTTTTATGACACCTCACTGATAAACAATGGTGATATTCTTATGAATGGATAAATTAAATGATGTAGCCACATTTCCAAGATATTATTAATTTTATTTTTACTATGAAATGTCTCTTTTTCTTTTTTTCAGGCCTTTATGATATTTTTCAAATTCTTATCGATAATTCTCATAATCACTTTTAAATTGTTTCCCTTGCTTTCCCTTACTGGGCCTTATGCTCACCCTTTCCTTTAAGGTATGTCCCCAGATTATAAGATGAAATAAATTTACTTAGTATGAACCTATAATGAATTGTTTCAATTGGATTAGAATAGTTTTTAGATTAGAATAATTTTTAAGTTCTCATCTATTATTTACCCTTTTTTCAAAAAACTAAACTTTAAAAGATCCTTTTTTTGTACAATGTCATCAAAAGTTCTATAAATAAAAGGTAGGATACTATAGTTGGTATCAGATGGTGGTTAAGTTATTTTTGAAATTTAGGATTTTAAAACATTATGAATAACCTTATATAAAATTTTAAATATTGGAAAATATCCTAGTATTTTGGTAAATTATTAAGTAAGTGGTTTCCAAGAAAAGAAATACATGTCTGGATACGAACAAATGGATATGGTTCTGGCATAGATGTACCTATAGGTAACAACTACAAAAAGATGCATCGGGTCTAACTTAGCATTACTTGGTACTTGACAGCAGGCCTTACTGCACACCTGGTTTGACACTCCTAGAAGATATTTTTCATTAATCACAAGCTTTTTATAAACCATTATGAAGGATTTATAGATAATGTAATTTTTGTTAAAGAATAAAATATTTAAGAATTATGTTTTAAGAAATAAAATTAATTTATAATTATAATATTATTAAATGAAACATATTTCTCACTAAGGTTTTTTTTATTTTGGAAAATGGTGTGAAATAAGAGAAACCGTGTAAATGGTGAGCGCAACAGACCTGGCACTGACTAATTCTCGATAGAAGAAAGGATGGAAAAATTTATGAGAATGGTGTGTCAACTTACTCAAGTTATGAGAAAAAAATAAATCAATCTGAGATACGGGATTCAGCTCGAAGGAAACAACTTTCTATTGAGTTTGTTGTGCGTTAATGGCCACATTATTTTAGTGGATCTTCCGACCCATTGATTTATGAATAGTGGATAACCTCAATAAAAAAGATCTTTTCTATACTCAATTGTTTAAAATGTGATAAATTCACTATACCTATGTACCTATTAGAGGTATAAGTTGATCAAGGGTGAACATTGGTTAAAAACACAAATCCAAGATAGGAGATTGATGTAATAGAGTGGAAGAGTTTAGGGGAACCTTTTTCAAAAATTATTTCTCGTGTTTAATGAGAACAAAAATAAAGAAGTAATTACTAGAGATGAAGCAGTGAGAAAATTAATTTATAAGAATATATGAGATGAACTCACAATTATTTCCTATTATTCCTCTAGATTTTTCATGTATCCTAACAGGAAGTTTGATATATTCTTTGGTGGACTAAAACCCCATCTATGGAAAAATATAGCCGACTGGGACTATAAAAACTATAAGGAGATCATAATAAGTGCTATAAAAGTTAAACTCGAGTTCAGAGAGACATAGTGGTGCCACATATCAAATGAAAATAAGAGAACTTTAGAGCCAAACTAGTGGAATATATTTCATTAAGGAAGAAAAGGAAAGCAAGTTCAACTTCCCACATGTAACAAATGTGGGAAGAAGCAATCGTGGAACTGCTTACTCGAGAGTGGAAAATGTTACTAGTGTAGAATAGATGTCCATATTTCTTGAAAATATCATATTTAGGTAAAGCCTGAACTTCTCAACATTAACGACAAATGGAAAATTATGTAGGCCCATCTTGAAGTTCAATTCTTTAAGTGTGAAAAACTTGAGAAATGTTCCAATCACTGTTGAAATCCAAAGACAATAGAGGGGAATCACCATCGACCTTAGAATAGGCCAAGGGAGAAAGGTCATACATTTTCTATCATGATATTTGAAGCTAAATATCTAAATGAGGTGGTGAAAGGTACTCTCTTTTTTCTCTCAAATCTAGCAAGTACTTTGTTTGATTTTGGTTCTTTTCATTCCTTTATTTCCTCCATGTTTATAAAGAATATAGAATCAATCACTGAACATATATAAGTATAACTATCAATCAATACTTCTGGGGGGATTATCCAAGAAATGTGATATATATAAAGATCATCAAAGTTTTAAGTATATTTTCATGCAAAACAAATTAAAAATGAGATAGAGGAGATGTTTGGGACATCATAAATACTATAATTGTTCAATTAATTATCACCCTGGAAGGAAAAACAATGTTGATGATGCATTAAGTTGGAGAGACCATATTGCTCAAGAAATTATGAGGATTCTAGGATATTCTTTGATCAAAGACCCAATAAAACTGGACATTGGAATCGTAAGGTAATGTAAATCATCCTCCCTATCCCAAATGATTTTTCAACCATAGTTACTAGAGAGGATCAAGAAATATCAAAGTGAAGATCCTTTTTTATAGAAAATTTTAGAGGATGTGAAGAATGGGAAGTTTCCTGAGTTCAATATTGATCAAGAATGTGTACTGAAATTTCGTACAAGGCAATGTATTCCATATTTTTCAAAAATAAATAAGGAGATGATGGATGAAGCTCATATATCTACTTAATCATTACATATTGGAAGAATGAAAATGTATAGGAGTCTTTGTGATCATTATTGGAGGGATAACATGAAAAATATATTTTCAACTACACTACAAGGTGCATGGTGTGTCAACAAGTGAAGGAAAAGTAAAAAAATTCTTAAAGGGGTATTACAACCATTGTGCATACCAGCACGAAGGTGGTACAATATTACAATGGACATTTTCACTGGTCTCCCAAAAACATCCAAAGGTAAAAATGTGATATGGTTTATAGTGGACCATCTCAGCAACAGTTAGCATTTTATCTCTAATAGAGAAGATTTCTCTCTTGAACAACTTGTAAAGATTTATGTAAATGAAGTGGTGAGTTTGGATGGAGTTCACTTTCTATTATTTTGGATCGTGATCCAAGATTTACATCAAAGTTTTGGATAAGTCTTCAATATGCTCTGAGTAGAGAATCAAATTTAGGTATGGCCTATCATCCCCAAACTGATGGACAATCTAAAAGGATTATTTATATAATCAAGGACATGATGAGAACATGATCAATAGAATTTAAAGGTGTATGGGATAAAAATATCACATTAGTTGGGTTCTCATAAAACAACAACTTTCATTCTTGTATTCAAATGGAACCCAATGAAGCTCTATATATAAAGCGTTGTAGAAAACCTACTCGTTGAGATGAAGCTAGTGATATAAAGCTTCTTGGACTTGATCTTGTGAAATAAATGACAAAAAAGGTTCATTCCATCCAATAAAACATCAATGTCGCTCAACACCGGCAAAAGAGTTGTGCTAACAACCATTAAAGGGACTTTGTGTTTTATGTTTTCAACAAATTCTTACTTCAAATTTTACCTTCGAATAGATTCATGCGGTTTGGGAAGAAAGGGAAGCTCAGTCCCAGGTACATTGTCCCTTATGAAATCCTTGATCACATAGAAGAAGTGTCCAATTGGCTTGAACTTTCACCAAACCTATATCAAGTTAATGATGTTTTCCACATATCTCTCTTAAGGAAGTATATACCTGACCCTTTATATGTAATTAATCCAGACTTGGTACAACTGGAACACTACCTCTCTTATGAGGATCATCTGATGGTGGTCTTAGACTGTAGAGATAAGGATCTACGAAATAAGACAACCCTCCTCATTAACGTTTTCTTGGAAGAAAAAGAAATATGAAGAATCCATGTGGAAACCAGAGGAAAAATGAGGTAGAAGTACCCACACCTTTTCTCAACTAAAGGAATGAGGTGAAATTTCATGGATGAAGTTTCTTAAGGGGGAAGATTGTAACGACCCGAAATTTTTTAATGATAATTATTTCACAAAAATATGTGACATATTATACTCAAAAAACTATATTTATTTAATAAGGATGTGAGTATAAATTAAAATATGACCATCGGGTTTCGACTGTTACATGATCATTGAAGAATATGAACATTGGAAACAAACTATGAATTATAATTTTAACGTTATAATTAGTGTTATCAATAGAAATGATAATGGTTAATTAATTCATAAATCAGAAACGATGGCCTCAACCTGTAGAGTCATGTTATAAAAATAATTTTATTCAGAGACTGGTAAGGATAGAACATCATTGGGATTATCTCTTGAACATTCTCAAGATGAGATTCAACATGTAAATATTGAAGGAAATTTCCTTCGAGAGAAGTTTAAATTAGTGGAAATTACCACTTGGGCAATGTTATCTTATTCACCCCAAGAATCTATCATTTTCACATAACTTACTCTTAATTAGTATAAGGGTTTTATAAAGGGTTATGTTTCTAGGCCCTAGTTACTTAAAGTGTAATGACATTGTATAAATAAAATTTTTGTTCCATTAATTCTGTTTTAAGAATAGTTTTTCTTAATAAAATTGAGTTGGAATTTGATAAATTGATTTTTCGGACTGAAATTATACATTTCAAAAAAGGTATAAAAATTATAATTAATTAATATATTATGAATAAAATTTATTTTAATGAAATATTAGGGTTAAAACACTCCTATTTAAATATAAATTACAAAATAATTTTATTTTTTTAAGTGTCATAAATTTAACTATGCAATTTCACTATGCATTTTCTATCCGCTATCATTTTTAATAAATAAATATTTTTTCAATTAAAAGTTAATATTATCATATTTAAATAATTATTATGATAAAATAAATACCATTTTTTAAATCATTACATTAAAATTATGTTAGGGTGGATTTATGAGAATTTTCTAATATGATTTATTTTTTCATGAATGGAAAAAATATAGTTTGAGTTTCTCAGTATGTTTAATGACATCATAATTGTTTCATAATGATTTAATAAATAATTAACCACAATACAAGACTTAATATATTTTATTTTACTAATATAATTTTTTTTAATATATTTTATCTAATTTTCAAATATATAATTTACTTTCTAAATTTTAAAATGAAAACATTAACTTTAAAAATGTTATTTTGTAAAAAACATTAATTTTATTTGAAAAAATAAATAATATAAAATTATATTTGACTCTTGTGGATTAAAATATCATAATAGGTGTCCCAATTGTCCAATACCATAGTAAATCCCATGGTTTTTCATTTACCACAACCATGTTTTCCAAGAAAATTAATTAAAAAATACTCCTCTGTTACTATAAATACCCACCCATTTCTTTATTTAATTTCACTTACAATTAATTCTCCATAAATATATGATTCTTTTACCTCCCAAGGAGTCCTCCCAAGGTTTCCTTAAGCCCCTAAGGTCCCAATATTTGAGTTTTATGAGTTACTCTTCAAGGTAAGTGAAATCTCAACTTCTCTTTTTCTTTCAAGTTCTCTTTTTAGGTAGTATGTATTTCAAATTTTAAAACTATGTTATTCTGTTAATTTAATTCTATACCTTTACTGTATTAAGAGTCTTTTATAAATTGTATAACCTTTTTCCTTCTCTTTTTACAATTTTTTAAACCATGTTTCATACCTCTTATGTTGTTGAATTTTCTTCTCAAATTTTCTCCCTTTTCCCCATAAATTATTAAATTTTCTTTTATAATTACCCAAACCACTTATTTTTATAGTGGTATTCAACTAGATGTAAAAATTATCTATTTTATTCTGGTATTAACATACATAAAACCTAGATTCCTTTTTTATGGGTTAATAATGACATAAAGATCTTTTTTTAAGTATTTTTTTGTCATGATTTTGAAATAAAACCCATTTATTTTATTCTCTATAGGTTATTTATGAAATGTTTTATTATGATATATGTGGTTTTAATTAATTAATACATATTAAGGTTGATCCCTGAGAGTGTTCTAATGAATTGGGTAAATAATTTAATATCTAGATATGACATGTTTTATGATACCTTGGTGAGTAACCTTAGTAATTTTTATGACACCTTGATGATAAACCATGGTGATATGATTATTAATGGCTCAATTAAATGTTGTTTCCAAATTTTTATTTTATGATTCATATTATTTTTACGATGATATGTGTCTTTTTTCCTTTTCTTGTGACTTTATTATATTCTTCTAGTTCTTATCGATAATTATCATGATCACTTGTAAATTGTTTCCCTTTCTTTACCTTATTGGGCCTTATGCTCACCATTTCCTTTTATGTATATCCCTAGGTTAGAAGATGAATTAAATTCAAATAGTATGAACCTATTATAAATACTTTCAAGTGTATTAGAATAATTTTTAAGTTTTCCTGTATTATGTAGCTTCTTTATAAGAAACTAAACTTTAAAAGATGCTCTATTTGTACAATATAATGGTATTTATATAAATAAATAATGGGATTCTATATACTTACTTGATATATTTATATTTAATAATCACAATTTAATCAATTTTTATTCTTAAATCAATTTCCACTTTATTTATTACTCTATGAAATGAATATACAAGATGAATTTGTTATGCCTAAAGAAATAAAATTAACTTTTAATGGATCATAACGTCCATAAAATATTAAAAAGTATTTCAACTTATCTATAAATATTTACCAAACCCAAAATGGTTAGAAAATGTTATCCAATATAAGACATTGATATATAAACCTCAACATCAATCCCTAAAGTTAAACTTAATACATTCCATAACTAGTTAACCAAAAAGACTCTCCAAAATATGCATGACCAAATTCAAAACCCCCAAGTCTAAAATATTTGTTCACATGTTTTTTACATCAAATTTAATACTTATACCCAAAAAGCATAATTTTTCTCATAATGTCACAAACTTAACATGTGAGTTCCATGATCATATATTCTCTTGTAACATTCTAATAACCTGAATCACTATAAAGCCTCAATGAAAATATAACTTCTTCTAAAAATAACTATATCCTTATTCCTTAAATTAAATCATATATTATCAAATATATTCTCGGAATCTAAAAAATCATTAAACTCTGTCATAAATTAATTTATCTCTAAATCACTAATCATTTCCAAGGATAATAATACTATCTAATTTACTTTATCAATATCAATCATCTATTTATCCCAATTAAAAAATATTACTTCAACAACAAAAATGTATTAAGGGTTATATTTCCCGCAATAATTTATTTTCCATAAAATATCACCTTACCTTCAAATCACTTTTCTATTTCATTAGCACCATTAAACATATTATTTCAAATACTAAAAGAAACTACTTTGGAACAAACCTTAGATGTTTCATGATTATTATAACCAAAATATCATTTATGAAACACTTCTACAACATAATCATCAAATACCAATATATATACACTTAAATCAATCCACTTAAATGATTGTCATGGCATAGGACCTCCCTTTGTCTAGGAGTTAACTCTTGGATTAGTGCATTGAATCAAATAATTACAATATTCCACACACATAATAAATTTAATTCATTGGAAAAAAAAATTCCCTAATACCTTTTTTTCTACTAATAAAAAATTATCTCATTCCAAGGAGACATTCCCTAGAGTGCCTCACTCTACATTTCTAACATCAACAAAATTGATACTTCTTTCCTCTATTTTATCCACTATCCAATATCTCAGAAAACTCTATCCTTATATTCTTTGAAGAGTTTTATGGGTGGTTAAGGTAAAATTTATTAATAATTTATCATAATAAATAATTAATAATAAACACAATATCTTTCTTTCCGGTCATTATCCAAATTGGTTTCTCATCATCACTGAATTTTCTATTACTTTCAATGTTAACATGGTTCCTCTAAGTTCCATCCATTGACAAAAAGAAAAAATCATAGTATAATAAAAAATAATCATAGTTGGAACCACATAATACATTATACGATGTCTAAATCATGACAAATTCTTTTCATTCAATGACACCTTAGGTTTAACCTAAGTCATCCATGGTCATAATCTATTGAAATACTTGGTGATGGTTCATAGAGTTTGGGAATTTCCAAAATATATACTCAAGGAGTGTCAAACCTTGAATGTAGAAAATCTTATTATCATAAACTAGGTGATGATTGATTAAAATCCCAATTCCCCTTTTTTGATTTATTACCCATATATACAATTGTGCCGGATCCACATCCACTTCTAGTATAAGGACTGGGATTTAATTTATTGGAAACCACTTACTCTATCCTCCAACAAAATTCTAAAAAATCTTCTCATGCTTTGAATTATCCCTAGGGTTATCACTAAAGTTTTATCATCCAATCTTCTAAATGTTAACTAAAACTTCTTATGATACCAACTATAGGGATCCTCACATTTCATATATATAAATTACATATTTTTTTATGAATATTATTTAGATAACATAAAGATCCACCCTATAATAATATAGGTCTAATATATTTGGAAACATAGACATGTGGAAAATTGGTCTCCCACTAAGTTCTTTATAACTAACACCCTTCTTAGACTGATAATTTTCCTTTTTTATTAATGGAATAATAAAAAACCCACCTAAAGCCCTCTAAATCATGGGGATAGATATGATGAAGTTTTAGGGCATCACATTTCAAAAATTTCTTCCAGTCATAGGGTAAGTACCCTACATCATTATATATAATTAAATTATTAACTAAACTACCTTTTCTAGTGAGCGCATCAGCCACAAAATTTTCTTCTCTCCATGTATGAGTAACATGTATCCCCTAACAAGAATCATGCCCCACCTGATGAAATATTTAAGCTCCGATCATACATAGACATAGTAATGTGGAAAAAACATAACATTATAACATTATGAACATGTATAAATAGAAATAGCCTCACCCATCAAGTTAAGTACATGAAACCACATCCTCAAATAAACTTATAGAAATGAAAGACAATTCCACACATAATATTAATGATATTAAAACCCGATCTATACCAATACTTATGAACATGAAAACTAAGTCCCAATATAATCTTATGGACATGAAACCAACTCCATATATAAAATAATGAACATGAAATTAGGTTAACTCATAAAATAATTAAATCATGAGTTATCCATATTTACCCAATGAATTGGAGGGAGATATGGGTCCTACCCATCACATAATCTAAGCATTTTTTTATAAAAGATCAACAAACATGTATCATAACCCATGAAAAAGAAATTTTTTTCAAAAACAATTCATCATAGTATAACCCATGGGAAAGAAATAGGTTTCATAAACATCTTTTCATTATAATAAAAAACTATCTAGAGAAAGAATAAGGATGGTATGATTGGATCATATCCCCAATAAAACATAATTAACACACAAAAAATCATTGATGAATGGAAATTAGATAAAATTACCATTAAAATTTATTGATGAAAATATCTTTTCCATTTTTAAATCACTTCTTTAAAATATAAAAAATTACCAAATATTAAATAAAATGTTCTCTTTGAAAATAACCATTAAAAATTTTAAGGTAAGATTTAAATCATTGATTGGGAATTATGGATAAAAAATACCATTTATTCCAAACATGTTAAAACAAATATTCCTTTAACATTTTTGGTTAAAAGTAAAAATAGGCTAATTTCAGAAAATGAAAAAAAAAATTCCTTTAAAACAATTTTATAAAAAGTCAAACAAGATAAAAATGACATTAAAAAATATTTGAAGAATACAAAAAACATTATTTAAAACATTTTTAGAAAATATGGAAATGGAATAGAAATGATTTTTGATCAAAGATATAGATAAAGTCAACTTTCCTTAAAAATATTCTTTTCATTTCTTGAGCACTTAAACTGAGGAAAATGGAAGGAACATGGGTATTCTTAAGAGAAAAATAGAGGAGAATAAATTTAAAGAGTTTATTCAGAGATAGATTGTAATATTTCATCATACAAAATGTAATCATAAACTACCCTGAACAATAATGGGATTATAACATAAAAATCATTCCACTTTGGTAACTTTTGAATCATAATCCGCATAAAAGATAACTTTTGATGCATATGTATATCCCATTATTTTCTTGAGAAAAATAAAAAATTGCCTTCATCGGTATTATATACACAACACAAAAAAACAAATGGTAAATATGGAAATATTCCAATGAAAATAAAAGTGAAAGGAAAGTCTCTTACCTTAGGTTTACTTCCTTCATACATGTTCAAAACTCTTTCAAATAAAGCTAGTGGTCTTTCCAAAATACCAACCCTTGGGTTCTTAATGAGATATACAAATTTAATTTTCACCATGATAAATAGTTTTTTATTGATTTAACATGGTAACTAATCCTTTAAGAAAAAAAATAAATTATTCTTATTACATAATTTGGCCCCAATTATTCTAAATATGAAATCTAATTTATCAAAAAAAATTCTAGGTGTGTGAAAATTTAATTTCAATACAGGCACATGTAATGTGTCAAAACTTATTTTAACCTTAACCACGGTAATTAATTTCAACTCTTTTATTATTAAATATGAACACATATTGATTTAAACTTATTAACTAACATTAATTTTTATAATTTAAAATACTTAATCCATTTTATGAAATCAAATTCACATAAATGGAATAATTTAATTTAAAATAAAACCAAAACACACAAAAAAATGTGGTTTTTCAAATAAAAAGTTTTCTCAAATATAAAAATTTTTAATATAAAAGTTTAATATAAAATTTATTGAAGTGACTACAATTGGATTAATAATAATATATTTGAACTAATTTTACTTTTAAACTATTTTAAAACAATATTTTACTTTTTAAATGCTTTAAACAAAAATTGAGTTTATAAAAAAATCAGTAAATTTCACTATTTGTTGAAAAAATAAAAAAATTTAGAAAAGTCACAAAAAATAACTATAAGATACTTTTTTAAAAGTTTATTTCAAAAATGATGTTCATTTTTTTCAAATAATGTTTCTATTAGTGGAAAGATTTAATTTTAAAATAAGTTCTTAATAGAACCACCTTTTAGAAAAATAATGTTTTTAAGTATAAAACTAGATTTATTCTTATCCCATTATTAAAAAAAATATTAGATCACGAAAAAAAATTGATTGGATTTATAATATATAAATTTTATTAAAATCATTCACTAATAGTTATTAATTAATACATGAAAAAAATGCACACATAAAAATATTTTTTTCAAAAAATAATTTCCTTTACTTTCAAATAATATCTATTTCTATTTTTAATAAATTGATAACCAATGAATTTTTTTATACATATTTAAACAACATACTATTTATAATTTAATTTTTACTATTCATAACCGCTAATTTAATGACTAGTTTATGATGTCGACCTTAAATAATAATAGTTATATAGTTTATCACCGTTCATTTTAACTCATTGTTACATGTAATATTGGATATTAATGAAATTAAATTTATTTAAAAATATATATATTCTAAAATATTAAGGTTTTATAGGTTCATTGTGAGGAAATATTCTAAAAATTTCCCTTTAACCACATTCTAGGACATGAATTTAATACTAAATCACTATACAATGACCATCGACTATATTGGGGTTCCATTCAGCATCAGTGGACTAGGAATATATTTGTATGGGTCAATATGATATACTAAATATGCCTCATGATGCTTTGGGTAGTATCTTAACTTCTACATCCTGAATATTATTTACAAACTATTATTTTCGATTTCGTAGTTTCTTTTATTTGTATCAATCGTGTTTTTTCATATATAATAAAGGTTTTTTTTCCTTTCCCACAACATTATTTTGAGTAAGGATCACACTGAGTAATCGATTTAGGGGTTACATGTAAAGGATGAGAGATTTTCTTTTAATGGGTGGCTTAAGCACCGATGGTCAAAGGAGATATGGCTTGAGATCATAAAAATTTTATAAGAATCTGTATTTCATCGATAATTGACTAACTTATTTGTCAATTTTGTGAAGGGAATGAATTTTTCAGTGATATTAGAAATGAATAATTTTATATAAGAGATATTCCCTTGAATCCACCTAAACTATTTAAGGTTATGATGAGGTTTCATATCAAGTAAAACATTGGTATTCTCATGGTTTACTTTGATACCATGATGTTTTATAATTATTTCATGTAATTTACCTGATTTTACCTCAAAAACACATTTTAGGGGGTTCATCTTCATGTTTTTTCATAGTTTATTGAAAACTATCTCAATATTGGCATGGTGATCACAACACTATTGAAAATTTATCACTAAATAATCAACATAGAACTCTACAATCTTCTATAAGAGGGTTTTGAAGATATATTTCATGATATGTTAATATATGGAATTATCATTATTCAATAAAAATGGAATCACTTTGTAGAAATATACCCTTGTGGTTCCCTTAAGTTAGTGGCCTCTTTGTTATCAGGGGATATCTAGATATAGTGATAGCCTATGTACCCACCCATGAAAAATATTTACTATAAACCAACAGTCGTATCGATTAGAAATTATATGATTAATAATAGGAAGATTTTATTTTGGAAATTTCATTTGAGATCCCTCAAATTTATGCACACTCATATTTTCCCATTCTTTTTCTTTATGGAAATGATATTTTTGAGTCATTTTGGGTTTTGAAATTCCTAAATTAAGTTTTATTTGATGTGTTTTCCAACTTCAGATACTACCTTAGTAGCATGGGTATAATGTATCCTATTAGCTGCCTCTTAAAACCCATGGTGGTCATCTTGAAAATATATATTATAAGACACATCGGGAACTAATATGAGCATCACCCTTTATTATATAAAAATACATCTTACTACTATTTCAGGAATGAGATAAAATTATCTTATTCTTCAGATGTCATGGTGACATTGATCAATATAGGATATGTATATTTTTTAATACCCATATGTACCAATTAATTTTTATAAATGGTGGTGGATATACCTTCCACAAATATTAGTGAAGCATATTTGAGATCTTCTTATCCCTCCTCTTTTCCCCCACCATTATCATGGGTGGAATATAAATGGGCATTATAGGACTTGGTGAATGATCTGGTGGATTCTATATTTCTTAATGATGATAAGGGGGAATCCAAGATATTTTCCCCTTCAGATTTATTATCATATAGGGAAAATGATTCACAAATATATTGAGATTTAAGAGATTATGGTGGGGTATTATTTTTATATGTTTCTTTATCATGACTAGGATAAAAATACTCTTTTTAATGACTGGATCTGATTGATGTTACTGATATCAGGAAGACAAAGGTGAATATTCCCAAGCCTCGTACTTATATGCTTCTTGGAGGGACGAGGCCCACCTGTTTGAAGAGACTCATCTATGTGGTCTAAATATTGTCCATACCAACCCTCTCATATAGGTTCTTAGGAGATATATAAATCTATATGGATGGTGTGGTGGCCTTTTCCACTTTTTATTATGGTTGTTCAGTGATTCAATATGATTGAACATCATATTATTGGAAGGGTATAGGATGATTTGACCCCGAAAATGATTTTTTTCTCACCTAATGACTTTCTAGATCATGAGTTATCACCATAAATCAGTTGATAGTAAATATATAATCCTTTTTATGTTTTCTCTATGGACTTAAGGGGGATATTTCATGACCATTAGGTGAAGAAATTTGGATCATTTTATCTACAATAAACTGCTTCCCCTCCCTCTTATATAACCTCATGTATATACATTGGGATTATCATGACTCAAAAGGATCATTATCACCATAAAATACTATTACCTATCCATTCATAGGGTATTTAAGGAATTGATGGTATGATGAGGGAAATACCATATGCATATAGATCCATGAACTTTCCTATAAGATGTTAAATGTTGTGTCCTAATTAACTAGGATTAATTCAAATTCAAACATGAAATCACCAAATTCGGATATGTGTTTAATCCTTCCTAGTGGATTATTCTCACTCTTATCATACCCTTTAAGTCGTCAGATTAGTGGGATATAGGTCAACCTCACAATGGCCCAAGTGGTTAAGAGTTTAGATTAGTATGATATTAATCGAAGAACCATTTCCAGTTTAGTCCCACTGAATTTCAATATCTCCCATATTTCTAGATATATACAAGGGACAAATTTTCCTAGGTATGGTTGCTTCTAGTCCATACCCCATAAAGTAAATGATCGAGTGACATTTGTTAAAACTAATCTCTTTATAATACAAATTTACTACATTGACTTCAACTGCAAAATCCTGAGTGATTAAGAGATCCTTGATGAGGTATTACTTGAGTTCCATTAGAAGATAAAGAGAATCCATAATAGATATCCTAGTTGAAAATATGGTGGGATTATTCAGGGAGTCATATTTCTAGATTTAGGATCACTTCTTTTTATCTCAAGGTAGCTTATTAGCTTGTTGTTTAGAATTTTATGATGATTGTGATATGGACTCCTTTACTTGATGAAAATATGGGTCATTTTGTGGTATGTCTATTATGATGACCTGGACTTCCCATAGTCTAATGTTTAATTTATAGTGATATATCTACAAATAGTCTTTCTATTGTAATTAAATCCATGTGATCCTTGGATGAATTAGGAATAGATCGATGCTCATGTTGAGTTTTTTAGAGTTCTTTAATTCATGATTCTACGGTGTATATATCCTTATTAGAAATAGTACCTAGGAGTTAGGGTCCATTATATCCTATACTCTCCTGACCTACTAGGACTGTGTGACCTCTTCTTCAATTATGAGGGTGGATTTTAGGTTTAAAATTTTATTCATCTTTATCAGTGAATGGGTCTATCAACATTGATTGTGTTGTGTAAAAAAATATTTTTCAATGAAGGTTCTATTTGGTGGGTTAGGGTCCATCCTATGAGCTATGCAGATAGGAATTTTGAAAGGGTATTAATTGTCTTAGGTATTGATAATAACTCATCCTCTCATTCCATATTATTATAGTGTTTATTGAAATATATTTTTTTGAACTTAAATGATGAATAGGTATCCTTAGTTATTATAAGAGGAAATTAAGGTCAAAACTGGATAGTTCAGTTGTGCCCTGGGTATAGTGTATCCTCGATCAACCAATTTCATGGTCATCCAATCAATGAATTTCTATAAAGGTTTTCTTTACACTTCCATTATCATTATTCTAATGATGGGATGGAATAAATATGAGTCACTCGCGTCAATGGTTTACCCAATTTTACTTTCCCATAGTCTACTATTTTTATGGGATTTCCTTGAATATAAATAAATCCTAGATATTGTTCCTTAAAATCTCATAGAAGGGGAAATAATTAGGTTTTTTATTTTGTTTGAATCTATCAATATTTTTAACCTCATGTATTTTTAAGCAAGTTAGTCACAATGAATTACCCTATAAATTTCTCACCTTGGAAGGAATAATCCTTATTATTTAGGTCATTATATTTTTATTGGTTTTCTATTTAATTCTTTCTCGATGAGGGTTATATTATTATTGCTTCCATTCAAGGGTAATATTATGATATTTTGTGGGATTGGATTCATGGATAGTGATGAAACTAAATAGATAATGATTATTATTTTTTCAATTATACTAGGATTATTCCCTTGGAAAGACGGTGTCCATCAATAATTAATCAATAACCATCATATAATACCATCCAATGATTTTTTGACTGTTTAAAACTCCCAAAATATACTGGTATATTTTATTAGAATCAACAGTGTCTGTAACTCATCATTAATATTTTATAAATAAATTTTCAATAGATAATCCTGAGTGATTCACACATAATGGTAATAATTCAACCATTTCCACATAGAAAAAAAATATTGGAACCTCTCATTTCTTTGATTGTGTGCGGTTCTAGAGGTTTAGGATATTTGTCTTCTTTCACTTTGATCTAAATTAAGATAAAAACATTCTTTTTAGTTTATTCTTATTGGTAATATAACTAACCAATGGATTACTATAATAGATAAATATTTCCCCTTTATAAGAAACATCTGAGCTTCACTACCTCCTATTACTTTAATATTCACATCCTAGGTCCATACTGAGATATGAAGTGTGTGAGTTGCTGCTCTGAATCCCTCATTTCATTGAAGATTTGGAATTATGGATTTCTAAAATTTTGAATAATAGAGTTATAATCCAACTAATAAAGATATGAATTCCTTGTTTACTATACTTGAACACACCATCCCTACATATATTTCATCTGAGTGGTGAGGGACTCGATGGAATATATGAGCTCTATTAGAAATATTGGATGACAAGATAATTAGGTGTAAGCAGCAGGAATATCCTAATATAGTAGTATTTACCATGTCTAATGTCCGTATCAATTTTCAGCCATCCTAAGTTAACTCACATGAAACAACTATATTTTTTCCCTCAGATTGTGAAAGTATAAAGACTCTTCATCCACTAAGTCGAGATAGACTAGTTGTCTAGATCTTGACCCAATAAAACTGATAGACTATTGTCGATCATCTTTTCCTTATTGATTGAGATCTAATGAAGGAAGGATATTCACCTATATTAGAGAAATATAATTGGTGGGTATATTTCCTCTAATTAATTCATTGTCCCATAATATTAGATCCTTCGTCTAAAATTTATATTGAGCAATACTTTCTTTTACCTAAAGGTTTACATATTCCTAGTGTGGTGGGTGATATTTATATGTAACCACAAATTTCCCTTTTTATGTAGTTGAATCTCACTATAGGGTTAAAACTGGTCATTTGATGGGACTGATAGGTTATGAATTTTCTACAATTTCTAGATATTCATTCATTCTTTAGGAATCTCAGTGCGGTTCATCTCTCAAAAATATAACTCCTAAACATGTTCATCAATTTTTGTATTATGTTCTTCATTTTCTATAGGGATTATACTAATAATATTTACTGATCCATAACATGTTATGCGTATCACTATGTTATCAGAGTAATTATCCAATTTATCATCTTTAGAACATTAATTTAGGGAAATATCATAATCCATTTGGTATTTTTCTTCTTGGATAACTATTTTGCCTTGTGTCCTATATAGGGATTCCTCTTCCCTCCTCTATGGATGTTAATATTGATAGAATATCCAATGTATTTCACCAAGAATGCTTCAAATGAAGTGGAAAGATCATGAAGGGGTGGAACTAATAGGTTTATTCTTATATAGCTTCACCTATCATGGAGAAGACCAATTTCCTTGGGGGTGGTGGAGGAGGTAATATAAATTCCCCTAGCTCTGTGATATGGAGTTGATTTGGTTCCACCACCATCATTTCTTGGAGCTTCTAAAGCTTTGATAATATAAGGAATCATAGTGGTTAAAGAAATAACCCTAACCCTATGGGATAGGGTTTCTCCTATAATAATATGTAGGTAATGAATATAGAATACTTACTCATATTATATGCCATTATGTGAGTGTGATCAAGATGTAGCAACTTTTTAGGGAAAGAACTACTAGCCATTTAGGGTTACTCTATTTTATGGTCTTTATTTTCCTCAAACAGGTTACTTGTTTAAATCTCTTGGTTTCATGATGAAATATCATATCAATGGATCTCTCTCATCAATTAAACCATTTCTAGACATTATAAATAGTTTGGATTCACTCAATAGACCAATATGTAGATCCCAAGATCAAAACCTGGCCTAAGGTGATGATGTTACATGTTGTACACCCTAAAGAACTAGGCTAACCCATTAGTGGTGTAAATTATAGAGATCCATACTAAACCCAACCTATAATATTTACATTTGGTGTAGTATCTAGGCCTATCTGGTGGATCGGTATCATTATATTAAGGTAGGCTTGTTGGAGGCAATCGTGTTTCTTTTCTGCCTTAGGGTTTTAATCCCCTTAGAATGTAGTGAAGACAAACTATAAAAAGATCTCACATATCTCCATGATATGTTTGTTATATTCCATATATGATATTTTCCTAGCCTTGTGTTGGGTAATTTTCAACCATATATTTAGGGTAAGATAATTTATGCATTACTTTTTCAGTTCCTCTATAATTTCTTACCTGGAAGTGGAAATATCCCAAAATATAATAGGTATATTTCCTTCTACTATATCTTCCCATGTTACCATGGTAATATTCTTATCATAAGAGAGGTATTATTTTATCTTATTTGTCTAAATTGGTTATTTAAAAGATTATTTTTCAAAGGTTGTATAGTTTTTTAGAATATCCATAACTACATAAGAGAATATATGGTGCATCAGATACATAGATGATGAATATCACCCCAAAAAACACACTAATAAGGGTTAAACACCCTTAGCTAATGATGAGTAACCAATTTTGGCTCACTTCAACTTCTAAATTTCCTCCCAAAATGAGGACATCCTTGAAGTAATTTTGACATGGGGAGGGCCTTCATGTTGGGGAGATAGATCACTATGAGGAGGGATTATATAATGAGAAGAATGGGTAGGACCTCAATGGTTATCTTATTATTTTTAATTATGAGGAGGGACTCTATTATGGATTGATTTATAGTTATCGGGAGGACTGTTGTAATATATTCCATAGTCAGAGACCTTAGGTTGGACTATCTAGATGATCTTGAGGCTATGGAGAGTACATCCACAACTATCATCATGGGGAAGACCTTATTGACTAATCTTCAACTTGTCACGGGGAGGACCTTCACAATGAGTATACTAGATAGGACCCCAAAATACATTGATAATTTTACCATAGGGAGGACCTCCATGGTTTCCACTACCTTATCTTAGTGATTATGAGTTAACATACTCTTTATTCATTGAAAAAGGCGAGATGTATTTAGGAATATCAATACTGATTACAGTAAGGGCATAAGACTACTCCTAATTTTTAAATTTCCATTGATGAAACCTTATATATATAAATATATATATGGTTAGGATATTAGGGTTAAAAACTAGATCATTATTAGATTTTTATAGTCAAATAAATAATCCTCATGTGTATAAAAACTCCTAAATGATCTCTTAAACTTCATGACATACTCAAGTATGTCGATACACATTTTAAGTATGAAACATTATGAGAATCGGAGCCCATTTTACACATTTATCTACTATCAAAATATATTTAGAGGCCTCCTAGGTGAGGATAAGAATATTATCCAGCTCCTCATTGGGTTCCACCAAGATATTCCAATGGGATTTATGATCATGTTAGGAATACGATCCTTCCCTTATGTTGTCCCTAAAGTTTGTTTTTGATCCCCTCTAATGGGATCTCGAATATGATATTAATTTAGAGTTTTGTTTATTAAACTAATATTTTACTATGTCGTTGGTAAGGATAAGATCCCAACCAGAAGTAACTATAATGGTATGAAAGAAAAATCTATTTTAAATAAGAATATGATCCCATTTATGTTCATTATTTATCACTATGATATGTCAATGATCTTCCTAAATGAGAGTGGGAGTTTGGGGACACTCCTTAGTTTATTTCAAAGTATGATGAAAATATCAACTCATAGAATGGTAAGAAATATGGGCCTACCCCTATTGGCTATCATGATATGATACTTATTGTCCATCATTGCCACTACCAGGATATGTCAACATCTTTACACAATATGAGCAGAGACATAACCCTTCCCATCAATTTCATATGGGATATGCTACCAAGATTATTCAATAGGAATAGTGTTATAATATCTCTATTAAATAGAAATAGGGATATGGGACCACTTCAATCCTCCATTGGTTATCAAAATATACCAATGGAATTTATATGTGGTCTATGGAATATGGATTGTCCCCATGGATACAACCATGTTGTGTTTTGATACTTTATCATTAGGAGAAGGGGTATGGGAATCTTCCCTAGACACCACCAGAATATTCCAAAATGGATTTTAGTTTAGTTATAGTACATTCTGGAAAGATTACTCAGCTTCCTTCTCAGTATATACCAAAATTCATGGGGTAGTACAATTTTGATGTTGGTGGAAGCTGGAAATATCTCGCTAATTAATCTCATAGATAGTGGTGAGGATGTGTTCATCAGCTTCCTCTATATCCCTAAAAAAATATTGGTTATAATTTTCAAGTTCTAAGGATAAAATTTTGAAATAGTGAGTTGTGGAAATGGGTTTCACTAGTATCCCCTCAATTAATCATTGATAGGGTGATTTTAGTGGTTTGATCACCAAGAGTCTCTCTTAATCTACATTTAGAGTGTAAATAGTACTTTTTTCAAAGAACTTTTTCACTAACACGTTCTATAATTATTTTTTAAGATGATGTGTTAGAAACAACATCCCTTTATTTCAAGGGGATACATCCTTTATAATTGCTAGGAAAGATGCAGGGTGCCTTTGTTGGTGGGAAGTAACCTAAGAGGAAGCATGGTTGTTACCAATCTATCCCAAAAATTGTTCACAATAATCTATATTTTATGATACAATTGTTTATATTGAAGTGATAAATTAAAAAGGTTTTAAAATTATTTAAGTTGATCAAAAACCACAAATAAAAATGCATTAATAATATATCATAAGTAATATCATGTTCATTCGATCACTTTCATGGGTAAAGGATTCAAATTGGATTCACCATTTGGTTTTAGATGTACCACTACATTTTTGTTGACAAGCATTGGGATGCGATTACCAAAGTCTAATGTTACTCAAAATATTATTTTATATTGAAATTCTAGGTATTTCACAATGGGTTCAACATTTTTTATACATGATCAACACATTAAGATATTTCATGAGAAACATAATGTATGATTCCTAATATCACCAAAATGTATGTTGTTAAATAATTTTATATCATTAATTCTTCTTTTGACATGCATTGTGATTGTATTTGTTTTGATTCAACACAAACCTACTTTCCAAATTCATATGGTCATTTGGACTCTTCCAATAAGGATTTTGTATATACATTGATCAAGAAGATGGAAGACTGCACTCATCACACCCATTATGAGGGAGGGAAATTATTTCTTACTCTAGAAATATCTTATAGATTTTATACATGTTCATCAATACTTCCCAAATATTAGTTTATGGATGGTTACATATATTCTAGTGATCTGATCAAATCGATGCATTATGTGAACATTTTTATGTATTGTATATTCTCATCAATGGGACCATCTGTATATAGCATAGGTTCTATATCATTATCTCACTAATTAGTTTATTGAAATATGATTTAAATATACACATTAGGGTGCTCTGGATTTTGTCATCATTCAGGGAGGTAAAAATTATTAAAGTGTTAGGATTGAACATATAATATAGGCTTCATACAGATCCTGATGAAGGGAATTAGAACTCAATTTGTTTTCCTTCACTTATTGAGACACATAGTACCTTTTAAGGGCATGGTACAAGGACCAATGTGGTGAATTTTAAGGTACTTAAACCATAACCCATTCAAGATCCTTTTATGTTCATACATTTATGATTCATTTCAATTAGTTTAACATCATATGAAAGACTACTAAGAAAAAATTTCTTAGAAATAGACAATGTGGGACTTATGCATGAGAATCCCTTTCTAGTTCTTCTCACAGGGAATATAGACCTTTGAGATAATATGGATCATGGGGGATAGGGACCATTGAGGAGGGTTGGTTCACAGGTAATTTTCACCTTTCTGGAGGGTTGGATTGTTTGGAATAAGACCCTTTGAGGATGGTTTCATAGATCATGATAAATATTACCTTGTGAGGATATAGTTTTCATATGGAATATGGCCTAATGAGGGTATTAGTTTAGATGTTGAGTTTGAACCATATAGATACATCTTTTATATCTTGGTTAATAGGAATAAAATCCCATATAGTTAGAGATTCATATTTTACAGTTGGGTGTTAGGACCACACCATGAAATTTAACATCATGTAGAATGAACATTGTCATATAGTTTTTTATTGTGTAATTATAACTTTTTTTGTGTAGTTTTACATAATTTTATTTGAAAGTTCATGAAATAAAAGGGGTGATGAAAAAGGATAGAGTGTGGCTTATTCATGGGTATCCCATATTCGTATATCCAATTCCTATTTTTTAGTGACCAAACAAGAAATGAAAACTTTTCTAATACGGGATATGTTCTTATGACGGTGATTTAGGTCTGATGCATGGGATTCTCAAAGGTATACTTTGAATTATTTAGTATCTAATTGTGGAAGTACAAGAAGAATCATGGAGAATATGTAACTATGAGAAAAGAGTTACAGATTACACCAAATAAGATGAGGTACATGCCCACATGCCTCATTAATTGTATAACGTTTCATAACTTGACACTTTTTAAAACAAGATGGGTGACATTATCTAGGAAGGGATTCTCGGATGTTGTTATAATAGGAACCCTCATTATCAAGAGAATATATGATTATAAATCCCCTAAATATCCTTTTATTCATAGAGGACAATTGAAAAAGGCCTTTTATCAAGGGAATACAGGATTGATGGGGTGAACTCTAGTGTGTATATCCTAATTATGTAATTTTTGAGGTTGTGGAAGATGCATTGAGGGGTGTCACCTAGTAGTGAGTTGACCTTGGCTAATGAGTGTCAACATGTATTTTGGGGAACCATGTTATCCCATTTGATATACCTAATATAATGATGTTCCTATGAGGTTTTCACATGGTCTTGGAATAGAAAACAAGGTGAATGGAACTCTAGTAATGATGTCTGGGTAAATTAGAACCCTAGTGTAGGGTGGAGTGAGTGGTTTTCTTAATATAGGGTCGGTTGAAGTAGTATCAATAATATAGGATAGGGAGAAGTATTTTTCCTAACATAGGATATTTAGACAAGGTTTTTCCCAAGAGTGGAGGACTATGATAGTGTTCTCCCAAATGTAGAGGCCTAGGCTAGGGTTCACTTTAGCATGGGGTCTTGGATGATAGTTCTCCCGAGTATGGTGAGAAGGGTGAAGTGCTATCTTATCTTCAAGTAAGGGTAAATATGGTTCCGTAATGAGGTAGGAAAATGTGGTTCTACTAGTGAGTAATATTGAGAAAAGGTATGCCCAAGTATGGAGAACTCTTAGTATGACCTGGGTAAGTGGTTCCCTAGTGTATCATCTTGTGTGGGGTATTTCACCCAAGTATTATTGAACTAGTTTTGAAGTGGTTTCTTGTGAAGTTTTTATAGTTTCAAACATTCATGTAACCTAATTATCCTCATTTTTTACATCATTACCTTATATTTTAGAAATAATTATGCTACCTAAATGTGGGTTGGAGACTAAGTCATGAAGAGCTTCTTGGTAATCTATTTATCTTTGAAATTTTTAAAATCCTTATACAAGTAGAGACTGTTGGGGTTTATTTGTTATAAAATATTTGGGGAATAGTAAATGAAGTCTAGGCATGGAGGATGATTTATGAAAGATTCTAGACATGAAATAGAGGGGCACAAGTGAGATCATGAAAATGAACAACGAAAGAAGGTTTCATAAAGGAGTTGGGTTCACTGGAGTTTCCACACAAGTAGGTGAGAGAATCATCAAGAGTTCACAACTAGGTATCTGGAAAAAGTGACATGGGTGCATGCCCTGGATCTTGGGTAAAGTGATAGTTCTCTTACTGGGGATTTTTCCTTTATCACATCATAGTTTCTATCATTTTCCAAAAAAATATCACCATCATATAAAAATATATCAGTTCCTTTATATTTTCACTTGAAATATCAACAATTTTATTTTAAGATTAATGATGACATGTGGATATAATTAGAGGATTCCTTACTCAAATTCTCAAAAATAACGACATTACTCTTAGAGAAGTAATGGAAATTGATTGAAAAGAATTATCAAGTTAAAGTTAATTATTATTATGAATTAATTATAAATTACAGGTTAAAGATCTTCTATAAGATATTATGAGGTTTTTTTCATCATATTTATTCATTTAAATTGATGAAAAACAAAAAATGATCACCCGCTCGACACTTCTATTGTACCCTAAAACCTTCAAGTGGTATCAGGGTGTTAAAATTATAATGTATAATTATTTATGTTTCATTTCATCAATTTCTATTCTTTTTTTATAGTTTTTCATTTCTATATTTTCATCCTTTATCCAAAGTTGATATAATATGTCCATATTAATTTTTATAGTCAATAAAAGACCAATAAATGAGATAAATGATCGAAGATCCTATATGGAGTTTCCAAGAACACTCGTTACATGAATCTGATATATAACATATATTATAAATTTTCACATTATATATCCATGGTCAACTACACAAGGAGTGGGTTGCATCAATCTAGTAATGCTGGGTAGATTGGTATGTGGTGTCATCACACATTGTGTATTTATTACCAGGACAACACATAGCTTGATATGGATTACAAAGAATATAACTAGAGTGAAACCCACGTAACCCCATATGATTTTAACCAGAAAAATTCATGTGGTCAAAATGTAAATATTCATTAAACACATTGAATTGACTACCAGTAGAGTGACATGGTTTGACATGGATTACATGGTGTGTAGATGGATTTACACACCACATAACACATGAAAACCCACATAAGGTACATGTCAAGAATTTGGGTGTGTTATATAGTTCAACACCTAGGATAACGTAAGTCAAATAAAAACTACACAACATGCATTTAGTTTTATATGTTAGGTGATAGGTTTTATTACATGCTATTTTAAGTAAGACACAAACTACAATGTGTATAGTTAGATATACTTAGCGTGTGAAAACAATCCTTACACATGAGATACATGCTGACTAATTTTCAAATTTTTTGTGGATATAAATTCATAATAACTATTATCCACGTAAATTCTAAAACTACACAATGTGAAATGGTTTTCATAGATGTTATGTACTTCACAAGCAATGTAAAAAGTACATATATATATTAATGGAATTATGTATGGCCACTATTATTGTGTAGACTACATAGATTTACCCATAGAACTACACTACATATATATCATGATACATCATGTGGGAATACAAATTATGTAAGTACACAATACACAGAAGGGACTGTACATAGTGTGACTCACATTAACATGCCAATTAACTGTGTATTTTGTGTAATTATTAATTTCTAATATTGATTTAATCTCACATGGAATGTATAAACCATTTCACACCCAATGTACATGTTGTGTATGTATCAAATTCCAGAAATGAATTTAATATCATGAAAAACGTACACATTGTATGTCCAATATAGTATATGTCATATACACAATAATTTTAAAATTAAAATTTTAATTTATTAAATTTCATTAAAATAATAAAGGATGAGAACTTAATTATGTCTCCAGGACTATTTAAAAGAAATATTAATGTAAAGAATTAATTAGTTAATTAGTTAATTGACTAATTCATGAATTTTAGTAAAATTATCTTAATAAAAATAAATTTAAATGAATTATTTAAAGTATAAATGTATATCCATTGTATGTTTTGATTGGCCATAAGCTTGACTGTTCTATTTAAGAATTGGATTTATTTAATTATTTTAATTATTTTTTGTATTGTTTAATATGATAACTTATTATAAAATTATATATGATGGCTTGTGTATCATACCTAACTCCTTTATTATGTATGGGTTTGTATGTTCAACTTTTATTTAATGTAACCCAAAATCCTCGGTACCCCTCACCTATAAGTGGGTAAACACATATAAAGGATGGAGCTCCTGGTAAGAGGAGATAGTTCAGGATTTGATCCAAAGTAAATCCAAGCACAAAGACACAAATTAGTAAAGATATATGTTGCAAAAAAATAAAATTATTATCATAAGTAGTTATTTCTCCTAGGATCAAGGTTTTTTAATCTCTACTTGATAAACTAATTAATAGATAAAATCTCGTGATCATATCACACATATAATTTATTTTTTTAGTGCATGGATTTTTATTTATTTAAGTAATGTGTGGTTTATTTGGGCGATAAAACAAGATCACATAAAGTAGATGAATTATAAATAATGATATGATAAAATAAAATAAAATTATTATGCATAAATTATTTTATTAGAAATTATTATTAAATTATGTAAATTCCTTATAATATTAACTAGAATTAAAATAATAAAATAAATAATAATAATGCCTATGTTAAATAATCCCTAGATAATAATATTAAGTTAGAAAAATCCTTCCATAAATTGAGTTAGAATGGTACAATAGTTCAAAGTACATGTCAATACCACATTTGGGTGCTTTCAACTATATAGGAGTTTTAAAGAGAGTCTTGGGTCGAATTTAACCTAAAAAGCATTGATGGTTGACTTCCTTAGAAATACTTGGTGTAACTTGGAGGAAATAATTGAGGAATTCCAAGTATTGGACTTCAAGATTGGGAGGTACACTCAATAGATCAACAATATATGAGTTAATGTAGTTTTAAATCAATTCATACCTAAATTATATTGAATCATTTTATCTGGCCCTCTTATGGGGTATTTTTAGGGAAATATGGATCTTTTCCACTATAATAATTGAGTTATAGGATATTTTTAATCCAATAGTTAGTGATGTTGAGATTTTATAAAATATTGGGAGACTAATAAAATTAATTTATTACAAAATAACTAATAATCAAGACAAGTTACTAAAATAAACTTTTATTTTTTATATAAAATTTTCAAAAAAGCCACAAGAACACTACAATTATTCCTGAATAAAATAAATATCCTCACAAACACAAATTTTAAAGAGTGGTATAGATACTTGTGCACTAACATACTATATGAAAAGTTATTTTATGTGTTGGAAAACCATATTCCTAATCAACCACCTCATCAAGCATGTGAACTTCAAAAGGATTCCTACTAGAGGAACATAAATTATTATTCATATTTCTATTGCATCATGTTATCAGCTATTTTTGGAGAGATTAAGATGAAACATAATGAGACGGATACATATATCAAAATAACTTATCTCCAAGACCTTTAAAAGTAAAAAGATAGGATAAATATAAATTATATTTCCACTATACTATATAAGTGTAAACTGGAAGAAGAGTACCTAACTAGTGATAATGTATTCAATATGTCAAATTACATTAGTCAATTAAAAAATTAGGGATTCCATAATCATAAGAAATTATCCATTATTCTTATATTATCATCTTAAGAACTAATATTCTCTATATTCATTAAAATTTAAAAAAATATAATATGGAGAATCCCCACAAAAATCATTTAACAATGCTTCAACAAGATGATATGGATTGGCGGTAATATGATTCCTCACCCATAATGGTGAATGAAGTGATGCAAAAGGATAAAAATACTATGATAAGTTCAAATTAAAGGGTCCTTTCTCAATGTTTATCAAAGTGAAAAATGATTCATAGGGGTAGAAACGAAAAAGAGACTACATGTTTTATAAATAGTAAGAAAGGTCACCATAAGAGGTAGTGAAATGAATTTAAAAATAACATAGTGGAATATTTTACTCTATCAATATTCATTATTGAATATAATTTTTATAATTATATTCTTGGGTATTAAATAAAATATATAACTAATGTATTTGTATCCAAATATATGAAATAAGTATGTTTTGAAAGATTATAATAAGGTGAGCTTTCAAAGCCACTGTAGGAGGATGATACCTAAGTCTGCTAAGAGAATGTCATACTTTCACATTTTCAAGTGGATTGATTCTCAAAGAAATATTTTTTTGTATATATTGTTACAAAAAAAATTATTTCAGTGTTTAGTTATAAACACAATGAGGCATTATTTCATTTTTAATTAATACCTTAATAATACATGCAACAAATATGTATAATATTAAAAATTAATGATGAATATAAAATATGTGGCTAAACTAATACCTATTTTCGAAAGATGATTCTTGATTAGATAAAGATAAAATTAATTGTTAAGGATATAACCAAAAAAATAGACACATTACATCAAAAAAACTCTATTATTTTGATGTACTTAATTTTTCAGTTTGAAGAAAAATAATCCTTTAAATATTTAAGGTCATAAAGCCCGGGAGCTTCTAGAATTTGTTTATAAAATATATATAAACTATTTTAAG
The DNA here is from genome assembly GCA_963277665.1 of Viscum album. NCBI lineage: Eukaryota > Viridiplantae > Streptophyta > Magnoliopsida > Santalales > Viscaceae > Viscum > Viscum album. The sequence goes on from OY728139.1 coordinate 65,981,635, forward strand.
GAGAATCTAATTTTAAATTCATATAATTCATGATATTCCTTTAAAATGTTTTAAAATGTAAATTGGAGTAGTGAATATACTTTGTAAAGAATATAAGATCATTTGGTCAGGTTAGTTAGAGAGTATTTTAAGCAAGTATTCACTGATCATTTAAATATAGAGTGTATTTATTTCAAAACTCACATTACCATATAAACATTAGAGTGATTATGTTAGTAATAATAGATCAATGATGAGTCTCATAATTATTTCAAGTCTTCTATAATCCCTCTCAAGACATGTTTTTCAAATATAAACTTAACACTTAACCACGTGTAAACTATACTAACTAATGGATTTCATAAAAGTTACAATATGGAATAAATATATTATGTAATAACTTCATGTGTTTTTATCAGAATAATTTGTTAAATACAATTTTAGAAACAAACTTACATCAATAAGACACTAAGTAAATCTTGATCAATTATCCTAAAAGATACTTAGGATATGAATAGATCTAAAATGAAATTGTGTTAGTAAAGTGATAGAATATATTTGTATAAGAGGGAAGAAATTATATTTTGAGATATTTAGAGAAATAAATACTTTAATGAATTAAATGAAATGTGTCCACTTGATTTGGCATAGGAATAATAACTCCACAGAACACAGTGGAAGGAATTGTTCTAGTGACACATACTGTATAAGAAAGATAAATCCAAGATGTGCTTTTTTGTTCACTAAGTTAGCTGATATGTTATTCGATGAGAATAATGAATACTATAAAAAAAGTGGTAAATAGAAAAAAAAAATAAGACCATAAATTTTATAGGAATTCATAAATAAATTCCATGTACGAAAATGTAGTTATGTATTTTGATTATTTCTATAGTTAATATAATGATACTTGTAAGTATTCACAAATAAACTAGAAATGGATGGAAAATTTGGTACCTATATGGAATTATTGGTCACTAAATGTTTTAAGTGATAACAAGGAATACTCTATGATGAATCCTTTTCGAAATTAATCATTTCAAAATCCATTAGAATTTTACTTGTTATAGAAACAAGTTATGTGAAGGTTCTGGGTATAAAAAAAGTGTTGGATAGGGCGTACCCATCTTTATATTTTTCATGATTAATAATTAATACAAGATTTAAACGATGATAAATTTAATTATCAAAGAAATTGAATCAAATAATATATAAAATTGATAAAAAATGGAACCAAACATAGGATCATCACATATTATTTATAATTAATTTAATAAATTAAGAATTATATTGTGATAAATTCTTTCATCAATGATGGATCTGACAATGTCTCTAAATCGCACTGTCATTTCATTATAGGAATAAATAATTGATTCCCTCCAATAGTGATCTAAATGTGTTCTTTGAACCTTTAAACGTCACCAAAGGAATCAAAGTTCTAGTATGAAATATCCTAATTCTTGCGTTCTTCACCTTTGATCACTCTGAGAACTGCTTCAAGAAAGGGTTATCTTCAATCACTCTTGACAAGAGAGTGGTGGTGGAGGGTCACTCTCCATTCTTGAGAGTATTCTTGGAGAGGGTTCTATCAATAAGTTTTATAGAATTCTCTCAGGATTTCATTATGCACAACACAAAAAATGAATTGTTTCTATTAAAAATATAATATAACTAGATTTATATACTGGAAGGGTTAGAAACTAATAATTTCACATGTGTCACTTATTATATCTATAATTTTTATGGAAATCCATGTCTATAATAATAAATATGTAATTATTATTTCTATACATGATCTATACTCATGAATTAAATTAAATATTATTTATTCAATATATATTATTTCTCATTAGGCCGTTAAACTTTGTCTGTCATTCCTCCATAATATTTATTGATCTATGAATATTGACTATTTATATAATAAATAAATATCACTATATTATTCTATAATAAATAAATAAGTATAATAATCACTAAATATAAAATAAATATTTATTAAATATTCTACTAATATAATATTTTCTCGGATAACTAGTGATAGAATATCTGAAATCAAGAAAACATGAATAATTATTAAAACACATGTGGGAATAATATTTATTTTACTTTTTAAATAAAGAATAATAATATATTATTTAACTGAGATTCTAGATACACTTAATATATGATCCTCTAGGAACCTTTCGTAGTGGAATTAGAAAAATCAACCTAAAGTCCAAGGTTCGCATCAAACAACATGCCAACAAACCCATCAAGAAATAATTCAACTTCCTAATGACATAATACCTCATAAAAAATATTACCATCTAATATAATACTTTTTTCATAATATCTCTAATCAATAAGGTTGCATTCTTGTTCCATCAACCTATTTACTCAATGTCTATTTATTTGGATTTCAGAAAATCGAACTTGCCTATAGAACACCATGGTCAAGAATTTATTTAGGAAATATGATTTCCATCAAAGGTCCTAATATATAAACTTATATTGAAGAATAGAAGGGATAAATCTTTTCTCAAATTATACATTAATGAAATATTACTCATGACACACCCAATATATAATTAGATATAAGCATATGATGACACGTATAAATATGGGTTTCGTACTAGTGGATCTCATTATAATAATATCATACACTAGGTATTACCAAGGGTTTGAACCATAATAAGGTCCCCCAAAGTCTAGAGAGTCTCCAACCCTAATATCCTATATTATTTTTTCCCTCAAATGATGTCATCCAGCTATATAACATATAATTAAGAATACTATCATGGAACTTCTAGGTTCTCATCATAGTAGGAATCAACTATGATCTTTTAGTATGAAAACTACTCTTAGGACAATGTCACATACTCTTTCATGTATAATAACAATCATAGCCTGATTAGTAGTTTATTAATATTCATAAAAATGAATAAAAGTTATAATAAAGTTCCCAAAAGTTGGTTCTAGGGAACTAACTCCATAAGACTCCCACTTTCACTAGATCCAACTGCTAACCACCTTCATTACTCTATCTCTCTCCTGATACTCATGATTCTGCTAAGAAAGGAATTTTTTCAAGGGGTCCACCATGTCTTCTTCTATGGGAATTTTGTGTACTATAACTTTATCCCTTTGAGAAAAATCCCTCAATAGGTGATGAATACAAATTATATTATTTTTCCTTTAGTGTAACCATAGATATTTTAAAAGAGTCACCACATCAGTATTATCACAGTACACTGTGATAGGGTATTTATTTCTAGGTTCCAAATAAAGATCCCAAAAAAATCTTATAAAAATATCTTCCTTGGCTACATCATTAGCTTCTATATACCTAGACTCCATTGTAAATTTAGTGAAAACTAGATGATTTGAACTCTTCCATCTCACAACTCCTCTGTTGAGACAAAAAACTTATCTAGACATTGACTTTAGATAATTATGATCTGTTTGAAAAAATACCATCAGTATACCCCTAATTACTAGATCTTAATATCCTATATATACCAAGAATATAGCCTTAGTTCTTCTTAGATACTTAAGCATAACCTTAATAGTAAATCAATGTTGTTCTCCTGAATCAAAATGATATCTTCCAAACATGATCAATTATTAGGCAACATAAATTCTAGTACATAAAATGGAATACATGATTGATCCTATCACTAAACTGTATGGGATCTTACTCATTATCTCTTTATTTTATTTAGTCTGAGGACACATTTTCTTAGATGTATACCATGTGAAACTGGAACAATCCCCTTTTGTATTGTTCCATATTAAATCTATTTAGTATATGGTGAATGATTGTACTTTGACTTGGTCTAATAATCCTATTAGATATATCATGTATGACCTTGATCCCAAGAATACAATCTGTTTCACGTACATCTTTTATGGAGAAACACTTTTTTAAATTTTCCTTAAAAGACTGTAAGACAGATATGTCTTTTCCAATAAGTATTATTTCATCAACATATAGTACTAGGATAATTACTGAATTTACACTAAACCTCTTATAAACACATGGATCGCATTCATTATTAATTAAACCAAATTATTTTATAGCTTTATCAAATAGAATGTACCAAGACCTAGAAGCGTGGATCAATATATAAATTGATCTATGTAACTTGAAAATATTTTTTTCATCACTTGGAGTTACAAACCCTTATTGTTTTTTCATGTATACATCTTCCTCAAGGTTACTATTAAGTAAAATTGTCTTGGCATCCATCTTCCAAATTTCATACTCATGGTAAGTTGTTATATCAAGTAAAATTTTAATGGATTTAAAAATGGAAATCATTGAAAAGGCCTCATTGTAGTCAATTCCTTAATTTTTTTAAACCCTTTATCTACTAGAATTAGTTTATAGATATTTAAATTACCTTACATGTCTATTTTTCTCTTGAATACCCATTTTAAACTAATGTAATTTGCATTAACTAGATCATTGAGCAAAATCCAAATATGGTTCTGATACATAGAATACATTTCAGAATTCATGGCTTCTTTCTATATTGAAACTTCTAATCTATATACTTCCACCTTGTAGGATATAGGTTCATTATTTTCAATAAATAAGAGTCATTGTCTCTTAATACTGGAAAACCAAATCTCTCTGGTTCTATTACCTATCTAGTTCTCTTATAAAGTAATTTTATTTCAGGAAATAATTATTCCATGAAAACTTGTGGAATTATTTCCTATACCAAATCTTGGGCATCATGGTCCTCAACATCATTGAATTCAATATTTCTCCCATTATCCTTTTTGAGTATCTACTACCTCTAAATAAAGACAACCTTTCTTTCAACATTCACTTTCTTTTATAAGGGGTTGTATAGGTAAAATCCCTTTGTTTCTTTATGATACCCTATAAAGATACACTTTATGTCCTGGGGAGCCAGTTTGTTTCCGAATAAGGCCTTAACAAACTCCTTGCAACCCCATACACATGTATGTTATAGAACATGTTTCTTTCCCCAATATAAATCAAAGGGAAATTCATTTTCCACTATATTGGTACTCGATCTAATTTGTATGCCGCATTTTTTAATGCATATCCTCAAAAAGATAATGGAATATTTTCATGACTCATCATCAAATTTACCATGTCTAACAATATATAGGTCCTCATTTCACTAACATCATTCTACTGTGGTGTGTAAGGTGGAGTGAGTTAATATGGAATCCAAAAATCCCATAAAAAGTTGACAAAACCTTAGTTAATATATCTACCACCTTTATTCAATTGAATCATACTTATCTTCTTTCTAAGTTCATTATCTAATTAATTTTTTAGTTCATTTAATTTTTCAAATGACCCAGATTTATACCTCATCAGAGAGACATGGTCATATATAATGAGTTCATCAGTATAACTTATGATGTAAGGATATCCCACTCACCTTGTACTAGAAATGGTCTACACACATCAGTGTGTACCAATCCTAAAATCTATATACTCCTTTCACCTAATCCAATGAACAATGGTTTATTCATTTTTCCTTGTAAAAAAGTATAATATATTTCATTTTTTTATCTTGCAAGAGTATAAATAATCATCTTGATAGAGCTTTTTCAAACACTTCTCGTTTACATGATCAAGATGGTGATGTTATAAATGGTTGTTATATGAGTTATGTGAACATGTTTTTTATCTATCTTCAATACTTGGTTTTTATAATTTAATACATAAATACTTTTATTGAAATTGTCTATACCATAACATACGTTATCCTTATAAAAGAAACAAATTTTATTTCCAAATTTTAAAATAAAACCATCTACAACTAGGAATGATATAGAAATTATATTATTGGTAGAATTTGGTACATAAAAAAATCCCTTAAAACTAATATAATTATTATAATAAATGAAAGGTGGTAGTCACCAATGGATATAGTATCTATCCTTGCACCATTGGAAGCTCGAAAATACACCTCTCCTCTAACAATATTTCATAATATACTTGGCTCCTACATTTAGATACATATGTGATCCTCAAAACATGTATCTAATAACCAATGTTTAGATATTTAAATATTACACTCAATAATGAATTCACCTTTAGCTTTCCTTGATTCTCAGTGTAGTTCCACTTCCAGTTTTCTTACTTTCTACATGAAAAATATATTTCTTCCCTTTCCTTTCCTGGCCTTTGGATCTTCAAATTCTTGGAAGGACAATGATAAGGATATTTAGACTTTTTATGAGCCTTAGTCCCCTTAACCTTGTTCTTCTATTTCTTATTCACTATAACAAACTTGGGTTTTTCACTCCCCGCTTACTTATCCACTTGGATACTCAGAGTAATAAATTATGAAATACTCTTCTCATTATTTATATTGTTATAATTAAATATAAAACTAGATAAGGAACTGGGTAGTGAGTAAAGTATGAGACATTTGTGCATATCATCATGGAATTTAATCCCTAAGATCTCTAATCATTCAATGTAACTAATAAACATAACTACATGATCCCCAATTGGCATTGACTCTCCGATCTTAGTTGTAAACAAATAATTAGAGATCGCATATCTATCTTGTCTCACCTTCTCTTGATATAAATCCTAAAGTTGATACATCAAGCTATATGAATTCATGCCCTTATGTTTCTTAAAAATATCATTGGTTATCAATGATAACATAAAATATTGAACATGTGTAGTGTAGTTAAAATATATCTTATAAAGAGACAATTATTTCTCACTAGCCTCTTTACTAGATGCATTATGAATAGGTTCTTCCAGCACATGCAATTTCTTTTCATGGAATAGGATAATGTGTAAGAGTTTTTCCACTCTTGGAAATTTTTACTAGTTTGAAGGATATCCTTCTCAATTATAGATCACATTGTTATATTTGAAGTTGTTTTTATTTTTTTCTCAATAAATAAAATAATTAGAGTTTTAATACTTTATTAGATAAAATTTGGAAAAATAATTAAATATTATATTTATTAATCTCCCACTATTTTATCAAAACCAAATACCCCTCACCATTAGCTTCGTAATATCCTTTTACTTATAAATTCTGGTGTAAAGGATATCCTTATTACCCTTCTCATCACCCTAAATTTGGTCGTTCAAGTAATTTGAAGTGTTTTGTGTAGGCATTACAAATACCAATTACATTGACTCACAGTTCCTTGATTTGTTGAGTGGACTCCAAAATCCTAAAATTCTTAAATTGGATTTCCTTAAAATTTACCTCTTAGATACACCCAGTCTTGATTTTTTAGATAACCCTTGAAGTAAAATAATTTAATTAAACCCAAAAATTTAAGATAGAATTCCAATATAATTGAAAACACCCCAAATTTGGTCGGTCAAGCACTTTAAACTATGGTTCAATTTTAACTAAAGTAATGGAATCCTATAACAACTTAATATATATAATTTAGGGATTTTATCTTTATGAATAAATTAAAAAATCATTATCTTTATTAAATTATTATTAATATTAAGTGGATTTACTTAAGTGATTAACCATGTCTTAGATAATTTTATGCATAAGTCAATTTACTTTAGTTCTATATTCCATGCTTGTTAATTCATTAATTCTTATGATCATGAAAAAATGTCCATAATGAAATAACAATGAAACTTGATATATATAATATAATAATTTTGTATTATCATGATCTTTTACTAATGGCTATTTTAACCAGAGAATAGAAAACTAACCATCAACCAAGGGGAAAACATTATGAACCATTCATGATTCGTGTTAGAACATTCCACCTATCCACATATCTATCTCTCTTGGAATGGTTTCTCATCAAATCTAAAATTGGATCACCTCCACTAGCTTGGTATCTATATCCATTACATGTACTTTTACTCACATATAAGTGATGTTTCCAAAGGATTGGTTAAAGGGTTTATAGAAAAGAAAAAAATGGGAAAGAAGGCCCTTACCTAATAAGTGGAGAGATGAAACATAGGCCAAAATTTTAATTTAATATGAAATTAAAATAAATTAATCAATTAAAAAGGTTTTTTCTAGGATCATTATCATCCACAAGCTTAAAACTAATTATTCATTCAATACAATTATCATTTAATTCTAATTGTTATTATTTAAGATAATTTTTTCTTGAATAAACTAATTATATTATTTAATTAATTTATTATTTTATCTCAAATATTATCAAAATTTTCTTAATATTCTTATCCACCATACTTTTAAATAAACTAAATAAATTTATTCAAAATTAACTATGTAAAAAAAATGTACCTTGGAGGCAACATGGTATCTGTCTGAACAACCCAACATGTATTATACTCATATACAATTTACTCTTGTGACATGTGGGATACATGTATTATCATTTCATTTCATCATGTGTACTATAAACTTAATAACTACATGAAACACAAGGTATTTATATAGCAAGTTATGCTTCAAATCATGTAGAGTAATAACTGTAATATGACTTATACACGATATGTAGATCTGAACATTAATTAGAAATTAATTTGATATTTATATATAAAAAACACCTCACATGGAATTTAATATCTACTTAATGAACACATAGAAAACATGTTGATAAGTTTTTAATATTATAATAAATTATTGTTTTGTTTTGTGTAATTTGGTAAAAGTACACATTATGTACATTGTAGATTACCCGGTGTGTATTATTCACATCATCTATCCACAACACACACCTGGGGACATGATATGTAAACCTAACATGAAATATATTAGTTCACACAACATATACATGGTATACATGGAATTTTGTCTCTGAGTTACAAGGTAACCAATCATATAGGATATGTAAGAGGATACACAGCCCATCTGTGACTAACAGACTATACATCGTGTATGGAAGTTACATAGCTTGTACTTTAGCTAACTGTGTTCCAATCGGGCCCAGTAAACATGTGGTGTGTAATTAAATACACTACATGTCATAAATTCACATATCTTGAATTAATTATGAATTGATTCTTCATGAATTAAACACTAGTATGAGTAATTTACCTACAAGTTCCATGGTGTGTACTCTTGTGTCATCTCGCTTGACTACTAAGTGCCTATGGATAGGATCTTTGAATATATTTGGTTCATAAAATTAATTAATTTTATTATATATTATATAAAGTAAATGTAAGAAAGAATATATCTCAGTTTTAATTAAATAATGATTAAAATGGAATTGAAAACTAATGACAAATAAATAAATCAATAAATGATTTTTAAATAATTATAAATAATTATGAAACCCCTTTAATATCACTTTAAGGTTTCAAGAACAATGGAAACATCATATGGGGAATGACCAACTTGGATTTTTTTCATGATTGATGAATGGTCTAATATTTACATAACAATAAACACCATGATCAACAGAATTGAATCAAATAATATAAACAAGGGATAAATGTTGAAACCAAGCGCAAGATCATCTCATACTATTTATAGTTAATTTAATAAATTAAGAATTACCTAGTGAGAAATTATTTATTCATTGATGGATCTAACAATGTCTCTACATCATACTGTCATTTCATTATAGGAATCAAGAATATATTCCCTTGAGTAATGATCCACACTTGTTCTACGAACCTCCAAACATCTCCATAGGAATATTTTTGTGCTAGCACGGTAGATCCTAATGCTTACAATGTTCACCTTTGATCACCCTAATAACCAATTCAAGAAAAAGTTCTCTCTGATATCTCTTTACTTAAGAGTGTTGTTGGAGGAGGATAAATCTTCATTCCTGAGAGCGTTCTTGAAGAGGGAACTCTCTAGGTCATTGAGAAGATTCTCTCTATATTTCATTATTCACAACACAAAAATGAATTGGCTCTCTTTAGAAAATAATATAATTTGATTTTTATACCAATAGGGTTAGAAAATAATGATTGGATATGTTCCCTTCTTTATTTCTATAATCCCTATATTACCCCCACTCTATAATAATAATAATTTTATTATTATTTCTCAGCATGCACTAAACTTGATAATTGAATTAAATATTCTTTATTCAAATAATATTCAATATATATTATTTCTCACCAAACCATTAAACTCAGTCTATCATTCCTCCATAATATTTTTCCGGCATTAATAATTATTTTTATTTAATAAATAAATATCCTTTCATTATTATTTAATAAATAAATAAATATTGTGTTCACTAAATAGAAAATAAATATTTATTAAATATTCTACTCACATAATATTCTCGAATAACTAGTGATGGAATATATGCGATTAAGAAAACATGAATAATTATTAAACCATGTTCAGTAATAATATTTATTAAACCTGTTAAATAATAAATAATAATATATTTTTAATTAGGAATTTGGACACACATAGTGTGTGACCCTCTAGGACTCTTTCTTAGTGGCATTAGGCAAAGTAGCCTAAATTCCAATGTTAGAATCTAGCAACATTCCAAGGAACCCAAACAGAAAAAATTTAAAGTTTCAATGTCACAATACCTCATATGGATGCTTACTATATAATACAATTCTTTTATCATGAAATCTCTAATCAAAAAGGATGCATACTGAAACTATTAAATTCTGTGATCAATATCTCTTTATTTGACTTTCCAAAAATCCGACATAACTATATAATTCCATATATATGGATTTATTTAGTCTATATAATTTCCATAAAAGGTCCTGATATATGAAATTTTTTTATAGAAGATAAGGCATAAATCCTTTCTCGCATTATTATTTAATAAAATATTACTCATGACGCACCCAACATATCCTACCTAACTGTGAACATATGTCTTCATATTTTTCATCAATACATCAAAGTAATCCACTTAATAAACTTAAATTATAATGATCATTACACATTTTTGTAGATAAAAACATCTAATGACACATATAAATGTGGATTTCCTGTTGGTAGTTCTCATTGTCATAATATCCTAAAATAGATATTACCAAGGGTGTACACCAGAAGATGGTGCCTCAAAGTCTTTTGAGTATCCACCCCAAATAACCTATATCATTTTTCCCCCAAATTATTTCATCTAGCTATAGAACATATATTTAATTATATTGTTTTGGCACTTCTAGGTTCTCATCATAGCAGGGAACTATTAGTATGAAAGCTACTCTTATGAAATTATAATATACTATGTCATGAAAAATAAAAATCATGATGTGATAATGAATTTATTAATATTTAAAAAAAAGTATAGGTTATAATAAAGTACACAAAATTTGGTTCTAGGTCACTAACTCTAACATTATGATCATGAAATTTGGAAATTGGGTGTCAATACCACCTTTCTTAATGGAATCCCTATAGAATATGTTTATATGATGAAACTAGAAAAGGTTTATGACACTATTAAATACTAATAAGGTTTAAAAGTTATCTATACCCATTTATGGGTTTAAAAAATTATCAAAATCAAGGACTATTCATTTTATTAAAGCCATTAAAGAATTTGGTTTTATTAAGAATAAAATTGATCATTGTTCCTATAAGAGGTCAGTGGAAGTGGCATAGTTTTCCAATTAAAATATTTTGATAACAAATAGAAAATATATATTTAGTCATATAGTTAATAAATAGTAACATAAAAAGTTTTTTCAAATAATTACTTAGAGTTTCAACCAAAGTTTTAGATAATAATATTTACTAAATGTATATATATGGGTTTTCTTATATCAATTCATAATACATTCCTATGAAAATTAAAAAAGGTGAGATGGAATGATTCTATAGAAAGTTTTTGATTATTTTAAATGGATTAAAATCTATCCAAGATGAAATTTTAAGACATGTGAAGATAGTGTTAGGATGAATAGAATTCAATACACTTAATTTTTTTAATATTTCATATATTCCATGATATATACTAAGTTTTTATATAGATTATATGTAAATCATGGGCAAATATATCAAAAAGAATAAGTATAACAAAATCATGTATAATTCATAATTTTCTAGAAATACTTAAGAAAGTATAATGAAGGATTTCCTGGTACTTAGAAAGTGTTAGTGAAAGTTTTAAAGGGGATAAAAACTAGTCTTCCGTTAGAAAAATTTGTCCTTATATCACAGATAGACTAAGGAAATAATTAATAGAATCATTTTATAATCATTTGAATCAATATCTAAAAAAACTATGTATATTTTAGCCTCTTATGCAACTTAAGAAGAAATTTAATTAGGGATTTTTTTCCTGTTATTATAATTGTATCAATAAATCAGAATATAATCATAATATAGAGAGTAATAATATAGTATCATGGATAGTAGAAAAAAATCAATTTAAAACCATAGAAAAAAAGGTTAATACTTAGGGATATCACCTCTTGAGGGTTTTTTCTAAAAGGGGGGAATCCATAGTAAGAAAAGTATCCAAAAAATATCATGTCTGGACCAACATCTATAGATATATATATTAGTAGAAGCAAGATTATCATGTTAGAGAAAATAATTATTTAGTTATAATTTGTCTCTAGTGCAAGTGGGGTTCTATTGGAATTATTTCCCTAGAACAAACTAAATATTTAATTTCATTTACTATAATACTAATAAATATCTTATCACATGATTTGTGTTATTTTATTTAACATTAATGTGATAATGCCTTCAGATTAATTTTTATATCAAAATTTCCTAGAAGTTCCCCACTATAATGAGAATTTGTGAATGTAATGAAAATATTAATAATTTATATATTATGGTCAAGATAAAGTGTACCTAATAGTATATAGATAATTTTTTATTATCATGTATTTTAGGCTCATAAGACATCGATAATTCTTCTCATAAAGATTTCACTTGTTGGTATCCAAGAAGGGAGGTCATAAGGACAATCCCACAAATATAAATTGCATATTTTTTATGTGTTATTGGATATTTCAATTTGTTAATATGTACATTGGTCCTTAGACTTGAGATTATTGTTAATGTATATCAACAATCGCATACTATGTTGTATGGATGAAAACCATGATGACATATTCTCTTATTGAGGTTGCATATGTTGGGTGCATCAAAAGTGATATGTAATTAATTTAATAATTTGAGAAAATATTTATCCATTAAATGTTAATGGAAGAAGATATCTATAGAACTTGGATTGAAATAGAACCATCTGATTAAATTCATGTTCATACTTTTTCATCATTAAGTTCATTTTCACAAGTCTAAGAAAGATAAATCTAGTATATGATGTGATAAAAAATACGCATCCTACTTAATGATTTATCGAGATAAAGGTATTATATTACAAAAAATGTGTTCATAGGAATTTTATTTTTATTATGAAAATTATTTATTTATTTATGTGTTCCTTGATGTTTTTATAGATGTTAATTTTGGACTTTAGGTAAGTTCACCTAATGCTATTAAGAAAGAGGTAAAGGGTCACACACAAAGTGTATCCAAAATATCATTAAATTCTAGTGAATTTAATATTAATGATAAATATTAGTCTTGAATTATGAAATAATAATTATTCAAGTATTTTTGGTTTCATAAATTAAATCACTATATATTAAAGTTTAGGATATGAGTGTTGAATATTCTCTTTTTTATATTATTCATAAGGTAATAAAAATATTTATTTATTCACTAGTTTAGTGAATAAATTAATAAAAATATTTATTTATTTATGTTAATATTAAGACAAATATTTATCCATGAGTGTAGTGAATATAATATTTATCTATTTATTTAGTGAATAATATTTAATTTATTAAATATTTTATTATTTAAAGGGTATAATAAATTCCATAAAGGATTAAAAGGTTAGATTATTAGCCTGATGGAAGTGATATAATTTATTTAATATCATTTAAATATATAAATATTTAATTATTTAAAAAATTATATTTAAATAATAATATTTCACGGGCTATAATGAAAATTTTATTATTATTATTAGACATGGGTAATTACTTAGAAGTGATATTTTAAAAAATTTCAATACATAATTATTGAATATTAACCCTAAGTATAAATTCTAGCTTATATCATTCTTCATTAGAGAGTTTTTATGTATAGAAGAGAAAAATATCTAGAATTATTGTGATCCCTAGAGAGGAAATCATCTACCCTATATCTCAATAACATATAGAGAACAATATATTCCTATGTTTCAATCAATTAATAATGACTGAAATCTCTAGCTTCCTCCATGCTATCTCTTTGAATATAAATAAAATTGTTTGGATATTAATAAAACACATGTGGATACAACTAGAGGGTTACTCACTTGGATTATGAATTTCAATGACCACAAAATGAGAGAGACATTAGAAATTGATTAATAATAATTATAACGTTTGAGGTAATTATTATTTTAAATTAATTATAAATTATATGTAAAAGATCCTCACTAATAGATTCTGAGGTTGTTTTCATAATTTTATTTAGATTTATACATTAAAACTGATGAAACAAATCGAGTAATTTATTAATACTTACATTGTTCCCCATAACCTTAAAATGTTTCATCAAGGAAATCTCATTGAGGATGAAGAAATGAAAATGGTTCATAGGAACACAGATCATATGTGTTGAACATATTATGTGAAGAACAAAAAATTAAAATCAAAATCTATCCAGATTATTTCAATAGACTTATGTGATGAAATAAGTGGATATTTACATGAATGAACAACATACAACAAAACCATGCCAAATATTACAATCAAATAAAGTAAATCCAATAATAGAAGAAGTAAATATATAAATATATCATGACAAATAAAGGATATTCAAAAGGTACATCAATAAAATTTTAAAAAATTAAAATATATTAGGGGAATAAAAGAAAGATTTTCAAAAAAAATAATATATAAGTGAAAAAATAATATTTTTTCCAAAATTTTAATAATCTTGGGTAAAAATAATAACTCTTAATTAGAATTTATGAAAAGTAATTTGAATAGCCAATCAGAAACTTTGAAACTAAGATAAAGGCTAATGATTTATTGAATCCTATGAACTAAAATCTTGTTTATTAATTCCAATATACATTAAATATAGGTAAAAATATAATATATCAGATTAACTATGTTGATGATTATTAATAATAGATTTAATCCATAAGAGAACATGAAATAATTTTTTCACGAATGAAAAAATGACATCTACATTTAAAAGGGACCCTTTATTTTTATATAATAGTTATTGTTTATTTATTCTAATTATAAAATCACTTATTTCATATTCTTACTAAATATGGGTTCATTTATGAAAAAAAATAGTAACTATAGGTTTCATGGTCACATTATACCACGGATGAAATAATTTCTTTTATCCTTAGGAGTTTCAATAGCATTTATATGTGAAAAAAATGTAGTTAATTTATAAAAAATATATTGTTAAACTATAATCACTATGAAAAAAATTATATTCACTAAAATAAGAATAAAACCAACTAATTAAAAAAATACCAATATTATTTTCTCTTTACTTTTATCCCAAATCAAATTAAGAAATTTTATATGATTAGCTTCTGAAGATGCAGACCTCGAATCTATTTCAAGATAATAAATTGTATCTCATTATTCAGTAACCAAAGAATAATTTCCACCCTCAATTACATTATATAGATCTATATATAAAAATTTAATATGTATATCTTTATCTGGTGAATCAATCTTAAAAGTTGATCCCATTTTCAAATCTATCCACTTGAAACAATCGCTTTCCATCTTTGTAAGCTTATTCCTTATTAGTTGTGTGACTTTGTAATTATTTGTATTAATAACATAATATAATTTAGTTTCCATGCCTAAATAGAAAAATAAGATGATAATATTCTAATTGGGGCTCTCTCACATTTCAAATATCTCATACTTTAGATGGAATTTTTTATGGTATATTCTGGATGTCCATTTAGTATTGATCATCTGATTCATCATAACGGATGAGGCCATAAAAAATACTCATTAATTTTAATATTCTTATACAGCTTCTTATTAATCCAATTGAAATATTTATTTATGAAAAAAATAAAAAATAAAAAATTCCTAATAAACTTTTAGACATTGAACATGTAGTATTTTCAATGTGTGAATAAATTTTCCCAATGAAATTAAAATGTAAAGTGAATAGGGACCACACATAATGTTACATAACAACGTGCTGATAATTTAATAAATGGGGAACTAGTTATAAATAGATATATTTAGTTAAATAAAAAATATATACATGTGAAAAACCTTTAAATTCAAAGAGGAAATAGAAGATTAAATAGGGAATGATCATGTATAATAATAATATATACTAATATGATTACTTATAGATACCTGGGAGAAGGTGTGATGTTATCCCACTTCAAACATCTCCTTGTACTACATGTCCATCGATGAATAATACACAAGTTAAATGTAGAAACCCCAACCCCAGTATCCAAGAACTAGTGTATACTTTATTATACTGTCATAAGATACAAGGAATCAAATCCCGGAGGATCTAACAGTTTAGTTGTCTTAGTAAACTATACATATACCTGATTCTCATATTACATTTGAAAATAAAAATTACAACATAATTTTTTTAGGGAACAAATTTATTCCCTCAAGCATATCCTTGCACATCAACCATAGTACACTTCATTGAATCTTAGGGAAAGGAATAAAATAAGGGTGTGATAAATTTATCAGTAAGTGTTAAGTATTACAGAATATATCATGAATCAATAAAAAATAATCAACATACAAAGGTAACTAATTGAACAAATATTTCATTTAAATATCTTGACTATCATGATAAGATAAGGCATAATCAATATGGAAAGATAAATAACTGAAAACACATGTCATTTAAATAATAAACTAAGAATGAAATGAATCCAGAAATAGTATCATTGTGAAAATATCATGTATAATAATAACTCAAATTTTGAAAAAATTAAATGCTTAATTATTGGATGTCGTTATCTCAAGCATCATGAAAACCTCTACTGACAAGATCTATCCTCAATATAGTTTAAAACTGATGGGTAAAAACCCATTTAAATAATTCCAAGCAAAAAATTAATCTCATGAGACCAACAGATGCATCGAGGGGATATCTATAACTGGGCCCAACCTATATCTGCATTTCCAATCAATTTAATTCATGAACAATGTGCCTTATCATCAAATATATATATTGTTTAAAGAATACATATTTATTATATTTACCTATATAAACAAATAACTTTCAATATAGAACACCATATGTTGAAATCATATATGGTTTAATCAATAAACATATCAATGATAAATTATATGGATATTTATAAAACATTTAACATAAACATAAAAGTGAATAATTCAAGGTAAAGTTAATGACTACAGAAATGAATCAAATAAGTGAATGGAAATACTTTCCTTTGCCAAAATGATCATAAATCGTCCATAGTAAGAATAAGGATGGTTCCAATTCAACATATTCCCATTATATTAATGATAAAAGGTTGTTGTCATTGATAAATAGAAATACTATAAAAATATCTTAGAAAACACTCTCGAGGAAAATATCCTTTTCATTTTAAAAATCACTTTTTAAATCTAAAATTTTTAAAAATAATTTGAAAATAATTTTATTTGAAAATAACATTAGAATATTTTTAAATAATATTTTAAAAATTTGAGTGGTTAGCGTGGATATAAATTTTGTTCATGTTGTATATGTTAAAAAAATATTCCTTTCACTTTTTTTGATAAAAGACAAATGAATATTGTTTTGAAAATGACATGGAAATTTATTTCAACCCATTTTTAAAAAAAATAAAAATGGGTAACAATGTATTTAATAAATCATTTGGAAAAGGTTTCAAAACATTTTTGAAAAAAATCCAAGAAAATTGGGTTCTGGTAGAAAATGTATTTTCATCCGAAGAGAAAAATGAAGTTGTACTTTCTTAAAATAAATTCTAAAACATTTTATGTACCAAATATTTCAAAAATACTAATATTACTTGAAAATATTATAAATAAACATAGGATAATAAATTTAAATAGGCTTAGTATCAAATGGTCAAATAATTTCCTACAACTGAAATTCAAGAATACACAATCTTGATTAAATAGAGATTGTTAAATAAACACATACAATGATCATGATATTAAGGTGAGAATAAATAAATGAATAAATTATTCATATAAAGTATAAATAAAAATAAAAAAATATTAAATACAATATAAGATAATAAAATTCCATTTCACATATAATCTTAGAATATCAAAATATTGAAGAAGTAATATAACCCAATGAAAATAAATTGGGATATGAAATTCTTTACCACTTCGTAACTCTTAAATCAAAACCCCTTAGATGAAATAATTAAAATTAAAACTTAAAATACAATGAATTATTAATTAATCATGATATTACATCACAAAGGTGGATTATAAACACCATATAAAAGTAATTATTTGCATAACATTACAATATGCCTCAATGAAGGAAAATTGGGACGAAGTCCCTTACCTCGTACTTTCTTTTGATTGAACATTATTTAAACTCATGTATAGTGGTTTTAAACATGTTATTAAATTATTCCAGAACCATATTAGTATTTATAACATTATATATGATTATCTCAAAACATCTTATCATTTTTTCATTAATAATTATTCATTATTTTCATTATTTCGGTTGTTAATTGCATTTTTTTTCTTATTCCTGCATTGGCATGAAATTTTCATTTCTTTTTTAATATTATATAGTTACATAATATCCAAATAATAATAATTAAATAATTATCATATTTATTCATCAATTATACATTTAAGTCCAATCATAAAAGTTTTTTTTGATAAATAAAGTATGTTGCGATCATATAGAGGGTAATCCATATATATGCTTGAGTAAAGTTTCCATTTTTCAATGATTTTTATGTAAAGGAGAAAAGTAAAATTTTAATTATATAAAACTATAATAATATAATAAATATCATATTATTTATTTAAATATATTTATATAAATCATTCATGTGGTGTGGTTTCAAAAAGAGAGTCAAATCACTTCATGAAGGTCGTAGTCCACACGTACACGAATGTTGTTATCATTTTTCAATGTAAAATAATATATTATACTTTATTAAAGATAAATATTACATTAATAACATAATTATTTTATTTATACCACAAATAATCATTGAATTTATCCTTATTACCATCCATGTAAAGCGTTAGTGAAATACGAACCACATCACATCGTGAGACGATAGTTCACCAAACACACGAGCGACGTTATCCTATCCCCTGTGGAAGAGAATGTAAAATTTTATATATTATATAATGACTCAATAGGTGTAATTAAATTATAAATATAATATATATACTTCATGTCTAAAATCATACCCAATAGTGATAGGTGGAAATAGACAAATGAATTACATCAGTTCGCGAGGCAGTAGTCTGTCGTACAAATGAATGATGATTTGGTAACTCATTTGATGCTAGTGGATATGGTTTTAGTTCATGAACTTATCATAAAAAAATACCATTATATAAAATATAATTATTTATTATATCAAAATATTTTAATTATAATTGAATGAAGTGTAGGAATAAATAAAATAAAAACGGTCATTGAAGAGGGTTACCTCTTCTCCGGGTAACCTCTTTATTCTTTCACCAAATTCTTACAAGGTTGGATTTTTGCCCAAAATAAGACTTCTATAATGTTATTAAAGACGTTTGGAGGATATATTTTTAGTTATTTCCCAAAAAAAAGTTTTTAATTTGTTAAGAATATAGGATAAGAGTGGCAATTTATAAGTGAGGTGAGTGGCACACTTGTAATTTCTGAAAAGGAAAATGTGTAACCAAATTTTTCACAGTCAAAAAGGGTTAAAATGGATTAATCCAGATCCTTATATATGATAAGGTATGTATAAATCCATCCTATATATTTTATAAATGTTTTTAGGTCATTTTAACTCTTATATTCTTAGTTTAACCCTTTGGTAAACCAATATTTACTTCAACCATGATAAATAATTTTTACTGTTTTTTCTATTCATTATGGTAAAAATAATTTTAAAATATTAGATAATATAAATTATTATAATTTAAAATATATATCCCACTTATTCAAATTTAATTTAAAAAATTGTAAAAACATTTTCTAAAATTAATTCCACAGACGCGAAGAGAAAGTGAGTTTTCAAAGAGAAACTGTTCAAGATTTTTCAATATTTTTATATTAAAAATAAATATTAAAATTATTAAAAAGACCAAAATTATATTAATATATATATAATTGAACTAATTTTACATTAAAAAAAATTCAAAATACAATTTTTGTTTATAAATAATTTAAACAAAAAGATATTTTTCAATTAAAATTCAATATTTTTCATTATTCATCAAAAAAAAGAAATATTTCAGAAAAATAAAAAAAACACCCTAATATATTTTTTATATTATGATTTCAAGAAATAATTTAATTTTATTGAATAAATTTTCTAAAAGTTTTAAAATTTTATTTTAAATTATGTTCACAAATTGTGAAAAAAGTATCTTTTGGAAAAAAATAAAAAAATTTCAGAAAACATTTTTTTTATTTTAACTAATTATTATTTTATTTATAATAAATAGATAAACATAATTATTAAAATTTATTTATTATTATTCATACTTTCCAATTTAACATATTGGTTATAAAGTTATACAATATTATGGTACATTTCAACTTGGGGTTGCATATTCTACAAGCTATTGAAGAGATTAAATATATTTAAAAAAAATATTTTATGAAGTATATGGTCCTATATTTTATTTTAAGATTGGTTTTTAATGTCATACATGCAATGGAAACAATTTTATCCTTTTTAAATCTTATGGTGTTAAATTCTCCCCACCTTAAATAAAAAAAATTCACATAATTAGATCTTGATCTCAGTAATCCAGGGTTTGACATTTGGAAATACAATTATTGAAAACCCCACATCATAAAAGTTTTAATAAAATATCCTCTTAATATGAGAGAAAATTAAGTATGAAGGTCATATAGAATAACACATAACTTAGTTTCCAATTAAGAGAACATCGGTGGGAATTGAATACATGGACATGAAAGAAAATCACAAATAATTATAGAGAGTGATAGAGGTCATTGATAAAAATAAAGTAAATTATCAATGGAATGTTATAAACATAAAAACTATAAATCTATGGTGATTTAAAATACCATATGATTCATCATATATGAAGGTAATAGGATAGCATTTTTTTCAAGATTATTTTTTGAAAGTTGAGTAATTATTTTACTATTTAAGAATATAAGGGAATATACTTACTTGATGCATTTTTATTTAATAAGAACAAATTTTATCATGTGTTTGAGCTTTGATAAATTTCCAAATCATCTCTTACTCTAAGAAATGAATATACAAAAATGAATTTCTAATGCATTAAGTAATAAAATTCACTTTTAACAGAGTTTAATATCTATAATGGAATAATAATTCATTCCTTAAATATCTATCCATTATTAGGAAAAAATGGTTAGCACAAGTTATCCAATATACAAGAACCTCTATATGTTTAAGTAATACATTAATCTCTAATACTTCATCCAAATATCAACTTAAACCATTTCATAAATGGTTAACCTTATAAACCTTCCAAAATAGTAAGATCCAAAACTTTAGAACTAAGGTCAATGGATTTCAAAAATGAACTTATAATTAATCCCCCAAAAACATAAATTATATCTTAATAATCACATTCCAAACATGTGAATGCATTCATTATGTATTTTATTAAAACATGGTAATAAATTGAATTACCATAAAACCTAATTTAAAACACGCTTTCTTTCTTATTCATTAAGAAAAAAAAATTATTGGATACACTACTTAAATCCTAAGATATTGTAAATGTCACACCATGACCATGGAAATTATATTATTTTATTCTTTCCTTTCCTTTATATATTTTGGTTGAGGTTCAAGTTGGTTTCCTGGTTTGAATCTTTGAGTTTAGAAAGTTTTCCTGTGAGTTTTTGATGAAAATAGAGATTTTGGTCTTAATAGCAAGTGGTGCACAATTAGGGGAAAATTTTCTCCCTTTCCCATGAAACCATGTAGAAAATGTTTAATTTGGGTAGTGGAAACCACATGGTTCTCACATGGTTTGGAAAGCCATGTAGGTTGACCATGTGGAATTTTCCTCTTGTGTAGTGAGGGATGCATGGTTAGCACATGATTTAGAAAACTATGAGTCCAAACTGTTCAAATCTCCAAGGTTATTAAAAGTTGTAACTTACCTCTTTACGTCACTAATGTTTTAACCACAATTTAGGATTCCCCACCCCCATTCAATCTAGGTGCACTATGGGGGCCTCTAAGCTCCTCCTCCCTTGACCTCCTTGCTTCATTGAAGCTCCTTGAAGGTTCCTCGGTAATATACTTTGATTTTTTAGTCGATTTCCTATTCTTATATTCTTTTTATATTGGTTTTTTGTTTTATAATGGTGTGGTTTTCCTCTTAGAGTAACCCTAAGGGGTAAGGTTGATGTGTGGTTCAATTTATTTGATGTTACGGTGTACAGATTGTGTCTCATTCTTAGATCATCCTCCTCCCAAAGTTTCATTGCATTCTCATATCATTGAGGTATGTATTTACATCCATTTCCCTTTCATCACATTCCATTGATGCTTGATACATCCTTAATTACTTCAATCATATTATAATGTTGCCTGTGGTGTGTAAATATGAGCTATTTTGGTTTTTTCATGATGAAAAATGGGTGTGAAATTGATTTTCAAAGGTTTTGTTTAATTATTTCAATGTTTAAATGCATTAAAGGTGTTTAAAAAAATTAAAATTGAACATTTAAAGTGGAATTGGGTATTTTAAGTGGTGTTTTCTATTAGTTATGTTTGGTAGTGTGGTTGGATTGTGATTTGGACATTGTATGTAGAAAATTGTGACTTTTATATTGTGAAACTCATGTGTGGCTTATTATGTTAGTTTAAAGGAATGTGATGTTTCTTCAAAAAGGTATTTGGGTGATTTTATGAACACTTGAAGAGTGTCATTGAATGTTGGTTTTGGTTTTATTAAAAAAGTTCTTAAATGATTTTGGGTTTATAAATTATGTGTTGTATTCTTTTTAAAATATGTGGTTTCTAACACTTTCTTTAGGCCCATTTGGCAATTTTATGAAAATTAGTTCTTCCTTGAACCATGGTTATTTAATGTATTCTTCTTTGTTTCTTTTCTTCTTATTCTCAAAAGTGTTCCTTTATTTCAAAATGATGTGTTGGTGCCTCATGTGACTTTAAAAATGGTTTCAAATGTGTTTTTGAATGCTTATCATATTCTTCATTTCATGAGGTGGCATGGTTTCTAAAATGATATAAAGACATATTTGGTTCTTCTCATATTGTTTCATGTTTTCACTTTTTCTTCGGAAGAGTTTAAAAATGTAAGGTCTTTTTTGGAAATATGCACATGAAATTGGTGTTTTATATTGATTTTAGAAAATGGTTCGGAAATGGATTTGTGAATGTATTTGGATTGAAAATGTTAAAGTCCTGGTAGGCACTTAGTGTTCTCATTGAAAATTTATATTTGTGGTGACATGATGTGAAGACCTGATTGTCACCTTGTGATGTTTTAGAAATTTGTTTTGGAACTCATGTGATGTATGGTACCGATGGTAATGTTGGGATGTTTTGGAGCATGGTTCGAAAACGTGGGAAGCGTGAGGCATGGTTGGTATTTAAAAATGATTGGGAAAGTGTTTTTTGAAACTCAAATGATTTGATAGTCTGATTGGAACTTGTGAATGGCATTTTGTGAGACACAAACATCTATATAGGATTCCCCATAGTAAGGGGTATCATATGGGTGGTGTTAGTTTTTTGGGTTAGGTATGCGTGGTGGTGGTGGGTTTTTATGGAACCACACATGTGAGGAACTTTCCATTAACCAAGTACTATTATCATGGGATTTGAGGGCATCATCTAGAGGGTTTAGTGATAGTTTCTTTTTAACCCTGGGTTATACAGGTTGGTACCCCCAAGATTTACAAAGAGGTTGTGCGGGACCTGTCACTAGATTGGCTAGTTAAGAGTGTTCAGTTGGTTATTGACTAAGGAGTTTTACTATATGTTAGAAGGTGAGTCTAAACTGAGTAAGTCCATGGATTTCCTCTAGATATGCTCAAGAAATTCTCATTATATATCTATATTCTCTATTTATTTATGTTTCATGTTGGTTATTATATTTTCTAGTTTTTCTTCTTATTCTGTTTCCTTTACTTTCTACACGGTCTCTTTTTGGTCACTTGGTATGGATTTGTATTTGGACATTTTTTTCAACTAGGTTGTGGAAAGTGAAACCATCTTTTGAAAAGGAAAGCACTATGTGTTTTTCTAAAGGTAATTTGTGGAAATTTATATTTTTGTATTTAAAAATAATTAAAATTCTATTTTATGATTTTTTTAAAAATAGTGTTTTTGGAATTGTTTGGGAAAGAAAATTAACGGAATCTATGGTGATTACCTACTTGGTTGTTTAATCCCATACCCAACTTGTTCCACTTATCATTAGTAGACAAGATTTGTTTTGCAGGTATAGGATTCTGTTTGAGTTTTCCATTGGAGTAGTTTGGTCTTGTGGTTGGTGGTGACCAAGAGGTCATGTGGACATCATTTCATCTTGTGTTGGTTTTAGTTTTGTATTCAGTTTCCAGTTTTTTCATTATTTTTTGTATCTGAATCAGTTTTATTTATTTATTTACATTCAGTTATTGGTTATGCTACATTTTTAGCATGTTTTTTAATCTGGGTTGTTTCCTTTGGGTCTAAATTGTTCCCAATGTTTCATTTTTATTCCCAACACTAGTTTTGAGCCTATGGGGATTGGGAACGCCCTTCAGGACTGGTCTCAAACTAGGTCGGGTGTCAGAATTGGATGGCAGCCTAAATTGGTTCGTGATGAAAGGGTATCAGACTAGGCCCTTGTTATTTGGGTTTTTAGGTAGATCAGATATTAGGAAGTTCAAGACTCTGGACATAGGTATAAGAAGGATATCATGAAACCTTTCTTGTTCTAATACTTTAGTTGATAGGTTTAGTCTAAGATTTGATTCTATGTTTTTGTTTTGGTTTGTGAGGATAAGGAATGACAATGTAGGAAAACCGGTGTCACATTGTGATCTCACATGGAGTAGTGAATCATGTGGTGTTTGATTGCATAGCCAAAGTTACTCTTAGTTGTTGATGCTTACTCGGTCCATGGCCCACTAACCATGTCACTCGGTTATCTGTGGGAGCTATTTCCTCATTTGAAAAGTTGGTTTGAGTTGTGATTTAGTTTTATCTTTGTCTGGTGTGGGTCTTTTTTTAAATGGAAATTTTTTTTATGGAAAAGGGCTCTTTTAAAAGGTAAATTTTTTTGGAAAAGTATTTTTCAAAAAATAAATTTTATGAGTTTTGTTATAAAATAGAAATTTTATGTCTGAGTTGTATTGGGAGAACTATTTTGGTATTTGGAAAGTGGACTTGGAAGATGGTGGTTTGAAATTGAAATAAATGGAGGTTTCTAAAAATAGAATTTTCATTGTGTTTGTAATGTTTGGATTGGAAGCATATTGTTTTGTCTTAAAATGTTATTTTTGGTTAATCATTAGGTTGATGTTGAATCTAGTTTTTTGTTCCTTTTTTCTTGTAATATACCTCTGAGAAAGGTCCCTAAAGTTTTTAATTAGTATCTTTCAGTTGTTAACACTACCCAGACTCTGAAGGGGGTGTTTTAGTCTACCACATCTCAGTTTTTGCATATTTTCCATGGTGATCGTGGTCTATTAGAGGTAGTGGTATGGATTGAGGATATTAAGAGTGTATTCATATCAGTGGGAACTCTCGAAATGGTGAGGGTTCAAGATTTCTGGGTTTTGTTTGAAGGTTCTCCTTTTGAAATGTTGAAGGTGGTTATTCAATCATTATTAGAAGATGGGATGTCATAGAAAGTGTTTAAGACTAATTTCATATAATGGATTGTGATTGAGGAGGTGAATACAAAGAAAGTATAAGTGCTCATGAGAATTCAGTAAGGCAAACGGATAGTGGATGACTGTGTTGACCACTTCAAGGAGATAGTTTCCTTTTCTCTAGAGGGAGAATCACAGGATCTAATGAAATCACCTCTATTCATTTGGGGTCTCCATCCATAGATCAAGAAGTGATCCCCCTCCTCCAAGGATCTTTGTTTCGAAATGTTGGTGGATAAATTAATCTTAGCTGAGCTGGTTTCTAAAGTGAAGTTAGTAGTGATTGATGAACCAGTCACTCTCGACATTCATAAATGTTCCTCATTTGGTGAGGGGTGTGTTCCAGAGGAACCTGTATCTAAGAAACCTCTTTTATTGTTTCCAGATTCTTGCTCATTAAACCATTCTCTCATTTGTTTTTAGTGCGGCTTGTTTGGTCTTTTAAAGTCATCTTGTCTCAATTCTACGAGGGCATGTCATCATTGTGGTTATTTCAGTCACTTGGATAAATTATGTAAGAGAAGTTTCTAGAAAAGGAATAATTCTTGATCGAAGGATGTTAGCCCCTAATTGTGAGGCTGTGGATGCTTCATACATCAGTCCTTCATCCATAGGCCTAGAATTGAAGTTTTCACATAGTTAGGAATTTTCAGGGGTGTGGGGAACCCTGTTTCAGTTTTTTTCTCTATTGTTGGAGTGGAGATAGTTAATATGTTATTTTTGTAGTTTTCACTACTATTTTGAGTTCTTCTTTATTATAAAAAAGTTGGGTGGTTTTTTATTTTGGAATTATAATAATGGTTCTCTTCGAAATGATATCCTTTAATTAGTAGTTCTCTCTTACATGTTCTTATCCCCTATTTTGGATTGGTTCTAGTTCTTGGTCATGCTGATTTTTGAGATGTTTAAGCCTTGTGGATTTGAGAAATTGTGGTTTTGTTTTCTAATTGGTTTGATCTCATACCATGTTCTTTCCCCTTATGCTAGGGGGATTTTCATTCATGTTGGGTCTTCTTAGTTCTAGGTAGAATTATTGTGTAGCTGGTGTCGGGAAATTTGGGCCAATTCGATTTGGGAATTCCCATTTTGGTTATTCTATGATGGTGTGGTTAGGTTTCCCATGTTGGTTTCATCATGTTAAGGTTTTCATGTTGATGATGTTATTCGGGTTCCTCTTGTGGGGAAAACCCTCCTCCAATTTTCACAGTTCTTTTCATTGAATTTTCTTCTAGAGTTGGTCGGGTGTAACTAATGGAGTAAAAGTTAACCCCAAGGATCATGGTTTTATTTGGATTTATTTGTGCTTGGGATTGAGCTTTGTTTATCATCCAGATGGGTGACTTTATGGGGAAAAATTGTTTGTGGTGGGTAGAATTTTCACACCCCTACCTTGGAAATTATTTTATTTTATATTTTCTTAGCTTTAGATTTTTTTGGTTAAGGTTTGGATTGGGTTCATGGTTTTAATTTTTTAGTTTTAGAAGTTTTTGGGTGATTTTTTGGTGAAAATGGAGATTTGGGGATTAACATCAAGTGGTCCATGGTTGTTACATGGTTAGGGAAAACTATTCACCCTATCCTAAGAAACTATGTGGAAAATGTTTAATTTGGGATGTGGAAATTGCATGATTGTCACATGTTTTGGAAAGCCATCCAGGTTAACCATGCGACATGTTCTTATTGAGTAGTGAGGGATGCACAGTTGGTGCATGTTTGGTATGTGTCCAAACCATGTGAGTTTCCTAAGTTATTAAAACTTGTAAATTACCTCTTTTTCATCCGATGTTTTAACCCAAATTTAGGATTTCCCTTACCCATTTAAACTAGGTGCACCATGGGGTCCTCCAAGCTCCTCCTTTATTTCCCTCCTTCCTTAATTGAAGCTACTTGATGGTTATTAGGTAAGATCCTTTGAGTTTTTTTTCTATTTCTTCTTCTACTCTTCTTTCTCTATTAGTTTATTGGTTTATCTTGGTAGCATTTACCTATTGTTCTAACTCTAAGGGTTATCATTTATGTGTGGTTTTATTTATTTGATGATAGGATGTAAATATTGTCTCTCGGGATTAGATATTCCTTATCTAGAAGTTTTATTGTGTTCTCACATCATTAAGGTAGGTTTTTTCATCCATTGAATTTATGGTACATTATAGTGATGCTTGATATTTCCTTAAATGCTTCAAACATGTCATAATCTTTCTTATTGTGTATTTAATATGAGTTGTTTTGGTGTTTTCATGATGTAAAATGGGTGTGAAATGGATTTTTAAAGGGTTTATTTAATTATTCCAATGTTTAAATACATGCATAGTGTTTGGTAAAATTCCAATTGAACTTTTAAAGTGAAATTGGGTTTTTTTTAGTGGTTTTTTCCCATGGTTATGTTTAGTAGTGTGGTTACATTGTGAGTTAGACATTTATTGATGAAAATTATGAATTTTATATTGTGAAACTTATGTGTGTATTGTTGTGTTGGTTTAAAGGCAAGTGATTCTTCATCAAAAAGTTTTTTGGTTGATTTTATGGACAATTAAAGAGTGTCATTAAATTTTGGTTTTGGTTTTTTTAAATGAATTCTTAAATATTTTAGGGTATATAATTGATGTGTTGGATTATTTTAGAAATTTTTGGTTTCTAACAGTTTCTTAAGGCATGTTTGTCACTTTGATAAAAATTGGTTCTTCCCTAAACCATGGTTTTCCAAAGGCTTATTCTTATTATCATTTCTTTTTATTCTCAAAATGGTTTATTGATTTCAAAATGGTGTGTTGGTGTTTAATGTGACACTAAACATGTTTTCAAATTTGATTTTGAATGATTATACCATTTTGAATTTTAAGATATGTCTTGATGAATAATTGGAATAAAATATTATTTGGTATTTTGAGATATGGCTTGGTTTCTAAAATGATATAATGGCCCATTTGGAACCTATCATGTTTTTGCATGTTTTCAATTTGTTAGGGGAAGAGTTTTGAATGTGAAATGTAAAGGCCCATTTGGTAGTGTGCACATGAAAGTGGTATTTTATATTGATTTTTGAAAAATGGTGTGAAAATGGATTTGTGAATTTATTTAGATTGGAAACACTACTACAAAACATGAATTGAATAGAGATAGAATTTATATGTGCTAGAAAAAGGAACTAATAAATTCCATCTTTATTATTTCTAAAATAAGCATTGATAAAGGCCACCATTTATCATTGACGTTTTTAGTAGTGATAAATGGTAACCTTTATCACCAATTTATTTATGCACTGATAAAGGTTACTATGACAACCCTACTTTTATTAAAAACATAAACATGATTTATTACATAAACTATTCACTTGATACATCATGGAATATCAAGAGGTCTAGTGTATTTGGGGCTTAGGATCATTACATTACAACTTAAAACATGAAATACAAAATCTTTATTGAAAACTTCCTTTACATGACCACTACATTACCTCGTACTTAGCATTTCATGGGATAACCTGAGGACATGCATAAGAAAAGGGGTGAGCTATAAATCCAAGTAAGGGAATAAACATGGAATACATGAGGATTAAAATACATGTTATAAAATAGGCATATCAATATAGCACAGTAGAAAAATGAACATAAAGGCATGATAAAGAATGATAATCATAACATGGAAATGTGGCGACAACACTTAACATGGAATTAGCATGAGCCAAGGCTCATTGCACATGAAGAACGAGTAAATCCTCATTGAACACGAAGCACGAGTAAACCCTTGTTGCACTTGAATTAGAATGAGTCAACACTCATTTCACATGACGTATCATGATATTATACTTTACCCAATGCATTGAAGCGCTATAAGGGTGCACCCTTCTTAAACATTTCATTTCATGCATAAGTGTGCCACATGGATCATAAAACATGGATTCATAAAACATAATAATTTATTCCATGACAAAGGAATTTGGAATGAAACTTTATAATCAATAAGTAAATGTGCATGAAGGTGAATACCCTTGATAGATAAATAGGCATGGTATTCACTACACAATGGCATTGGCTTAGAAAATTGGTGTAATTTTGACAGCGTAATGGCGTGATATAAGAATTCATAAAAAATGGTTCATGAGAGAGAAAGGGGTGCCTAATCATATCTACATGAAACAGAAAGTAATGGGGTCATATAGATACATGTCCCAATAATTGTAATGGAATTTAAATTCATGATACAAAAGTATTGCTTGAATGTAAATGAGGAGAGAGAAGTTCCTTTTGGAATTTCGGCATAGTAACAGGTGTACATGGGAGGAATTTAATGAGAGAGAAAGGGGTCTCCCATCATTAAAACAATAATAGGGCAGTATGGGTGAGGTTATAAACCATACCCCAGCATTTATAATTGAAATTAAAAGGGCATAACAATATTAATAAAATTGGACAAAAAAGTGAAAGGAAAAAACCCTTACTTGGAAGTGTGCTTCCAAAGGCTTGAGAGAGGCTTGATAGAGGCTTCTTGGGAGCTTGGGCACCTTGGGTGGATTCTAGAGAGAGCAATGAAGAGGTTGGATGAACTCCAAAGTCTTTAAGGGAGGAGGAAGTGGGAGCTTGGGTGGGTTTATATAGGAAAGGTGAGTGAATTCTTTATTATTTAGGTTTGGGACCCCTTACATTAAACTAATCCAAACCTCAAATAATCTCATGGTTTTTGCCCATGGTTTTTTGAAAGGGGAATAGGAAAAAAATATTTTATAAGGACAAAGTTTTAACTTCTTAAAATAATGGGGTTGCTTATGTGGAGGTGAGTCACACTCCAATGGAAAATAATTTAAAAAGACAAGATGTTTAATAAGTCTTGAGGGGTCCATTAATGCTTTTAAAAGTAAGTCAAACAAACCCAAAATCACATTATTTTAATGTTAAAACATATATTGGACGAACATAAAGCTTATAGTATTTTATTACATCACTATTGGGTCATTATGATGTCATAAAACATAATATATATTTAAACGGTATTTAATTTTTACCCAAATATTTGACTATCTCAGAAAATTATGAAAAATTCACCGTTGGATAATTTCGATGTCCTGATTCCAGAAATATAATTTATTTTATTTAAATAATTTTCTAAATATGTTAATTTTCACTTTCAAAATAAAAACCGACATTTATCGAAAATTCACGGGTTTTGACAGAAATGGATTTCAAACCTTAATAAAAAATTATAATTGCATTCATAAAATTATATGATCATTTATATATAATAAAATTAATTTAATAATAATAATAATATTTTATTAAAATATTTTTTAATTCAAAAATCCCTTAATTTAATAAAATAGATTTCTTAATTAAATAATAACTAAAAACACTACTTGCACTTTAAAAACTATTTACAACGTATCAATAATGACAAGAAAGTATATTCATTATTATATACAAAAAATAATGTACATGAACATAGTACTAGTGATTTGTTACGTAACCCCTTAAAATAGCCGCATAATACCTAAGGGTAAGTTGTGCGATGGTAACAGACTCTTGGGGTGGCTCGGATAACATCGCTCGAGTGGTAATTTCTATCAACTTCCACTTTTCCCATAGACAGTCACGTTCGATCTTGACATGATGAAGGTTAGCTTGGGTTTGGTCAAGAGCGAAGCCCAAATATGCCACCTCTTTTCCGAGCTCCGACAAATGGTCTTCGTATGGAGCAATTTTACTGGATGAGGCCATCGCTTCCTTTGTCTAAGTAAATTGGGTTTGTTAAAGCCCTATATTTATACTAATCATGTGATCACTGTTCAATGGCGATAAAAGCAGTAGTCACAATTATTAACATAAAACCATAGAAGTTAGAAAAACATTTTACATAAAGAGACATTTAATTAGATCAAGAGGGATTTCCATTAATGAAACTTTGGGTCGTTACAGTTACCCTTTATCAATGCTTTATTTATAGTGCTGATAAAGGGTACCATTTATGAGTGCTTTATTTTTAGTACTGGTAAAGGGTTCCCTTTATCAGCATTTTTTAGTGCTGTTAAATGTCCATAATAAAATGAAAATTTAAACAAATTAAAATAAAAAAATAACAATTTCATTAATTAAATAATTATTGTTAAAAATAAATAAATTGAATATACATATATATAAATTTTAAAAAATAATAAATAGTATATATTAAATATATAGATATGTAAGATGAATAAAATGAAATAATTAAAAAAATTAAAAAATTAAAATGAGTAAATTAAGAAAAATATTTAAAAAATTATTAATTAAATAATTATTGATAAAAATGAATAAATTTAACATACATATATTTATATTATAAATATTAATAAATAGTATATATTTAATATATATATATATATAATGAATAAATTGCAATAATTAAGAAAAAAAATTAAAAATGACTAAATTACAAAATTATATAAAAAAATATTAATAAAGTATTTATTAATAAGAATGAATAAGTATAATATATATATATATATACATAAATTATAAACAGTAGTAAATAATATATATTAAATATAAATATATATTAAATATAAATATATATAAAATGAATAAAATGTAAATTAAAACATATTAACAATGTCTTACTCGTTTTTAATGTTGTTTGATTTTTCAATTCAACATATATCAAACGTCGTGTGTTCCATTGATTTCACGTACATGCATATATGTTATTAACGAATTTTTATATACAAATTCACACATAAATATATTTATGCAATATATAAAAACACAAACACCAAATATTTATGTAATTTATTCAGATTTTAGTACATTTTAGAATTTAACTATAACATGATGCATTTAATATATTATGTTTTTAATCTGTCAATTTTATTTATTTGTTTTAAATACTACAGTTAAGATATTCATTTTTAATATTTTTTTTTGAATTTGATTGTTTTCTATTATTTATTTATATATATTTTTACTATGTTTTGTATTTTGAATATGTATTAATACACTTCAATATATAAACATATATAAATATTTTTTTAATAATTTATATTTAATTAATAAAACTTATCCATTTTTCAATATTTTTAAAGTGTACGCATTTTGAATTATTTAATTTCACTCATTTTTAAATGGATGTATTTCAGATTATATATCCACTAATAATGTTAAAAATATATTGATAAATAAATATATCTATAAATGTATGTTTACTAAATTTATAAAATGATATATTTATAATTATTATAAACAAATTTTTATTATTTTTGAAATAAGTATTTATATAATTATAAATAAATAATTATATATATTTAAATAATTATAAAATTATAATAAATAAATATAATTATAAAAACATTATTAGTTATAAAGTTTTAGTGTTGATAAAAGGAATATTTATTTGCGCTAAAATGTTAGCATTGATAAATATGCCTTTTACCAATTCTATTTTATTGCTAATAAATATCCCTTTTATCAGTGTTTATCAATTTAGCGCTAATATAAGGGATCTTTATCAGTGTTTTTCTGGAAGCACTGTAAAAAGTTTCACTAGTCTATTTTGACGAACCCTAATCGCAACTCAGTCACTTGTGATTTTGGAACTCTCTCAGAACTCCTCTGATGCCAATATGACTCCTCTATGTTCCCTCGTATTAATCAGGTCATGAATCCAATGTATGTTATTTTCTACTTTTCCTCTATCATTTTTTGATGTTTTGGGTTCTGCGTTTTGTGTTTTTGTGCTATTTTTAGCCATGACAAACCCTAAATCTCATCTCCTCAATATTGAAATACAATAAGTAGTTCTATTTCATTTTTTCCTCCATAGACAATGGTTTCAAAGAAATATAAGTATGTTTTAATATGGTAAGGTTAGTCAAAATTTTTGTATGGTCATGTGTGGATAAAGAAAATAGATTTTCCACCACACGCTACTGCAAAGGTAGTGTTGGCTTTATAGCATGATCAAATTGATTTTAGTTAAACATTTAAGAGGTTAACCCATTTATCAAACATGTTATCTATATCCCTTATCATTGATACAAGACTTTAGTGATTGGGAAGTGTGTCTGAGGTAATGTGCTGACCATAATTGGGAACTATTTGGGTATACTGGGTCAAAAATGCTATAAAATGGAATCAGAGTGAGACTAGGGATATTGGTATTGATTATATCCAAAAAAGAAAAAACTTTCCAGACATAAGAAGTGATTCATAAATATGTCTAGATAGCATAATTATTTAGGATACTTGAGTTACCATATGAATTATAGGTTTTTTTGTTTATTTTTTCATTGACATCTCTTCTTGAGTCTCATGCCTCTTATTTAGGAGTTGATAGATAGGAATTAGAAGGAATATATGAAATTTAATGTTCTTATGTTTCTTTGATTAAATTTTCTTATAGAATCAATTATAAATTTATATTAATAGAAACATGAATAATAAATAAATATTTCATTCTTATTTACTTATTAGTTATCATTTGGTTTATATAACTTATTAATTGATTGAGTTTATTTTTTAACCCCCTTTATCGATACTATTAGTTAGTTGTTTCATAATTATATTTAAAATAATATTTTTAACGTCTTTTCAATCATATATAAAGTATGAAAAGAATTATTAAAAAGGAAATGAAATAGAGATAGGGGTAGGGGTTTCACATTTAATATAGATTATTTCGTGTCAATTCTTGAAAGATTATTTTTTTGGAAGGGGGAAATTATGTGAATCTCTACATTAATATAGAATGTGTCACCACTCTGACCCCTAGATATCCATAGGAAAGATCCAATGAACATACTTTGTATGCTATAAATTATATTGATCCTCATTTCCTAGAGGTAATTGTAGATCGACTTCAAGCTATGTTGTATAATTTTTAATGATGAGAAGTATTTATAGTTCCTATAAGATTTTATGGTAATATATCATAATTATAAATTTAGGATTGAATTAAATAGATTCATTTCATTTATAAGAGTAAACAAATTCAATATCAATATTGATTATACATTGAAAAAATCACCCTTTAAAGGGATGTATGTTATTGGAGGGATCTTATAGTGGATTAAAAAATATCCAAAATTTGAAGTTGAGGAATCCTTTAGTAGACAGAAGTTATGTTGAATGTCAGTGGGGTGAGATTCATTTATTCAATACCATTAGAGTGGAGGTATTCCAATTCCTCTTAAATTGAGGAGACTTTTTGAGTGATTTCATTAATATAGGTTCATATGACACTTTAATCCTTATTGCCTATTTGATGTGAAACATTTCTATCAATGTGGTTAGTTGCGGAACCTCTTATGGTCCTTTTGAGCTATTCCTTATAGAAAGTGTCATTATATATGACTGGTATATTATTTATTCCTGAGTAGACTATGGATGATACTAGACTAGGATCTTCTATAGTGAAAGGTACAATATTAGTATATTATACTCTTGTTGATGGTCTTAGCACACAGAAGCATCCTATTGTTTATTTATGAGTATATTATATTTTTATCTGGGATTGGGATTAGAACTTATTCATAATGTTATTAATATTAATATTCTTTATAAGTAAACATATGGAAAACTAGTAATCAGTGGCAATTTTATACAATAGTGGTACGCAAAAGTGGGTATATATTCCTGAATTAAAAGTGAATGTTTCCTCATAGTTGATGAGTATTGATACACCCAGATAAGATGGATGTAATGTGTGGTAGATTTCAAAATTGAGATATTATAATGGGTATATATAGTCATTTTAAATATCTTTATATCATTATTGTGATGTATTTTGATTTTATTTTTCATATGATACCATTGTGAATTGAATATCCTTCCGCTTTTGTGAAAGAAGCATATAACACATAATATTCATAAGAAACATAAATAACTTTTCATAAAAATTTACCATGGGTTTCACAAATACATTTTTGTAAATAAGGATTAATTTTAGAAAGATTGATATATAATAAAATACACTCCATGAAAAAAATTCTATAATTGCATGCATCTTGCATGAAAATTGTTACTATCTTAAATAAATATATAATACTTCAATACTATAGTACAACTAACCTTGACTTCCCTTAATTTATCCATCCTCATACAGTTGATTTCCTTCCAACTCTTGATGATTTATTGGACTCCCTCTTTAAAACTAGCCTTCCTCCCATCATTATGGTTCCAAAGTTCCTAGATGACATACATCCTGCTTGGATTGTATTCATTAATCTCCATCAAAGAAACTTCCATGGATTTGAATAATGCATCTACAAAATCATTCTTCAACTCTTTAATCTTTTTATCCTCCTTATTTACTACTTCCATAGAACACAAAAAATGACACTGAAAATTTAATAAAAACATAGTGAATGAATTTTTTTGGTTTCTTGATATGAATTTTCTTATATGAATTACTTAGTTGCTTTGGACAACACTTAATCCTCTTCATTTTTGTAATATGTTAGAAAAAATAATTAAAATTTCATTTAAGTTATTTTTAAACCTCATTATAAACTTGAATTTTATCTTTCGAATAGTTATTATTGCATTTTGTTTCTTAAGAATCATCCCCCATCTCTTCTATATTGTTTAAACTACTTTGAGTAGTAGTCATCCAAAATAATTACCAGTACACGATATGAGATGACTTTTGGTTAGAGTATTTTAATCAACCAAGGTGGATGTCCACAAAATATGGGAGATAAATATCAAACAACAAAATGAAATAATAACTATTTGGGAGGTATGTCATTAATTAACTTTGAAACCACAATGATAGGAGGAAGGTTATTTTGAAAGAGGGATTCAAATCCATCATCAAGATATGGAATAAAATCTATAATATAATTAAGGATTAAATAATTTTAGTGAATGTTAGTTGTACTATAGTATTGAATTATTATATCTCTTTTCAAGATAGTAATAATTTTCATGAAATATGCAAGCAATTGTGGACTTTTATGCATGTAGTGTATTGTATTGTTGTTTTTCATGAAAAATTAAATGTTTGAATACTCATGTAGACAATATCTTATGAACATGATGATGTTACCAATCATAATTAAGAACATATTTTTTATGATGAAACTACGTAATTATTAAGGGATCAACAACAAGTTAATGAAAAAATGATGCAACATCACAGTTTTGAATTAAATTATCAAGGCAAGAAGTTAGGGTACAAAATTTGAGGTTGGTTGGAATCAACTTAACCAACCTATTGACCCCAACAAGTCAATATTCATTAGTTATCTTGGGGTCACAATGAGGAAAGATGTTTCAATTGATATTGAATCATGGTATCGCATCCAACCTATAATGAAGGAAATACTTTATAAAGATATAATGGTAATGTTACAATATACTTTCTCTATTTTACTGAAAATTATATAATGAAACATTGATTTAATTTTCATTATTCCTTGTAAAATTTGTTTATTTTAGAATAATTTCATAAGAAATTTGTCTTAATGGCTGGTGTAAAATCCCACAGAGGCTTCTGAACTCTTCTAACAAAGTTACATCTTAGGGATACTAAGTGGAAAATAAAGCCCCACCCACCACTTAGTTATTCACAAATTATAAAGCAAGGAACATGGAATGCTTTCATCAATTTTCACAATGAGAAATAATTTCAGGTGCATTAAAGTTGATAATATATTATTTAAAATTATTTATTTTATCTAAATTGATTCAAATTTATTAATTTTTGAAACATAAAAAGAGTTATGAAAATAAGCATCATGCATCAAAACCAATGTACCCCTATCACAAAGGAAGGATGGGGTATGCTTCATTAGAGAAGAAATTGGTATATATTTTAAATCAATAATAAAAGTTTAATTATGTGATATGAAACAAAATATGTTCCTTTGTTTATATGTAGATTGAAAAATCAAAATCTGAAGCCACTTCCATCCCACGTCATGTGTTTTGGAAGGAGGCTCATGTAAATAAGGAGGCTAAATTAGTTGATGAAAACAAAAAAGAAGTATGGGAATCATGTGTAATTATGAAATAATTTTAATTCATTATGATTTATAATAATATTACATAAAAATATTTATTTATGTTCACATTTTTTATATAGTTTAGACACAACAATCGACAATGATCATACCTGAAGAAAATATACTTTCAGTAGCTTTGACGGAGCCTGAACGATATGGTCATGTTAGAGGATTGGGTTTTGGAGTATCTCTTAGAAAATATTTCAAGAAGATAAAATCACATGAAGAAACATATAATATGTTGAGACGATTGCAGACACAAATAAACTAACTTCAAGATATTATTTTGTGTTCTAGTTTGGAATAACAATGTATAAGAAATGATCAAAGTGAATTGGAAGTGGAGAAATGATCCAAACATGAACTATATTATCCCACTAGATTTGAGGCTAGTCATTCCCCACAACCATATACCTTTCTTGGGGTAATAAATCTTTTCATTACTCTTTCTCATAAATGTGAATTAAACAACTTCTGATAACTTTATATTACTAAAATTTTGCAGGGTACAGTTTTATGGGATTTATATCTATCAACACCCACATACCATTGTGTTGTGATGGGTGTAGTGTATAACATCTCAGGAGTCCAGAAAAACAATAAACCTCTCCCAAAAGATCACATGATAGTGGGGATTGAGGTAGATTATGAGCCTAATGCTATGTTTCATGTTTCACTTGATGGTCCAAATATTACAATGGTCAAAGCTGCTATTAGATCTTTCATAGCATGTCTATCAAATATTATAAAGATGCAAGAGGTACCTATCTAAAAAGCCATATGAAAAACATGTAACAGTTGATTATAAAAGGTCTCAAGTGAGGTATTATATTATAGATGAATAAAGTGGCAGAGAAATGGAAGGCCGAATCATAAAAATCTACTTATCCGATCATGAAAACAAAATGAACTTCTGCGAGTACCTTCTCCCCACCAGTTCAAAAGAAACATTTATTATCATTAAAAATTCATGTAGAGACAACATTTAAAGATAAAACTATGTATTACATTGAATATGAATAATAAATATATGGATTTTCTAGGACATATGTAATTGGTCTCGAGATTCTAAATGATATTCTCAAGCATGAATGGTCGGGCATCTCAGTTGTGAATACATACATAAGGTACATTTTCATAGTATTTTTTTCCAAATAGTGATCCAATATGTTTATTAAAGTTAATTACTAATCATATTTTTTATATTCTTTTATATCACAACTATATAAAGTAATGATCCTGTGAAGAATCGTTTGGTTTATTAATCCCGGTATCATTTCTATGACAGAACTTACTCTGGAGTTCATTGAAATTAAGAAGAAAAAATATCAGTTACTCTAAGAGTTTAATCAAAAAGTATAATATGATAGCCTCATTTTGATTCATATGATGAAAAGGAAAAACTCTACAATATAATCACATAAAATATATTTTTAATTTTTTCATTACTTAATTTCTTTTGTTTTTTTAGGGTGCACTGGATGCAAATAGTAATCAAATGGAAACCCCAAATATTTATTTTTTGGATCCAATTATTGGATATGCAACCAACCAGCCACACATGATGTGTATTGTGAATATCTAATACAATTCAATAATTATTTTATATATAAAATTAAAATTATATGTTTAGTATGTGTTTTAATAAGAATTTTCTTATGATAGGGCGTTCTCTCAATATAGGCTAGATCATGGAATGAAGTCGGTGTTTGGTGGGATAAATCCTTTGAATTATTATAAATAGAAAAAAATTAGGGTATATATAGAAATATTTAACTATCAAAACATTTCAAAACAATTTAATTATTTTGGTCAATGTTTAGTAGTGTTCGAAACAAGATAATGACATCGATTATGGATATTATGTTTGCAAATTTATGAGAGAAGTCATAAATCATAAAAAGACCAGCATCCTCCAATAGATAATTTCTGAAGGTAATTAAAATTTCATTAAATATATTTCATAATAATTTTTGAAAATTTTATCAGTGCTACCAATATTTCTGACAATCTAGTTACTAAAAATAAGAAATCAATTTGTTTATAGATGAGTGGGAAGCGTACGTTTTGTCAAAATGTTTAATGACACAAATTTATGTGATTACCTACTATGTTTGTGATATAGTATGAGTTATGACCATTGAAATATATTTTTGGTGTGAAGAATTAGTGTCAGCATGCTTATATATTATTTTTTATCTCTTTATCAAGGAGAATAATAATGGAGGAAATCAATTTGTTTACAATAGCTAGCCTGCAAACAATAAAATTGTTGTTTAATCATAGAGGTGGAGGCAGAGGAGAAGGTAGAGGCAGAGGAGAAGGAGGAGGTAGAGTGAGAGGAAAATTCAGAGTCATAAACCAACATGGAGGAGGAGGTAGAGGAAAATATAAAGGTAGAGACTGAGGTAGAGTAGGATATGAAATGATGGCTTTCAAATAATAAAATCATTGGGAAATGAAGTAGAATGAGGACCATACTATGATCATGTTTGATAAAGATTGTTTAAAAGTTCACAAAACACTTGTAACATAGAATAAGATATATTGTTAAAGTGTTTCATAATTTATTTTTGATTAGTATGAATCATTCTCATATCAAACCAACACACGATGGCACCTCTAAGGCTCAAATTGTGTGTTTCCAGTTTAAAATGACATTTTAGTAAAAAACAAAAGTGGCATACTCAAAACTTATTAAACACATTTTTACTATATTGATACTTTAATAAAATTATCCATGAGTCATTTTTGAGGTGTATAAATCATCTTCACCTCAATCTGACATAAGCTCTGACCGTTATGACTCCAATTGTGTCTTTTTATTCAAAATTGACATTAATTTTAGTGAAAAAAAACTCAACATACTCAAAACCAAGAAAATGAATTTATATTATTTTGGTAATTTATGAAAATAATTTTTATGTCATTTTTGGTTTATAGGAATTACCTTCACCTCAATTTGATGCATGGTGTGACTGGTATTGTGTTAAAGTTTCAATTATAAGTTTAAAATTGAAATTTTAATAAAAAAAGTGTCACTTTCTGAAAACCAAGAAAACATGATCATATTGTCTTTATAATTTGGGATAAATATTTATAATTAATTTTTGACATGTATGAATCAGTCTCATGTCAAACCCACACATTATGGCACCAGTATGGCTCAATTTTTTTGTTTCCAATTTAAAATTACATTTTAGTAAAAAACACAAGTGGCATACTCGAAACTGAGGAAACACAATCCGATTGTTTTTATACCATACTAAAATGATCCATGTGTCATTTGGGACATGTGGAAATTAGACTCACCTCAATCTGACACATAGTGTGACTGTTATGACTCCAATTTCATCTTCTTATTTAAAATTGACATTAATTTCAGCAAAAAAAACAACTGACATACTCAAAACTAATAAAACACGTTCGGATAGTTTTGGTACTTTGTTAAAATGATACTTATTTTATTTTTGACATGTAGGAATAATTTGATCCTCAATCTGATGCACAGTGTTTCCAATATGGTGTTAAAGTATTCGTGATCAATTTAAAA
This sequence comes from Viscum album, assembly GCA_963277665.1. Classification (NCBI taxonomy): domain Eukaryota; kingdom Viridiplantae; phylum Streptophyta; class Magnoliopsida; order Santalales; family Viscaceae; genus Viscum; species Viscum album. The sequence goes on from OY728139.1 coordinate 66,023,096, forward strand.
TTTACATTTTAAGACAAAAAAGAAACACTCACTGAAAAAAAAACTTATATTATCTTGATAATTTGGTAAAATGAATTATAATTCATTTATGATGTGTATGAATCAGTATCATGTAAAACATAAACACGATTCCACCAGTATGGATCAAAGTGAGTGTTTCTAGTTTAAAAATATATTTTAGTAAAAAACACAAGTGGCATACTAAAAATCAAGGAAACATATTATTATTGTTTTAATACTTTATTAAAATGATCCATGAGTCATTTATGACATGTAGAAATCATATTCACCTCAATCTGATGAATGGTGTGACTAGAATTCCACCAACTATGTCTTTTTATTTAAACTCTTCATTAATTTTAGTGAAAAAAACAACTTACATACACAAAACTGAGAAAAAACATTTGGATTGTTTTATTATTATAGAAAAATGATCCATATGTCTTTTATGATGTATCAGAATAATCATAACCTTAATATGATGTACGGTGTGACCGGTATTCTATTAAAGTGTCTGTTATCAATTTAAAATTGATATTTTAATACAAGAAAATGTCACTCACTAAAAACGGTAAAAACGTGCTCAGATTGTCTTGATAATTTGGGAAAATGATTGATAATTCATTTTTGATGTGTATGAATTGGTATCATTCCAAAACCACACATGATTTCACCTATACGGATCAAAGTGCGTGTTTCCAGTTTAAAATGATATTTTAGTAAAAAACACAAGTGGTGTACCCAAAATTGAGAAAATACATTTTGAGTGCTTTTATACTTTAAGAAAATGATCCATGAGTCATTTAGAATTTGTAGCAATGATTTGCACCTCAATCTGATGCACGATGTGACCGGTATGACTCCAAGTGTTTCTTTTTATTCAAAATTGACATTAGTATTAGTGAAAAAAACAACTAACATACTCAAAACTTAGAAAATACATTCATGTTGTTTTTATACTTTGGGAAAATGATCCATATGTTATTTTTTATGTTTAAAAATTATATGAACCTCAATATGATGCACGGTGTGACTGGTATGACTCCAAATACATCCTTTTATTCAAAACTAATATTAATTTTAATCAAAAAAACTGACATACTCAAAACCAAGAAAACACATTTTGACGGTTTTAGTACTTTAGGAAAATAATACATAAGTCAATTTTGATGTGTGGGAATCAATCACACAACAATTCAACTCACGTTGTGACCAGTATGACTTCAATTATTCCTTTTTATTCAAAATTTAAATTAATATTATTTAAAAAACAACTAACATACTCAATAAGTTTTCTCTTTTACTTTCATTTGTGTTATAAATTTTATTTCATTTAAATTCAATATTTTTATATTATTTTGGTAATTTTTTTTGCTATTTCTATTGATGTAGTTTGTTGTTACAGTATAGTTAATCTATTTATAGTGACGTAGTGTGTTGTAGTTTCACACTATAGTTTTCACCTTTATCAGTGCTACTAAATGCACTGATAAAGACATCCTTCATCAACCCTTTTTAAAGCATCAATAAAAGTTATATTTATGAGTGCTTATAAAATCACAGATAAAGTCTATCTTTATCAGTGATTTTTAAAGATCCGATAAATATAACTCTATCAGTGCTTTTAAAAGAACTGATAAATGTTTTCTTTAAAATCTCTTTAAGAAGCACTGATGAATCCTACTTTTATTAGTTCTTTTTAAAGAACTGATAAAGGAATCTTTATCAGTGCTTTTAAAAATTCTAATAAAGGGACTCTTTATTAGCACTAAATTAAAGCTTCTATAAATGGTGTCTTTTATCAATGCTTTTATTTGTGATGATAAAATTAATGGCCTTTTAATCTTGATAATGTAGTTAGTGCATTTCTAGCACTGATAAAGGTCAGTTCTAATGTTGTTAAAGGGATGTTTTGTAGTAGTGAAATGTAAGATGATATATTGGAACTTCATGTTCTCATTGAAAATTTGGTTTTGATGTGATGTGATGTGATTTGAAGGCCCAATTTTTACCACGTGATGTTTTAAAAATTGGTTTTGGAACTCATGTGATGTATGGGAGTAGTAGTCATGTTGGCATGTTTTGGAAAATGGGTTGAAAACTTGGGTAGCATGAGGCCCGGTTGGTTTTTAAAAATATTTGGGAATTTTTTTTTGAAACTCAAATGATGTGACAAACCTATTGGAACTTGTGAATGGTATGTTTTGAGATAGACACCTCTATATAGGATTCCCCATATTAAGGTGTATCACATTGGTGGTGTCAAAATTTTGGTTAGAAAAGAACGATGGTGGTGGGATTTAGGTGAACCATGTGTATGAGGACCTTCCCATTCACCAAGTACTATTATCATGGGAAACCTGGGTTCCATATAGAGGGTTGAGTTATCATTTCTTTTCGACCCTCAGTTATATGGGTTGGTACCCCCAATATTTTCTTAGAGGATAGGTTGGATGTTCCACTATATTAGCTAGTTGAGAGAGGTCAGTTGATTACTGACTAGGGAGTCGCACCATATATCAGTATGTGAGTCCAAACTGAGTACATCCAGGGATTTTCTCAAGAGATGTTCAGAAAATGATCATGATATATTATCTGTATATTCTATTTATGTTTGTTTCTTGTTGGTTATTGGATTTGGTTGTTTTTTCTTTTTATTCTATTGCCTTTACTTTTTTTCATAGTCTCTTTTTGGTCACTTGGTATGGATTTGTATTTGGGATTTGGTTTTGAACTGTTTTGTGGAAACTAAAACTGTTTTTGAAAAGGAGAGTTATGTGTGTTGTTTAAAAAAGAGAATTTGTGGAAAGCTATATTTGGTCGTTTAAAAATGTTTAAAGGCCTGTTTTCTTAATGTGTTTCAAACTAGTCTCTATGTACTATTTTGGGAAAGGAATTTCATGGACTCTGTGGTGATTACCTACTGGGTTATTTAATTTTACATCCTACTTGTGTAACTCGGTGTCAGTAGACCAGAGCTATTTTTCTAGTTCTTGTTTCTGGTTTAGTTTTCCATTAGAGAAGTTTATTCTTATGGTTAATAGTGAAAAAGAGTTCATGTGGAGATCATGTCTACTTGGTTTGGTTTTAGTTTTTATTTAGTTTCCATTTTGTTCAGTAGTTATTGTTTCCAAATAAATTTTATTTATTTATTTATTTATTTACGTTCAGTTGTTGGTTCAGCTGCATATTTAGTTTTTTTATTGATCCTGGTTGTTTCCTTTCGGGCTAAATCATTCCCATTGATTAATTTTGATGACTGGAACTAGTTTCCATCCTGTGGAAATTGTTAATTCCCTTCGGGACTTGTCTTGGATCGGGTAGGGTTTCATAATTGGATGGCAGTATAACTTGGTTCGTGATAGTAAACTCCATTAATGATAGTATAAACCACTTTGTAAAAAAAATCATGAACCATTCCCAAGGTATTAAATACTATCCAATTTACTTTATCTATATCAAACATCTATTCATCCCAACATCCTTTTCTTAACATTAGTAACATCTTAAGGGTTATATTTCCCTCAATCATGTGTTTTCCAAGAAGTGCAACTTTCCACTAAATCATTTTTCTTATTCATCGATATCATTTAGCATATTCTCTCAAATACATAATGAAAAATTATCTTAGTAAAACCCTTATATTTTTTTATAATTATTATAACCAGGATTTAATTGATAAAATACTCAAATGACATAATGGATAAATACAAACACAAGCACATTAATCATTCCTCTCTATTTGTGGTAAAATCATAAGCTTGACCATGATCCATTAGATTCTTTAGAGGTAAATTACTTTGATGCTTGAGATAGTGATTTTTGTAGTTCCCCGTCTCTTTATATTTGAAGCATTATACATTGGAAAAAAAATTATTACCCTTAAAATCAAAATCATTGGGACCTTTCTCTCCACACTTGTATAAAACTCTCATTTCTTTTAAGTAAGCACCAGGTTTTTTATTTTCATAATTATAACATGTTGGAAAATCCTTTTTTCCTTCATTCCTTTATCCATATTTTTCCCTGTCATCCTCTTATTCTCTTGATTCCTTTAAAATTCATAATACTTTGAGAATTATTTCTCTATCTTATCAACACATGATACAATTTCCTTATATGGTGAGAAAGTTTGGGGGATCAATTCCCTTCAAAATATTGGATTAAGCCCATAAAAGAAATGATAATTATTACATTTGGATTATGTGAATTGATGTTATTCACATTCCTTATTCTATGTGCCATTTATAAATGATGGAATGCACTTGATTATATCATATCATTATGAAACATAATGTACAATCCCAAAACTGGTGAAACACTTAACATAAATTGAAAAGTTTATGTAGGGTTAATCTCATAATCATAAACATGGTTTCTTTAGGGATATAATTATTTTCAAGTATTTCATAATTTTTAAAAAAGAAAATGTGAATTATCCTAATAATATCCCATGGGAGTGTCAAGATGATTGTACAGTAAGGATATTTTTCCATGCACCAGGTGACTATCAGGTCAAGACCAATGTGACCTTTTCATAGTTATCACCCCTGGGTACATTTATGTTAAAACCAAGTCCATTTATAGTATCCAGATAATGATATATTTTATAGAAAAAAACAAATAATATCTTCCTTACAAAAACGTTAGGATATTCTTTTATACTTATCCTCAAATTCTATCATGGGATTATGTTCTATAATCTATGTTTTTATAAATCTGGTTCTTAAGTTTTATACTAAAATTTATATGATACCAACTATAGAAACCCCAGCCTTAGTAGCCTGGATCTAGTGTCTACATTATTAAATTGGAATAAGATATAAGGAATCACATATCAAAGGACTAAATAGTTTAGTAGTCTTGGTAAAATAGATACACACGTAATTCTCATATTACAATTGAAAACAAAAATTAAAACATAATTTTTTTCTAGAATAACATTATTCCTTCCAGAATATCCTTGTAAATCAATCATAGTAAACTTCATGAAATCATAGGGAAAGGAAACAAAATAAGGATGAGATCAGTTGACCAGTAATG